>OX439483.1:477947126-479219745 GCA_949320155.1 Melangyna quadrimaculata
AAAACAAAAGTTTGTCAACGCATTAAAAAACAAATTAAATTTTTAAAATATACCTAGTAGATGCACTTCTTGTGTATGCAACTTATAGTAGGTGCGATGTCAAATATGCTTCGCCACCTTCAGTAGGATACCAGCAGCACTGATATTCTGCGAGCTCGCATAAATAAACATAATATGTAATTGCATTGCACAGGTGCTGGTTTTGCAATGAGTTTTGCATAAACCATACACTGCTGCGCAATCTTTGGATATGTTTCAAAATTACATCTATTTTATCAACTTCGAACTGTACAACCCAAACTAATGAATGTATTCACCTTAAATTCACGCTATTAATTTTCTTGGAATTTAACATTGAACATTGCACGATAATGGTACTTGTGTAGGTACTTGCCAATTTGTCCCTAATTGATTTAAATTGCATTCCCTTTTAATGTTACAAGCGAACAATATCAAGTGTTTTGAAGAAATGAAAATATTTTTAAACCGAGTTCTAAGTTGCTAAACCCTCAAATTTGAGGGTCCAAATATAACAAAGTTCTAACTCAAACTAAGATTTAAATCGGAATTATTTTGCCTTAGAACTTGGTGAAGAAATGAGTTAGAACTCAAATGAGTTCTAATTTCTAGATAAACCGAGTTTTAAGGGTTAGAACTTTGTGAAGAAATTGGCCGTTAATGACTTTTTAACTACACATGCTTACAAAATAAAAATTTTGTACTAGTGTTTATTTTTCAGAAAGCTGATTTCAGATATTCGAGTCTAAACATGAAAATAACCGTTTGTTATAACATTTAAGGTTAACCAAGAAACTCGTAATGGCATGAAAAACTTTCCGTGTGACGCTTCTAGAGACTCCACTTATTAAAAACACATTTTTTTTTAATGTCGAGAAGAACCAAACTTCATCCAAAACAGAATAATGAATATAAAAGAAATTGAGAAAGGGTTATCAAGCTAAAACAACGAACAAACTGATTTTTTCTCGAAAAGATCGTTTCTCCAATATTAAATTGAGATTTGCAGAGGAAAATTATTTTACTTTTTTTTTGAAAAAAAAAAAAATAAATAAATAAATTGATATAAACCTCAAATAAGCAAAAGAGCGTTTTATCCATATTTCGGATTTCTCAAAAACCACGAAATTAACACCGTAAAATCAGGTAAAGAACACAACGTACATATAAAAACATATTTGTTAGCTACTTCCAGCAATAACATCACTGATGGAAACCTGTAAGGTTATAAAAACATTTGGGGAAAAATTTGGTCATAAAAACTGAAAAGTGAAAGAAATTTTTGTCAAATTGCCAACCAATAATTATTACGTTTTCCGAACTTAGTTGCTCTCGAGCTGCCAAGAAGATTTTAGATTTTGCTGTGGAAAACAATTTATCATCGAATTTGATGAAAATCACTGATATAAGATGGGTCTATATTTTTTCCAGAAGAAAGTAGGAGCAAGAAACTAATTTTGAAAAATTCCGGGGGGTGGGGGGGTTGATGAGGCCCATGTGATGGGACGGCCTGTGGTGGTGTCAAATATTTTTGAAATGATCAATATTTAGTGAAGTCTATTTTTCAATTTAGGTTTTTGGAAATATGTAAATTTTTAAACAATTTAATAAGTTTATGAGGCTTATTGCGAGAGTCTATTCAAAACTCGAATATACTTAAAGTCTACTATCGATATTTCAAAAATCTACTCGTTAAAATCTGTATGTCAGATTACTACGAATTTATGGGCCCTTATTGCGAGAGTCTACTCCGAAAAAATCGAGTAGACTTAAGTCGATCAGAAATTCTTGATCGAATTTAATTTTCTATCAAATAAAAAAATTCATATAAATTTATAGCAATTTGACAGAAAAATATTAACAAATAGATTTTTGAAATATCGATAGAAGACTTTAAGTCTATTCGACTTTTGAATAGACTCTCACAATAAGCCCCTATGTATATGAATTTTTCTATTTGATTGAAAATTAAACTCAATCAAGGTTTCTGATCGACTTTTGTCGACTAGCTCCGTATTTATAAAGGAAAAATAGTTAATAGTTCTGAACACAAATGGAGTTATATGCAATTGCCTTAAGTTTGAGTCCCAAAAGACTTAAGACTTCAAAAAACTTAACTCCGAAAAATGGATTACATTGAACGAAAAATACATAAATTAAAGAAAAATAATGAAAATAGATTACTGCGGACCTAAAACTCATTTTATTCAAAATTAAAAATACTTAGCTCACACAGCGAATTTGGACATACGGTTAACTATCAGCATGTATAAGTGTATACCTTTGTACGATGTAAAGACCGTTCTTATTGGTAATGGGCTCCATACCTCTTACATTGTCCTTTGTCTTTCTCCGGGTCCATCCCCAGATGCGAATACAAAACGGAGTTAGCCAGAAGACAAAGCATCTTCTATAGAAACAGCAGGCCAGAAAATAAATTTCTATTGTTCGTTATTATAAAAAACACCTGAACCTGACGATGGGTACTTGTTTTCCAGGTGTATGAATTTAAACAGGTTCCTCAGCCAAGAGTAATGACATTCACAGTATATAATATTGCTGTGATTTTTATAAGAGTGTAGGTACACTTGTTATAATGTAAGAAAAACAGTCTCGAAAACAGCTTCAGGAACTTGGATACAAATATTTTTGACTTCTGAATGCTGAAATTAACACATAGGTGACGTTAACAGGAATCTGACAAAATTCTGAAAACAAAAGTTCTGAATAACTAATTTTTGAGTTACAAAGTTCTGAAAGAGAAAGTTCAGAAGTAGTGTTATTGGGCTTGGGTGCTGGAATTTTGACATGAATGAAAAACTTCGGTTCTGCTTTTGAAATACATATATTCTGTTCATGTCTTGTCCATTTCATGTCTCTTCTATTGAGCCGAGAAAATAATATTGGCTAAGTAGCTGTCGCTAAAATTAATGAGATGATCGTTTGGGAACGATTTATACCATTTTCCATCACTCTTGCCAGAACTTCTGGAAAAAGGTTCTCGAATTCTTTCAAAGCAACAAGCGTGAGGCTTGTTGATATATGTGTATACTCGTGACTGCAAAAAAACCGCACAAAAAGAAATCTGGATCTGTTTAATCGGGTGATCTTCCCAATCGCCAAAACGAGCGATAAAATTACCAGAAAATGCAGCCCTCAGAATTTCGATTTTGGCTCGTGTAGAATACCAGCTAAGTAAAGTGGGAAACCCAAACTCAAAATTGGGGTTTATCAGAAACAGAATTGTTTGTTCGTCGTTTATCCACGTTATTTCCGCCAAAAAATCGTTTGTTAACCCTTTTTCTTTTTTATAGGAACTCTCCAAAATCAAAAAACTCGTCTACTCTGACAAAGTGCGTTCGTTTGTCCATCGGCTGTTTATGATTATTCACCAAAAATAATCGCTTTTTTCACTCTTAGTTCAAAAGTTATTTAACATTTATTTTTTATAGCACCACCATACAAATTAATTATTTTTTTTAGCAAAATGGTCTCGATCCCAATCGTTTATCCAGGTTTGTACAGCAAAAAAAATTTTAACCTTCGTTCAAAAGTTATTCATCGTTTCGCTTTCATAGCAAAACCTACAAATTCAAAAAAGCTTGTCCAACACTTCATATGATACAGCTAAGTGTGTACGTTTGTCCACCGGCTGTTTATGATCATCCATTAAAAAAAACATCATTGTCCACCCTTAGTTCAAAAGTTATTCAACATTTTCTTTTTTATAGCAACGCCAGGGCCGGACCAACCATATGTGCAAGATGTGCAAATGCACAGGGCGCAAAATTCTGGGGCGCATTACCAGGAGTACGAAAATGTAATCTGATCGTGCGCAAACAAACGTGCAGGTTTTGTATTATGCACCGTACCTCTTCTGTATATGACTTATCATCTACGAAAAAAAAATGTCTCCGAAAAAGAGAACAGGTAGGTTGCTGTGCTACCTACTACTACAAGTATAGTCAATGGATGTGCCAGTTTTTTTGTACACACTGAGTATCGAAACTAAGTCCCCTTTTACACAGGGAAACCAGTTGCTGGAGATTTTGTTGACGTTTTCCTTAAATTGCCTTGTAGCTTTCACACAAGGAAACTGAATTGCCGGAGATTTCTGTTCTTTCCATATTAAGTCTATTGGCTGAACGCACATTACGGACAGTGTGAGAAGGAATGTGATAAAAATGTCCTCTATCGTTGACCGGGGAGAATTTTTTCATTCCCCTTACTTCTTGCCCTTCTCGCCTACAAACTCCCAGTTTCCAGCAACTCAGTTTCCTTGTGTGAAAGCAATCTAACATGAGAAAATATTAAAAAAAAAAACTTATTTATATGGAACCATATGGGTCAGAGCGTGCAGGTTTTCTTATTGCACACTGTAACTGTGTAAGGGTTAAGTGCCTGCTTACACAGGAGATGGAAATTTTAATAGAATGGAAAAGGTTAAGTTGGTTAGGATTAAATAAATAGCTATCAGTTTTTAATAGAAGTGACGTTTTGTGAAAGTGTTTATGATAAAAAAACGCCTTCGGGGCAGAATTTAGAAAAAGGCGAAGGCTTGTTGAGGCTGAGAATAAGGAACAGAGCAAAAATTTCGCAGAATTTTTAAAACGCAGATGAGGAAAATTTAAGTATTAAAATACTGACTGTATAACGCTGCAATGCTATACTACAAAAAAAAAACTTTTTATTACAAAAAACAAATTAAATTTTTAACAAAAAAAAATTTTAACTTTTTTACAAAAAAAAAAACTTTTTTACAAAAAAAAAAACTTTTTTACAAAAAAAAAAAAACTTTTTTACAAAAAAAATGTACCTAACTTTTGCTACAAAAAAAAAAAAAATAAACTTTTTTACAAAAAAATTTTAACATTTTTACAAAGAAAAAGAACAAATCTTTTTCAAAAAAAAAAATTAACTTTTTTACAAAAAAAAAAAATTTCATAACTTTTTTCCAAAAAAAAAATTAACTTTTTTACAAACAAAAATTAATTTTTTTTCAAAAAAATTTTTACTTTTTATTTCTTAAATAAAATTAACTGAAGTTCCTTTTTATTTTTTATATGTATATGTATATAGCTTTATATTATTTTATTTTCAAATTAATTAATTAATTTATTTTTTTTTAAATGAAGTGTACTTATATATTTTTTATTTTGTATATGTATATATAATTATGTATGTATATATATTTTTAATTTATTTTGTTTTTAATTTATTTACTATTTTTTTTGTAAATATGTACTTTTATTACATTTGATACATACAATTATATATGTATGTAAACATATTTTTTTGTTACTGAGGATTAGGGCTACCGGGGATACCCTAATAAAAAACGCATTCAAAGTCTACCTCCTGGGCAATGTAAGAAAAGGGAAAAGGCTTATGCGTATCAGTGTATGTGTGAAAATATAAAAAAGGGGCGCTTCCTACAAATCTTGCACAGGGCGCAAGTTTGGCTGGGGCCGGCCCTGAGCAACACCATACAAATTTAAATTTTTTTTTTAGCAAAATAGTCTCGATCCCAATCCCAATCGTTTGTCCACCATTTGTCCAGCAAAAAAAAATTTGTTTCAACTCTCTTTCAAAAGTTATTCATCATTTCGTTTTTTTTTTTTCCAGAGGGTGAACAAACGACTTTTTTGGTTGGACTAACGTGGACATCGATTCTGATAAACCCGACCCAAAAAAATTGAGTTCGGGGTTCCCACTGCACACAGCTTAGTATACCGGTGCCATTGCTCCATCTATTTTGTTTTTGTATCTGTTTACAGAATAAATCACAAAGTAGAATTGACATTATTGTCGCCATTTGCAAAACTTATAGCATCTGTCGAAAGAGCTATAATGATGACTCTGATATGTTGATGATTTTAAGTAGGTTTCAAAACTTCGTTTTGATATGAGCAATGTTTTTACATTTACAATGCTCCCCAAAGAAGTTATCCTAGAAAATAATTAAAATTTGGTGTATAGCTTTCTAGTGTTTTTCTTTAAAAAGCGTTAAAAATTTTCTATCGATATGTTAGGTATGCATTTGTATATACAATATACATACATACATGAATATGGCTGAATTTAGATTTGAAGATTTTGTTAAATGCTTTCAGTTTTTATTATTATTATTAGCTTTTATTTGCCATTAAAGACATTTTTTTACAATATTAATTTACATTTTTGTTTACATTTGCTTTTCAATTAATTAATAGGTACATAAAATGGCAATAAAATTACATGTTTTAATCAAAAACCTTAACTTTAATTTGTGTGCAAAGTCTGAATAAATAAACAAATCCGTGTCCAAAGTTTTTGATCTGGCATAAGCCTCCCCCAATATTGCCCATAGATCTCTGTCCTTTGCGTCATTATACCAACTTCGTCTTTGTTTAAGCAAATCGTCGGCCCATCTTTTCTTTGGCCGTCCAATAAATTGGTCTTTTGCTTTCTGGTGGTGTCCATTTTGTAATAATTTTTCTCCGTCTTTGGTCCTTTATTCTAGTTATACATAATGTCCTGCCCAATTCCATTTAAGACTTTTTGCTCGTTCAACTACGTCATTTAAACCAGTTCTTCACCTTATCAATCTATTCTCTATTCCTCACTCGTAGGTTATGTAATTTTCCTTCCATCTTGGTTTGACATATTCTTATTTTGTCAAGTAAACTTGAAGTCAAAGATATAGTTTGTAATCCATACGTCATAATAAACTGTACTCTTAAAAGGCTGCACAAATTCACGATCATATCTCTATGTAATACAATTCAGTTTAAAATCGTGTGATGTGGCCTCTTATTTCATGTGTTGTTTACAACAGTTCTAGTTGGCAAACACCCAAGCAGACGATTTTTCTTTGATTTTGATTGATTTTTTTTAACTTTTCCTAAAACAGGTGTGATAGTGTTTCCGAGATAGTACTTCCGCCTCGTTCGGGGTTATAGTCTTAAATATACCCATCCCTGAAGAGTTTATCTTGATCTCCTAAGCAGAGTAGAATCAAATTAAATGCATGAAAGGACTGCACCAACTTGATCCTAGTTCAATATCAATATTGAAAAGTGGCTAAGCAACAAGCATTGAAGATATAAACAAAATGCATGGCCTTTTGCTCAAAATTGATCACAAATATGATAACGTTAAGGTTCTCACTAGACTGAAGGTCTTACAAAATAATTTTAAAATCATCCTATACTTTTTATAATATAAATTATATTGTAGGTAGTTTAAAAAAATGAGTTCTGAATTTAGCGAAATGTAGGATAATAAAAGAAAACCTTCTTACTTCAAAACAAATAACCCTGTTTATATGCTTTAATATTAATTTGTCATTCGTCATTCAAGCGGATGCAACAAAAGATAAATTACATTTTTTTCCACGAATCATTGAAATAAAAAGAAAACAATTGTTTAATTATAGTACCTACAATCGATTAATGAGAACTAAATTTAGATAACCTTCGACCTTGATAAATCAACATTTAACAAAAAAAAAAAAAAAACAACCTCGTTTTATTTTATATTCATACAAATTTATTTTATTTACGTAAATTACGAGCAGTCATTGTCGTCTTGTCGATACTTCTTAAACCTAATGGAATCGAACTTATACACTAAGAATTGATGCAAAAATAGTTCCTTACGGAAGAGCCTCACACGAACATTTTAATGTTAATGGTTTGGCTTTTAAATAATGTAGCAATCTAGGATCTAGGTTTTAGAATTGTATTAAGGAGATTTTCTCCAGGCTGGTTGGCAGGACGTGGAGAAGGCGTTAGCGACCTGGTGTGTGGTGGTCCAGGTTCCTTATTTCCCATTCTTGAGGTGACTGCACGACGAGTTCTGATCTTCTCTTCCATTTTGCTGTAAACCATGAAACAGTTTGACTCTTTGTAGATGGGTTTTCTCCTATCGTTCCATGGGAAGACCCATTGGATGGGTGTGAAATCACGCTTCCATGGTCGTCGGGGTTTAAACCAAAAGTCAACGGTGAACTCATCGTCACTGTCAGCATCCTCATCGCTAAGGGCGGAAATAAATAGATTATGTAATGTTGAATAGAGAAAAACGCTCAACAAAAAACTCACCCTCTCACATATAACCGCAGATATTTTCCTGACTTTCGAATCAAAGCTTGCGCCTCATTGAAGGTGAGATTCTCAGCAGGAGTGTCGTTAATTTGGGTGATTATGTCACCCAGGCGGATGCCAGCTCTACGAGCAAGGCCTGATCGAGACACACTTATTACGGTAAGTGGCTCAAATTGATCAGTGCCTCCCGTTATCTCAATGCCCCATAAACTATCGACAAAGCTCATAATCCTCTGATCTGTTTCAAGAGTGTACGTAATTCGCACCTCGTATTCCACATTATCAAAGGCATCGGATGTATACTTCGGAACCCTCATTTTTGAATAAAATTAATCTGAAAAGAAAAAAAAATATATTTATGTGTTAAATTTATACATCACTAATAGAGTTTGATGAGTTTTACTTACTTGTAATTTTTTAGGAACTTGGAGACTTTTTTCGAAAAAAGTATTCAACAAGAGGTTTCACTTAGAAAAAAGTATATCTTTTTACAATTTATACACCCGAAGCAGATTCTATTGCTGATAATCGCTTGTTTCTAACAAGTAGATTAAAATTCAATTAAACCAATATTGATCGCGTTCGCGGTATTTATAATGTGAAAATTCATGGTCAATTGTTTTGAGACAATTCAATTTCGTCATCAATGTCAATGCTAAACTTAAAAAGCTATAAAATGCATTCTTGATAATGATGTTGACCAAAGTGAAATAGTAAATAAATTATAGTAAATCAGGGGTGTTGAGTATTTTATTAGCGTACCAACCTATTTTTATAGCTACTTCTCCTTGCAATTCAAAAAGTTCATTTGCATTTTCGCTAATAAATCTTTAAATGAAATAATGAGAATTTTAACTAAATATATGCCTGTATTTTTATAAGTGGGGTATCAAATGAAAGCTTAGACTGCCCTCTTTACAAAACTTTAAAAGTCTTTAAAAGTGGTCAAACAAACTTTTGTTGGTTGTTGCGGCGAGTCCGACCACTTTTGTAAAAAGAGCTATTTTTTAACCTTTGCATTTAAAATGCATTTAAATGGTAAAAGCATTTTTCTAGGCTATATGAAATAGTTTTGCATAGTTGTCCTCCTGTTAAACGCAATGGATATAAAATAGCTGTTTTTACAAAAGTGGGCTGACTCGCCGCCACAACCAACATAGGTTTGTCCGGCCACTGGTTTTGTAAAGAGGGCAGTCTAAGCTTTCATTTTTATTTTATTTTTATCAGAATTCTTTGAGTCGTTTTCAAAAAAAATAATATTTATCTTTATGTGTTTTCAATATTTTTAAAAAGTACTGTTATTTTTGAATTTAGAAATATTCTTTTTTTTTCAAATATTCTTGAACATTATAAAAAACACTTTGTGCCAAGTTATAAGAAAATTGAGCTAGTCGTTTTCAAAATATTGAGTTTTCTAAAAAAAAAAAAAATTTAAAAATTTGATTTTTTTTAATTTTGGCTGAAAATAATATTCAAACTTTGTAAAAGAGCTTCACCATAAAAAAAAAGAAAGAAAAATATCAACTTGACCATTTTCGAGAAAATCAAAATCCAAAAATAACCATTTTTTGAAGAAAAAATTATGAAAAAGTAGCATCTTCCTACTTTAGTTATTTGATTTTTTTTTAAAGAAAATCCTAGGTGCCGTTTATTGAAAAAAAAACTATATCTATTTCTTTTCGGCTAAAAAAATTGTATGGCAGGAATCGTTATTTTTGGTCGCAAAAAAATAAAAAAAAACCTGTGGCCCATTACACCAAGCACTTTTCACTTTGCAAACAAATATTTTCTGGCAAAATAAAAGTGCAAAGTGTTTCATAAAATTTGCAAAATGAAAAGACTTTTCACTTATCAGTTTTCAGATTATTTTTGAAAAGTGATAAGTAAAAGTGTTTCACCAATTTAAAATAGAACTTTTCATTTGAATTCATATTTTGCAAAGTTGCAAAGTAAACCCAAATTGTATCAATTTGATCAATTATGCATTGAAAAAAAATCATTGACAGTGTAATTGACGTTGCAAATAAAAGAATTTACAAATAAATTAAATTAATCAGAAGACGGAAAAGATGGTTCAAGTATTGAACGAATTTTGAATTTACATAATTGTTAAAATAAAGATCTTTTGTACGATTATACCATGCGAAGATGGTTCAACATTCCTAATGCTAGGTTTCCACTTGTTATTGAAAAACACAGATTGACAAGACAGGGTGGGTTGTACCTTCTCTCTACTACTATTTCTTAGCTTTTCTTCTTGGTATTAGCCACCCTGTCTTGTCAAAGTGTGTCGATTTAGGCCTTAGCCATAAAGCATTTACACCCAAATTTATAAACGTGGAATAGGGAAGGGTTAACCTTATTCAATGGACTAAGTACAAAATGTTATTTTAAAAACAAAATTAAGTGACGTTTCCTAAGTTAAACCACCGATCATGGTGGTTTAGCGAAAGAATACAAATCAGACTTGTCAAACAAATGATAATAACTTTGACAGAATTGTTAGGTGTGTTTGGTAACATGATCTACTTATTGTTGTAGATTTTCGTTTTGTTTTATAAATAGCAAATTTTATTCCATGGACTAACTCTTATTCCATGATTTAGTAAACTCATGGAATAAATACCTACCTACATCTCATACCAAAACTGTTTTCAATGATTCACCTAATTCTTTTATGAGCCCTGTTAAATCTCTGTTCCACTGATTAAATTACTGCATTAGGGTATGGCTATTTGGGAAGCATAAGTTCAAAACCGTTATATTCTTGTTTCAAAGGACTTAAACACTCATATTCCTTTGACTGTTGAATATTGTGATTTATTTCAATTTTGGACAAAATAAGTTCGATGGTTGTTTTTATTAATCGAAAACTCTCTTTTGTCGAAATTTTTTTTCGAATATCAAAGTTAATTCTTGACTTCACTACTCTTTGGTCACTATCATTAACTTCCTCGATTTCAAAAATGAAAATTTCTCTTTGCATATTACTGAAAAGCTTTTCAAAAATCTAAATATAGTTTGCAAAGTTTATTTGTTTGGTGAAACAATAAGAACAAATACTTGCAAGCTAACAGAACTTTTCACTTTGCAGAAAAGGACTTTTCACTTTGCAAATTTGCGTTTGGTGAATCATTATTTGCAAAGAGGAAAACTTTTCAAATTTTCATATAAATAATTTCCTCTTTGCAAATTTGCGTTTGGTAAAACGAAATTTGCAAAGTAAAAGTGAAAAGTTGCAAAGTGAAAAGCGAAAAGCGAAAAGTGTTTGGTGAAACAGGTGAATGCATATTACCCAAAAAACAGTATGAAGATTATGCCGTTTAGGTTGTAGGTGCGCGGACAGACAGACAGCATCGCAATGTTAGGGAAAAATAATAATAAGGGCTTTCTGGCTTAAGATTTATTGGAGCATTGTTAGTTTCATCGTTGATTTTTAATAGAAAATTAAAAATTGTTGAAAATTGCACCTCACTCTTAAACGGCGGGAATAGTCCCACCTCTCTATGACGATTTTTTTTACTGTCTCAACCCAACCTATTCGCTCAACATTTTTGTCACATCTTTTGTGAATCACCCTGTAGATGTGTTCGAAGCTTAAACGAAATCATAAGAGCCGTTTTTGATAAAACTTGATATAACACAAATCGTTGCAGTACAGCTAACCTTTCTATAGATGAACTAAGACAAACATAAAAGCTTTTCGACTACGGAATACGTACATTACTGATGTGAATACAGTCGTCAAAATTGAATCTGCTCAGGAGCTCGTTTAAATTTCAACTAGGGGATACATTTTGGCTTTTGTATTAAACTTCTTGCACATTACTGACACCATCGACCTTTATCTGGACTCCTAGGAAGCAACATAACGATTGTTGCATTTACATATTACAAAAAAAAAAAAACTATACACTAGAGGCAATTTGAAAAGAACTTAGGGCCAGTTTGTTCACAGTGCGTGGGTTAAATTTAGTTTGTGACTTTCACACGCTCTAATTAACTAACGCTTATCAACCAAAATTGGCTTATTAGTGATATCCATGATTACGAACTCATACTTTGGATTTTTTGAAAACAATTTGATGAACAATAAACACATTCGATGGTTTCCCAGTTTCAATAATCATGATTTAAAGCGGGGTACACATTATCAAACCTGTTTGATGTCAAACACTCAACAGTATCAAAAAAATTTGTGAACAAAGAACGTGTTTGTCAAATAGAGAACACTATCAAACGTGTTTGATAATGTGTACCCCGTTTAAGACTCTTCCAAATCAACGCGAAACATTCGGCCCGGCAGTGAAACATTTGCCGTTGGCTTGGGCACTCTCATTTATCTCCATATAAATAAATTTAGACTTGCAAATGTTTTACCTTAAGCTGGTCATATACGACCGAGCCGAACGGCTCGGAGCCAATTGGCTCCGAACATTTTGTACTGGATAAATGTCAAAAAGGTTCGGCGCCGAACCATTTGGATATTAAGCCAGTCGGAAAACCACGAACCATATTGGTTCCAAGCCGTTCGGCTCGGTCGTGTATGGCCAGCTTTAAAGGCTCTCCCAAACCAACGCGAAACATTCGGTACGGAACAGTAGGCGCTTTTAATCGGTGAAACCATTTTCAATGCAACTTTTGTATAGCAATGAGGGTCGCCTAGCAGTCCAGGTATACTAGGTCCATGGCTGCCACTGTAAAAATGCAATTTCCGCATTCAAGATCGTATCCAAAGCGATTTGCATAGATTTGTGTTGTTATTCCTTATGAAAAAAGCTATTACAGGTTGACATCGTCTCGAATAGGTTCCTTAACGCAAGGAATGCCAATAGGAAATGTATGTATTAAAAAGTTTAATGCAATTTACACAGCAAAACCCTTCAATTTTTATAAAATAAAAAATAAACTGAATGGCGCAACGGCTCGTGAAGAACCAGGGCCTAGTGACTAACAATTCGCAACCATTCTTGTGGGCGTGTGTCGATAGGAATGGAAGGGACCTACAATTTTATGCCGAATCCGAATGTCTAGACGAGAAGCACTTATTCATGACAAGTAATACTCTTGGAGGATTTGTCAATTTATCGCAAGAGGCAGTAGCCCTGGAAAAAAAACTTTTTAGTTTTTAGGTGGACGAGGCTGGGAAGTGAACCCAGACCTCCAGCGAGACAGTCCATCGTACTAACCATTACGCTATGGGCTACTACAATTCAAGCAATTTTATTCACCCCTATAAAAACAGATAAAATTTAACTGGGATCAAATTTAACCAAAATTTCAACGCAATTGACAAACGGCCTTAATTTTGATTAGAGCCTCAACATTTTTTTGTGATACGAAACCAATACTTGCCCCTAAAAGGCAAGTCAACATTCAGTTTGTTCGCATAGGTAATGGTTGCCTTTAAGTAGAATTTTTTTTTTAAATGTTTATTATTGGTACTTACCTCTAATAAAGACACTTTTTTTTAAAAGAGTTTTTTTGTTTTAATTTTAAAATTCAATTTTTTGAAAAATACATTGTCAAATTTGAAGGTTTAGAATGAACAACTTTCTTATAATACTCTATTTGATTGCAAATTTTGAGCAGAATTGGAAAATTTTTGACTTTCTTTTGAGCACTTGAAAATAACTTGGTTTTCAGATTTTATTTTTGTTACTCATGGTCAGATAGCAACTCAAATATAACATACATGAATTTTTAACTAATGTGGTCTTGTAGAAAAGTAAATAGCAAACAAGAATATAGTGGGTGGTTTGTTCCTAAGTTTCATATTTCCAAAGTTATAAACAAAAATGTCGGAACAAATGGGGTGATTTTAGCATTTGATTCATTGTTGCATTTTTCCTGCAGCGAGCACAGGTTTTTCGAAGTTGCAAACTTATCTACAGAACTCTAACATGCCCCGACAACATATCAAAAATGCAGAACTACATCGCGCTTTGCGAATGTAGCCTTTTTTTTGTAATTATTGAATAGGCTAATAATAATTATATTTTAAATAAGAATTCCAAAATGTTTTCCTAAAAATGTTTTGAAAATGTTAAATTCAAAAAATTATTTCTTATATAGTTATTAAAAGAATGATTTCATTCTTTTAAAATGTTTGTATATCAATATTTTGAAATAAATAAGCATCTAGTTTTTTGAATCAATACAATTTGTTGCCTACTATCCCCTTAAAGACCCTTGAACAAAAAAACGACGATTGAATGCTGATCTCCTATATTAAATAGAAGAGATTTTATTGAAAATGTATATAAAACAAATATGTTAATTAATCAAACAAGAAGTACATTAATATTTTTATCTTCGAATTCATTGAATTATAAACAAATTTGAATTGCCTGTGCATTAAAACAATTCTTCACATCAATTCTTCACAACATTCAAGCTGCTCATAAAGCGCATTTGTCTGTTGATCGAAGTAAGCTCTCAAGAAATTGAATGCAACTAGATAACCTAACTTGTATTTTTCGACGAAATCTCGAACGGAAAAATTCAAACGCCCATTAATATTATATTTATCTACTCGTTTCTCATCGAATTTTAGTTTTTCTGGCTGGGGAAAGAGGAAGTAAAAGTATCGGTTCATTCCCATATTTCTGGGTGGAGCAGCACTAACATATTCAACTAAAACGTCCGCTGAGCTAATGTCTTTTCCACGAATATTGACAACCAACCAAGTGAGGATATCTCTCATATAAGGATCCTCTCGAGATGGACCATCTGGATCAACAACCATCAAGGAATAGTAAGTATTATTATCAGCATTCCAATCTACAACAACGGGTTGGTTCTTTGTTTCTGTCGGTGTGATGTTTTTGCCTAAATCCAAAAATGCGCCATTATCGAAGACAACCTTAAATTATATAAAATGTTTTTATGATTGGACCAAAAGTAAATTAAAACAATTAACAAACCTTTATAACTTCTGGCAAACCTACATTTATGTCTGGGAAGGCCTCGGTTGTTTCTAAAATTGCCTTATCATAATCTGATGCAGCAACAACACTTAATGTAGCTGCAACTAATAACTCTAATGTAAGGAAGGATTTCATGATGCGATTTAAAAATGTTCGAAAATTCAACTCTATCTGAAAGTTAAAATGTTCCTTCTGCGATCAGATCCGAATGATAATTGAAATATATAGCCAGCACAGCAACTGAAAAACATCTAGATAAAAATTATATCTTTTAAGTACCTAAGCTTTGGGTTCAAGGTTGTTAAGTACACACTTTTGTGTTTAAGTAAGTTCGTGTGTTGTGTGGAGAAAAGAGTTTGACGTTGAATTTGTTTAAACAACTTTTTTTGTGGGTAGTAAAAAATTTAAGCTAATAGCTAAAATGTTATTTTGTAAATAAGAGACTTGAAGTATAATAAATACGAAAACATTCAAAAAAAAATATTATAAATAACCCAGTCAAAATTTGCAATCAAATAGCCTAGAGTATTATAAGACAACATTTGCAAATTCGATCCAAATCGGTGAAATAGTTTTAGCAAGAAACATGATGTTAACTAAGTGCAACAAGCAATGTTTGCATCATTGCTGTGGTCAAAGTAGGACGCTTAATATGGCACTAATTTTTGTATACGTACTTGGAACCCTTAACTATGATAAAATATAGTTACAATATTTATATCTTTTTCTAAGCAATTTTGGTAGTGAATTTAAAAGTTTCAAAAATGTTCACGAAATTACATATTTACATGCCAAGAGAACAATTTTTGGAACTTTTAAAATCGATACTAGTGGTAGTGGGCGAGCAGCAAAACTTCTTAAACAAAAAGAATTTTAAAGAAAGTTGGTTTGATGCAGCGTGTATGGCCTTTAGGAAAAATTCTTTTAAATGGCTCAACAGGTGGAGAATGGAACCTTCAGAAATAATGAAAAAAAACATACATTGAAGCAAATCGAAAATACAAACAGACCTGTAAGACGAAAAAAAAACTATACTATCAATCGGTTTGTATCAGTCTGAGAAACGTACGAAATACAAAGGAATGGTGGGATATTGCAAACAAATTACGAAATAGAACCCACAGAATAGGACCAAACATAAAAAGTAGTGATTTTAAACAACATTTTGAACGCCTCTTGAACCATCCACTTCAGGCCATAGTAACACTGGAAGACGCGATAGAAGATACCTGGGATGAACAGCTTGATGGCGAGATTACAAATTTCGAAATTTTAGAAGTACTGAACAAAGCTAAGACACACAAAGCTGCCGGATACGACCGTGTGCCAGATGAATTTTTATATGTATGCACTTCAAAAAAACATATTGCTTCTTTTTAGACTTCAAGGCAGCGTTTGACAGTATTTGTCGTAACGCTCTGTTTGTCAAACTAAAAGGAATGGGTCTATCAACATAATTCCTTAACATCATAAAGGATCTCTATGCAGGGACAGCAAGTGCAGTATGGGATGGAAAAAATCAATCAGAGTGGTTCGATACGGAAATGGGTGCAAAACAGGGGTGTCTCCTTATCCCTATGTTATTTGCACTGTATATCAACGACATGCATGATTTCATTGGTGGAGGAATACATATAAATGAACAAGTCATCCGAATGTTATTGTACGCAAACGAACAGGTTATTTCAGAACGCAATTGATTTGGCTGACACGCAAATAATGAAAAGAGAATGGGATGTGGCATTCCAAAGAGCGCAAGCATCAACATCACATGGACTGTACAATGCCTTGAACTACAGGAAGAAAGGTTCGCAACCGCAATAGGATGGACCTTTAAAGCAAGAGGAGGACTCCTGTATTTGAACGGTACATTTTGAACGAGTAACAGAACTACTCAGTGCACCTTGTGTAACCTGAGAGAAGGTAAAACATTTATTCACTTTTTTGGAATGTGTCCCGTCTTCAAAGAGCGACGTATGTTATACCTTGGGTCAAGGACACTCAGCACGGAAAATATGGTTAATATCCTTAATGACGACGGGAACTGGTTCGCTCTGGTAAAATACCTCTCTCCAGCCATTAAATATCGCACTGAACTTACATATAAGGGAATAAAATGGATAGAAAAACATCACAGCTACAATAACAGCATCAATATCACAATCAACATCATAAACAAACAACAACATCATCATCATCAACAACAACTAAAAAAACAATAATAACAAGAAAACACCAACTAAGCAATAACAGCACGAACTACAGTTTCCTACAAAAACAACAAATTTAACTATTCCAACAACAACAATATTAATTACTTAATAATCGGCAGCAAATACAAGAACTACGCAAACCACACCAACAATGGAAACAACACCAACTACGCCAACAAAGACAACAGGACAGCATAAACAACAGTAACAGCATTCACAACAACTACAACAACGACAGCAACAAACAAAAATCAACCATAAAAACAACAAAAACAATATCAGCAACAACAATAACAGCAACACTACCAACAATACCACCAACAACCGTCAATTAGCAACAACAACACCAACAATAACAACAACAAACACAACAGCAACTACAATTTCAACAGCAAACAAGAGCGATTCAACAACCGCATTTTTTATCACCAATTCTGTACTTCAAAATTCTGGTTGGTCAAAATTCTGTATCTCAAAATTCTGTATTTGAAAATGCTGTTAATAGGCTGAAAAATAAAAATCATTTTGATAATGTAAAAAAGTGCGCACTTTTTTACATTTTCAAAACGATTTTTATTTTTGCAGCATTTTCAAATATTGAATTTTGAAAATAGAATACTTTTTTTAAGAATATATCATTATAATTTTTCATTAGCTTAATATTCTGATATACTTCCCTTGTAAAACAAAATAAATTGTATCTTGTTCTTATTTTCTCTTTCTCATTTTATTCTGGATTAAAATTAATATATTAAAATTTATCTTATAATCTTAAGTTCATCTGTTTGTTATAATTAATGTACAAGGAATTTTGTGATTTTGATTTGTTTTGTTGTAATTCTTCCTTACTTTGTTTTTGTTAATGCATTTCTACAAACAATACATAGAGAGTTATTTATAAATAATATTGCTTATAATCTATTTACTTAATTATGACTGATTATTAATGTATTCTGGTTTTACATTTGTTTGGATTTTCAATAAATAATATATATAAAGGTACAATATATAAATCGAGTTCAGCTTTTTGTTTTTATAATGGAAGCTTAAGAACGGAATTATGCAAAAATAATTTTTTTTTAGATACAGAATTTTGAGACACAGTGTTTTGCTCATACAGCATTTTGAGATACAGTATTAGGAGCTACAGTATTTTGATCATACAGTATTTTGTACAAACAGTATTTTGAAATACTGAATATTAACCAAACAGTATTATGACCATACAGCATCATACAGAATTTTGACCATACAGTATTTTAAAATACAGCATTTCAACCCGCTACCCAATGACATGAACACTAACAACGAGATCTATGACAACAGTCACAAAAGCAACAACATAACTGACACCATCTACAACAACGGCAACAACAACTATTACTAACATAAGGAACTACTTAAATAAGGATATTTCATCGCAACAGACGGCTCAACCGAACCATTGATGCAAAATACAATGTTTAATGTTATAATTAATCTAATACCTAAATATAAAAACAAAAAAAAAAAATTGTATGTTTATATGTACCTACTTTCTATTGAATTTCTGAATAAACATATTACTTACTTACTTACTGGGTGTCCAATAAATCAATTGTCCAAACGAAAACTAGTTTAAAGCCAGGTAACAACATATCAGCATTTTGTAACTTGACTATTTTGAATCATAACATAACAGTAACCAGCACTCAAACATAGTTGTACTAAGCTTATTGAGTAAAATATTTGTCATTAACATCACCACTTGCCTTCAAAGCAATAGATACACTTGAATTTTTGCCAAACTTAATTTCTGGCCTCAAATTTGTGAATAGCCCCCTGAACTTTTGAAATTTTGAATTTCCTTGAAGTTTTTAAAAAGATATACTTACAACTTTGCAAAACTATGAGCGTATGGAAAGTTATTACAATTTGAACTCAATCATATCATAAACAGGTTCAAAATCAAACAAAAGTAAAACATTTTTGTTCAAATATTTCAATAAAGTAAGGCTTTCAAATCAAAAATAATTTCGACACAGCTGAATTTTAGTGGTGAGATTTATTTAGATGCCTGACAGTTTTTAATAAAACCCCTAAATTAGGACAATTACTTTCGATTTTTTCAAGAAATGTTTGTAAAAAAAATTGTAGCTTATAAAATTTTACACAAAAAAGATTATGATGATGCTTCTTAAATTTTTTTGAAAAAAAATATTTTTTTTTATTTCGATTTTTCAAAAATGTGTAAATGAAATTTTTCGAAACTTCTTTGTATTTGAATATAAATAATTTCTTATAATCCGTGTTCCAAATTTTGATGTCAAAAATGTTTTCAAGATTTCCAACGATTTAAATTTTTTTTTCTTCATAAATTCATATTTAATCGAGAAATCAACTGTCATCGTTTTTGTTTAGCTCATATTCTAGCTAATAAGGAATTAATCAATTAAAAGAAATTTATTTCATGTTTTTCTTTTTATATATGGTAGATTTAGGTAATACTTGTGCAAACAGTTTTGTATTAAGATTTAATACAATTAATAATTACCAAATTTTATTTTAATTCGTTTTTAACATTACATTATTGAATTATAACCATGCATACATCTCCAATACCTCAATATTTATCTACATGCTGCCTGTTAACTACAAGAGTATGTTCGTGCGCGGTCCATAGTACATTTTCAGACTTTTGTCAAACATTATGCAACACACCCTGTATACACGAAAGCAAACCTATTTTTTTCTATTTGCGTTCATTAAAGGTTTATAATGTTTGAACACAACACGAGCGTTTAGGAAAATTTATAAACAAAGCGATAAGATAACGAAAGACATGAAAGCTTGCGACGGCGACGGTGTTCAAGTGGTGCAAAATTGCAAATGGTTTGATCACCTACAATTTTTAAAGTTCTCGTATTCAAGTTCGCGATGAATAAAGGCTTTAAGATTAAGAAAGGATTTTTTAGATTGCATCTAAATCAGAAGAGGATACAAATTTCTTGCATCGACGGATAAAATTTGAACATTTAGTATCTTTTTTTGCGACTTCAAATATTTAGCCATTCCTTAAAAGGTGGGTCTGTGAGCTGTGACGTACATACCCAGAATTAAAAGCTGTTCAGTTTCCTCAATGCAAGTGCCAAGAGTTAGCATTGAGATTCTGTCTCCACATCCAAAACACAAAGACGTGAAAAGCTGGGAGTACGGGAGACGATAGTCTGCGAAACAGTTGAATGGATTAGAATTTTCAGACAGGAGACAAAAATGAATGTAAGGAGGATAATCGGAGTTAAAACGGAGCACTGTGGCATGCCAGCATTTATATTGTGCAGTTAAGGACTTGAAAACATCCAATATACTGGTATGAAACGGAATTACCATCAAATCGCCAGTGAACCTATTGCTAAGAAAGACATATTGCCGTTTTATTAACAAGTTTATGTTCTTCGATGCATTTATTTTAGTTGATGTTTAAGAAACATACAAGTTTTTTTTTTATCAAAATGATTGCAACCGTTTTCGAGAAAGAGTTTTCTTAGCGGTTTTTTAACATTTCCGTGGAAGGTACTGTTAGTTTAAGTTTTAGGAAGATAAGTTTAGGATGAACATGGTATAAGAAAACATTCTCTAACAAGTTTCAAACAAATTGAAAAAAAAAAAAAAATGGGTATAAAAATATAACTCAACATTTTGGACTCCGAGATCATAAACACTTATATATAACGTAACTGGCCAAAAACAAGGTCAACTCGTTTCAGAAATCGGTCAGCCATTGAACTTTTAATAAATCTCGTTTGTCTCATTTCAAGCAGCTTGTTTATGAGAAATTCGCAAAAAAAGCATGTAATTTGAGAGGCGACTAAATCGTCATAGAAGGTCAGCTAGTATTCGGTCAGTCATAGATTTTTTTTTTTAATGAATAATGAATTACATTTTTTAGGGAGTTTTCAAAAAGAAATAACATATGGAAGGTTACTAAATCAGAGTAAACTGGTTTCAGTAGCTTGTCAACTTATTTCAGAAGTACGTTAATCATAGATTTGTTTTAATAGGCGTGTTCAGGAAAGGGAGATATCGGAGGGCCTCAGCAATCTCAGTTGCCGGAACAGGATTCCTCAGCAAAAAATCTCAGTTTGCCTGTCAAAATACTGAGGAACAAAATTTTTGCATTCGCTTGCTTCGATTTTGATGGAGCAAAATCTCCGATATCTCTGTTTCGTGAACGCGCCCAATGTATTCTAAAGCATTTTTGTAGTCTAAGAGCCGGAAGCAGGTTTTGGTCGTGAAAGGAAACCAAAAGATTTTAATAGTATAGGTAGTACTGGTGAAGGTGATAAAGAAAACGTTCGTAAGCAATATACGAAAGCTATGGCGAGCTTACTACAATTATGAAAACGTGAACTGTGTGTTAGTGCAATTTCATAAAGAAAAGAATATAAGCCACTTATATCGTTTATTTGAATGGTTTGGCGTGTTCAAAACGTGTTTCCTTCAAAATATTCTCTTTCAGCTAGTCAAAACCTTTAAATTAGGTAGGTACCATTTAAATTTAAAGTAAAAACAATAATAATATATGAAGGCGAGTTAAATCGTGGATTTCAATAGTTTGGCGTAACTCAAAACGTCTGTCAATTAAATTTTCCGACTCAGGGAGTCAAGCCCTATATTTGAGATGCATTTCAAGAGATTTGTATTGATAATCTAATTGATAAACTAGTAATAACATCCACGACTTTTATCGCGCTTTTCGGCAGTTTGGCGTAACTCAAACGCCTGTAGCTTATACAATCACTTTCTTGAGTCAAAACCTTTTAATTGCTAAACATTTGAAAAAGCTACCATTAATATACAATTAAAAAAAAAAATAATAACATCCGCGAATTATATCGCGGCTGTCAGTTGTTTGGGGCCACTCAAACGTCTGTCACTTACATTTAAATTTTTTTTGAGTCAAGACCTTTTGATTGGGATACATTTCAAGTGGTTTCCACAAGAAATCCGCGATTTATTTCGCGCCTTTCCAGCTGTTGGGTGACACTAAAAACTAATTTTTTTTATACATTAGTACTCTGGTAGTCAAGACCTTCCGATTGCGATACATTTTGGTGGCATACATCAATTGTCTTAAAATTTCAATAAAAAATCCGCGACTTTAATCGCGTCTGTCATGTACATATTCAAACTCAGGGGCTCAAGATCTTTCGTTTCTGAAACATTTGAAGTGGTTTCCTTTTTGACAAAAAACGCCAAAACGTTTTCAGGGACGTCTGTCGGTGGTTTCGGGGCCACTAAGACGTCTGTCACGTTCATATTCACATCACTCAGGGAGTCCGTGGCTAAAATTTGTGACTAATTTCAGGTGGTTTCCCAAAAGCCTAAAAACGCCACAAAAAAAAAAATCGCGTTTTCAGGGGACGTTTGTCTGGGTTTTATTTTTATCAGGGAGTTGATGGCGTCAAGTTGTATTACATGTGAAATGGTTTCCCACCCGATTTCAATTTTCAGAAAAGTTGTACTTTTGATGCACTTTTACGTGGTAACGGGGCCACTACATGCTGGCAGACGAACGTATTCGTTATCACCTTCACCAAGACTACCTATACTATTAAAATCTTTTGGTTTCCTTTCACGACCAAAATCTGCTTCCGGCTCTTAGACTATTATTTTTTGTTCTAAGAAAAACGAGAAAACACTCAATTATTGAAAAAAAAAAAACATTCAGTCGACTGTTCAGACAATTCTAAGTCTAAGAATTCAGGGTCCAAATGTTTGTTGCCGTATACAACGATGTGTACGACACATACAATAAGAGACATTAGGATTTCAATTATCGTTATCAATATAATTTGCTAGCTGAGAATCCTTTTACGCTGCAACTCCAAATAAACCGTTAACAAGCTTACTGCATATCATGGGACCTCAGCATCAACATTATGAAAACGAAGATAATGATTTTTGAGAGCCGTCAGAAGCGAAGATTACCTGAAGAATCATATGGCGTATTAATAATGAGCGGATTGAGGAAGTGAGGATTTTAAGTATCTCGGTGTTTTGTTGACATCTTACTTTAGCAAGCACGCTAAAGAAAAGAGCTGTGAAGCTAAGCTGGCACTTAACATTCTCTGGCCTAATTTTTTTTTCAAATCAAAATATTGATCTTCGATCTCAATATAAAATTTTTAACGCGACTGTGAACACGTGTTTATGTTACGGAGTGCAGGCATTTGGAGTTACCCCTTTTGAAGAATTCGAAGCTGTGAAAAGGTACTTCTTGAAGCGTCTATTTAGAATACCCAGCTCAACACCGACCTACGCAATATATGTGGAATCTGGATTACCACCCATATACATACACAATTTAAAAGCTCACGCAGTCTACTTAACAAAAGTTATGAAAAGAAGTGATAATAGTCTACATAAATCACTAATGGGTACTTTGGTGCGATCCAATGCCTGTCCCTTCAGGGAATGGAACCAGCTGGCCTTATCTCACGATATTACTGCGAATTTATTGGAAACAAACGTAGCCGCTTGGAGTGATATCTTTGCAATAATCATCTCTAAAGTCGATGTCAAAATTTACGATCAACATTTAACAAGACCATCAACATCTAGTTTGAGATTAATCTATAGAAATCTTAACCACCAATTGTTTTCTGATCTAAATTACTTCAGCAGTCAACACTCACCCGAAGTTATAAGTACTATTTTCCGAGCAAGGGTAGAAATCCTGAATCTTAACTTCTTACCTCATAGACCAGACTTACAGCCAACTTGTAACCTATGTAATAGAAGAGAGACACAAGATATTTTCCATGCGATTTGCCCTTTGCTTCAGGAAATAAGACGATTGTATTTCCAAGAAAGTTTTTTGTCTTTAAACAGTTTATATCAAATTTTAAACGGCCACTGGGGTTGGCTTAACTTATACAAATTCTGCAATCATGCTATGACTTATCGTAATAGCTTTTAAACATTTATACGTTTCATTCAGCTTTTTATTGCATTTGCATTCAGTTACACCTATAACTTCAATATTTGTTTGTTTCAAATCATTTAAAAATTGATATCTTTTATGTTTTAAATCATGGAAAATTACTTGTTTTTATGTTTCAAATCATTAAAATTGTTATTAATATAAGTTATATTATATTTTTTCTCGAAAAATATATGAATCTGTATCTTCATAACTTAATTTAATTTATTAAATTGTATCCTTTTATTTTTATAAATGTAGTTATCCAAAACTTTATTAAACTTTCTTTATATTTATATATATTTTTTTCTAATGAATTGTCATATCCGGCAGACGGCAGTATCGCCATGTCAGTATTCTTAATTAAAATATTGTAATACATTTTTATAAAATAAAGAAATGTATCTATCTATAATTAAAATCAGATTTTAGCAATATGTTTAGTAATAATAATAAACATTTAGTACCTATACCTAATAGTATGTCATAAAAATTAATATTTTTTGCCATCAGCAATCACATGAGTTTTAATAACGTAGATTGAATAAAAATAAAATTTAAACTAAGCAGAATTTGGGAGCGGCCTTTCTGCATAATAAAATTGCTTCATAAAAAAAAGTTGCTTAAATTGTGGTACGATTTCAGTTGTGAAAACACTTCCCTTCCGACATCGATCTGAAGCAGATCGTTCAACAGTTGATAGGGGCATTTTATGTATTTTCCGTATATACACCTTAAATATCAAATAACATGATAAAATTACGGATTTTTGAACTGTTAGCTGTTTGCACAGTTTGCTTAGCTCAAAATGAGGAATCTAATATTACGAAGGCTTTGAAGGAGTATAAAATTATACCAGATCTAATAAAACAAGATGTGTCGGAAACATTAAAGGTAAACAAAACCTATGTATAAATTTAATTATTGATCTTTATGTTACACAATTTCCTTGGTTGTTTAAGGTAACTTTCAATAGTGGAGCTTCTGTGGATATGGGAAACATAATTTACCCCATCCAAGCCAAGGACCAACCAGCTGTCGATTGGAATGCCGACGAAAACGTATTCTATTTTATAGTGTGTACTGATCCGGATGCGCCCAGTCCAGATAATCCTTTCTTGGCTGAACTCAATACATGGATGGTTGGGAACATTCCTGGAAAAGATATTCGCTCAGGAGACGTCCTTGCCGAGTATATAGGATCTGCACCACCAAGAGGAGCAGAATGGAATCGATATATTTACTTTCTTTACAAACAACCACAACAAATTCAATTTGATGAACCATTTATTAATCAAACGACAATCGAAGGACGATCAAATTTTTCAGTAAATGAATTTGCAGCAAAATACCACTTAGGTGATCCTGTAGCAGCAAATTTTTATCGTTCTAAGTTTGATGATTATGTTTTAGATCTTTATGGTAAATTAGAATGTTGTTTTGAGTTGAACAAACCAGAATAAAATTGTTGAATAAATAAGAACTTTTGTTCAAACAATAATAATCATAATGAATAATACAAGATCAATAATTAACAAAGCAAGTTTGGTTAGATTATTTTTTTTACAAACACGAAAATCGTGCCACATTATCCAAACAAATTAAACACAAATTATCTGCTTAATGAAAATTGTAAATGCTGATAAATATGTTCACTTTTTTTTTGTCAAATTAAACTTTTCTTTTTGATGTTTTATGGTAATTTGTTTGTCTTCAAGTTTAAGAGGTTTTATATGAAATGGTTTTGGCATAATATGGCCCGCAATTACGTATTAAGTGTGGTGAATAAATTATTCACCAAAAATTAACTCGTCAGGAAAGAAGTAAAGAGGTTTTTTGGGATGCTTCTTTAAAGAAGAAATTAATTGAACGTAGGTAAGGTGTATTTGTTATTTTAGTATCTTTTTTCAGTAAAGTGTGTGAAACCTTTCAAAACATCAACGTTTTAAGGAAGTGGAAAAGCAGCAAGAAAATAAGCAAACGTATTGAAGCAACTTTGTGTTAGTACGGGTAAAAAAGTTCACAAAACCGTTGGAAATGCCTAAATGTCTGAAAAGATTTGTATTATCATTATTTATTTCGTACTTTTACCAACTTGCGTTTAGAAGGCAAGCCCCTCAAGGTACTATAAACATTGGCGGAGCAATGGAGCCATTAAGACAAGGAACGATTAAAGTCAAATTTCGTACTATGCTCTGTCAAAAAAAAAATAGTCAGCACAGAGAAGGGAAGATGGCATGTTTGCCTCTCACTCTGACTGTAATTAATGTCAACAAATTTGTACTGTTTTAAAGCTGTTACAGAGTTTCCGCAGTAAGCATATTAGATTACCACAAATTTAAGTTGAATTATTTTCTCTCAAAAGCTTTAAAAAAGCATACATCCGCAAAGCTCCTTACCAAAAACCAAAGAAAAAGCCTCAGCGATATGAACAAACGTAGCAATGATAATGGTAACCAGGGCTGTCGTTTCACTTTTAGATCTTGCAGTACTTTCAAAAAAATATGGCAGTACGGGGCAGTACAGCAAATATGTAAACATTAAATTTGTTAATATTTTTTTGTATTAATCAATAACAGCTATATTAATAAAAACAGCGCTTAACTCATCTGTAACTTTTGAGATCTATCTTGTGTAGGCATGGATTTACTTTTCTTAGTTAACCCTTTGCTAAACCACCTTCCTTTGTTAGTTTAGCTAGCTCGTAAGTGGCAGAAATCTAAATTATTAATATGGGGGTAAAAGATGAAAACAAAATTACCAAGAATACAGTTTGTTGATTCTCAGTTAATTATTAGGTATTTATGCAACGAGATAATTTTCCGCTTTGCAGAAAAATATAACTTTCCGCGAGATGTTTACATGAACACCCCTTTAAAAATACTTGCGTAAACATGGGAAGTAATCAAATTCAACGTCACAAATGACTCATCCCTGTGTATCAGGTTCTTTTCTACGTTTTATTCATCAAATTCATGTTATAAAATTATCTATAATGCAGAATTTGTTCCCATATACAAATTTTGACAGTTCATTTTTACCGAGATAAAATTATGTGGACAACCAGGTTCATCTGGGGTGTATCTGGAGTTTACGCTGCTTGCCATTGATGAGTGCTATAGTACTCTTACACCACTTTCACACAAGGAAACTGAGTTGCCAGAAACTAGCTAGTTTGTAGGCGAGAAATGTGTGAGGGGAGATTTGTTTCCTTCCCCTTACGCCCTTCTCGCCTACAAACTAAAAATTGGTGGCAACTCAGTTTCCTTGTATGAAAGCGGACTTATAAAGTCTTTGCTGAATGAATTGTACATACAGTGGAAACATTGAGGCATCTACAATGGTCTTGAAATTGAAAAAATGACGTTTATTTTTTTTAAGTTTACCGAGAGAAAACGGAATGACGATAGCTGATAGATTGATAGGTAATTATATTAATCGGACTTCTCTTTTTACTTAAAACGTAAGATTTTTTGGGTGCGTTTTGTTGACAGAACAAAAATATTGGGAATTTAAGATAGATGCAATCAGCAATCAAATCAATTTATTGAATTAAAAAAAAGCAGAACTTTTGACATGTGAGCAGTACGGGAGTATGCAGAAACAAATTGCAGTACAAATACTGCTGTTGCAGTACTTCGACAGCCCTGATGGTTAACTCTGATTCAATGTGTTTATTTTTAATGCAAACAAGAACAACGAGGGTTGATTGCAGATTGGAGCAGTGTGCACCAGGGTTGTCACGTTTTAAGAAGCGAAATCGCCAAAATTAAAATTTAAATCGCCAAAAAATCGGCGAATTCAAAATTTTCAACCCAAATCACCAAATTTAAAAATGAGAAAAAAAATTCGGCTGTTTTTTTCCATATAATCCTTTTTATAGCCTTTGCAACATGGCTAGATCTTACAGCATGCCCTTCAAAGTCAGTTTTGAGCGAACGTAAATATATCGCAGCCGCAAATTTTGCAATGTGCTAATCCATCTTTCCTTGATTTGGTTAACGTACTTTGATGCATTTATGTCAACCATTCTTTATTTTCCATTATACTGTTTGATAACTTTCAATTTCCCAAAAACTAGGACACATAGAAGGATTTAGTTTTCAGTTTTCAATTAAGAATTAATAGGGGTTGTGCACAATAAAAGCCAATTCTGCATTTTATTTTACAATTTTAATAAAAAAATCAAAAACGGAATTTTCAACTTTTTTTTTTTAATTTTGAGTTTGAAAGTAATTTTTACAAAAACTTTGGACATCAATAACTTGATTTGAAAAAAAAAAAAAACAAAATCGGGTGGCACAACGGCTCATGAAGAACCAGGGCCTAGTGACTAACAACTCGCAACCATTCCTGTGTGCGCCTTTCGACAGGAATGGAAGGGACCTACAATTTTATGCCGAATCCGAACGGCTAGACGAGAAGCACTTATTCGTGACAAGTGATACTCTTGGAGGATTTGACAATTCCTCGCAAGAGGCAGTTGTTTTTTTAATATTATTTAAAAAATATGCCCCTCCTCTCCAAGGGGGGGGGGGAGAAAGCACCCCCCTCTATGGCAAATAAATTTTGTATTGTGTTCCTTTAAAAAAAACGTTATCATTTTTTTGGCGCCGTATGAAAACAACAATTAAATTTTGCCAACTTTAGTATACATCAAGTTTTTCGTATAGTTTCGGATATATAGAAAAAAAAAAGGAAATTATAACTCCTTTCTTAGCTTCACGACATAATGAAACAACATCGAATGAATGTGTATTAACGCTTTTTGTCTTTTCCAAGTAAATTGGTCAGAAAACGTTCAATATCTAAGACAATAACAGGTTTTCAGATTTGTTGACTTTTCTACCGCCCGCATCTCCTTTATTTTTGACGCTAGACAAAATGTGAATATATATTTTTATAGGTAATTTAATTGTCTCTAATTAAGTTGTATAGACTTTTCCGCTTACATGCTACGTTTTGGAAATATTCACGAAAATCTAAAAAGGGGTACATTTAACCCCCCCTCCTGAGTTTAGCTCGTGGGACTGGGCTGGGGACTTTGGGTATGTCATACCTGGGGCCTGGGGGTAACCCCTACCATATAAATCCAGAGAGCCCTCTTTTTTGCATTTATTTTATAATTTTGAGTCTTCGTTGACTGGGCTAATAACAAACTTAAGACAAGCTATTTGATTTCAAAATTTTTAAGCATTCTCTAATTCGCATGTACGAGTAATAGAAAAAAAATAAAATTATAAGCTCACTTTCTGAATACTGAATGTAAACAATAAGTAGGTATTTAAAAAAAAATGTTTTCTTTTTACTATTGATATTGAAGTTGCAAATTCTTTGAGTAAATCACAAAATGACTGACTATTACAAAAGAGTAGGAATAATAAAACATTGATGAGTTGGAAAACAATTCAGAATAGATTTCGTTCATAAAATTATTCTAATTCATAAGATATATAGGCCAGTTACATTTGACAGTAAAATCGCAAAGCGCGATGTAGTTCTGCATTTTTGATATGTTGTTGGGGCTGTGAGAGTATACTAACCTTGCAGCTTCGAAAAACCTGTGCGCGCTGCAGGAAAAAACAGACAGTGAAAAAAAAAGTTAAAATCACCCAATTTTTTCTGATATTTTGCTTTATAACTTTGGAAATATGTAAATTAGAATAAAACCTGTTTTAAAATTTTCTACATGACCACATATGTTTTAAATTCATGCACGACTGGATCGCAAAAACTTGCTGTCGTAGCTAACAACTTTTTTTTTAAATAAAATTTGGTGTGCCAACTTTTAGAAATAATTAAAATACAATTTCACACAAAACTAAAAAAATATTTATTGACCCGTTTTTAAGATATCGAATTTGCAAAAATATTATTTTTAAAAATCCAAAAATTATTTTTCCGAAAAATTATATATGCGAAATTGTTAAAATTATAAAGGACCTCTTACATAAAAAAATTGGTTGAATTCGGTGTAACAGTTAACGAGAAATTTGAATACTTAAAAATTGGTTCTATGACAGGTACCATTAATAAGCGTTATAGAAAAAAATCGACCAAATTGGTAATTGTAGTAATTATAGTAGCTCGTAATTTTTCTTATAGCCGTTTTTGATATAAATCAATTTTTAAATATTGGTTGTATTAACAGGTACCGTTATTCTTTTAGCTAAAAAAAATTCAATTTCCTCTCTAGGGAATCCCATAAGAACCTTAAGTCTAAAGTTTGAAGAAAATAGCTTCAGCCGTTTAGGCTGCAGGGCGAGGTACAGACAGACAGATAGACGAACAGACGGACAGTCAGACAGAATTGCGAGACCCACTTTTTTCGCGTTCATCGTAATGTTAGGGAAAATTATTATCTCGAGTGTTTTTGTTTTTTTTTTTTCACGAATCCTAAACTTGCTCTATACTACGTACATGTATCTGAAGTAAAAAAAATATGAACATTTTAGTAATTTTGAAGCATTAAAAAAACAATCCTAAAAAGGTCCAATTCTGCTATAAATTTGAAACATGATGTTAACTAAGTGCAAAACGCAATGTTTGCATCATTGCTATGGTCAAAGTAGGACATTTAAGTTGGCACTGATTTTTGTGTAGTACTTGGAACTCTTAAATATCATTAAATATTGTTATAATATTTATTTCGGTTAGCTAGATTTTATTATTTCAAGAAAAGAAGACATTTTAATGTGGCACGCGCGGGGCTCCTTGAAGCGCGGGTCCGTGTGCGTTGGCACACTCCGCACACCCCTTCCGTCGCCTCTGGATAACACTACTTGTTATATTTTTTTTTTTATTGCTAAATTTTGAAATACTGTATTTTGGAAACCATTCGGTCTACAAAGATCGTTCTGGGTTCAAAATGGAGTAAAATAGGTTACTTTGAAATCGTGGAACAATATTTTTATTTAAAATTACTTCTTTAAGACTAAAATCGCCAATAACTGCGATTTTTTTTATTTTTGGCCATGAAGCTCGTGGTCGAAAACTTAGGTGATTTACTAGGCAAATATCCTGAAGAACTAGGCAAAAATCAGAAGTACCAGCTTTGACGTAAACGGTGCCTTCCATACAAACGACAAGGTTACTGGACTATTAATGATATTTTACTAATTTTTCCTGCAACTTCAATTCGATTTAGAACAAGCTGAAATAAAAACTTTGATAGGAATAAAATAAATTCTGAATAAAATTCAAAACAAGTGATCAAGCGAATCCAAAATTTTTTTTCTTCAGTATTTTGACAGCTAAACTGAGTTTTTTTGTTCAGGCAACTGGAGATCAAGGTATATAAATAACAGGTACTGCAGCTCAACTCGGGCGTAGGCGATGATCCGTTGGGAGATCTATCACCAAATACCCTCTTTTTCTTTAAAAATGTTCTTTTAACCCACAGGTCAAACAAGTTATGGTATCAAAACGGCGCATTACAGCGTTAATTGGGTCTTTGAGCAAGGATGCTTGTGACCGCCATCTCTACCTACCTAAATTACAGGTAATATCATAAGCGTTTTCATTTTTGTTCAGTTCTGCGCAAGTGTCATAATGGAAGAAAAATGGCTGATTTCAGTGCGGTTTTTTGTTCTGTCATTCTGTCTCGTGTGTGTGTGTGACTGTGTGTTCATTAATTTAAATTTCTTTTCAATTCTGCAAAAGTTTGGTAAGTAAGTAAGTATTTAAAAAAGTTTATCCGGGCCAATTAATCAATGCTTAGCACCGATGTAAGATAAAATAAAATTATAATTGAAAAAAAAGAAAAACTAAATAAAATTTATTACTACACTTCCGACCAAAAAATGAAATCACTCCGTTTGGCTTTATGAAAACAACAATTGCGATGGATACAATATCCATGATTAATTGTTAACAGGCCCGTTTTAAAGCTTGAACTTTGAACTTTAAATTAATCATAAAATCATAAAAAACCGTTGGACAGTTTTTGCGCAATCGTTTTAAGAAACAGAACACAAAACTAACTTTTTACAATTTTCACGAATTTGTTTTTTTTTTGTTTACCTTTCAGTTGTCACTATTATCAATTTTCATTTTGACACAAAAACCTACACTGAAAGAAGCCATCTTGAAATTTGACAAGCTGCGTGTGATAATACCTTAGATATGTTTACTGTGACTGGAGCTTGCTGTATGCTGTTGCTGAGGCACTCCGAAATAAAAAAATTAACATTCAGGAATAAAAACGAAGAGCGCGTTCAATGGTCCAGCTAATAAAGGTTCGTTCGACTCAGTTGTTTATTTTACTTTTCCTTGCAACCAAAAATGAGGTAGTAAAATGAGTGCGTTTGTAAAACCTTTACCTATTTTCGTGAAAATTTGTTTGAAATTATCTTATTTCGAAATATAATATATTTTCAACGAAATTGCCTAACTTGGCGTAGTCAAAATGTAGTATTACATTCGTAGTCTGCTATTTCACGCCGACTTTTGATTCTTGACTGTTTTTGAAGTTAAATGAGTTGAGGTAAGTTATATTTTTTCATCAGGATATGAACGATTTTAAATTATTTTAACTTATTTTTAACAAAGGTAATGTATTACAGAATAGTTAATTAAGACTTTTTCCCTTTTGTTTTATATACGCACAGTAAAATAAAAAAAAAAAAATATAAGGCACTTGACTTTTTATAAATATAAGTTTGTGTTATTTTATGTTGGCATGACCCCCCCCCCTCAAGAAGTAAAGCTGTATACGCCCCTGTGAAGCATAGTGGAAATTTTTTCAACATTTTTGTTTTAGAACAAACAATTTCATTCTTTAAAATGTGTGTTTCAAATTTGAGCCCCAAGATGAACCCGCTTGGTTGAATTCGTAATTAAAGTTTTTTGTCATTTCACTTAAGCGGGGTTGAATGTACTTTCTTTATTTTGTTTAGCTTTTGATAAACAATTAAACAAATAAAGGTCATTCATAAAATAAAACATGCTTTTATTGCAGCGAATTCACATGATGCTTTTGCTTAATTTACGTCATTCATTGTATTAATATTTATTCTCAAATAAGATGAACAAATAAGGGTGTGTGCAAATTTTGGAGATTGTGTACACTGTGTATGGTATGTATTTGGGTTAGAAAGAATTTAGACTAAATACAAGTTATTTAAATAGATAAGGTTTTCAACACTTCGTAACATAGTTTTAACTTTTCTTGACATTAAAACATTGACGAATAATTTTGTCGTGTCTAACGAAATGAAAAAATTGATATTTGTGGTATTAACACTCTTTACAATATGTTGTATGGTCTGGGCTGGTGAATCTAATATAACTGAAACCATGAAAGAGTTTAAAGTTATCACAGATTTTTGTTCTGGAAATTATTCTGAACCATTGAAGGTCTCTCACTATTTGTATCTCATATTCTTAAATTAAAGGAATTTGTTAACTCGATTGTTTTGTGTTTAGGTGACCTTCGATAGTGGAGTATCTGTCGATATGGGAAACGAGATCCCACCATCTCAAGCCAAAAACATATCTGTGGTAGATTGGAATGCTGAGGAAAACACCTACTATACTATCATTTGTATTGATCCTGATGCACCCTCACCAGGCGATCCTACTCTTGCTGAACTCCTAATATGGTTGGTTGGAAACATTCCAAAGAAGGCAATTGATTTAGGTGAAGTCTTTGCTGAATATTTTGCTCCTTCACCTCCAAAAGGCGCAAAATTGAACCGTGTGGTTTTTCTTTTGTACAAACAACCAAGTGAAATCAAATTTGACGAAAAGTTAATTGATAAATATACTTTTGATGGACGTCCAAACTTCTCGTCAGAAAAATTTTCAATGCAATATGAACTTGGTGATCCAGTTGCTATAAACTTTTATGTCACTAAGTATGATTCTTTTGTGTTAGAAATTTATAAACAGTTAAATTGTTGCTTTGAATATAATTCACCAAAATATCATTATACTTAAGAATACAGCTGTTTCTATTAGTTACCTTTTAAGTAAGCAGTTTTACTATTTTCCAATGTAGTATTTTTATAATATGTATTTGTTGTTGCTTTATTTTTATAAGTTTTGAAAAGCTTAAGCCTAAGACCATCCAGTTTTCAGTCAGTATTCAATTCAAGTATTAGAATTTACAAAGCATTGAATTTTTGAAATAAATACCGTACTTAATAACCTAAAATTCAGAAAAAAAAGAGTGTGTTTTTTTTATATCGTTTTTCTTTTGTTTCAAAATGTTTAATTTGGAAATTAATTTGTTAAAATCTGTTCGCTATAACAACTTTATTAAAAAAATAAAATAAAAGAAGGGATTCTTGGCTTTTTTAAGTGTTACCGTTGTTTGGATTACTGCAAATTCCTAGCATGTTTCGATCTCCAGTTACATTTTGTTACTTGCCAACTTTAAGTCAGTTTTATGAAATTTCTTAAGAACGAGGGACCCAGATTTTGTATGAAATGCAAAAAACAAACTGCGAATTTGGAGTCTTACTGCAAGTTCCTAGCACGCTTCGCTCACGAGATACACTATGTGCCCTGCTAACTTCACTGTGAAGTTAGCAGGTCACTCGATTACATCCACTTTGATGAACTGCAAAATCGGGAACATCAGGTTGCAAGAAAAATGAAAATTACTGCATTGGTCCCATTTATCTATGTGAAAGTTGCCCTACCAGCTTCAAAGACGCAATCAAAACTTTCATTTGATAACACATTTATAAAAATCGATTTTAGCCCAAAAAAGCAACCGAGGAAGTGTGTTTCTACATTTAGCTACTTGAAAAAAGATTGTCCGATCGGCGGTTTTGTTTATGTTAAGCCACCATGAGATAGGTTAACCTATAAGACTAGGAGCCCGCAGTAATTTTTGGGGGTCTTCTGTTTTCAGATAAGTCCATACTATTTATAGTTGTTTCGTCGTCCAAACGACAACGAATATGGTTTTCTTTGATTTTTCCGTTTTACTTTTCTCATTACAATGCTTCGTGAATTGAGATACACCACATTTGTTTTTGTACTTGCTCTATAGGGGGGTCAATGTGTAAATATCACATGTTTCTTCAGGGTTGTTTCAAGGGTTGTTTACTGTTTTTCTGCGATATCTTGAAAACAAGCAACATTTCAATTTCTTTTTTGTAGAAAATTTGATTTTCTACAATTTTGATTTAAATGCCCTTTAACGTTGATCAATGATACAAAAGTTATAATTTTAAAAACTAAAAACATTTTCAGGAAAAAAATAATGTTATGACTTTAATTAAAGGTTTGTAACTTTTCTTTTGTTTAATTGAAAAAAAAAAAAAAAAATATTTAACTATTGCATTGCTGCCATACTTTGGAAATGGGCAAAATGAGCTTTATCAAGTAGATTATTTTTGATAGTACCAGTATAAATATATGTATGGATATACTTATACATATAATGATGTGGAACTTATCAAAACAAATTGTCCATAGCGCACAGGACATAATGAAACTTTAACGTGCACTAACATAAACGTACCCAGTGGCGGATCCAGGGGGCTCAGGCTCCCCCCCACAGCTAAGTACTAAAATAATTTGAAATATAGAAAACAAAACTTTACAACGTGTAGAGTTTTATTTTCATCTAAAATATTGTTTCTAAGCCCTAAGCCCTATGTCTAAAGCCTGACGCAAATTCGACAAAAAACAAGTGGGGGTTATGAATAATGGACATGCTTAATGCAACGACAGTTTTCCCTAAAAACAAAACCCAGAAAACTGGAATGAAAAAACAGCTTGGGGTTAATATGGTCTGAGAATATTAGACAAAAAACGTGGTCAGGGTTAAGCAAATAACTCCCTAAGAAATAACCTTATTCCAGAAGGCTGTCTAGGGACTGTCAGTCCGAAGTTGGGGCTAAAGCTAGAAAATATAATTACAAAAAACGCGGTTGGGGCTTAACATTAATATGTCAAATTCAACAACTTTTTACACTAAAAACTTGGCTAATTTGACGAAAGAAACGCAATTGGGGCTAAAACAATTGGAGAACAACGGGGTGTAAAGCTTAGTGTGAATGTTTAATACGACAGGAATTGTTTCTTACGGCCTTGACTGGGGTTAGAGAATTTTGGGGCTTAGTTTTCAAAATTTCATAGGTCTAAGTCAATTATACATACAAAATAATTTTGGACTATGCAATTAAATACTAATTCTGTAGTCAAGGAGCCAAATTCAAAATGCGTGAGAAACTCAGAAAAATCTTGCATGGGGACATGAATATTTACCATCCCTATAGACTCTAGAGTTACGTGCAACAAGTATAGGTTTGCAGCGTACACGAAAATTCATTCACAATTGCAGAATTGGGCCGTGAAGGTTATTTTTTAGAGCAGCTGTTTCTTATGCCCGACTAAAGTTTTAATATTTAATTTTTCGATCCGCAAAATATTATTTTCTGTGCTTTCCAGTGACAGTTTGAACAAAACAAGTAGGTACTCTACTCGTTGTTTGGCTAGTTCAGGAAAATGAGATCTCAGTGGACTGACACTGTCAAAGCACATTATGAGCTTGAACTAGCCAATTACAAACAGTTTTTAAATTTTATCAAAAATGTGAAGTTAAAAGCATACCTACCCTCAGCTTATTTAAATAAACACTTTCATAATGAATGAAGGTACCTACTACCTAATCAATTATTATTAAGCAATATAAATAAACGAATTTATTGTTACGTGGCTAAAAATTTAAGTTATAAAATTAGTTATACTGCCATGTTTTGCTTAGCCTTTATATTGGCTTCTAGCTCTGCTTAAAAATAATTCCCATGTTTAACACATATCAATTCCAAATTCTTGTTATTGTACTTTATATTGAAAACATTTTAAGGCGCGATAGTAGCGGATATAAAGGCAAAAAAAACAGGGCTATTATAAAAGAAGGAAAGTGATAACGTCAAAATTCGTTTTCTGTTATATAACTTCATATGTACAAACTGGATCTCCAAACTCCAAGCCCCCCTCACAGCCAAATCCTAGACCCGCTACTGAACGTACATAACCATTTTTGTTAAAAACTCTATAAAATAAAAAAGTGAGTATACGCCCGAGTGTACCATTGCACTGCATTTACGTTGATTTAAGAAAGAATACAAAATCATCTTGTGTACGGCATAATTTTGTGGTGAATCTTATAATCACGACAAGCCGTACTTAACTATCCAGCAATTATCCATAGAGGTGGTACATCATAAAAAAACAGGCACTACAAGAACAACGCGATCCCTTGAAGTAGTCCAAATAACTGTTGAGTTTGTTTCGCAACTTCTACAGTAATAGGCACAGTCAGTATTGTAAAATCTGGAAATCGTTTGTATTCTTCTTAACTTGAGTCGATAGCAAACAATGGTTCCATACCTTGGGCCTGTAACTCAACACAAGCCGCCCCGGGCACGTCGATTTTGATAACGATAAATATAAATATATGTAAGATTAAGCGGTAAATGAGGTTAAATCTAAGAATTATGTTGTCATCAAGAAATAACACCCACAAAAAATAACGCGACGTCCTGGGCAGAACGTTACCATTTAACAATCCTATATTTTGACAAACAGTAAAATAGCTAGTTGCATTCCTCCCCTAAAACATGTCAACCGGAATACTCGTAGTTCTGGGAATGTACGTTTATGTTAACCCTCGACCCCAATTTCGGACGTGCTGTCAGATATAGAAATACTCTTCTTAGCCGCACTACCCAAGTGTGGAATGCTTTAAATCGCTTTATTTTTCCGTTCCATTTTGAAAGATAAATAAGTGTTTAATCTTTATTTTACTTTTTAAGGGTAATTTTCGAAAACCCCTTGAGTGCGCGTCAATTATAAATGAACAAAATGTTTAAATTCTAAGTAGGCTTTAGGTCTTTTTTGCTTTAAAAATTATAATCAGACGACCGACGTTTCAAACGTGGTTACGTTTTTCTTCAGGTCTCTAAAAAATGATTGTTAATAATTTATATCTACACATTTCGAAATCATAGAATACCTCCAACGTTTATTCTTATAAAAATTCTTAAAACATTTTTTAGAAACCTGAAGAAAAACGTAACCACGTTTGAAACGTCGTCTGATTATAATTTTTAAAGCATAAAAGACCTAGAGCCTACTTAGAATTTAAACATTTTTTTACAAAAAGGTCACGAAGAAGGAATAATTAAACGAACAAAATGTAGTTTAATTATTTAAACTTTATTGAATTCAACGCAACATCGTAACTGAGTATAAACAACTAAAACATAATCATCATATTGAGTCCAAAAGAAATTCGCAGCTATTGGATTACCTAATTCATATTTTAAGGCAAATTCTTCAAGTTGAAATTTGGCACGTCCTTGAAAAGTAAACTTATCTATGCGCTTTTCTGTAAAGTTAAGCTTTCCTGGTTGTTCATAAACAAGAACGGCATATCGATTGTATGGAGCACCTTTTGGAGTTGCAGCGGCAACATATTCAATCAAAACTTCTCCGGACTTAACATCTTTTCCGGGGATATTTCCAACTAACCAAGTATTAAGTAGAGCGTTGACAGGATTATCTGGGTCTGGTGCATCTGGATCAACAATCAGAGCTGTGTAGAACTTATTTTCATCAGCATTCCAGTCGAGCACCGGTTGATTCCTTGTTTGGAATGGTGTTACTTCGTTTCCCATGTTCACTATCACATTGTTTTCGAATTTTACCTGTTGGGATTGATTAATGATTTTTATTGTTTGATTTAAAATGTTTTATTTATGACACTGGTATTTTCTCAACTTATTTTATTTAAAAACAAAAATGACACTCATTTATTTTTCTTAAAAAGACCCGATTTTTTATAGCGAGGTCTTCCGAGCTGCGGAGTTAAACTCGAGAAAACCCCTTGATGATAGTGTTTTTTTTCAAGAACTTACCTTCAATAATTCTGGAACACTTGCCTCAATTACATCCGGAATAATCTTATCCTTTTTCATGGCCTTAGTGATTTCAGAATCATCTGATTGCTGGGCCAAGCAAATAACTGCACAGCAAAGAAAAACCGCGATCACAATTTTTCCCATGTTGCCTGTGTTTCAAGTAGGGCTGCAGAGACACTAGAACTGATCTGGAATTAGACCCATATTAAATAGCAAAACGAGAAACGAAATTCAAAATGTCTTTGTTTGTTTGAAATTCAACCTTAGATAAAGAACATTTTTTTATTTGGAACTTGTGTCAGCTAAGATATAAGATATACAATCAAATATTGACACAACATGTAAACTGCGCAATTTTTCTATGATGTTTAAAAATTGCCTGGCAATAAAATTGAAAATTAATGGTTAGAACAGATGGCTGGATCCCACGAATTTGCTTTTGTGGTTCAGGGCCGTACTGTGGTCTAGAAAAATTGTAGAAATAAAGATTTATTTGTAAGTTTATTATATACGATTTCATTGTTATCGAAAGAAAACCTGTTAAAAATACAGATGCATGCAAAAAGGTTAACTTCAATCGAATGAAATTCAGATACTAAGTAGATCAAAAGGTATTGAGACAGGGTGGATAGACCAAATTTCATAGCTTCTCGGATCCAAGAAAGCAAAATTTCACTCAAATGAGATTAACCCGGCAAATTGTTGAGACATGCGAATTTGTTATCTCAGGAAACAGAATGATTATTGTTATGAACAAAATGACGAATTTAAATTTTTTTTACAGATTAACGGTTACCACTTCAATCGAAAATAGATATCTACCTATGTGTTAACAAATAAGTTTTTCCCATTTGGTGTTGAATTTCGTGGTTGAAGTCTCAGCAACAGAAAATGGAGATGATTTTTATTTTGATTTCTCGGAGTTCCTTAATGAAACCAAACACATATTAACACCTTCACTGTTCAATGTATCATATTTGATACATACAATTTTGTTTTTACCGCCTCTCCCACGACCATGTATCATATTTGATACATTTTGTAATTCGGCTTCACTGTCCCAATACAAACTGTTTTAACATTGAAAATGTTTATAGGCTCGTTTTGCACAAATTATGGTGTTACCAAAATGAATAAAGTACAAATGAATACAAATGAAAATGAACTTAAGCGTAGAAGGGGCATTTTGCGAAAAATTTGGTTGGTGTTACCACAGAAGCTACCTACAAAACTATAATGAACACATCTTTGTGAGCGATGAACATCGCAGCGTATTGAATTGTTGGTTGGGCGATGTTTCGTGCTTGTGCAATTTGCTTGTGCTACCAAAAAAGTAAGAAGAGAATGAAAAAATGAAAAACATATGGCGTTTTTGTTTTTTTAACTCTGAGCAGATCACGAAACTGTCAAACAAAAATTCTATGTTTTTTTTTTAGCTCAGGCATATCAGAGCTTAAAAAGTGCGTTTCTTTTTTCCATCTGAGCTAGCTCAGAGCTTAATCGATTAGCTCAGAATAAAATGACCGAGCAAATCGAGCGAAATGCTCGATTTTTTTCAGTGATTTGACAGACGAAAGAAATACAAAAAATTAAAAATGGATTCCCAGGACAGTCGACCGTCTAAATCAGGTAAACAAAAAAGGAATTTTAGTAACACACCTATGAAATGACAGTTCCGTTCTCAAATGTGTTTCATAAATAAGTCTGAGGGCTCTGATCATAATCTGCTCAGAGCTCTGCTCTGATCGCTCAGCCTCTGCTCAGAGGTTTATTTAGAGCCAAAAAAGAAAAACGCCAATAGGTAAATAATGAGCTACATGTTTGTAGGTCTTTTATTTTATTGGCAGGTGCACACTGCAGAGCACAACTACAGCAGAGTATCGAATTTTCGGTTGATATGTTGTGTTCAGGGTTTTCAGAATGTGCGATTTATCGCCAAATGTGCGATTTGAAATTTCGTTTGGCGACACGAAAATCGGTTTGGCGATGTACACCAAAAAAGGCGATGTTTTTAGTTTTTGGCAATTTCAATTTTTTGAATCGAAATTCTAATTTCTCAAATGTTGACTTTAACCTTACATCTTTTTCATCGCTATTTGCGCTGAACGCACCCCAAAACTGAAATCTTATCCCTAAAATAAATGAGGTATGTATGTCAAAACAAACAACTTTGTTAGTTAACCAAATCAAAGAAAGATGGATTAGCACATTGCAAAATTTGCGACTGCGATATACGTTCCTTGCCATGTTGCAAAGGCTAAAAACGGATCCCATTGCTATAATACTATGGATACATATGTACGTACATCGAATAAATTGAAGAGGACTAAGTACAACAGTATTTTTTTTTTTTTAATTTTAAGTTTTTATGTAGAATATTTATTTGGTTTTGTTTTCTTTCTTTATTTTTTTTAAATATGATTTTTTTTGATATTAAAACTACAAATTGCGGTTTTTTTTTTTCATTTTTATATTTGGTGATTTTTTGGGTTAAAAATGTTGAAATTTGGCGATTTTTTGGCGATTTAAATTTTAATTTTGGCGATTTCGCTCTTTAAAACCTGACAACCCTGGTTGTCTTGTGTACAGTTACAGTGCGTGACTGTACAGAGGTTTGTGGGTAGGAAAGGAACGGAGGATAAAGGGATACATGCAATATTTGCACAGTAGAATTTACAAAAGTTTTGAACTTTTTGACAAAATAAAAGTACCTACCTAACTTTTCTACAAAAAAAAAATAACTTTTTTACAAAACAAATTAACTTTTTTACAAAATAAAATAAATTTTTTACAAAAATAAATAACTTTTTTACATAAAAAAAATAGCTTTTCTACAAAAAAAAATTAACTTGTTTACAAAAAAATTAATAACTTGTTCAAACTAAATTTCTTGTAAAAATAAATATCTTTGGTTACTTGCTTTAACAAAAGTGATGAGAAATTATTCAATTATGTTTTATGTTTTTATTATAAATTATACATACAAAATATGCATTTATTAACGCTCTTTTCTGATTCACTGACTGCGTAACGCTGCTATGATGGTAAAATCAGAAAAAAACACTCCTGCTTCTAAACGAAAATGTTAAGGGTTGCCAATTTTCTGGAATTAACTTTATTATGAAAGTGAACGGTGAGTTTGTCAACTAAATTTTAGACATATTTACGCTCAGCCCAGGCTAACATAACTATGTTCGACGGGCGCCTTTGGGGTCCTGCAACCAACTAGTCTCCGATATTAAGATTTTAAAATACTTCATTAAGCTAAACATAAAAGATTAATTGAGAAAAAAAAAAACAACTACAATTGCATGAAAACTTTGAAAAAATGAAAATCAATTTGAGTTAATGTTTTTGTACCTCCCTTATTGACTGAATTATTCAAAACTTTATAGGGAAAATTTATGTGGTACAAAAGTTGTAATTTAAGATTTTTGGTAGCATATTCTCTACATATAGTAGAGGATATTAAAGAGTTGTAGATATAATAGAAAATTTATAATTTAGTACTTTTTGAATTATGATTAAAAATGATGAGCATTTTGTGACACCGCATCGGACAGGTACAATCGTTCCTAACTTTATTTTTGCTTGGATTTCAATGAAATAATCTATTTCGTAGCTCGTACCACTGGAAAAAATAGAAAAATAGAAGTAATATACAGTAGAGGCCACTTATAGTCACAAGAAGATGAGAGCCAAAAAATGTGGCTGTGCTCGTACCCAATTCTGAAGATGGTTTGTCCCAAACAAAAAAGATCAGATCTTTATGAATGAGGTGAAAAATTACAGCAGGGATGACTTAAATTTGTATGCAAACTTAATCGGTAAATGTTGTATAAATTCATTCTAAAAATGTGATTGAGTTAATAGTCGTTTCGATTTTTGCCGCATAAAATTGAAAAGTTAATACAAAATTTTACAAATTTGTAAAACAAAACCCACGCACATATTGACTTATTGACTTAAACCTCCTACGATTAGGTATAAGTTAATGTTAAAAAAATTTGTTCATTAATTTAACAAGAGCAAAACGAATTAATATAAAATAAATTCGTAACTTACAAAATTCTAAACGGATCCTCCAGATTAAGGTTTAAAAATACTGCCCTTAAGATTTACACAAAATGGTGTAGGTAGCTGTGGATGAAGCTTGTATATCACTGTCAAAATAAAAAGATACGAAAACAGTGAAGAGCTCTAAAATATAACGTTTTAGTTGTTGCAAGAAATGTATGGTATGACACAAAGTTGAGGAATTTTGATTGGAGTTACAGTCTTGTGTTCAGCCATCAGTTAGCTACAACTATTGTTGTAGCTTTCACAAGTGAAAAGCTTACCAAATTAAAATAACAATAATATACCTTATTGCATCACGATAGGTTGTCATACATCACCTCCTTACAAGAATTTCAAAAATTCAAAAACATATGGAATTATTTATTTTTATTGTGTATGTTAAATAAGAAGTTCTATATAACATATATTGCTTCAACTTAATTTTAATTAATGGAATTTTGTTTAATTGCAATCAATTAGTTATGTTATGTTATGCAAGTCATTTTCAATGCTCCCATTCTTACTCTATGAGTGAAATCTGTAGATTTCATCGATACGTTCATTATTTTTTCTGAGAAAAAAATCATCGACTATACGTCCCATGTATCATATTTGATACACAATATTTTTTTATGTTATGTCGCCTACGTCCATGTATCATATTTGTTTCATAAACATGTATTTTTAAAAATAAGTTTTTTAAATGACAAAAATTGCATAGAAACCTAACTTGCATATTAGCGTGTAGAGGTGAAACCTGGTACTTTACAAAACTGCAAAAATAAATGGAAAAATGTTTAAGAAAAAAAACTTTTTCACAAGTACCGAAATTTTAACTTTTTTTTATTAACAGAACAATTTCATTTTTGGAATATATAGGACTTAATATTTTATTAACGTGATAAACATACATATGTACATTTTTCATCCATCAAGGAGTCTATGGAGTTGAATGAATGTAACTCTTCGTCGATTTGATTTTGAATGCCGAATTCAAATGATTGACATCCTTGTTTTTCGCAGACAAAATCGTGCGCTCAGCCAATTGTGGACAGCATAATTCTAAGAGATATATTGTAAAAAAAAAATCTTGATTTCGGCAAAACTTCAATAACGCCGATGACTTAGTCGACTGAATTCACGCCATTGCCACCGCCAACAATTGCCTGGAGAAATCTGCAGCGGACTGGTAATTTTGTAAAGTAACTCGCCTGTTCGGTTTCAACTGCAATTTTTTCACACATCTCCGACGCTTTTAGGCAAGTAGTGTTCAATTCATTTGCCGGAGTTGATCTTGCAATGACAGGCAGTGTATGAAAATAACAGCCTGACATCATAATAATTACATTAGAAAAACGTTCATCATTTCGTATATCTTTCAACGTACGATTCAAGGCTTCCAATAAGTGTTTGTGAGCCATTGTGCTCTCTTTATTGGTGATAATGTTTCATTTCTGCAATACTTTCGCCATTTCAGACTTCTTTGAAATGTGTTGCAGGTAGGTTCTTCACCCACTTACATATTTAATGTCAATTTCAATGCAGAATGGTTCGACCCCCTTATAACAACGTATCCTCAATCCCCTAAGAGGCCGAAACCAAACCAGTGAAAACAGGGATGTCTTTTTACCAATTCCACTGGACGTATCAAGGAAGAAAATGCCCCCATTTGCGTTTTCGACTACTTGCATCCATTCATAGAACATAAGGACTCAATGCGAATCGATCTAAATCCATTTCTCGCTCCTGGAAATTTCCTGGATTTTCCTCCATAGTGTTCTTCCATGGCCAATACAAATCCATCAAACCTATAATCGTGAAAATCAAAGGATCCATTCTCGAGTTATGCCGCTGAAAAAAAAACAAATTTGCGCCTATACCGCCACCTATTGAGAATTGTTAGGCTGTTCTTTTTTTCCTAAGCCTTCGCGTATTAATTTCAAACAAACCTGCAGAAAGAAGTTTCCAATTCGGCCTAGGGCTCCTAACCTTTAGCACCAGACGCGAACGCAGGAAAAAATTTCGGGGGGGGGGGGGGTTTAAACTGAAAACTCAAAATTAAGAGTGAAATTGTATGGCGAGGAAGTTAAATTCATACATTTCGGGGGGGGGGAGGGGGGGTTATTGAACCCCAAAAGTATGCCATCAAAAAGGTCAGAAAATAGTCAAAAAAAGGTCAAATAGTTTCAGAAATTGGTCAGCCATAGAAAATTTTTAATCAAGGGTTACATTTTTAAAGGTCACCAACTATTTTTGGCACCTCATTTATGGGATATTCGCAAAAAAAGTATACCATTCAAAATGCCACCGGCTCGTGATAAAAGGTCAGTTTGTTTCAGTAATTGGTCAGCCATAGGTTATTTTATATGAATTTTCGAAGTTTTTTGTTTTTCAAGGCCGTATAAGACTTTTAGCACCTCATTTATGGGATATTCGCAAATAAAGTACATCAATTGAAAGTCCACTGACTCGTTATAAAAGGTCAGCTAGTTTCAGTTATTGGTCAGTCATAGGTTTTTTTAATGAAGACTCTTATACTGTAACCTTGAAACAATCTTTAAAAATTCATTAAAAAAAACCTATGGCTGACCAATTTCTGAAACATGTTGACCTTTTATGAGGATTTAATAACCTTTTAAATGGTATCTTTTATTTTTGAAAATTCGGTAAATGTCTGACCAATAACTGAAACTAGCTGACCTTTTATCGCGAGTCGTTGGCCTTTCGGACGGTATACTTGTTTTGCGAATATCCCATAAAAGAGGTGCCAAAAATAGTTGGTGACCTTGAAAAAATGTAACCCTTGATAAAAATTTTCTATGGCTGACCAATTTCTGAAACTAGTTGACCTTTTTTGACCACTTACTGACCTTTTAGATGGCATACTTTTTTTGCGAATATATATATGAGGTGCTAAAGGTTACGAGCCTCGGTCCAGTCGTTTTCAAGTTTTAAACATATGGATTATCATACTTTACAATTAATCGTATATGATTCATTGGACGTATTGATATGAAATGAGCTAGCATACGTCCATGAATCATATATGAGCATGAAACTAAATTCTTTTTTGAACAGCAGTGAACAATTATTTACGTAACCAACCCATTCTTTGTTGCATCCAACTAAACAATAATGCTTTTTTCTGAAAAAAAGTATTGGACGTGGAGATGTTTTAAAATCGGTTTGTATGGGGACAGAGAAGCCGATATATGTTTATGAATCATATATGATACATGGACGTAGGAGACTCAAAAAGAAAACCAATCTTGGGTATCATATATGATTCATGCGACGTATGGTTGATGTTTTAAAAAATAATGGACGTATGGATGAGTTTATATAAGTTTGTATGGGGACAGAGAAGGTGTTAAGGTTAGAAGATTTATTATATTTTCTGTTGTTGGTTTAGAGATTTATGAATTGGATGCATTTTTGAGGTATGCGAAAATAACCAAAACATAAGGCAATTTTCTCAAAAAACTCCAAACAACTAATACATATTTGGCTCCCGGAAATCACGCCACATCAGAAATTTTATTCTGCCTTAAATTGGGAAAAATATAAGCAGAATTTTCTTTGGAAGAGCATAGACAAAAACGATGGAAATTTTACCATACAGGAATGAAAAAAAAAAAAATTGGAAATCAGACAAGAAAATTAAATTCCAAATACCTATCAATTTTGGAAAAAGGGTACAACGTGACGCGATATCACGCTTGCTCTCGCAGCCACGCCAAGGTGCTAGCCGATACCGCACCACGCCCAGTTTGTGACTTTTTTCCAAATAATCTTATCTGGCATTTTTTCTAAAAACATCAGACAGTTTAAAGAAAAAATGAAAATTAGAAATTTCGCCAGAAAAAAAGTCAGCATTTTGTATGAAAAATTTTCTGGCGGTTTTTGCCAAAAAAAATTCTGACGTAATTACTTTCGACGTGATTTCTCCTCTACTACACAGACATTATCGAGACATTTTGTAACAATAGAAAAACATAAGAAAAGCATATGTCCGGGTATTCGGGACGCCATGGCCCTGGTGAAATCCACCATTTTGAAAAATGCGAATGGACCTATAACTCGGAAACTATTCATGTAACAGGAAAAACTGTAAGGCCAAGGTTGTAGGCAATTAAACCACCTTTCGTTTCTACATACATACATTATTTTCGTTGCAGGCAATATTTTCAAGGTTATGTTGTTTTATTTTTTTAGCAATTACAAATTTTTTACGTTCCTGAGGAAACTTACGTAAATTACTTTCCAAATAAGACTTTCAGATAACTTAATTTCTATCATTTTGATATATTTTTGCATTTGATGCGATACTACAGTCAAAAGTTACAGCCATTTTAGTGTTTGTATTAATTTTAATAACAATTTAGTATTTTATTTACTCCGGAGTTTTCATTTTAGCGCAACCAAAATGGCTGTAACTTGACTGTGGGATCGCATCATCTTCGAAAATATATCAGAATGTTGGAAATTTAGTGTTCTAAAATTCTGATTTGGAAAGTAATTCACGTTAGCTAATTCGAGAACGACAAAAATGTGTAAATGTGAAAAAAACAAATAATAAGACGACATAACATTGAAAATATCACCGCACCGAAACACATGTATCATTGAAGGAATGATAATTTGATTGCCTACAAGCTTGGCTTTACAATTTTTCATCTAAGATCAATAGTTTCGGAGATATAGATCACTTCGCGTTTTCTAAAATGGTGGATTTTTTTCAGGGGGATGGCGTACCGAAAAACTGGACATATGCTTTTCTTATAGCTATAAGCTATAAGCTTCAGCTATAAAAAATTCAGCCGCCCTATATTTCGTTCAACAAAAAAATCTAACTTTCCTGTGCTACTGGGATATCGCATCATCTTTAAAAATATTTGAAAATTTGATAAACTTTGTGGTCTACAATTTGTATCATAAGAACAATTTACGAAAGTTTCTTACGAATAAAAATGTGAAAAAGCAAAAAAAAACGACAACTTTTCACTTCAAATCGATAGTTTCGGAGATATACCTACCATATACATAGATCAATTCGGGTTTTCCGAAATGGCGGGGATTTCCTCAGGGGGATGTCGTCCCGAAAAAACTGGACATAAGCTTTTCTAACAGACCTCTTTCCGGTATAAAAAAATCAACCGTCCTATAAAACGTTCAGCCGTTCCATTAAACGATTGTTTTTTGTTAATTTTCCTTAACGATAAATAATTTTTGATTTATACTTCGTTTGTTTTGTCTAGTTTAGGCAGAGCACGTTTTTCGCTTGGTCTATACCAAAAGAAATTCTTTAAAAGTTTATTTTATTTATTTAAATATTTAGATAATTAAATATTAAACGTGATAGAGTTGCGAATAATAATTTGATTTAAGCCTTATGATTCAACTGCTCTCCTAACATCTGCCTCTGCAACAACATGAGATGGACGAACTTCAATCCCTCTAACTGGTGTTCTATCCAAATGATGAAGGATTTTGTACACTTCGCTCTTGTCCAAATCTACTTTCTTCTCTGGTTTTTGGTATTTCATAAAGTTAACTCTAAGAAAATAAGAAATAATGTTTTAAAATTGATTTGTTTAAGAAAAAAAAAAAAAAATATTAGAAAACAAATATTTTAAGACATCAAGGGATGATCTGGAAGTAAAACAATAAATTTTTGTTTACCTTTTTTCTAGGTTGGTGATGGCCACCGAACCACAATTGTTTTCTCTTGAAGTTATGTATGTAAAAAAAAGCATGCAAATATGAGCACAAAAAGGACAATTTTGAAAATATATATCTTACCTGAAATATGTTTGGGTCAAATGCCTGTCATTAAAGCATCGGTTCCAGAGTGCAATCTAAAACCAAACAACAATAAAAAACATCGTTTGTTAGTCACGGAGATAGCTTTACTTTTAAGATGTGAAGTTATTTCCGACCTGATGCCAAGCACACACTTGGGATACAAATTTATATAAATTCAAAAAACATATCTTGAAATATACAACTCGACTATTTCGAAGTAAAATTGAATAAATGAAAAGTTTTTAACTTTTCAACGCTTATCTATCAACTTCATTGTGACCACATCTCACATGGTGTGACACATGTTTCCAAACCAAATTAGTTATTTAGTTATTTCTATTCACGGTTCATGTATAACATCGAAATAGAAAGAAAATAAACATCATTTATTTTAAAGCAAAGCCCAAAAAGCGATACACAAGATGAAAACGCAAAGCAAACAAAAAGACAGAAGTATGTTACAATACCTTTCATCATAACCAAGTAGTGGACTTTCAAATTTATGACTGATGCCAAATGGAGTGTAAGATGCGTTTTGATGGTTCGATTGAGTGACACAAAAAAAAAAAAGAAAAAAAAATTCAATGATTGATGATGATTCAAATTATATAGGTAATGCAGAAAAAACTATGAATTACATTAAGCAAAATAATTTTAAACAATTACCCAACAGCCGTGCCAGCAATAAGTTCTGCCTGAGCAGTTAATGTCTCTGCAATAAACTCATCATTATAAGCATCCTTGGGACGATACCATCGTCTACCCCCTGGCAATACCAATGGTCTCTCTTGAGGTACCAATGGACCGAACATGCGTTTTGACTTTTTACGCTTTTGAGTTTCCTTGTGTTGCATTTGCTTTTGAAGTTCTTCAATAACACCATTTTCCTGGAGAAGAATTTAAGAATCAAAAAGCAAAAGAACCAAATTTGTTTGCATATTAAAAATATATATTTTATTTGGGTTTTGAGAAAATAAAAGATTTGAAATGATTTAACAAAAATATTAAATTTTTTCTAAAGATAATATGAAATCAGCTTTATAAGTATTTTACATATTAAAGTGCACGGAGAGATGCTGCTGAAAGAAAAGTAAAATATTGCCTTTCAAATATTTATGTACATAATTTTAATTATTAGGTAACTTTTTATGATAACAAAATTATTTCGAAGGTCAATAAATTCTTATAAATTTTTTTTAAAATAATTTCTTGACAGAGAATATAAGAGGGAGGACCACTAAAGTAGCAATAATTCTAACATTTGGCTAGGTAAGTATGTCTTGCTTTAGAAAAAATGAAACATGCCATTCATTTATATGCATCTGTGAATATCATCTATTATAACTATTTCAAAAATCATTTCTGTTATGTCAATACGTACAATTTCGACAGTCTGTAAGGAAATTAGATTAGTAAATTAGAAGCAGTAGAACCCCATAAGACAGAAGCTCGTAAAGTAGCGGATGGATTTCTTTCCAGTAATACTAAACAAATTTTTAAAGTTCCTAGTCAGTCCTGCAAAATTAAACACTTTATTTTACACCAAGTACTGAGATGGCCAAAACTGTATGGAAAAAAAATCCTAGAATCGACAAGAGGGAAATGTTTGCAGGGCTCGGATAACAAAACTTGTTTTTTGAAGGTTACTTTAGTTGGAAAATATAATTCTTCGTAGCATTTTGATAATCCATGGTTTATTAAAATTTAATGAGCTTAATATTCGCTGCCGTTTAAGTTCCACATCCGAAGGACATCTCCTTTCTTTGTCTCAACTCAAACATTGATGAATATAACTTTACCACTACTATTTCTAATAAAAATCCATGGAAAAACTGTCAAACTTTTGGTTTTTAAAATGTATCCCGCCCCATAGTTATCTGAACCGAAAATCACACAAAATATTTTGTTTTAAATTAAAAATGTACATAGCAGGGCCGGTTTTAGTCTGCAGTTCTAAATATTTTCTGCAGCCTATATTGAAATATGGAGTTTCACAGTCATAGAAGTTGCACTTAAGTGCGCAATATCGGACACAAAAGTGCAATTTTCGCAGTGTAAACTTACATGAATAAGTTGCACTTAACTCTCTCCCGTGTTGGGCACTAACCCAGACTGCCTTTAGATGATATACGATTAGGTAGATTTAAAGGAGATACCGACGCACATTGGTTTTGAACGTCTGTAGATCACAATGGGAGGGGAAAATTAAGCTGGCTAGAGCATTCCACATTCGAGTAGTGCGACTAAAGAAAGAATCTCTGTACTTAACAGTACGTCCGGAATTGGGCTCAAGGGGCTACCTTTACTACCTTTGGGACATTGTAGAATTTTTTGCCGTAAATTTTGATCATGTAAAAATTTGGTTCGTCGAATATGAACGTTACAGGGCTTTCTAGCTTGTTGAAACTTTTTCCGGTTTTCCTCAGTAGGGTTGGCTTTATAACTTCGGAGGCTTACTTCTCTAACCCTAATAACCTCCCTACAGCTCGAATCAAACCATGAGTTTTCTTTGGGTTTGATAGATTTCACCCTAATCGGTATAAAATTTCTCATTCCACAAAGAATTTAGTTTGTAATCATATCTGCACTGGAATCTACGTCACTATCGAGGAAGCATAGTGACCAGATAAGTTCCTGAAAAAAACATTGAGACCGTCCCAGTTGGCTTTCTCGTACTGCCAAACGGTTCTCTTGGGAGTTTTTTCTTTAACTGTGTTTTGTTGGCACGAGAAATTTGCAGATATGACACAATGGTCTGATGTGCCTAGAGGCGATAATACACTTATGGTGTATTTATCAGGGTCAGAGGTAAGAAACAAATCTAGAGTGTTGGCAGATTGACCTGCACCGTCAGGAATCCGAGTAGGCCCTAAGTCTACATTTCTGCAGTTTTATTTTGTACAAATAATCACACGTTCTATAAACAAATTTAATGCGCAAGAATTAACAAAACCTTAACCTTAATGCTTAATCTTTAAATCGGTGAGCAGTACACTACCGCAAGATTACATAAAGTCGGCACTCAAAAAATGGTTTCGCATTTGAAAGCCAGCGAATACGCTTCAGTGTACGACGAATTGTTGACGATTTAAAAAGCGCGAATATTAGCTTCTATACCCTGCATTCACCTGTTATTTCTGCAAATAATTTACTGAAACTACAGAAACTGCAGAAAAACACAGAATTTGCGCACAAGGTTGAGTACATGCAGGGTTGCTGCTAAGATATTTGAAAGGGTCGCAAAAAAGGGGTCACGAGGAAAAAAAAGTCCCATTGGGAAAATTATATATATCTTTATAAATGAGATATGTCGTCCGTGTGTGCGCGCATAACTCGAGGATGGATCCTTCGATTTTCACGATTTTAGGCTTGATTAATTGGTATTGACCCAAGGAAGGACATAGAACACTGTGGAAAAATCCCGAAAAATGTTCACGAAAATTGGAAATCAGGGATCATCCTCTTTTTGATGTATATCTTGAGAACGGTGTCTTCGATTTTCACCATTAAGGGCTTGATGGATTTGTATTGGCTTAAGAAAGGACATAGGACACTGGAGGAAAATCCCGGAAAATTTCCAGGAAAATTGGAAAACAGGGAACATCCAGTTTTTAATGCATAACTTGAGAACAGTTACCTCGATTTTTACGATAAAGGGCTTAATAAATTCGTATTAGCTCAAGGAAAGACAAAGGATACTGGAGGAAAATTTGGAAAATCCGGGAACATCCGGTTTTTAGTGTATAACTCGAGAACGGTTACTTTGATTTTGACGATTTAGGCTTGATAAATTCGTATTGTCCCCAGGAAGGGCCTGAGAGCTTCGGCTTTATTGCAATACGTGGAGAAATTGCGAGTCACTTTACGAAATTTCCAGTTCGCTGCAGATTTCTCCAGTCAATTTATTGGCGATGGGTAATGGCGTGATATCAGTCGACTTAGTCACCGGCCTTATTGAATTTCCACCGAATTTTTGCTACTTTACAACAACGCCGGAAGAGCTCATCACGAATGTTTTTCCGAATTTCACTCAAAATTATGTTAACCATGATTGGCTGAGTTCACGCGCGATTCGGGTTGCGAAAAACAAGAAAGTCGATCATTCGAATTTCGTCATTCAAAATCAAATCGTCGGTGAGTTAATTTATTCAAATCCGTGGACTCCGTGATGGATGCAAATGAAGCCACCAACTATCCCACGGAATTTTTGAATTCTTTGGATGTTCCGGGCTTTTCCCCACACAATTTAAAATTGAAAGTCGGCTCAGTTATAATTTTCCTCAATGCACCAAAAATTTGTAACGGAACGCGTTTGATTGTAAAGTGCATCAAATCAAATCTTATAAGCTACCATTTTGAGGGGAAAATTCAAAGGCGAAGATGTTCTCATTCCACGGACTCCGCTTATTCCGAATGATTTGCCATTCGTATTTAAGCGTCTTCAATTTTCAGTGCTTCTCGCTTTTGCTATGACAATTGACAATCAATAAGTCGTAAGGACAATCGCTGGATGTTTGTGGCATCAATCTTGAATTCCCATGTTTCTTACATGTTCAGTTGTATGTGGCGTGCTCACGTATCGGCAAACCTACCGCTTTGTACGTGTACGCACCTGAATATAAAACGAAAAATGTTTTTTTTCCATTAAAGCTCTTCAGTAAAGAAGCGGAAGGTTGGCCGACACGCTTATCATTTTGGTTTCATTGAAACTCATCGACATTGTTTATTTAGTTATTTTATTGTATTTAATAAAACTTTATAATAAAGAATTTCAATTGACCGAATACCATGAAACATCATTATGTATAATTTGTTTTATTTTCTTTACATAAATGAATTAAGGCGGAACGAAGTTCGCCGGGTCAGCTAGTTTAATATATAGCCAAATTAAACGAAATAAACTAATACAAAATAAGTTGCGAAAAATAACATATTTTGGATTTTTTAAAGTTTTTTTTTTATTAAAAAAATTAACCAATGCAAAAGAAATAGGTTTCTACTCTTTTAAAATTAGTTGCTATATTGATTTTTAATATTTCAGTGTCACGAAAAACATTTATGCTTACTCTCGTATTTATAAATAAATAAATTAACATTCTGTTTTAAAAATTTCTTTTAAAATAAAATATTAAGTTAATTTTAAGGAATTATTGCGCATTATTTATAATGCAAACTATTTGGCTTTTATTAATATTTTGATTTTTATAATTATTTTTACGTTGGAAAAGACATTCAGCCTTATCGGGAATAAAATCTCCCCGGATTTTTCCCCCGTATGAGACTCTCCAATCATAAACTATGTTCGAAAAATGGGAACAAAATCCAAGATATCGTAGATATCGTAAATCTATTTTCCGGGGGAAAACTAATGATGTTTCCCTGGAAAACAAGTTGCATAGCGGCAACACTGAGTACAGGGCTCTCATCGCGTAAGGCGATATCGTTTTCGATAGTCATCTGAGAAATTACTTGATGAGAGCCCAGTTCTTTTTTCAGAAAAAAAAAAAACACATTGGGGCGACGCCAGCGTGCTCAAAAAAAAGCTTTGAATGTAGGATTTAGTTCCATACTCAAATTCTCCATACCAAAATCTTAGTTAAAGAATAACTTTGTCCGTACCGCGATTGTAGGTACAATTACACTTTCTATGTTTTTTTTTACCAAGAAAGAAAGAATGCATACATTTTGTATCATTTAAATAAAAATAAAAAATATGTATGATATGTATAATACGCAGAGACCTCTTACTGAATCTACAAATGAAATCTCACTTACTGGACCAGATCGTATGCGTCTATGACAAACTCAAAGTGTGTTAACGATATTAACAATAGAGCCCTGCAGGAGATTCTAACAAGAATCCGAACGTCGACAAAAATATTGATTTGAAACACAGACTGCATTTGGTTTTTCATTTAATAAATCTCAGAGCGGTCCGTACCATAGCATCCATACATAAAACGTATTGATACATTAGGAAATTATTTCATATCAGATCCCATTTCATCAGCAAGTTAAATGAGTTATGGTATCAAATCGAAGCCCGGCAGCAGCTCAAGTCTGCCAATTAGTTTTCTGAGCTAGGTTGTTTGGAGGCCATTTCTACCTTCCAACGACCATTAATACGTACCTACAGATACGTACAGAGCTTAGAGAAAAATATATTTTTTTGCAGTATTGCTTTTACCATGAAAACATAAAGCCTACTTTAGGAAAGCCTCCTCAGCGACGTATACAAAACTCAGGCTACGTACGAATAATCGACAAAAAATGTCAAGTTTTCGAAATTAAAAATGCCTCCAAATTTTTGAATGAATTAAAAAAAAAATGTAACGTTCACTAATCGATATTTGTTCCCAAGAAGAAATTAGAATTCTTAATGATATATGTATGTCGACTTTTAAAATATCAACACTATGAATAAGATCTAAAACTTTCAAAATCTCGACAAACAAAACGTCAACTGTGTTAAAACAAACCTATAGGTAACTGGTGATTGAATTTTGAAAATCGCATTAAAAAAAAACGATCCAGATTTTGTTCGGTACTTTGATCAGTCGAAATTTACTGTCGAGATAATGAAATTGACCCAATCCGCAAAACTCAATATTTTTCAGATCTCCTTCTAGAAGTTTAGTTTGGCTTATTTTTATAGCCACCAAAAGCTTAATATCTTTGAAATAAAACAATTGATTTCAAACGATATGCTCTTTTTTAATATTTTCAAAATATCCTACAAACTACTTTTTTTCTGGCTAGGTTAGCTGTTGTGGCATTGGTGTTGGCCTTGACTTTTAAATATCGTCATTACCATTTGCATAATGCTTTCTGGATTTGCATTAACTAATCACCAGTCATGCTTTCCAACCCTTTTGGCAACATATCCCTTGAGTTATTATCTTCAAAATCAATCAAAGGAATTGGCCATTTTGGTCTTGGACTGCTTAGATTCTGCTGAACAGCTTGTAAGTATTGCCAAACCTGAGAAATAATATTTGAAGATAAATTGGGATGTTGCCAGAGTTTTATTTTTCTTTTTTTTTTATCATGCTTTAAAAATTTGCCATCTTGCTCAAGCTGAACAAAGAATTGAGATTTAAATAAAAAAGACAATACAGTCTAGGAATGCATTAAATTCGAACCAAAAACCTAGAAGTTTGTAAATCCCTTAGCGTTGTATGCAAGATAATAAATTTCAATTGAAAAAACAACTACAATTTAAAAACGAACTTACTTTCTTTCTCTTCATATTTTGTTCCTCTTCCATTTGTTCTTCTTCATACTTTCTGTGATGACTGGTTTCGTATTCCTGAACTGTAACTTCGTGTTTGGTTTCGGTTTCGATTTTAACAGCTATTTCCTCATGAGAAGTTTTCCTTACTTCAGTTTCAATAGTTTCAATCGACTTCTCATCAACCTCAATAACTTCCCTTTCAGTAGCAACTGTAGTTTCCTTAGATTCATGACTTGAAGTCACCTCTTCTACTGAAAAATAATTAGTTTTTTTTAAAGAATTCTTTTTAAGCTTGAATTTCTGTTTACCTTCTTCTTGTTTCACTTCCTCGCTGATTTCTGGAGTAGCTTCCTTCACTATTTTAGTCTGTAACTTGAATGTTGGCAAGAGTTCACTTAATTGTCTGGTTACTGCGTCAAGGGTACTTTGAATCGTGGATGGGAGACTAGCCAAGGCAAGAAGTTGTTGTTGCACACTAGCAAGCTGCTGCTCAAGTTGTAGTTCTTCCTCGGTTTTTTCTCTTAGTGAACTACTCTCAGACGGCGATTTTCCTTCACGGTCAACTGACTCGATGACGCGCTCCTCTTTAGAAACAGACTCATCTTTGATATTTTCAATTTCGTCAACCTTAGTTTCAGTTTCTCCAGGTTTATCAGCTTGAAGATCTTCCGGGGCAATAACTTCATCTAATGGCTCCAAATTTGGCACCTCGGTATCAGTAGGTGGCTCTTCTTCGATTTCCGGGGGAGGAGTTTCAGCTTTCGGTGGTTCGATAACCTCAGGTTCCGCTTCGGGCTACAGACAAATTATTTCACACGAAATAAATACAAAAAATAAATATCAACCACTTACAATTGGAGTAGGTGGACGCACGGGTTCAGGTTTCTTATAATTCTTAACAATCTTCACTTTGTAAGCATTAGCGGCTCTAGCCTCTGCTTCCAGTTGGGCCTTGCTCTTCGGTATTGGCCTATTGGGTTTTTGCATGAAAGTTGTCCATTTCTTCTTATCCAGATCTTTCTCTTGCTTGGTCTTAATGACTTCTGCATTAAGTTCACGAAGAACCTCGCTGCTGTTACAAACTGCTGGCTTCGGAAATACTCTATTAATATTAACACTAAACAAATAACACATTTTAAAAGCTGTTCTCTTTAAACGTTATTCAATAAAATACCCAATAACATTTGGTTCATCCAAAACCTCTGCTTCTTCAGGCAGTACATTAACAACCAAAACCTCTGCTTCTTCAGGCAGTACATTAACAATTTCTTCATCTACAGTTGCAGTTACAGGTTCATCACCCAGTATACTTTTGATTTCTTCTTCATCTTCAATAGCCGGAATTGGGCTTTTAGAATATTCATCGATTTGACTTTGAATAGACGTGTCTATCATTGAGTCGGGAGTTTGGGAACGTATACGTTCAGGATTTCCGATTATAGGAAAGAATTTTTGTGTGTCTGTTTCTTCTCCTTCTCTGTGGAACGCAAAACATTTTATATATAATCAAAATTTCAGTAAGATACATTTTTAAAATATTTTTTGTTTTGTTTTTTTACCTTTGCACTCCTAAGAAAAAGACGTTACCGCAACTTGAAATAACGTTATGAGCTTCATCATGGGACATTGGACTTGTTGCTTCGTCGTTTATCCGAACAATGACATCATCAAGTTTCAGCCCCGCTTGCTCGGCTACGCTACCTTCAGTTACCTGAATAACATTTTTTATATAAAGGATAATGGGCAAAAATATATGGGACAGGGGCCTATTTTACCAACGTACAAAATTGTAAATACAAGTGATTTTTCACAAAATTTGTGAAAAACTCGATAAATTTTATTTCACCAGTTTTTTGTGTTTACAAAATTGTACTTGTGATGATCTAACAAGTGAAATTTTCTGAAAAATCCATTTTCATTTCAAATTTGTGAGCTTTCAAGTTTTTTGTAGGTTTCCGTTTCACCAAAGAAAAAAAATGCACAAATTTCCATTTAGTTGGGACAATATTCTACATGGCTCAAGACCTTTGTAACTTTTGTTACAAATTTGTTGTCGGTCATATTAAGTCGACGTATAATGGCCTTACGTCCGACGCGGCAGAGATATAAAGTAGTAGCGACAACAGTGATGATGATTATAATATAACTCTGAATCGAAGAGTATCGTCCTCGTATAAATTACAATATCTCAGTGTATTTTTATTTTAACGAGCGTTTTCGTGTGAGTTCAGGCAAGGCAGAAGAAATAATGTCTCTAGTTGGAGGACATATTAGTCACAAAACTGAAAGAAACGTTTCATATGATATTGTCCCTAAAGCACCAAATTACTCACTGCCTTGCACTGGATTGTCAATGGGGGCAGTATCATGGAATTGCCGACATGCATGGTATCTTCAAGGCCATAGTGTGCATGTGTGTTTTGATCGGGTTTGTATAGCGATCGTGGATTCCCTGTTTGAAGTTGCTGTACGATGGCCTGATGATGTGGACATAATATCTTTTCTTCGCGATCCAAGAAAGCAAAAAACATATTATTAGCTTTGTCCATCGGCGCAGGGACATAAGCCCCAGCGACATAACGCCCAATTTTTTGGGGATTATGCCCCACTTTAGTGGGACATAACGCCCAAATAAAATTTGGGGATTAAGACCCACCCAAGTGAGACCCAGGGCCCAAATATTTTTTGTTAAAAGTGAGATATAGAGCCCAATTTTCTAAAAGAAAAAACCGTCAAAAGTTTCCGCATTTAAATACAGTAAACAAAATTTGTTTGATATTTTATCTAGGCGCCCACGGAAGTGCAGTGCAATACCGCCCACGGAATTATCCCTCGCTAGTGTTAATTCAAGAATAAAAGGAAATAACACCTGCGTGGGATAATTCCTTTTTAAAGTGGTAATAAGTTCCCCTACAAAAAAGAAGTAACACACGTGGGTGTTACTGCTTTTTGGAATCGGCACTTAGACCCACTAGTGTTATTCTCAATGGTCAAAAATATAACAATAGAAAATTAGAAATGTCAAATTTGAAAATTCGCGCGACCATTGAGTATTTATTTTTAAATTCGCTTGAATTTTCAAATTTAACATTTCTAATTTTCTATTTTTATACTTTTGACCATTGAGTATTAATTTTAAAATTCGCGCGAATTTTAAAATAAATACTCAATGGTCAAAAGTTTACCAATAGAAAAATAGGAATGTGAAATTTGAAAATTCGCGCGAATTTTCAAATTTTAAGGCTTAACTACATAGGTCTACTTTTGTACAAAAGTAAAAAAGTGTGAAAAAAGTATTTATTCTGAAGACCTGCTTGCAAAAAAACAATGGAAAATTGTGCATGGTGGTTTAAATTATGTGTCAGAACAATTTTCGTATTTTTTTTTTGCAAGCTTGTTTCTTTAGCGACCATTTTAATTTCTCACTTTTGTACTTTTGTAGAAAAGTAGGTCTATGTAGTTAAGGCTTTACATTTCTATTTTTCTATTGTTATACTTTTGACCATTGAGTATTTATTTGGTTGGTGAAATTTTAAAACATTAGTAAATTAGAAATGTAAAATTAAAAAATTGAGTTTGTTCATTTTTTACACTTGTTGATATTTGTTGTTCAATGGGTTTGATTTGCATTTAAAATTGGAATTAAAGCCCGTCAAAAAAAGGAATTAACCCCCGTGGGCGTTAGTTCCAATTTAAAAAGGAAATAACCCCCGCGGGAGTTAATTCCTTTTGATTGATTCATAAATGCTTCTACCCAAATCAACAAACACTTTGAAAGCAGACCAACTGACAACATATGCGCCTGCCTGGCGACTGAACATACCCAAAGCGGAGCAACGGAGTCGCGTGAGCGGGACAGAGGACACAAAAAGGGAGTTAAAATCCTTGAACCCGCGAAGCGGGCCACCCAAAGTACTGTTTAGTACACGAACTTTGAAACCAGACCGACTGTAAACATAGGACTTATTACAACACCCGCGCAGGTTAGTTCCTTTTTTTTTTGGACTTACACCCGCGGGGGATAGTTCCGTGGCCTTAAATGCACTGCATCCTAAATAATAACAAAGGAACAGTTAAATATTTTTGTTGACTTTGAAATGTTCCAAGTTTGATCATTTGATGATTCTTATTTATTGGGACATAACCCCCAAAATTTTTATTTGGGCCTTGGGTCTCACTTGTGTGGGACTTATTCCCCAAATTTTAATTGGGCGTTATGTCCCACTAAAGTGGGGCAGAATCCTCAAAAATTAAAATTGGGCGTTATGTCCCTGGGGCTTATGTCCCTGCGCCTTGTCCATCTTGAATTGAACTCTAACGAACTCTACAATTTAATAAGAATGACTTACAATTTAATGAGAATGACTTACAATTTCCAAGATAAAAAAACATGGTGAAACAGTAGTTCGGGAAAATTGTTGTATTCAAAAGCGCTTTGTAATTCTTTTCAAATATTTGTGAATCAGTTTATTTGTACTTTGTGAAACCGATACCCTCCTACAAATTTGTGTTTGTAAATTAGAAATCACAAAATTTAGCTTGTTGGTAATTTGTAGTTGGTGAAATATGCTCCTGGTCTACCTAGTGCCCAGAAACGAGACGAGAAAATGATTAGGTAGTATGGAGTGTACCAACGAACGAGTATTTTTTTGACCAACAAAATAAGAAAAACACTGCAAATTCGAATACACATAGACGAGTTGTTTTACATTTTGTAATATGATGTGAAAATTATTAATATTTAATTTTTAAAAATTCATGTAAAAAATCCAAATTTAATTTTAGGTTCATTTTTGCCGAGAATATTTAAAAATTATGTGCTTCATAAAGTATTTACTTCTTGAAACTTCTTGTCAAAAGTTACTGACATTTTTGAAAATGAAACTTGTCTTTTATAAGTTATGAAAATTTTCAGGAATTTATTAAAAAAAATTTGTTGCAGGCAATTGAATTAACTATGTAGAAGGTTATTGTTTATTATGTGAAAATTCCCGGGAAAAAAACTTGAAGGAATTTTCAACACAAATAGGATCACCCAAACTGAAATCCTGGAAGACGATAAGGTCTTCTTAAAAAGCTTTTATATTGAGTTCTATTGGCTGGATTGCCAAGATTATGACGTTTGGACTTAAAGAAAATGACAGAGCATCACTTTCGAACACTTTTTCATATTTTCCAAGAAAAAAAACTTAAAACTTTAATATACCTTCCTACATTCAATTATTTTGAGCAAGATATTAACAACCTTATTCTGACAACCACACTGATCTGACAAGGTCACAAGTCACAATTGCCTCATAACTCGTGGTGAACTCGCCTCATAAGAACCTAAAATTATGATCTCTTCTTATGAGAGTTTCTATAGAATACGAAATTGTGACCGCCTTTAAAAACTTCAGTTTGAGTCGAACGACATAGTAGGTAAAATTTCTAAAAAAAGTCTATAATTTTGAATGGCCAGGTCCAATTAAATCACAGTCAATTAAACACTGGAATGTGTTGTTTTAACTAAAATCGCTTTTAATTTAATAGTATCATTCAGAATATTTTTTGATTCATTCAGTCAGGCTCGCTCTTTAAAGTTTAAAGGCTTTTTAAAAAAATATCATATTTTTTTATTGTGTTCTTATTATCAGTTAAGCAGAAGTACTAAATACAACTTAAAAGGGCGTCTGTTTATTCACTCTCAATTAGCGTTCACAGTCTGTTTTGTGTTTGGTTTTGTAATCTGCGATATGAATAAGAAAAGTGGACAAAGTTCAAAATAACTTCTGGTAAAAACACTATAGATTCTTTTCAGAATATTTTACGTGCACTGAATCCTAATCCAGCTCAAAAACCCTTTTTGTTAGATTTTTCGAGATATTTCAATCAAATCTCGTTGCGAAACTATTTTTTTTTTTCACTTTTACATTCCAGTACCTACCTCAAAAACCAAGCATTATAGGATAATTTTGAGGTTTCATTCGTATTCAGTGCATCAAAAATGTTTATATGGAGTGAACTTTAATTTTGCACCAGAAGGTGTTTTAAATGTTCTGGGTTTTGCTTTCCCCAACGCACTTTATGATTACAAACAAAATAAGCAAACAAAAAATTGACTGTGTCCACTCTAATAAAGGCGATTTTTTCGTTTTAGTTAACACGAATTTAGTTAACACGAAATTTAAATTAATTGACTAATATAGTCAATTGAGGAAAGTCATTTAAAATTGTCAACCGAGGGTGAATAAATAGAAATTTCTAAAACCGATCAATTCCTTAATTTTAATATCGTTTAGACCAACAATTAAAAATTATATTATGATGCCAAAGTAAAGCTTATACATGACATAGTTATTGTCATATATTTAATTTTTGTAGGATGAACTACCTTACCTTTCCTTTAAAAGAATAAATAATATGGGCCAAAATTAATTTCGTTAGAAGAGAAATAATAATTAAGGGCACGAGTACGATAACTCAGACGCCAAGAAATAATAACGGTTTTTTGTAGAACCGTTAAATACAAGCATTTTTTACTATGGGAGGGGGGTCTATCTCCTCCCTTTTGGGCGGGAGATGCAATTTACTAAAAATGCAAGTACTAAAAATAAAAAAAAATTATTAACAAATAACGGTAACAGCTATAATTAAGTTTTAGGCCTTTATTTAAAGCCAACACTTTGTTCTATTAGCTAGTTTTTAAATCAAATGAAATCTATGCACAGTTGTTGAAAAAATGGGTTTTGAACTCAAAATTTGGGGAAAAAACATAAAAAAAGTTTAAAGTGTAATTTTTCAGAACTGTAAAATTATATATATAATTTTTTCTAAAATTCGTTGCTCTATTTAATTCCTAATCAAAAACTGAAAACAAGATGATTTTTTGTCTTCTACTTCTTGATAAAATTAAAAATTACTGAAACTACTTTTGTATGAGATTTTGTTTTTTTTTTACGTATATAAACGGTGAGGTATGGAAGGGGGGGCATGCTGCCCCCTGCAACACCCCTGCTTGGGCACACTATAGGATTTGGGGTAGGTGCGAAGTTGGGTTGCATACACCCAAGTTTCAATTAAGAAAGTCATTTAGCGTTATCCAGAATGCACCGCGAGGAGGTATTCCACGTCCGAGTCAGTCAATTCGTGTGTAGACGGTATCTCAGTGAGTCAGTCAGTCAATTTGTTTAGTTTAAATAGTCAAGTCCGTGTTTTAAAATGTCTTAAAAATGTATGTTATTTTCATCAATGAAGTCATATCAAAAAAATACAAAATCCCCAAACGAACAAAACATTGAAAAATGTTTGAGTTTTGAATGGAGTAGTGGATGCTTAGCCGCCATTGTTAGTTAACAAAAGAAAAACACTTTATTCATTCAAAGGTTGAACAAAGAATGACCTTCGTAAATATTAATTTGTATATACCACATGTGAAAGATTTCGACACAACTATCCTTACTGATGGCTCAAAGATGGAGTGTGGCGTTGGTGCAGGAATCTTCTCTGAGTCTCTAAATGTATCTAGGTCCTTTCGGCTACCTGACCTTGCTAGCGTCTTTCAAGCTGTATTGCTGGCAATCAGGGAAGCTTGCAAGTTACTAAAAGCAGATCCAAACCAAAACCGTAATGCAGCTATTATTACAGACAGTCAAGCGGCTGTTAAAGCCATTAATTCAGATACAGCATCCTCCAAACTAGTCCAGCAATGCCGGGATGAGCTTGCGGGTCTGAACACTGACCGCAATGTCACTCTTATCTGGGTCCCGGGTCACAGTGGCATTGAGGGCAATGAACGGGCTGACGAGCTGGCCAGGCAAGGTTCAGCCTTCATGGCTCACTTGCGGAAAGAGTCAACATTCCGCTTGGAGTTATGAAGGGCAACATTCTCTCAATTTATCTTACTAAAGCAAACCGTAGGTGGAAGAACCGAACAATTGATCTAATACGCAGACCCAGGAAAGTCATAGCCAGTGTAGTTGCAACCTGTAGCGGACACTGGCCAATAGGAAAGCATGCAGCGTAGCTGGGCATACCTCACGATACTCACTGTCGGAGCTGTGAGGACCAGCAGGAAAAGGAAACAGTAGTTCATTTCCTCTGCAAATGCCCTGCTCTGTCCAAAGCTAGAAAACAGTCACTCGGAAGGGCATTCTTTGACGACATTAACGAACTTTCTGAAATGAAGATGAAAGACTTGATTTCTTTTCTCAACGCGACGAAATGGCTCTAGGACAAATTTCGGCTACTTCTGCATTATACCTTCCGTCGATTCCCTATGATCACAAGATAATGGACTAGGGTTCTGGTAGGGGTTTGTGGTGCACAGCGACCGGATGATCATCCAATCAGATCAGTGGACGCTCCAGTGCCAGCAAACGAACTGCCTAGTGGGCTCACTGTGGATAGTGCGGGTGCGGGTGCTGATCTGGTTGAGTGAGTGATCCACTTTCTGATGATTGTGCTAAAAGCTACAACAAAATCCTATTCTAAACTAAATAAAAAGGGACGATATCCTGAGGATATGCCCATATTCGTTCTCTTCAATTCCAGCCACAGGTTCAAACGAGTTATGGTATCAAAACGGCGCACTTCAGCACTAATTGGGCTATGGGCTAGACTGCCCGTGGCCGCCATTTCTACCTACCTTCCTATACCACATGTGCATGAAAAAACAACGGTACAAAATTCGATTGTTTCTTCGTATCTAAGTAGGTATACGTGCTTTGAACATTACAATTGCATTATATAGGTATGTTAGACACAAACATACTAAAAAAAAAAATGTGTGAGTACCGGGACTCAAGGGGATGATGTGTAAACATCAGTGTAGTATCTAGTTTATACTATAGCTTACAGTATATAGTAAACTGATGAGGTTGCCAAAGGCGCCCGTCGAAATGTTATGTTATTTCATGTGATTCAGGGCTGGGCGTTAATATGTATTTAATTTTGTTTCTAACCTCACCCTCCACTTTCAAAAAAGGTACTTTTAGAGAATGTGGCAACTTTTAAGATCATGCCCAATTAAGACCTTAAAATCATAACAGTTGCACCATGCCTTAAAAAACTGCATTTTCCACAATTATATGATGATGATAATTTTCCCGACACTATTTAATGCACAAACCGTTGGCTTGGTTGGTGTCGTTGGTGTATTACTATACCCAATCACATTACCGACATTTACCACATTATCTCAATTTACTATATTCAATGCACGAACCATTCGCATCCATTAGTTAAAAATCTAAATAAACAAGATGGTGGCGTATCCGTAATTTTGTCTTTCCTCTTTCAAGTTTACCCATACCGAGAGTTTGTTTTTTTCTTAATACCTAGCGCTAAGATGTTTACACATCAAAAACATATAAATTTGATGCAGCGAGCAAAAAAAAATTTCATAAAAAAGTTGTTTCAGTAATTTTTAATTTTCTCAAGAAATAGAATAGAAAAAACCATCTAGTTTTCAGATTTTGAATTAATTAGAACGATTTTTAGAAAAAAAAAAAAATAGTATATATAACCTTACAGTTCTGAAAAATTACACTTTAAACCTTTTTTTTATGTTTTTTTTTCCAAATTTTGAGTTCAAAACCCATTTTTGCAAAAACTATGCATAGATTTCACTTGATTTAAAAACTAGCTAATAGAACAAAGTATTAGCTTTAAATAAATACCTAAAACTTAATTGTAACTGTTACCGTTATTTTTTAATAATTTTTTTTTATTTTTAGTAGTTTTTTTGAATTGCCCCTCCCGCCCAAAAGGGGGGAGATAGACCCTCCACCCATAGTAAAAAATGCTTGTATTTAACCGTTCTACAAAAAACCGTTATCATTTCTTGGCGCCTGACTTATCGTACTCTCCCCTAATTAAGTAATAAGCTATATTTTTGAATTAATATTTATTCAATGAAAGGCCTCAAAATATACCGTTTAAATTTCCAATAATGGCTATCATTGATAGCTAGATATAATTAGTGTCTAAGTGAAAATACAAAAAATACCAAAAAGAAATAAATTCTTGGACCACCCTAGTGCTCATATGTATCTATACAAATACACATGTGTATTGTTCTATCTTCAAGTGGCGCTAGAAGTGTCTGCATCTTCACCTTCAATCTTTAAATCAATTACATTATGTAGATAGATAAATGCAAAAGGCTCGTCTATTAAGAGAAGTTCTCTTAGTTACATATCAATTCTTATAAACACCACATGTGTTTTATTGACCGACATTTATAAACAATACTGCCCAACACTATATCTGTCTACACAAAATGATGTCTTATCTGGGCCAAGAGTTCATTGAATTGTCGATATCTTTAGATTTGCAAAATTAAGTCGATAAATTAATTGTTTCGAATGGCACTATTATATTTTTCATCGGGTAATTTGAATCACTGCCAAGTTGAAAGAACTATGCTAATTTGCGAGGAAATCGAATATAACTTCAAGATTTTCATGGAATAAAATAATTATATGGAGTAAATTTCACGAATACACGTTTCCAAACTTAAAACTGATTTTCTAAATAATAACCATAACAGAATATCAATTAGCTTTTTAAAACTTTTTAATAATTAGTGAGTTTGTTAAATAAGTCAAAATCAATTTTCCATCTAGATGAATAAAAGAGGAATGAATCATCATGATAAATAGATAAACTTAATAAACTTCAAAAATTCGTTTAGTTAAATAGAGACTTTCTTGAAAAGTTTTTAAATTTTCATTCACTGTTATGTAACACTTTTTTTTAATCTTTGTTTCATTGTAACTTAATTAGAAGGTTTTCTTCTTGTTACTTTTTTTTGCAATAAACATAATACACTCGTTATATTTTCGATAATTTTGTTTAAAAGATCCTTTCGTACCTTGACGACCGTTAAAGGTATTTCAAAATCAGCTCCACCGACCAATCGGAAACCCCACGGGACGTTATCAAAACGACACATTTTAATATCAACAACCATCTTAACAGTTAAATAATTGTAATTTAAACTTGAGACTACAAATAATTAAAAAAAAAAATTAAATTTTTTGACGAAGACCGTATTTTTTCGAGATGCTTCGCGTTATCCAAATGGTGCGAATGAATTTTCTAAATAAATTGATTCCCTATCGATTGCATCTTATCGTATATCGATGAAGAGAAAACACAATATATAAATTATAGTTTTATTTTTAATTTATTTCTTTTTTGGCAAGAGATCAGATACATTTTGAAGAAGAAAAAGAGGAGCATTTTGTTTGCCGGCGCAACGTGAATGCAGCAGGTATACACAAAATTGACGCTCACATGGAGTGGCGTCAAGTCTATAATAAACAAAACAAACATTTTATAAGACCCTGAATGACTGCACGTTTTTTGAAACAGGTGTGTTATTGTAAACAAAATATAAAATTTAATTTAAAGAGAAGAGAAGAAAAAATTTAATTTCTCAGGTGTGAATTTGAATAAGATAAAAATGATGATTTGCTTAAGAGAAAATATTTGCAATGCACTTAAATGGAACCAAAACAAAACATTTAAGGGAGCTTTTTAAGCAATTTAAGGAATTTGTTTAATGCAGAAACACATATGTATATAACACAATTATTAATTAAATTCTAAGCCATTAGACGTCTTCAGCCGCGCCACATGTAGTTTTGTTAAACCTGGGTCTATCTCCGACTATGAATGTGCCCCAATATGTATAAGTTATGTTTTTATAAAAACAGCTTACTTTTGTATACTTTCTTTTGTATACAAACATTGTTAATCCTTAAAAAAATATATCTACATCTACATCTATATTAATTAATACGCTTAGCAAAACCTAATAAAAACCTAACAGTACACTTTTCTCTTTAAATACTCAACGGAACTACATAAATTATATAAGGTTGGAAAGGTTTTACCCCACAGATGTGCATAAACCAAAAATGATGTATGTATGTAACTGTTAAAGCATTTAATGGACATTTGAATTTTTCCAGATACAGTAAAACCCGCTTAAGAGAAATGGCAAAATGTCACAGTGTTTCTTTCACTTAAGCGTGTTTTTCACTTAAACGAACCCCGCTTAAGTGAAATTTTTGTTCGTCCGGATAAGTGAAAAAAAATTTGACTTAAGCGGATTTAAAATTACCACAAACATTTTTAGCTAGAAACAATTGTATTAATCTCTTGGAGTTGCCTTGCAAAAATTTAAATGAAATAGTTTCAATAGCCAACAATGATTAAATGTATTAGCTCTAGTTAATTATCATTTTTTTTTCACTTAAGAGAGTTTTTTCTATGAAAAATATAAAATTTAACTAAAAATATGATTCAGTTATCCGGGTTTTTCACTTAAGCGAGTTTCGCTTAAGCGGAGTGTTTTAAAGGTATTTGGTCGACAAATACTCGGGTATGAAAAGTGTTTCAGATAAGGTTTTTCTTTTAAGCGGGTTTCTCTTAAGCGGTAAATAAGTCGAAAATAAATAAAGCCGTGTTTTTTGAGAGAGTGACTAGCAACTCAGTAAATGTTTTAAACGGAAAACACAAACAAAATTCTCTATAATAATTTGTTTTGTTATTGTTTTGCGTGTAAACATTTTGCTGAGTTGCTTATTATTATATGCACTCTCTCAAAAAACACGACTTAAATTAATTTCCCTATAAAAGGGGTTTAGAGAAGGAAGTTGTATTAATAATCATTATTTATTATTTTTTTCTATACCCTAAGAAAGCTTTAAGACTTATCGAAATTTAACTACAGCTGAGTCCCAAAAGAAAAGGTTGCTCGTTAAGTTCAAAGTGCATATCAGGGACACCTACTCTTTAAATAATAATATACTAGGTATTTGCTGTGCAGAATATTCACTCTTTCTTTTATTTTCTAAAACACACTATTTAATATAAAGCATTGAAAGCCAATCTGTCACCTTGGGGCTACTAGCTCTGATATAATGCTATTACAGCTCTGAAGCGCTATTACAGCTCTATGGAAAAGAAACTTTTACCCTAATAAAAATATGGCGATGAATAGAAAAATGATTCGAATAACCAATTTTTTTTTTTAATTTTGAAAAAGAAAAGGTCTCCTTTTTCGATTAAAAATCACAACACATTTTTTAATTTTTAAACAAAATATTTTATTAATAATTGACAATAGTTCTCAAGATTTTTTTATTTTGTTCAGATTAAAATTTTTCAAAATCTCAGCGTAATATTTATAATTCCGGAGGCGCGTTGTAATTTTGCGAAGTACCTACAATACATTTGTGATAAAACAAAACGCGCAATTAAAATTCACAATTATTTTACCGAAAAATATAATAATTCCCTTATTGTGTTCGAATATAAAAAACAACTTATCTTGTTGACATTACGCACTTAATGAAGTTTTACAATACTTATAAATACTTCAAATAAAATAATCCATCACACAAACATAAAATATGTTGTGCAACTATTATATATACTATTCTTTGATTGTATTATTCACACTTATACCAACAAAAAGCTGTCAAACGTGCTCCTTAGTACATACAAAATGCATAATTAAAGAGCTTATAATCTACTGAGTCCCTGATAACGAGCTGATTACGAACAGAAATTTGCTCTAAATGTCAAAGAATTCCCTGTATGAGAGCTCTAAAATTACTCTAAATGCGCAACTAGAGCTAATTCTCGAAGTGACGAGCTTTAAGACTTGCTCTGGAAGTGCTGTTAGAGCATTTGAATTTGTTTCTTGGGAAGGACTTGAGTGTGGCAGTGATTCAGGAGGTTTTCTTCCACGAACTCGGGATAGGTTATTTTAAAAAACTTATTTGCAACTCGATCGAGACCTCCAAAAAATGTTATTGTAAAACCCCAAAATAATTCACCCGTAAAGCTTAGAGTTTTTCAGCAACTTTGGTAAAAGTCTGAAATGTTTTGTTTTCTACTACTGCAGAGTGCAATTAAGATTAAAAATGATGGGAACCTATTTTCGGCTTTTACTATGAGAGGTTTTGTGTACATAAAAAAGAACCGCAATGATAAAGCTCAATTAGTAGAGAACAACGATGCTTTGAATGTAATTGCCACTAAATCTCCTATGACAACAACTGGAACAACAACAACTTAAACGAAGAAGTAAACACAAATTTTTTTTTTATCAGCTTTGTTTTCATTTTTAATTTTCTTTTGGATTTTGTTTAACTTTTTATATAATATTTTTTTTCTTTTCTTTCTCTCTTTATAAACATCAATGAATATTAATAAATACAAATTCATCACTCTCATCGTCATCATGGTCTCTGTATTCCTTAAAAATCTTTTAACTTGGTCTCACAGCTTCTTAATTTTTGTTTGCATTGGACTATTTTTTGTCCTAATCACTTTTTTGTTTATTATAATGGCTAACTCTAACTTTAATTATCGTAACTGGGATTCCCTGTACGAGGATGAACATGGCTCTACGCGGTCGATGATACGAATTTTAGATGAGCGGTATGCTAGTCTGAAGGTCTGCCATATAAATGCCCAAAGTTTAATACCTAAGATAGATGAATCTCGTTATTTGTTTGAACATTCGAATATTGATATTGTATGTGTTTGTGAAACTTGGTTCTCTCATGATATTTCTTGTAGCATGAATGGTTTTAATGTGTTTCGCTGTGATAGAAGTGGCCGTAGAGGTGGGGGTGTTGCAATATTTACTCGCAAAGACTTAAACTGCAAAATAATTCGCAAATCCTCACCAGGTAGCGAAGTAGAATATTTATTCATTGAGATTAAGTGTAACAACAATAAAGTATTATTAGGATCGGTATATCGTCCAAATCGGAATATTGAATTAACACCATTATTCTCAATATTAGGCGAACTAACCTTTGTGTCACCTTATATAATTGTTGTGGGGGATTTCAACCATGATGTGTTAAGGAGTTCAGAACTTGTTGATAGTATGGGTTTTCATAATTCATTTTGAAAGTTTTACATCGTTTTTTTTGGGCATCTGCGTACCTTGGGTGGCCCGTTTCAGGGGTTCCGGATTTTAAATCCTTTTTTTGTTTTGCTCCCGCAACTCTTTTTAAGTATTAAAAAGACCAATGGTTGTTTGAATTGTTGGTATGTGGGTACTCGACATAAAAATTCATATTTAGGACAAAGATTGTTTTAACATAAATTAATGGTAATATGTTAGCTTGAGTAATTTTAAAAAGGCAAAGAATAAGGTGAATTGTACCCGTCCATTTTAGACTTACTAAGCGGGATCATATTTTCATATTTTTTTTTTGAAGCTACATACAGTTGGACACTTATTTAATTTACAAATTTACGTAAAAAGTACGTATAAACCAGGGTGTAGGTAATTTCGAATTTCAATTTAGAATTTATATTTTCATTAATTTATATTTTCATAATTTAAGCAGAACAAAATTTGGTTTAACTAATAAAATAAAGTAGTATAATATGTGCTTTATAGATGAATTATTAATTTTTTTGATTGAATAGTTAACAAATAATAATAATAATAATTTTTTTCTTAAAGACAAAATTTGAATGTACGTATCCGTAAATTTTGTTTGTTTTTTTTTTTTTAATTAGTTTTGCTTTCCTAAAATTTTCAAAAATTGTCATGGATCTTATATAAAGTAGTAAAAAGATAATAATCTATGACGTATCTAATAATTTGGTGTTTGTTTCGCTGGCCGAATACTCGGCCACTTTTTGAGAAAATGGTACCACAAAATGTTTTTAAGGCTATTTATATGTAATTAGTATTGCCAGTGCCCGAATATTCGGCCAGCGAAACAAACACCAAATTCATGGATAAGTCTTTGTACTACTTTATATAAGATCCGTGATAGAAAAGCAAAACTAATAAAAAAAAAACAAACAAAATTTACGGATACGTACATTCCTTTAGCATTCGTTCAAATATTTTCTGACCTCACTGGATCGAATTCAAATAGAAACGAAGTACACATGACGTGACACTTTAACTTTACTGTGTGCGTGCGGAAGTAAGTTTATGAATATGCTGACTACGAGTACGCGAGCAAAAAAAAAACAACTAAACAAAACAAAGCATATTGAAATACACACACTTAAAACTCGATTCTTTAATTTTTCAAATCAGGTCTACTTTCGATTCGAATTAGCTCGTAAATTGGAATCGGATCGAGAAATCCTGTTTGAATCCGATCCAGGTCTATATGGAATTGAATCCGACTTCAAGTCTGACGACTCCAAGTCTGATTCAATTCTCCATGTAAACGAAGTAATTGTTACTTATTTTTTAAATATTTTATTCATTAAATATTCAATAGTAAACCTTAATTCATCTAAAAAGCACATATTAGACTACTTTATTTTCTTAGTTAAACCAAATTTTGTTCTACTTAAATTATGAAAAAAATATGAAAATATGCTCACGCTTAGTAAGTTCAAAATGGACGGATATAATTCACCTAATTGTTTGCCCTGTTAAAAGTATAGGTACTCAAGCTAACATTTACCCTCTATTTAAGTTAAATCAATCATTGTCCTAAATATGAATTTTTTGGCGAGTACCCACATTCCAAAAATTCAAACAACCATTGGTCTTTTTAATGCTTAAAAAGAGTTGTGTGAGCGAGACAGAGGCCACATAAAAGGAGTTAAAATCCTCGGAACCCGTGAAGCGGGCCACCACAAGGTACTGATGCCCAAAATAATGTTGTTAAACGTTCAAAACGAATTATGAAAACATAAAATTTCAGACTTTTATCAATGTTGCTGGAAATACTCTAAGCCTTACATGGTGAATTCTAAAATTTACTTTTTTTTTATATTTTTGCAGGTCTCTATCGAGTTTCAAATAAGGTTTATAATAATAAACATCCTAAATCACTGCCACACTCAAGCCCTATTTATAAATGTTACTTTTTTAGAAGTGTTGATGTTTGCGTTTAGAAATTATATCAAAGTTAAGAAAAAGGGACATTAATAGTAAAATTTTTTTCCTGACCAAAACACCATTTGACTGGACTAGATAAGAGACAACTAAATAAAAGTCGTTTATGGTGAGAGACTTTTCTAATCCATTTGAAATTGCTTAAGTAGGTTTCTGATGCAAATTTTCAACAAAAGTTTTTATTAAAATTTAATATCTAATTCAGGTTTGTAATTTTGTATCATATTATCGGGTAAATAAAGATGCATTTAAAATGTTGTTAGAAACTGTTGCGCCGCATCTAGAAAAATCTTCACATTCCAGCTGGCTACTGTTTTGCGTTTTTTTTTTTTTTGCAGAAGGGAACTTTCAACGATCGGTTTGGAAAGATGCTGATGTTTCTATGGGCCGAAGCACAGGGTCCAAAATCTTATCACGAGTCCTGAAAGTGTTTGAAAGACAAATTTGCCCAAGATCTGGAACTCTCAATACCAGATGCCGAACCAAGTATCAGTGGCGTAGTATGGATTTTTGACGTCCGGGTAGACCCAGTTTTTTCCGCCCCCCCTGATTTTTTTTTTGTCAGCTATAAAAAAAGTAGCAACCAAGACCCACGGCAATATAATGATATTAATGTGTATTTGATTGAATATAATAGGAAATTAATGATAAAATATGAACAAAATCGTAATAAAGCGATTTATTTACAGCGGATGCAAGGGTGCTACATGAACAGGTACATAATATTTTCTTGAACCATTTGCATGGAAGAGCAGCCAATAAACAAATTTTAAAAGAAGTAATAGGAATTAGCTTTTTTTTCAATACAGGTAAATTGTATAACAGCATTTAACCTAGTACAAAAACTTTGAAAAATTTGCCGCCATGGGATATCCCTATTATATATTTGAAAACACTGGCTCGCGGCAGGAAAATTTTAAAACTAAAATTTCGAGAGAGAGACATTTGTACCCTGTATTTTTGAGAACATGTAATTTATTTGGCCAGTTTCACAGTCATAGTAGTGGCACTTAAGTGCGAAATCTTGGGTACAAAATTTCCATTTTCGCAGTGTAAACTTACCTGAATAAGTTGCACTTAAGTCTCCCGTTTTGGGCACTTAAGTGTCACTAACCAAGATTGCCAAAATTACTAAAAAGTACCAATATGCTAAACTTAAGTGAAAATTTTTTCCGGTGAGTGTTCACTGTGAAACTGGCCCTAAAAAGAAAAAGGATACGACATTTTTCTAATTCAGTTTCTTTTTAATAATTGTTTCCGAAATCGAGTGTGAGGTCACACAAGTTTATGGACATTGATTTTTAATGACTATTCTATTCAAAGATTGACAAAGACTACTTTTTGGCTAGACGTTGCCAGCATAATATAACAGTTTCCATTAAATTGTATATAAATACATTATTAAATTCATTACTGTTTTTCTGAGTTAAATATATAAATATATAAATAAATTTAAATAAATATATTTTTAAATAAAATAAAATAAAATAAAATAAAATAAAATAAAATAAAATAAAATAAATATGAAATTTTGAATTGGATTCTTGTGCTCACCAAATAAATTAATTTGAAGAATAAAGGATTTTTTTTTAATTTCTTGTCGCCGATTTTGCCGCCCCTGCCCTGGCAAAGTACCGCCCAGGGCCTATGCCCACCCTGCCTCCTCTACGATACGCCACTGTACCTAGTACTGAAAGTAATACACAACACAAGTAGGTATTCAATTTCAAACTGGCAAACAAAAACTCTTCAACTCTTCAATTGAAAAATATTAAAAAATAACTGAGTAAACAAATGTTTTGATGTTCAAAAGGGTAGTTATGTGCATTCAAGAGGACACAAGCGTCCACAGGTTTTTCTCAAAACCCACCTCTGTCTACCAACTCCTACTCTCACCTCCACGTGGTGAACATCGGGTGTCTTGTACCTCAGCTGGAGACGGGGTTTAAATCCCCGTGGAAAGGGACAGCCAACGAGAGAGGGGGGGGGGAGGAGTGTTCCCACTAAGGCACTTCTCCTTTCATCGAGGCGGCAGCGGACGAATTCTCTAGATGGAATCAACGGTGGCGTCTACATTTCCAGTTAGGTTGAACTACTTAGTGAACACCTTATATGGGCTACTACGACATATTTGTAGCTCAGGCCTATAAGGAGCGGTTTATCCGGCTCCCTACCCTTGGAGTTATACGAAGGGTCTGGTCCTCCGGGTCGGGGGTTGTGCGTCGGGGTAACTTCCCTACCACGCTGCTCCGTCAAAATTGGTAAGAACACCACCGATTCCTTTGATGTTGAGAAAGGATTGAGGCAAGGCGACGCGTTATCATGCAACCTATTCAACATCGTTCTTGAAGCCATTGTACGCAACGCACATGTCAACACCAGCGGTACAATCTATCAAAAGTCCGTTCAATTGCTTGCGTATGCGGATGTAATAGACATTGTCGGCAGAACGAAGCGAGCTGTGGCAGGGGCCTTTGCGAGCATTGAATCGGAGGCGGCTAGAATGGGATTGGCGGTTAATGAGGACAAGACGAAGTATATGCTGTCATCGAGAAAGGAATCTCAACATCGTCGACTCGGGCAAAATATCACGATGGACAGATATAACTTCGAAGTTGTCAAGGACTTTGTCTACCTGGGCTCCACTATTACATCGCAGAATGACATCAGTGCAGAGATCAAGCGAAGAATTACTCTTGCCAACCGCTGTTTCTTCGGTCTAAGAAGGCATTTAAGTAGTAAGGCCCTCTCTCAGAGAACCAAGGAGACTTTATACAAAACCCTAATCATCCCGGTCCTGCTTTATGGGTCAGAAGCATGGACACTGAAAGATTCGGATAAAAATCTGCTAGGGTGCTTTGAGAGGAAGATTCTTCGTGTGATTTTCGGTCCGGTGTGTAACGAAGGAGTATGGAGGAGAAGATTCAACGACGAGCTATACGGGCTATACAGCGACGTTGACCTGGTCAAAAAGCTGAAAATACAGCGGCTGAGATGGCTGGGGCACGTGGAGCGTATGGACAGCAACGCATCTGCCCGACGAGTCTTCGAATCCAACCCCGATGGGGTACGCAGCAGAGGAAGAACCCGTAACAGGTGGCGCAATCAAGTGAATGACGACATCAAAGCACTCGGTGTGCGCAACTGGAAGCGGCTAGCTAGGGACAGAGCTGGCTGGAGGGGCTTGTTAGTTGAGGCCGAAGCCCATCCTGGGCTGTGAGCGCCATCAAAAGTAAGTAAAAGTAAAGTAAGTAAACAAATGTTTATAAACTAAAAAATAAATGTCATAAATAAAAAATTATTTTTGTATTTATTTTATACCAACTTAAAAAGTTCTAAAAGAAGATTTAAATGTGAATCTCTGTGTTATTAGTCAAGGACTTGATTCATTCGCGTCGCATTTCGTAAACAAAATGCACAATTCCAAAAGAAACTGGAATTACAAAAAAATAATACAAATAATGCGGACTTAGAACCAAATGTATGTACATATGTATGTACTTACATTATGTTAGAGAACCTAAGAAAATAATAAATCTACAAAACGATGCGCGTATTGCAGACGAAGTTGGCGTTTTTACTGCCGAAGAAAACCAAACAGAAAAACCCATCAAATACTGCTGCTGCTACTCAAAATGGTTAAGATTCCGGAACAAAACAAGAATATTATTAAAACTATTAAAAAAAAGATTTGTTAGAAATTTGAAAATGGAAATGGATTAAAAATAAAAAGGCCTCAGGTATGCATGTATTTAAAGAGAAATTATACAAAAACAAACATTAATGGGCATTTAAACTTTAAAAAACAATAAAAGAGCACAAATCGTTAACAATTTTGTATTTTAATGTCCCAAATAGAGCTATTATATAAATAAATGGAATTATCAGCTTCGTAATACTCAAGATTCGTCAATGGATGTCTATATCTTAAAGCTTTCTAAATATAAAAGAACTAAATCAGTAAAAAAATGTCTGAATAATGTTTATAAAGAAAAAAACTATTCTTACAGAAGCCCAGCTCTTCCAAAAACATTTCATATAACCTTCCATAATTCTCCTATCTTCTTCTTCCTCATGTTGTAATTCTCTAAGCTTTTCTTTTCTATTTTCCTCCCTTATGTATTTATCTAGCAAACTAACACATTTTTTTTTATTTTAATTTGTATAACATATTAAATAATACAAATTAAATTGATTTACATTTTTGAACCCATTTCCATCCATATAGGTTTCTTATTCAGACTATTCAAAATATTCATTTTTCCTTTTTTTTTATTTTTTTCCAATTAAATATTTTCCTTCCGACTCGTTTGATATTTTTTCAATAATGAATTATTTTTGATTTTTTTTTGCCTTTTATAGAATTTTTTATATCTAAGAGTACTACGTATTATTTTAATAATTAAAATAAAAAAGACAGAATAAATTGATTTCATTTGTTTAGTGCCACGTGTTGAACTTAGTGCAACTGCAATAATTGCAATTGTAATTATTATTGTTTATTGTTTATTGTTTATTGTTTATTGTTTATTGTTTATTGTTTACTGTTTATTGTTAATTGTTAATTGTTTATTGTTTATTGTTTATTGTTTATTGTTTATTTTTTATTGTTTATTGTTTATTGTTTATTTTTTATTGTTTATTGTTTATTGTTTATTGTTTATTGTTTATTGTTTATTGTTTATTGTTTATTGTTTATTGTTTATTGTTTATTGTTTATTGTTTACTGTTTATTGTTAATTGTTAATTGTTTATTGTTTATTGTTTATTGTTTATTGTTTATTGTTTATTGTTTATTGTTTATTGTTTATTGTTTATTGTTTATTGTTTATTGTTTATTGTTTATTGTTTATTGTTTATTGTTTATTGTTTATTGTTTATTGTTTATTGTTTATTGTTTATTGTTTATTGTTTATTGTTTATTGTTTATTGTTTATTGTTTATTGTTTATTGTTTATTGTTTATTGTTTATTGTTTATTGTTTATTGTTTATTGTTTATTGTTTATTGTTTATTGTTTATTGTTTATTGTTTATTGTTTATTGTTTATTGTTTATTGTTTATTGTTTATTGTTTATTGTTTATTGTTTATTGTTTATTGTTTATTGTTTATTGTTTATTGTTTATTGTTTATTGTTTATTGTTTATTGTTTATTGTTTATTGTTTATTGTTTATTGTTTATTGTTTATTGTTTATTGTTTATTGTTTATTGTTTATTGTTTATTGTTTATTGTTTATTGTTTATTGTTTATTGTTTATTGTTTATTGTTTATTGTTTATTGTTTATTGTTTATTGTTTATTGTTTATTGTTTATTGTTTATTGTTTATTGTTTATTGTTTATTGTTTATTGTTTATTGTTTATTGTTTATTGTTTATTGTTTATTGTTTATTGTTTATTGTTTATTGTTTATTGTTTATTGTTTATTGTTTATTGTTTATTGTTTATTGTTTATTGTTTATTGTTTATTGTTTATTGTTTATTGTTTATTGTTTATTGTTTATTGTTTATTGTTTATTGTTTATTGTTTATTGTTTATTGTTTATTGTTTATTGTTTATTGTTTATTGTTTATTGTTTATTGTTTATTGTTTATTGTTTATTGTTTATTGTTTATTGTTTATTGTTTATTGTTTATTGTTTATTGTTTATTGTTTATTGTTTATTGTTTATTGTTTATTGTTTATTGTTTATTGTTTATTGTTTATTGTTTATTGTTTATTGTTTATTGTTTATTGTTTATTGTTTATTGTTTATTGTTTATTGTTTATTGTTTATTGTTTATTGTTTATTGTTTATTGTTTATTGTTTATTGTTTATTGTTTATTGTTTATTGTTTATTGTTTATTGTTTATTGTTTATTGTTTATTGTTTATTGTTTATTGTTTATTGTTTATTGTTTATTGTTTATTGTTTATTGTTTATTGTTTATTGTTTATTGTTTATTGTTTATTGTTTATTGTTTATTGTTTATTGTTTATTGTTTATTGTTTATTGTTTATTGTTTATTGTTTATTGTTTATTGTTTATTGTTTATTGTTTATTGTTTATTGTTTATTGTTTATTGTTTATTGTTTATTGTTTATTGTTTATTGTTTATTGTTTATTGTTTATTGTTTATTGTTTATTGTTTATTGTTTATTGTTTATTGTTTATTGTTTATTGTTTATTGTTTATTGTTTATTGTTTATTGTTTATTGTTTATTGTTTATTGTTTATTGTTTATTGTTTATTGTTTATTGTTTATTGTTTATTGTTTATTGTTTATTGTTTATTGTTTATTGTTTATTGTTTATTGTTTATTGTTTATTGTTTATTGTTTATTGTTTATTGTTTATTGTTTATTGTTTATTGTTTATTGTTTATTGTTTATTGTTTATTGTTTATTGTTTATTGTTTATTGTTTATTGTTTATTGTTTATTGTTTATTGTTTATTGTTTATTGTTTATTGTTTATTGTTTATTGTTTATTGTTTATTGTTTATTGTTTATTGTTTATTGTTTATTGTTTATTGTTTATTGTTTATTGTTTATTGTTTATTGTTTATTGTTTATTGTTTATTGTTTATTGTTTATTGTTTATTGTTTATTGTTTATTGTTTATTGTTTATTGTTTATTGTTTATTGTTTATTGTTTATTGTTTATTGTTTATTGTTTATTGTTTATTGTTTATTGTTTATTGTTTATTGTTTATTGTTTATTGTTTATTGTTTATTGTTTATTGTTTATTGTTTATTGTTTATTGTTTATTGTTTATTGTTTATTGTTTATTGTTTATTGTTTATTGTTTATTGTTTATTGTTTATTGTTTATTGTTTATTGTTTATTGTTTATTGTTTATTGTTTATTGTTTATTGTTTATTGTTTATTGTTTATTGTTTATTGTTTATTGTTTATTGTTTATTGTTTATTGTTTATTGTTTATTGTTTATTGTTTATTGTTTATTGTTTATTGTTTATTGTTTATTGTTTATTGTTTATTGTTTATTGTTTATTGTTTATTGTTTATTGTTTATTGTTTATTGTTTATTGTTTATTGTTTATTGTTTATTGTTTATTGTTTATTGTTTATTGTTTATTGTTTATTGTTTATTGTTTATTGTTTATTGTTTATTGTTTATTGTTTATTGTTTATTATTTATTGTTCATTGTTTATTGTTTATTGTTTATTGTTTATGCCTGCCCCTATCCGCATTCTATATAACTTTTTTGACATTTCAAATCAGCACCAAAGTCGACGACAAGTCAACTCTCTGGGAATAAAATTTTGTGGATTCTGTAATCGACTATCGACATGATTATCTCCACTATTTTATCGTCAGTTATTGACCTTCTTGTTGTTTACCGAGTTATAAAATAAAACACTGCTTTTATCATAGTATGCATACTAGCTTAATACCTTGTAGGCTCTCCCAAACCAATGCGAAACTTTCGTTGCGGCGAAGAAACATTCCTTATCGTCAGTCAATTAATTCACGTGTATGGCCTGGTCTACATACATTCAACGATTTTTCCAGGGCCAATCTTTTGTTCGTTGGTGAAGGGAGTGAAAAGTGAGGGGTAGGGATCAAATCGTTTGTACCACAAAACTCGAACGATTTTTCCAGTGTGTTTATGTTCTCTTTCGCCTTCTTTCCAGTTTTGTGTGTGTGTTCGGTGTCAGTGTACCGTTCGTTTGATGGTGTGAGTGAATATCAATGAAAAATGAAGAGCACAACAATAAAAAATGAAGAAGACAAGGAAAAAATCTTATGGGAAAAATCTTTCTGTGTGTACATTTCACACGATTTCTGGAAAAATCTTCGTGGAAAAATCGGGCAATGTAGATCGGGACTTTCTCTGCCGCGTGGATGTGGGCACTCTCATGTATCACCATGTAATAAATTTTGACATGCGAATGTTTCTTCGCCGCAACGAATGTACCGCATTAGTTTAGGAGAGCCTTAAAACCGTTAGAAAAGCAAAGTAAAAAAGTCATTTATTAAATTTAGATGTGAAAACCATTTTCCAACCAAAATTTATAAAATAAAAAAGGGAAATCAAAAAGTACAAAATAGAAAGTCTCTCACAAATATCGTAGTTACGAAAACACAAATTCCTACACAGAAACTACGATACAACAAAACTTTGTCGGTATTCATACACTGCCTTATCGACAAAATGTATCAAAAAGCACTGAATGCTACCAAATGTCAAACGCTGATTTTTCTTCTCTCATGCTGTCAAAATTCTCTTATCACTTCACGTTCACACTTCTCAAAATTAGAAAATTTATTCCAAAATTAAATTGGTTTCGCGGAGGTTGTGTGTTTACTATCTCTTCAATTTGAGTCTTTTAAGATAAACTCCGAACATTTCCATCAACAGTCGATCAAAGTTCAAAGTCTATTTATCAGATTTTAATTGAACAACCCCTCAATTAGTTTTGCCGGCTTTGTAAAAAAGGTTATTATTTCAGTACAATAAACAGTGGATTAATTGAATTGAGCAAATTAAAATCCAATTTCAGTAGAATCACCAAAATGCTTCCAGTCATACGCAATTGTGCCAGTCGAGTTCTTTACCAAAAAGTTAGGACATTATTTTTGTTCGTACTTTTAACAAAATTCTAATAATTCACGTTTTTTGTTAGGTAAATTCTGTCCCGGTGCGGTATCTTAACCTCTTGGAATATCAAAGCAAAGATCTTCTTCAAAAATACGCGGTATCAATTCAGGAGTTCAAAGTTCTCGACGAAAAAATTGACAGTACTGTGCTGAAGGAGTTCGGTAAGTCTTCATTCTCTCAACTCTCAAGTACCTATAAAGAAAAAATAGTGCAAAACAAAATTTCATAAGGTTTGGGTTAAATTATGTTTCCTTGCTTTCGATTGCATAATGATTTATTGATAAAGAATAATTTTTAACACAACCACCTCCAATTATATTGTGTTTTACCTGCTTCTTTTATAATATGAGCAGCTCTATCACAGAAAGCTAGTTTGGTTTTAAATGCTAATTCATGTCTAAAAACATTTCAAGTCTCCAAATGTGTTCCACTCTATATTCCTAATATAATTTTTAAAATCATTTTCTAGAAAAAATACATATTTGTCACAGCATAATGCATTAATTGCCTCAAAAAAGACTCAATTTGCTTCTATGTACCTACATTATTTCATTCAAAAGACTTGTGCAGACAGTTCTTTATGTGGACACACGCTCACTTCGATTAAATGATAACCTAAGAGCTCTTACACCAGTCAACTATGTATTTACTTTACATTCAAAGTATGATTAACAATAATTGGCTATTAATTATTATTTAATTAATTAATTTTGAGTCAAGATAACAAACCGCTTCACTGCATTTCTAAAAATAGTGGAATATAACATTTGGCGGACTAGAAGCGCTTTACATACATTCAGCCCAATTCTAAATAACAAATCCCGGGGAAATGTTTCCCTCCTCTCTTAGGCTCGTTTCACACAAATTCGGTTTTATTCGGTTCGGTCTGCATTCGGTTCGATTACGGTTTCCGTCTAGACCACTTCACACACAGACGATTCATATTCGGTTTGTACTCACTAATAATTAAAATTAAATAAAATGTATTAAAAAAAAAAATTCACAAAAACCGAAACCGACCGAATATGTGTGAACGCTAGCGCTAGGTTTACTTGGTGTGCCGGTTTGAAACCGAATGAAATCGATTGGTGTCGAGGGAACGTTCGCTGCTTTATCGGTGTTTTATCGTTTCCCACATATCAGGCACAGCCCAATACAAACCAAATAGAGACCGGACCGAATGTGTGTGAAACGAGCCTTATTCTAACCGAAAAATTCTCGGGAATTTCGTTCACTTTTCCTTATTTTCAACAAAATTCGAGTATCAAAAAAATACTACGAGACAAAATGTAAATGGGTGAGTTTCCACCAAAAGCTCCTTTTCGTGGCCCCAACCAAAAATTGTTCAAAAAACTAAAAAAAACTTATTTATTTTGAAGTCAATAACCACGTCAAGCAACGTTTCTTATTGGTACATGTCTAAATTTTAAATATTTGCAGTTATGTTATAAAAAAATAATTGTTTTTATGAAGAAATTAATTTATTGACCAATTTGATAAGTTTTTTATTTTTTTTTTTTCCGTCGGCTGTTTTGGTCACAATAATTTCAGTAATGAAACAAGAATTGTAGCATTAACTTTTCCCGACGTTTCGACAGGGGTTGCTGTCTTCTTCTACAAAACATACAACACATACAAAATACAAATAGTTTATCACAATGTTAGGAACAAGAATAACAATGAAAGTTGAACTTACACTTTAAGAAATATAAACGATAAAGGAGAATGGGCAAATTTGTATGGAAAGTGGGTGCGAGCGGCCATAACGGTTTTATTATTTTTGGATGTGGTTTGGTCCTACAAGGACAGTGTAGAAGTTTTTTCGTTGTGTTGTACTTCAAACTAGGATAAAATGCATTGTTGTGTTTAACACTTTAATAGAGTTTTAGTTATTACTTTGGCTTGTGTGAATGGACAAATAGAAAAGGAAAGTGATATAACAATTTTATACATCAGTCTCATAGATATTTATTATTTAAAATGCACATACATCATTAAATATTAGTGCACTTACCATATATTGTATAATAATTTATATTAAAATAATTTTTTTTAATTATAGTGTCTACTCATGCTCTATAATCACACTTAATTCCGCTGCTGGTAATTGAATATCATCGGTTTGGTTTCTTGCCCAGCCTAAATACCAAACTACGCACATTATATGCGCACAGCATCCGACTGTGCACCTTCCACTCAGACAGGAACAGTAATAAAATAATGTGCGATAGCTTCTCTCCCATTCCTTTGACAGCCAATACCACAATGTACGAATAATAAATCCTAGAAACAAGACCTTAACATGTAAAGACTGCATTCGGAACGCAACAACCAAATGTCTTGCTCTTCGATATATTGCGTAAGACCTCTTACTTGCAGTTCTCGGTACACTTCAATATTATACAAGCCCTGTACTTCTAAAGTATGTGACTTAAAGCTGCATTCAAATAGTCTTGCGGAACTTTCCGGAGCCATTGAGAACCATTTTGATAAAAGCATGTTTGAGCCTTGCATTCGCATAAAGAGTTAAATCTTAGCTATATAATTTGATACTAAATACTTTGAAATCCTTAGTGAATAAGGTATCTTTCGACCAAAATGCAATAGGAAAAGTGCATTTTCTCACCGAAACAGCCTGAATAAGCTTGTCCAATCACCGCCGCCGGTTTTGTTAATGATTGGACTAAAAGTATCGGTTGGTAACCTCTTTTTAAATAGGTCATCTTATACGGTTGTCTTCTGAACTCGTATAAGGGGCTTGATAAAATAACCGCGGGCTATCTTGACCTGGTACGTATTGTGTCACTATAGGCATTTTGAAAACGCCAACTGCCCCAAAAATGCATTTAAAAAGTGCATTTGCAAATGTCTTTATATCTCTTTTCCTAAATGCACTGCAACGAAACGTCTATATAGAAAATTACTCTCTTGTAGTAGACCTTTCATTTGACACTAATTTCATTCGTGGCCGCTCACACCCAAAAATGCCCATTCTCCTTTGCATAATTTATAAAAATTATTAATTTGACAACAAATTATTATTAATGAAAAACAATTTAAGCTCTTCTGATAAATAAGTTTAGTCTGCAACTAAATCTAATAAAGAAAGAAAGCGGCAAGCTGTTATGATGAAACCAGTGAGCAGTATACAGCTGAAATGTTCTGTGTGTCTTGCTTTCGATTCATATTGTTTTTGTTGTTTATAATATGAAGCGTTCGAGAGTGTATCGCTTTGAGGTATGCTTTTCCGTTTGAAGAACTTTGACACCTTCGAAATCAGGAGAATGGCCACATTCGATTGCATGACTAGCGAGTGCAGTTTTTGCAGGATTTTTTGTGTTGATGTCGGACCTATGATTCGACATACGTTGACGCAGAAATTGTTTTGTCGTTCCAATGTAGGACAAATTTGCAGGATTCGTCGTTTTCCCCATGCAAACGACATCCATACATTTGTCCTTATCGGGTTTCACCTTTAGCTTGGTGAACAGATGACCTAGTGTCTCGTTGGACTTGCAAGCCAAACGAACATCTTTCACTTTTTTGGTGACCATTTCCTTAAAGTTCTCGGTCAAATTAGGCACGTAGACAACACTTCTGAAAAATCCATCTGTAAGTTGGTTAATTTTTGGGTGGGGAATTTTTTGGCTGTATTTCGAAATCAAACTTCGTATTATTTCTAAGAATGTTGGTTATTCTTGTTTTGTTAACCGAGTGAAATTTTTCGCAACTCAAAGTTAAAACTTTGTTCACCAAATTGGAAGCCGTGTTCATAATAATATGTCTGGCTTGGCTAGAACGAAAGTTAATGAGTCGTCCTGAAGCAGTGACCAAAACAGCCGACGGAAAAAAAAATATTTTCCACTCAACATTATAATTGTTTTTATGGTCCAAATGTCATTTCCGCCGCGTGTCTCCTCCTTGTTTCAGTGCGGAAAAATTGATTTTTTGTTTGTTTTTAAATGCATAAATTATAATTTGACTGACTTCCAGGATTAAAAATGTGTAGTTTAATAAAACTTCCCTGAAATGTTAAGAAGCATCGATTTTCGTCATTTCCATCACGTCATTTCCGTCGCTTTAGATGTGTGTTTTTTTTTTAATCATGAATTTATTGCATATCTTTAAAATTTCTTAGCATGCATTTAAAACCCCTAAAAGGCCAATGACAGACCGTAAATCTGAGATAGGTGGTGAAGCGAAAACGTAACAAATTATTTATCTTTACTAGTTAAATGTCATTTCCGTACCACACAATAACTTCCGTAAACCGATTTAATTTTGATTTGAATAATATTTTAAACAAATTCCTGTATTACCGTAAGTCTTTTAAATGTATACTGAATTACACGGCCCTTGTTACAAGGAATATTTTAAAAGGAAATTTTTTAACTGGTTCATTATCATTTCCGTATCAAAGGCCGTCATTTCCGTTTCAAGTCCAAATTCTTAAAAACGCTTTATATCAAAGTGTCCGCACTTTAAATAATTAATTATTCCATAACTAATAAAAACATTTGAATGTACATAATTGTTTCTTAAACTTAGGTAGGGGATATTTTGGGTGCTAAAAAGGAGTTTTAATGGAGAATCACCCAAATGTCTAAAAAATGGAAAATGGAAATATACTTGGTGTGAGGAGCATTTTAATTTTGGAAGAACAAATCTCCCCGGGAGTTTTTTTCCCGGGGATTATTACAATTGCTATCAATTATAAGAAGCACTGTTGATTGTTGAGAATGTAGGCATTTAGTCAAGCGTTAAGGCTATGATGTGATGGTGCATTGAGATTTAATATGCATGAAAGGGTGATAGGGTATTGTTACGGGGGAGTGCGTTTGTGAATTTTTAAAATTTAAAATTGAAATTTGATCTAGTTGCCACGCAACTAACAAACTCTCAAGAGCTAAGCTTTCTTCGGGGTAAAATCTTCAAATTAGTAGATAACATTTCAAACGCATATATTTGTTGGTTCCCATACCTGTGAAAAACAATATAATGAATCGCCTTTATCACGCATACTAATAATTGATTGACTTACAAAACATACAACACAAGCCCATCAGTTTTTTTTTGACATAATACATTATGTAGGCAAACAAACTAAAAAAGCATTTAGTTTCTTCTTGGAAGAGACGCATTTAAAGATTTTTTTCGATTAAACAAATGTCATCTCATAAGAATAATGCAACTCAGTTAAATAGATAACAAGTATTGCAATTGCTTCCCATAACTACGCCATTAAGCGCTTCTAATTTCCTATAGCAATCTAGAAGTATTCTTCGAGATTACTTTTACTTATTATTGCATAGCTTTCACTCCGTCATATTAACATTGAAGGTTTTGAATGAATAACAACCACTTGAGTTCGCTACCACCAAGTATAACATTCAGTGGCGGATCCAGGGGGGTGGCTATAGGGGCCAAAGCCCCCCCCCCACAACCGATTCCTAAAATAAATTAGATATATAAAGCCATATATTACAACGTGTAGGGTTTTATATTCGTCTCAATATTGTTCAACTGTTAAATTTGATGGGAATCGGACAAAATAACGAGATTAGTGCTAAACAATTTACATGTTATGTAAGTGCTTTTCTAAGCCCCAAAAAAATTTGGTTGGGGCTAAAACCTTAAGGGAATTGTAGAAAAAACAAGTTCGGGGCTACGAATAATGGACATGTTTAATGCAAGGACAATTATTCCCTTAAAACAAAGCCCAGCAAATTGGGACGAAAAAACAGCTTCCCTTGATACTTAACTTATTCCAGAGAGTGTTTGGGGCTTAACAATTATTCAGACTGTCAGTGTCCGAAGTTGGGGGGGGGGGGAGATAATTAAAAAAACGAGGTCGGGGCTGAACAATTAACATGCCAAGTGCAACATAAATTTTCCCCTAGGACTAAAACTTGATTAGAATTTGAAAAATCAAAACCAGGTGTCAATTTAAGTGTAATTGTTCAATACAACCAGAATATTTTCTTACGGCCCAGTCAGGGCCAAGAGAATCTTGGGGCTTATATTTCGAAGGTCGAAGTCAAATATAGGTACAAAGAAAACATTTTGGGACTAAGCAATTACATCAAAGATCTCTAGTCAAAGAGGAAAGTTCCACAAGCGTGATTTTTCATTCTGCACTCAAAAAATCATGCAGAAGCAAATGAATATTTGTAATTCCTCTAGACTCTTTAGTGACGTGCAAATTTATCAACCTATTTTAGCAGGAATATAAAGTGTATGTAGCGTTTATACGAAAATTCATTCACGCTTGCAGAATTAGGCCAAATGCTATATTTTATAGAGCAGCTCTGTTTTATGTGATCCGATTTAATGTCTTGAAGTCTTATCATTTTTTTTTTTCAATTGGCAAATACCTTTTTCTGTGCTTTCTAAAGTGATACTTCGAACAAAACAGATACCAACTCTACAGTTGATTTGACCACTTCACGAAAATGAGATCTCCGGAGGGCTTGTAATGTCAAAACACATAAATGAGCTTTTGCTAGTGAGAGCTCTTAGATATTATTTTCATTTTTGTTTCAAACTTGATCTCCAAGCGCCCCCACAGCCAAATCCTAGACATTAGGCAGGAATTATACCTATTTTCCTGCCTAATGTAATACTTGGTGGTAGCCAACTCAAGTGGTTGTTATTCATTCAAAACCTTCAACTAAATCCAAAAGCATTTCCCCTGTTTTCAGAAAGCTTCTGGGCGACTAATGGAAAAAACCATAAGTTTATAATCGTTTGCGATATTTGTAGCGAAAACAACAGACCATTAACAAAGGGAATTAATAAATACTGTCAAAAATATGTATACAAAAAATACCGGGAGCATTTCGAATGTTGTTCTGAAAGCGTTTGGCTCTAAATGACAGTTTTTTCTTCAGAAAAGAAGAAAATATCTATTCTGGATTTGTCGAAAATTTCAAAAACAGAAGCACGCACCCATGCTCAAAATATTTATTAACGTCGAGTCTCGAAATTTTTGTCACATGGTTTTGGAATTGAGAATTTTTATTTGCAAAGAATGTACATGGACATAATGTAGATTAATGGAATTGAATCCCTACTTAATTTCATTCAATTTTTTTGGAGCATACTCTTTTATTATTTTTCTTCACAAACAAGATCAAAATCTTCCAAAATAATTTTTTTGAATTTGGCATTTGTAGTTCACTTTTCACAAATATAACAAGAGACAAACTTGAGAAGCAAAATAAGTGTTGGAACTTATTCGTTTGGTATTCCGAATCGGAAATTTCAGAATTCATTCGGATTACCAAATCGTGACACGTAACTCGAGAGAGTTCTTGGCAAGTAATTTTCAAAATTTCAATAAGCCTTTGTATATAAGATATTAAACGTAAAGCCAAATGGCTACAAGACGCAATTAAAGCTTCAAATCATTGAATGCGTCTAGCAGACATTTGTCTCCAAAGAAAAGGTGTTGAACCATATATTCATATTAAGTTAGAAATAATTTTGAAGTTCCTACACTTGGTACCTGGGCTTTAAGAAAGAATGCATTTTTATGCAATACTTTCATATTTGCATATGAAAAGTATTAAGTATCTCAAAACAGCAGGAATTTTAGCTATCGCTCGACACGAAAAAATATCTGTGGGCTCTCGTTCTAACAGTTTTTTTTTTTTTAAATAATATTCCATAGTGCGACTGGTTGGAAAAATGCACTCTGATCCTAGACTTTGGGTAACAATATGCAGATTTACATTATGTATGTAAGATCTTTTGTTCAAGAGAAAAAAGCACACTTTCGTCGTGTCGTGAATTTGGTGGAAGCCCACATGGAAACGCCGAATTGATGGTACATATTTATGATTATTTGGTAGCTTCGTACACTCCTTTGGGGGTACAGTGGTGTTTTTGTGCATTTACAAAATTAACTCTCTCCCATAGCCTAATAGGTACAACAATTTCAAAATCATTTCGTAATTGAATGTAAAGCAAATACGACATCAGTATCAACTATTTAGACTTAAAGTGCATTTTCTTGATGTATTTTAAAAATGCACAATTTCTAAAGAATTTATAAGAAGTAACATGGATGACGATATGAATGTCATATTATATCAGATGAAATGTTTTTCCACTAGAATATATTTTTGTAATAGGTTTACAAAGACATTAACACAAAAGTCAATCCGAAATTCCTGAACAAAAAAAAAATATTTAGTACAAACAAATTCATTCTAACAAAAATTCGCAATATCGATTATAGACTTTAAGTCTAAAATGTCAATAACTCAGCAATGTTTTCGACATACCATCCCGCACCCAGTGCCATTAAACAATAATTTTACTATTGTACATAATTTCTATACATTTTGAAGATTTTTACAAAAATTTAAATTAATTAGCTGACTTAAGCCTATTGTTGTTTAAATTTCTCCTTTTTAGTACGCAAATATATAAATATAGTTTTTTTTCAGATCAGAATAGAACAGATCATCACAGGTTTTTGAAAAACGTCAGACAAGTTAGAACAGAAAAACCTGTTCTAAGCTGTTCTACCTAAAAAGCAAGTACAGAAAATCCTCTTCTATGTTCGGAACAGACTCACTGAACAGCAAATCAGAACAGTTTGGAACATAAAAATTGTCATTGAACGGCAAAAACTTGTACTTTTCTGTTCCAAACTGTTAGAAACAACGTCGCTGAACAAAGCTGTTATCAAGAAAATTATTGTTGTTCGTACTCTTTGAATTCTCAAGTCGTGACTGTTCCTAAAGTTGTGTCATTGTGCACATTTTCTCGCAGATAACTATGACCTATTCTGTTTTTGATTTAATATACTAAAAGCATGGCACACATAACCAGTATGGTTGATATTAAGCCAATTTAATGACTCGGCCATACACGATATAGACGCGTGTCTATCGCATTTCTTTTTTTTGGTATTTGAAACACAAATAATACTCCCATACTCAAAATGTGGGCTCAAAGAAATTTTTACTGCACAATTCATGGATATAATTTCTGAGGACGACAATTTTATTTGCTGCACAAGCAGATTAACTTTACTTTATTAACAATATACGGCCTCTTGCAAGGATTTGACAAATCCGCCAAGAGTATTACTTGTCACGAATAGGTGATTTTCGTCTAGCCGTTCGGATTCGGCATACAATTGTAGGTCCCTTCCATTCCTGTCGACACGCGCACACAGGAATGGTTCCGAGTTGTTACTCACTAAGCCCTGGTTCTTCAGGAGCTGTTGCGCCACCTAATTTAATTTAATTTAATTTAATTTTTATTATTAAAAATCATTATATTTTGTTTTTGTCTAAATTTAAAATTAACATATCTATTTTTTCCATAAAGAAGAAATTGATTTTTTCTTTCTTTAGGCTCAAACAATAACGTTACTTGCCAAACAACTGTTATGAAAAAAGTTGTTTATCTCAAACACGACACCATTTTTATAAAAAAAAATTACTTGAATCCAGTCCCGTATTTTTTTTTTAAATTTGTTGGCAGTTATTTTTAACGCGCAGTTTTTTTTTTACCGTCTCGTCGTTATAGTAAAAATTAATCCTTATATAGCGATCTATCCAACTACATAAATTATGGCTCGTTTGTTGTGGACATTTGAACAAAAATTATTAACTTATGTTCCCGCCTCCAGTGCTTTTAACTGACTCTGTCTCCATGCTCTTATTTTAAATAAAAACGGCTTTAGCTTGAACGAAAACTTTCACCATTATGTTTTTTCAGTTTTCTTAATTTTTTGTATTCTAATTGTACATTATTGAAGACAGAAGCCAAAATTATTCGCATCCAATGCATGGAAATATCCGAACAAATATTCATTTGAGTTTTAAATACAATTAGGAGCGCGGCCGTCACTCAGAAATCTAAAGCTGGCCATACATGACCGAGCCGAACGGCTTGGAGCCAATTGGCTTCGAAAATTTTGTACTGGATAAATGTCAAAAAGGTTTGGCGCCGCACCATTTGGATATTCAACCAGTCGGAAAACCACGAACCAAATTCGTTTCGAGCCGTTAGGCTCGGTCGTGTACGACCAGCTTGAAGAGAGGCCATCAAATAATATTAGATTGATTATCGATTTGATATGTCGTTTCATACGTAATCTAGTCACAAGTTATTTGACATTTTTAAGATTTTATGACGCTTCAGAAATGTAATAAATTAAATAATTTTTATTGTTATACAAAAAAGCTGTTATCATTGTTTATATTTGTTTTTTATTTAAAGCATCCAAATGTTATACAACCTCTGTGATTTTAAAAACAATTAAAAAAATAATTGCTTTCAAACAGTGCTTATCTCTACTTTTTTGTATTATTACTCGAAGCACATAATCGAAGCCAACTTATCTGTCTTGAAGCAACACGTTTGCATTTTGCATTTGTTTTTTATTTTCAATTAACTTTTTATTGCATTTAAAAATAATCTGTTTCTATTATGTTTACAGAATGTCCCGAATATGTGGTCAAGGCTCAAATTTTAGCTGGAGGACGAGGCAAGGGCCATTTTGATAATGGATTCAAAGGAGGAGTTCACATAACAAAGAAGTAAGCACATATTTACATACATTAAATATTATGTTACCGCAAAACTCCGAAGTAAGGAAATTCATGAGGTTACCGATACAATTTTTAGTTGTACAGGGACGACCTTGATAAAATCCCGAAATGTTTTGTATTTATAATTCATTACATTGCTTGTTTTTTATTTGATGTTCTTTATGAAAATAGCATTAGTAAACAGTTTAGAATTTTTTACTTATCAACAGAAAAGACGAAGTTCTTGATTTGACGAAGAAAATGATTGGCCATCGTCTCATCACAAAACAAACACCAAAAGACGGCATTAAAGTCAAAAAAGTAATGGTTGCCCGAAGTGTAAATATAATTCGTGAAACATACATCTGCATTCTGATGGACCGTGAGCACAATGGACCAGTTCTTATAGCTTCTCCAGCTGGCGGTGTTGATATCGAAGCAGTTGCTGAACAGACTCCTGAAAAACTACTCACAATTCCCATTGACATTGACACAGGTCTGACACGAGAACAAAGTCTGAAGATCGCTAATTTCCTAGAATTCAAAGGCCAGCTAGTCGATAAGTGTGTGAATGAAGTTGAAAAACTGTGGGAGCTCTTTAAGAATGTCGATGCTGTGCAGATTGAAATCAATCCGCTGGCAGAGACAGATTCTGGGGAAGTGATCTCAGTGGACGCCAAATTGAATTTCGACGATAATGCCCAATTCCGACAGAAGGCTATCTTCGATATGGAAGACACCAGCGAGTCTGATCCCAGAGAAGTTGAAGCCGCAGAGTATAGTCTGAATTATGTTGCAATGGATGGTAATATTGGTTGTTTGGTAAATGGCGCTGGTCTCGCCATGGCAACAATGGATATCATCAAACTTAATGGAGGTAGTCCGGCTAATTTCCTTGATGTTGGTGGCGGTGTCAAGGAGAACCAAGTTCTTCAAGATTTTCGAATTCTTTCATCAGACCCCAATGTAAAAGCTATTTTGGTGAATGTTTTCGGTGGAATTGTAAACTGCGCAACCATTGCCAATGGTATTGTTGCTGCATCAAAAGCACTTGATTTGAATGTGCCACTTGTTGTACGTCTCGAAGGAACAAATGTCAACGAGGCTCGAAATATTCTTAAGAATTCTGGCCTTCCCATCAAAACGGCGACGGATTTAGATGATGCCGCGCAAAAAGCAGTACAAGCATTAAATTAGTTGAATGTTTTTTGATTGTATTTAAAAATTGTTCATTTTGTTTCCTATTGATTAGTATTGTTGTTGTAGTTATAAATTAATGACTGACAATCATTTTTTTTTTTACCGTCATGAATTTAAGTTTAAAAAGTTAAGAAGAATTTGTAATTGCAAAGTTTATCCAACCTCTAAGTTGACCTCTTTTTTTAATTTTTGCTATCCCCAAAAAAGAAATATACGTACTGTTAAAAGAAATCCTGTGTTTTTAATACATATTCTTGAGTTAATTATTCCAAGAAAAGAAGGAAAGGAATTTCGATATTTTTCTTATGTTATTTTTCAAAACCGTAAACTGCCCTTTAAAATAAAACATGTCATCATGATAAACGGTCATCTTTTCCCAGAGACCTGAAAAACGGCATTAGAATTATTGAATTCGTAAATGTGATAGTACTTGTTGTTGTTTGTCTCTTGTTTCCAATAATTTGGAAAGAGTTAGTTTGATATCGATTTAGCGTAGTAATTTCATTTCACATTGAAGTAAATGAAATAAGTGAACTAAAAACTTGACTTCGAAATCAGACCCTTGCGTAAGTGGTAGTTTAAATTACTTCTGTATAACAAAAAACAAGAAATACAAACAAATCATATCAGCTTTAGAATTAGAGGTGATGAAAATAAATGTTTGTAAATTATTCACTATGGCGTATACGCATTATTTTTTGATACACTTATTTAGAAACAAAGAAATAAAAAAAAAATATTTTAACAATTTATTGGTTTGGATTAGCGAATCTTGTTAAAATGTAAACAATAATTAAAAAAAAATGTTAAATTTAATAGAATTGAGATAAAAAAAATGGTATGAATTTCTTAGAAGCTAGAATCTTACTTGAATTTTTGATTTAATTGCATATGAAGAGGGAATGAAAAATCATCAATTTGAAAATGAAAAAGCGATTCAGAACGGTTCTCAATGGCCCCGGATAATGTTTCTCGTACTTATAATTATATTAATATACAAAGCGCAACTACGACTATTTTCCAAATCTACCAGAAGATGATCTCATTCTATTTACTCTGGGTACGTGTCAAGTGGAGAAAGTCCGCAGGTTTTATGCTGAAACCCTAGTTCAGGGCTTGTGTACTATTGAAGTGTACCGAGATCCGAGAACAACAAGTAAGAGGTCTTGCGCAATATATAGAAGAGCAAGAAATTTGGGTTTTCCGTGTCCGAATACAGTATAGACATGTAAGGTTTAGGATTTGTTGTTCGTACATTGTGATTGACCGACAAGGGAATGGGAGAGAAGCGATAGCACATTATTACTCTTACTGTCTGAGAGGAATTTGCAAAGTCAGATGCTGCGCGCATTATGTGCGTAGTTTGGTTTTTATGATGGGCAAGATACCAAGCCGATGAAACTTCATGATATGCTTGTTTCACTAAAAATTGAGTTATTTTATAAAAAGTAATATAACTTTTTCTAAGGAAGTTGTGTTGATTGAGCATTAAAAACTACATTAAAGTCATGTGCCATATGCTTATATTATACCAAGGCGAATATAAGTGGTTTGATATACTTCCACCTTCACCTACCCCTATTTTGAAAGCGATTATACAAAAAAAAAAAACAAATACATGCATTAAAATAAACTTCGGAAATGCTGTAGAATATTAAATTCTGTGTCTTAAAATCATGTTAAAATTGTATGAATATTTGTATATTTACCATTATTTTCTAACAAACAAAAACCCTTATCCACCTAGGGTATTTTGCGCTCCCAGCACGCTAGCGTGGGGGAGGTGTCATACAAAAATGTTTTAATATGGCTTCAATTATTCCGAATCCAATGAGGCTCACCACGTCATCGTCCGATGTGTGGTTCTCGATTTATAGGCCAATTTATGTAGAATGTCGCTGTTATAACCTGTATGGAGGCAACCCTTATATCTCCGGTTGTCACTGTGGCAAAACTTCTTAAAATTAGATTTAGGGTGTGGACTTTAAGTGTACCAAAGCTCATCCCGTCAGGATGAAGTGCAAGGTTGATGCCCTTAACGCCCTAACTATACTGAGGGGGGTTTTTTGATTATTGTATGTTAATTATAGTACCTATAGTCCAGGCAAATTAGATTTTGGCATGAATCGGATGTAACCTATAGTATCTTAGATTTTGTGGTATTCGATTAGAAATGATATACAAAAGAAAATATGTGGTTGCTCCGGCTCAAAAAGGTGTGCTAGTTGGAGGAAAAATCAAAACGTGCAAGAAAGTGCATTATGCACTCCCTGTTTTTTGTTATTTTCCTATATAACTTTGGGAATGTGCATCTTAGAAAACAAAAAACATCAAGCCACAATTTTCTTCACAAGATGACATTCATATAAACCTATCTGGTGTTATATTTTTGTTGCTATACAGCTTTGAAATCAGAAACAAGCATTTAAAAAACAGTGTAGTTTTGAAGCGCTAAACTGACAAAAATAAAAAATGGTCCAATTCTACTTTATAAATAGGGACTTAAGTACTCTAGGGAATGACAAAATGAAATGTCGAAACCCGATTCAAATCAGTCTGATAGGTTTGGTATGAGAGATAATGGTAATTAAGCTAAGCTGGCGCTAATTTATGTACTTGGAACCCTTAACTGTCGTAAAATATCGTTATAATATTTATTTAATTTTCTTTATTGACTTTGGTAGCGATTTTAAAAGTTCCGAAAATTGTACACTTGGTATGTAAATATGTTATTTGATAATGATAGGTAAGGGTTAAGGTTTTTTGTCGTTATCAATAAAATTAAAAAAAAAAATATGATTTTTTTTTATTTTAACCTTCCCCAGACCACGTAGCTAAACCAATTCTAAGGACCAGGAACCGCCACTGACATATGCTTTAATTGTACCCTAATTTGCCTGGACTACTACCTATTATTTGGCTGAAAAAAAAACATACTTATCTCGTAAAACAAAAACGATTTGAATTAATTGTACTAAATACGTTTGTCTTCTAAATTTGTTTATTTTTTTTCTTGTATTCTTTACAACAATCTCACCGAATTACGGAAATTTATGTATATCCTTATAACACTGTATGTTTTTTTTTGTTTTTGGTTTATAGTCTCTGGTGTTTTAGTAATTATTCTAATTTATTTATTTTTAAAATATTACACCTATTATAATTTACAAATTTAATTTGCTTATTCTAAATTAACTTTATTTAAATTTTTATTTTGATTCGGATATTACCGTTTTATAATATTATTATTATTTTTTTAAGAAATTAAAATGCAAATTTATGAAAGTATATCATAGAGAAATTATATACTTTCATAGATATTTGAACACATTTTGCCAAAAACTTGGACATTATATTTCCATAGTTAATAAAAAAATGCGAAAGATATATCAATATAATTGCGAGTAGTTACTTAATTACATAAATTTTGTTTGTTTAACATTTTTAATTTTAATTCTTCTGCTTGGGGCTCATTATATTTAAAGCAGAAGAAGTAATTTTATGAATCTGAATATTTAGTGCTCGAAATTTTGCTCGATTTGTATTTTTTTTAAAGATGGAATGTAAATTGGAATAAATTAAGTAAAAACATTTAAAATTTAATACAAAATATTTATAAAAATTAAAAAACCTTAAATATAAAATTTAGGTACCCAATAAATCCATTGTTTGCTATAAATCTATTCGAATTTTATTCTTCAGGAGCAAATTTATTAAAATTTAAAAAATTTGCAGTCGAAAATTAAAATTTCAAAATGAGAATTATTTCTTCGAGAACCGAAATTTTGAGAGTAAAATAAAATAAAACCAAGAACTGCTCATTCTCACTTCAACATTAATTAAAATAATCCTAAAAAAAAAACAAAATAAAATAAAATAAAATAAAATAAAATAATATAAAATAAAATAAAATAAAATAAAATAAAATAAAATAAAATACGATAAAATAAAATAAAATAAAATGAAATAAAATAAAATAAAATAAAATAAAATAAAACAAAACAAAACAAAACAAAACAAAACTAAAATAAAATAAAATAAAATAAAATAAAATAAAATAAAATAAAAGAAAAGAAAAGAAAAGAAAAGAAAAGAAAAGAAAAGAAAAGAAAAGAAAAGAAAAGAAAAAAAAAAGAAATGAAATGAAAAGAAAAGAAAAGAAAAGAAAATCAAATCAAATCAAATCGAATCCGAATCCGAATCCAATAAAATAAAAAAGTATTTATATAAAAATAAATATACATTAAGTTATTATCCCACCAATAAATTCAAATATCGAGCTTCCTGCACCAACATTCAGACTTAAAACGAAAACAATATATTTGATTTTTTTAGAACTAAAACAAACTTTAAAAATTCTTAACAAATAATATCACAAATATATAGTTACATGATATATATTATTTATTCTGTTTTGTTTTTCTTTGTATTATTTTTAATATTTCTTAACTTTTTATTCTATGTAAATATTCTTATATATTTACTTAAAATGATTTATCTTTAAGTGCATAACCATTAACGTGTTTTCTTATTTCCAAAATCTTAATTCTAAAATCTTATATTAATTTTAATTGTCTGTAGAAAATACTTGGCTTCATTTTTGTTTTCTAATTATAATTATTAAATAATTATAGTTATTTACTTATTAGAAAAAAAAAAGTTTAAAATTTTATTGTCTATTTTTTGTGTTTAAAATATTTTATATATGAGTATCTATAGTATAGTTAAAAATATTTTATATTCAATATTTTTTTTTATTTATAATTTTTTCTACAATTTAACCCTAAAAATATATTTTTGATATTTGTTTGTTCTATTAATTGCATGTATTTTTGTATATATAATTTTATTTATTTTTAATAATTTTGTATGTTTAATTTTTCAAATTGACAATTGACTTGATTATTATTTTTTTCCAAAAAAAATAAAAATTATTTTATAATTTTAACGAATTTGTTTTTTAAATTTAAAATTTAGATATGTTAAAAATGTGTGTATATTTGTGATGTCGTTTACGTCATGTGAAGGTCACCCTTGAGAATCCTTGTGAAGGTTTTCTTAAATTGCTGATTTGCAAGGGCATAACAAAAGGGATTCATCGGGCTGTTTGCATAGCATAAAAAGTACGAGAACATGTAAAGGTGCTCATTTGTGCAAGGTGGGTTGGAGCAAAAGCCCTCAACCAGGGCTAGCACGTGATATGGTGTCCAGCAGGCCACAAATGCTCCGAGAATGAATGATATTGTGCGGAAGGCTTTGCGTGCTCGATTCTCCGATTTGGACTTTTGTCGCCGGATGCTGAGTGGGATTTTCTTTCTGCCCTTTAGGTGTTGGCCAATGGAGCGGATGAAGTCGCGCTTACTCGAAGTTCGGTTGGATTGAATGCCAGTGGCAGGTGATGAGTCATCTGTTTGCGTCGGCTTGCCTCCGATTGATGTCGAACCAGAACTTGTACTGGCCACAGCTTTCGTGGGTTCCTTGTCGGTATTGCAGTCTATTTTATTGGTGGAGGTTACAACAGGCCGTGGCTTCGTTGCAATTGCTTGAGAGACCAGAGTTGTTGTTGTTATGACGGTTGGCGTGACCTCTTGGACATTTTCCAAAATCTTGACGTTCATATCCTTGCTTGATCCTGGATGTAAAGATAAATTGTTATTTTTATTAGTATCAGTTTCGATGTGGGACTGAGGTTTGGGGCTCTGGCTGTGGCCTTGATGATGGGGTGCATGCTGACTTTGGGCCGCTGCACGGATAAGTGCCTTTTGGAGGAGTGTTGGATTGGTGACATTTTGATTGGCTTGGGCAGCTGCATTAACGGGTGTAATTTTATGCGGGGGGAAGCTGTAGGATGTTGAGAGACTTTCTTGATTCGGCGAAGGGAGGATTATCGAGCTTTCGTCCATGTAACGCAGGTCGGCGCCATCCATGCTCTTCATGGCGTCGTAGTAAGTGGCTGTTAGGTCACTAGTAGCACTTCCCAGTTGCTTGTCAGAGCCCTCAGACAGAGGTGAGTTGCATTGGAAGCCATCGGGTGGGGGTAGGATAGCTTGTACAAGGCATGGAATTATTTGTTCTTTGGGCACTTCAATCGGATCAATGTCGACAGGGGATAGTGGAGAACTTTTATTGTCATCACTTTGTAAATTCTCTGGGATGTAGGAAAGAATTTCAGCATCCGATTTCAAGCGGATTTCCTCAGGCAGAGGGTTGGATATAACATTACCTTTACTGCGGGTGGCAATGAGAGCGGCCTGTGCTCCAAACACAAGGCCGATTGACGAGCGCTTTCGCAGCATAGCCAATTGTTGTTGCTGTTGTTGTTGATTGGGGACTTGGATTTGATTAACCGAACTTTCGTCATCCGAGTCGAATGCTGGACTACTGGAGCGTTCGCTTTTTTCAGCTTCGGCAACATCCCGTTTCGTCTTGTCTTCAGTTTTCACCCCCAGGTCGCTGGATTGTTGCAACTCAGCAGGAGTTGACTCCTTTCGAGGAACCACTGATGGAGCTTCTTTGTGGTCTGAAGAAGTTGACGAAGTCTGATTGGATGCAGGCATGATGGAACTATCGGCGGCAGCTGTTTTGCCTGACTTTTGTCCGGCACACCCGTCAGTGATACCGATACCTGCAGCGCGGCCGGCCATGCCGGTCATAGCGCCAGCACTCAGTGCTACCATTGATTGCATCTTTCGTTGCTTGGCTTCACTGCGCTTCTGCATTTCGTAGGCAGTTTTATAAATACCGCCGTACAAGATAAAGAGTACGACCAGAGTCGTCCAGTAGTAGCCAATGATGAGGGCAGTATTGAAGACGGGATCTTTGAGAAATTGCACAGCACACTGGCCAGGCAGGAGGTCACGTTTGCCCGTAAAGTGCTCCCAGCCAAAGATCGAAATGAAGAATAGTAATGCCGGGATAATCCACGTTATCGTGACCATGTAAATGACGCGGTTCTTAGTTCGCCAGCTACGGTATTTTGCTGCAATTTTTACCGAACAGAACCTATCGATGGTAATCAATAGAACTGTGTACTGTGACACCAAACAAACGGTGTAGTCCACGGACAGCCAGAGGTCACATAGTAGCGGTCCCAGATCCCAGTAACCCATCAGAACATAGACCGTGTAAAACGGCATTGACACCGTACCTGCAAGAACAAAACAAAACAAAAACAAAAAACAACCATCAACTTCAATGCAAAACATATAAATCCTGCTGTATCAATTTGATTCTACCAATAAGCATATCCGTTGCTGCCAAAGAGGCAATAAAATAGTTGCTCGGCTGTCGTATACTGCGGTCGACTATAAATGCCAGCAGCACCAAAATATTTCCGCCCACCGTCAGGATTATGCATATCGCCAGGCACACGGCAATCACTATCGTCTGCCACAAATCAAATGGTGGCAGTACCAATGCAGGTCCATCATCATCCGATGAATTATTTTTTCCTGTCACCGTGGTAGTGGCATTTGCTGATTTATTGTCGTAGAGGGTATTGTCGTCATCAGAGCCGCTCCAGCCTGGAATTTCATTGGCGTTCTCGAACAATGAACGATACAGAGCCAGATAGTTTTGACATTCGGTGTGTTTCACTATTCGCTGGTAAAGGGATTTGCAAATGTTTTCACGTTCCTTTTGTAGTCTCCTGGGGATAAAAAAAATTTATTGTTTGAATTAAGCTATGGAATTAAGAATGATTAATTATTATGCAACTTCCTTAAAATTGGCTAAATATTTTTGAAAAAAAAAAAAAAAAATGTTACACATACGCCACCGGACACCTCTTAAATCATCTTTATAAAAAACTGCTTTTTTCGAACGTATGTAATATTACATACAGTCAATCAAATTCATATTCGCACAGTAGACAACATGCAGTTGTTATTCCAATTATTCCAAAGACCACAAACAAATCCGAACAAATATGTCAAATTAAAGATCTTATGTACATTTAATATAAAAACACCACAAACCATCCCTCATCAAGAAGGGTACATTTATTTACAAAATTCCAAGAACTTGTGTTTAAGAAACAAATTCGTATTTGTACCCCAAGTGGTTTCTGGGATACTTAAAGAAAATTAACACAATTACAACATTTTGGTGCATACATCTTATTCTGTATGCCATGTTCTAGTCTATTAGCAAGGATTTTGAAAATTTATTTGACGTTTCTATTGAAATTTTACCACATTTCCTAATAACTTCTTTTTCAACACTCTTGCATTTGTAATGGCCACTTTCCAAGGTTGTTGGTGAAAATGGCTCAATAAATCCTCTAAAGGATTAAACCTGTTTAACATGGTGAAGGTTGCATTAATTTTGGACAATTGTAGACAGGCAAAATGCAAGTGTTATACACTTTGTTCATTGGGTAATTGTTCTTGTAGAAATTAATTGTCTTTAAATTCCAATTTGTGTGCACTCTTAGGATTTTCTGTTCTTCAAATTGTCAATATATTTTATGTGGTTCAAAATTCCTTCAATGGTATCCAGCATACCTCCCCTAGCTGTCGAGAAACCACCCCAAACCATCACCTAGCCTGTTTCATATTTAACTGCATAAATCGCATGATTTAAAAAGAGTTCAGAATTCGATTTTCGCAAAACCATTTACCACTTATTTGAACTATAAGATGTAGGACTTTGCCTCATAGTTGAGGTGGCTTTTTTGCAAAAGATAAAATCTATGGAATTATGGTCGCTGGCAAAAATTGACAGTTTTACTCTGTACATAGTAGTTATTATTAATTTCATCGGGCAACTCTTCTGTTAACTAATGTTAACATTTTTGAAAGTTGCATTTTAAACGACATTGCAAAGTACCAGAAGTAACTTCATTACAAGTTTTGACAATTCACTCGTTGATTTTGTATTAATTTCGCCGATATCGATGCGTTTTTTTCTAAGTGTTATATATTGCTCAAGTGATTTAACTTGCATTTTGCTTGTTTGCAACTGTCCAAACGTAATAGAAGCCTCACCATGTTAACCAGATATTAATCCTCAATATAGAATCTATAGGGTTATTAATAACAGACACTTTGAAAAGTGACCATTACAAATGCAAGTGTTAAAAAGTGTTGTTAAGAAATGTGGTAAAGTTGCAATAGAAACGCCAAACAAATTCTAAAATCTAAAATATGTCATACAGTATGTATGCATCAAAATGTTGAAATTGTGTTAATTTCCTTTAAGTATCCCCGAAACCATTTGGTGTACGAATACGAATTTGTCTTCTTTCACACAAGTTTTTGGAATTTTGTTAATTAATGTGCTATTCTTGACTTGAATTTTGGGTGTTTCATATTAAATGTACATAATGTCTTTGGTTTGACATCAAATATTGTTCGGATTTATTTGTGGTCTCTGAAATAATTGTAAAAGAACTGTATTTTAGCTTTTGTACGAATACGAGTTTGATAGGCTGTACGTATATGGCTCTTATTCGGCAATTTTAAAAGTAGTTAAAAATTATATTTTACAAAAAAGAAAAACGCATTTATGCCTTAAATCATCTAAAAACAATTTCATCGTGTCAATCAATTACAAAACACATCAGCTTTTTGTTTGTTGACGTCGCGTCGCCGAGTTCAGTTTTCTCAATACAAGTGCCGCTTTCGGATAGCGAAAATGGGAGTGGGATTTTTGATTCCCCACTGAATATTTGTGCTGTCAAAGTGGCAGAGGTAAGAGTGAGAGGTGTCAAAATGACATGTCTGGAACTGAAAGGAAAAAAAAGTCAAAGTAACAGAAGATGTCAAATTGACAGGTTTCTTTCACAGTTTTGGATCCAACCCTTCCCCAACTAATAGACGAGTAGCACCAATAAAATATAACTCAGTATAAGTCTAACGGATGCAGAGTCATTTGATGGGACAACATTATCCGCTAACATTTAATTAAAACACATGTGTTATAAATCTCGTAAGACTTGTAGAAACAAAGTTTTAACTTTTCTTTAAATATTTAAGTGTTAACGCTTAAGAACATTCCAAATTTATTTACAAATTTTTCATTTGCACACCGCCAGAAAAATAAAATTTTGTTGTCGTTTATTTCGACTGAGAAAGAAAATTGAGAAATGGATAGGTGCAAGCATTTTTTGTCTCAGAAATCTCAGCAAAAAACTCAGTGACAAAGTGAGATTTTTTATAACACTAAGGCCCTCATTAGGAAAAACCAATCGAACTAAGGACTTTTCGAACTTGAATTCGCATTATGACTAGCAAGTCGCTTCGATTAAGTTCGCTTTGAATGTCAAAACTTTAGCGAATTTGATTATCACTTGATTACCAAATTCAGTAAAAGACTCAAAGCATATCGAACTAAAATTCCTTTTGAAAACTCAATCGAATTAAAAGTAAAAAAAAAATTAATTGCGTGGCGCAACGGCTCGTGAAGAACCAGGGAATAGTGACTTACAACTCGCAACCATTTTTGTGTGCGCGTGTCGACAGGAACGGAAGGGACGTACAATTGTATGCTGAATCCGAACGGTTAGACCAGAAGCACTTTTTCATGACAAGTTATACTCTTGTGGAATTTGTCAATTCCTCGCAAGAGGCAGTAGCCCAGAAAAAATTTTGATAAGTTTTTAGGTGGACGCGGGTGGGAAATGAAACCCAGACCTCCAGCGTGACAGTCCATCGCACTAACTATTACGCTAGGGGCTTCTAGTTAAAGACCTTTAAATTATTTGTTATTGTTTATTTTACGCAAAACATACAAAATAAATAAATTAATACGTACATATGTATATACATGAAACCAAATGCCAATCAATTTCCAAATTTGTATGTCTTCAAATAAGTGGTCGATTTGTAAGGAAAGTTCAGGATCTCAAAGGGCTCACTATTAAAATATTGAGAAAACAAAATTTTCAATTCGCTTGCTTTCTTCTTAATATGAAGCTACTTTCCATATCGATGGGACAATCTTCTAGTATTTTCCAAATTGGAAGGAACTCGCCAAGCTGAGATAGGCCAAACTTGAAACTACTATTTGAAAATTATGACCAACGACGTTTTACAGACTATATCAGCTCAAGTAGGAACAACCTTAGAAGGAAGAGCTGTAAGATGAACAAATCACATCCTCATGCAGCTCTAGGTGGGGGGCACAGTAAATCTCAAGGTCGCAGTGCAACAACCTCAAATTATATTATTTATTCAATTTTTACTCTTATTTCTGATCTTCTGCATCCTGATCTTCACGAAAATACCCTTTCTAAAAGCCAGTATTTCCGTCATATTTGAACAAGTGGTTTTCAATTCATGCACAGGGGAATATATTACGGCCTAATTTATTAACTCAAAGTTGAATATAACTTTGGGATTTTTACAGTCAACTTGAGAAATAGTTTTTATTCACTCTAAGTTGACGTTTTCAACTTTTGATTCTACTCGAGTTGATCAACTTTGGATTTTCTCAACTCCCCGAAATAGTAGAAGTTAGCGAGCAAACTTGGGATTTTTCTTCATTTCTGTTTATTCATTCATGCTATTCAGTTCTCGACCGATCACCGAAATCAAGCATTGTCGGGTGAGTTAACACTAAGATGGGGGACAGCATGAGTTTATTTTGGTTTCATATTTTTGTATGGTGCCTTTCCCCCACCAAAAACTAGAACGGGTGTACAATTTCAAAAAACAGATCACTGTTCAGCATTGTGTTCCATGTTATATACGGAATGATTTGCTGGTCTTGTGATGTTTAAGTAGTGGGCGACGATTTCACCGGACAATTGTAAAAACATACTCATGAACATGGATTCATTAATGATTCCAATGACAACAACAGTTCTTACGTTTCATGGAGTTGTTGATCTTTAATTGGCTTTTCCTGATTGATCCTGCATTATTCTTCTCTGTGAAAATCTGTGTTTCTTCCTTCATAATTTCATTTTAGGTTTTAGGAAAACAAAATAGTAGGAACAAAAACAAATTATAGTGTGTGAAAACGAAAACTCACCTCTTATTGTTAGATATATACCTATTTGCTTAAAAAATAAAAGTTGTACCTAATCCATTTTGTATAGTTTTAAATTTTGGTTGGTATTCTTTTGATTCGTTGCTTTACATGGAATGAAAAATCCATTGCAATTATTCGGATAAATTATTCAAAATGCAAAATTATTCTAAAGTAAAACAAAAGTTGAAAATGATGTCTTGTGCGTCATGTGTCACAAATATCCCAAGGATATTTTAGAAACTGCAGGTTAGTCAACTTTTGAATTTCAATAATTAGTGAATAAAAGCATTTTTCAACTTTCAGTTCAACTACGGCTTTGAAGTCAACTTGTAAGTTGGCCAACTTTGGAGTTTTCAGCAAGTTGAGCAATAGTGAATAAATTGGCTCTACATTAACTTATTTCCCTTTAGGAAATCTAAATCAGTCATCATTTAACACCTGTTGCGGACTTGGTGATGGATGATCTGTTTGGCGAATGTTTTATTGATTCGTATGACCAACCTAATTACATTGTCAAACATGTGGATGACATATTGGCGGTAATGGATAAGCGGAAAATTGAGGATAGTTTTCTGATCCTAAACAGATTCAACCCAAAAATACAGTTTACCGTCGAAAGAGAGAACAACGATTCGATAGCGTTTCTTGATGTTAAAATCTTCCGAGACAAAAAACATCTTTCGTTTGATTGGTTTCAAAAAAGCACTGCCTCAGGACGACTCATTAACTTTCCTTCTAGCCAAGCCAGACATATTATTATGAACACGGCTTCCAATTTAGTGAACAAAGTTTTTACCTTGAGTGACGAACAATTTCACTCGATCAAAAAAACAAGAATAACCAACATTCTTAGAAATAATGGGTATTCAGCTGCGGTCATACGGGTTTTGATTTCAAAATATAGCCAAAACATCCCCATCCCAAAAATTGACCAACTTATGGATTTTTCAGAAGTGTTGTCTACGTGCCTGATTTGACCGAGAACTTTAAGGAAATGGTCACCAAAAAAGTGAAGTGATTGCAAGTCCAATAAGACACTAACTCATCTGTTCACTAAGCTAAAGGTGAAACCCGACAAGGACAAATGTACGGATGTAGTATACAAAATCGACTGCATGGGGAAAACCGATGAATCCTGTAAATTTGTCCTACATTGGAACGACAAAACAATTTCTGCGTCAACGTATGTCGAATCATAGGTCCAACATCAACACAAAAAATCCTGCAAAAACTACACTCGCTAGTCATGCAATCGAATGTGGCCATTCTTCTGATTTCGAAGGTGTCAAAGTTCTTCAAACGGAAAAGCATACCTCAAAGCGATACACTCTCGGAACGCTTCATATTATAAACAACAAAAACAATATGAATCAAAAGCAAGACACACAGAACATTTCAGCGGTATACTGCTCACTGGTTTCATCATAACAGCAAGCCGCTTTCTTTCTTTATTATTTTTTAGTTGCAGACTAAACTTCTTTATCAGAAATTCTTAAATTGTTTTTCATTTATAATAATTTATTGTCAAATTAATAATTTTTATAAATTATGTAAATTTATCGTTTATATTTCTCAAAGTGTAAGTTCAACTTTCATTGTTATTTTTATTGCTAACATTGTGAAAAACTATTTGTATTTCTTATGTAATAAAGTTCCCCTTGAAGAAGACAGCAACCCCTGTCGAAACGTCTTGTTTCATTACTTAAATTATTGTGACCAAAACAGCCGACGGAAAAAAAATATTTTCCACTCAACATTATACAAGGTATCATTTAACACCATGATATAAGTGTACAAAAATTGGTTGAAGGGAACAAACTCCTTAGCAGCAATTCAGGAAGTCTTTGACTATACAGACAGGTACAAGATATCAGAGTTATTCTTTAAGTTTTTTATCACTTAATATAATCTACATACATTTTGCTCTTTAAATAGTCGTTATTAGTAAATCAAAATCCTATTTAATCTGACTTATTGAAATATTTACAAAATGAACATGCCCAGGTAAATTCTCTTTCAATTCTATTTTTGTTACGTAAAAATAATTGCATAACCCCCTGTGGCAAATAGCTTAATTACTCCTTAAAAATGTCCATACAACCTACAAACATTATGTATGTATTTCACGTTTAAGTAGGTATATAAAACAAAACAAACGCACCTATAATAAATAAAAATAAAAATCCACTTACCACTGTGTTATAAAATCAGGTTTTATTGAAAATATCGGATTTGTTCTGTTGTTGGCATCCAATGTTGAATTAATATATCCCTCGGAGCTTTCGATGCCGCTTATATCGGCATATCGATGATCCATGACTTAGCAGCAAGCAGGATATTTGTTATCTTCTTCTTCTTCTTCTTGGGCTATAGAATTATTAGAACTCTGATGCTCTCACGGAAAAAAGAAAAAAAACAACCTTAATTCAACAGCTACATCATTCCACCATATTCGACGTTTTTTCTTTGTCTTCTTCTTCTTCGTCTCCTTCACCCTAAATCGGTTTGGAATTATTATGAAAATTGAATCCTGCGTAATTCGTTCCAACAAGCCCGTCAGATATGTTTGCATCCATTTGATAAGTGGTTAAAAGTTAGATTGTTATATGTAATCGGATATGTTGTGCAAGTAAAAATATCTGAAACGAATAGCAAACATAATAATTCATTAAATAAAATTTTGGTTCTACGATTCATGTTTCGAGTTATTGACAACACGCGTTTAATGAGAATTTTGCTGTGCTGAAGCTACAAAAAAGACTATTTTTCAATTTGAACAAAATAAATAGTAAACAATCAATCAACCTTCAAGTTGCTTTATGCCATAAGAAAGCCATCATCGCACTTAAGAAAGGAGAACGGCGCCATAGCGATGGGGGGTTGGGGAAGGGATGAACTCATAAAACATACAAATGACTTTGTCGAATCCTATTCTTGAACTCGCAATTTATCGCTGGTACCTTACCTACCTCCCTGCAAAAGTAAACACAAAACAGAAGCCTGAATAGGCATGTTTTCTGAAGTTTAAGTAGGTATAGAAGTAATGCCGAGGGTTCAGTTAATATTCACAAAATCGATTTCAGATGGCCTACAAACAAATAATACACATTTTTCGGTTTTGTTTGCTTTTGTTCTGCAGAAATCCTATTGGAAACTTTATAAACGTCAATAATATGTTTAAAAATAAATGCCTATCGCACCGCAAATGTATATAGCAGCGGGTACCTAAGCTATCTATGTACCTATGCCTGTACCTTTATATATCACCTGACGATCCCGGGTTTACGAAATATACCATCAAGGACAATGCGATAACACAGAAAGCAATCGATACGAAAGCTTATTGAGCTATGAAATCAAAGGCACTGATACCTGTAGCCAGATGAAGTTGAAGCAATTCACGCGAACCCATTGAACAAGATACTAACAATGGGTTTAAATTCCAAGGCTTAAAACCACCACCCGCAACCGCACCCCACTCCCCCACTTACACTTATTGGTAGAGGTAAAATGCCTATAACTACCGACAAAAGTTCGGTGTTGTGGTGTAGGCCTAGGTACACTCCGAAAAAAAGATTTTTTTTTATAAAGGTCATACTGGAAACAACACTGCTCGAGGAAGATTGAGTCCTCCATCATTCGAAATTTTGGGAAAACTGAAGAGGATTTGGAAGGTCATATCGTTTTAGCTGCATAGGCATCTTAGAATTCCACATTGTGTTGTACGACAAAAGAGAATATGATCAGGGGTAATAAAGGTTTGTATATTTAAAGTAAGCATTTATAGGGCGGGAGCTGGATGGAGTTGAGTGAGCAAAATATGAGAACTTCAGTTTGACAACTGATTTGTACTCAGGAAAGCACACAGAATCAGAAGGTGAATAATGTGGGATTAAAAGTGGTACCTTTTCGAGATAACCCTCTCCCCTTTCGTAGTAGGGGACAAATAGAGCAGAAGGGAAAAAAAGAGCATTTTAATTTCTTTTTAAGCCGTGCAAAGGTTGCAAAAAATTATTTTTGAGGCAATGGACCGTCTCTGGGTCTGGGGGAGGTGCAGGTCATTCCAGTTGAAAAATCAATTTGGTCACAATCCATCAGACGTTGGTGAATTGAAGAATTAATAAACAGTTTGCACCTATGTATGTATCTTCTTTCAAAGCAAAATAAAGTAACTGCTGATGAACTGCGATATAAATTGATTTCTCAATATGTATGCACTTCGGTTTCAATTTATTGAAAATTATTTGCACATCAGATCCCTTACATTGTTGACAGCTGCGGTATAGATATATCTATGGATAAACACCACCTTTGGCAAATTTTTTGAATCAGCACTGTAAATGTGTATCAGATTGCAAAACACTGGCTTACAGAAGTAACGTATTGATAAAACTCCGACATGTTTTGTTTTCACAAATTATTTCGGACTTTAACCACAATAATTAAAAAAAAAGGCAAAAGCACATGAAAACTTCTTGCACCGCACATAGGCGACTGCCTCCCAACTGAACATACCCTTAGCAGAGGAACGGCAACGCAACTGCGTGAGTTTAATCGGGGAACTGAAAATCCCGTAGGACCCATTAAACCTTCGAAGTTGGCTAAAGCCCTTTTTGGTCCTTGCTGGCAATTTGGAACCCCTAACTCAGCGGTGGTCAAGGTTCTTGGACCTAGAGCTCACTAGAAAAAATTATATTTTGCCAGACTTCCATCCTGGTGGTAGCGATGTGCGACACATTGTTCTCTACCCTCCCTGCCATGGTCACTCCCTCGCCAGAGTACATTCACCTCATCCTTCTCATCCCAAAATGGAACTTACTCACACTTCATCTTTGAATAAGTTCAATAAAATTCTTCAATATTAAAACCCATGTTTTGTTTCTTTAGGTATAGTTATAACAAATAATTTTATTTCATAACTTTATGTTACGTTATTAATTTATTTTAAATGTAATTCAAATAATTAACTTCGATTTCAAAGAAAATTTAAAATTTTACAATTACTAACCAAAAATGTTAATTTACCCTTTGGCAACACTGTTGCTAATCAAAAAAAAAATAATTTCCTTTAATTTAATTCGTCATCGATTTATTCACTAGCTTGGGATTTAAATTCCGCTTCTTTTCACTCTTCTTTTATTTCATTTTGATTGTTCTTTAATTTTTCATTAATCCCCCGTTCAAACCCCCCCTCAATCTGCGTAACTACTATTATTATTTTTTTTTATTTCATATATGTATGTATATTTAAATTTAAAAGTTCTCAACAATATATTTTGGTAAAACAAACAACTCACCCTTCAAATCACAGCGGCTCAACGCCAAAATGTCGACTTTAGAACTTGTGTAGCTAAGCATACCACTTCCATTTTCCTAAAATATTGGTTTCTTCGGTAACAGATTTTACGATTTCAATGATATTTTCAGACCTTGTTAAACTGAGTATTTTAAGCTATAGCTATGTTGTAGGAAACAAATACACCATAATCTGGTTTGTTACAATTTTTGTTTAAATTTAAATACCCAATAATAATTATTTAAGAATCAAAAAGTGATGTTCGTAATTTTCAATTTTCGCAAAGAACGCAAATCGTCTGGGTTTAAATTTTTGACTTAGAATGAATAAAACAAATTAAATATATTAAAAGAGAAAAATTGAATTTTTGTTTTTTAAAATTGTATGTAAGGGAATTTTTGTAATGATCAGAGGGCTAGCATATCTAAAAACAAAATTTTAACTTTAAAACTTTTTTTTTTAATTTCTATAAAGTCACTCACTTAAGTGGATCAGAAATCTACAATCAATGGTCCAAAAGTACACAAGGATTTCGTTTGTACTTTTGGACCATCACGATGGGTCAAAATTCCACAATTGATTTATTGACTTTTAACCCACATAAGTTGGACAAAAGTCCACGATTGACTTTTCACCTGTGGTCGAGAAATCGAAATTTGATAAGAAAATGGCTTTAAAAAAAAAATCATTAACTGTATTGCATGTGTTGGTTCCATTTTCAATGTTTTAGAAAATTACCGCTCTCGATTAAACGGGAGGAAATAGACAAAAACATTTTTTTTTTCTTAAATGCAATCTGACAACCTCTCAAAGTATTGTTTCGTTAACATTGAAACACCCTGTACAGCAGCTTCAAGAAAATTAACAATTACTAGTACCAAGAATTAAAATTAAGTTTTAAGTCTAAGAATGTTTCTTCAGTGTATCTGGGTTTGATTGAAAAGAAGACTATGTACAAGTACATGCACACATTTTTGTGGGTATAGTATAAGGTGCTGAATCAAAGCCTTCTACATCCTTCAAGTGATGCTCTTTGGGGCAAATAGTGTGGAAGTAGGTTGGTAAGAATGATACACAAGTACAACAACTATCTCACACTTTCCTACAAAAAAAAATATCAACAGTAAAAGTTTAAATTGAAAAAAGCGATGGTAAGACGGTAATGTCAACTTGAATTGAGTCTCGTGCAACTTATGCTAAATGGAAATAGCAACAGGAGTAATCAATGAAAAAGCGTTTTTCTTATGCCTTTGTCTGTTATAAGAATGTCACCATCAAAATGTAAAGATGAAGTGAAGGAAATTTAAATGGAAAACCTATTTTTTTCTTTTCATCCATTAAGTTATTGCGCTAGGGACAAACATTTATTGTGTATATAGGAATAGGTAAATGTATACACGAAGGTTAAATGTAGAGTCCCTGGATAAGAAGACGAAAAACCTCACAACACAAAAATTTTTACGAAACTCGGATATTGCTTTTCATTCTTTATTTTTGTTTTCTTCTTCATTTTGAAAAGAAAATGGTTTTGATTTGAAATGAATTCATTTGTCTTGGTTTGTTGTGTTAGCTTTATGGAGCCTGCTACTTAAATATTTTCCATGGAAAAAAAAAAAAAAAAACGCAATATTGAGTAAATTGGTATTTGGGAAGCGAAGCAGTGTGTTTCCTATCATAGATTTATATAATTGATTTTCTTTCAGGTGATAGTATAGGTGAGGCATATATGATATGGGACAGTATTGGATATTTGTCCTGCTTAAGGCCCCAGTTATAGCTATCATTGGAAACCATCATTGAAAAAGTTAGCTGTTGATTTTGAGGCCCTTCAAAAGTTTAATCATTGAATATTTAAATGCAGAAATATATCTTACGACTTCAAAATTATTTCTCCTCAAAAAAAAATCATTTTGACCTATATCTTCCCCATAAAGTAACTTTTAATTTTTTCAATGATCATTGGTAAGGTAGTTCATCATTGAAAAACTAAAAGTCATTTTATTTGAAAAGTTGTGCCGAATTCAATTTTGTTTTACCTAGAAATAATTATTAAGTCAATTAGCTTTACTTTGGCATCAAAATAATCATTTATTTTTTCATCAAAATCTTTCAAAATTGACAATTAATATTTTATTAATATTAAATCTCTAGGTCCCTTCCATTCCTGTCGACACACGCACACATGAATGGTGGCGAGGTGTTAGTCACTAGGTACTGCTTCTTCACGAGCCGTTGAGCCACCCAATTTATTTTTTTATTTTTTACTTTGTTCCCGAAAAAAATAGTGTTAATGAGAATTCGATAATCAGAGTAACGAAGTTGCGTCCATGTTATTGGCTACAAACGGAGATGGAAATATAGGCATATCTCTTTAGCCAAAGCAAACAAATCCAGAAAACAAGTAAGACTTTTATCAAAAATGAGAAGACATAAACTGTCCAAAAGCTAATTCCGCTTCTTATTCAGATTTTTTAAAACAATATTATTGTAATTTTTTGAATTTTAAAAACTGAGTGTATACTTTTGTATGTTTTTGAAAAACTTTTGATAAAACTATCTGGTTGGAAACTAAATGAACGAAATTAATGCTTCAGACCAGTGTGGAAATCAGCTTTTTTTTATTGAACGCTCACACAAAATAGTACTGAAAAAGAACAAATATTACTCGGAAAAAGTCAAATCAAAAACAATTCATTTTTTATAAATAAAAAGGTAACATAAATAGGAATAAAGGAACTTCATTATTATAGCTAAAAGCGTAAAGAGCCAAGTTCTTCATTATACAAAAGCCTGTGAGCAACAAGTCAGCCATGAAAAGTAGTGAGATCTAAAAGTACCCCAATTTCTCAGTTTATAAATTTAAAATATGAAAAAGTGTTGGTAGAGTTATATCGAAAAACCTCAAAAATATAAGTGATATTTGTTATTTCATTTGAATGATTACTGACTAAAATTTGGTACGTTAACTTGGCAAGTGTTCTTATCACTGACTTAGATTTGGTAGGTTAACTTGGCAAGTTTTCTTATCACTACACCATTTCTCAAGATTTGAATTGAAAAAACTTGACTAGTGAACCTACCAAATTTTAGTCAGTAATCATTTAATAACAAAGGAGAATGGGCATTTTGGTCTACTAGACTAAAACCCCAGGGCCGCCAGACATACGTCATTTTATCAAAGCTAAGATTTTTTCTGCGAACAGATACTATGGAAGCTAAGAACAAGTAGTTATTGTATGAACAAGAGTTGTTGTATCAAAGCTTAATTTTTGATATGTATTAGGGGATGGTGTCATTTAATTTATTTGATACTTTCCAGACATCTACAGTGGGACCTAACGTAAGCCAGACACTTAAAATCTGTCAAACTAATCATGCCATTTACATAACAGAATCAAATCAAGATTTTATGTTTTCTGTGGGCAAATGTTCTACAATATTTTCTTATCAGCAAGACACCTACAGCGGGGCCTTACACCACCTTAAAACTGTAAAAATAATAATTATTTGTTACTAAAACGTGTTTTTTTCGCTTGTTTAAGCTGTTTTTAAATGTCTGGCTGATGAATACGCCCCACTGTAGATGTATAGCTAATGGTGAATTATTTTTAAACAGTTGCCCATAAAACATATAAATACTAGCTTTAAAACTACAACGTAAATGACACGATTAGTTTGACATATTTTAAGTGTCTGGCTCACGTTATTGCAAAAATTAATTGCAATAGTGTTCCATTGAAATTACAGTATTGGTCACTTTTGATTAACTGAATAGACCCTAAAATAAAAGAACTTTTATACCATAGGTCAATAATAGCCAATAACATAATGGTTGGCGATACACCACCAGACCTTCCGCTCTACCATATTTTATTCTTTTTAAGCAATCGGGCATGCCACGCCCCATAAATGAAACATCTGATAGGATAACAAAATTATTACAATAAGTTTCTTATTCGATCACGCTTTGTCACTCTTACTCACTCTTACTTACTCCTAAACTTCTTGTACATTGTCCAGCACTGTGAACTGTATGTAAGCGCTGGTAGAACAACTGCCGTGCAGAGCTTTCCTTCAAGCTTAGGGGGCATTTTTCTATCACAGAAGATGGCAGAGTTTTCCCTCCACTTCATGCACCCTACGCTTACGCGATGTTTGATGTCGTCATCACAAAATCCTTCGCTATTGATCATTGGTACAAGATATTTAAACTTTTCGCACTTGGGAAGCACTGTTCCATTCAAATAGATAACCGGAATAGGCCTGTGCGGATCAGAAAATGGACTGACTTTTTCGCGCTAATGCGGTATTCATTTCCCTCCAGAACATGCACCCATACATCAAGTGCTCGTTGCAAGGACACAGGATCCTCACATATGATGGTTCCATCATCATCAAAGAATAACTGATTCACTTTGGGGTCCGTCACCTTATCGTCAAGCAGAAAGTCAAGGACAGTAATAAAGAGCAAAGGACTCAAGACGCTTCCCTGGTACACACTTACTTTAATTGGGAACTCTTCGGTGATTACTTCGGGTCATCTTAGCCTTGGTTTAACTTGCTTGTACATGTCCATGACCATCCGCACGTAGACTTCCAGAACTCCTCGTTGCCTAAGTGGAACCCATATCAGATCTTGTCTGTCGAATGATTTATAAATATGTGCCTAACATGAATAATATAAAATAAGATGATATGTTGACCGGGCTTTCTGACAGTTTTATTTAGTGCTTGTTTTTACCCCTACTCCCTATGAAGCTTAATTTTAAGTAATAAGTACAAAAAGTATCTACTCACCTACTTTAACTCATTTTTTTTCGTTTCTAATGCCGTTTTCCATTGGTTTCACTCAAGGTTTCACTCATTCTGAAATCCAATGAAACAGTTCAAGATGCTTCTACTCAATTCTGGGGTTTGGTATCTGTATAGGTGAATCGTCAAATAAAATTTATTTGCTACCGCCCAAAAAGTGAAATGTAAAACACGAGTGTTTCAACTCAGAACTTCCAAATAATATTTTTTGTTTGATTTTTTTTTTTTATTTTGTTGATGCAAATTTACCAAAAACTTTGATTTTTGATGCAAATTAAATTAAAATGGAAAGTTAAAAAAAAGATGAGGTACATTGCAGTTTGTTGTGACGTTTGAGTTTGAATGCATTATTTCTCTTCTCATCAGAAGCGTATTTTTTGTGCCAATGGAATGGTTTTTAGACTTTAAGTCTAAATCAAGAATTCAAGAGGGTTGAAAATCACACAAAACCGTTTCTGACCTGAATTACTTTTAAATAACCAAAACCATTTCCTTATTTAACCAATTCTAACAATTTTTTTAAAATCGAATTACTAAAATCAGGTTTAATTTTTAATTTAGCCTTATTTTATGGCACTTTTGGCAGACATTGTATCTATTTTAACAATTTAGAAATGAATGGTGGTACCGCTAAAGAAATTCCTAATTTATATATTTATTTAAAATTTACAAGTTATAATATATATTTTACTGTTGTGATTTATATTGATGTTCAATTAACTTTTTTGTAACTTGAAATCTAAACCTATTCTTTAAAAAAAAGGACAAATAATAATTTGCGTCTGTTTTCTCATCGATTTCATTTTAACTTTACAACAGCGAAGAATCTCTAAAGAATTAGAGGACAAAAAAAGAAGAAGAAGAACCAAATCAGCATTTTCATCTCCCTAGGGTCCTTAAACCCTTTTACACCATTATGTTTTCAGATTTAAGTCAATAGCCATTTCCAGCTCCTCCAGTAATATTCCCCAAAGGATATCGGTTTTGTTCGGTATCTGATAAAAGGTTTAGTTTTTCGTTGTATAGGCGTGTTTCGTAAGAACCAACATTTTCCCAGATCGTTAAATTGACTGACATGCCTTCGGGCTCCCATAAGCAGCAAGCAAGCAAACAAGATTATGTAACTTACAAACGTTGGCTATCCATTTCATGATGAGAGACTGTTTTGAAACAATAATACGGATAATCTTTGTGTGTTTGACAATGATGCGATATTTTACTTATGTTTATTGTAAACCAACTTTGAATGAAGCTCTGTTCTAGCGAGTAGCGACATAGCAAAAACGAAACTCCCGCCAAAGTTTGCCTGAGGAATAGGTAGGTACTGAACAGAAGGACATCGACCTGCCTTGGTGACAAAGGGACGAAGAAAAGACCAAGCAAAAAAACGACAAACGACACGACGACAAACGTTCCAAAATGAATGGCAGTCAGTAGGCGACACTTATTAAAAAGCCGTAGGGAATTCCTTTGGTAAATGTTATGGTGCACAATTTTATGACATAAAGCTTATGGGACACGAATGAGTAGATAGATGGGGGCCCGGCCCATATGATGGTTCAATGTTATGGCTAGAGGATATTTTGAAAGTATCCAAATGTTTGTCATGGTCCTAGAAATTCATTATGTGCTTTTTTTTAGTAAAGTGCTTTTGTTGCAAGATTTTTTTCTTCTTTTCTCTTGGGAAGCTAAAAAATGATGAACTCGATGAAATAACATTACTACAATAAGAAATTGCTTGTTTCGTAAGAATGTTGTTCATCTTTTCTAGTACCATACCAGAGTATCATCATGCTTAAAGGAAATAAGCCTTTTATGGTGTTTAAACAAAAGTCTACCCTCTACATAACCTATGTCTATATACAAAAGGGTAGGAATGAATTCTTATTAGGCTGAAATAGCTCAAGGCATTTCTTGTTTAAGAGGCTATAATATAAGAGGGAAAATATGACCATTTAGAGTCTGATGTTATACCTAGTCTTGTCTGGGATCATACGTATAGGAAACATGGTTCAACAGTTATGATGGTTTTTCCTTGTGTTGATATAATAATGTTAGTCGTATATTTTCATTGAGCATAATTTAGATGCCTTTATCTTAGAGAGAGAAAAATTATAATGTTCACTAGTGGGCAGCACGTTTTTGTAATCGTATATTCACGGCAAAAGGCTATATGTATATTATTGTTGTTGTGGCTTGGAATTATAGAGCATTAGTAATGGATAAAAGTGGTCTGGCTATTCAATTGTGGTTTTAAAAGTACTTAGAAGAAGACAAAAACCTTTAAAATATTGTTTGTTTTTGTTTAAGTGCAGGATATTCTATATTGAATTAAATCCAAGTTAAATTTTTGTTGCGATTTTTTTTTTTCGGTGAACATCGACCACAACTTGTGTCTTAAATGGATATAACAGTCTAACTAAAGGGGTGAAGAGACCACCGTAATATCTCAGCTAAACACGTTAATGCACATTCATTTCTGGGAAAAAGGGGGGCTTCTTGAAATGATGTTGAATTAAACAAAAATATAAAGAATTTAAACTTTTTGGTATAGATTCAAATCTTTAAAACTAAGGAGACTATCTAAGTGAAGTTTAATGAAAAAAATTTAACAGGCTTTTAAGTCTTAAAATGACATTTATTCCATTCAAAATACGTCATTTAAAAATTTAAAAGCCAGTTAAATGTTTATGAAATTTGCCATTAAGGTATATGAGGAGACTAATAAGGTATTAGTTATGTTATTAACTACGTTCACTTTGTGTGGTATTGAAGCGAGCTGGAACTCGAAGCTGATTCGTTGGACTCAATCCTACTTAAAAAGTAGAGTCGAGTAAACTTTTCTTATGTGTATTCAATGATTTGACCAAAATCCTTCTTCGGTAATCTCAACACCATTTTAACACAAATCGAAATCGAAATCTCAACTCATGTAATGAAAATCAGTCGCAAATCCGATCATTCCGTGATTGAAGTGGATTAAAAAAAACGATTCATTTTTTTTTCTTACCCTGAGGCCACACGACCAAGTAATGGCTAGCCAGTGGCAATACACTCACATTTTCTAACCAACACACACAAACTTGAGAAACTTGCTTGTCAACTGGCTTGTCTCTTTCGAAGCCAGTTAGGAAGCGAGTAGAGAAGCTTTTAAGTCGGAACCACTCCTGACTCGTGTGTTGTGTTGTGGACTCGTGTGTTGCTGTCATTCCATATATTTCCTACGCCACACAGCAACACAACACATGAAACAAATATGGTTCTACGAACATGAAATACATTGCAGCGATAGCGTCACAACACGACATAGGCGTGGTTCCTGATTTATATAAGGAAATCTGAAGAGCTTTTGATGAAAATTTTGCATACAAATTACGAAGTACCTATTATTTGTAATAAACTAAAAATTTAATATAAAAAGAAAACGAACTGAAATTATAACATAGTTATTCCGGTAATCGACATTCTTTGTGCCTTAAAATTTGTACTTGAAACCAAAAAAAAAAAAGTATTTGTATTGAATAAAACACAAACAAAATTCTCTATAATAATAATAATAATAATTTGTTTTGTTATTGCTTTGGGTTCATTTAAAAAAACGTTAAAAATTGAATAAAACAAATTTTTAAAATGTTCATAGTTTTATATTCTTTTTTTATAGAATTGCACGTTAACACTTTGCTCTAAGAGCAAGCCCCTCCCCCGCGAAACAAAATAGTGGCTACGGGCCTGGTTGTAATTATTTACTTTTAAGTTTTTTGTTTACCAAAAAGTAGTCAGGTAAAGTAAAGGTTGTAATTATTTACTTTTAAGTTTTTTGTTTACCAAAAAGTAGTCAGGTAAAGTAAAGAAAGAATCTATCTAGGTCTAGGTACTTTAAGTCCAAAATAGCGTTTAACTAACGAACGTTGATTGAGGGATAGAAATGTTTCAGGTGTTATATAGTTCTGTCACTTATCATTTTCAAAATTTTATTTTCTGTGCTATCTAAGAGGCTCATGTGGGTTATAAGAGTTCCTCCCCAGGTACTCAAGCTAAGAACGAAATAAACGCTCTTTAACAACCAGACCAGAAAGGGAGAGACATTTCTTACATCTTCGCAGAAAGTCTAAACATTTCACAGCGTTAGCGTAGCGATATCGAACATGTGACCATTCCACAGAAAGTGGTCCATGATGCACATACCAAGAACTAAAAATTGTTCAGTTTCTGTAATATTATTCAGTTTTAAAGACAAAAGACAGCATTAGGTAATTGTTTGAAGCACTCAATTCTCCGCGATTTTTCACCTCTAAGCAAATGTTAGTAACGTCAGAATTTTATGAGCTTATCATACGCTGCCGTTAAAGCTCCACAGTTTAACATTCTGCGAAAAATTATTAAAAACAATTATTAAAAATTATAATTAGTTTATAAGTGACACACACACAAGGGGTTATATAGCTACCACTTGAATGTTGTAATTTAACACAGTGCAATCATTTAGGAGGATTGAGTATGAGATAACAACGCACCTATGTACATTTGTCCTGAACGTTTAAATGATTGAAATAGGAAGGAAAAACACAGAGTTGGTTAGGGAATTTCACATTCGTGCGGAACGGCTAAGAAATAATGTCTGTCTATGACGGTACACCCGAAGTTTGGCTCAAGGATGTACTGATGACCATTTCTTTCGAAACTGGTATTACGGTTAAATAATTTAAGAGGAGGAATGCAGTTGGCTAATTCACTACAGCAATGTTTGAAAAAGTATCAATTAAACAGTCAAGACATTTTGACGATGTTCCAGTGCTTCTACGGAACAATTTTTCAACTATCAGCACTCAAGCTCCATTCTGTATTCTATCCAGATTATTTAAGATGCATCCCACCAATTATGTGATTGGTATTCTAACTTAGGGCGTATAAACGCCTCATAAATTGTTGCTGGATCAGAAAGGGACAAATAGTCTTGCATCTTTTAAGCAAACCCAAATATTTTGCTGCATATTCTTCAATATCTAATACGTGATCGTTTCACAAGAGGTTGTCAGTAACGGACATACCTATAATCCAAAGCTTTTCAGTTTTCTTAATTCAAGAACCATTCATGTACCTATATAATGAAAAAAGTGGTATATTCTATTACCTACTTTAACGACTGTTAACAGCTTTGAATTTAGGAAGCGTTGATTTCCACTCTATTATTGATAACCCATTTGAAGATACTGGTTGAGATCGTAGTTCAATTAGCTCATCATAATTTGCCGTTGCAGTTCCACATTCAAAGAACAGGGAAGTAAATCTGGAAACGTATATGAAAAGCTGAGGGTGCTGTCATCGACGAAACAAGTCTTCATTTTTTTGAAGATATTAAAGAAAGTCGAAGGCAAAACGGAACCTTGTGGTACATCTTCATTTATTTAACGGAATTCAGACTTAAAACCATCAAAACCGACTAGGATTTAACGGTCAGAAAGGTAATTAAATTACTAATCCACTGAAGAAGTGATTCATCGATACAAAAAGCACGGACTATCGAGAGACAAAATGGAACCCTGGCGCCCACCAGCATTTATTTTGTGAATTGGATTGTCTACTTTAGGAATTTATGTTACCTTTAATATAATTTATAAAATAGAACAACGTTTTTTCTTAGTTCGCGCCAATTAACATATTTGACTGGCGAGTGGCTACTTTCAATAAAATATGTATGATATTGTGCTTATTGACCAGAAAATTTGAACCACGCCTAGTTAAAATTTGATTTTTTTTTTCTGAAAACCAGATGGTTGTATGGCTTTCACTTTTAGAGATATTAAATAATAAATGAACCAACTTTCTGCTTAATGCTGGATTTACGTGTATCTTCGTCTGCCAATATGAAGAAAAGTAGAGCGGGACAGATGTATCCCAAAACTCCGAGCGTGTGAAAGAGAACCATCAAAAAGATGAACATGTTGGTCTTCATATCTGCATTATGGCACTTCCTATAATCTGCATGTACGAAGATCTTCTGCATTTTGGTGTTCCCTCTCTATCCGACAAATAAAAATTTCAATTTTGCATCCCCTTTTTTTGCAGAAGTCAGACGAAGATACATGTTAATCCACCTTAATGATTATATCAACTCTGGTTTTTCTTGTTCTTACTAAGAAGTTGTTTTAATTATTTTTGAATATCATGAAAAGTTAAAGTCCTTAACTATGAATGAATAAGATCATTGAATTGGAAAACAAATAAATGTACTTATAGTACGGGAGGCGACCGTAGATTTACCTATCTCAACGCGGCTTCGGAAAAGATTGATGCCAATTCATAGATTTAGTCTTAACATTAACAAAATAGCTGGTCGGACAAGGTTTTTCAGGTGGCAATGGGTAGAAAACGCACTTTTCGGTTGCATTTTTGGCGTAGCATACCTAAACCATGATGGATTTTTATAAATGGGGTATCAAATAAAAGCTTAGACTGACTCTTTACAAAACCAATGGTCGGACAGACTTTTGTTGGTTGTTGTGGCGAGTCCGACCACTTTTTTGTAAAATCAGCTATTTGTGTATCCATTGCGTTTGGCACGTGGACAACTATGCAAAATTATTTCATATAGCCTAGAAAAAAGCTTTTACCACTTAAATGCAAAGGTTAAAAGATAACTCTTTTTACAAAAGTGGTCGGACTCGCCGCAACAACCAACAAAAGTTTGTCCGACCACTGGTTTTGTAAAGAGGGCTGTCTAAGCTTTCATTTGATACCCCATTTATAAAAATCCATCATGGTTTGGATTTTATGTTAAAACTAAAGCTATGAATTGGCTTCAATCTTTTCCGAAGCCGCGATGAGATAGGTAAATCTACGGTTGCCTCCCGTCCTATTAATTACGTAATATTTTGAAAAAAGATAAGTTTTATTATTTTTTTTTTTTAATTAATTTGGTTTTTCAATATTCTGAGTTGGAGACTTAATTTTTCAAAAACTGTTCATTAAAAGAACTTTATTTAAAAATAAAATAAATGCAGTCAGGTAAGTGGTATCGTTGTTTTTTAACAATTTTTCTGTTTCAAGTCAATATTTTTGAAATTTGACACTTCCCTTCCATACGTATTTGTACTGTCTGAATTTTTTTTCGCCATTTGGTGAATCACCCTGTAAATACAGTGAAACCTTAAAAGAATAATAATAATTGTACCCAGTCAGATTTAATTCGGTATGAAGTCAGTGATGCCAAACCTACTTTGAGAAGACATTTTTCATAATCGCACAAATGTTGCTTGTCATTCTTTAATTTAACCCCCATTCCAAAACGCAAAAACTGACTTAAATTGAATCTGACAATACTGATATCCAAAATCGAATAAAATCCGACACGAAGTATATATGTAAATTCGAACGACGACGTACACACGGGCCAAATACAAGATTTCTTGGCAAAACATATTTATATTTGTAAATTTGAATTGAAAACATTTAATTTTATATTTAAAGGTAATACTTCTATTTTCAGTACAATCTGCCCTTTTCCATGTCCACTTTGTACGTTTTTTTTTGCCTCCAATGGTATTGATGAAATTTTCAACGTTTGTTTTTATAAGAGAACAAACATTTAAAAACATTTTTAGTAATATCCGTCTACGGCTACGCCCACTTTTCTCATTTTTTTTGGTTTGTCAGAAAAGTCGTTGACTTGAATGAAAGAATTTTAAAATTAGTTTTAATGGAATGCGCTGACTGCCACGCCCATTTACTTTTTTATATTATTCATGGAAAATGGAATTCAAAGAAACATTACATTTTTTTATAATAAGAAATGTATTTTTTTTCTACAGCAGCTTGTTTTAATCTGTTCTTGAAATCTGCTTTCTTTTTTTAAAATTAGCTGTGTTCTTAAAATCGTCTAAAAAATGAAACCTCTTTGTTCAATTCAGGTTTCAGGGGATCGCATATTTATTTCGATTTTCTCCAAAATCCTTCAGATTTTCTACCTTAATATAGCTCACTATTAAGTGTTAGTTTGCCTCAAAGCATCAATCAAAATTCGGTTATAATTGTCATATAAAAATGCTTTGGTGTCTGTCTGTAGTAGGTACCCATTTGTTTTTTTGTATTCTCCTTACTTTTTTTTCAAATTTTGTCTCAAGAAATCATGCATTTGACCCCTATGTGCGATGGGAGCACAATAAATGTTTGCAAAGCTATAATTTTCAAACCACATACGGAAACTTTTTGTCGGACACAGAATATCTAAAATTGAAAAGTAAGCTTAGAATCTGAACAATATTTACTCGTGCATAAATCTGATACAAAAATTCTATTTACAATTCGTTTTAATCAAATAAAACTACCAAATTTATATCTTGCAAAAAAAAAAAAACAATCTTATATCTTGAACTAAGATAAATATATGCACTTTAGTCTTTTCGTCTTTGAACATCCTACTCACTTAAAATCCGACTATACAAAAATTACCTTTAAGCTCCTTACACTGGCCGTCAAAAAAATGAGAATACAAAAGACAACCAAAGCATTTCTTTTGAATAAACATACTTACGTTTAAAAGCACTTTCTAAGAGGGCATTTATCAATAAATAAAAAAAGGAAACTGCTACAAGCAGGATATAAGGACCGACAATATGCCTGAAAAGAAAACCGAATACAAGGCTATAAAAAGGCACAGTGAGGAAAAATAAACTGACAACCTGTCAATTTGCCTCTTCATTGAATGTACTCAACTGGCCACGTAGACGAAGCTGTATAAAGCACCCACAATAGGTGATCTACATCAACTGAGATATCGATTTGAAGGAGATTAACTGAGTCTGCATGTTCGTACGTTAAACCTACATAACGTAGGTACCAAATACTTTGAACTCGAAGCAAGTTAACCGAGTTATGATGACCCAACTTCCAGGTAGATCTACTCTACTGAACCTATTTTGCAGCATCGACATTGACAATCTTTTTCTTTGCCATAAAAAAGCTATGCGGCATCAGATTAACCGTAGAAAATTCACCCTTTCATGCTGGAATTGGAAAGGTAGCTAATCCTACACCATCCATCCATACATTCGTCCTCATTGCTCCATCGATTTATGTACTCGGTTATCCATATTCTGTGAAAATTATCTTTTCTCGTTTTATGTTAAGGACGTTGAGGCTGCCATGAAAAGTGGGTTTTTTGCTGGATAATATTTTTCCTTTTGTGTTTGTGACGCAAAAACTACAAAACATACAAGGCATACTATATGCAAAGCAGAAAATAATGTTTTTGAAAATGCTTCCCATATTGTTGTGCCAACAGTTTTCTCTACGTCTAAGTTAGATATACGATGTATGCTTAAGCTTCGAACGTGCCCCAATTGAATGGGTATCTCTTGGTGCATGATGGTGTATACTGTTGTATAGTGTGTGGAACAGTCATGAGATGACTCCTTTTATTTATTTTCAACTTTTTTCTGCAAAATGACAATTGAAAGCAACAATCACAGCAATAATTCAATGCACTCGGCAGCACCGAGTACTTCATTATGAAAGTGCATTCTGAACAAGAACAACATCACGAACGTCGTCGTGCCATGATACCATATCCATACCATACACAGTGTCAGGGCCGCATTTATTGCAGTGAAAATCGTGTCAGAAATGATTTGGGAATAACGTTAAATGGAATAAGCTTTTCTCCATTGTTACAAGTTGGGCGTTATTATTACTTAGGGCTTTTTTACATTTTGGTGGGGCCCATTTCATTGGGAAGTGCTGAAAATGAAAATGCCCCAATTTAGAGTCTTATTTCATTTTCGCTTTTGATGCCTTATTTACGAGGACCTTATTTCACAGAGCCGATAATTTTATGTGGTCATGAAGGTATCGACCAGATTCAAGGTAGTAAACAAAAATCAGATTAGTTAATTGAATGGTTTTCAAAATACCAGCGTCACCTTCGAAAATTCCATTATTTGTAGAATCAGTCGGAAATGACATACTTGATGTATTCAAGATTTATGTATTAAGAACTTTTTCCAGGTAACCAATTAATATATACATATATAGAAAAGACGCTCCACAAGCGCCTTGAAGATTAAAAATACATTCTTATCCTGTTTAAACGTCTTTTTCAAAACTTTTAATAATTATATATATAAAGAGGTGACGTGAAATAAGGCCCGACGAAATAAAGCCGAAACTCAAAAAATTTGGCATTATTTCGCTTTTAAAATGGAAATAACGCCAAATTTTAGGTTTGGCTTTATTTCGCTTTAGAATTAGGCCAATTTGGCTTTATTTCGTTTTCATGATTTTTATCAGAAAACTGCAAAACAAATCGCCGTTATGTTGTTTTCATTAGGTGCAGTGCATAAACGCCCACGAATATAGCCACGGCGGTTGTTATTTCCCAAAAAAGAACCCGCGTGGGTTAATTCCACCACAAAAAAGAACTTAGACCCGCAGCTCAGAATTGGCGAAGCGGGCCAACCAAAGTACTGTATAGTACGCTTCCCAGCCTCGTCCACCTAATAACTAAAAAGTTTTTTTCAGGTCTACTACCTCTTGCGAGGAATTGACAAATCCTCCAAGAGTATCACTTGTCACGAAAAAGTGCTTCTCGTCTAGCCGGTCGGAATCGGCATAAAATTGTAGGTCCCTACCATTCCTGTCGAAAGGCGCACACAGGAATAGTTGCGAGTTGTTAGTCACTAGGCCCTGGTTCTTCATGTGCCACCCGATTTTTTTTATTTTTTTTTTGTATGCTCAGTCGCCTGGCAGGCGCCTATGTTGTCAGTTGGTCTGCTTTCAAAGCTTTTGTTATCACTAAATGTTTTCGTAAAAACAAATTTGGTCTTATTTCCATATGATATTTGGCCTTATTTCGTTTTGGAAATAAAAATAAAGCCAATTTGGCCTTATTTCCATTTTCAAAGCGAAATTGGGCCAAATTCGAGATTTGGTCTTATTTCGTTGAGCCTTATTTCACGTCACCATATAAAGAGGTGTTATTTTGATATTCAAAGAAAAATAGCAGTTTTTGAGATAAATGATCGGATTTTTATTTCAATGTAAAGAGGAAAGTATTTCATTAATAATAAAAAAAAAAATTCAGCCAAATGTCTGCCACGGCTACTCTTACAAAACAATACCCTTTTCATGAAATTTTCCATCACCAAATTGCAAAGTGGCTGTATGCCTTCAATAGCTTCATGAATTCCATCTTTGAGGTCTTGAATCTACGCTGGACTGTTGGCGTAGACCCTATCTTTCACGTGGCCCTCTCTCTCCGAGAGATAACACGGTGCGGAAACTTTTCCCGTAAAAGATCGATGGTTTTGTGGATTGCGTGGCACGTAGCGCAGCCGTCATGTTGAAAGTAAACGTTGTCCAGATCAATACCATCAAATTCCGACCATACAAAATTATTAGTCATCTCTTTATAGCGCAATCCATTCACCGAAGCTGTTGCTCCTGCCTTATTTTTGAAAAAGTAAGGTCCAATCACCTCTCCGGACCATAAACCGCACCAAACAGTTACTTGTTGAGAATGGAGAGACTTTTCAACAATACCTAAATCTTGGGTTTTCCTAGCCCCAGGTGCGACAATTTTAATTGTTGACGTAGCCGCCGAGGTGGAAATGAGCCTCATCAGTCAAGATGATTTTTCGATGAAATTCCGGATCATTTTCATGCATTTTTTATAGTGAATTTTAATGATTTCAACGTTGAAGTGTGTATCGTTCCATTTTTATTAATAGCGTAGTTTCTACTTGTCAAACATCAAAAAATTACAGCTTCAAAAGTGACAGCTACCGAAATAGCGGGCACCAACACCTCTTATTGGAAACCCTATATTACAAAAATTATAATAAACCAAAAGATAAATACATAAAAGACAATTTAACCTTTGCTGTTTTTAATAATTTTCAGGGACAAAATTTTTACTTAAAGGAAAACTTAACCACGTATGACACGTCCGTCATCTAATTTAAAATTAACATCAAAATAGACCTCAAGCCCACGTAGAATTTAAACATTATTTGAAAAAGGTCACGTAGAAGATAAAGGTAATTAGGATCTCATGATGAAAGTTACAAAGTAAAGGAAAGTACCTTGTTAAATTTCATCATGGCTACAAACTATTATTCAGATCTAGGATATCGAATAATTGTGCCAGAAAGTAGGTGCTTCTTTTGGTTCTAACTTATATGAAAATATGCATGTTAAATGTGTTGCATCTTAAGTTTTTGTTTATTTTTTTATTATTTTTGCCAGTTTGTTGATTTCAGCTTTTTCTTGATTTTATAAGAAAGTTGGTTACTCTTTGAATTAAATAAAATTAAAATTTGGAAAAAAATGGTTTGAAATAAAAAAACACTTTTTACAAAATTTCAAGATTGAAAACTTATTTTCAAAAAGAATAACAATAATTAAGAAACTTGATTTGAAAAAATAAAAGCCCTTCCCTAAGCGGGGGATTATAAGATTTGTTCTTGTCTATTTTTTTGTAACATCTTATAGGAATCACCCTGCATGATTCTGAACATATCTCTGTTGTAGGATTTAGACAAATTAAAACAAAAGTTAATGATCCTCTCAAATTTTTAAAAAAAATTTATGTTTTCTATTACAAAATATAAATTTTCTTGATCCTTCCGCAATTATATTTTAATTAAAGCTCCAAGAAATCTTAACAGAAAGATAAAAAAGAAACTATACAAATGCGACCCTGATGGTTCTGTGTCAGGTTGCATTCCATGTTTATAAAGATTTATGCATTTGTTGCTTTTTTGTTGTTGGTGTGTGCATCTGAGCGTTTGTCCTCACAATAACACGATAAAAATTCAACTGTTGACGGTCCGTATGGATAGCAAAGATTTCCCGCATCCACTCCTTCTCTTTGTATCGGTACTTTCACATCACGTATGATGGGATATGGGGGTACTTCCCACTTCCCAAAGAGGCCGCCACAACACAACACATCACAGAATTGTATTATTATTTTCTTCCTTTATATACGTTAGTAGGCCTCCGAATCCTTGCTGTGTGTTGTGAACTCTTGGTGCGCCGTGCAAATAACCTTTCTCTCGGCACAACTCGGAAAAGGAGGACGAACACATTACCGTAATATGTTGACAATTTTCAACGAAAGCAGGAGGTGGCATTAGGTGATATGGGATGATGGTGTTTCTGTTTGGAGTGGTTGGGGTTGGGGTGGGTAGTTGTGTCCCCATTTAAATGAATACCATTATGAATACTTCAATAGCTATAAAGGCGGCCACCATACGTTACAAACAATAACCCCAGCAACACATTTGCTTGCAAGATGATGATGATGGTGATGTTGTTGATGTTGATGAGAGCTCAACTCACCTCGGCTACGGCCGCTGTCGTTGCCGGTCGTGCTATTTGTTGCAATAAGGCAGCATCAGCACTGCGGGTGTCCTTTGAGGGGTGGTGGTGGTACAGCGGTTGGAAGGCGTGTTAGTGGTCGTATCAAAATGAATATTTGCTCACGGAACATGAGGCTTTTGGGCTCATATACCTACATATGGTGAGTGGAAAATGAAAACATGTACAAGCATCACACCATTTTCCTTGGAACCACATTGCTTGTTGGATGAGAACGACTACCAGGACGATGATGACAAGACAAGTAGGAGTGTCAATGGGTTAATGCATCTTCTTTTTGAACAAAAAATAAATAAATATACAAATGAAAAAAAAAAACTCAGCTCAGTGTTGTGAGCCTTATTTGGCTCACATGATAACCATTGTTTGCTTTTGAAACAATATTAAATGTTAGATGGAAACTCATTTACTGATTCAAGTGGGGTAAATTCCTCGGACTTTTGGAATATGAGTGCGTGTATTCTTTTGTTGCTATACATTTGGTTAGCCCGTTTAATGTTGTGCAGAGTCAGAGAAGGGCTTCATCTCCATGGTCGAACTTATATTCCTTTACAAAATTGTGTACTTGCGGATGTAACATATAGCAATACCTATGGGCAGGGAGACCATCGTAAAAGCAAAAGATTTAAGGATAAAAAGGACGAAGTGATGAAGTGAATGCATTTTAACCAGAAATGGGAGGTTTTCCTCTTTAGTTTTATGATCTTTTTTTCTTCTCCGTATCCCCTTTATGATTCCCTTAATGAAAACTCTGATTTGAATGGCCAAATGGGAGTGTATAGAAACCACAAATGGTCAGGATTTTTAATCCCTTCAGAGAGAAATCCGCATTTATACTCGTATAGTTCTGCTGGAAATGAAATAAGATTTTTCTGTAGACTTTCTCCATCTCACATACACAAGAAGAGTTTCCGTTTGGTTGTGCATATCATGAAAGAGTGTTTTGCTTCCTATTTTTGGAAATACAAGCGAATTTATATTTTGGGAATTAATACAGGACCAAGGAGATTTAGTGGAAAATTATATTATTTTTGGCGATTTATCTACCTACACGCAAACAATAATTAAGGACATACATACATTTATTTATGAACGTAGGTGTATTGAGTGAGCAACCTTTTGCACTTAGAACAAATCCCAACCTACTAGGGGTTTATATGGTATTTTATTGAGTTATAGAATTATTCATGTTTTATTTTTTGGCTAAGGTTGTTTGGTTAATTGGACTTGTTTTCCTTTGAGATTTTTAAGAGACTACCTTTAATATTTTTTGTATGTTTCTTTTTTTTTTGTACATGTTATCTTTTTTGAAGAGTTAACCTTTTGAGAAATCTAAAGTTTATGGTATTCCTACTGGTTCTTTCTCAATCTGCGAACATCTTATAGGTTTATGAAAATATATATGCTCGTAGGGATAGTTTTTTTTAGTACTGAATTAAATTAGAAAGCTGTGAAGTGGGAACCCCGAAGTTAAAATTTTTGGGTGGGGTTTATCAGAATCGTTTGTCCATCGTTTGTCCATCGTTTGTCCACGTTTGTCCAACCAAAAAAATCGTTTGGCCACCCTCAGGTAAAAAATTATTAAGCTTTTCTTTTTTATAGCAACTCCCCAAAATACCGGCTGTTTAAAATGTTCACCAAAAAAAATCGTTTTTCCACCCTTAGTTCAAAAGTTATTTAACATTACTTTTTTGTAGCAACCCCAAAAAATTAAATTTTTGTTTACCAAAATCGTTTTAATCCCAATCCTTTGTCCACCGTTTGTCCAGGTTAGTCCAGCAAAAAACAAAAGAAATGTTGAATAACTTTTGAACTAAGGGTGGAAAAACGATTATTTTTTATGTATAATCTTAAACAGCCGGTAGACAAACGAATGCACTCAGTTTCATTCGCGTAAGTTATCATTTGGGGTGTTGGTCAAGCTTTTTCACTTTGGGGGTTTTGCTATAAAAACGAAATGTTGAATAACTTTTGAACTAAGGTCTAAATTCTTTTTTTTTGCTGGACTAACTTGGACGAACGATTGGGATTAAAACAATTTTGTTAAAGAAAAAAAACGAAACGAAACGAATGCACTTAGTTTCATTCGCGTAAGTTATCATTTGGGGTGTTGGTCAAGCTTTTTGACCTTGGGGGTTTTGCTATAAAAACGAAATGTTGAATAACTTTTGAACGAAGGTCTAAAATTTTTTTTTTTGCTGGACTAACCTGGACAAACGATTGGGATTAAAACAATTTTGTTAAAAAAAAAAACCAAACGAAACGAATGCACTTAGTTTCATTCATTGATAAACCCCACCCAAAGATTTTGACTTCGGGGTTCCCACTTCATACAGCTAAATTAGAATAAGCTCAATCCGAGCATACATTTATTTTAAAAAAATCAGTGGAAGAAGAAAAGCACTCAAAGGATAAAACATTAAAAGAATCTGTTCAGTTAATCGCGAGTTAACTAAACCAAACTGGTAAGTTTAAGTAGATAGGGTTTAACTTTATTCTTGCGCTAAAAAAAAAAAAAAAACAGAATTAATTGGAGCCAAATGGTATAGATCATAAAAAATAAAAAAATTAGCTGTCAGTAGCTTCAATTGATTTAAAAGATACTCCCGCGAATTTAAAATAAAATGCAAGACTGAATCGCACTATCTTGCTCTTGTAGCTAACAACTTGACATTGAAAATGTATCTCGAGGACGATTTTATATCGTTAACGAGAGAATAATAAAACCAAGTATAAAAATTGCAATTATGAAATTTTTTGATTTAATAGACACAAAAATGTGTAATCGATTTTATTTTTTCGTAAAAAAAATATACATGCTTATTAAAAATTCAATATTATTTGGCTCGCCTAGAAGAAAGTAGTAGCCCGTAGCGTAATGGTTAGTGCGTTCGACTGTCACGCTGGAGGTCTGGGTTCGCTTCCCAGCTTCGTCCACCTAAGAACTAAAAAGTTTTTTTTCAGGGCTACTGCCTCTTGCCAGGAATTGACAAATCCCCCAAGAGTATCACTTGTCACGAATAAGTGCTTCTCGTCTAGCCGTTCGGATTCGGCATAAAATTGTAGGTCCCTTCCATTCCTGTCGACAGGCGCACACAGGAATGGTTACGAGTTGTTAGTCACTAGGTCCTGGTTCTTCATGAGCCGTTGTGCCAGCCGATTTATTTATTTAGAAGAACCAAACCAAACTATGCTAATGGCAATATATTGGGAAATATCCCAAAACAAGTCAATTTTATTCGAATTTTATGACAAAAATCTTGTTAACCATATTATTAAAATGGTTTTGAGATAACATGTTTACGAATTTTGAACAAAATCTGTGATTTTTACAAAAATTTAAGTCTGATGTTGTGAGAAATGCAATCATTTGTGAAGTTAAGGTCACTTGTACCTTACAATACACTTAAAACAGGGTAGTAATTTTAATTTTAATTTAAACCAGGCTTTTTCCAATTCATACAAATATGCGAACAACAGGAAAGATTATTCCCGAATATCTCTTCAATGAATAAATTGATTTCGTCATAAATTTGAATTTCGGTACTTCCGGAACTTTTAATAATTTTTTAAAGATTTTGGTTTAATTTTTCATTTTGTTCACTTTCTTTTGTATTAAATCAAGATATTTCAAAATTGTGATCTATCCTAGTTTGTAACTTTTCTCGTTAACGATTAAAAAATACTATCGAACCATTTATATACACCGTCAATGTCATTGTAACTTTCTAATTCTAAACTGGGGTAAAAACTAGATGCTGTTATGTTTCCTAGTTTTTGAGAAATTTAAACAAATTGCGAACACAATTTTTTTCTTAAAAAAAAAACTTTCTTGGTTTTTTTCTTTTTTTTTATAATTTTTAAAATAGTTTTGTCAGGGGTGTCCAGTAAATAATGGATAACCTTGCAACCGGTTATAGCTAGCCTTAAGACCTTTCAGAAAAATAATATAAAAAAAATATTTTCCTTGTAGTTTTTAGGTTATGACTAAAAAACAAAGTACGACATGCCTCAAATACTTGAACATTGTGATTATTATTGTTCTTTTATTTTTAAAATATTCTTGAATAATTGTACTAATAGATGTTAAACCAAATTTAACACTTTCGGTTGCAGTTTTCTTATAATATTTTTTTTTTAATTTTATACAAAAATCCGGTTTTTTTATTTCACAAAAGTTTGGTATAAAATCTATTAGTGCAATTATTCAAGAATATTTTAAAAATAAAAAAATAATAATAATCATTCAACAGTGGTAGTAATGTTTAAATATTTGAGGCATGTCGTACTTTGTTTTTTAATCATAACCTAAAAACTACGAGGAAAATATTGTTTTTATATTTTTTTTTTCTGAAAGGTCTTGAGGCCAGCTATAACCAGTTGCAGGGTTATCCATTATTTACTGGACACGCTGTATAAATATTTTGAACTGAAGTTATATGCATCTTTAGGCAACCAAGTAGACCATTGAAAGATTTAGACTAGTTTTCAGTTGTAATGCCCCTCAAATGCCTCAAATACAACTGTTGGCATTTTTATTGTCATATATTAAATACTAGTAAAATGTTTGTGTAGGGTGGTTAGGAGCATAATTTTGTTTGATTTGTTTAAATTCTGAAATTGCGCATTTAATATAGCAACATGAAATTGAATCACTTCTCTGGTTTGTGGTTTTTGTGCCCCTACTCAATTATATTTTCATTCAAATATAGCCTGAGATTTTGACTTTATTTAATGTCCTTAGCCTTGAAGAACAGATACATAATTAGAAAAGAAGAACTATATACATATCAACTCATCTTTACGATGCGTCAGTACTTTTAATAAAACTTTTATCTATATAACAATAACACCTTGTGATATTATTTACACAGTCTTCTATTTTATTTCATTCAAAAAAAAGCAGGTGATTTGTATAAGTCTAGTGTTTAATTTCTCTTATAGGTATCACCCGATGTTGGTCGTTAAGAAGGTGACAAAAAAATGTTCTATAGAAACAGTAAATTGAGGAATGAGTACTCCAATTCACTGATGAAAATCTTTCCGGAAATTAATTTTTCAAAAACTATCGACTAAAATAACTTTATTTTAAAAATAAATTCAATAATGGGTTTCCGGGCTTCAGATAATCTTAGGAGTATATTGTGGGTGTTACCATTGTTTTTCAATAGTGTTGTTTCTACCTTAAGTAATTTTTTTAGATAATTGCCCCTACCATCTTAACGGGGGTATATAGACCCCTCTTCCGGTATGGCGAAAAAATCGCGCTTTTTTGATTTTTAATCAGAAATAATGATTTTTAATCAGAAATACCAGATTTGACGCATACGTAAATGCATATAGTTACTGTACTATTGTTTGTCTGGTGAATGTTGACTTATTCTACCCCCATGAATAGATGTTAGAAATCTTCAATTATTTCTTTTGCTCGCTCTTCAAGCCCCACCGCACCTCCTAATTTAATCATTCTACCACATGTATAAGTGCCACGCCCCTCTAATGGAAAACGTCAAATTTTCGATTTTGTCCTTTGTATGCACCTTCAGACATACCGTTGCGCAAAATATCAATATTCCACGATTTCAGGAAATGCTCCATAATTTCGATTTTTGTGATTTTTGCAGTCCTATATCTCAAGAACAACTGATGCTAAAGAGTTTAAATTTGATGAGGCGACTGTGCTTAACTAGCTTAACATACTACAAATTTTAAGTATTTAACTTAATTGGTACTAAAGTTAGAGGGTCAAAAATCACATGAGTTTGATCTGGTAAAAAGGGTGTAGTGTCAAAACTTGGCTGGCCACTGCTTATCCCTTTGTATTGTCGGTTCTGAAAAAATTCATCAGTGATCGCGAAAATACAGAAACAATTGTTTTTTTCTAAAAGAGTAGATACTTTAAATAAAATTTGGCCTCGTTATGCATCTTAAAGACTCTTAAAATAAAAATGCCTTGTACCAAGTAAAGGTAAAGTAAATCCGTTAACCCGTTCAGGCTCTAGTTCAGCTTGCACCTGGACGCATGGAACGGATGCAATGATGGACAGACGCCATGACGCCAAGGCGTGCTGCAGGCATCACGGCATGCTGAAAACTGCAATTTTGGAGTTTTGAACACAAATTCGACTACCTTTTAAGATTTTTGACTTATAAACCTCATAGGAATCCAAATTTGCGTCTGCGGTCTCTGGTGCCTGTGTGACATCATGCACACCATGCACACCCTGTTTTGAGTCATATTTGTTTTCCTTTATCAAACTGAGACTTAATGGCTTTAAGCATTTGATGTGGATAGTTAAAGAGACCTTTCTAAAAGAAGATTAATCACAGTTCTTGGTCAGAGGGTCAAAATGAGAATTCTCCTGGTATGACATAAGATACAACACAATTTTCCCTTACGAAATAAGGTACAACACAATTTTGTTTTATAAAATCAAAAACGGACGGTCTTAACTTCAAGATTAATATTACTTTATTCGTCAGTCATCTGGTGTACTTTTTGATAAAGGAAGAGGTATTTGTCACATAAAGGTACAGTGTGTACGTGAGTGAAGCAATTTTTGAGAACCAGAAGTGTCAAATCGTTAGCGTGTGATTAGAAAAAAACAAAGGAAACAAATTGGTACAAGTTAAAACCCAAATTAATATAGCAATTACTTAAAAAAAAAAAAAAAAAAAAATTGTTTAAAGTGCATAAATTAGACATTGTGGTGATATTCTTATAAATTAAAAAAAAAAAACATGAAGTGCATTGTTCAGGACTGTGGAAATCAACAAAACAAGGTGGATAAAAGCTTTTCCTTTCACAGGTGAGTTGTATTATATTTTTCTCAAAAAAAATGCTGTAAAATGTTTGTCTTTAGATTGATGAACTATTAAACAATATATTTATAATGGGTTCTTCTTTAAATTAAGTCAAGAATATTATAATTTAGTTGAAAATGCGCACATAGTTTTTTTGTTAGAATTTAAAAACCAGAAATGTCAAACTGAAATTCTTGTTAACAGGGGTGCATGAGATTATATTGGAGGTTGAAAGGCGCAACTATCTGTTAAGCGCCCTTCTTATGAGAAAATTATTTCTTGTTATTAAATCGTTTTTTAACGTTTAAAGTTAGTAATCAAATATCTATTTGTTCCGTCGCCATAACTTATTAGTTCATGTTTCAACTAACACCAGTCAAATACGAACTAATTGATTTCCGAAGTAACATTGTTGCCAGAGAAATTATACAAAAGGAGAATGGGCATTTTTGGGTGCGAGCGGCCACGAATGAAATTAGTGTCAAATGAAAGGTCTGCTACAAGGCAGTAACTTTCAGTATGCGCATTTCGTTGCAGTGCATTAAGAAAAAGAGATATGAAGACATTTGCAAATGCATTTTTCAAATGCATATTTGGGGGAGATGGCATTTTCTATCTTTAACTATCTAATGCGTTATCCTTATTTCAAAATGTCTAGTGACACAATACGTACCAGGTCAAGATAGCCCGCGGTTATTTTACTAGGTCCCTTATACGACTTTAGCTGGCAACAGTGCGAGATTACTTATTCCATCGCAGCTTTTTAAAAAGAGGAAGCCAACCGATACTTTTAGTCAAATCGTTAAGAAAACTGGTGGCGGAAGTAGGACAAGCTTATTTAGGCTGCTTCGGTGAGAAAATGCACTTTTCCTATTGCATTTTTGTCTAAATATACCTAGTTCTTAGTTCAGGGATTTCTAAGAATGGAGTATCAAAGGACATATCTAAGATTGTCCTCATTACACGAATGTAAGGCTCAAACATGCTTTTTTTGGTTGATGACGCAGGTCAGAAAGTTCCGCAAGACAATTTGAATAGAGCTTTAAGTCACATATTAGAACAACGAGTAAGAGGTTTTACGCAATATATCCAAGAGCAAGACATTTGGTTCCTGCGTATCCGAATGCAGCCTAGACATATTAAGCTCTATTTTCTAGGAATTATTCTTCGTACATCTGGATTGGCCGACAAAAGGAATGTGAGAGCTGCTATTGCACACTATTACTGTTCCTGTCTGAGTGGAAGGCGCAAAGTTGGATGCTGCGCGAGTTAAGGTAGGAAGTGTAGCGCTTAATAAAAAAAATCAACCTTTGTTTTATGAACAGCTCAGTGCTGTGTTTATTATCAAACTCAAACTCTTATGCTATGCATTACAATTTTTATATCAATCAAATGATGAATCGGCTATTTTACAAACAGAAATACGTTTAAGGAAAATGTGAAATAGAATTGCAAATATGAAATAAAATGAAATAAGATCTTATGAAATGCTTTTATAAATTAATTGTGGGAAACTGCTGATGATGGTTGTTGGTGCCGTTGGTGCCGATGACCTGGGTTGAGGCATGTGTCGTCTGAGGTATGTAACTCCTCCCGCCCTGGAGAGAGCTACGGTCGAAGAGGCTGTATGCGTCTTTAGCCGGAGCTATCATTAGGTTTATTGCTGGGGTATGTTGACTATTGTTATCGAGTATTGAGTGTTGTTGTTGGGGTTGGTTGGCCCTTCTATGTAGGTGTGTGAGGTATATTATGATGACAAGTCCGATTAGCGTTGATATTGTCGAGATGATGGTGTAGTTAAGGATTATATGTTTGTTGGTGCGTCTTTCCAGATAACGTATTGCCTCTTTGTTTTCAAAGTGGAAGTTTTGTAGCGATTGGAGGTTGATTGTTTGGATCGAAGATATGTTAATTTTGTTGATCGAAGTGGGATAAATGTGGACGTCTTCATAATAAACTCTGCTCGTGCTTTCGTATGTCACTTGGTTGACGTTGACGCTGCAGTTTGAGAAGTGAATGATAAATGTACCCTTCAGATTTTGAACCTGGGGGCCACAAGTTGATGTTATTTCTGTCTCTGGACTGTTTATGAACAGAATGTAGTTAGGTTCTGGCTGGTATATTTGTTGTTCTTGGGTTACATCTGAAGTTTTACATTGTGCCGGTTTGTTGTTCATTAAATTGGCGATGCAGCTTGTTTCCATGTAAGAGTTTTGGCTCGTTTCTTCTTTGCAGTAGAATGTTTTTTCTATTTGTTCACATTTCTTGTCAAAACATTGAATTTCGTTTTGGTTAAGGATACAAAAGGGTTTAATGTGAAGTAATTTACTTTTGAGTGGGATGGGTAATAAATGGAAAAAGGAAAATGATTCATTTTTTAAGGAAGGAATTTGTATATTAAATATTATATCTGAATGGTTATAGTAAGCCTGAAGCTCCAATAATTCGTATATGTTTTCGTTTGAATTAATTTCTACAGACTGATTTTTTAAGGAACTGTAAATGAATGTTAATTCATCAGAGTATAAAATGTGTTTTGAGATGATATTTAATTTGGCAAGAATAATAGATTCCGCGATATTGGTCAAATGGTTGTTTAAAAGTTCTATATTGAAGTTTATTTGGTTTAAATATTGAATATATCTGATTGAGTTTTCCTCTGATCTGATTCTGTTTCCTAATGTCTTTTCAGTATTAATTAAATATTTTTCAATAATCTTCTGCTGCGTGTTTATGTGGTTTGTTATATTGTCGAATCTTGCTATCATTTGTTTGTTAAGTCTAACCTGGTCGTCTTCCTGTGTCTCGATGTCATTTTGTCTTTCTGATAGCATTTCTATTTTTTTATTTATATCCAGAGCATCGTCAGCATCCAAATTTCCTGTTATGCTCTTTACAACTGTTCCTAAACCGTTGATAAGTCCTCTTTTTTGTCTGAAATTAGGTGTTAGCGTTTGGAGTTTGTCTTGCAGCTGTTCATATTTTATTTTAATGATTTTAAGGGAGTCATTAAAACCGTCTATTTTATTGAAAATTGCCAAAGAGTTGCCTATAGCGTTTACATTTTCTTGGTATTTTTCTAATCTTATGATGTGAATCAGGCTTTTGTATGCCTTAATCATCCTGCCCGTTCCCAGTTTCAATGTTAGGAGGCCATGATTATTCGTCAGATCGTGTACTTCGATCGTCTGTTCTGTGGTCATTGTTATTAGAAGGGTGAGAGTTGTGAACCTGAAATTTACGTCTTCTTTTTATTTTTGATTTATGAAGTTTTTGATTGTTAGTAGTAAGGACTGTTATATCCCTATTAATTTTAACTTTATGTTTACTGAATCTTGGTGTTAATTTATTTCTTCTATTTTCTTTTCTATAAATAAATGATCCTGTCTTTATACTACATGGTTTTTCCCTGTTCTGATTTAATTTGCTTAAATTTTTTTGTATCTGGTTTCCTGTTTTGTTTTTAATGGATGGGAATAATTCTGCCTGAAACTCATTTAGTCTATTGAGATAGTCATGCACGTTGCTATAGCTAATATTCTTAAATTTGTAGGTTCTACCGTAAAAAAGTTCGTAAGGTGTTAATTTCGTAGCAGAGTGTATAGAGTTATTATAGGTTATCATAGTTTCATTGAGTATGTCGTCATGATCTCGGTCGTTATGTTTTGTAAAAATGATTCTGTATGTTTCAGTTAGTGTGGAGTGGAGTCTTTCAACGGGAGAATTGCTACTTGATTGTTGAAGCGATGTTATGTGTTGGTTTATATTGTATTGTTTAACGAAGTCTTTGAACATAGAAGAAGTAAATTCTGCGCCTTGGTCTGATATAATTTTGGTTGGAATGCCGTGGAGGCTCATAAAATGCAGAAGGGATTTTATTATTGTTAGGCTATTTCTAACTGGAACTGTGTACGCTGCTGCGAATTTAGAGAATTTGTCTATAATCGTGAGGATTTTTTGATTATTAATACTATAGATGTCGATATGTACGATATCTAAAGGTTTTTCAGGATTTTCTGGGATTCGAAATTCAATTTTTTGGGGTTTCCTGTCGTATTTGAGTTTCTGGCACAGTTCGCAGTTATTTATAACTGTAGTGATTTTGTTTTTCATAAATGGGAAAAAGAATTCACGCTTAAGGTGAAGAAGTGTCTCGTTTATGCCTCTGTGGTTGTTTTTTAAATGGTAATCGTTTATCAGTTTATCTTGATCATCGTTCTCAAGTATATCTTTTAATATTTCTGTGCAACGAATTACTTTGAAGGCTTTGTTATTTGAAAAGTAATTTGAGTAGACACTTTGGATGGTCTTGAATGTATCGTCATCGGTATAAATAGCGCAATATTTATTTGGAGGAACATAATTTTTGAAAATGGTAATAATATCATTCTCTGAAAAACATTGTTTTTCTAAAGTTCGTCTTTGTTTGTTTTTAAATGGCATTTGTAATTGTACTGGTTTGTCTCTTTCAGTTTTCTTAAGTACGAGCTGTATGCTAAATTCATTTAAGGGACGTTCAGATATATATATGTGATCGTTCATATTTTCAAGAGCAGAGTGGATTGTAGATCCACTAGAACTGGGATTTGTGTGGTTAACCTCGTTTATATTTAATTCAATTTTCTCATTTTGACTTTCGGTTTTTATTCTGCTGAGTGCATCAGCATTCAGGTTTAACGTTCCTTTTTTGTAAACGATTTCATAGTCGAACTCTTCTAACTTGAGTCGCCATCTAACTAGTTTTGAATTCGGATCTTTAAGATTCATCATCCATTGCAATGGTCTGTGATCGGTCACGATTTTGAATTTGTGACCAAACAGGTAGGGGCGGAAATATTTCGTTGCCCAAACAATCGCTAAAAGCTCTTTTTCAATGGTAGAGTAACCACATTCCGAATCAGTTAGGGTTCTACTAGCATAGCAGATTGGTTTGTCGCTACCTATGGTGCCTTGAGATAGGACTGCACCTATTGCGTAGTTACTTGCATCCGTAGTTAGTACGAACGGTCGAGAGAAATCGGGGTATTGAAGAATTGGGTCGTTAATCAAGAGATCTTTACACATCTCGAAAGCTGTGACGTACTTTTTGTCGAGTGTTATTGATTTTCCTTTCTTCAAGCACTCTGTAAGTGGTTTTGTTAGCCTTGCAAAGTCCTTAATGAACTTGCGGTAGTATCCAAGGAGGCCTAGAAACGATTTTATTTCTTTTTGCGTCTTTGGGATAGGGAAATTTTTTACAGCTTTGATCTTGTCGGGATTGGGTTTTACTCCGTCCCTGGAAATTATATGTCCAAGAAATGCTGTTTCTTTGTGAAGGAATTCAGTTTTTTCTAGCTGCACTTTAAAATTGAATTCTTGTAATCTTAAAAAAACTTTCTTCAAGTTTTCAAGATGTTCTTGTAGAGAGGTTGAAAAGATGACTATGTCATCTAAATATACCAAACAGACTTTTCCCACGAGACCACTTAGTACATGGTCCATCACTCGTTGAAAAGTGGATGGAGCATTTTTAAGTCCGAACGGCATTCGTACGAACTCGAAGTGACCTCCTTCGACTGTAAATGCCGTTTTAGGTATATCTTTTGGGTCCATCTCTATTTGGTGAAACCCACTCGCTAAATCTAGAGTGGAGAAATACATGCATTTCCCTAATTTATCCAGGATCTCCGTTATGTTCGGGAGTGGATATTTGTCGCTAATTGTCTTTTCATTTAGACGACGAAAATCAATGACAAGGCGCCACTTTTTCGTGGGTATATCTTTTCCTTTCGGAACCACCCATACCGGGGAACTCCACGGCGAATGGCTTGGACGAATTATTCCTTGTCTGAGTAGTTCTTGTATCTGTTTTTGAACTTCCATTTTATGTACAAATGGGTATCTGTATGACCTGGTATATATAGGGACATCGTCGTTAGTTGGTATTTTATGTTTGACAGCGGTAGTGAAAGTAAGAGGTTGGGTTTTTTGAAAAAAAATATCTTCAAATTGTTTGCACAATTTGATTATGGATCTCTTTTCTTCAGAGTTCAGGTGGTTAAGTTTTAATGAATTTACTATTTCAGTATCGGGTATTTTCCTGTCATGCGATTGTGAGTATGTTTCTGTTATATTAATCTCGCAAAATTCAGTATTTGAATATGGACAGACTTTCATGGGTCGCTCCAGAAAAATAGTCTGTTCTTGGTTTGAAGTATTAATTACTTCAAGGATGCTATACCAATCTTTAGCGACATATATTCCCTCTGAAATGGAAACGCCTGGTTTGATTTCTGTTGGTCTTATGAAAATATCACCATTTCGTATGCTTACTGGGAGGCGACATATCATTTTTGAGTATGGGGGAATAATGTATTGCGATGATGTAGAATTTGGTTTAAAGAGTAGAGAAATACTGGAATTTTCTGTTATCAATTTTCGTTTTTCCAAGTCTATTTTTGCTTTAATTTGTGTCAAAATGTCTAAACCGATAAGGCCATCGAAGTATCCATGGAATTTGAATATTAAGAATCTAAATGTACCATGTGTTTGGAATTCTGAAAAAGAGTTAAATGTTATCGCTCTATTTATTGTGTGTTCTTTAAAAATTGTTTTTATAACTGTATTATTGATGGGGATTTGAAGTTGAGGGTCTGCAAACTCAGGATTAATGAAAGATGAAGACGCACCGGTATCTATTAGGAATCTGAGTGGTCTTCCAAAAGGTGAAGAAATATTTACATATGGTAAAATATTTCCATGTTTATTGATGTTTATATATCCGATTGGTTCCCAGAGGCTGGTTCGTGAAAATTTTCGGTATCTTCTGGGTGGTTAATTTCTTGGAACGTCTCGAGGTCTTGTTGAAACTGTTCGTTATAATACCTGTCCAGATTTTGGTATGGGTTTTCGATCTCCAGGTCCAGGTTGTCAAAGGGCTCGTACGGGTTCCCATATTCAGGATGTATTGAAGTACCTGGGTGTTCTATGTCGATGTTATGCAGTTCTCTAGAAGGACCTGCTTGTTTGAAAAAGTTGCTGGGTGTTCTGGTGTTTTGTAGACCTAAACTGTGTTGTGTTGGGGATTGGAGTTTGGAGTACGTGGTACTTGCCTCCATAGGTTCTTGTGGAGCTATATGTTGTCTATGTGAGAATTGGCCAGAGCCGGGGTTCGTTTTAAAAGGTCTGTTAAAATGGTGGTTACCTTGTCCTGGTATAGGATTTAAGTGATGTTGATTTTGTCTTGTTTGTGGGTTAAAAGGGTTAAGAGAATTATACATTTGTTGCCCTGGTCTATAACGTGAGTTGAAGTTAACGGTGTGGTTTGGTGTCTGTGGTTTTCTGAGAAAGACTTGAGGTTGTGGATTGAATTGGTAAACGGGGGGCACAAATTTCTTTTGTTGTTGGAAATATAATGGTTCGTGTTTCATATATGAAATGTTCTGTTCCTTTGTGCAATAAGCAAAGGCTTCTGATAGGGTTGAAGGTTTCATTGCCCTCACTGTGGAACCAAGAGGTTCTCTAAGTCCTGCAAGGAAGGTATTTAAACACATTTCTTGGTATAGTTTATTTTTTGCAATTATCACGTTGAGTTCTTTTTCATGTATCTGTATATGATTATTCATGGATGCTTGTATTTCCATAACTTCGCTGAAAAAATTTTCTAAGGTTTTGCTATTTTGTTTTAAATTGTGAAGGTCGCGTATGAGCGACGTTTCGTTCCGTTTGTCCGAATAGTGATTTATGAGGTTCGTTTTAATAGAGACCCAAGATAACGTTGTCCCGTACACGTTGAGGACTTCGTTGGCTGGGCCAACGATTTTATTCCTTATGGCTCGGAGTATGACCCTGCACAAATTTGTGCCATCGATACCCTCGAGAAGAGATAATATCTCTTCAACGTTTTTAATAAAATCGAAGAGAAGTCTTGGATTTCCATCGAAGGTTGGAATGTCCTTGACTATCTCTGGAACTCTAAGTGAGTTCATGAGTTCTATTGCTGCTGATGCAGCGACGGCTGCTGCTGCTGCAGCGGCTGCTGCTGCTGCTGGGTCTTCTTGTTGACCATTCAACATTATAGTTCTCTTTATGTTTAGATTAATTCTACTTTCTAAATAAGTTTCACTATCACTATCTAAATGCTTGCTAATGTTTTTAGTTAAATTATCTCTTTCAGATTTTTCAATATTTAAATTTATATTTTCAAAGTTAAATTCTTTATTTATTCCTATGCTTAAATTATTGGAGTTGACTAACTTTTTCCTTTGAGGTGGATAAGGATTATTTTTAATTTTTGGGATTTTAAATGGGAGCATGGGATGAAATTCGTTGTTTCGACTTACGTGATATAAAATTTCTTATTGTTCATACTGTTGAGCTGCTCCTCCAGGTTTTTGTTTGCACTTTTAGATGTCTCGATGAGTGTCTATGTATCGCACTGATATTATTTTCACAATATTCGGTTTGCTCCCGAAAAAAAAAATATTATCTTTTATCTCGTTGACGTTTTAGATTCACTCTCGGAGAAAAAAAAAAATTTTCCTCGTATATTAGTGTTTATTATCTCGATTTGCTCTCAAAAAAGTTATCCCGTTACACTTATTTCGATTTGCCTTCGAATTTGCTCTCAAAAAAGTTATCCCGTCACACTTATTTCGATTTGCCTTCGACAGTGTTTTTAACACTTGCACTGAACTGTTGAAAGATTGACTATATTTTTTTTTTTTTTTTTTTAGCTATGGTATATTTTTCCGATGAACCTTCGAATTTTTCTTCCGTATACACTTGTATTATATTAGAGTTCTTTTACGAGTTGGATTTTCCGATTAACCGTCGATATAATCTTAACTCGTTCCGTTCGACTGCGCCAGTTAAGGTAGGAAGTGTAGCGCTTAATAAAAAAAATCAACCTTTGTTTTATGAACAGCTCAGTGCTGTGTTTATTATCAAACTCAAACTCTTATGCTATGCATTACAATTTTTATATCAATCAAATGATGAATCGGCTATTTTACAAACAGAAATACGTTTAAGGAAAATGTGAAATAGAATTGCAAATATGAAATAAAATGAAATAAGATCTTATGAAATGCTTTTATAAATTAATTGTGGGAAACTGCTGATGATGGTTGTTGGTGCCGTTGGTGCCGATGACCTGGGTTGAGGCATGTGTCGTCTGAGGTATGTAACTCGCGCATATTATGTGTGTGGTTTGGTATTTAGGCTGCTCATGAAACCAAACCGATGATATTTGATTACCAGCAGCGGAATTAAGTCCGATTATAGAGTATGAGTAGGCACTGTACTTAAAAGAACATGTTTTTAATATATCTAAATTATTATACAAAGTATGGTAATTGTACTGATATTTAATGATGTATGTATGTGCTTTGTTTATAACAAATATCTTCGAGACTGGTCTTTAATTGTTATTTCACTTTCATTTTCTATTTTTGCATTCATATTAGCCACAATACTGTGTTAAACACAAAAATGCATTTCATCCCAGTTTGAAGTTTATTAAAACGTAAAAACTTCTACACCGTACTTGTAGGACCAAACCATATCCAAAAATAATAAAACCATTCTTGGCCGCTCGCACCCAATTTCCATACAAATTTGCCCATTCTCCTTTGTACATGAAAATGTCAATTTTGAAATAAGGCATTCATTTTCCAACACAGATTAAATTCTCTATTGCGTACAAGTATTATTCAGCTTATCTTTCTAATGAATTTATTTTCTAATAAACCTGTGACCTCCATTATTTCCACATTATATCTACATCTAATGTAGGGTTACAAATTTACATACATACATACACATACCTCAAGTGTCGGATATTTAATCAATTCATTTCACCATGCATGGATGCATGTCATTCCAAACATGTTTATTTAAATTATAACCCAATTATCCTTAGGGTATACCTTACTAACTATACACTATACAGCACCGAAAGTGCATTCAAACGATATGGCAAAGCTTTTGTCTGAAATTTGCCTTGGAAAATTCCTTATCTGGGTCACCTTAGAAAATGTTTGGAAGGACCAAAAACAAAAGACCAAATAATGTAGAAAACACACAAAGGTATTGACTGTAATTGTATGTATTCATATTACGTTTCTGATAGTTATCAGCAGCATAGGTATAGAATAGGACTTTATCAACATCATACATATGCAAAACATAATAATATGACTGCCAATTATCGTTCTTCAATTGATTCACAAATCTGCTTATAGCCAAAAAGGTAAACCAATAATAAATCTCTGAGAGAAAATCACAAGTTCCCAATCAGCATTAAAGTCAATTCCAATTTACTTATACCTTATATACAACCTACAACTAACCAACCAATGTCTTCTTCCAATAAGAGGCTTCAAGCTGGCTGGGTAAATTCCGTTGCTTAATCTAAACTTAATAGTAATTGATTTATTGATTTTAATGCCTTCCAACATTTCCCAATTACCACCTGCTTCTATATTGGTGCGGTGGCACTATCCTCCCGAGGCTCAAGTCACTATTTCTTCAGAAAAGAGTTGTTGTTGATTTTCGAAGCAAAGTTCGAGGAGGTGTGAAAGTTTGGTGAAGGCTTGCAGCCTTTTTCATCTTACACCCTTTAGTCGGAAATCATCTTATCCGACAGCTAGACACCCATGATGCACCATCAGCCAACCATTCTGTCATGGTCGCTTTGAGATTTTGCATCGTTGCTTCTTCTAGGAAGGCACCTAAATGAATGAATGGATAAATGAATGAATGGGGGAAGTGCATACTGCATAGCATCAGAAAGAACACAACCTGAAGATCGAAACAGGAAAATCCGCTTCCAGTGAAATAGAGTTAAATATCGTAACAACCCTTAACACCATTTTCCAATTGACTTGCCGGTAAACATTGTTATTTCCTCAATTTCGAGGTCATTTTATAAATAGTACCACACTGTCACGCTATACATCTTCCTACATCCAACACAACAAATTCCTTGCATCAAATAGTTACGAGTCGAGTGTATGGGAATGTAGGTTCTCCTATCGTAGTTAACATCCATCCCCCATAAGCAATCACCCCCAGCCATTTGGCCAGGACGTTATCAGGGACGAGTGCGACGTCATTGTTGCCACTCGACTGACTTATCCTCCTCCATCCATCTTCCTGTGTGTATATTTTAACTTGTTCAATGGGAAATGGGGAACGACAGATTTATTTAGCGCACAAATTTTCTCCTGTGTAAAACAGCATTACCGTGGTGTAGTATGCCTATAGCACGCAGCTGTATTGTACCATCCCAATACCCATGCCATCCCAGAAATAATATGGCAGCAGAACAGCACGCTCTAGGATAAGATAGAATGTCACAGGCAAATAGCACACTGAAGCTATATGATACAACCTTGGAGCTCTCGTTTTAGGTATCCATGTATTTTCGCTATGCGCTGCACTATGGGGTAGAATAATCGAAAAATTGGAACCTAATTAAACTAGAAACTTGAAGAATTCCGTTAAATATAATCACATCAAAAACATTAATATTAAAAAAGAAACCAAGTTCTTTTATATGTAATATTCATTTAAATTGAGTTGGTTTACTTGTCAAGTTTTCATTTCCAAATTAAGTAAGCCAACTCAATTTGCGTCAGTAATGATCAAATAACAGATTTCTCTGATAATTTTGAGGTTCTTCGATATTACTCTACTCAAAATATCTGATATTAAACATTTATAAACTTAGAACTTGGAGTTCCTACCACTCTACCGATTTTCATAAATCAGATACCACGCCCCTGCATGAAAAATTTCATAATTTCAACTTTTTCTTTGTATACACCTGAAAACCAACCGCTTTACCAAGTTTCATAGTTCTGCACCAATCGGAAGTGCTCTCAATATATTTAATATTAATTCTGCGAAAATGGGATGTTGCCACGCCCACTGAATGTAAAGTTTCAAATTTTTAATTTTCCTTTTGCTTTGCATGTCAAGTCCTATCGCTCTACCAAATTTTATCATTCTACGACAATCAGAAGTTCTACAAATAGTTGATATTAATTATGAGAAAATGGGCGGATGCCACGCCCCTGAAAGTTAAATATCAAATTTTAAAATTTTGCCTTTGTTTGCATTTCAAGCCCTACCGCTCTACTAAATTTCATCATTCTACGACAATCGGAAGGTACCACGCCCTCTGGATGGAAAATATTAAATTTTCGATTTTTTCCTTTGTATGCAACACAAGGCCTTCTATTGTACGAAATCTAGTGATTTTCAAATGTTGGGAAATGCTCCATATTTTTGATGACCTGTCAGTGAGTGAGTGAGTCAGTCAGTTACGGTTTTTGCGATTTTTGCAGTCTTATATCAGAAATGCTTAAGAATTGAAATTTGGTGAGTTGTCTAAACTTCGTGAGCTCAGCAAATGCTGCGATTTTGAAGTTTCTGACGTTATCGGTACTGAAGTTAGTTAGAAGTTAGTCAAAAATCAGCTGAGTTTGGTCCTATAAAAAACGTGTAGTGCCAGACCTTGGCTGGGAACTACCGTGCCCTTATATATTTCTTATTCAAGGTGAAAATGTTTTCATATTTTTTTTTATTTTATGGAAAGACGGGTTGACACTAAACATAAACGTAAGTTTTCACCTAAAAACCTAAAAGTATAAACCTTTACAATTGATCGCAATATAAAATCTTGCTTCATATGCAATCTTCCAATTATAGAATGTGACAAATAAAACTCTTCCTGGTGCAACCAAGACAAAACTGCGGCCACCCCTATTGAAAGTTGATATTTAAAATTACCCGATATTTTAATATATAAATTAAAGGAAAAAACAAATAAATTTTTTTATTTTATTTCCCCAAACCTCGATCAGCTAAAGTAAACAGGATTTTGAACTGTAATTTTCATTAACACAGTTCAACAGTGCACACTTTGTATTGACTGATGGAAATAACCGTCATTAAACTTGGTTTGAAAATTTTAACGATCGGTTTTTTCAACAGAATTGTCTCTTAAACAACTTCCTTCTACTCGCTGTACGACGTCTTTTAATTCGAATAGATCATCCTAATTGGTAGCAGGGCCTGCTGATCAAAGGCCACCAGGAAATAGGTGCATAGGACCAGCTGCCATATTGCCTGCCTAGATACCTGATCCTAATGATCTAGTACCATTAGGAATGCTAATAACAGGTTTCTGAACTTTAAGATACGCGCTAGTTATTCAGACTACCACGAAACGTGCTCAAAAAAGCCAACTGGGCCTTCCACAGACTCCACCCATTGATGAGACAATGAATCGGACTAAGCCAGAAGACGAAGATACTAATGTATAATGGTATAAGCAACTCCTGCGGCCTGTGATCAACTACTCCTTCCCAGTCTGTTTCTCCATCTCGAAGACGGCCATGAAAGAACTTCAAATGTTCGAAAGAAAGTTTATAATGATTCTTACCGGTCTACATTTCGACCGGCAGCGAATGAGACATCACAGCAAGGGGCGTCCCTACATAGATGCGAACATCATCCCCCTGGACAGGTACCTGCTGCTTCAAGGAAAGAAGCTAGTAGGACACACCAACAGCCACCCAAATCATGTGATAAGAAGGGTGATCACTGAGCAGCGACATGCCGAACCGAGATACCTCAGTACGATGGAAATCCTGGTTGCCAACATCATTCATCACGGACAACGACCAAGCAGTTTCGTTCTCTGCTGACACAGTATCAGCATATCACCTCGGCTAAATGCCAACCCATCCCCCACAAAAACCAGAACTTGACAACCGGGACGGAACACCCCGAGGAAAATAAAGTCAACCGACTTTCAGATAGATAGAAAGAGCTTTCAGTTCTCGTTATGTATATCACAGACCACCTTTTGTGGAACGATCACATATTCGTCGCCAAAAATGCTGGGTTTAGGTTTTCTTCGGCGAGGCAAGAAATTTGTCTCCCCTTCTGATCTCGCTATAATCTATAAAGCCTTTATTCGTCCAAGACTCGAGTACAATTCTCACTTTTGGGCAGGTTCTCCATAAACCCACTTGGGTCTATTGGATACAATTCAAAGAAGAGCTATGAAAATGATAGGCGATATAAATATCACGGAAGCATTTGCATCTCTTGGACACCGCTGCAATGTTTCTTGTCTTTCATTATTTTACCTTTATTTTGACAAACATTGAAAATAGCTAGTGAAATAGGTAGTTGCATTCCTCCCCTAAAACAATTTAAGCGTATAATACTCGTACTATAAATGGACTTCATGTTTACCCTCGAGCCCAATTTCGGACGTACTGTCAACTATAGAGATTCTTTTTTTTAGCCGCACTACCTGAATGTGGAATGCTTTACCTGGTCTATTTTTGTACTTCCATTTTGATATTCAAAGGTTGAAAACCAGTGGGCATTAGTATCTCCTCTTAAATCCTTCCCTGTTTTCCTCACGCTTTTTTAATTTTACATTTCAAGGATACCAAACACCCTCGTACATTATACAAACAAAATGTAGCTTGACATGGACGGTGTAATGGTTCGATAATATTCTTTTTTTTCGAAATATAATAAAAACAAGCTGGACGTAGGTATAGCAGTATTAATTTTTTTACTTAATACAAAAATATCTGAAAAAAGTTCAAAAATACATTTACTTTTTTGATCTTAAGAAAAATTATCCATAGTAATTTTGAGTGGTAATACCTCAAAACTTTATTTTCGTTGTACTAATTTTTGGGTAAAAACCTGGTATGCAGTATTATAAAAACTGTTCTAGAGATAAATCCTCTGCGAATTATATTAAGATGCTTTAAATTTAATCCATCCAACCGTTAGGGCTTAAGCTCGATGTAATCCAATGTGCACAGTCGCACAGACAAACAGGCTGACCGACACGCGACGGACTTCGTATCGAAAATCACTTTTATATGGACTTCAGCATCATCGTAATGTTAGATTTGATTTAAACCAAGTAAAAACGAGCTTTGAAAAAAAATTATAAAAACAGTATTATAAAAGACGGGATTAAACATTTTGTTGGACATTTCTAAGAAACGGGATTTAAGAAGCAGGATTTCAACACGCTCCCTTTTGCCATTTGCCATTTGCTGGAGTGACTTCCACACGATCTGTAAACTATTTGGAACGAATTTACAAACTGTCACCGGACAGAAATGTCATAATGCAAAATATGATGTCAGAAATCCACAGAAAGCCACATCTGCTTTACAAATTACTTGGAGTATTTGTATCTGTAATCGTTTACTCCCGAATTAGTTTTTTTTTTTCGTTTGCATAATATTGTCTTTGACTTTTGTTAGATTTAAGAGATAAGCCTCAATTTTTTTTTATGTAGATCCCCTGGTGAACTTCTCATTTTCAGAGTTAAGCCCCGACAATTCTCTGGACTTAGAGCTAATTTATTCACTCAAAGTTGAATCTAACTTTGGGATTTTTACATCAGTCAACTTGAGAAATAGTTTTTATTCACTCTAAGTTAACGTTTTCAACTTTTGATTTTCTACTCTAGAGTTGATCAACTTTTGATTTTCTCAACTCTCCGAAATAGTAATAGGGATTTTTCTTCATTCATAATTCAGTTCACCGAAATCATGCATTGTTGGGTGAGTTAGTACTAAGATGGAGGACCGCATGAGCTCTTGGTTTCATATTTATTTTTTTTCTAATTGAAATTTGTTTATAAAAATGGTGCCTTTCCCCCACCAAAAACTAGAACATCAGGTGTACAATTTCAATAAACAGATCACTTCAGCATTGTGTTAAAGACTGTACACATGAGAGCGACCAACGACCGACGAATAAATGAACAAATGGGATTTAAAACATTAATAAACCTTAATTCTTTACAAAATCTAGACAAAATGAAAGAAATATAACTGAGGATTATTTTAATATACTTAAATTTTCATTTTAATTGCTAAAACAAGAGGATTTTAAGAAAACAATTTGTTCGTCGCGAATAGCCGCAATTCGTTACGACCAATTTATTTTCTCATATTTAAGCAAATAAAAGTTCAGATTTTATAATTTTAAAATTAATCTTAAATCGAATTCTACCATTTTTACTAGATTTTGTGTAATATTAAGGCTTATTAATTTTTTAATTCACATTTGTATATTCATTCGTCGGTCGTTGGTCGCTCTCATATGAATGGTCCTTTATGTACGTAATGATCTGCTGTTCTTGTGAGGTTTAAGTATGTAAAAACATATTCATGAACATGGATCCATTCATGATTCCATTTCACAATAATAGTTCTTACATTTCATGGAGGTGTTGATCTTGGTTTGGCTTTTCCTGTTTGAGCCTGCATTATTCTTCTCTGTGAAAATTTTTGTTTCTTCCTTCATAATTTCATTTTAGGGAAACAAAATAGTAGGAACAAATTATAGTGTGTGAAAACTCGCCTCTTATTGTTAGATATATATTTGCTTTATAGCTTCAATTAAGCTTGGTTATTTCATTTGAAATCCATTGCAATTATTCGGAAAAATTATTCAAATTGCAAATTATTCTAATGCAAAACAAAAGTTGAAAATGACGTCTTGTGCGTCAAGTGTCACAAATATCCCAAGGATATTTTCGAAACTACAGGTTGGTCAATTTTTGAATTTCAACTCTGGAGTTCAGATTCGAAGTAGTGGATAAAAGCATTTTGCAACTTTCACTTCAACTATGCGGATTTGAAGTCAACTTATAAGTTGGCCAACTTTGGAGTTTTCAGCAAATTGAACAATAGTGAATAAATTCAGCCTTAGCATATTTTCTACGAGGTTAGTTGTTCTTACATTTAATTTGATAATTTTTAAGCTCCCAATTACCATTTTTGGCATTTTCCCCAATATCTTTTCAATTACTTGATTTATTTTGTCATTATTTTCGGTACTTGTAAGTTACATTCAAACAATATTTCATTTTTTTTTTTTTTTTGTATTTTATCAAATTGTGTCAAAAGTGCGTTTTTCATTCCTCGTTTATCAATGTATATTATAAGTTGTTCACTACAAGAGCACTCCCGTTAGTTTATTTTGTTTTTTTTTTTTTTTTTTAATAAATTGGTTCTTTTATCGTCTATCCCACTGTAAGCAGTGAAAACAGCTCGCAATAATGAGCACGATGACGGCGATGAAGTGAGATATTTGTTATTATTGTTGTTGTTTTCTCATGGCTCTATCTCGTTTTTCATTTTACATCAGATTCTCAGTCTAATTACAAGGCCATTTATTTGTTTTTTTTACAAAAGGCTCTTTGATAGATTCATCCAAATCTGACACTTGTTGGATGGTGTTGTATATTCTTTTAGAAGACAAATTTTAAATGGATCTACAACTTCTTATGGAAACAATTTGTCAAAATTAATGGTGTTTCAAATTGATATTTGAGAAATTTAATGGGAATTCTAAGAAAATCATCAATCAACACAAAGCATTCAATTTATTAATTATTGGTGCCTTTGATAAGGAGGTAAGAAATTATTAAAGTTTTATCGATTCATATAATTTGTGAGGTTTTTGTTGTTAGTAAAGGAGTTTGTTACGTTTGTTTAGGTAATCTAAACAAACAATTATATTGATTTAAATGAAATATGTACATAAATTCATTAATAATAAAATTCTCAGTCTAATTACAAGGCCATTTATTTGTTTTTTTTACAAAAGGCTCTTTGATAGATTCATCCAAATCTGACACTTGTTGGATGGTGTTGTATATTCTTTTAGAAGACAAATTTTAAATGGATCTACAACTTCTTATGGAAACAATTTGTCAAAATTAATGGTGTTTCAAATTGATATTTGAGAAATTTAATGGGAATTCTAAGAAAATCATCAATCAACACAAAGCATTCAATTTATTAATTATTGGTGCCTTTGATAAGGAGGTAAGAAATTATTAAAGTTTTATCGATTCATATAATTTGTGAGGTTTTTGTTGTTAGTAAAGGAGTTTGTTACGTTTGTTTAGGTAATCTAAACAAACAATTATATTGATTTAAATGAAATATGTACATAAATTCATTAAATAATTTAATTAGGTAGTTTAACATCTATTTTTCTTTAATTGAGCACGTAGTAAAGGGATTTTGACTACCGCCGAACAGTTTTTTTGTTTGACACAGTGCGAGCATTAGGAAAATATAGAAAGATTTAGATAAGAGGAAGTACCGATGCTCATTGGTTTTTGACCTCTGAATATCAAAATGGAAGGGGAATATAAGGCCAGGTAAAGCCTAGTTAGGGCGTTAAGGGCATCAAACTTGCACTTCATCGTGACGGGCTGAGCTTTGGTACACTAATTGTCCATGTCCTACATTACTTTTGAGAAATGTTGCCACGGTGCGGTGGCAACACTGGCAGATCGACGATTTGAGGGTGCCTCCTTACCAGGTTACAACAACGAAATTTCACATAAATCGGGCTATAAGTCGAGAACCAGACATTGGAGTATGATCCGAAATGTCTCGTTGAATTCAAAATACTTGAAGCCATAGGATTTTTTTATTTTGTTGGCCCCTAAACTACGCTTCCGAACTTAGGGCGCAAAATACCCTCGCCGGATAAGGGTTTGTCAGAAAATAATGGTAATTATCTACATATTAAAAAGATATAAAGATTGGTGTCGACGCAGAATGTCACGCTCTACAGCATATCCGAAGCCTGCATCAATCCATGTATTTCTTATTTGTATAATCGCTTACAAGTGGGGAGAGGGGGATGTGGAAGTATGTCAAACCGATATATATTTGTATTGGAAGTAGTACGGAGCAATTAGACTTTTACTGGGAAATAATTCCGAGGTGAAATTTGACTTTGCCATTCGAAAGAGCATCAGTACACGAGCCGAAAACCCCATTTTTCACAACTGTACCTAGAGTCATTATGCCTTCATTTTGTTTTTAACGGTAATTTTTGTTTTCTGCATAACTCTTGTATTATTGATCTTAGAGAAAAAATTTATGTGACAAAATTTCCTAAAAAATTTTTTTCGAAAAATCATTTTGTTTAAAAGTTATAGTGCATTATGTGAAAAAATTAGGGGTTTATTTTTTGTTTTCGTCATATTTTTTTTTTTTGTCACTAAAATCGAGAAAAAAACTTAAATAAAATAAGCTTTTAACTATCTTTTTTTTTTTTTGGAAATATAGTTTCTAATTACGAATTACGGTTCTCGCTCTACAGCGCATACTAGTTCGAGAAAATCGTGCAGCATCATTTTCATCGATATTACAGATACGAGTTTCGAAATGTAAGCAGTACACAACCTATATGTATTTATTGTGTTACTTGAAAAATGGATTCGTGTTATTATAGGTAATAAGATAATTGAAGTGTAAGCTTACGGAGTACCTACCTCCCTACTTGTTTTAAGTACAAAATTTAATTTTACTAAATTACTTATTTGTATGATATAAGTTTATACCTAAACCAACATACATACTAAAATTTAAAAAAAAAGATAGCTAGATAGAAAGATGGTAGAAGTATAATGTTATTTTTATATACTGATGACTGAAATTTTAGCGCAACTAGCATAACATAACCGAGTTCCAACGGTATGGCGATGAAATTTGGAACTTATGTTTCATTTGTCACCAGTAAACCTCTACCAAAACTGGTATAGTGATATGTTTTAATTATAGTTTGAACCGAGACTCAAAAGGATCCATGCAAATATATTGTTTCCGGTGGTGTTTTTTTGAGGTGAATGGAAAATATGGGTTATAAACCCAAAACTTTATTTTTGTGTTATCGATGTACATATATAAAATATCGTACATGATATAAAAGTATTTTTTAACGCTGAATCCAATTAAATTAAAATTAAGACAATACCATCACCGATACCACCGCTAAGAAAGTAATCGTGTCGTTTTAATGGAAAAATTAATGTTTTTTGATTGAATAGAGCAGATAAAACATTTTTCTTCAAAAACCACCCTGTGAGTCTGTGACCAAAGGCATTTGATTTATATTTTCGTATTCTTGGTTATAATAAAAGATGAAACATTCCTGCCAACTTTTACTAGTTACGGTAGTATTTTTTCACTTTTCTCTTTCACTGAAAAAAACACCCTTTCATTCAAGATATTTTTTTGGACTCTTTTGATTCTTGTTTCTTATAACAAATGAGACATGTGTCCCAAGTTAAAACTTGGTAAAATTATGCTCGTTTCGAGTCATCGAATATGTGAGCGTTCCACAGAAGGTTGTATATATGATACACAAACCGATGACTAAAAGGTTTTCGGTTTCCTCAATGCAAATTCCGCTCATGGATAGCGGCATGGGGGTTTCGCTTTAATGAGCTTATTATACGCTGTCGTTGAGGTTCCACATCCGAACGACATGAAGTGAATCTTAAACGAGGGTATTGTCATTAGCAAAACAGTTTAAAGGATAAGAAGTTTCAGACAACATATTATCATTAAAAATGCATGCATTTTCGATAAGAGAGCTTGATGCTAAACGCTTTGAAATATATTCTTACGTTAGTGGAATTGGTCGATAGTTTGAGGGTGAAGAATATATGCTTTTTTAGGGACTGGCTGGACAAATGCTGTTTTCCATCCACTCGGAAAGAGACACGTACGCACTGGTTTTGGCAGCGTTGAAGAACACCTCTTTAGAATGGGATACTATATGTACCAGCGGATTTGTGTATATTGAAATCTTTTAGGACTCTAGCAACTGCGCGAGTGCGAAAGAAGATTTGCCCTATAAAATCGTTTACGCTTTTGAGTACAGACGTAGTTCAAATACTCTCTGGCAGGGTCGAATTAACAGCAAACTGTGCTGCAAGCAAATTGGCTTTATCTTGCGAGCTGGCAGCAGGTTGGTCGTTGAAAACGAGTGTTGGAACCGAAGACGAAGAAGTGTTTCAAATATTTTATACAAATGACCATATATTTGTATCTACTACTATTGGGACAGATCTTTCTGGCTTGTTGAAACTTTTTCCGGTTTTCCTCAGTTAGTCGTTGGCTTTGTAGCTACGGAAACCTTCTTCTCTAACCCTTATAACCTCTTTACAGCTTAACAGAATCAAAACATAAGTTTTTTTTAATAGACTTGACCCTATTCGGGATTTTGTTGACATGAACAAATTGCAGATATGATACAACGGTCTGATTTGCCCAGTGTATTTATCAGGGTCAGAGGTAAGAAACAACACTATAGTTTGCTCGTTAACACGCTGAGTCAGCGGGTTGAATTTAGTAAAGACCTCATTATACCTTCCTTCGGATGTTGTCTGACCGGAAAAGCGAAGCCAACACGCAATACCCTGCTATACCTTTTTGGAGAGCCAGAAATATCTTCTTTAATTTTCATTTTAAATTAAGTTGTGTTTGTGAATAGTTTTTAAAAAATTAATTTTCAAACTCGAAATTTTGAAAAAAATAAAAAAAAAGTTCAAACTATTTCTTTTCCAAATTTTACGTTATTAAGTACTATTTTTGTTTTCAAAACTCAATGCTCTTATTAATTTTTAGTCAAACACTAAAAACCACATGAATTTTTACTTTTCAAGATATGAAAAAATAAATGAAGCAACTTTCTCATCAAACTAAGAAGAATCCGGCTAAATGATCATTTCAGCAACCAGTTGATTATCATCAACCTCGTTTTTTCTTGATTTTACTAAGATGCTGGTTTATTTATTTTTTAATATCTTAAAAAGTCAAAGGCATAGAACCATGCAATTTTCAGTATTTGACTAAAAATTGACAAGAGCATTAAGTTTTGAAAACAAAAATTATGCTTAATAACATAAAATTTTGAACAAAATTAGGATGAAATTTTTTTTTTCAAAATTTCGAGTTTGAAAATTAATTTTTTAAATACTATTCACAAACGCATAAAAAATAAATAAAATAAATCGGGTGGCACAACGGCTCATGAAGAACCAGGGCCTAGTGACTAACAACTCGCAACCATTCCTGTGTGCGCCTTTCGACAGGAATGGAAGGGACATACAATTGTATGCCGAATCCGAGCGGCTAGACGAGAAGCACTTATTCGTGACAAGTGATACTCTTGGAGGATTTGTCAATTCCTCGCAAGAGGCAGTAGCCCTGAAAAAAAACTTTTTAGTTTTTTAGGTGGACGAGGATGGGAAGCGATCCCAGACCTCCAGCGTGACAGGCGAAAGCACTAACCATTACGCTACGGAATACTACTCACAACAACCAACTATTCAAAAACGCAACTTATTTTAAAATGGAAATTAAAGAAAAGATTCCCGGCATTCCAAAGAGGTATAGCACCCAACTAACAATTTAACTTGTTTAAGGGTCTTCCGAAGTTATTTCCTAATCAGCAAATTTGACTCTATAAGGCCTTAGAGAAACACATTTGGCCCACATTGAGAAGCTCGAAAGGCTTTTAAGCAATCATTTACAGGTTTATTGGAAGTATTCAATTTATTTCGCTAAGGCCTTATAGAACAAAACTGCACTCAAACATTGCAAATGTAGTAGTGTAGTTTTGTTCAAGTGTTTCGATAGGCACATCTAAAAACCCTTATAAGAGGCCTGTCGAGGCATAGGAGGAGCCTTTTCGAAGCACAATGCCAAACAAAATAAAAATTTTATTTTTATTTCTACATTTCCTCCTTTATTTTCATGCAAGTAATGGTTTTCTTCTGGAACTATATGCACAATAATTATTTATATCTGAAAATAATAATTTGCGAGATTTGAACCGAGGATGTTTGGGTTGAGAGTCGGGCACCTTAGGTATTGAGCTAGCCTGGCATATGAAAAATAAGTGCCAAATTGGAACCACTTGAAACCGAAATTAGCTTCCTGAAAACTTCCTTGGGACTTCCTGATGAATTGAACTAATTTAAAAAATACAGGTGACCATTCGTCTGTGGCTTGCAACAGATTTTTTTTTTTACTTAATGTTATTTTGTTTGTTTTATTTTTAATGTTACCATGATAACGCAACAGTGAAAACATGGATGTGGTCACACAACAATTAAAATGTATGTAAGTTCCTTTTTCATTGAAATCCATTGTTTTTAAGAACGAAAGGCTTTGATTTGAGAAATAAAATAAAAAATATTTTATGCTCCATAAAATATGTACTTTTCATTTTGAACACAAACCATTTACTGACAATTTTAATTTGTATCTTTTTTTTAAAACACTAATTTGCCAAAATAAAAAACATAAACAATAAAGACCATCATTTCAACTGAAAGTAGCTATGTATGTAGTACAATAGATAATAAAAACGTTTAAAATGTGATAAAAAAAACAACTGAGAAATGAAAGCTTCATACTAAGATAATTTTTGAAAACATTCGAATTTCTTAACGTGAAAATATTTTTTAACGATGAAATTGGAACTATACTATGGTCACCTCGTTTGTGAATAATTCAGCCAGCAGTAGCTTATTTTCACATCAATACTACTTTCCATGCGAAGTACCAGTTTTTAATGCTTTCATGTAGAGTGTGCAATACTTCGCTAGTACCAAATAATCGGAATTATTACTTCCCGCGCATGCGCCTGAGAGGATGATTAAAATTATGTTTGCATAACCACCTCTTCACAGGTCTTATAGAAAGAACTTAGGCTGACATCATTTCGCTGAAGCAAATTCATCGAAATAAATGCTTCTCGCGCATGCGTCTGACAGAGTTCACACAATTATTATGCTTGTGTCGGGCTTGTGTTTACTGGGTTATAGAACCAAAATTGGATGTCATGCTTAATCAGAGTTACCACTGCGATCAAATTAAATTCTGAGGAAATCATTTTTATTGGTGGGATCCAGGCTATTATTTTTTTTTTTTATAGAAATTAAAAAAAAGACAAACAACGAATAGATATGAATAAAATTTATCTGTTTTTGTTAAATCATTTCTAATAAAAAATGATTAAATAATTTGTATTTGTACTGCAATTCTGAATATAAATTACATAATTATAGTTCCATGCAAAAAAATAAATATATTTTTTTTTTCAAGTGAATTTAAAATGTTTTCTTATTCCGTATTTATCTCAATGCAGAAAATAAATGCTTGATCCGTTTTTGTTTTGCAAAATTTAAAAGCTTTACCTATACTCAATGAATCGGTTTAATTTAAATTTTTAAAATGATACAAATTTACCTATTTTTATTTTCATAAATATTGACCTGTGGTAACCCTCTCTCGGCAGTAGAAACATACAAGTACACAAGATAATGCTTGTATCGGGCTTTTCCTCAGGGGGCTTACAGAAACAAAATAAATTGACATAATTCCACTAACAATTATACTTCCATTAGACTTTTGTACACGTAAATAGCTTGTTTCAGCCCTTTGTAAGCAGGCCCTTCCGGAGCTCTTGGCAGTGCTTCCTAATGAAAGCTTTTTCTTTGCTTTTATTTCGCATGCCTCTCAAAACTAATTTCTGGGAAGCCTTACTAAAACTATAACCAAATTGTAAATATTGAGCCTTGCAGAAAATTGAAGATTCTGCTTGTAATAGGTTTGTAGGAAGCTGTTTTCAAAAATATAGCTTTGAAAATTTGCAACTTCGATTTCGAAACTAAATACAAGCCTTGTAGAAATAATAACTTATAGATATTCAAAAAATGAACCTTATAGAAGAAAAATTGTTAGTTGGGCAGGGCATTGCAAGTCTAACCGTTGTTTTTAATTATTTTTTTTCTGTTTTAAGTCAATTTTTTAGAAAATTTCCCCTCCCGCCTAAACGGAGGGAGATAGACCCCCCTCCTGTACGTATTTTTTCTTATATTAACCCAACTTCCCATTTCAGCTTACCAGCCAACCTACCCGTTGCACCTTATACCAGTAGCCCGTAGCGTAATGGTTAGTGCGTTCGACTGTGACGCTGGAGGTTTTGGTTCACTTCAAACTTTTTTTCAGGGCTACTACCTCTTGTGAGGAATTGACAAATCCTTCAAGAGTATCACTTGTCATGAATAAGTGCTTCTCGTCAGTCGTTAGGATTCGGCATTAAATTGTAGGTCCCTTCCATTCATGTAACAAGCGCACACAGGAATGGTTGCGAGTTGTTAGTACGAATCACCCTGTATATACGACAAGAATGACTAAGTTATAACCAAATAAATTACATTTCGATTGATCAGAATTTTCACTTATCTGGGCTTTACTCAGAGCCAAAATAGCAGGCCTGCGCATCATAGACATTTTTTCTAAGCAACCCTCGCATTAATTGCTACAAAAATGGAATTTAGTATAGACATAATAAATGGCTATTTACCTACTCAATATTCTGAATTAGTGAATAGTTAACAGCCATTTACAATTCACTGTTAACTGTTGTTAAAAATAGTTCAGGCTAAAAGACCTGAATATTATTAATTATTGTTATGTTATTTACACTGGAATTTATATTTAACTCATCCAAAATTGAAAAAAGACTGTTTAAATTTTGTTTCTAAATTTAGCTTGTAACTGTAACACGGTTGGACATACTTTTAAGCTATGGCTAAAACGTGGTTTTATTACTTCGATTTTTGGTGACCACAATTTTTGTTCTAAGATCAATAGCTTCGGAGTTATTGCTCGATTTAATATAGTTAAAAAATAATACCATATTAACAAAACATTGACGATTTTTTAAGCGAAATCTGTTTAATTTATAATTAAGTAGTGATTATCTTCTAAAAGGCTGTTTTTTTTTCAATTAAACGCTTAAATGCTATTTGTTTATAAAATGAAATGTCTGATTTAAAAAGTCAATCAATTTTTTCCAGATTCAAAGCTAATGTAGTAATAAACTTCCAAAGCTTTTCCCATGCAATTTGTTAAATTGCGGAAACGAAATATTTCTAAAATATTCCCATAAATTTTGACACATTTTTCCTGCGCGCGCGCTTTATAAATTAAAAATATTCATTGTCAGTAATTTAAAAGCCTTTAAGGCAGGTACTTATTAGTATATGTAAATATGTTAACATTTACAAAAAAAGTCCTTTTTTTGACACAGCTTGTAGGCATTCACTTCACAACAAACAAATCATTGTACTTTGGTCCTCTTCTTCATATCCTTTTCGATAGAGCATCAGCTAAATTATGAGTTTTTAGCTCCGCACAATACAGTTTTGGAAATATGAATTCCAGGGTTATATGTTATATCCCAAGCCAAGGGCATATTCTCTATCTGTCTAAAGGACCATTATACCGTAGGTCGGAGGGTACACTGTCAGGAGGGTAAAATTATGTTTAGAAAATGAGATTTTCCATGAATTTTCGCTTGGAAATGGATGATATGGAACACAAAAACAACAAAAGAAAAGATCCTTTCCTCTTAGGTTTGTATCATACATGAATGAAATCGCGGCAATGGATTGTTAAAATTTAATTTGTTAAGTATCTTGGTTTGAATGGAAAAAAATCTACCTTATGTTTTTTTTGTTGGTTAACTTTGCTTCTCTAATCAAAATTATTTTTGTCTCCATTCTACCCTATCTGTCCCTTGCGTCCGTATTTATTTTTGTATTACTTATATCTATATTCATGTCATATAAATAATTTCATTGGAGTTGGGTCACTCGTGCGTATACGTAATTTTCTAGAAATAAAAACTATCTCTATCTCTGTATAACATGCGGAATGTCGTTAAAATATTTTGTATTACATATTAATTGGTTCGTAATTACTGTTGTTTGAAGCAGTCATTTTATAACACTTAGCACATAGTTGTGTTCAATTTGAAGTGAAATTGTTGTTATTTTGTATGTGGAAATTATATAGTTGCGTGCAATTTAATTTCCGTAATGATTTTACTGTGTTTTTTGTTTATGTGGTTTAAAATTGCTCAGGATATTTCATTTCAATAATTGTGATTGAGTGATTTGTATAAAGTTGAAGGGTTGAAATAAAAAAGGCCTTTTATGCTGACAGTCATATAAAATATGTATATAGTTGAGAATATGTTGAGCTCTAAGGTACATAAAAATGCCAAATGGCCATGTTTAGATTTATTCTCAGAAATAATCATTTCTGTGTGGAAAAGATGATAAAGTGTGGTTTATTTATGTTGTTTGTATTGAAATATTGTTCTGAATACTCAAAGGGAATATGATTTTATTTTCAATGATAAAGTATTTTTTGTTATAGGCATTAAACTTTTTTTCCTATAAGATAAAATTTGTATGATGTAAATTCCTTCCAGTACGGTGCATACATACATTAGTTGGTTTTATATAAGAATTTCATATATACATATAATGTTTACTAGGGTGGTCCTTATAAAAGTCATTCTCTTATTTTTAAAGACGCGACCCCCTAAATTGTTCTAAATAATTAAAAATAAAAATGTCTGTAAAATGTTTGCTCATTTTATTAAAGTTAACCCGGCCCCCAAGATGTCTGAAGTTTTATATGGGAAATCCCATGTATTTTTTTTAACATCCAACTTTAAAAATTCATAGCTTTAGTGATTGACACAGAAAATTGAATTTTTGCACACATGTAGTAACTTTTGTCATGTTTAAAAAAATGTATTAAACAAAATTTTATAAACATTTATTATAACTCAAATTAAATAAAAAATAATGTTTTAGATTTAATGGCTATAAGTAGGGAAATAACTGTTGTAAATTTTGTTCAGATACATTTTTATAAATACGACAGGAGTGTTCCAAAATTCAATTTTTGCTATCAATCATTACCAAAGTTAAGATTTTTCAAATTTGGATTAACAACAATATATTGGATTTTCCATATAAAACTTCAGACGTCTTGGGGGCCGGGTTAATGTTATTATAATGAGCTAAAATTTTACAGGAATTTTGGTTTTAATTATTTAGAACAAATAAGGGGGTGCGCCATTCAAAGCAAGACAATGACCCTTATAAGGACCACCCTAATGTTTACGTATATCAAACATACACATCAGATCGGATACCAACTTCTTTAAGAAAATGTTTGTATAGCAATTTTAAAGTAAGCTGTACTTATATAGATGTGGGTAAATCAAATAAAATACGCAAAATTGCGTTTACTTTTTAGTCCGTCAACTTACTGCTTTGATTTTAATAATGAGAAAACCTTTGCTGAAATAAAATTTAAATATTAAAGTTGGACTTATACGCTAGTGTGCTATGGTTTTATTTTTTTTTTCTCTGTGTACGCTCTGTCACATCCATAAGTAACTTATATTTAATATTTAAATTTCGTTCTAGTAAATTGGCCTCATCAGAGGAGATTTAAGAGCAGCCTTAAATATAAAGACATAAATACTTTTAAGAACATTCATGTGTCTGAACCGTTAACATTATATTTGGGCAGGTCATAACAAGTAGTATAGTTATGTATATAGTATATATTCTCAAAAAATGTTCGTTTACTAAGGGTATTCATGCAACGTCGTAAATCACTTGATAACTTTACGATTTGTGACTTTTAGAATTAGGCGCGTTCATTGTTATGATTTACATAATATGATATGTCACTAAGAGAACTAAAAAAAACTCTGACCGTGTTCTGTAACTATAGAATCACGGTTAGTTGGCGATAAAAGTGACTTAAAACGTTGTTTATGCAAGAAAAAATAATTAGGACGTCTTCATTTAATCAAAGATTAGGAAAGCTACATTTCGTTAACTATTAAGCTAGAATTATAAAGGTTTTCCCCAACCAATGCAAACCATCCGTTGACGACGACGAAACAACATTAACATCGGGGGCGCTAATCAAGAGACCGACGTTATGGGCGCGCTTGGTATATTATTTGTTTTTTGTATTCGCTCATTTTCGTCCGACCACTGCCGTAAGCCTACGACTATTGTAGTTCCATCGTGTATCTTACAATTTTCGTTATCGTTGCGAGACATTCGGTTCCGATTTCACATTGGTTCGGGAGAGGTTCTTCATTGAAAAATAACTTCGAAATCTAAACACGTCTAATGTGTCACATACCGAATCTGTCAAATAAACGAACATCTGATTCAATTACACAGCATTTAACCAAATTTATAAAAAAGGTCGTTCATGCAAACTTTTGTGTAAACTTATCATTTTACAAAATTTTTAAACTTACGACGTTGCATGAATACCCTTACTGAGTATTTGGATTTATAAGATTAACGATACATATTCATATTTTCGATTCGTTATCAGGTAGGTACTGCAGCAGAATTTACATTTCCAGGGGGCTTGGCTTGGCTTGGCTTGTTTTTTTTTTTTTTTTTGTTTTATTTGTATGTCGTGTGTCAATTGCGTTGAAATTTTGGTTAAATTTGATCCCTGTTAAATTTGATCCGTTTTTATAGGGGTGAATAAAATTGAAGGGTTTTGCTGTTACAATAGCATTAAATGGGATTATTTAAACCATACATTTCCCATTGACATTCCTTCCGTTAAGAAACCTATCCGAGACAGTGTCAACCTATGCAAAAATGTTCAGATACCTTGGTTTGTTGTTGCAAAAGCTTTTTTCAGAAGGAATTACAACACAAATCTATCCAAATCGCTTTGGATACAATATTGAACGCGGAAATTGCATTTTGGCAGTGGCAGTCATGGACCTAATATACCTGGACCCTGGACTGGTAGTCGATCGACATTCCCATACAAAAGTTACATTGAAGATGGTTTCACCGATTAAAAGCGACAAAAGTGCCTATTGTATCGTGCCGAATGTTTCGCATTACTTTGGGAGAGCCTTTAAGGCGAAAATTTCGCTAATCAAAATTTATTTACATGGAGATAATTGAGAGAGGCCAAGCCAACAGCGTTGGTTTTGAAGAGCTTTAAGCGAGGTACACATTATCAAACCTGTTTGACAAACCTGTTCACGTTTCATCGTGTAAACTATCTGTGACAAACACGTTCTTTGTTCACAAATTTGTTTGAAATTGTTGAGTGTTTGACATCAAAAAGGTTTGGTAATGTGTACCCCGCTTTAATCCATAATTATTGAAACTGGGTAATTGTCAAATGTGATAAATGTTGATTTAATTGTTTTCAAAAAATCCAAAGTATGAGTTCCTAACCAGGGATATCGCTAATAAGCCAATTTTGGTTGATAAGCGTTACTTAATTAGAGCGTCTGAAAGTCACATACATTACATTATTACAGTAAGTCCTGACTACAATTTAATTAAGGAACAGAGTTTTTTGTATTCGGAGAAGAAAGATAAATAAGTTTTTGAGAAAATAATATTGATCCACCAAGGAATATAGTTTCAATTTCAATTTATGAAAGGAACTTCTCCTTGTGTTAAATTATTCTAAAAAATCAGTTTTTCCCTCATATTTTTCTTAATAGATATACTCTGTTAATACATAATTTATAAATTTAATCTGACCATATCGACGTCTCAACCTTGTTCTTATTATTTAATTAAATTTGCCAACGTTTGCTTAAATCTGCGTCTAAAAAAAATGAAGAAAAGAAGAAAAGAAAATTCACTCAAGAACACCTTCAAACAAACCTCATGATTTGAAAAAGAAAACACAAACAATTTAATCCTTGTTTTCCTTCAACAAATATAACTGCCGCAAACCAACCAGAATAAATATTTTTACCTCTTCCGTTGCTTAATTCAAGAATCAACTCAACCAACCAAGCCTGTCAGTATAGTTTGTATTGCTCATTCAATTTAAAGAAGTTAAGCCTTTCCAGCCTTCATTTTCCCATAACCCATACATTATAGCAATATAAAACTCCGGAAATTGTTCCTGTAGCCTAGTCTTAACCGGAACGAGAAAAAAAAGACCGAATAGAAAAAAAAAGATTGATAAAAAAAAGGAAGACAGAGAAAAAAAACACAAGCTTGTTAGTACCCAATTTCGGTAGCAAAAAAAAAAAAAAGAATAAGAGCTTAAAAATGTTCGCATCGTACCGACGACCAAAGACCGACAAAACGCACTTAACAGCGCCACCACCGTACTTGTTTATTTCCGTGATGAAAGTTAAAATTTCCTTTACAATCAGCTCCAGATAGAAATTCAAAGCTCAGACATCCTTTTTTGTTTTTTTTTTGTTGTATATATTTTTTTTTTTTTTGGAAACACCAACCCCAATTCCTATTCCTTGTTTACATGCATCGCGTTAACTTTAGTCATCCCTTTAAGCAATGCTGTGCCCCAATTCCACCGACGACGACCCCTACCCTTTCATTTTTGATAAGAGCCGGAAATGATAGGAAAGAATGAAAAAGAAATGGCGAACCCAAAGGAACACACAACATACAAAAAAAACGGAAAAAAAAACTTAAACGAGTATGGCACTATATAGGAACTGAGGTGGTATATAGGAGCTGGGGCGGTAATTCTGAAGATAGATCTTAAACGGGCGTGAGGGCGGACGGCAGAGAAGAAGGAATTCTTCTTGGAATTCCATCTCTCACGTTCATGACGCACCCAGTTCTTTTGGCTGCATAAATTTGAACAATCCCCAAATGGACTATAAAAACTTTGCCTATATTGCAAAGATATTTATCAGTAGCCTTTGCGCTATCACGGGCCGGTTACATTCTTTTAGACGAATAGGACACACCACACGCTCAATGATATACCCAGCTACGGTTTGTGGTTGAGGCACACTGAGGACGGCCTTTGGCGCAAATATTATGGTTTGTATTCAAAATAGCAAATCTTTGCATAAAACATTTAAAAAACATATACGAGTAATTTTGGAATTAAATTCTGATATGAGTTACATAAAATTTGGGCAAAATTAAAAAGGGACCGAATTTTTGACTTTTTTTATAAATGATAAATGGAATCAAACAAGAATGAAAAATGGCCTCAAACAATGTACATATCTACAATATGAAAAGCGTCAAGATGAGAAATTTAGGATATTTATTTTTCAATTTGCCGTTAAATTATATTATGAAAAATGAGCCCAAACTCGGCTTTTGTGTGCCCGGTATTATATTTATTTTATTGTGATTTGTCAAATTTTAAAAGTAAAATTTTGTAAATAATCGTTTAGGCAGGTACAACAAAATCAAGTGATTTTTTGTTCGCTAGTTTAATCAGATTTTTTAAAGGTAAAAAAGTTCATTGTCTGAATGATCCTTGATATATTAATCGTACAACTTCTACCAAGGTTAAAATGGAATCCGAATAAAACTAATAACTATCAGCTAAATTTAATTCAAAAACTCGCATCTTTAAATGTGTCAACCGATTCAGCTGAAGTTAATGCAAACAAACTGATCGCCTACATAAGAAGTTCCACAAACACTGTTGTACAAAAAACCTCGAGATTTAAACAAAAATGGTTTGACAAAGAATGTATGGCACTTCGAAAAAAATCGTTTTCCTTGTTAAATGCCCTTCGAAGCTCAAACTGTCAAAGTCTAAGGAAGTGGTACCTCGAAACAAATGCAGCTTACAAAAAGCTGTGCCTCGCAAAGAAATCTGGCTTCGAAAATAACAAAGCCTATATACACTTGGCCAAATAATAAACTCGAAGGAATTTTAGAAGACTGTCAGGGAGATAAATGGTTCAAATTTTACAATTGGAGTAGGAGTTTCCGCTGATGGTCTATCCAAACATTTCAAAAATCGCCCATGTGGTATGTCTGACATTAGTTTTTTGTATGCGGAACTGTTGATCTTCGATGAGATTTTGGACTATAAAATCACCTTTGAGGAAGTCAAGTCTACCATTCTTAAAAGAAAAAAATGGGAAAGCTCCTGGAGAAGATGAAATTCCGTGCGAATTTTTCAAGAATGCAACCGAGGCTTTTCAAGCGCAAATTCTGTCACTTTTCAACAAAGTGTTTTTGAGAGAAGACGTCCCGTCATCATTCAAACGGTCGGTAATATTGCCTTTACACAAAAAAGGAGACTTGAACAATGTGGAAAATTATCGAGGCATCTCCATCCTGAATGTCCGGCAAAATTATTTTGCGGTGCACTATTAAAGAGATTAAAAACATGGGTGGATGTTCACAGCATTCTTTCAGACTTTCAGGCTGGTTTCAGAAAAAGTTACTCGACAGTTGACAATATTTTCACCCTTACATCAGTTGTTAAAACGTTCCAATCCAGAAACAAGAAAGTGTTTGCTTTTTTTGTCGACTTTAAGGCTGCCTTTGACCTCCTTAACCGTAATGCCCTCTTTAACAAACTCTCCCAACTGGGTTTATCTACAAAATTTATTCATGTTTTAAAAGAACTGTATTCAGCATCTAAAGCAGCCATGTGGGATGGTTCAATTTACTCAGATTGGTTTGACACAAATAATGGTGTAAAACAAGTTTGCCTTCTGAGTGCATTCCTGTTATACTTTTTATAAATGATGTTGTTGCCTGCCTTCCTGGGGGAATCCGAATCGCGAAAGTAAACATCAATGTTCTCTTGTATTCTGATGATCTGGTGATTCTTTCAGAATCTCCAGAAAACCTTCAACTGATGATCGATCGTCTGGCTGATTACTGCAATAAATGGATAATGAATACAAGTACTTGGGGGTGAAACTGAACAGTACACTTGATTTCAGATTTCACTTAACGGAATAATCAAATACCTCTTAAAGCCTGATCAATGTGTCATGCATAAGCATCTTCTTAAATACTCAAATCAACCTTTCGGCGAAATATAAGATATTTGATGCTGTGGTAAAATCTATACACTTTGTTACGCTGCTCAATTATGGGGAATCGATGAATACGAGTCCATTGAAATATTCCAAAGGAACTTTCTAAAAAAGCTTTTCCACCTGCCAACAAAAACGCCAAATTACGCGCTATACCTTGAAACAGGACTTCCGAAACTTTTTACTTATACCCTAAAGTTGCAAGCCGATTACATCGTTTAAATACTGTCTCTTCAGGATACCCGCCTGTCGAAAAAAATGATGAATGAGGAACGAGGATTGGTGGCTGTTAAAGTGGAAGGCTTTAGGAAATTCTTTTGAAGAAGTTCTAGTGATAGAAGTAAACAATTTAAATCTGATTAAAGAACAGCTATATCGAATCATTCAGAAGCATGGTAATTCTGTGAGAGATGCTTTTATTGTGAGAGCCCGTGATTCGGCCAGCAGAATTTTATACACTCAGCTTAACACAGCTTAGCTTAACATAGCTTAGCTGGTCATGAAAGTAGTTATTTTCTAATAAATTATTAGAAAATAACTACTTTCATGACCAGCTAAGCTATAAAGAAATATCTTTAATTTTTAAAACAAAGTGCGAACTCATCGGTCTAAGCGAAAGCCTTTACAACGGGAGTCTCAACCAGTTCTGCTCACTGTGCAATCTTAAATCAAAAGAAGACCGTTTCCACTTTATAAGCATATGCCCTATTTTTTCTTCTCAGCGTCTTGCCTACTTCGGAAAGAAAACTCTTACAATGAACGAAACAATTGTTATTCTGAACGGATATGACTGGAAAATCTTGTACAATTTCTTGAAAGAACTCTCTACGTATAGAATGTTATTAATAACAGAATTTGAATGATAAAATATCAAACTAGTATTTTCTATTTAATTAAATTTAAAAATATACATGTATTTGTATTAAACAACATAATTTTCTAACCGAGCTGACGGCAAAGCCACAGCTACAAAATTTTTTGTTTTTGTTTTTGTAATAATGGAAATAAATGAATTATTTATTTATAAATTTACTTACTTATTAATCGTACACATAAATCGCCCGATTTTTTTGTACACAAAAAATATCAATACTGTGTTTAAACGTGCATATTTTTGGCCTAAACCCTTTTTTTTCTTAATTTGCCTTAGGGCTAATTTTTCTTGTTATTTGGGGAGATATTTACATTTTGAAATTTGGGTATTTTTTCTTTATTCAAAATGAACCCAGTTTTGGAGACATGTTTATTTCTTTAAGATTAAAATTTTTGGGCCATTTTTCATAATGAAATTTCAACTTACCTAACATTTAAAATGATCCAATTCTTAACTTGTTATTTTAACGAATAATATTTACTAAATACTACCTCAAGTAATTCATTGAGTAACCAAACAGAGAATGAGAAATATATTTTCGTTCATTTCAATATGCTGCCTAATTATTCGAATATGAGGCTGGAGAAGCTGTCCTTATAGACCAAGAGCCTACAGCAAAATTTGGGAGTGGATTGATAACCAAAATATGAGTATGAGGGTTTGCAGGTTTCTTTTTCAGCCTTAAGAGGGGGTGGGGGTTTAAAAATAGCGATTTACCAATTTTGTTGTCAGAGGTATTACCACTTTAATAAGTTTGAAATAAAAATATATGCATTCATGCTCTGTCATTTTCTTTAAGTTAAAACGTCAGCATCTTAGCAATCCGACCAATAGAACTCAAGATATTAGCTTTTAAAGCCAACCTTAATCGTTATTTTTTGGAGACTTTGTTTTGTTGATTTTTTGAGTTTTATAATTCTCCAAGAAAAAGACAATAATGGCAAGACTGTAACGTTTGGACTTAAGGAAAATGACAGAGCATCACGGTATATATTTTTATTTTAAATTTATTGAAGTAGTAATACCTCTGACAACAAAATTGATAATTTGCAATTTTCAAACCCCCAGCCCCGCCAAAGGCTAAAAATTGAAACCTGCCAGACTTTTGTTTTCGATACCACGACATATGCACCTGCACCTACAAACCCTCATACTCATATTTTGGTTTTCAATACATTCCCAAAATTTGCTGTCGGCTCTTAGACTATTAAAAGGATTCTCAAAAACAAAGATGTTAACATGATTTGTATATTGTTAATGACTTTAAGAAGACTCAACAGCAACAACATTTTTACTTGCGATATAGGTCAAGTTTCGGATTCGTTAAAAAAATCGAAATCGAGATAGTAATATATTCCTTAATAAAGGGTTTTTTCAACAGGGACGCTACAAAAGTAGAGTTACAGGGACAGCAAACGACGCCATATTTCTTGCCACTCTTTTGACATTTCTCTTCAGTAAGGTATGCCATTTCATGATGGAAAGATATACGAGCCAACAAGGAGTCAAAATTATTAAAATTTACTACCGAAATTCGGAGTCAGTTGCCTCAACGTAAAGAGCGCTACGTCCAATTTATGGTCGTCATAATCGTCCTAGCAGATCAACAACTGAGCGTCTAGTGGAAAAATTTGAATCCACAGGCACAGTACAAAATGTTCCCATGCCAGTGAGACAAAGAACTGCCCGTAGTGTCGAGAAAGCCCAAATGTGTCTCTCACACGTCGTTCTCAAGCGTTGGGCATCTCGGTGACGTTGGCCTACATCCTTGAAAGATTAAATTGACGCAAGAACTGAAGCCGCTTGACCACCAGAAGCGTCGTATGTTCGTGAATCGTGGGCTGAGCAACAACTTGAAAATGATTCGGATTTTGATTGAAGAATCATCTTAAGCTATGAGGCTCATTCTGGCTGAATGTCTTCGTCAATAAACAAAATATGCGGTATTGGTCAGGCAGCAATCCCCACGTACTCCATGAGTCATCATTGCATCCCGAAAAAATTACGGTTTGTTGTGGTTTATGGGTCGGCGGCGTCATTGGGCCGTACTTATTCCTTGATGATCAAGACCGGCACGTTACTGTGAGTGGGGATCGCTACCGTTCAATGATAACCGAATGTTTTTGGCCCCAATTGGATGAAATGGACTTGGAGGATATGTGGTTCCAAAAGGACGGCGCCACAAGCCACACAGCGAATGTCACAATCAATTTATTGGAAACCAAGTTTGGAGAACGTGTTATCTCACGAAATGGTCCAGTCGCTTGGCCGCCTCGGTCGTGCGATTTGACGCCGTTAGACTATTTCCTGTGAGGCTACGTCAAGTCTATGGTCTATGCCAACAAGCCAGTGACGATTGATGAACTTCGTACGAATATCGAACGTGAAATTGCAGCAGTATCGGCCGATTTATGCTTGAAAACCGGCGAAAATTGGGTTCAGCGTCTGGACTTCTGCAAGCGTGCCCGTGGTGGCCATGCAAAAGAAATCGAGTTCCATACATAATTGCATCAAACGTTCTTTTACAGGAATAAAGAATTTGATTGATATCCAAAACCGTTTTTGTTTTATTTAAAAAAAACTTTTATAGCGCTCTTATTGAAAATCCCGATATAACGATGGTAGAGAGTTCGAAAAAAGTAAGTCCCGCAATTCTATCCTCGACCACTAAAGCAATTTTCTTCAAACTTTGGACTTAAGGTTTTTTGGGAATTACCTAGAGAGATGTGTGAAGTGGGAACCCCGAAGACAAAATTTTTGGGTGGGGTTTATCAGAATCGTTTGTCCATCGTTTGTCCAACCAAAAAAATCGTTTGTCCACCCTCAGGAAAAAAGTTATTAAGCTTTTCTTTTTTATAGCAACTCCCTAAAATCAAAAAACTCATCTACTGCCCAAAATCGTTTTAATCCCAATCCTTTGTCTACCGTTTGTCCATATTAGTCCAGCAAAAAAAAAATTGTTAGACCTTCGTTCAAGAGTTATTCAACACTTCGTTTTCGACTTTGGGGGTCTTGCTAAGAACGAAATGTTGAATAACTTTTGAACGAAGGTATAAACATTTTTTTTTGCTGGACTAAGCTGGACAAACGATTGGGATTAAAACGATTTTGGTAAAAAAAAAATATTTTTAATGGATAATCTTAAATACAAAAAGTTTTTCACAAAAAGGTTTTATTTACCACGATATTTTTTGTAAAAAGTTAGTTTTCATATGTTTGATTTATTAGTAAAAATACACATTAAAAAATGTTCTGCAGTTCTAAATTTTTACTAACTGCTATATGAAGAGTTATGGATTTGTAAAAAATATTAAACTCGAGATGTTGATCAAACTTGTAATTACAATGGTATAGGAAAGACTAAAGGCACTTATGGCCAGTTTTCAGCGTGAGTTCCAATTTAAATCCGAGTTAGCTCACCAAACTTGGTGAGTTATATATATAAAAGTATATCTGTGGTGTTTAGTATATACACATGATAACTAACTCCATAAACGTATTTTTAAGGTAAAGGCATTAAAATTTGTATTAAAATATTGGAAAATCTCTTTCAAATAACTCAAATCCGTCCTTGTTAGAATTCAACGCTACCGCCCGCCAAGGACACACACATAAAATAAAAACCAAAATGATGGCTCTTCGATAACAATGCATTATTACTATACAAAGCCTTGGGGGTAGGTGTGTTGTTTTAGTTTCATTGATGCTCTAAGGTCTTTTTCATGGGGGGGTGTTTCTATATAGTTAAATGAGATTCGACACGGGTCGTAAGTCATTTCGATCCCAGAAATAAGGAATTCGAGATGTACACTCTTCGCTCACCACATACCACTGGCTCGATGTTATGGTTAATATCGCTTCAGCCAATTACCCCGATTCGAAGGCTTATTATTCGTTTTGGTCTTCTTTTGATATTAACTGAAAGATTTCATAATTCATGTCTTCCATATTATTGTTCATGGTAATATTCTTCTGCCCGTGTGGTCCTTGGTCCCTAGAGCGTAGCCGGTACAATAACTCCAGCACGGGCTACTGGTCTCTAGCCTCTAACTCCTGGGGATCCTGAATGTCCTAATTACGTGCAATCACTGATGCCATAACCAAGAGGAAAAGAAGGAGGGATGCGATTGCTTTTAATGTGATTGTGGGGATGTCACTTCTATCTATAATTTTTTGTCTTCTTTCCTTTTTCTCTGTTGCCTTTCTCTGGAAATAAGTTCGTACTTAATTTATTTTATTTTTTTTTTTCTTTAAAAAAGTGAAGACGTAATATTTATTATGTTTTTTATGGATTTTTTTTTCTTAGGGGAACTTTAAGCCTCTGTTTAGAGTCAAAATGTTTTAATTTCTTTTTATTTCAAAAAGGCTGTGTGTAAGGAATGAGGGAACACAAAAAATAAAGAAACCATGACACAGAATCAGCGACATGGAATTTTACAATATTTGATTTGCATGGTAAACCACTAAAGATTTTTCTTTTTCGGAAGCAAATCAAGGATAATTGTCAAAGAAGGAAGAAAATTACATTATTTGCATTTATAAGTCGTCGAGATGTCGCTGTTTTTGGCATTTTTAAATTAATGAAAAATATTAACGACAGTTTATGTTTGAGAAATTTTAATGTTTGTTATTAAGACTCATGGTAGCTGGCTGTATAGACTTTTTTGAGAGCAAAAATTTTTTTTTTTTGCAAAAATATGAATTGTGGTGGCAACACATTTGTTTCATACATGTAATCACTTTTCTTATGTGAAATTTTAAGGAATAGAATAAAATAAAACAAACATACCACATAATCAGATAAACACATTCCAAGTCGACAGTGGTATCTTGTGTACCTTACCTTTTTTGTATGAGTAACATCTTAGCGCTCTGTATGGTGAATTTTTAAGGGGTAATTTAAATGGTCATGAATTCCGTTGAATTCCCCAGTTGAGCGTAATAAATTGTTAACATTTGAAAATTATACATTATTAATAAAAAATGTTTAGATTATTGAATTTTTTTTTATTAAGATGGCGCTCACAGCCCAGGATGGGCTTCGGCTTCAACTAACCAGCCCCTCCAGCCAGCTCTGTCCCTAGCTAGCCGCTTCCAGTTGCGCACACCGAGTTGGTTGATGTCGTCATCTACTTGTGCGCGCCACCTGTTAGGGGTTCTTCCTCTGCTGCATACACCATTGGGGTTGGATTCGAAGACTAGTCGGGCAGGTGCGTTGCAGTCCATACGCTCCACTTGGCCCAGCCATCTCAGCCGCTGTATTTTCAGCTTTTTGACCAGGTCAACGTCGCTGTATTAGCCCGTATAGCTCGTTGATGAATCTTCTCCTCCACACTCCTTCGATACACACCGGACCGAAAATAACACGAATAATCTTCCTCCCAAAGCACCCTAGCAGATTTTCATCCGATGTTTTCAGTGTCCATGCTTCTAAGCTATCCAAAAATCATGCAAGAACGAATCCATCGATCTAATGTTCCCGCTTCATCCTCCCAAAGTTATTTCAGAAAAGCTTTTTATATTTCGTATACATCGATTGCCTGATAATGTCGCTTGCAGAACGCTTTCCAAATGAAAATTCAGTTGCATATTCAATATTTCAGCTATCACCAAAAAATATGCAAATCATGGATACGGCTAAACTTGATATAACTATCCAGAAAATAATGAAAAAGATGTGGTACAATTTTAACAAAATGCATACTTATGCAAATGATTGTTCAGACATTTGTGATTTATTGAACAACGTAGTGGAGTTTAAGCCATCAAAGCTCCTCAGCTATTTGTATAGGGCTATCAATTACCGCAAGTACTTGCACCGCTGAGCGATCGTTCAGCACCTTACGGCTTACGCAAAGTAAAAACTTGGCTTAGATCCACAATGACTGACAAACGACTTAATTCGTTGTGCATGGCGTACAGATGTGCAGAAACCAAAAAATTATGTCTGTATGTAGCTGTTAAAGCATTTAATGGACATTTGAATTTTTCCAGATAAATGATTTTCTATCATTTTAAGGATTGGGTTTAGAAATTTGAAATTTTGAGAGACGATGACCATTATTGATTTTAATTCTTGGTGGAAAATTTGTAATTCATATTTTACCGTTAAGCACAGAAAATTAATTTTTTATATATTTTTGACCAAAAAATAACTTCCATAAGAAATACATAAATATTGAAGTACAGTGTACAGTAGACTTAGCTTTAAAATTAAATAAATAAATAAAACAGTACATAGTACATAATGTTTGACTGTATTTGAAAAAAGTCGAGTTTGTGTGAAATGGAAGTTTATTTGTTATCGTTTTTATTTACTTATTTTTCAAGGTCACCAAATATTTATAGGTACCTATAAGGATCTCTCAATCCAACGTGAAACATTTAGTGCGGCGGAGAAACATTCGCCAGTCAAAATTTGCTTACATACATGGTCATAATTGAGAGAGCTCACACAAATGCGATGGAGAAACATTCGTCTTTCAAAATTTATTTACATGGTGATAAATGAGAGTGCCCACACCAATGTTGAATGTTTCTCTGCCGCGCCGAATGCTTCGCGTTTGCTTGGGGGAGCCTTCAACGTTATGTTTCAAGATCACCTCCGACTTCGTAAAAGTAAACAATTAATCAGTGCCAAAATAATTGCCATCTGATTCTACTATTAAAGCACATTTTTGGTAAAATTTGATATTATTGCTGAGAGCAAACAAAGAGTAAAACAGATTCCAAAAGTATCATATTTGCCTGCACAAATGGGAATTGAATATGACAGTGATTCACGATGTTTACTTCCACTAAGACTTCAAAATAAGTAAATTCTACAATTTAAAATTGGCAAAAGTTTGAAATGTTTATTTAAGGAACCAGTTATAGCTATCATTGAAAACCATCATTGAAAATATTAATTGTCAATTTTGAGAGATTTTGAAGAAAAAATAAATGATTATTTTGATGCAAAAGTAAAGCTAATTGACTTAAAAATTATTTCTAGGTAAAACTAAATTCAATTTGGCTCAACTTTTCTCATAAAATGACTTTTAATTTTTCAATGATGAACTACCTTACCAATGATCATTGAAAAAACTAAAAGTGACTTTATGGGGAAGATAGAGATCAAAATTAATTTTTTTTGGAGGAGAAATAATTTTTAAATCGTAAGATATATTTCTGCATTTAAATATTCAATGATTAAACAATCGAAGGCCCCCAAAATCAACAGCTTACTTTTTCAATGATGGTTTTCAATGAAAGCTATAACTGGCCCCTAATTAAGAAATTAAAAAAAATCTCGAATTTAATTTAGAAATTAAAATTTTGATAATTCAAGCAGAACACAATTTGGTTAAGCAAGCCCATTTGCTGATAAGAAATTTAAGCATTTAAGTTCAACATAAGAACTTATGTGACAGTTTATGTTTAGGAAATAGGAAGAAGTAGAATATAAGCGCTTATGTTGAACTTAAATATTTATGTTTCGTATTAGTAAACTGGCCTAAGAGAATAAGTTGTGTAATCTGTGCTTTAGATGAATTAAGGTTTACTGTTGAATAATTAATGAACAAAAGATTTAAAAAATAACTAACTGAGGCTTAATATTTTTTGTTTAAATTTTAACGAATTTCAGAAATTAGCATATCCGTGAATTTGTTTGTTTTTTTTTAATTAGTTTTGGTTTTCTAACATTTTCAAAATTGTCATGGAATCAACATATATAAATTAGTAAAAAGGGAATCCATAGCTTATCCATTAATTTGTTGTCTGTTTCGCTGGCCGAATGTTCGGCCACTGGCAAAACTAATAAAGGGTTTTTCAACAGGGACGCTACAAAAGTAGAGCAACAGGGACAGCAAACGACGCCATTTTTCTTGCCGTTCTTTTGACTTTTTTCTTCAATAAGGTTTGCCATTTTATGATGGAAAGATATACGAGCCAACAACGAATCGAAATTATTAAAATTTACTACCGAAATTCGGAGTCAGTGGCCTCAATGTTAAGAGCGCTACGTCCAATTTATGATCATCATAATCGTCCTAGCAGATCAACAATTGAGCGTCTAGTGGAAAAATTTGAATCCACAGGCAAAGTACCAGAGAGACAAAGAAGTGCCCGTAGTGTCGAGAATATTGCTGCCACTGAGGCTTCAGTTGCATGAAGCCCAAATGTGTCTCTCACACGTCGTTCTCAAGTGTTGGGCATCTCTGTGACGTCGTTGTGGCGAATTTTGCGAAAAGATCTTGGCCTGCATCCTTACAAGATTAAATTGACCACCAGAAGCGTCATATGTTCGTGAATTGGGCTGAGCAACAACTTGAAAATGATTCGGATTTCCATCGAAAAATCATCTTCAGCGATGAGGCTCACTTCTGGCTGAATGGCTTCGTCAATAAAAATATATGCGGTATTGGTCAGGCAGCAATCCACAAGTACTCCAAGAGTCATCATTGTATCCCGAAAAAATTACGGTTTGGTGTGGTTTATGGGCCAGCGGTGTCATTGGGCCGTACTTCTTCCGTGATGATCAAGACCGGCACGTAACTGTGAATGGGGATCGCTACCTTTCAATGATAACCGAATATATGTGGCCCCAATTGGATGATATGGACGTGGACGACATGTGGTTCCAACAGGACGGCGCCACAAGCCACACAGCGAATGTCACAATCAATTCATTGGAAACCATGTTTGGAGAACGTGTTATCTCACGAAATGGTCCAGTCGCTTGGCCGTGGGCCGTTGGCTTGTGGGGCTACGTCAAGTCTATGATCCATGCCAACAAGCCAGCGACGATGAATGAACTTCGTACGAATATTGAACGTGAAATTGCAGCAGTATCGGCCGATTTATGCTTGAAAACCGTCGAAAATTGGGTTCATCGTCTGGTCTTCTGCAAGCTTGCCCGTGGTGGCCATGGAAAAGAAATCGAGTTCGATACATAATGGCATTGAATGTGCTTTCACAGGAATAAAGAATTTCATTGATATCCAAAACCGTTTGTAGCGCTCTTATTGAAAAACCCGATATAATCTAAATCTAAATTTTAATGAAAAAAAAAACATAATTTTAATATTATTAGTATCTGATCCCCCCCCGCTCAATGGACAAAGTCCTTAATTAATTTTCCCTTTGCTTGCATGGCAAGTCCTATCGCTCTACCAAATTTAATCACTCTACGATAATCAGAAGTTCTCTACATAGTTGATTTCAGCTCTGAGAATATGGGCGGGTGCCACGGCCCTGAATGGAAAATTTAAAATTTTCCAATATCTCCCTTGTATTGACCACATGATTTACCAGTCTACCAAATTATATTATTCTGCAACAATCCGAAGTGATCCACAAAATTAATAACAATTCTGAGAAAATGGGCGGATGCCACGACCCTGAATGTTAAATATCAAATTTTAAAGTTTAGCCTTTTTTTTTTAGATCTACCGCTTTACCAAATTTCATTATTGTACGACAACCAGAAGTGCTCCATATTATTGATATCTATTCTGCGAAAATAAGCGGATGCCACGCCCCCTCAATGTAAAATATCAAATTTTAAAATTTTCTCATTGCCTGCATTTTAAGGCCTACCGCTGTACCTTATTTCATCATTCCACGACAGTCAGAAGTGCTCCAAATAATTTATATCAATTCCATGAAAATGGCCGGGTACCACGTCCCCTGAATGGAAGATCTTAAATTTTCGATGTTTTCCTTTGTAAACACCGCAAGGCCTACCGTTGTGCGAAATAACAAGATTCTACGTTGTCGGGAAGTGCTCCATAAATTTGATCATCTGTCAGTGAGTCAGTCAGTTACGGTTTTTGTTATTTTTGTAGACTTATATCTCGGGAACCACTGATGCTAAGGAATTGAAATTTGGTAAATTGTCTTGTGCCCTTGAAGTATTTTTAACTTCAGCCTATTAACTTGGTGGTCATACAATGAAGGTATTTTTTTATCTGCCTTTCAAAAAAAATATCAAAAGTGGGCCTGTCCTTGCAAAAATGAATTAAATGAAATGAAAATATGTGTTAAAATGCAAACAAAAATCTAATTTTTCAATTGATAGAAACAAATCATCAAAACAAACATTATAATTCTTGTATACTGTATCAGAACTGAATTATTCCTAACTAATAAAACTGCCTGATTAAAAAGCCAAATAGCTTCTAATCAAAAGTTACACCAATTGGACTTTATGTATTATAATTATACATTTCTGTTAATTTCACGATTATTTTTCTCGATTAATGGGTGAGCTATAAAAATTAATTGGAGACTCAACTCATCATTGAATGAAATTGTGAGTACGGGGCGTTTTTATGATATCCTTATATCTCATTAATGTGACGAACAAGCAAATTACAAGGAAATCTCTCGTTTATTTATTTTCTTTTTCTGCGTTGGCGTTGTGACGTGGTACGTGACCACTTTCACACATCCGGTGCTTATTATTAGTTTAGTTTTATTTTATATGGCTGCGTAGCTGCGTTGTTAACTTCAAAGCGCTGTGTGTAAACCTTTTCGAAGAAATTTATATTACACAACATGTAACTTTTACTTTAACATTATAATTACTTTTAGAGTGTGTTGTTTGATGGTCTATATACGAAACAATGCAAATCAGAAATGGTTTTTTTGTATGAAATCGTGCGTTAAATCTGAAAATTCTCATTTACAGCAAAAAATTAATAAGACAATTTGTAATGGATTAATTCAAAGAAAACTCTTAAACCAACTGTGACATTTTAATGAGTACAAAATTAATTGTGGGTGGAAGAAATCTTTTATTTTTTGAAGTTATACTTTATTGCAAGACAGAAAATATTTACGAAAATATCAAAAGAAAAATACGAATTGAAATGATCAATCATTGCAATTTCGCTATGGGAAAACACGGATTAGGTCAGCGCAACGAAAATAGTGATATTTTGTGCGATGGCCGGAATGTAAGAGAAGCAGACGCGGGTAGCGATCATCACTTGCTGTTGGCTTTGCTGAGGTTACGAACATCTGCTGTCCAACACATCAGATGAGTACATCAAGGAGACAAACAAGAGCTCTTAGTGAACCGAACGTACCCCGAAATATTGGCAAAGCACTCAGCGAAGAAGCGTCAAACTTACAATTATAGTTGTAAACACTGATTTAACTAGAAATGTTTTGTTGGGTCAAGTAAAGGACGCTTTTATGGAAAGTGGATCCAAAACAGTACCTAGATAGACAAGAGCTAGAGATTCCTGGATACCCCGATATACCTGGAACGAAATCACACATAGAAGCAGAACATTGAAAGGAAGAATCAATTCTAAGAGTGCTTCTTATCGGAAACTGATCTTAAAGAATGAGTATAGAACAGCTCATAAAACAGTGCAGAAATGTGTGAGAAGTGAAAGAGGGCTTGGGTGAACAAAGTTGGGGAGAATGTGGAAAACCTGCAGGAAGAGGTAATGCACAGGAGCTGTACAAAATCACCAAACGCATTGAAGGACAGTGAAGTAACAGGAATCATCATACTAGATGTAAACGGAAGTCTCTTGGTGACGATAGAAGATCAGCTTCGAAGGTAGAAGGAGGTCTTTTTTTCACTGATCAACGATGCCCAGAATATAAATGTGAACCCCCTACTAACAAACACGCGTAGGTTTCCTAGGGGCATTGATACCAGTCCCCCAATCAGTACAGAGATAATAACCGCAATCCATCTTCTAAAGGCGAACAAATCAGCTGGCTTGATGGCATATCTTTAGAGTTCCTGGAGCAGCGCAGCTTCACATATTTTGCTACCACTGGTGGCGGATGCTGTTTGGGTGAATAAAACCTACCCCAGTGACTGGAAGGATGGCGTTATTGCTAAATTACTCAATGAAAAGGTGACCTTAAAAACTGCAATATCTTACTGGCTTGGTATCAGACTGCGCTAATAACCCTGTATCCTTGGAAAAAGCAATGCTGGCTTGAGTCAAATGTGTCAACTGCTGCAAGTTAATGGAGATGGCTAGTTTGTGGGTCAATGTCAATAATAAGACCATAATTATGCAGACAGGCCAAAGCATACCGCAGCAGATTATTCTTACGCAGGGAACCATGGAGGAAGTCATGCAGTTTAACTATCTGGGCAAAATGACGGAACGGATCTAGATGTTAAAAATGGAAGAAACTAAACCCATTGCGCATTTGGAATATAATCTCCTTTCTGGAACTCCAATAAAATATCATAACGCAGCAAGTTGAAACTCTTTGAATCCAGAGTAAAATCCGTGCTACTATACGCCTGGCCTGTCAAACATGCAGAAGCTCTTCCATCGTCTCGAGCAGGTTATGGGGTACATTAATTGCTGCCTGCGAACGTTCTCCAGATACGTTGGCCACAAACAATATCCAACGTCGAATTTTGGAGAAGGGCCAGTCAGAAAAAACTGGATGCAGATATTAATCAACGAAAATGGCACCGGATTGGTCATACACTAATGCAACCAGACAATAACATTTCGAAGTGGTCTTTTCAATGGAATCCGAAGGTTGACAGCCATGTAAGAAGACCAAAACCAACATGGAGGTCTACTGTATTCGTGGAAGTTAGGTGTCAGAGTTCAAACGTGGGGACAGATGGAAGGATTTTGTTGCTGCCTAATGCTTCAGAAGGAGTTGAATTGCTGCTTAGGTGTCCGGAAGCCTTATTTATCTAACCAATGAAATTTTTTTATTTTTTTGTCTTTTCCTATAAGCTTTATTTAATTGGATCCAGTAAATAATCTCTTCTTACTCTTTATCGGAGCAAACGCTCCATTAAAAATATGTGTGAATAATTGTGTATTCTCCAAGGTATGCAACGCTGCAATAGTAGTTCTATAAGGCCACTTATAGAATATTCTACGGAGTAACTGATTGTACCACGTTAAGGTAAAAGAATTTAACATGCGGTTAATGAATATGCAAGCCCTCTCTGGATAAGTGGACATATATATTTTTAAATTGTAAATGGGCAAAAAACATAATTTTTAAACTTATTTGTTTTTAAACTTTAGACTTTAAATTGAACATAAAATCAAAATTCTTATCTACAAAAGTTAAATTCACAAATTCAATGAACTTTGAATTAATCACCTTTTAAAATCTGATATCTGCAATGTCCTTTGAATTCCGAAAACTTATAAAACACAAGATGATTAATCTCGTATTGCATTACCATCATTAAATCATTTAAGTTTATAATAAAATTAAACAAAAGAACAATTTAAATTCGAAATTAAAACTCTTAACGCAAATGTATACCTCCTAAATTAATTTGCTTTTCATTCTTTTGACAACTTTTTATCTGACGAATAGGTATGTAAGTATAGGTGTGTGTTTACAACGCAAACTTATATAGGTATACAGAACAGTTTTCGCCCGCATTTCCTACTTTGGTTACAAATTTACAAGTGTACACTTGTGTACAGCGGTTTAATTACTTCGAGGTAGCAAAATGGAGAAAAGTGCTGAGGATTGTTTGCAAAGTTATATTATTTGTTGGTCCTTGTGTACGCTTGTTTACCACCATAAAACCATTTAACTTTGTTTGTAGGGTGTTGAAGCTGATGCTGATGTTGGCTGCGCCTCCAACCATAGGTATCCAATATACCCATCGACCATGTCCCATCTTACTCACCATTCAAATTAAACAACAACAAAAAAAAGAAAAGTTTTCGATCAGAACGAAAGTAAAGTAAATTATTTACAATATTGTCTGCTAAAGGTAAAGCATATTAATTAAGCCTTAAAGTCGGTTCGCCTCTTTAATGAAGCTTTCCGCCAGGATGTACTCATACTACCAATGTGAGTGAACGTGGAGAGGAAATGGGATGCGAGGAATGTGAAAAAATACACCATAACCAAAACAATTAATTAGACTTGGATGTTGGGAAACTAGTATTTATCTTTTTGTGATTGGCGAGCCAATCAATGAAGCACATCTCGCCTTAAATGGGAATAGAAATTTTGTTCAATTTATTATATTGAGATAGAATATTTTTTTTTTGTCGTAACAAAAAGGTAATATGTTCTTCTGTAGTATAATGACCCTTAATATTTCCAGCAGCATTATAAGAAGGGTAGGATTTTATATTATTTCAGATAAATAGTGTTACCATATATGTATATAAATCCTATTTGGAACAAATGAGTTATGTAATTAAAGGCTTTAATTAAGGCTATTTTTCTATTAGAAATATTATATACTCGTGGGCAATATACTTTGGAAGGTTAAGAAATTTTTAAAGTTATTTAAGTTTTCCCAATTTGTAAATATTTGCACAGTGCGACCGTCAGGAAAATAAGGAGAATATATATTTACGCATTAGTTTTGAAGTTTTAAACATTCATATTGGAGAAAAAAATCGACCCAGGTATGTAAGGCACTCAGTATTTATGCTCGGGAATGTTCTTAAACTAAAATCTGAAATCCAAAATGCAACAACATCCTAAAATCCATTATCCCGAATGCCAAAATTTTAAAGACCTGAATTTTGAAATGACTTTTGTTGTTACTTAAGTTGCGTACGACATTTTAATGATTAGTGATTTTTTGGACCCCAAGAAATACCCAAAGCCAAAATCCCTTACAGTAAAAATCTCTAAGAACAAATGTAGGTATTAAGAGCAAAAAATCTCCAAGAGAAAATCCAAAAGTTTAAAAAGACGAAATCCCAAAAACAAAATTTATAAAATCTAACATGTTTAAAGCTCACGGCAGTCTTGACACAGAGACCAAATTTTTTTATAAAAAAATAACACAAAATAATTTCCGACATTCAGCGATGCCAACTGAGGCTTTTTATTGCCTTTTTGGCTGTTTTTCAGGGTCTACCACGAAATCTAGAAAACCAAAATGTAGAAAGACAAAATCTCGAAAGTAATAATCTAGAATGTCAAAATCTCGAAACACAAAAATCTAGAAAAACAAAATATAGAATTCATATATTCTAGAATAACAAAAATCTAGAAAGACAAAATCTTTAAAGACAAAAATCTCGAAAACCATTGACTTTGTCATTGACAATGCTTAAGATTTGCACGCGCAAATCTTAAGCACTGTCTCAAAAGTCAATGGTTTTTTGAGATCTTCAACGGTAAGGTAATTTTTAAAATATAATAACGGTACTTTTATTCAATTAGTTTCACAGAAGACAGTTAAGATAAATTGAAACATTACTTTCTACTATTCTTCTCTTACTCCAATCTTCACATTCATATACATATGTATAGGGAAGAGCATTGTCTGCATTCTGAAAAGATATCACGCCTATGTAATATGATTTAAACTTGAAACATACAGTAAAAGTAAACGAACATATTATAAATTTTGCATCGCCAGTAAAATTTGTGTAAACGTAGCGAATGCTTTCCTTAGAATAATAAAGTCAGTTAGCAACAACATTTTGCATTGTTATTTCTATGATTTTGTACAGTAACTTGCCATTACACTGTTATTATTAGTATGAAACTTGGCACAGGTCATGCAGGTACGTTGTTATTTCTGTCTACGTTTGTTTTTTCGTCTGAAGTGTTCTTCATTTATTTATTTTTAATTGGTTTATTTTAATTTTTTCAAATAAATATTTAAAAAAAAACTTGTATACATATATGTATGTACATTAAAAATGGAAAAAAGTCGTTTATTGTACCCAACAGTATTTTAAAATATAATTATTAGTAAAAGTATTATTAAAATATATAAAACTAAATTCTAGATTTTTTCTAGATTTTATTTTGACTTTTCTAGATTTTGTGTTTCGAGATTTTTGTGCATTCGAGATTTTTGTCATTCTAGATTTTTGCATTCGAGATTTTTTTTTATTTTTCTAGATTTTGTCCATTCGAGATTTCTGTCATTCTAGATAAAGTCAAGATCCCCTTTTTCCAATGCCTGAGGCTCTGAGGCTTATTTTTTTTCCAAAAAGGCTTTTTTTTTCATTTCTTATAAGTGTACTAGAATTTATCTTAATTAGAAAAATTTATTTTTAATTTCCTAAAACATTTAAAATAAGGAAGCAAAAAAGAATTAAAACTGTATTATGAAAAGGTAGGTTTTATTTCAAAAATCCATTTACAGTTTTAAGAATAAGGATGAGGACGACCAAAGTTTAAATTTAAAACTAAAATAAAGCCGTGTTTTTTGAGGGAGCGACTAGCAAGTCACTAAAAGTTTTACATGAAAAACACAAACAAATTTCTCTATAGTAATTTATTTTGTTATTGTTTTGCGTGCAAACATTTTGCTGAGTTGCTAGTCACTCTCTCAAAAAAACACGGCTATAATTATTTTTTATACCTAAAAATCTTTTTTAAATAACCGAAAAGTTATTTCATAAAGTAAGAATTGTTTCTGTGATCTATTTATGTTTTTTTTCTAAAAAAAAGATTGTTTTTGTTTAATTTTGTTATAATTGTATTTAATTTTTGCTTAAAAAACTAAACAAAAATCCAGTGAGGCATTATTTTATCGAAAAAGGCATTATTTTTTTTTTCAAATAAAGCATGATTTTGCGTAAATGGGTTGGCAACGCTGTGCAAAACCCACTTCCAAATTACAGTTGATCATTGAATGAAATACTGACAAACGAGAACAGGAAGATAGACGAACAAAAGTCATTGGAACTATTGTGTTCCACTTTAGTGGACAAAAGTGCCAACTATATGTATTCATGGGAAACGCTTTCCATTATTGCAAAAATAAAACTGGATTTATGAAAAAAAAACTTAATTTTGGTACCAACATTCCGTCAGATTAATTTGTTAAAATGCATCAAAATTGAAAGACAAAATTTTCTACGAGGTTTGCTTCGCTCTTACAATTTTGTGATGTTGGTTGGAAGTATTTATGAAATCTTTGCAAGAGAATTGTGTTTCGGGATTTCGGATATTTGAGGAAAATTATAGATTTTGAGAACGAGGCAATAAAAAAATTTTTATTGGTGATTTTGTTTCTCTTGAAGAATTTTTCAATTCCCCGCAAGAGGAAGTAGCCCTAGAAAAAACTTTTTAGTTTTTAGGTTTCGTCAATTTCATCCTGTCGACACGCGCATACAGGAATGGTTGAGAGTTGTTGGTCTGGTTCTTCACGAGCCGTTGCGCGACGCAATTTATTTTGTATTCTATTTGTCCATTCAAGGCCCTGCCTATACAGATTTTATCTTATACGATAACAAGTATTTATAGGGATTCCAATTCTTTCAAGATATTTTAGTGTTTCCTTCAAAGTATTGAAGTTTGAATCTCTTGAAGTTAGGGTTTCTGTAATTGGGAATTTATATACAATCCGGGATTATCAATATGTCAAGTCAATATGTCATCCCATTGTTTTAAAACGTAGATTCCTATAATATGTTAATAATATTTTTTTCCTAAAAAAAATAATTATCGGTAGGTACTTACATAATACGAAATAAATTACCTTTTTGTCTAGTGTTTCGCCTCCTCCGGAAATATGGTCACCATAGCTTAAGCTCTATTTTACTGTCTATATTTGAAAAAAAAAGATACAAAAAAAGAAAATCGTAAAGTGTCAGATGGTTTTTCAAAGGAAATTGAATTTTAATTTTGTCAGTCAATTTGAAACAATGGTGTTTTTAATATCATTCAACCGTGCAACTAGGTCAAACGAAAATAAAATAAAATAAAATAAAAATAACAAAAAAAAAGCCTAAATTACAGGCTGAAATTTAATTCAACAGGCAAAGCCGCAAACCATCAGCTTCAGTTTGGTACGAAAGCATTCCGTTTTTTTTTTTTTTTTTTGTCGGTTTATTCTACCAGTGGTATTTTTGGTGTTTTGGGTGGGAACCATTATAATTGTGATTTAATTTGCATTAGGTTAATGCTTTAAAAGTATCTGGGTATCTACCCAAATATGTTCGGAATGAATGTGGCTTTTAGGAGGATTTGTGAAGGAAGATTAAATTTCAATGAAGATTTATTTATTTTTTTGTTGTACGCACATAATGTAGGTATTGTAGTAGCATTCATTCATTCTATTTTATTTAATTTGAGTAGGCTGAAGTTTAGTGGAAATATTTTTGTAGATTCGAGAGAAGGGTGGAGTATATTTCAAAATTGACCAATTAAAATGAAAATAAGTAGACACCTTAGCCAAAAAATAAAACGAACGTAATAAAAACTTGAAGAATAATTCTTTTAAATTTATTCACAAAAACTGCTAAGCAGTCCGAAAACAAGGATAAATAAAATTCGCTTAGGTATTTATTGATTATTTTTGAAATCAAGTTCTTATTACCTTTTAAGCATACTTGTTCACATGCGTTTGGATTCAGACATAAATAATATTTCTTTACAAAATACACTACAACAATTATACATATAAATGTTGATCATTTTCCGATTAAATTTGATTCCGCAGATTGCAATTAATTTTATTCAGCATAACAAACAATTTATGGAAACGTTACCCGCTCGTAGTTCCACAAAGTTAAGTTTTTCCTATTTGCCACCTCTTCCTGTCTTTCCATAATGCTCGCCCCCATAAAGTGATAACTTATTTTTATTTTGTAACTCAGTAAGATCTGCATTTTAAGTGTTAAATTATTAGCAGCTGCTTCATTTTTATTGGAAGTAGTATCAAAAAAAACGCTCATACTACTTGTCAACCCAGTTAAAGAAAAACTCCCAAGAGAACCATTTGGCAGTACGAGAAAGCCAACTGGGACGCTCTCAATGTTTTCTTCAATAACTTTAACTGGTCACTATGCTTCCTCGATAGTGACGTAGATTCCAGTGCAGATATGATTACTAACTTAATTCTTTGTGGAATAGGAAATGTTATGCCGAATAGGGTGAAATCTATCAAACCCAAAGAAAACTCATGGTTTGATTCGAGCTGTAAAGAGGTTATTAGGGTTAGAGAAGTAAGCTTCCGCTGTTATAAAGCCAACCCTACTGAGGAAAACCGGAAAAAGTTTCAACAAGCTAGAAAGACCTGTAACGTTCATATTCGACGAACCAAATTTTTACATGATCAAAAATTACGCCAAAAAATTCTACAATGTCCCAAAGGTAGTAAAAATTGTTGGTCATTTGTAAAAAAACATACGAAACACTACCTCGTCCTCGGTTGTTCCGACTCTCGTCTTCAACGATACTCCTTATGACAGGTCACTAGATAAAGCCGATTCGCTTGCAGCTCAGTTTGCTGCTGCCAGAAAGTGTTATGACTCCTCCCGTACTTGAAAGCGCAAATGATTTAATGGGACAAATCTTCTTTCGCACTCGTGCAGTTGCTATAGAGCTAGAGTTCTGAAAGATCTCGATATACACAAATCCGCTGCCCCGGATAGTATCCCTCCCATCGTTCTGAAGAGGTGTTCCTCAACGCTGGCAAAACTACCGCGTTAGCTTTTCCATCTATCCTACTCTACTGGTCTCTATCCGAGTGGATGGAAAACAGCATTTGTCCAGCCTGTCCAAAAAAAGGCGTGTCTTCTTCTCCCTCTAACTATCGAGCAATTGCGCTTACGTCCCTTCTTTCCAAGGTCATGGTTAACGCTGATTAAATTCCAGCTCAAGAAATATCTCGAAGAACAAAAGCTTCTTAATGACCGGCAGTACGGCTTTTGTAGCAATAGGTCCACTGGTGATCTGATGGTATATCTCACCAAACAGTGGCACAAATCTTTACATCGTTTTGGAGAAAGGAAGATTATTGCGCTTGATATTTCAAAAGCATTTGATAAAGTTTGGCATCAAGCTCTCTTATCGAAAATGCGTGCATTTGGTGTAGATGAAACTTTTCTTCGTTGGATTAGAAATTAATTTTCGGACCGCTCAATACAAGTTGTATTAGACGGTTTCAAGACTAACAGCCATAAAATAAATGCTGGTGTGCCCCAGGGCTCCCTTCTGTCTCCGACTCTCTTCCTAATATTCATAAATGATCTTTTATCTGAAACTTCTAATCCATTAAACTGTTTTGCTGACGACAGTACCCTCAGCTTTTAATATTCGTATGATAAGCTCCACAAATCCGTTTAAGTTCGTGGAACTTGAACGGCAGCGTATGATAAGCTCATTGAATTCTGATCTCGACAGTATTGTCCAGTGGGGATTAAGAAACCGTGTAGAATTTAATGCTTCTAAAACTCAATGCTGTCTCCTGTCGTTAAAGCGGAACCCACCCTCAATGCTGCTATCCATTAGCGGCACTTGCATCGAAAAAACTGAACAGCTTTCAGTCCTCGGTATGTGTATCATAGACCACCTTTTATGGAACGACCACATATTTGACATCACCAAAAATGCTGCTAAGTGTTTAGGTTTTCTCCGTTTGCTACAAAAAATTGTCTCCCTTCTGATCTGGCTGTGGTCTTCACAGCCTTTATTCGTCCCAAACTTGAGTATAACTCCCATATTTCGGCAGGTACTCCAATAACCCACTTCAGTTTATTGGATAGAATTCAAAAGAGAGCTCTTAAAATGATAGGTGAAAGAACTATATAACGGTAACATTCTTATCTCTTGAGCACCGTCATCTTCATGCCTTTCGTTATTTTACAGCTATTTCTACAAACAGTGCTCTAGTGAAATAGCCAGATCCATTGCTCCCCTGAAATTCAACCATAATACCCGCGCTTCTAGGAATGCCCATATCAGTTTACACTTGAGTTCAACTTCGGACGTACTGTTTAGTACAGAGATTCTTTGTTTAGTCGCACTAATTGAATGTGGAATGCTCTACCCCGCTCAATTTTCCCCTCCCATTGTGATCTGCAGACATTCAAAGCCAATGTGCATTGGTATCTTCTTTTAAATCCCCTCCAACCTACCTAATCGCTCGTACTGTACATATCATCTTAAGGGTAGTCACAATTCCTATTGCACGCGCTAAATAAAAAAAATTTGAATTCAACATCAATCAAATGTTTTATATTCCAAACGAACAACATTTTGAATTCAGGTTGTTCAAGTCAGTTTTTTCCAGACTATATCTTAGTGCTTGCCTTGGAGTGTTCTTATTTTATTGCGAAAATCGATGAAACATCATACCAACACTCTTGGAGAAAGATACATTTTTTTTTAAAGCACATATAACAACGCGTGGTAATTTTTTCCACAAAAATTTCATTGGTTTTTGAAAATTCTATTTTCCTATAAGCTCTATTCTATTCAAAAAGAAATTTTTCGGAAAATAAAAAAGATTTAATCGTATTTGGAAGAAGAAGATAGTATAATAATGAAGATGAAGAAACTTAAATATTAAAATTACTAACATGTTTTATTTGCTCATTTTTAAGAGCCGAAAATCTTGTGAAATTAACAGACAAATATTCTGTATTTTTTTTTCGATAAAATCCAAAAAATCGAGAGATCCATCGCAAAAAGTATGACTGCCAATCGTTTGATATTGGTATAAGAACTTAGATATTTCAAATAAGTAAAAAAGCGTTTAACACAATTTTGTATATCGCCGATACTTGAGGAGATGTTGTGAAAAAAGGGACAGGTACAAAAAATATAGCAGTGATAAAAGGAATTGTAAAACCAAGAATATAATACCTGAAATTCCAAACTTATAAATTAGTTTTTATTTCATTTTTAAATAAAGTTCTTTTAAAGTACATATACAGTTTTTGAAAAATTATTGTTTTAAAAATTCAATGCTCTTATAAATTTTTAGTCAAACATTGAAACGAAATGGTTGTGCGACATTTACTTCTCAATTAATTGCAAAAATAAATGAACCAACTTTCTCATAAAACTAAGAAGACTCTGGCTAAATTATTATTTTAGCAACATTAACCTCGTTTTTCCTTGTTAGTCATAAGAAGTCTTTATTGTCTTTATTTTTTAATGTATTGAGAAATAGAAGTACTAGAACTATCCGGTTTTCAGTGTTTGACTAAAAATTGATGAGTCATGAATTTGGAAAAAAAAGTTGTACTTAATTAAGTAAAATTTTGAAAAAAAAAAAAAATAGTTGTTACATTTTTTTTTAAAATTTTGAGTTTGAAAATTAATTTTCCAAAAACTATACATTAAAAGAACGTTCATTTTTCAAAATTTCAAATCCTATTAGCACCAAGGCACTCTTCCTATTTTAAGTTTATGGTGATTTCTTAATATTTTTCCCTCAGTTAACGCATAAAAGGTTGATTAGATAGTAGGTACCTAACTAAGCTACTTCCAAGATTCTTTTAAAAATTTAATCCATTGCGTCAAATATAAATAAGAATAAACTTCCTTACCAATGGTTGTTGTTTATTTAGGTAAGTACTTGACATCTTTTATCGATCCGTCTAGGTTTATTCCAATCCTATTTCAAATAGCTTCATAAAATCTTCTCAGTACCTACATTATATCTACAACAACAACATTGTTGAGTCAAGATAATATGTATTGTAAATATATAGAAATAAACAAAAATCTCTTGTGTTTTACTTCTGTCTACAAAGCAATTTACAAAACACTATTTGCCATTTCAATTCCAATAAATATAAGCTGTGCCAAAAAATTACTCTCAACCCCAAAATACAACCATACCGACCACATTCCACCAACCCTAATACCAACCACTTCCGTTGCGCCTTATGGCTGGAGAAAAAACATGACAGGCAATTCTACAACTTTTTCTGTCTGTTGGTTTTGAATTTGATTATTGAGAAGGGTGGTTGTGCTTGCTGGTTGAGAATACAAGCGTATCTTCGTGGAATTCTACAATTTTCTCACACTTTCTAGATATCTAGCTATAGCTACACGGAATGAATATATCCAATTAAACAAAAGAAGTTCCTTTAACCGCAAGCATTTTATTCGAAATTACCAAAAATCTTAATACCACACCATGTGTATGCAATATAAGAACAAAAAATAAAAACAGATTTATCGATAGATTTATGTTTGTTTTTAAAAACAACTTTTATGAGAAATTCTGTTAAGATTGTTTTCAGTGCAGAAACGAAATTTGCACTACGCTGATTTTGATTTATAAGGGCGAACGACGGCAAGGGATTTTGTTTGATGATATGATGTGTTGATTTAGTTGATTAAATCTATACAATTGAGTATCTATACAAATATCTTATTTACTGCCTAATATTGAAGAGCTCTAATATAATCAATATTCCCCCAACTGATGTATGTAATCAACTCCAATTTTTATATGCAAAACAAATAGTGTCTGAGATCATAAAATTTGTAAGATGTAATAGGTAAATAAAATTAGATTCCGTTGATGCGAAGGCGAACACGTTTTGAACTTTATTCTGACTATAGCTGGCCTCCACGCGTCCGTTGATATAAAATAATAAATCATAATAGAAGTGAATAATTGTGATGCAGGTAAGGTATTGTAGAGATAGCTTGAAAATATATTTTTCTTCGGATTAATATTCCATTGATGATTTATTTTCCAATTTTGTTCAGTCGATTTAGTCTTCCTCCAGATTTAACACTTTTGTTCGTTGGAGAGTAACAGAGTTGAAGTAATTTATAATTGAGTGGCAAACAAGTTCTGTTTGTTTTTTAAATTTGTTTATACAATTTGTTTTCGGTTGCGGATGGCAATGAAAAGGGATGCAGTTATTATTGAATACTACTCAATACCTATTCAAAATAAAGAAAATATAAGAACGTTTATAATAGAAACTCTTATATAAGAAAAGAACTGCTAAGTAAAACAAAACTAACATAACTATATCTTGGTTTAGAAAATTTTATTAAAAAAAATTAAACATGAAGAAATAATAAAAGCCAGTAAATAAAAATTAAAGAAAAATTAAACTAAAAAGAAGAAAAGTAAGAATACTAATAATAATAATAATAATAAGAAGAAGAAGAAGAAGAAGAAGAAGAAGAAGAAGAAGAAGAAGAACAAGAACAAGAAGAAGAAGAAGAAGAAGAAGAAGAAGAAGAAGAAGAAGAAGAAGAAGAAGAAGAAGAAGAAGAAGAAGAAGAAGAAGAAGAAGAAGAAGAAGAAGAAGAAGAAGAAGAAGAAGAAGAAGAAGAAGAAGAAGAAGAAGAAGAAGAAGAAGAAGAAGAAGAAGAAGAAGAAGAAGAAGAAGAAGAAGAAGAAGAAGAAGAAGAAGAAGAAGAAGAAGAAGAAGAAGAAGAAGAAGAAGAAGAAGAAGAAGAAGAAGAAGAAGCACCTCCGTATTGAGAGGAACAAAATAAAACAAAACAAAAGACTCGTTCCAATCGTGCGAGCCGTACTTGGGTTTTTGAGAGATATTTTATTTGCATGTTATACACTTATACAGGATGGATGATTCACCTAAGGGGTCACAAAAAACTATCGCGTATAAGCCGGGTCAAATCAAAAACAAATTGTTTAGGGGAGGGCTTATTTTTCAACGTTAAAGCGGGAGTAGGGGCTTGCCACGAGACGAGAAAAGTTTCGGTCTCGGTGTCGGTATCGGATGACGAGACCCAGACGAGATTTCTTTTTAAGCATCCGAGACGAGACCGAAAAGAGACAGTATATTTTAACCGAAATTTACAGAGAGTCTAATAAATTGAAAAATCCAATTTGAGTTAAATATTTATTTTCTTCTGTACATATTCAAATTATATGGGGGATATATTATATTTTGACGTAGATGTAGAAAATATTTCGTTCCAATAATCAACAGGTTGGAGGGAATTGTTTTTTCGGAGACGAAAAGGAATTCCAGATCGATACAGTCCCGTATGATAGCGTGAATAGGTACGAGTTTTAGAGAGCCATTTCGAATCTTGGCATCACTGCCAAACTCGCCCAATTGTGCAGGATGACGAATGAGAAATCTTCAAATCATCAAAATCGGTATGTAGAACACCACCCAATCCTATCCACGACACGGCCTATTGAACATCGTTCTTGAATCAATTGTACGCAACGCACAAGTCAACACCAGCGGTACAATTTATCAAAAGTTCGTTCAATTGCTTGCATATGCAGACGACATAGACATTGTCGGCAAAACAAAGTGAGCTGTGATAGGCGCATTGGGGAGCATTGCATCGGAGGCGGCTAAAATGGGACTGACGGTTAATGAGGAAAAGACGAAGTATATGCTGTCATTGAGAAAGGAATCTCAACATCATCGACTCGGGCAAAATTTCATGATGGCAAGATGTAACTTCAAAATTATCAAGGACTTTGTCTATCTGGGCTCCACTATTACATCGCAAAATGACATCAGTGCAGAGATTAAGCGAAGAATTAGTCTTGCCAACCGCTGTTTCTTCGGTCTAAGAAAACATTTTAGTAGTTTTTAGTAGTTCTCCACCAAGGAGACGTTATACAAGACCCTAATAATCCCGGTCCTGCTCTATGGGCAGAAGCATGGACATTGAAAAAATCGGATGAAAGTCTGCTAGGGTCCTTTGAAACTTCGAGAGAAAGATTCGTGTGATTTTTGGTCCGGTGTGTATCGAAGGAGTGTGAAGGAGAAGATTCAACGACGAGCTATGCGGGCTATACAGCGGCTGAGATGGCTGGAACACGTGGATCGTATAGAAAACAACGCACCTGCCTGACAAGTCTTCGAATCCAACCCCGATGGTGTACGCAGCAGAGGAAGAACCCTTAATCCTTAATAGGTGGCACGCACAAGTGGATAACGACTTCAACCAACTTGGTGTGCGCAACTACTGGCAGCAGCTGGCTAGAGATAGAGCTGGCTGGAAGAGCTTGTTGGTTGAGGCTGTAGTCCATCCTGTATACTGTAAGCACCATCTAAAGTAAGTAAAGTTACTCTTTAATTTATAATATCTTTACTTTTTTTCAGAGGAAATATATGCTTAAATAACAAAAACGAACGACTAAAATGTGCTTTGCGCATACAAAACTTATGAAAAGAGTACAATATTTGCTTCTAAAATGTTATGAAAAAATTAAAATATTTTATTCTTGTTTGTATTGATATTTTCCTGTTTAAATTCTTCTTTCTACAAAAAGTCCAATAAGTGTTAAACTGCCCAACTCGGCCTAGTTTTTGAGTAAGGTAAGAAATGTTAAAAAAATATAGGTGAGAAATGTTAAAAAAAAGACTAGTGTATTCCTTACCTTAATATAGAACCAACACTTCCTTACAGAAAAGTAATTCCTCTGCTAAATCGCAAAGCAGAAATGTTGAACTTCACACTTTTAAAAGTTAGAGTAAGAAAAAAAAAGTTTTTATCAAAATGAAAACGTGACCAACTGAATAAACGAACGAACGCAAAGTCCTTTCATCAACTACTTCTTTTGTATCAAAAGATCCCTGTCTCTGGCATCATCATCATCATCACCATCAGACTATCTATTTCTTTACAAAAGTCTTAGAAATATGGAATCATATTTTTTTTATATAAATTTCTATTGCACATTATAAAACACTCTATGCTTTATCTGCATATACAAATTTATTCCACTGATAAGAGTCGTATGCACTTACTCTTATCAAAATGGAATTTTTAGTTTATTATATTCACCACATCTTTTAATATTAAAGGAAGTGGTGATGTTAAATATTTGTAAATGTGTCTCTTTTACTTTTCACTTTGACAAATCGTAATTGAAATAAATAAAATTTAAACCAATAAGAGAGGGGAGGTTAACGATAATCTATTTTATTACTTTAATGGTGAATTTATGTGTATCTGGATTTGATTTTTAACAAAAAAAGGGTGATGTTAAATATCAAATACTCATTTTTAAGGTAGATAGAGACAAAATGGTGATTATAGGTAGGGTAGTGTTTACTAGGCCAATATCCTGAGAAACTCAGCAAAAAATCAGAAATACCAGATTTGACGCATACGTGAATGTACATATAAAGATACTATACTATTTATTTATCATACAGAAAAGGTTTTTTTTTGTATGACTTGCCCTTATTCATTCATTCATTGCTCAGCTCTAAGAAATTAAAAGGACTACAAATTAGTTATTAATTAAGCCGATTCACAATCCTTTATCAAAATTATAACTCAAAAGTATTTGTTCAACAAAAAAAATGAATTAAACTGACTAAAACTACCTGTTAACTTTTATTTAAATGTTAAAAAAAAATCTTTTTTTATTTAAACAATAGCTAATATTCTAATTAGTAATATTTTTTTTTCATTTTTTACTTTGCGATATACTGGAGCCAAGATATTCGTAAATAAAAACAGAAAATGTCTTTTTTGGGGGGCTCCGACTTGCCTGTGTTCATTCATAGATTTCTCGTCTCCCGTTTGGAGTTAAGAGCTCAATTTTTTTAAATTGTAGGGAATAGCAACAGCTAGACAAAACACAAAACACGAAATAATAATGAAAAACCGTCTAAAATCCAAAAGAAAATTACTAAAATTAATGGTAACTTTTTACTTATTTGTTCAAACAAAAAAAACTTAACACTACATGCTAGATAATATTATTACAAACGCAACGTATTTAAATTTCTTACTGTGCAATCTACTGGATCCGAGATATTTGCAAAAATCGAAAAAAAAGTCAAAAAGTACGTTTTTACGAATAACTTTGGTAAAAATCTAGGGTTAAGTTCTTCTTCTTCCGGTATCGATTCATGAAAAAAAAAAAACAGACCGTGCCGATCAACGCCTTTTTTACGACGGTCGACTGGACTATAAGGCTCGTCACGTGACAAGACTCAGCGAGACTTTTGTCGTCTCTTCTGTATAAGTCTCGTGTCGGTTTCTTGACAATTAAAAGATTTCATTCTCGTCTCGGTTTGGTTATCGCGTCTCGTCTAACTCAACATTTGTTTGATACTAATCTGTGAAAGCACCGATTTTGAAATTTAGCCTTGTATTGGGCAATTTATAAAGATATTTTTTTGGTTGTGTATAATTTTTTCAGATCCGTATACACATTTACTAACACCTTTGATTGACATTTGTTCTGTCAAAGTGAATAATAAAATTGTTATAGAGCTCTAGCAAAAAGTCTTTAAAAATATAGTAAAAGGGCAGAAAAATTTAGAACTGATTGCTTAACAAAAATCTTTAAGTTAATGGCTTATCAATAAAAATCAAATCTTGCGTAAGTTCTAGCATTTAAGCAAAAAAGAACACAAACTACTTTTATCCACAAAGCTAACCTCACTAAATGAGCAAAAGAGGCTTGTCATTTACCTCCCCCGACCAATTAAGAGAGGAAAAACGCAGACCGTCTTTAGCAGAAAATTCTTTAAAATCTGTGTCAATGGACTCTCAAACACTTACCAACGAATCCTTGATACAAATCCTTCGTAACAACAACAAAGAACTTTGTCAGGAGCTTCCTTCCAAAGCCGACTTTCAAGTGCTTCACAATGAATTGGCCGGCTTAAAATTGAAGTACGACAACATCACTGCCAAAGTTATAGAGTTGGAAAGGAGAAATAATGTGCTGGAAGACCAGATTGACAAAATTCTGCAAAAAAGCATGGAAACGAATGTCGTGGTACACCTACCCGCAGAGCCAAGCACGGATATGACGGAAAAGGCCAAGTCTGTTTGTGCGGCTCTTCTTGCCCCCTCTGAGGTCTCTGAAATTGAGAATGCGCATGTGATAAAAGGTAGTAACGCGAGAACAGCAATGATTATTGTAAAGATGAAAACGCGGAACACAGTCTGGAAAATTCTCCCTAACGCAAAAGAACTAAAGAATTCACAAATTCACATACACAAAGATTTGCCATATAATGTGCGACGTAGGAAAGGCAACCTTCTTATTTTCAGGTTCCTTCGTGAGAGGTTTCCTGCTGTCAAATCTCAAATTCAACTAAAAGACGATAAGTTTTTCGTTACAAATAAACTTTTTACTTGGGATTTAGCGCATGGCTTGAAATGTGGAGTGATTGATCCATTAGAGGCACTGCGGTCAATTTTTGGTGATATTCCTATTCTTTTTTCATCAATCAAAGTTTTCATGAATGAAGTCTAACAAACGAGCAACGTAATTAATGTCAAAAAGAAAACGTCAAGAGCACAACCCGAAGTTGGTAGAGTTCCATCAGACCAAAAACGAGAAGGAGCCGCTGTAAGCAGTTTGAGTGGTTTGGGTGAACACACAAGTTCGCGTTTGAGAGAAGATCCAGGTGTGAACCTGGATTGAGGGGCAACTGTCTACCAGAACCAAAAAAAAACATTACATTTAAGAATATTAGGGTTTAATGTATCAGGGCTTAAAAATAAATTTTGTACTATAAATTTTTTTGATTATATTAAAAGTTTCGATGCTTTATGAAACGCATGTATTAGAGGATGAAAAACAGAAATTTGAAGGTGTATTTAGTAATTATGTTTTAAAATGGATTCCAGCAGTAAAAGTAAATACTTTTGGGAGAGGCGGTGGTGGTGAACTGTATGGGTAAGACAAATGTCTCGAAGGAACGTCAATACACTTTAAACAGGTGGAAGAAACTAATGTATTGGAGTTAAATATCAACGGTTGTTTGCTTCACATTATGCCAATTTATTTAAACTGTAACCACTGGATGAGAGATTACGATAATCTTTGCGATGCGCTTCATTATTTAGGGTCAATGAATTTGTTACTTGTTGGTGATTTCAATGCGAGGATTGGTTGTCGCAAAATAATTTTTTGAGTGGAACTGCATCAGAGATTCTCAATCCAACCCGAAAGTCAAAGGATGAAATTTGTCATGGAAAGGGCGAAAAGATTTTGGAGATAGCGGACGCATTCGATGCAAGAGTTTTGAACGGAAGCTGTGAAGGTGATTCTTACGGTGTATATACTTTTATTCGAGGAACGGCGTGTTCAGTCATTGACTACTGTTTTATGTCTGGGACCTGGAATTCAATCTTGAGGAACTTCAAGGTGGCTGCACAGACTTTTTCGGACCACATGCCTCTAGAGATTTTTTGTACAGTATCAGCGTCTGAAGAAACTTCGAATTCAAAGTGTCTGGCTCTTTTACCAAAGTTGTTCTGGAAAAATAGTTTTCAGCACATATATCAAAAGAATTTGAATGAGGAACTGGATAAGCGGATGGAAGAAAACAACCCCCTATACATGGAAAATCTTACCCAAATTATTAGGGATTCAGTACCAGCTTGCAGCACATCGAGTGGTTAAATTAAATTTAAAGAAAAATGGTTTGACGCAGAGTGCCTTACAGCAAGGAAGAAGTCATTTGCACTTTTAAAAATCCTGAGAATGCAGGAATGCAGCAGCAAACAAGGATTACAAGCAACTCTGTTTTTTAAGAAGAGGCAATATGAACAGAAAAATTTAGATATCATAAACAGTGCAAGGTCTTCCGCAGAATTTTGGAAAGCTGTAAAAACCATAAATGGTAGAACCAATAGGATCGGTTCCTCTTTGCAAGCAGTAGAGTTACGAGACTATTTTGAAAAGCTGCTCAACGCCCCGCGGTTCTCATCGCTTCCACAGTATGCAGCCCCTTTTTTCATGGATGAGCTTCTTGATGCACCGTTTCCAGCTTTGGAAGTGGTGAATGTGATTGAAAGGCTAAAGCAGGAAAAGCTCCAGGAGATGACCAAATACCAGTGGAATTCTACAAGAACTGTACGATCGAATTTGTGTCCGCATTAACCGAGGAATTCAACCGGATATTTGAAACCACAAACGTTCCGCAGGACCTCAAAAAAGCAATAGTATACCCACTACATAAAAAGGGAGCTTTGAATAATCCAGAAAACTACCGGGGTATTTCATTTTTGAACACCTCGGTAAAGTTATTCAGTGCCCTGATATTCAATAGGTTGACGCGATGAGTCGACAATAAGGGAATACTTAATGAGTTTCAAGCGGGTTTTAGGAGAAACCGGTCAACCTCAGATCAATTATTTTCATTGATTAATATTGCGGAAAGTTACAAAAGAAGGAGCAAGAAGCTATATGCTTTTTTCGTAGATTTTCGCGCTGCTTTTCATTCCATTGCACGTGAGGCACTTTTTTATAAGTTGTATAAGATGGGAATCTCAAGTAAAATTGTAAATGTATTAAAAGCGATGTATGAAAACAATGCCTCGTATGTTTGGGATGGTGAATTCATTTCAGAAGATTTCGCAACGGAAATGGGTGTTAAACAAGGCTGCGTTTTGAGTACCTTACTCTTCATATTATTTATAAATGATATCGTGGAAGCTATTGGAGGAGGAATTGAGCTTGGACGAATATGGGTGCCATGTCTGTTATTTGCCGTCGACATAGTTTTTCTAGCGGAGTCTGTTGATGGAATGCAGAGAATGATTAACCGACTCGAAAGCTATTGCGGTCTTTGGAATCTTTCAGTTAATTTGGAAAAATCGAAAATGATGATCTTCAGAAATAGTGGCGGCAGATATTCTCGGAATGAAAAGTGGAAATACAAAGGTCAAAATATTGAAATTGTACGGGAGTACAAATATCTAGGTCTGTTGATCACCCCAAACCTTAATATGAAAAAGCACTTTCAGTTGAAGTTAGCGGAGGTGAAAAGAGCAATTTCAGCCGTTTGGGGTCGCTGCATCGATAATAAAAACGTCGACCATAGTGCGAAGATTAAACTGTTTCGAGCAACTGCAGTCTCTGTTTTGCTGTATGGTGCGCAAGTATGGGGATATTCCAAATTCGATGATGTGGAAAGGTTTCTAAGATACTTTCTTAAACGGATTTTTCGATTGCCTTCGAATACACCTAATTACATGTTGCACCTAGAGACGTCAGTTCCACCATTGTTTTTGGACGTTCTCAAATTACATTTTGATTATGTAATAAAAATCTTGGAGATGGAAGAGGGAAGACTACCTAAGCTGATCCTGAAAAGCATAATTTTATCAAAAGGGAATCTTGTCAGAAAGTGGGAGGAACTGGGAGCTGGATTCGGGGAAAATGTGCGCATTCATGCTGATATTAGCCCGGGTGACTTAAAGAGTTGTTTTCAGAATTTATTGGAAGGAGTAAGTCGCTCTATGTATAATGGTTATTTATTGGAAGCGCAATCTTCTCAGCACAGGATGATTTACAGTCAGTTAAACACGAACCTATCTCATGGATTCTGCTGGTCTAGTTGAAAATAATTTCGAAAATGTATCACGTTATCAGGAGTAATTAAGCCATAATATGATTGGTGCTGACCTTTAACAACAAATATCAAAAACGCTATTATAACGTAAGAGAAAGAGTAAATTTTAAATAAATTAACTAAACTTTACTAAAAATACACAACAACAAAAAAAAAAAGATTTTTCTGAAAAAAAAAAATTATTTTTCCATAAGTCCCTAAAAATTATTGAGAGCATAAAAAACTGAAACCTTTATAAGTTTGAAAATTATTTTTCAAAAACTTTTTATTTAAAAATTTTATTAAAAAACAATAAAAAAAAAAAACATTTCTGACTTAAAAAAGTTTTGACATATTTTTTTCTTTTTCATTAAGCCCGTATGATACTACATTTTTTTCTCATTTTTAAGGCATTCAAAATGAAACTAGATGAGTTCAAACTTACACGCGTACACAATAAGCACATTAATGTAAAAAAGTCACAAAAAATGTATTATAAATGAACATATTTCAGATTCTGGCAGCTTTTTTTTGACTTTTCAGAAATTGAAAATTAAAAATTATTTCAAAGTACACTATGACTACAAAAAAAGTATACACTGGACTCAAGAGAACACTATTTTTAGGTGTATATTTACTTTTGTGGGCATTGTAATTGTCAAAACATAATGTCGTTCTTTTCATAAAAAATACTATTTTCTCTTTTGCTCTTTGCTGACAATAAGTCATGATTTAATGAATTAAAAATGAGAAACAAATGTAGTATCATACGGGCTTTAGTTTTAATTTTTTTTTTTTTTTTTTCAATTCTTAGACAATTTTAGTAAAATCGTCTCTACTGCCGAAGCGAGAGGAAAAGAAATCCCTTTTTTATACTATTTTGTCCAATTTACATGTCCCAACTTTTTTTTTATGTGAATCACCCTGTAATCGAGAAAATTTTAACAAAAGGATTTTATAGAAAAACTGAAAGAAAAGGACACCACTTGAGCACGTTCTCGCATAAGTCTTAGGAAATTGAAATTTTATAAAGGTAACAAAATTATGTGGTGGGCGGGGCGGACCAATAAATTACAAATGCAAAAATTGGAGCACATATAGGTTTTTTTTTAGGACGACAAATAATGGCTCATGTCGTACCTACAAATAATTTGAGCCAAAAAGGGAATTTTTTTTTCTCAAAAACGACAAAGAAAATCTGTTGATAAATATGGGAAAAAGGCTGCTTTCTGATATTGTCGACCTCTGGTAGAACAATTTTTTTGGGGTTTTGATTTTCTCGAAAACGGTCAAGTTGATTTTTTGAATTTTTTCTTCTTTTAGTAAAGTAACTATATAAATTAACGTATGCGTCAAATCTGATATTTCTGATTTTTTGCTGAGTTGTTCAGGATATTGACCTAGTAAATAACCTTAGTTTTCGAACTCGAGCGGCGACCGATTCATGGTCAAAAATAAAAAAACGCGATTTTTATCGCGCTTTATTTAGTTAGTTTTAGATTTTAGTCCTAAAGAAGTAATTTTAAATAAAAACATTGTTCTACGATTTTAAAGCAACCTTCTTTGCTCCAATTTGAGTTGCAAACCATCTCTGTAGACCGAATGGTTTCCAAAATGCAGCATTTCAAAATTTAGCAATTAAAAATAAAATATAATAAGTAGTAGGTATTATCAAACAATATAATAGAAAACAAAGAATGGTTGACATAAATGCCCATTATATATTTTTTGAAATGACTTGGTCAATTTAAACTTGATATTTAGCGATTTGTTTGCATTTTCTAGAACAATTAAAAAAATAATGTTCCTTTTACCAAAAATCAAATATAGGAATAATTTTTATATGAGTCCCAGAAAATATACCTTCCATTCCTGTCGACAGGCGCACACAGGAATGGTTGTTGTTAGTCACTAGGCCCTGGTTGTTCATGAGCCGTTGTGCCACCCAATTTATTTATTTTTAGAAAATATACAAAGTTCCTAATTCTTGTGCATCGAATAAAGCTCGATTCACAATGCGACGTGAAAACGCAACGTGAGGGTGACGAGAACTCGTCATAGTTGTCAAACCGATGCTAAACCATGTAAGTATACGAGGAAACGCCAGGGTATGCACAATGAAACGTTTCTCGTCTTCACGTCACGCCGGAGTTGGGAAAATTACGCTCTCGTCGTCGTTTTTTTTTTTTTTTTTTATATTTGACTGATGGTGAATAGGGCTGGCCACGAGACGAGAAAAGTCTCGGTCTCGCATGACGAGACCGAGACGAGACTGCCTTTTAAGCAACCGAGACGAGATCGAGACAATACTGTATATTTGCACCGAAATTTACAGAGATTCTACTAAATTAAAAAAATCCAATTTCAGTTAAATATTTATTTTCTTTTGCCCAAATTCAAACGATAATCGAAAATATTTCGTTCCAATAATCAACAGTTTGTCCGGAAATCGTATTTTTTGGAGACGAGACTTAATTATACGAGACCGGGACGAGACTGAAAATTTTCGATTTTAACGCGACCGAGACGAGACTTACAAATGTCTCGCAGAGTCTCGTCTCGTGACCTTAACAAAAACTTGAAATTAACAAAAATAAATATAAATTTGGTTGACAATGAAATTATTTATAGATCTATTTGGGTTGACAATATTATGATGTTGTATTGTTTTAATTTCTTTGCATTTTAAGCCGAAAATCATTTCCCCAGCCCGAGGAATAGAACCAATAGAACAACACGAAATCAGCTATGGACAAGCACCATTAAATATTTAAATAATAAAAGTAATTTCAGTTTGATTTTTTTTCATTATTAAAAATAATTAATAATTTAACGCTGTCAAAAAACTCGTCATCAAGAATTTCGTCGCATTGTGAATTGGGCAACGATTTTATAATTAGAAACAAATGACAGCGAATCACGTCACGCACTCGTCGCGTTTACTCGTCGCATTGTGAATCGAGCTTAAATCATTGAAATTTTGCTCACTACGTAACTATGAGGTTCACAGATAACCGACCGCATCTTTCTGAGATAGGTCCATAAAATTCTGTATTTACTATACCATTCCTAGAATCATTTCAGTCACATAACAACCCCGAAATAGGGATTGGCGCCTGCCTGGGAAATGAACACATCCTAAGCGGAGCAAAGGATTTACGTGAGCGGAACAGATGACCCAAGAAGCAATAAGGGGCTGATGTTGTCCAACAAAATAGTAGTGAATTCTAGAATTAACTTATTTCTGATTTTTATCGTAACAAACATATCTACCTACCTTAGGTGCAAGTTATAGCTATCATTGGAAACCATCATTGAAAAAGTTAGTGGTTGATTTTGAGACCCTTCGAAAGTATAATCATAAAATATTTTAATGCAGAAAGATAGCTTACGACTCCAAAATTATTTCTCATCCAAAAAAAATTCTTTTTGACCCATATCGTCCCCATAAAGTAACATTTAATTTTTTCAATGATCATTGGTAAGGTAGTTCATCATTGAAAAATTAAACGTCATTTTATGAGAAAAGTTGTGCCAAATCGAGTATTTTTTTATCTGAAAATAATAATTAAGTCAATAAGCTTTACTTTGGCATCAAAATAATCATTTCTTCAAAATGTCTCAAAATTGACAATTAATATTTTCAATGATGGTTTTCAATGATAGCTATAACTGGCACCAAAGGGGCCATCATTGAAAAAGTTAGCTGTTGATTTGGAGACCCTTTGAAAGTTTAATCATTAAATATTTTAATGCAGAAAGATAGCTTACGACTTCAAAATTATTTCTCCTTCAAACAAAATTCATTTTGACCCATATTTTCCCCATAACGTAACTTTTAATTTTTCAATGATGAACTACCTTACCAATGATCATTGAAAAAACTTAAAGTTACGTTATGGGGAAGATATGGGCCAAAATTATTTTTTTTTTGGAGAAGAAATAATTTTGAAGTCGTAAGCTATATTTCTGCATTAAAATTATCAATGATTAAACTTTCGAAAGGTCTCAAAATCAACAGTTAACTTTTTCAATGATGGTTTTCAATGATAGCTATAACTGGCCCCTTAATACTAGTAAAGATTCAATGATGTAAAGAGAACAAAAAGGCATGTGTGCAGAAAATATATGGGATGACTCAACACATTCATGTGCTTAGTAAATAAATTTTCCCTCAATGCAAAGTCTGCTCTGTTAAACGTTTTTGATGTAAAAGTTCACTTAATACCAACCCCTTTTTTTAGTTTAATTTGATTGTATACTAAGTGACATAAAATAAAATAGATTTGGGGGATCTTTAAATCCCATAAAATTGACCATATTCTGAATTTTAAATTTTAAAGACGAATTGCCAGACATTGGTTTTTTCATAATATTTGTATCATCAGAAAAGAAGGCTTCAAAACGAACTGTATGAATCCATAACTTACCCTAAAAGTAGCTAACTGTATTGCAAGTGAAAATAATGTTTTTTATTTTCTATAAAACATCCATCACTAAGTCCTTCAATGTGCTTGCTTGCTTGGTTAGTTGGTTGGTTGTTTCGACCTTCTTCTGTCTCCTCCATAAGTAGGTCGAATTTAAAGTAGGGAAACGCACGAGTCTCACTATTCTTTTGAGAAAATTCAATCGAAATAAAGACAAACTTTTTCACAAAAAAAAAAAAAATACATTACTTCTCTTATGCCTATACCTATACTTTTCTAAAAGGGTTGCTGTTATCTATCTTTTTCATAATTTAAAAGTTGAATAGAGACGACGAAGGTTGGGTTTCATTTGTCTGTGCTCCTACATAGTACCAACCTACATATTCTTCAATAATTGAATTTGATGTAAGGTTTTACTTATAAAACATTCCTATAAAGTTTGCAAATTTCTTTTCTTATGTTTTATTTTGTTGTTTATTTTTTTGTATTGGGGGGTATTTTTGTTCATCTTTGATTGAATATAAATTGATATCTACTCAAATTGGATTTATATGTAGGTATGTACATAAAAATGCTCATATTGCACAAGGATTTTGAAAAAAAGTCTTTTGCATAATTTGACATGATTTCTTGTTATAGTTTAAATTTAATAAAACATCGATGATATTCTGTATCATTTAAAAAAAAATCTATATCTGCTAATAAAAATAATTGTTAACATATTTTGAGGTTTAGTACAGCGGGAACTAAGCTTCTCGTGGACTTTATTAGGCTACCAGCCACCCCAGAGTAAAAAACAGGTGGTATGATGATGAATGCGAATACCGGAAAAAGGTGATGACAGAAGGTGTAAAACAAGAGCAGCGCGGGAAGAGTATCGAGCCAGAAGACGGGAGGCGAAGAAGATCTTGCTGCGAAGGAAAAAAGAGATCACATGCAGCCTCCCAGCTCAAGGAGATTGAAGAGTCTCACGATCGAAACAGCACACGGAGGTTTATAAGAAAACAAAGCAACTGGCTGCTGGTTTCAAACCGGAAAGTAGCCTGTCCGAAACATCAAATTAAACCTGGTCACCGCATCACAGATAAGGCTGGCCACGAGACGAGAAAAGAGACTGCCTTTTAAGCATCCGAGATGAGACCATATATTTGGACCCAAATCCAGTCCAATGTCAGTTAAATATTTATTATTTTGTACACATATTCAAACTATGTATAATCGAAAATATTTCTTTCCAATAATCAATAGGTTATCCGGAAACTGGAAATCCTATTTTTCGAAGACGAGACTTAATTATACGAGACAGACACGGGACCGAGACGAGACTGATTTCGATTTTAACGAGACAAAACAAAAGTCTGGCCGAGTCTCATCTCGTTGCCAGCCCTAATCACAGGAAAAAGTTGAAAAATTCAAGCAGAATCCCAGCAGCTGCCGAATGGGCATGGAGTGGAGCAAGTGATATGCCAAGAAGAAACCCCAGCACCAGTCAATGAAGAGCAAGTTCATCCACCAAGTATAGAAGAGGTTGATTTAGATATACAAAAGCTAAGGAACAGTAAGCCTACCAGTTCTGATGAATTACCAGCGGAAATCTTCAAATACGGAGATGTTTTGATAGGGCGCATATGCAGCATATCATCAATATCGGTGGGGTGGAAGGAAGCATGCCCGATGATTGAACTAACAGCTCCATATTCCGCATCTTCAAAAAAGGCGATTATATCTCTTGCAAGAGCTATCGAGATATATCCCTGCTAAACATCGCATATAATCATATCGAACGTACTGTGTGAGCGTCTTAAGCCATTCTGCAACACTTTAATCAGAAAGTATCAATGTGACTTCTGGTCCGGCAGATTGACCATACAATTCTAGAAAAGACCTATGAATTTCAAGTCGAGGTCCCCTATCTTTTCATCGACTTTAAGGCCGCATGTGTTAGCATTAATCGCCAGGAGCTCTACTATATGACCGAACTCGGGATCCAGGTAAAACTGATCGAATTGTGTCGCGTGATATTAGAAAACACACTCTGCAATGTGCAATTAGGGAAAAGCTCTTCGAACTTTTTAAAACATGCACAGGATTTCATGTGACTTCCCCAAAATCGTTCTGGAGTAGATAGTGCGTAGATCTGATGTCAATACTGCGGATGATATAGACATCATCGGTCACTCCCAACGTGCCGCTATAGCGTTCTTCATGGCGATTGAAGAACAGAAGAAACTCATTGGTATTAAAGTAAACAAAGGTAAGATTAAGTACCTGCGTACTTCGTCAATATTGATAGCAGCAACTTCGAAGTAGTTTACCTCGGTGTAAAAATTAACTCCACGAACGACACCTTAGTGGAAATCCGGCGAAGCATTACCCTAGGAAATCGTTGCTGATACATTCCATAAAAATACAAGGAATCTAAAAATATTTTCATAAAAAGATAAGATTAAGAACGTTTTTTCCGTAAGCGACATTTAAATACACCTGCTACTTCAGTTTGGCGAAAGAAATGGGTTAAAAACTCATTACGAAGTGCATGCTCTATAAAACTCTTCTACTACCAATCCTGCTGTACGGCGCGTGCTGAGTGCTGGACGCCAAGCAGAAAGGGAAAGCTGTTAATGGGCTATTTTGAAAGGAAAATTCTTTGACGGATATTTGGTCCTGTGTGCGAGGAAGACAATTGGAGGAGGGGATAAGCCGATGAACTCTATGAGTTCTTAAAAGATGAGTATGTATTCAATACTTCCTATACACGTCGACTACATAGGCTTGGTCACATCGATTGAACAATGCTCCAGCCAAGACAGACTTTGAAATTCCAATCTCAGTCCCCAGGTTCGAGACGACAAGGAAGACCAAACATCTGGTTTAAGGACCAAACCGTAGCAGACGACAGAGCGGCTGGTCTGGATGACTGGATGAAGCGTGCTCGGGATATTAGAGGACAAAAAGCCATCGTGTCTCAGGTAGTGACCCTTCATGGATCAGGAGGCTGATAAATGATAAGTAAACAAAAGTACTTAATTATTATTTTTTTTGTTTTTTTTTTTTATTAATATCTTGAAATCTGATTTAAGGCTCCTTTTCCGAAAAGTATAGCTAACATACTGAACATCTGTTGAGCTAATTTAGCCTTGAAATCTTTTTTGAGATGTAATAAATATATGTGCATATATGTCTACTAAGCTGTATATATTAAGGGGCATTTTGGTTAATTTCAAGTTTTACCAGAAAAATACAGCAAATCCTTAAAACTTTTACTAAAATGTCAAAGGAACTTTTATAATTAATTTTGGACTTCAAGTATAAACATTTCCAAAAAAAAAACAACAAAGTTAAATAAACTTCAACAAAATGTGTGGCTACTGCTTGTTTTGCATCTCTATCAATATAGGTAATATGTAAACATTTGTATCCTTTTGAAGTGGCTTCTCAACAACTACAACACAACACAAAAAACAAATGCCCTTTTCGGCCTTCAACCTAAGCCCGTATTTTAAGTAAACATATTTGAATTACCAGCAAATTTGGAACGTACCTATACACTCTCCACAATGTCCTCACAAAAAATGCGGCTCCTCATCCACTTTGCTGGTAGGTTAAATAGTTTGCCTTTTGATGTGTATAAGTTAGACTTTTATGTCCCACTTAACAAAGTTTAATAGTGTTAATCCTTGCCACAGAAGCACTTTAAAACAAACTTAGGACCACCCTTGGTTGACGTCCTTAATAATAATCTCATGTTTTATCCAAAGAACCATGTGTGCTAGGCGGGTCTGTCATTTTTTGTATTCTTGCTCTTGAATATACATACAGACACACATGAGTGTCTCGCTCCTTGGTCCTTTTGCTGATGATGTTACAAGCTACAACAGCATTCTGTTCTAATCATGTAAGAGTTTCAACTCTTTGCCATCGTAAAAACAAAATTTTGAATACGTAATCTATATGTAAAATTATTCAGATTTCGCAATGTCCTTGTTTCATACTTACCAATTTAACATGTAGGAGAGGACTACCGACTACGCCGACATCAAGATGATTAAAATATAATCTCCCAGACATAACTAATGAACCCAATGAAGGTTGTTGGTATTATATGTATGTAGTATATGGAATTCTGGTATTATTGCGGCAATTTATATTAATTCAATGTTGAGCCATCATGTATTGCTTGGAGAATGAAGACACACTCGAGACTTTCTTTACTATACCACAATATAATCAGTTTAATGGATTTTCTTGGATTGGAACAGTTTCGGAATTTGTTGGTATTCGTATACCGATACGGTTACTAAATTATAGGTATACGATGATGTTGTGAGTTTGCACGTTGTTGCTCAGCTTCATTTTGTTCCTGATTCTGATGTAAGGTTGCCACTTTTGTCAATCTTGGTTAAATGTTTACTTTCGAAAAATGTATAATACTATATAATATTCGCATCCTTAGAATGAAAGTGACCTAATTGAACAATTCCAATTTGTGTGAAATGAGTAATACAGTCTTCAAAAAATTATAGTTTTGAGTAAGTTTGAATGTATCTCTTACATATTTCATTGGAAATTATTGATTCTTTGCGGAATTATATATCGATAGCTTATGCACAAATCGATAACATAAAATTCAATTTAAATGTTTTTAATCCATTAAGAGCCAAGGGTGTTAAAAATATAAAATTTTTGCATTTCAAAGTATTTTCTGCTTATTAACGTAAAATTTAAGACATATTGTACAAAAAAATGTTTGCAAAAAATGTATGTTAGGTGTTATGGACCTGTACTTTTTATAATACAATGGCTACCATGTATACTTTATTAATTTGTATGAATATAAAAAATTATGCAAATCTCCTTCCCAATACAAAGGGTATTATAACACATTTCACAGCACTGTTTTGATCTGGAATGTCACTGGCGACATCTATGTTAATTTGGTATGTTTTGGGGGTGCATGATAGGCCAAATCTTGTCTAAAATGTATTGAACATTAGGTTTTGAGGAATGTTAACATTTTATGTTGCTCTTAGTCGTAGTTCTTGGCTTTTATAACAATAGTTACCTATTATACAAAACGCATTTGTTTTTCAAAATAACGGGAAATTGTATTTTTTAAGCGGGCCAAAATCGAGTAGAGAAATACCTGCCAAATTTATTAAGTTTCAAAATAAACTGCAAGTTCACTTGGACGGGGTATTCAAAAGAAAGGGCCACCGTAACGGTTGTGCTTTCAGATGGATACTCTTATAATAATTGTTTGTTGTGGATATGTAGATACATTTTTTAAAGTAAAAAAAAAATTATATATACCTATGACATTGATCAATTGCTGAAAAATGCCCATCGATATATGTACTCCCACTCCTTTTGAAATATTTGGCATAATTTTTACTGAGCGGAATCTAAATTTTAGAAGCATTTTCCATAGATATGTTCACTAATAATAGTTTTTAAATCCATTATGAATGCAAAAAAAAAAACGCATGCATGAGGTCATTGTACTATAAAAAGTACATCTTACTTTGGTGCTCATTATCACAGTCCATATATAAATAATTAGATTAGTATTTTTTTTTTTCCTCAACTTTATTTTTATTTGGAATGCATTTTAAAGAAATAAATAAAATAACTCATTATAATGAGTAATGTTCTTACCTTCACAGTATTTGCAATAAACTACCACAATTCGAGATCCGTCGATTTAGCACACATCCACTCGCGAGCACCTCTGACTCAATACCGATTTGGTTTTTCTCACATAAAATGCATAGATGAATAGCTTGAGCAACTAAAGTGACCGATGTAAAGGCTGTCCCTTTCTTACTCATCATTCGGTATCTTTTTCACCACAGGGTTTTAGAGATCCCTTTTTAAGGTCAGTTTATTGTGAAATCAGAATTAAGAGGAATTTTGGATTAGGTCACTTTCATTCTGCGGGTGCGATTATAGCAATTTATAATATATTCATCCAAAATTCAACTGAAGATAGAACTTGCTATTAAGACAAATAAAAAATAAATAAATTGGGTTGCACAACGGCTCACGAAGAACCAGGGCCTAGTGACTAACAGCTCACAACCATTCCTGTTTGCGCCTGGAAATGGAAGGGACCTTCAATCTTATGCCGAATCCGAACGGCTAGACGAGAAGCCCTTATTCGTGACAAGTGATACTCTTGGAGGATTTGTCGATTCCTCGCAAGAGGCAGTAGCCCTTTAAGATGATATATGTAAAAGCCGTAAAAACTGGTTCTGGCAATTGCGTATGTAAGTCTGTCTGTCCAGGCGCGCACAGCCTAAACAGCTGCATTGATTTTTTAGGATCAATAATAATTATACAATTTTTTCTAGGCAAAAAAGAAAATGTTAAGGTGCCGTCACACACTGCAAGGAAAGTGCTTTCAGGAAACAAAAAGCTTTCGAAAAGCAAAACTTTCATAGTGTGACGACGCCACTTTCTCCAATCGTTTTCGAAAAGTGATTTTCAGAAAACACCTTCACAAAAAATCTCTTTCACTGTGTGACTAGTTCCTGAAACCATTTGTAAGAAAGTAAATCACTTTGAGAAAACGATTTCTGTTTTCAGAAACTGTTCCGGAAAGTTTTTTCGCTTTTTTGAAAGCAAACGTATGTTTTTCACCCGAATTATTCTTCTATGCGCTGCATTTTGTGCGTCATAAATAAAATCTAAACCCACTCTGGAGGGCCAACAATCTTATGAAGGTTATAAGTAAAATTGTTGCGGTATATTCACAAGGCAGACGCAAAATTTTAAAAGTTTTCTTGACTAACAGTATCTTGGAAAACCTTTTTCGCTTTTAAAGTGACGACACGAAAAGTGATTTCAGAAAATTTTCTTTCTTAAAAGTAAAAAGTCGCTTTAAGAAAGCACTCGCGGCACCTTTAACATTTTGATCAAAACAAATAATCATTGATTGAATACAGTGAATGGCTTCTTTTTGGTAATTTTTGTTATTAGAAAAATGGTTATTTTTGGTTCCGGTGTCAAAACTTTTTTTTTGGTTTTTGAGTTTCTTGAAAACATATTAATTAATATTCATTCCTTTTTTCCAGAAATGATTTTGACAGCAAAAATATTATTTAAGAACAAATATTTGTTTTTTATTTGGGATTTATGTAGTATAGGTACGGTGACCATATTTCTGGAAGCCAACCCGGGACAAAAAGTGAAAAGTTTAAAAACGTATAAAAAAATATTATGTAGTTTTTTATTGATTTTTATTTTGATACATATGTATCTTCATTTATTACAATAGATAACAATAACAGAAAAACAAACGAATAGAAAAAAAATATCTTAGGTTAAAAAGATTTTAAGCAGACAAATTCATCAAACAACTGAGAGTCATTAATTCTTGTGTCGCTTCGCTTTTGGCACACAAAAGCCAAACATGCGTCAATTTCTGGCCAGGAAAGTACATTACAAAGAATTACCCAACTAAAAATTTCCAGTTCTTTAAATGATCGATCCCACTGATTTAAATATTCGCAGCAAGTGTTATAAAATTGAAAGACATTTTCTTCAAATTTCTTTTGGTTAATTAATTTTGTTTCGACTTGTTCAGTCATCATTTGTCTTACTTTCAGAGGCATACATTTTTCGTCTATTCTCTCCTTTAATTTTAATTTAAGATCTTTTATAACAACCGCAGCCTCGGACATGCAAACTTCTCGCGTTTCTATTAAAGCAATGTTTCCATGAAAAATTGAAGCCTCTGAGTGAATGAAAAATAGCAGAACTTCAGAGGAAGGCTTGTCAAAAAAATCTCAAGACAGTTGGACACTTGTATTGCGATTAAAAAAAAAAACTGTTTTAAAAGCTTATACAGTTTTATTATTCTTTCAATAGATGGCTTTAAGGTAAGCCACCTAGTTTTGCTGAAACCAACTACATAGTTTACGGTATTCAATTTCAGAATTGTCACAAATTTCTTTAAATTTTTCGGCGCGGAAAGTGTAGAGGTAAGAAAAGGAATACATTTTTACAATAACAACTTCAATATCTACTGGAAGGCATTCAACCCCAGTTTGAATACAATTATTCAAGACGTGAGCAGCGCAATTTACTCCAGTTAGAACATTTCCAGTAGATTTTTGAAGTTTACTAAAAACGTTATTTTTACCTTTCCTCGCTGCCCCACCAAAATTACAGTTTGTGTTGTCAGCACATATTGCCAGCAACTTCTCTTTTATTGAAACATATTCCAAAGTTTCTTCTATATATTTTTAAATTACGTCGGACGATTCTCCTGGAAGGTCCTTCACCTCCAACATTTTAACAACAATACCTTTATCAGGTGTAAAATAACGTACCAATAGTGGATACAATTTTGTACTGCCAGGATTGGAACAATCAGAATAAACTGTTAGGGAATAGACTGTTCGTAGAGCAGTTTTAATTTCTACGATGGAATTAGGTGCCAAAACATTACACACAATTGCTTCACATTTTGTATAATTTATATCAATTTTTTTTTTTATAAAATATAAAAAAATTAAACAAAATAATCAGAAAATATGTAAATACGGGGCAAACCCGGGACAAATAAAGAAACCCGGGACACTTAAACGTCCCGGGTTTCCTAAAAAAAACCGGGACAGGCTGTTGAAATACGGGACAATCCCGGGAAATCCGATTTGGTTCAAACTTTGGATTAAAGGTTCTTAGGTGATTCCTTAGAGAAAAAAAAAAATAAATAAATTGGGTGGCACAACGGTTCGTGAAGAACCAGGGCCTAGTGACTAACAACTCGCAACCATTCTTGTGTGCGCCTGTCGACAGGAATGGAAGGGACCTACAATTTTATGCCAAATCCGAACGGCTAGACGAGAAGCACTTATTCGTGACAAGTGACACACTTGGAGGATTTGTCAATTCCTCGCAAGAGGCAATAGCCCTGAAAAAAACTTTTTAGTTTTTAGGTGGACGAGCCTGGGAAGCAAACCCACACCTCCAGCGTGACAGTCGAACGCACTAACTTTTACGCTACGGGCGGCTAGTACCCTAGAGGGGAAATTGAGTTTTTTTAGATCAAAAAAAAAAAAAAAAAAACGGTACCTGCCATACAACCAATATACAAAAATTGATTTTTTTCAAAAACGGCTCTAACAATTTTGAAAAAAAATTACGAGCTACTATAATTACTACAGTTTATATTTGGTAGAAATAAAATGTTATAACGGTTCTTAACGGTACCTTTCACAGAACCATTTTTTGGTTTTAAAATTTCTCGTTAACGTCTACATAGCTTTCAACCAACTTCTTTATGTAAGAGGTCCTTTGCAATTTTAACAATTTTGCATATACAATTTTTCGAAAAAATATTTTTTGGACTTTTAAAAAAATATTGAATTTTTTTTTCTGAAAATTCAATATCTTGAAAATATTTTTTTTCTAAGTTTGTGTAAAATTGTATTTTATTAAATTCTAAAAGTTGGCATACCAAATTTTATTTTTTAAAAATGTTCAAGAATTTTTATATATAAAAAATAATTATTTAAGAAAACCGCCCTAAAGATTTTTGAAGTTTTTTTCATAAATTCATATTTATCAAACAAATCAAATGGCATACTTTTTTAGATCTATCGGCTTTAGCTATTAGCTATTAAAATAACAAATTTATATGAGGCACCTATTATGAATCGGGTGTTGCAAGAAATATTTTGTGAATCTAAAAAAAAAAAACCTAACTTTATTCCGCTAAAGTGTGGAAAATGTGTTGCATTGAGATGTTGCTCTATCAATATCAAAAATATCAATTAGTTTTCATTATAAACACTTTTCTACATTTTTTTTTCTATTAAATAAAAAAAATTCAAAATCGATATTTTAACTTGTTTTCATTTTTTCCTTGATAACGATTTAAAAGCACTATCGAAACGTTGACGTATAGATATATTACATTTGTTGGCTACAAGAACAAGTGAGTGCGTTCGTATCGTGCATATTTTTTTATTGTTAAAGAAATTTTATAGACAGACAATTTATTTTAAAAAAAATTGGGTAAACGGATTTTTTATTCAAACAAAAATAAATAAATAACATATTAATAGTAATTTAATCATGTTCTTGCGGTCCAGTAGGGTGGTTCAATTTTGTTTTGTTATTTTTCCCCAGTTCCCTCCCCATAATCTTATTATCCCTATCAAGTGTGTTATTGTACAAAATTGCATTTTTTGAAGTAGTATGCAAGAGGGTGCTAAAACAGGTTCATTTCTTAAAGGGCGATTCGCATAATATGCCACACAAATTAAAGAGTTGCGTAGGTTGGTTCAAGTCGACTTTGACTAAAAATTGGAAAAAACAAATAAAAGCTTTTTCTTAAGACAGAAATGTCACATTTAACATACATACTGTTTTTTTTTTCAGTCATTTTTTTTGTCAAAAATTGTTTTCAAACAAAAAAAAATTGAAATAATAAGTTCTACGTTATGTTAAGTTTTGTTTAGAATTTTGCATTCTTAAGTATTAGTTTAGTTTTTAGTTTTGAATTTTGCCATTATTTTGTTGTTTCATGTCTTGGCCTTTTGAAAAAATTGAAAATTACAAAAACTGTTGTTTTTTTTTTAAGGAAAAATCTTGTTTTTTGTCGTGTTTAGCGCACTTTACAGACATATCCATATTATTATCATAATTTACTGCTTTTCTTTCATATACCAGCGTTTTTGATATTTTTAGTCGAAGTTCAGCTTGATTTCACGATAAATCTCACAAATACATATTTTCAACTCGATGAGGATGCTTGAAATTTTAAATTTAATACACACATTAACAGAATCTATTAATTAATAAACTGTGAACAAATTGTGGCACAATTTTATTTCTCAATTTTGGCGTTATTTCTTTATTTGCTTAATTTTTCTAATATGAAACAGCGCACAAGGTACGAAGATGGCAAAAAATACTGCAAAATAAAGAAATATTGCCCAAAAATTAGAAAATATCGCCAAAATCAAGATCAGATTGTGAATATGGGCTGAGTTCGAAAAACTTTTGATGCGGCAACAATACTCTATTGATGCGCATCTGCTACGCAAACACGCTGCTTTCGCTTTGTAAACATTTTCACGTTTGAGTTTTGAAACTTATGACTTTGCATAAAATGCGCATCTGATTCATTTCGGAACTCAGCCATTATTTTTATTGAACCAGGAGGCGGATTTAGAAAGTTCAATGAAACAAAGTCGATCCAATAAATAATAGATGATAGAAGTGTCGTCAACTTATCTAACCCATAATAATGGAAAGTCAGGGCAGTTCTGCTTAGCTTTGGTTTAATTATATCATTATTCATAAAGACAGACTCAATATTTGTCTCGATTTCTTAAATAGTGTTATGCCATAATAAGGTTTACTTTGGAAACAGAAGTAAATTTTTGTTTGCCATTTTTAGACCTTATGATTAAAAGATTTGAGAATCATATTGAGTTTGATATTTATCGGAAACCAACAAACACTGAAAGATGCATTCCATCAAACTCTTTTCACCCAAAGCAAACTAAATTTGCAGCATTTAATTCTTATTGTTACCGTGCTATTAATGTTCCTCTCAGTAAAAACAATTTCATCAAAGAAGTGGCAACTATTCATAGAATAGCCACAATAAATGGTCATAGTACACAAATTGTTGTTTCTTTGTTAAAAAAACATTCAAGAAAAAAGGAAATAAAAGATTTAGCTGCTTAAGTTCCATCTAAAGAAAAAGTTATCTCTTTTATGGGTGGTACCTTTGTTCAAGGATTGACATATTCTTTGATGAGAGTGTTGAATCAAATTGTCACGAATAGCACTGGGAATAAAGTCAAAACGCTAATTGAAACAATAAAAGATAAGACTGACACTCTCAATAAATCTGGAATTTATTCCGTTATTTGTCAAGATTGTGATGAAGTTTATACTGGCCAAACGAGAAGAATGGCAAAAATAAGATGGTCAGAACACTATATATCAATCCATTCTAAGACAGTGCATAATAATCACAACCTGGCAGGTTTTAGATTTTTAAAACAAATAAATTACCCAACATTATTAAATGGATATAAAGAATTGTAAATACATCGCACAAATAATATGAACAAAAACAAATTGTTTGAACGATCTTCATTGCATGCATTTTTAGAACCATTAACAGCAAAAGACATATTTGGGACAAAATTCTAAACGCATTTATTCACTTACTTTCATCAAATTTTTTTATAACCAGTTCGAACCATTAGCTTTCATAATTATTAGATAAAATTACTTTAACTCTTTAAATTGAAAATTAAGTATAATTTTTTAATGAAATCAATGATTGATTTATGTATATGTAAAAAATTTTTTAATTTGCTCAAAAACCTGAAGATGAGAAGATATTCTCGAAAACGTTAGTTTTAAATAAAGCTATATTTGTATGAGAATAAGAAGTTATTCAGTTTCTATTATTTATCTATAAAAGAACTCATACAGTGCCAAAAAAGTAATTTATTACAATATTTAATTCATTCATCTGTTTCTGATTTTATACTGTTGTCTAAGAAAACTGATATCATATGAGCATTTTCAATAAAACTTTCTTATCATTCTTCGATTTCAATTAAAATAATAAAAAAAAAAACTTTTCTTTTATTGGCAACCTTGTTCCTCGTCCTTGGAAGAAAATTATAGCTTTTCCTATAGAATTCCAGCCATCGAACAACCAAATACAACCATCATCCAGTCAGTATGTTTTTTGTGTTGTTTATAGTTATGGGCAAATTTTAATGGCTAAAATTCATTGCGTGAGCACTGGCATATTAAATATGCAAATTTTCGAATTAAGTCTATAATCAAAAGCATCAAGAGTTTCGTTATGTAGGAGAGGAGTATAGTAGAAAGCTGCCGAAAGGATGAGAAGTTTTGTTTCACAAAATTAATTATTTCCACTAAGTGCTGTGTGAACATTAAGAATTATAATCAATGTTTGCCTTTTTCTTATAGGTATGTATGTTCGTAACGATAAATAATAAAACGGTTTTTTATTCAAATATAATGTTAAGCTTACGAGTGCTTGACAAGCGATGAAAGGATTTATAAAGTGACTGGCATGAAACTCACTAACTTTAACTTATTGTGCTATTAAAAATAATGTTTACGGTTGTGAAATAACTCAGAAGTTTTTGTGTTTAAAAAGCGTTTGAATATTTATGAAAGATAATTTTGTTGGTTTTTGACATGGAAATCATTATTACACAGTCAATATCTTATATACCTTTGCATTTTGTTGATATTTGTAGCACTTTTTTCATTTTTTGCAAAGTTTTAATTATTTTGTTGGAATGCCACGTCACGTCGGTTGTCGTTCTTTAACATGCCGTATCAAAATTCGAGGAAATACGACATTTATAATTAAATAGCAAATTTTCAAAATTCTCAAAATAATGTTAATAGTAATTTCCCAATGGATGTTGACCAAGTTGATATGATAAATAAGACATTAAAATTTTCTTTAAATATTGTACCTTGAAATTTCGAAAGCTTGCTTGTATGTTTTTAAAAACAAAACATTTTAGTTAGTGCTGGCCACGAGACGAGACTCTGCAAGACTTTGGTAAGTCTTGTCTCAGTCTCGTTAAAATCAAAAATTTTCAGTCTCGTCTCGATCTCGTGTAGGTCTCGTATAATTAAGTCTCGTCTCGGTCCGATTTCCGGCCAACTTGTTGATTATTGGAATGAAATATTTTCGATTATAGTTTGAATACGTGCAGAAGAAAATAAATATATTTGACTGAAATTGGGTTTTTTAATTTATTAGACTCTCTGTAAATTTCGGTCCAAATATACAGTCTCGTGGCCAGCCCTAATTTTAGTGCAGAAGTCACTGAAAGTGAAAAAAAAATTTCTTATACATCCTCAATTAAAAAGGTTATTTTTTGTTTAGAATATTGGAGCATATATAATTCTGCTTTTGTTATGGTTAATTCTGAAGCGCAAATCAATCAAAACTGTAAGCATTCATGCAGCAGTATACGATCAGCAAGGTTCAGGAATTATGAAGATCACTAACCCCCATATTAATAAACGAAGCTATCTTTAACTCGTGGATTAGGAGTAAGATTTCTGCCACTTACGAGCTAGCTTAACCACCAAGCAAGGTATATTTATTTGTCCTAGTTAATCTTTCGCTAAACTACCTTCCTTGGTGGTTTAGCTAGCTCGTAAGTGGCAGAAATCTTACTCCTAATCCACGAGTTAAAGATAACTCGCCGCTGGCTTCGTTTATTAATATGGGGGTAAGTGTTTGCTTACAAAAATATATACAAGTAATTTTGGGTCACTATGGCGTATGCGTAATATTTATTCTGAAATTATTATTTTGTAAAGGTTTTTCCATTGTGTTATAAGCCGCCAAGAACTATATGTTTCTTCGTCTTTGCGTCAAATATAATTTTTTGTTGTTGTTAGCTATATACTAATACAAATATACATTAATACTTTCTGTGGGACGTTGAAAACCAATAAAAAGTGGGCTTAGTATGATTAACCATCTATTTTTTATTTATTTTATACAAAAAAATGTGTCAGACAATGGGCGAGTTCGTAATCGCAGACATCGGGGACAGATCTGCCGCATGTCTGCTTTTCTTCTGCATATAGATTTTATTTTTCTTCTGCCCGCAGAAAGTAAGCAGACGGCAGTTTTTGAATGAATTTGTATTCGTAAACATCGCAGCGCAGACAATTAGTTTTAAAAATCGCGATTAAAAAAAAAAAAAAATTGAGATTAAATTTTCGCGGGTAAAAGGTGATTTTATAGCTTTTGGGTGACATTTGGAAAGAAATATGCTGTGATAGACAAATATCCTGATGACATATGTATGGTACTTCGAAGCCATTTCATACACAGGGTGAGTCAAATACAAGTTTCTTTTTAAAAGTTGAAAGGTGTCAAATCGTAGCTTCGAGGCGGCCAATTGACATCGCGGACGGCCGATAAAACGATTTTGGAATTTGGTGCGCAAAAGATTGATTGTGGTATGGGCTGTGTGGTATAGCGGGCGCACCATCCTGCATGAACCACAGGTTGTCCAAATCTATGTCTCTAATTTTAGTAAAAAAAAAAGTCGGTTAACATGGCTCTGTAACGACCATTATTGACCGAAACGTTGTTTCCAGCCTCATTTTCGAAGAAAAATGGTCTAATGATGCCACCACTCCACAATCCGCACCAAACTGTCACTCTCTGTGGATTGCGTTGGCTTCTCGGCAGTGCGGGTTTTCCTAGCCTGACACATTTCATTCCGCGGAGGTATAATACTGACTTTCTGTCAAGATTTCGAATGGGAAACAGCTGTCAGTTTCAATTCTAATAATTCAAAAAGAAACCACTAGTCGGCCCAATCTACCTACATGTTTTCATGGTTTAATTTAATTTTTTTTTTTCAGCAGAAATTACTTTTTTTCAGCAGATCTAAAGCCTGAAACACATCTGTGATTAGATTTTTAGATTAATAATGACTTTATTTACCATAATTTCTTAATCCTATGTTGTAACAATTCATTTAATAAGCATGGCCTACGCCGTCTGCCAGAGTGACAATTTAATGTTAGAATAAGTAAATTATATTTAAATATATTTTTGTTCTTGTACTTTATCGTTTTATAGTTAGAAGATCTCATCTATAACTTCTGCCTATATCTCAAACCCCATTTAACGTATTTACACAGCTGTTTCCAATTTTCACCATCTAGTATATTTTTCATTTCCACGTTGCTTAGGTTATTTTTACTAAAACCTGATCTTCGGATTTCCGCCAGGATAGGACATTTTCCCAGAAAGTGATACACGTCTTCTCTCACTCTCATATTACACAAACCACATATATCTAAAAGATCGTTTCTGTATGGAATAAAATTCAATTGAATAATCTCCGCTCTTGTTTTTAAAATGCAGCTTATTTCTTCTGTAGAGTACCTCGAATTAAAGTAGTTCACATTCATTAAATTATGATTGAGCTGGGCATAAATATTGCGTTCCATAGATGACGAGGCCTTTATTTGAAGCTCCAGTCTTTTTTGCGTGTCGACTACCTCAATGAGTTCGTATAAATCGGATTTCCATGCCTCGATATTATCTATACTTAGAGTTAAGGGATAATTACCATATTCAGCCAAGCGCTTCCATTGGGCATACCACGAAATGTTCTTCCTTATTATGAGCATACTGATCCTTTTTGGCAATCTTCTATCTTCCATCTTAAGAGTTTTTAAGGCATAGTCAACTTGCATTTTAAGGGTTGATATGAAATATGGAGATAGCCCAGTTTCAAGTAGAAGAATGTGGTTTGGTGTAGCCTGTGGCAATTTAAAAACTTGTTTTAAGAAATATCGAAGCAGTTGCTCTACTTCTTCATACTCTCCATGTCCCCAACTTTGTGCAGCATAACACATTATGGCCTTTGATGTTGCCTCAAATACACGATATTTGGTCGCTGTGTCCACCTCTTTACTAGCCATGACACTCCTCCACGTCGCATTTATAGCACTTTTAGATTTTGAAAGCTTGACTTTCATATGTTTCTTAAAGTTCAGATTTCTTGTAATAAGCATGCCCAAGTAGTTATACTCATTTACTACCTCTACGTCATGGTTAGCGAATTTCCATTTCTCGTTTTGGCAATTTCTACCTCCTGCATTTCGGAAGATCATGATTTTTGATTTTTCCAAGTTGATTTGCAGTCTCCATTTGTCGCAATAGTCGGCTAGCCTGTTAAGCATTAGTTGCAGACCATGTGGGGACTCAGACAGTGCCACAATGTCATCTGCAAACATTAAGTGGCTTATCTTAAGTGTTTCCGACAGCTGTACTCCGCCAGTCCAGATCTCATTTATGTCATCTATAAACAAGGCAAATACTAGTGGGCTTAAATTACATCCTTGTCTTAGTCCAATTTCGACATCAAATTCTGCTGATCTTTCTTTTCCATTTACTAAAGTTGAAGTTGTATGAGCGTACAAACTTTCGATGATCCTACCAAATTTTAAGGACATTCCCTTATTGTACAGCTTCAACAAAAGTGCCTTCCTATCGATCGTATCGAAAGCTGCTTTAAAGTCGATGAAGAATGCGTACAGTTTTGTCTTCCTACTAATGGCCATTTCTGCAATGTTGGTAAGAACATAGATTTGATCCACTGTGGAATAATCCCTTCGTGAATGGTGTTCGCTACCGTGAGATGATAACGAACTTTTTATGGCCCGAATTGAGAGATATGGATGTGGACGATATGCTAATTTAACAGGACGGTATCACTTGCCACACAGCTAACGAAACAATGGCTCTTTTGCGCAACAAATTCAATGGCCGTGTTATCTCACCTGGTGGCGATGTCAATTGGGCCAAGATCATGTGATTTTACATCGTTGGATTTCCTTCTTTGGGATTATTTGAAAGAAAAGGTGTACGTCGATAAGCCAGCAACAATTAAAGAGCTAAAGGATGAGATGATTCGGCACATTAATGGCATAGAACCTCAATTATGCTTCAGCGTCATCGAAAATTTGGACCATCGGATGGCGGTGTGTCGGCGAGGTCGTGGTGGCCATTTGGCCGATATTGTGTTCTATACATAATTGAACCATAACAATATTATCATAATAAAAAGAAATGACAATAATTTCCTAAATAATTTTTATTTTATTCAAAATCAATATCGGCCCTTAAAATTTAACCACCCTTTATTTACCAAGACTGCAAAAAATTTCAATTCTCTTAATCTTAAGAGTATATGAAATATATGTATAAGTGCAATAAATAAATTATAATAATAATAATAAACAGTGGACAAAATTAGAGGAACGACATTTTTTTTACTTTTGTATGTGTTTTTTGAAGAGCCAAATCTTTGGTTAGAATGATCTTATCCAGATGATATAAAACCATTAAAAGCTTTCAAATTTTTAAGCATAATTTTCTTTTTTAGTACTGTCGTTTTACAATAAACAAAATAAAGCGAGATATACGTTTTTTTTTATTTTGATTTAATAAGTCCATGGTTTGGAAAAAAAAATTTTAAATGCACCAATGAATTATGCTGAAACTCTGAGCGTGTGAAAGAGAACCACCAAGAAGATGAACATGTTCGTCTTCATATCTGCATTATGGCACTTTCTATAATCTTCATGCACGAAGATCTTCTGCATTTTGTTGTTCCCTCTCTATCCAACAAATGTAAATTTTAATTTTGTATCCCCTTTTTTTTGCAGAAGTCGGACGAATCCACAATTAATCATTTCACTTCAGCGTTACTTTTATTTTAATTTTGGTCCTCTTGCGTCAGTATTTTGGCTAGATATATGAGTTTGCAGGGCAAATTGTTTGGTTCTCATTTAAAATTTAACAATAATCAAATAATGCGAAATTGTGAAAATAGCATAAAACACATTATTTATTTTTGTTTGATTTTTATGATAATGCACAATGTTAAGAAGATAGGTACCAAAGGTTATGTTGAGTATAAAAGTTAAGTGATTCTTATACATAAACAGAAATAATATTTTTGTCAATCCCGATAACTACACTCGCGAGCAAAAAAATGGAATCACTCAAATTGGCCATCTTAAAAGAACAATTGTGATGAACACAATTAGGCCTATTCTAACAGATCTGTTATTCGGCTATGAATTTTCTGTTATGAATAATAAAAGATCTTTTATAATTGGTGAAGTAGCCCGTAGCGTAATGGTTAGTGCGTTCGACTGTCACGCTGGAGGTCTGGGATCGCTTCCCAGCCTCGTCCACCTAAAAAACTAAAAAGTTTTTTTTTTCAGGGCTACTGCCTCTTGCGAGGAATTGACAAATTCTTTAAGAGTATCACTTGTCACGAATAAGTGCTTCTCGTCTAGCCGTTCGGATTCGGCATAAAATTGTAGGTACCTTCCATTCCTGTCGAAAGGCGCACACAGGAATGGTTGCGAGTTGTTAGTCACTAGGCCCTGGTTCTTCATGAGCCGTTGTGCCACCTAATTTATTTTTTTTTATAATTGGTATTCAGGAATTCGAACTTTTATGAAAGTCTGTTATGGAACTTCGATAAGGAAATTTTTATAGGAACAGACCTAAAATCTGCTATCAATAATCAGCTGGTCTGCTGTAGGTAAGCAAACTGTTTCGTCAATGAAAGAAACCTGTGGATTGGTGGTCATTTTTTCTATGAATTCTGGGATTTAATTAATCAATTAATTAATAATTTAATTTTTGCAATTCGGTAACATCAAATTGTGCATTTAAAGTGTGTTGTGCTTTCGTGTAAAAAAAATAATTTCGTGTTTTGTGCAAAACAATCTGTATACCTAAATAAATACGTATTCTTATTTTATTTTGTCTCCCTGTATAAGCATTTATTGACGAAATAAAAGATAAATATCAATTTTTAGTCCATTAATTGACTTTTATTCTTTTATGATTCATAAAGATTCCATAACAGATTGTTGCATGCTGAATACCAAAAATGTAGTTCGTAAAAGATTTGTTGAGAGTTTCGAACTTTTGACAGCACTCATAGCAGATTTCTTAACAGATTTCATAACAGTTTGGCATGCCAAATACCAAAATTATTTTTCATAAAAGATTTTTTGACAGCTCAAACTTTTGTAAAGAAATTCATAACAGAATAGCAGATTAACAAAATAGAAGATCTCGCTGGATAGGTCTAAATATCTATAATTAATTTTGAATGGGCTCGTTTTAAAGCTTGAATTTAAAACATCAAATTGAGTGTGAAATCATAAAAATCCATTTGATAGTTTTCGAGCTATCCGCAATAATAACAAAAATAACAAATTATACTTGTTTAAATTAGGCAAGCGTTTGCAACATTTATAAGCAATAAATGCGCCCATAGTTGGTCTTTGGTGTTGATTGTGCCGTTAAAAGTGAACTTCAACATATTTTGTCTTATAAGGCCCCCTTATCTTAGAAAATAATGGAAACCACGCCTGTAGAAGTTATTAGTAGGTAGGAATCTATAGAATAGATGTATCAGAGTAAACAGATGACCTGTCTTTCATGGAGACAAACACTGCACTCATCCGAGACCGTAAATCGCCTACATTGCTCAACTTCCCAATTGTAGTGCATAGTGAAAAAATTTTACTCGAACTTGTAGTTAATTTTGGTTCTGTGGCGGGACATTTTGAGGTAAGGTCTGCTTCATTAAGTCGTCTCCTAACTGTCCCTTAACTTACGAGTCTTTATCGTACCTGTCTCTGCTATTGTTGGACGTCAGCGCTAGTCAAAGCACGATTTCGGAGGAACGCCATCACGATGAATCAGTTATAACATCCGGTGGCACACAGATCCCGGCCATTTCACTAACCTACGAGTTTGTCTAAACCTTCCGTAGATCTTTGATATGCAAGATTGGCTTCGACCGAGCTGACTGGCCACAATACATTGGTTTATTCCTTGTTGCAGTAGTGTGTCAACTTAACTTACTTCTACAGGCGTGTTATCCATTTTTTTCTAAGGCAAGGAGGCCAAATGGGTAAAAGTGTGTTGCAATTCACTCTTACCAGCACACTCAAAAGTCATAACCAAAGACCAACTATGGGCGCATTTATTGGGTATCAATGTTTCAAAGTCTTGTCAAATTAAACAAGTACCTATAATTTGTAGTAGCCCGTAGCGTAATGGTTAGTGCGTTCGACTGTCACGCTGGAGGTCTGGGATCGCTTCCCAGCCTCGTCCACCTAAAAAACTAAAAAGTTTTTTTTCAGGGCTACTGCCTCTTGCGAGGAATTGACAAATCCTCCAAGAGTATCACTTGTCACGAATAAGTGCTTCTCGTCTAGCCGTTCGGACTCGGCATAAAATTGTAGGTCCCTTCCATTCCTGTCGAAAGGCGCACACAGGAATGGTTGCGAGTTGTTAGTCACTAGGCCATCGATTTTTCATGATCGGGAAACAAATAATAATCTGTTAGCAAATACCAGAATTAAAAACTTGAAACCTTACGATGGGACTTCTTTCATATTGATAAGAGCATATTACAAGATAATACAAGATATTTAAATTCTGTTTTTATTTGATCTTGTGACATGTATAAGTTTTGTTTGCAAAAATATTTAAGATATACACGTATGTAGACCGATTTTATTTTGTTACATGATAGAAACCTTAGACATTTGCAAATGCATGGTCATCATGAAATGAAAATTACTAAAAATAACTGCAACTTTAACCATTTAATTAGGGCTGGCCACGAGACGAGACTCTGCGCGACTTTTGTAAGTCTCGTCTCGGTCTCGTTTAAATCGAAAATTTTCAGTCTCGTCTCGGTCTCGTGTCGTCCGATATAATTAAGTCTCGTCTCGGTCTCGTCTCCGAAAAATACGATTTCCGGACAAACTGTTGATTATTGGAACGCAATATTTTCGATTATCGTTTGAATATGTGCAGAAGAAAATAAATATTTAACTGAAATTGGATTTTTTAATTCATAAGACTCTGTGTAAATTTCGGTATAAAATATACTGTCTCGTCTCGGTCTCGTCACGGAGGCTTAAAAGGTAGTCTCGTCTCGTCTTGTCTTGTCTTGCATGACGAGACCGAGATCGAGACCGAGATTTTTCTCGTCTCGTGACCAGCCCTACATTTAATAACTAAGTTTTATGTAAACCCAGAAATCTACTGTCTACTGTTATTTAAAATGTTTTACTTGTAATTTTGAAAAAAAGCTTCTTTTTAAATGATTATTTTGAAAATTTTACATTATTAAGTGGCATGTTGGATTTTTCCCTTCAATGCTCTTAATGGTTGCTTATAAAATATTGAAAAACAGATGGTTTTTGAATTTTACTTTTCAAAATATAAAAAAATTAAAGGAACCCCTTTACGAATAAAAATCATTTTGATCAATCGTTGTATTATTATCAGCATTTCTCAAGTTTTTGTTATAAAAAGTTGGTTCCAGTATTTTGTATTATATTACAAAATTAAGCCTTGGAAATAACTTTAAAAAAATGGATTTTTGGCATTCAAAAAAAAAACTGTCACATTATTACTGTAAATATTGTAGTGGTTTGAAAATATTTAAAACCGTCCCACCCGCTTTATGTTTCTCATATCAACGACCAAATATTCACCATCTAGCTTCCGTCACATCTGAATGCATAGTACTACGAACGTTTTAACCTATTATTTTAAGGGTTCACTAACATTTTTTCATCAATTATTATTGCTCACATGTATTTTTTAAGGTTTTTATAAAAAAAAACTGCGTGTCAGGTTAAGCTATAAACTCATAAAACAAAAATATGGAAACTAGAGGATGTGACAACTGTTTATATAACGCAAGTAAATGCATATGTACAAGAGGAACTTTTTTAGGAAAATGTTGACAATCATCGTATCTATTGCTATCCTGGTCCAATCCTCACCTGATCCTTGCATTTTTCTGTAAAACATTTATTCATACACACTTTTATGGTAGTCACTATTCAATATCTTAAACTATTTTAATAAAAATTATTATTCCAACATTTTATGGACACAAGCCCACTTGCTCTACTTTCAAGAGTCCTGACTAACACAACTCTAACAGAAAATAATAAATTCTCATATTTTAAAACATCAACGAATAAAATTTCACAATATTAAAGATTCAAAGCTTTTTTTAAACTATATATTCATTTATTGCCTTAAGCTTCCTTTGCTATCTTTCTTAGTTCTCTCAAAAAACAAACAATTTCCAATAATTTATTGTATACTTGAAACATTTGCATACCTACCTTACCTGCACTAGTTAATTGCTTCGTTGCCATTATTTAAAAGGCTTCTAGAAAACCTTAAAATTACCATTTCGTAAATTCTTATATGGCTTCAATTTCAGACTTCTTTATGAAACTTCAATAAAAGTTATCCCTGAGGTTGATTAAATTATAGCATAGGTATAGCCCCAACGACCACAAGGCCATCCTTCGTAGAAATTCATTTTGACTCTTTCCCAAATTAGTCTATCATTTTGATGAATAAAATTAATATTTTATTCATTTAACATAGACAAGACATATACCTGCCATAACAACTCTTCCTGACATATATCACAACCATAAAAAAAGCTCAAAATAACAAAATGTGAAAAAAGGGACAACAAAAAAAAAAACATACAAAATCAACATAATCAAACATAAATTAGCATTCTAAGTTTACCTCAACAGTGCTCCTGCATTGCAAACGAGGTACTCTTTGCCAGGTTAACTATACCACCATATAGGAACGTGAGTTGTATGTACAAGGACATTTATATGCAAATGCTAACTGTGTCTGCATTAACAGGTGAAAACGTCACTGCCGTTTCCGCCGCCGAAGCGACGACTTTTCAAAACACTCAAGCTCTACAGAAAAAAAAATACAAAAACAAAAACCCCGAGCGAGAACCACACTCGACAGACCACAGGACTCGAGAACCTAGGATGATGAAGACCGAGGCCGCCAGGCAGTCTGGTGCATTTATAAATATTAAATTCCTTTATTGCAGGACGTTCATAATACTATACTACGCGACTTGCAGTCGAGAATTCACTTTTTATTATTTTTTTTATTATTATTTCTGATTCACAACATGAAGGACATCAATAAAATTGCATTTTCACACACACACACGAAGACAATGGACAATCATAATTTTGTTGTTGTTGTTGTAATTATACACTGATTCACTATAATAAAATGTTGAATAAAAAGTAGAAGGCCAAGCGAAGAAGCAAAGTTAATCCTGATGTCATTCACTCTAGAGACACACTGAAGTTATTATGCGCCACCAAATTCGAAGCACCGATTGCTAAAAGCAGCGATTGCCTCAACGCACGACAGTCAACTGTCTTCGACACCGAAGTTGGCAGGTAAATGTACCAAGGACCCAACAGCCAAGCCAACACATTATGCAGGAGATAGAAAGGAAGACCCAAACTTAATATTAAAGTTTTTCCCTTGTGCGAGCTGCCGCCTTCATCAGATTTCTGCACTACCAAAACCAAGCAAAAGTAGCAAACTGTTGGAATTTCGTACGGAAAAGGACATTTCCCCAGGAGTACCTACTGCATTTGGCATCGATTGCGCATGAGCTAATATTCTCGCAATGAAAACAGAATGCCTATACCTTTTCCGATTTTGCTGCTTAAATATCCTTCCGAGATAAAACACACAGGACACACTGCCATCATCAGATATCTTCACCGACCAACACACTGGATTGCTATAGGCTTTTTGCATTAAGTAAGTCGTCCTGTCATAACGCCACTAACTCCACGCCATCGCCATTGCTACACATCGCATGCCACCCCACTGCACTTTGCCACCCGGCCACTTCACTCTCGCTTCAAGTGGTAGATGGGAATTTTGTTTTTTTACTGCTGGCATTGGGATCCTATTGCGGAATGAAACGCGGTAAAAGAATATAAAAAAAAATTGCGCTCGTTCGTAAACAACAAAAAAAAGCAACAAGGACATAGAAACAGGCAGAGGCACTGATGTGCTAGAGCAAGGATCCTCCTATGGTATGAGCGAGTTATTGAAATTTATTTTCTTTCAATTTTTTTTTTATTTTGTTGTAACATGTTAACATGTAAAGTAACGCTGTTGCATGCTTCTAGCTGTAACCGTGTTTTTTGTTTGATTATAGATAGGGACCTACTCGTATGTATATATTTGTGTAGGTATATTTCTGAGGCTCATATAATTGGCTATTTAAAGCAAGAGTTTCTACATACTTTAAAATTGTATCAGCATCAGCTTGTTTATTCGCATCATCACTTACACGGCTAAAATTTTGTAGTTGTAGTATCTTATTTTATTTCATTTTATCTTATCTTATTTTATCTTATTTTATTTTATTTTATTTTATTTTATTCTATTTTATTTATTTAACATTATTTGACTGGCCCAGTAGTAGCTCAAAATATGGGCCATTTTGATTGGTTATTTCGAGAAAAATGACGGCTTCCGTAAAAGTGGTTGAACGTGTAAAAGCGTTATAATTTGAAAATTATGAAAGCTTCATGTACTAAATGTCTATGATTATTGATTCGTTGCGTATTTTTTTAACTGGCAGGTTAAGAAGCTTCAAAGATGTTAGCTATTAATAATAAGATGCTAATATATTGCTAGTTTCTAACGTAACAAAAAATGTATTGCGCTGTTGGAATTCGAGATACAGAGTTACCTGCTAACTTGACGTTTAATAACTAGCAGGTCAATTTACTCAAAAATGTAGATAAACGACCGGAAGTGGACAAATATTTCATGATAATTAATTGTTAATTTATTAAGGAGAAAAGATATTACTTTTTTGTTCCTTTGGCGAGATACAGGATTTACCTGCTAACTTGACGACAACTTAAAAGGTCAACTTTATCAAAAATGTTGATTAGCGGGTAACCCTATGTTAAATTTTATTTTTATTTTAAATTCACAATTAACTATCTTGAAATATTCATCTTCTCTTGGGTCGTTTATCTACATTTTTCAAAAAGTGGCGTTTTATATAGACGCATTAAAAGAAGGGGATAGAACAAATATTGGAGCTTAAAAAAAATTTAAGAACCCTCTGAGTATAAATTACCCTAGGTACGTACCAATTGTGCTGAGGGTCCATCAAGCCGTTTAGGCTAAAGCCTCGAATAATTACGTTCATTCATTTTGTATATTAAAAAAAACATATTATTTTTATAGTGTGACTTGAATTGAAATCCTAATCTAAAATGAACATGAATTTTGGTTAAAGCCCAGATACGCAATACGCGCTCAGAGCTCCAATCTTTGAGTGCGTCTTGAAGACATTCGGCCCCACAGAAAAGGTCTTGGACCGCATAATCATACCAAAAGGCGCTCAGCTCTTTAATAAAATAAAATATTAGAAGTTCCTACACTACATTTTCAATGCAGTATTGCAAACAAAGGCCACAAACCCCGACATGCAAGACTTTCATGTTTGCAAATGAATAGTATAGACCTATCTTAAAATAACAGGCTATCGCTAAGAACACAAAATAGCTGTGGGCTCTTAGTCTTAATGAAAATTGTGCATTCTTTCATCCGACCGAATCTAACAGATAGGTTAGCTGGTGAATGTTATAAACCAGTTATTCATCTCTCGTTACTTTGAACAGCTTTGCAGGTAAGCAATCCGCACTTACCGCCTTGGTTGGAAATCAATAACCGCAATACTCGTAGTCGTCTCTATACCTACATGTAGGTGAGGTGAACAGAAATGTTGACCACTTTAGTCCAAGTTGAGTTTTGAATGGATTATTCTACCTAGCGCATGTTCTAAAAAGTGTCCTTTCAAGATCCTTAGGACTGATTGTGTATCCACTATTTAATCACTCTACATCCAGCCAGGGGTTTCGTGAAACCCAACACGTAAGTTTGTCTTATACTTCTAATAGCTTTTTGCCAATATTTTGACTGATCTTCTGAACTTTGTGCTGGTGGCGGACTTTCTGATTGATTAAGACAATTGAAGCATATTATTGTATGAGAACTGTTGGATGTTGCGCTCACGTTATGTGGTACTTGGGGTTCGCTTGGCATCATGAACATATAAACATACCAGACCAGCAATATATTTAGATAACATCCTGATAGATAATTTCAATGGAAAATCGTGAGATAGAAACGTTTTTTTCGACTTATTTTTTTTTTTACGTTATGTACCAGGGACTGTTTTAAGACAAAATCAGAACTACAAAACATTATTGAACAAAATTATACAGAAAATAATCGTTTCGATCTAAATAGCCCGTCTATCGGTTGGCTATTTTATCCACACTTTCTAATTTTGTTGTTCTTACTGAGGGTAATTTTACCGCTCTATCTGATATTACGTTCCAATAAAAATGCGCCAAATATGAATTCAAAAATAATTAATTTTTGGAATGAGTTTATTCTCACAGCAATGATTATATTGCAGCTAAAAGTGAACTTTTTCTACAAATTCCTCACTTGTGGTGTCAAAAGGCTGATGATGAAATTTGTTTCATTTGCTTGCTTATCAATTTTTTGTCGCAGGTTGAAAAAAAGATTGTTGAAGAATCATATATACGGCGTTCAAAAATTTAGGTTTCTGTTTGACTTGGAATTGAAATTGCATGTGAAGTCGTTGAGGCAACACAACCAAGTGCGCTTATTCTGTGCGGGTAATAATGTCAGATAAAAGTTGAACATTTTGTCTGTACTAAGATAATCCTAACAAATATGAATAGTAATAAATCATTCGAAATTAAAATATGCAGCAAGTATTCGAACCTACACCGTGATTGAAAATTAACATTTGTAGAAGTAATTTGTGTTAAACTGGTCGAAGGAAAGGCGGAGTGTTTGATAACAACATTCAGAAACGTGGTCTAGAGCTACCAATTTCAAAAAAAAAAAAAAACAACTACCGGAAAACATAACAACTACCACTTAAAACAGTCCCTGTTATGTACATAACATAATAGTTATTTTCATTAAGAAAAAACAAAAAGATTTACTTTTAAATATTAAATAAGCCTTAGTTAAGCGTTAAAAAAAGCATTTTATTGCATCATTGATTTTTTTTTTTTACAGAAAAGGTCATGGCATTCATTTGAGGAAAGATAATTTTATTGAACATTAAACAAAAGGTAATCAAATAAGGATTGTAGGGAAATACAACAAAATATATGTCAACACTGAATTTTTCAGGATATCAGCTGTAGAAAGTACCTGCAACGAAATTATTTCAAGAAAGTCTGAACTGTATATATCAAAATATGCTGAACGTAGGAAAGAGATATTAGTATCGTTTGAAAGGTATTTTTGTGATCTCTAATTTGGTACTTAAATATTTTTTCTAGCTATACTACACTTCAGAAGCTATGAACATTTGTTTCGAAAAAAAATTAATTTTATGACTTTTGAATCGCGAACTTCAAGCTTTTAAAAATATTCAGCATTCTTATAGAACTCAATACCAGCTTTCGCATGGTACATATTTCACCCTATGTACGCACGTGGCCCAGGCTTCAGACAAAAATCGTTCATCCCTTTACAATGCACATTTAATGCAAATAAAGCATACACATTTTGAACCGTGTATTTTCAGATTCACTCCTAACCAACCCACTATAAAGGACCTTCACATTCCACACACTCGATTTGGTCGTTCGTCGGTTGGTGGTCGTATGCAATCGCATATAATGTAGGACAGATTTTTAATCAATTATCCTGCTTACCCTGCAGCTAGATTTTCTTTTGTGAACGAACGCAAGGAAAGGAATTAAATGGTAAAATCGTGAAATCCCTTAAAGAGCGCCAGCGGCCGTAAGCTCAATTCGTCTTTTTATTTTTGTTTCCGTTGTTGGTTTTGCGCGGTTGTTTGCAATGTGTTCCGTTTGTTTGACTGCACAGAGCTGCCGCTTCCACTTCCACGTCAACAAAAAAAATATCTGAGCTTCATAATGCAGCATTAGTTTCATCGTCGTCGTTGGGGTAGTTTTCTTTGTCGTTGTCGTTGTCGTTGTCGTCACCAACCTTATCATTGTCGTAATCGTCCTTGAAAAGATGAACAACCCGCCAGGCTTGACTGAAATATGAAGTGTTTCTTTAGGTTTGCGTGTTGGATAATTAAGTAAGTATAAAAGTGTGTGACTGGCCAGAATGATATGCGTGTTAAGCGGTTAAATAATGGTTGTGTACACACCTTAAATATCGGAAGAACCGAACAATGATTGAGATTTAATATAAAAGGACGACGAAATGGAAGTTCTGCTGGGAATCTGCTATCTATTTCTGTATAGATAATGTGTGTATGTGTTTTGAAATATGTACCTAAGATTTGCTCGCCTTGGTTGTGCTATTTGTAGCGCATAGGGAACTCTCTTGCCACATACTAGCTGGTATATATACGATAATCCTTATAAGTAGCTAAAATCGTTGTAATCCCTTATCATGCAGCCGGATTATGTGGTGTTAACTCGCGATGTAGAAACAAGGTGGAGTGTGAGTGTCGCCTATGATGGTTGTGTGTATACTTTGTGCTTTCAAAAGGACGAGGTTTATACATTTTTTTTTGTCTGATGAAAAAAAGCTTAATAAACAAGATGTACTCTCCGGTAAACGTTCTCTTAATGAATCTAGGTAGATATTGAGCTGAGTGTCTCCTGGGAAATACAAAGACAAAATACTTTTAGAAAAAGAGAATTTATTTAGAATCCTATTTATCTGAAGGTATGTTATGTCTGCCTTTTTAAACGAGTTTGTGTTACAAAAAGTAATCGACTTTTTTATATATATTATTGTTTTTTATTTTTATTCTTTTGTCTCTAAAAAGAAATGGACTGAGGATTAATTTAAAAGGCAAATTCATTTTCTGTATTGTCTTATACCTTTTCTTTTCATAGGTATTATAGGTGCTATTCTAAATGTTGGCGTGGTTTATATAAATTTCACACCTGGGTTCACCAAGAAGTTAAATCAATCAGGGCCACAACGCTGTCAAACTTTCGGTACCTATCTACGGAACAATGATTAATGAGGTTTTACGTGTGTTTGTTTAGGTAGGTATTCCTTTTCCTAGTCAAGAAAAGTGATTGAAAACACGTGAAATTGGAGAAAAATGCGTGAAAGAATGGTTTGGAGGTCAAATAGGTAGGTACCCAGGTATTATATATGTTTCGGAATGTGCATTCTCACAAACAGGATGAATTGTGCTTCATATTTTATGAATTATGACCATTCATTTTGGTATTATGAAATATTTTTTGTGGGTTACGAATAATTTTATAAGTTATGATTGCGTTTATATACCTTGGTAGATATACTCATATATTCAATCAATAAATTTTTATTAAAGATTTGATTATTTGTACCTATCGCTAAGTGGATTTAAGAACTATGATTTTTCAAAAAATGTAGATGCATGTTGAAAATAAACTTGGTCTTTTTTGAACTGAAAAAACTAATATGCATATTAGTTTGTCCGTTATTTCCCAAACTCATTTTTTTGGATTACACAATAGCATAATTACCAATTTTTACCAATATGTACCATAATGTACCAATTTTATATACATATTTAGTTTCTGAGCGTCAGTTCTTTATACAGGGTGGGGCAAACAAACAGTGCAGTTTTGAAAGGTTGGTACTTCCCGTATGGTGGGGATAGTGTGATTGTGGTGGTCTCATTTCGTCGGGCGGGCCATGCCATTATCATGGTTTGGTCTGGTGAACATCGTGGCTTTGCCGTCCGTACGTTTTTTGAAAATGGTCGTTCTTTCGTCGGAACTCAGCGTGCTTTCCGGCTGCACTTTAACCACTTTTTGAACCTAAATTGGAAGAGCTAATGTGAGAAACAGATATGGGGGATATATGGTTGCAACAGGACGGGGTTACGACACATACTGCAAGAGTTTCAATGACGAAGCTGCGACAGATGTTCCCTAAGCACCTCGTTTCTCTGAAGGGTGATGTGAGGTGGCCCGCGCGCTCACCGGATTTGAGTATTTGTGATTTTTTCTTGTGGGACTACCTGAAGCAAAAGGTTTTTAAACATCGGCCTTACACCTTGGAAGAACTGAAACAACGAATTCGGGAGAAAATTGGTGCTATACCAATAGATTGGTGTCAAAACGCGGCCGAAAACTTCAGAAATCGCCTTCATCAATGTATCGCTGCTGGCGGTCATCATCTTTCTGATGTCATTTTTAAAACTTGATACATAAAACGGCATGATGTACTGAAGAAAATTAAATAAATATAATTTCTGTAATTTGCGTAGTTTTTTTTTATTAGCCTTTCAAAACTGCACTGTCTCTTTTGTCCCACCCTGTATATTCGATCAGACTATACATAGAATTCCCTTCCCCGATCTATTCGATTGGTGAGACCCTGTTCAAAGTAAGCCTCAGGCAATATTTAGAGACACTTTCTTGATGATGATTTTTTTTTATATATAATTTAAATTTGATTCTTTTTTTTTTGTAAAACCTATATTTTGGTAAATATTTTTTTCTTTTTTTTTTTGTTATTTGCTTTTCTTTTTAAATAATAATGAATGAAAATCAAAGACAAATTCAATGAAATATTGTTGTTATTGTAAATTTTCTCTTTTCTTAGTAATGTTATACACAATTAATTGATCATTGTAACTTATTCAAATAAAAAAGATCCTGTATCTTACTGCGTAAGGTTAAATTAATAAATAAATGAATTAAAATGAAATAAATAAATGAAATAATTTTTTTCGATTTTCAAAGTTAATAAATGCTTTAATAGTATATATTTTTCTCTTATTTTTCCTCTCTCGATGTCCTGCAGATTTTGTTGTTTTTTGTATTGATTATCATTAAGTAATAAGTTTTTTTAAGAACTGCATTAACAAAAAATAATGAAAACAAATTAGAAATAATTTATTTTGATTTTTCAAAATATTAAATAGTTTTATTTTTTAGCATTTTAATTTTTTGATTATTATCAAATAAAGTTTTTTTTAATAATTTGTTTTGAACAATATCTTGTTTAAAAATCGCGTTCAAAAATTAATAGGAAAAAAACTTTATTTGATAACAAAACAAAAATTAAAAACATTAAAAAATTAAATATTTAATATTTTGAAAAAAAAAAAAAATATGTAAATTATTTCTAATTTGTTTTCATTATTTTTTTAAATGCAGTTTTTAAAAAACTTATAACTTAATGATAATCAATAAAAGGAAAAGCAAAAAACTGCTGAAAATCGGGAGAGAAAAAATAAGAGAGAAATATATAATATTAAAGGGCAGGGTGGCCACAAAACAAATCTTTATAATATTTTGCTGAATAGATTTTTAACAACAATTTATTTATTTGTATATACCTGAGACACGCATTTACAAACTCTGGATCATTTTTGGTTTGCACTGCTAATCACTGTGCGTATTAAAAAAAATTAAAACTAAGAAAAAATTTTGTGATTTAATTTTCAAACAACTAGAGTCTGTGAATGTGAATTTTGGTGGACGAATGTCGGCCAATGGGCGATAATAGTTAATAAAAATAGATAATTGGGATGAGGAATTCCGTATTTGGGTTTTGCGCCGCTATCACGCACTAGAGTCTATAATTCTTTTTCAAAGAGAATTTCGGCGCACGTTAGGCGGCAAACCTCCCAGCAAATGTACTAGACAATAATGAAACTTGTGCCTTAAACAGATCTGCAGCTTTTTCCATGCAGCGAAATTAAATTACGCAGGTTCTTATGGGAGCAGATTCACTCAAAGTCTGCATGCAGCGCAGGGCTGCACGATGTCTCTATTGCCTAAAACAGATGTGCAATTACACAGAGAAGCTAATTAAATGGCTACAGTATAGACGTTTTTTATATCGCTCCTGACATTTGTATTTGATAAATTTTAACCGTGATCTGCTTTAAAGTTGAAAATTGAATTATTAAATTTGTCTTGTTTTGCAAACTTAAAAATATATACAAAATAGTGTGATCAACCTAAATAAACAAGAACAAAATTTAAAAAATTAACTTTTGATCATTGTGCTTTGAATCGTTTTTTCTTTAATTTCTGTCACATCTAACCATGTCTGTGTTTGAGAGTAATTCTACCGCTAAAATAACCAACACACCGCAAATCACTGATATTATCGATATCACTGATACCACCAACCTCACCGACACCACCAATACCACCAATACCACCAATGCTGCTTGTAGCACAAACACCGGCAATGCCACCAACACCAATAGTACTATAAACAGCACCAACACTCCACAGAACAAAACATCAAATATTAACACTACAGATACCCTAAAAAAAATAACCACAAAGAATCCCAAAAACAACAAAACTACTGCCAAAAATGCACCGATGAAGTCTCTTTCCTCTTCCTCCACCACCACCAGCCCAGCTGTTGTCGTTAGCGGTTCAACGCGATCTAAACTGAAAGAACTCCAAACAATTGTTCAAACTCCAAATAAAATCGAAACTAGCCGAACGCTTTTGCCTGACAATCTTCGTGTGTTCGAGTCAAGCCTTTTTTCCAAATTCAAGAAATTGCTATCTACTCTTGAGCAAAACATGAAAGATGAAATAAATGAAACTATAACTGCTTTATGTAGTCGAGTGCAGCAATGTGAGAGTGACATTGTTGCATTGAGACAAGAAAATCAAAAAATTAGAGCCCAACTTGAAGATTCTCAACGTCAACAGCGTCTCAGTGATGTTATTGTTTGTGGTTTACCAAACACATTAAGCGAGAGTCCAATCAATATTGCAAAAAAAATAGCAACAAGTCTTCAGCATACGTTGACACCTCATTTTGATGCTTTTCGATTGCGCTCCCAGAATCATAACAACATTGGCACGTCCACTGTTGATAAGACTTTCATCTCCTGCTGAGAAGAAAGCACTACTCTCTGCTTTCCAAACAAATAAAGGTTTAACTGTCTCTCAGCTCTTTAACAACGATGAATTATATAACACTGCAATTTGCACTAACACCTTGAACCGCCGCATTTACATCAACGAGAGTTTTACACCACAGAACAGCTCACTGATGCGACATGCACTTCGATTAAGAAAGGAAGGGATCTTGTTCTCTGTCAGATCGAAAAACGGTTTCATTTTTGTGAAAAAGAGTAGTGATGATACTGAGATGAAAATTGATTCGAGTGCACTCTCAACTACAACTACATCTATGAGTATAGCAGAAGAAGACCCCCCGACGTCGCAGCTCTGAATGTCACCAGGAGCGGATTTTGCCATCAAATTAATTAATTTTATTTAGGTACTTCAACATTTAAAAAATATTTTTTTCTTTCTTTTTTCTTTCCTTCGTTTTATTTAACTTTTTATTTCGCTTTTTTTCTGTTTTTTGTTGTAAAGCCTGTTTATTTTTATTTTTGTTTTATTCTTTCTTTTGGTTCTGAAACTGATTGCTTTTTTATTGTTTGTTTGTTTAAAATGGATGTTATATCAGTAAGATCGGTTGTAAAAATACTTTCAGGTGCCCGTGAAGGTTTCAAGGTATGTTGCATTAATGCACGAAGCCTTAACAGACATAAATTGGATTTGTTTAATTATATATTTGACTCATCAGGAGTAGATATCATCTGCATTACTGAGACCTGGTTTAGACCAGATATTCCAAGTAGTGCATATGAGATTAAAAACTATAATTTAATTCGAAATGACAGAGTCACAGACACAATTGGTGGTGGTGTGGCAATTTATTGCAGCACAACCCTTAGAAATAAAGTTATTGCTAAATCAGAGAATGGCGGTATAGAGTTTTTAATACTAGAGATCACTGATGGCAATACTAAGTGTGTCTTAGGTGTGGGTTATAATCCTAATAGAAGTGTTTCTCCTGAATCCTTATTCTCAGCTCTACAACAGTTCTCTGCCTCATATGAACACATTATTCTATGTGGTGATTTTAATGCAGATCTTTTACTATCGGATACTCGAGCCAATCAACTAAGAGATGTGATTGCAACTAATAGACTTTATGTTTCAAATTGTTATGCCACTCGTTTCGCCCCAAACTCAAGACCTAGTCTTCTTGATCTTATGATTGTCTCTGATCTTTCGAATGTTTTCCTGCAAGACCAATTGCCTTTGGATGGTATCTCTGATCATGACCTTATTTACTGCACCTACAACATTGATTTCTCACGTGTGCCAACTCCATCGAGTTTTCATTTTAGAGATTTTAAATCAGTGGACAACTTTGCGCTACAAGCTGATGCCATGGAGTTCCCTTGGCATTTATGTCAAAATTTCTCCAATTCAGCCGACAAAGTTGAATATTTTCAATCATTGGTTCTCGAACTATTTGAAAAGCATGTTCCTCTTAAAACGGTATCGATTCGCAGCAAAAATTGCCCCTGGTTTACTTCAGATGTTGTTAGGTCAATTAAGAATCGTAGAAAGTTATATATGAAATGGAAGCTTAGTCCTACCAATGAAAATTGGAACTTATTTTGCCGTGCGAGAAATGATGCAACATTTGTGACTCGCAGAGCCAAAAAGCGATTTTTCATGTCAAAGTTGGATACAAATCAATCATCTCGCAAGCTCTGGAATAATCTTGTAGCTTATAGCATTCTAAAAAAACCATTAGGATACATTTTTCCGTTAGACCAATAAATTTTAAGACAAATGTGCGCAAATGCAACAGTGTGGAAAATACCACATCGAAGTATAAAAACACATTTTGTCCCCGTTTTCTCAAAATCTCTTGCTCCAACGAAAAACAGGAGTTTGTCTTTTTTCTGTAGAATTTTATAAGCTACATGTTTTCCAAAGACACTTCTTAAAAAACCTGATGGTTTTCGAAAAATTTTCAAAAATACTGGATTTTTACGCTTTCACCACAGAAAATTAAAAGCCCTTGTCAAAATTTAAGGTATTTGTTTAAGAAATGCGTAAGACATCAAAACGAAGATCTCCACCAAAATTCAGCTCTTTCGAAGTTATATTTGAAGTGAAATTCTAATTTTATCGAAATATTTGAACAAAAATGTTTTATTTTTGTTTGATTTTGAACCTGTTTGATTGGGTTCAAACGGTTATAACTGTCTATTTAAACAAAGCTTTGGCAAGTTTAATACTTTTTTTGAAACTACAGAAAAATAGGCAGTTTTTGAAATATAAAACCAGTATTGAGCCATACGAATTTTATTCAGGGGGCTCATCAAAAGATTGAGGTCAAAACTTAATTTTGGCAAAGTTCAATATTATCTAATGATTTGTAGGCAAATGGTGACGCCAATCAAAAATATTTTACTCAGTAAAGTTGGTGAAACTATAAGTGAATTTTTTAATGCAAAATTTGTAAAAAACAAAAATCAATTATGGACAGGGTGAGCAAAAAACTGGTTCAAAGTTAGATTTTTTTCAAACTTCAAAAAATAGCCGTTACTCGAGAACCGCTATGATTCGGTATGGAAAAGTTACCAAATTAAGATAGTTCATCACCTGGCCTATCACCAATTTCAGTTTGGACCATTGTTAATGGGACACCCTGTATATGAAAGTATGTATAAGAATTTGTAAATATTTTATTTTTAGGTATTTTATAACAAAATAGTATGTTTTATCCTTATTGTTAAGGTACTATAAAAGACTAAGTCTTATTTGTACATTGGTAATTAAATAAATTGAAAATTGAAATTGAAATTATGGGAGCCGATTCACTCAAAGTCTGCATGCAGCGCAGCGCTGCACGATGTCTCTATTTCTAAATTTGCTGCCTAGTTTCATTGCAGCCACAACTGAAAAAAAAAAAATTCAAAATAATTGCTATTTGGCATTACTCATATTGACATCACCTGCCATTCTTTCAAAAAATTTGTTTGTGTTGGTGATTTTTGTTTAAGAATCCATGAAGCGGGCGTTGCCACCCTACCATCGTCCAACGAAGAAAATCTCATTCCAACACTATTGTGTGACATCGGTAACGTGAGTCTGCACGCATCTCTGCATGCAGATTCGCTGCACATCTGTTTTACCCATATTTCAAAATTTGATGCCTAGTTTCATTGCAGCCACAACCGAAAAACGAAAATTTCTAAAAAATTGCTATTTGGCATTAGTCATATTGACATCACCTGCCATTCTTTCAAAAAATTTGTTTGTGTTGGTGATTTTTGTTTAAGAATCCATGAAGCCGGCGTTGCCACCCTGCCATCGCCCAACGAAGAAAATCTCATTCCAACACTATTGTGTGACATCGGCATCGCTGTGCTTTCATGTATTTGTTTGACATAACTATGCATCATGAATGTCAGAAACTATGCACATGTGTTTCGTGTGCAGCTCTGCATGCAGAGATGCGTGCAGAGTCGCTGCACATCTGTTTTAGTCATTGTTCAATCTTTTTCTACTCGTAGGACAGTCGCCCGAAGGAGTTACCACCGAAATCATTCCGTTCGGACGCCGGAAACAATTGCTTTTGTAGTTGCACAGACATCGCAGTCTGTGAAGCTTTTTTCTGAAACCCCATTTCATTGGCTATAACTGAGCAAGTTGAGGAAAATGAGATTTCGCCAAGCGAATGCAAAATTTTATTTCCACATGATTTTGACATCGAGAACTCTAAGATCTCATTTTCTTCAACGGCGTTGCGGTTTCGCTTAGTTTTTGTTTTATTCGAACTATTACAGCAAGCATTAGCAAAACTTAATTGTATGGTTTTAAAATTGTTTTAAACCTGTGGCGCAAAATTTTTAAACAGCCTCATATTAAGGTTTTTGTATGATACACTACTTACCATTTTAATAATTTTAAAACAATTGACCCAAATGCTGTACATTTTAAATAGTTTTTAACTTGTATATCACACTAAACCTAATTCCTTCATAAAATCCAGCGTAACAATTCCAATTAAGTGATGCCTAGTGCAAAAACTTAAAAAAACATATCCATTTTGAGATTTATAAACATCAAAGCCTCATATTATGGATTAAGAACGATGCTAAAAATAGCCATTTGGTGATTTTAAGCATAGTAATAGCTGATGCTAAGCTTGTTTAAAATTAGCAATAATCAATTCTTAAACTAGTTTTATACTAAAATTGATTTAACATCACTGGTTGCTTCAACTAACCCACACGGGAAGATCGAAATACCAGTTATCCAAAGCATGTAACTACTCGTATGACGACCGCTAACGTTGAGTTTGCAACCGTCGAGATATGGTCGTGTCGGACTATTTTGAAAAGCGTTTCCATCCTTGTCCACCATTGGATTCATGGCTCCTCTCTCTTCTGATTTTATTCTGCAGTGGCTTACGCACAATCCCATAGTTATATGTAATTTATAGCTTCCGAGAAAAATATTCAATATTTAATCGACTGCTAAGATTCCAGCATGATTGCGCCAGCCCCTTATTAAATTGTCAGCAAATCACTATTGGATGTTTTCTTGACATTGAAAGGGAAAGCAATAATATTTTCAAAACTAAAAGCGTTTGGTTGATTGTTGTAAGAAATTCTGATCCAGGATCGGAGCAGCCCTTTTGGTTTGGGATAAAAATCTCGAATCCCAAACCCGTTTGCACGGAAAAATATTGCAGGTTTAAGATAACCAAGCCTTGGTTAAGATAACCAAGTCTTGGTTATTTTTAACCAAGTGACACCGCTAATAAACCTCTAACAGTGTTATTCGTTTAAAAAGATTCAACTTTGTTAAGGGAACTCTAGAACCAAGTTACTTCGTTAAAAGCCATTTCCCCTCCGAAACTACTTAGTTAAAAAAGAACGTTCTTTAAGAGAGCTCTCTCTTGAGTTCTCAATATACTTTGTTATATTAAACCAACTATGTACTGTGTTATAAAAAACCAACCAGCTTGTTTATACTTAACAAACCTACTCTGTTAAAATCATTCTGTTAACCAAGTTACTTGGTTGATTTTAACAAAGTTACTCTGTTCCAATCAAATAAGCCAATTTGTTAAATTTAACCAACTACTTCGTTAAATTTAAACAACTTTCTCTATTGAAATTAAACAACCTACTTGGTTATAATTAGCAGCCTTACTTTGTTAAATTTAGGCAATCTACTCTGTTAAATTTAACCAACTCTGTTAAAAATAACCAACTTACTCTGTCAAAATTTCAATATTTTTCGTTGAATTTGACCAACCTACTCTGGTAAAATTACCCAACCTATAGTCTGTTAAATTAAACTAACTCAAAAATAGGTCAAACATTTCCAATTCAGCTAAAAAATTGGAATCATTTAGTCTAGATTACAACAAGACGAAATTCGAAAATTTGATCCAAATCGGTCAAATAGTTTTGGCAAGAAACATGATGTTAACTAAGTGCAACAATGCTGGTTGTGAAAGTAGTACACTTAAGTTGGCACTGATTTTTATGAACGTACTTAAAACCCTTAACTATCATAATGCTTGATTCCATATTTTTAGCAGGATTGGACAACTTTTGACCAATTTTTAAAGTTACTTAGTTTTTCAGTTTTTTTTTTTTAATTCATATTTAGATGGCAACAGAAGTATTACATGCATGAACTCAAAACTAATGTGGTCTTGTAGAAAATTTTATAACAAGCAAGTTTAAAGTTGGTGTTTTTTTTCCCTAAGTTGCATATTTCCAAGGTTATAAAGGAAAATGTCGGAAAAAATGGGGTGATTTTAGCGTTTTTTCACTGTCGCATTTTTCCTGCAGCGACCGCAGCTTTTTCGAAGTTGCCAAATTACCTACAGACTACTCTAACATGCCCCAACAACATATCAAAAATGATATTATTATATATTTATTGAAAAAGAATTGTGTTTTAATAATTATTGCTTTTAAGCATTAAACAACAGAGATTCAATTCACTTATTTGCAATTATGTGGCCAGCTAAAATTAAAACAAATTAAGTTTGGCGGGTTATTTTTTTATTATTAAAGCAGAATAACCATACCACCATCACAGCACAAACCCCAGCAAATTTATATTTTGCCTTGGAACGCTTTAATGGATACCATAATATAGTCATATGATAAGGGTATGAAAAAGCCTGTCTCTCAATGATAAACACTACACAGTGTTTCGTTAATCACCGCCGTTCGTCGATGGGATATGCTATGCACGGATTTATTGAGCTTAATTTTTTTTTAATTGGATAGAAATAACACGCCAATCTTTTCACTGAATTACTAAATATACAAACAAAATGAGCTCAACAAGGCAGCCAAATGTGATGAAGAACTTGCGGACACGTTGCTTATTATCGTATGGAAATGTGTCGAAATGTTTACATTAAAATCTGTCAAACTGAACCACCATAATATGAGGACAAAAAAAGTATGTTGCTTGCGAGCTCCTATAGAGTTTCATTTCGTGAAATATGTATGTACCTACCTTGAAAAAGGATGTTTTTTTATATTTATTTAATTTGTATTTAAATTTTTTTCGTAACAACTAAAGAGAAAATATTGATCCACCAAATTAATTGACTTTCCTTGAACGTAGTCATAGTCCTGTACAACAATGAAAAAGTGAACATGGCTATTAGGAGTAGGTATCTCTATAAAGGAGTTTTTGTCGGTAAGCGTGTTAAGTTATTTATGAAGTATCCTGAGGCTGTGGATAATAATACACGCCGGAGATAATACGTGATGTTATTACATTATTAAGGTACTGCATTCTTGAGAATTTTTCTTAAGCTTGATGTGAAGATGAAGAGAGAAATAGAATGGAGAGAAAACTTATTACGAATTGAAACCAAAAGAAAATCCCTCAAAACTTATACACCAGCCAGAGCAGCCAGGGACTAAACCGAGAGTATGGTAGATATAACATAGATAACACAAGTTTCTTTACTATATTTTGGATTTGGTGTTTAGTAAAAACAATAAAGGATTCTTCGGCAAAGAGCTGCATCACCAGAAACTGAAGCACTTAACTCGTTGTCATGATTGCTTCTTATCACATTTTCATAATTAACAAAATGACATAAAGTGAAAGTTATGTGAGTAACGAGCAAAGTGAGTATAGCATAACAACTTCAAGGGAAAAGAGCGTACTTGCTTTTTATGTATAGTTTAATGTTCATGATGAAGTTTGGCATTACCGCTAAAATGTATGGCATGGTATTATGGTGGTGGTTTGTATAGTTGCTAAGCAGGCTTCTAGAATTTTAAGGACTAAGCATGATCTATTTGTTTATATATTTTTAATTACTTAATTTAAATAAGTTTATGTAGTGTAACTTATGTAACATGTCTGTACCTATTATGTGTGTAAGGAACTGAGGCGGTGAAGACTATATAATTTATTATAGTACACAAGGGTTTTTGAAGGATAGTTACGACTCAAACAGTGTTAGTAATATACATAAAAAGACATATTTAATATATTCGTATTGAATTTTGTAGGGACACAACTGAACCAAATCCACAAACGAACAGAATTTTGAAAACAAACTACTTTTAGGTCACTAAACCACAATCTGGTTAAAATGTTGACTAAATTAAAATCTCTCAATGACTGGCTTCGCTGCGTCTTCATTCACTATTCAAGCACCTCATAACAATAATAATAATATTTATTGAACTGAAGTATTTACAATTGGCTCTTAATTTTAATTAACATTATATAACATTACTACTTACTACTTTACTTAGGTCCTCGGACCTATTACGTCCGTGATGTTTCCCTTACGGGACATAGGGCCTCCACTACACCTACGCGCCATCGTGTACGATTTCTTGAAATATATTTCAGCTCTCTCCAACTTTTCCCCAGTCGTGCCGATTCCTGTTCGACCGTTCTTCGCCATGTACTTCTAGGCCGGCCCACTTGTCTTCCCTCCTGTGTGAGCGGATTCCACTGCATTGCTTGAGATGCAATGCACCGATCGCCTTTTCGAAGCGTATGGCCAATCCACTGCCACTTTCTTCTTCGTATAATAGAATCTATGGGCTCCTGACCCGTTCTCAGCTGAAGTTCGGCATTGGAGATACGGTTGGGCCAGAAAATCCTCAAGATGTTTCGTAGACATCTATTAACGAAGGTTTGCAGCTTTTTAGTGACAGTGTCAGTGACTTTCCAAGTGCTGCAGCCGTAAAGCAGAACGGATTCAACATTGGAGCGGAACAGTCGTAGCTTGGTCTTTAAGCTAAAAGAGTTGTTTCTCAATATTTTGGACAGCATTCCGAACGCAGCCTTTGCTTTTCTGATTCGGCTGTTTACGTCCATTTCAGTTCCGCCACCCGTAGAGACAATACTCCCAAGATATTGGAAATCCTCTACCATCTCTACCGGTTTTCCAGAAATATTTACTTGGATTGATAGTTTTAGACGAGTTGATCTTAAGCCCTACGATTTCTGCTACTTTCTCCACCCTTGTTGTCATTTGATGGAGATCCATGATCCTATGAGAGAGTAAGCATACGTCGTCCGCGTAGTCCAGATGTTTGAGGTGAGATTGCAGAGTCCACTGAATTCCTCCATTTCCATTTGACAAAGCTGCGTGCAGTACGTCAGTTATCACCAACAGGAACAGTATTGGTGACAGTATACAGCCTTGCCTAACTCCACTTTGGATTTCAAACTCCTCTGACAGCCTACCTTTGTGCAAAACGTGACACCTGGATCCATCATATGTAGCCTTGATAATAGCAATCAATTTATCTGGGATGCCCCTCCTGTGCAAAGCAAGCCAAATAAATTCTCTATTGACACTGTCGAACGCCTTTTCAAAATCGATGAACAGCAGGTGAAGTGGTGATCGATATTCAACGCACTGTTCGATGATGATCCGCAAGGTGTTGATGTGATCCACACAGGAAGATCCAGTGCGGAAACCTGCTTGTTCGGCGTCGAGTGTGTCTTCGAGGTGGTCTATAACATTGGTATTTGAATTTGTTTTGGCACATAAGGTGCCTTATTTTATACATAGTTTTAATTTTTATTAAAATTATTTAAAAAATTGTCTTTGATTGTCTTATGCTATTGGGTTGGCTACGAAATCTCGCAAACTAAAATCTCGCACACGAACTCTCGCAATACGAAATCTCGCAAACTAAAATCTCGCATTAACAAACATAAAGGACTTTTATAAATTGCGTTATACTAGGTTTTTCGTTTGTATATGTTGTCAGTTGGTGTGCTTTCAGTTTATTTGCAATAAACAGTACTTTGGGTGGCCCGCTTCGCGGGTTCAAGGATTTTAACTGCCTTCTCGGGTCCTCTGTCCCGCTCACGCGACTCCGTCGCTCCGCTTAGGGTATGCTCAGTCGCCAGGCAGGCGCCTATGTTGTTAGTTGGTGTGCTTTCAGTTTATTTGTAATAAACAGTACCTTGGGTGGCCGGTAGCGGCGGCGTATCGGGTTTAAATGCTTTATCTCCCTTTCATAGGCCCCTGATTTTTCATTTTCCATTTGCAGGAACTTATTTTTCACTGCGGAATTTTCCAACGTGATGTGTTAATGCAAGATTTTAGTTTGCGAGATTTTAGTTGAAATTTGCGAGAATTTTTGTCGTGAAATGTAAATGAGAGATTGTTAAAAGCGAGATTTTGTTATTGCGAGTTTATGAAAAGCGAGTTTATTAGTTTGCGAGATTTCGTATTTCGAGATTTATACAAAAATGCGAGATTTCGTTATTCGAGATTTTAGTTTGCGAGATATCGTAGTGCTCCCATGCTATTTACTGAATACTAGATGGTTCATCTCGGGTTGTTCATATCCGGTGTTGTCTTTGTGGTGGGATGTGGGGATGCATTCAAGCACCTGTTTTGCGATTGTTTTGACCAGTAGACATTGTTTTTTACGTAACCACCGAAAACAACCTGGAAAATAATTAAGGTAATCGTATCGTCTAAGATTTAGTGTCATTAGATACACCATTTAAAAGTACCTTGATCCTTGATATCAGGTGCCATATGCCTAAATTATAGGTAGGTTACCTTTTAATTGTTGTCTGTGAAGTTAGAGCAATGGGACCAAAGCTGTAATTTGCAGTTTTATTTTTTAAATTTCTATTCTTTATTTTGCAGTTCATCTTTTGCTGAAAAATTTGGTAAAAGTGCAAGAGAAAGTAAAATATAAAATAAATAAATTGGGTGGAGCAACGGCTCGTGAGAACCAGGGCCTACTGGCTAACAACTCGAAACCATTCCTGTGTGCGCGTGTCAGCACAAATGGAAGGGACCTACAGTTTTATGCTGAATCCGAACGGCTAGACGAGAAGCACTTATTCATGACAAGTCCTACTCTTGGAGGACTTGTCAATTCCTTGCAAGAGGCAGTGGCCCTGAAGAAAACTTCTAAGTTTTTAGGTGAACGGGGCTGGGAAGTGAACCCAGACCTCCAGCGTGACAGTCCATTGCACTAACCACTACGCTACAGGCTACTACAAAAGATAGTACAATCAAACTACGAAAACAATTAGAGCATGTTCAAAATAAGCCTCATCCTACTGCCTTCTTATAAATAAACATGAATAATTTACTTATCTCTCCAAAAACGAAAATAAATCTCCACCTAAATGAATACAAACAAAATTAAGTAGGCGCATACAATTTGAAATCAATAAATTGCATTTAATTAAACAGAAGGATTAAACATACAAAGATACAAAAAAAAAAAAAAAAAAACGATAACAAAAATGGAGAGTGCATTTTATTTTTAATTTCAACAGGAAGTCAAACTTGAAATTAACTATTTTTAATGATGCTGATATTTGTGTTTATTAATTATAATAATTAACTTACAGGTAGAGACAAAAGCTGAAGTGTTCAATGTGTGCTTTCAATACATTATAACTTGTTTGTTGTGTGAATACGGTATACATATTTTTATATCTACATAATTATATCTATATCAGTTGATTTGATCAAATAGCTACTACACAAAAAAAAGTCTTTGGTTTTTTGGAAGAGAAATAATTTTGAAGTCGTAGGCATTAAAATAATCAATGATTTAACTTTCGAAGGGTCTCAAAATCAACAGTTAACTTTTTCAATGATGGTTTTCAATGATAGGTATAACTGGCCCCTAAGGGGTAATAAAAGAAAACGTGTCACGTAAACCATCTCAATTTAAGTCAGTAATCATTAAATAACTGATTTAGAGGTTCTTCCATATAAGTCTATCTATAATATTTGATATTTAACATTAATAGACTTAGAATTTGGTGTACTTTTCATTGGCGTAGTGAGCACTTTGCCATGGCAGGGGCGGCAAAATCGGCCACATGAAATTAAAAAAATCCTTTATTCTTCAAATTAATTAATTTGGTGAGCTTAAAGAATCCAATTCAAAAATTTCCCAGTGGTTAAAATGCTTAATATTTAATTTATTTATTTTATTTAAAAATATGTTTATTTAATTTTATTTATTTATTTAACTCAGAAAAACAGTAGTGAAATTAAATATGTATTAATTTATAAACAATTTAATGGAAACTGTTATAATATGCTGGCATCGTCTAGCCAAAAAGTAGTCTTTGTCAATCTTTAAATCGATTAGTCATTAAAAATCTATGTCCAACTATAAGTGAATTTTATTGCATATAAAACTTGTGTGACCTCGGGATTTCAGAAACAATTATTAAAAAGAATTAGAAAAATTTCGTATCGTGTTTATTTTTAGAATTTCAATTTAAATATTATTGAATTTATAAGAGTGTAATATATAAGAGTGGGTCGTTTATCCGGATGGAGATTAAACAATAGCAAATTGATCAATAAATGTATGTGCCAACTGCCAAATAAATTACATGTTCTCAAAAAATGCAGGGTAAACATTTCGCGCTATCGAAAATTTAGTTTTAAAATTTCCTGCCGTGAGCCAGTGGTTTTAAATACATAATAGGTATATCCTATGGCGGCAAATTTTTTTTTAAGTTTTTGAACCACGTTAAAACTGTTATACAGTTTTTGTGTTTTGAAAATGAAGTTAATTCCTATAATTTCTGTTAACATTTGTTTATTGGCTGCTCTTCCATGCAAATGGTTCAAGATAATTCTTTATTATGTACCTGTTCCTGTAGCACCCTTGCATCCACGGTAATAGAATCGCTTTATTACGATATTTTTCATATTGTATCATTAATTTCTTATTTTATTCATTCAAATACACATTAAAATCATTTTTTTGCCGTGATACTTGGTTACTACTTTTTTAAAGCTGGAAAAAAATCAGGGGGGGGCGCCAAAAATTGGGTCTACCCCGGGCGTCAAAAACCCACGCTACGCCACTGGAACTTTTAGATCTCACTGCTTTTTACGGCTGACTTGTTACGCAAAGGTTTTTGTAGTTACATGGAAGAGCTTTTTCTTTTTGCAAAGATGAGACCCTCATAAGGAAAAGTATGTTTTTAATGTATGCGTTTATGTCAAGTGTTACAAGTCCTACCCCTCTACCAATTTTCATAAGCTGGAAGTGCTTTATTGAAATGATAATAATTGATAAGAAGTGGGTGAATGAAACGCCCCTGCATAAAAAAATTCATCATTTCAACTCTTTCTTTGTATAAACGTGAATACTAACCACTTTACGAAATTTCATAATCCTGTACCAATCGGAATTGCTCTATTTATTTAATATTAATATTAATTCTGTGAAAGATGGTGTTTGCCACGTCCACTTAATGTAAAATCTCAAATTTTTAATTTTCCCTTTGCTTACATGTCAAGTCCTATCGCTCTACCAAATTTCATCATTCTACGACATCAATCAGAAGTTCTCTGCATTCTTAGTTGATATCAGTCCTGAGAATATGGGCGGGTGCTACGCCCCTAAATGGATAATTTTAAATTTTCCAATATTTCCTTTGGATTGACCACCAGTCTACCAAATTTTATTTTTCTGCAACAATACGAATTCTTAAAAAATGGACGGATGCGACGACGGCGACGCGAAGCCCCCAAATTAATATTCATATCAATTTTTTTAATTTAGCCCTTGTTTGCAATTCAAGTTCTACCGTTCTACAAAATTTAATCATTCTACGACAACCAGAAGTGCTCCATATAATTGATATCAATTCTGCGAAAATGGATGACACGCCCTCTGAATGTAAAATCACAAATTTTAAGATTTAGCATCTGCTGGCACTTCTACGAAAATTGGAAGTGATCCTCATAATTTATATGAATTCCATTCAAATGGGCGGATGCCACGCTCCCTGAATATATAATCCCAAATTTTAAAATATTGCCTTTGCCTGCTCTTTAAGCCCTATCGCTGTACCAAATTTCACCAATCTACGACAATTATAAGTACTTAAGTAATTATATCAAGTCTATGAAAATAGGCAGGTACCACGCGTCCTGAATAGAAAATCTTAATTTTTTTGCTTGGTATACACCACAAGGCCTACCGTTGTGCGAAATTACAAGATTCTACGATTTCAGGAAGTGCTCCATAATTTTGTTGATCTGTCAGTGAGTGAGTCAGTGAGTGATTCAGTCAGTTACGGTTTTGCAATTTTTGCGGTATATCTCGGAAACCACTGATGCTAATGAAATGAAATATGGCTAGTTGCCTAGACCCGGTGAGCTAAGCAAATGCTGCGAGTTTCAAGTTTCTGACTTTATTGGTACTGAAGTTAGCTATATCCGTATACCTCTGATGGTTGAATAAAAGAAAAACCTATTGGCCTGTAAGCAATTAGGTATAGGTAGGTACATGCAAAGAAAAACAACTCTCTGTATGGTTTTTATCTTTCAAGCCCAAACAAAACTTTGCAAAGCAATAAAAACCTATTCAGAGGGATGTAGTGATTTAGATTTGAAAATGAAATTTCTTAGAAAAATAAAAAGGATAAAGAGTCTAGTTTCAGAATAGCTATACCCTTCGATTCCCACATCATCGTCGTCGTTGGATGGAGGCAATCGGCAGTGGGCAATGCTCTCCTGGCGCACTTCCAACTTGTTGACAATGCAAAGGCAAACTAAAGCAGTATCTATGTACATGATAAATACATCTTGCTATTGAAGCAACAATATTATGTAGGTTTATCTAGGTCTACATAGATATTGACTATTGAAAAAGCCATTAATTCCTTTTGAACACTAATTGTTCAACTATTAACATCTCTTATTGTTGTTGTTTTACATTTCTATTTGCAATTTCTTTTCAACAAATCAGCTTCCTAGTGACAGCGAAATCGTTATAGAATGTGTTTACTTTGTACGGTAACATTTTGGAAATGTTCCGGAAATTGGAATTTAAAGCTAATCTTTAAATACCCCTGGGCCTTGGATGTAGCATGTGGTGTCAATAAGTGCCTTTTCTCCAAGAATACTGCTCAATTCCTAAGATTTGCTTCAGATCGCATGTCATGGAAATAAGTTATGTTTAAGCTTGTAGCTTGAAAACCCATAAAATTTTAAACGAAGTGTGATATGACCGATACAAGTTGCATATAAGTTTTTAGATATGAGTGTTTTTTATTATACAAATTCTATAAACTACTGAAATACATGAGCCAAGTAGAAGACTTAGCATTATTTAATTGGACACTGTCAACTGAAGAGTCCAAGTGAGAACGCCGGGACGAAACGCCAATTTGCTATATATGGAATCTATACGTTTTTAGTTTAATTTAGCGCCACTAAGTAACAAATGTAGCTCTGTAGGTAGTTGGCATTTGGCAACATAAATATGAATATTATGTAGATACGAAACAAATTTTGTGTGCGAACAATGTAAAAATAAGAAAAGACGTAAAAAATCAGAACGATATGCTTATACAGTGTGTTTTTTTAGAGGTATATAATTTTAAGTTTGCAACACTATACTAACTGGCGGCCATTTTGTCAGCTGTCAAGTGATTTATTTTTAGTTTGATTTGGCATTTCAACATGAATAGACTGACGCCTGAACAACGCTTCCAAATTGTGCAAATCTATTTTGAAAATCATTGTTCTGTTCGAAATACGTATCGCGCACTACGTCCATTTTACGGTCAACATAATTGTTCATGAGAGCAATTAATTCGATTAACTATGGAACGTTCTCGTATCACCCCAACTAACAATTCAGCTTCTTTCACTTTATATAAAGCTTCGGTACGGCCTTCGGCGGAATTAAATTTCTTATACATGTAACGAGCTGGATAACTACTTCTTTAAAGCCGAATAGAAATAATAAAAAGAAGACTTACCGAGTTTGCGAGCTGTCACTCGAATAGGCTTCTAAAATTGATATTACAGAAGATAATTGAAGATGTCACTTTAAAACGGCTGCATAAAATTTGTATATAAGTTGCTTCCTTTAAAAGTTTTCTGTAACCATTTTCAATAAGCTTTATTGAATATATTCGATACGGCTTGTTAAGTCTTACTAAAGAATCATAAAAGAATGGCCACGTTCGGGTGGTAGGCAGACATATGGTATCTACTTTAGTATCTGATACGTTTTCGAACGACCAAAACCAAACCAAACGAAATCCAAGAAAATAAACAGGTGAGATATCAGCTGTTAGTATGAAGTATCTCTCCCAAACCAACGCGAAAGCGGCGCGGAACATTAACCGACAGCAGTTTTTTTTTGTTGTTTAGCATTATTTATTTGTCATTTATTTTTTATGATTGTGAATGATTCGCCCTGCATAGCGTATGTTCCGCGTTAGTTTGGGAGAGCCTTAATCCAAACAGATTCGAACATTTTTGGGATAGCCTTAGATTTCTTTTTGATATCAGCTGTTTGGTTCGTCGGCTGGTTTTTTCTTTAGGCATTACAACAACACGAACAAATCTAGATACCATTGGCGACGTTCCCGAACGCGGCCCATATGTCAATCTATAATAAAGAAGCTCGAATTTGTATAAGTCATTTTAAAGAAGCTTTTTCAAAAAACTATTCACGTCAAACAGTGCATACGGAAGAAGTCATTGCCGCTGTAGGGGGGCGTAGCGTAGAGGAAGACCCGAATTAGTCTATCCGCCATCGTGCATATGAATTGGATTATGTGTCCAGACACTTAAAGGAAGATTTTGCGGAAGGTGCTTACAAAATCCAACTCGTGTAAGAATTGAAACCACAGGATCACCTAGCAAGGCGTAGATTTGGTGAATGGGCCCAAAACAAGATTGCCGTTGATCACAATTTTCATAAGCGAATTTTGTTTAGCGATGAAGCTCGCTTTTGGTTAAATGGATACGTCAATACACAAAACTGCGTATTTGGAGTGATGATAACCCTCAAGTGTATGTTGAGACACCGTTACATCCACAAAAACTGAAACCCGATCTGCAACCCACCGTGAGTGGACGTGTGTAGGAGTGTGAATTACGTTGTGAACTTCCTAGTCAATAACCCTATCAATTGCAATATTCTGTTTTTTTTTTTTTCCTCCTATTGCCGCTTATTATAAAAAAATAAAATATCCATTCCCTCTAAAATATAATATAATAAATAAAAAAAATTAGAAATACAAAACCAACACAAATCGCGCCGCGCAAATAAATAGAATCAATAGACTACATACATACTTAAACAAGTTACAAATAAAAAAAAAAAAAAAAAAAGTGCAAGTGGCAGTGCATAAAAACTACAACAAAAGTGCACCCGTGTAGCGACGTTTAAGATGATCAAACCACAAACAGGCATAGCACAGCGGTAATTCCCAATCTCTCCTTTCCACTTCACTCACAGTGCTTTGGCTTAGTTATTATATGTAGTATATGTATGTATCATTACATGCAATTCTTATGATGGACTAAGCCGAAGCATATCAGATAAATTGCTGTTATTAATTTTGTGTATCCAGGGGCGGATCAGTACACTGCTTTTTTAGGCATAACACTAGTAGTATTGTACTGTGAAGTCATTTGGGGCCCAAACTTGATATCAGCATAGATAACTGTCTGATTTGGTTTTTTATGTCTGTTTATTGTAATGGTGGGTGAATTTAGGGTTGACTACAGCAACATTCGGGGACTGAGGCAGAATTTTTGTGCTGCATATGTCCATACTGTGAAAAACAGGCCAGCTGTTTTGGCACTAAGTGAAACCCAGGTAGGGGAAAATACCGATCACTCGGAATTCAGCCTACATGGGTATAGCTTAGTGCCTCTATTTTTTCCACATCATGGTCTCGCCGTGTATGTTCGCAGTGATGTAGCTTATCAGCTTCAACCACAATATGGTTCATGTTTGAATACGAACTTTAATTTCATGTGGTTTAAATTCACCATCCATAAGCGCATCATCCATACTTGTTTTATTTATCGTAGTCCTAGTTTGGATAGTAATTCGACTTCCAACGAATTCGATGCACTATCCGACTCCATCCAGAGAATTATTTCCCATTTTCCGCGCAGTGAAATCGTTGTTACGGGCGATTTCAATGTACATAATTCTTCGTGGCTACGCTATTCGGGTCAGACAACACCCGAAGGAAGGTATGTCGAGATTTTTGCTGAGATAAACAACCTAACTCAGCTGGTCGACGAGCCTACTCGGATTCCTGACGTTGCAGGTCAATCCGCCAACACTCTAGATTTGTTTCTTACCTCTGACCCTGATAAATACACTATAAGTGTATTATCGCCTCTAGGCACATCAGACCATTGTGTCATATCTGCGAATTTCTCGTACCACCAAAACACAGTTAAAGAAAAAACTCCCAAGAGAACCGTTTGGCAGTATGAGAAAGCCAACTGGGACGGTCTCAATGTTTTCTTCAGGAACTTTAACTGGTCACTATGCTTCCTCGATAGTGACGTAGATTCCAGTGCAGATATGATTACAAACTTAATTCTTTGTGGAATGAGAAATTTTATCCCGAATAGGGTGAAACCTATCAAACCCAAAGAAAACTCATGGTTTGATTCGAGCTGTAAAGAGGTTATTAGGGTTAGAGAAGTAAGCTTCCGAAGTTATAAAGCCAACCCTACAGAGGAAAACCGGAAAAAGTTTCAACAAGCTAGAAAGACCTGTAACGTTCATATTCGACGAACCAAATTTTTACATGATCAAAAATTACGGCAAAAAATTCTACAATGTCCCAAAGGTAGTAAAAATTTTTGGTCATTTGTAAAAAACATACGAAACACCACCTCGTCCTCGGTTCCAACGCTCGTCTTCAACGATACTCCTTTTGTCAGCTCAATCGATAAAGCCAATTTGCTTGCAGCACAGTTTGCTGTTAATTCGTCGCTGCCTGAAAGTGATATGACTCCTCCTGTACTTGAGAGCGCAAATGATTCTATGGGACAAATCTTCTTCCGCACTCGTGCAGTTGCCAGAGTTCTGAAAGATCTCGATATACACAAATCCGCTGGCCCGGATAGTATTCCTCCCATTGTTCTGAAGAGGTGTTCTTCAACGCTGGCAAAACCACTGCGTAAGCTTTTCCATCTGTCCTACTCTACTGGTCTCTTTCCGAGTGGATGGAAAACAGCATTTGTCCAGCCTGTCCCTAAAAAAGGCGTGTCTTCTTCCCCCTCCAACTATCGGCCAATTGCGCTTACGTCCCTTCTTTCCAAGGTCATGGAAACGCTGATTAATTTTCAGCTCAAGAAATATCTCGAAGAACGAAAGCTTCTTAATGACCGGCAGTACGGCTTTCGTAGCAATAGGTCCACTGGTGATCTGATGGTATATCTCACCGAACAGTGGCACAAATCTTTACATCGTTTTGGAGAAAGTAAGATTATTGCGCTTGATATTTCCAAAGCATTTGATAGAGTTTGGCATCAAGCTCTCTTATCGAAAATGCGTGCATTTGGTATCGATGAATCTCTTCTTCGTTGGATTAGAAATTACCTTTCGGACCGTTCGATACAAGTTGTATTGGATGGTTTCAAGTCTGAAATTCACAAAATAAATGCTGGTGTGCCCCAGGGCTCCGTTCTGTCTCCGACTCTCTTCCTTATATTCATAAACGATCTTTTATCTGAAACTTCTAATCCATTAAATTGTTTCGCTGATGACAGTACCCTCAGCTTCTCATATTCGTTTACAGATTCTCATCCATGTCCTTCGGATGTGGAACTTGAACGGCAGCGTATGATAAGCTCACTAAATTCTGATCTCGACAGCATTGTCCAATGGGGAATCAAAAACCGTGTAGAATTTAATGCTTCAAAAACTCAATGCTGTCTACTGTCGTTAAAACGAAACCCACCCCCCATGCCACTATCCATGAGTGGCACTTGCATTGAGGAAACCGAAAAGCTTTCAGTCCTCGGTATGTGTGTCACAGACCACCTTTTATGGAACGACCACATATTCGACATCGCCAAAAATGCTGCTAAGTGTTTAGGTTTTCTCCGTCGATGCAAGAAATTTTTCTCCCCTTCTGATCTGGCTGTGATCTACAAAGCCTTTATTCGTCCAAAACTTGAGTATAACTCTCACATTTGGGCAGGTGCTCCAATAACCTACTTGAGTTTATTGGATAGAATTGAAAAGAGAGCTCTTAAAATGATAGGTGAAAGAACTATAACGGAAACATTCTCATCCCTTGAGCACCGTCGAAATGTTTCATGTCTTTCGTTATTTTACCGTTATTTCCATAAACAATGCTCTAGTGAAATAGCCAGTTGCATTCCTCCCCTTAAACAATTCAACCGTAATACTCGCGCTTCTAGGAATGCCCATCAGTTTACCCTTGAGCCCAATTTCGGACGTACTGTTAAGTACAGAGATTCTTTCTTTAGTCGCACTACTCGAATGTGGAATGCTCTACCCAGCTCAATTTTCCCCTCCCATTGTGATCTACAGACGTTCAAAACCAATGTGCATCGGTATCTCCTTTTAAATCCCCTCCAATCTACCTAATCGCTCGTGCTGTGTATATCATCTTAAGGGTAGTCACAACCCCTTTTGCACGCGCTTAATATAAAAAAAAAAAAAAAAAAAAAATGACAACAAGGGCCGAGAGAGAAGCAGAAATCGTAGGGCTTAAGATCAATTCGGCAAAAACTAAAAGGATCAGCCTTGGAACTTCCTCATCAATCCAAGTAAATATGTCTGGACCGGTAGAGATGGTAGAGGATTTCCAATATCTTGGGAGTATTGTATCTACGGGTGGCAGAACAGATCTGGACGTAAACAGCCGAATCAGAAAAGCAAAGGCTGCGTTCGGAATGCTATTCAAAATATGGAGAAACAACTCTTTTAGCTTAAAGACCAAACTACGACTGTTCCATTCCAATGTTGAATCCGTTCTGATTTAAGGGTGCAGCACTTGGAAAGTCACTAACACTGTCACTAGAAAGCTGCAAGCGTTCGTTAATAGATGTCTACGAAACATCTTGAGGATTTTCTGGCCCAACCGTATCTCCAATGATGAACTTCATGCGAGAACGGGTCAGGAGCCCGTAGACTCCATTATACGAAGAAGAAGGTAGGTAGGTAGAGATGGCGGTCACAAGCATCCTTGCTCGATGACCCAATTAACGCGGTAATGCACCGTTTTGATACCATAACTCGTTTGACCTGTGGGTTAAAAGAACATTTTTAAAGAAAAAGAGGGTATTTGGTGATAGATCTCCCAACGGATCATCGCCTACGCCCGAGTTCAGCTGCAGTATGCTACGCTAAGCAATTTGCTGATTTGCCCAGAACGCATACGATCTGATCCCTTAGGGTGATCGTCTAGTCGCACACTCGGATATGGTAATCTCTGTACACCTCCGTCTGTTTGCACAACATGACTTGTGGTTACCAGAGAAAGTACCACCCGCCTGTATTACCAGACGCTTTTATTGGATTTAGACATGTGATGAAACTTATTAAGGATTTGGACATAGGAAAAACACCCGATAGGACCAAAGTTCGCAACTAAAAACCATCTACACTGTGCCAACTAGGCAACTTGTTGACTGGTATTGAAGCGAAGGTTGGCACAACCATGTGATCCTCCGGTCCTCGTGCACCATGAGCCACCTTCAAAAACCAGTAGTCTGCTAGCTCACATTCAAAGGAGTTTGGGGAAGAAAATGGTGCAAAAGGAAACCGAAGTTAATTCTAGATCCATTGAAACATTCTTGAACTTGAAAATAGGAAAACACTCAAAAGGGTCGAAGTCCGCAACTAAGACCCATCTACACTGTGCCACCTAGGCACTTGTTGGCTGGTATTGAAGCGGAGATCGGCCCAATTGTGTGATCGTCCGGTCCTCGTGCACCATGAGCCACCTTCAAAAACCGTTAGTCTGCTAGCTCGCAGTCATAGGAGTTTGGGGAAGAAGACGGTGCAAGAGGAACCGAAGTAAATCCTAGATCCATTTCGTCGCGTTGAGGAAAGAAGTAAAATCTTTGATCTTCGTTCCGGAGAGTTCGTTAAGGTCGTCAAAAAAAGACTTCCCAAAAGATTGTTGCCTCATTCTGACCAAAGCGGGACATTTACAGAGGAAATGAAAGACTGTTTCCTTTTCCTGCTGGTCCCCACAACTACGACAGTGAGTATTGTAGGGGATGCCAAGCTTCGCCGCATGTTCTCCTATTGGCCAGTGTCCAGTGCATGTTGCAACAATCCTTGCTATGTCTCGCCTGGGTCTGCACATTAGGTTAATAGTTCGGGATTTATTATAGGTAGGCCAGATTTTTCTAGCAATAATGTAGTTAGTTAAACTATTCCACCTACGATTAGATTCTGAGAGAAAAATTGAGAATATATTGCCCTTCATAACTCCAAGAGGAATACTGACTCTTTCCGCAAGTGAGTTATGAAGGGCTGAACCTTGCCTGGCCAGCTCGTCAGCCCGCTCATTGCCCTCAATGCCACTGTGACCCGGAACCCAGATAAGAGTGACCCTGAGGTTAGTGTTCAGACTCAGAAGCTCTTTCTGGCATTGTCGTACTAATTTTGAGGATGATGTAGCCGAATTAATGGCTTTGACAGCCGCTTGACTGTCTGAGAAAATATCTGTATTTCGGTTCTGGTTTGGATTTTGTTTAAGTAGCTTGCATGCTTCCCTGATCACCAGTACTTCAGCCTGAAAGACACTAGCAAAGTCAGGTAGCCGAAAAGACCTGGATATATTTAGGGACTCTGAGAAAATACCCGCACCAACACCGCACTCCATCTTTGACCCATACGAAGAAGAAAGTTGCAGTGGATTGGCCATACGCTTCGTAAAGGTGATCGGTGCATTGCATCTCAAGCAATGCAGTGGAAACCCGCTCACACAGGAGGGAAGACAAGTGGGCCGGCCTAAAAGTACATGGCGAAGAACGGTCGAACAGGAATCGGCACGACTGGGGACAGGTTGGAGAGAGCTAAAATATATTTACAGAAATCGTACACGATGGCGCGTAGGAGTAGTGGAGGCCCTATGTCCCGTAAGGGAAACATCACGGACGTAATAGATCCGAGGATCTAAGTAAGTAAGTAAGCAGAGGGCATATGAAAATCATAGCGCCATAAAATGGGCATTTGATTAGACCTTAATTGAGCGGGAATCCCCCAGAGTTTGAATGGAAAAAGGTAAGCTATACTTAAAGGGGGTGATTCGAACGCGCGATAATAATTTTCCCTAACATAACGATGATATAGAACGCGAAAAAAGTGGGTCCCACATTTCTGTCTGTCTGTCTGTACCTCAAACTTCAGCTTTAATCACTCAAGCGATTTTCTTCAAACTTTGAACTTAAGTTTTTAGGGGATTCCCTAGAGATAAAATTGAAACATTTTGTATATCAAGGAATAACCATACACCCAATATACAAAAACTAATATTTTTCAGAAACTGCCTAACGGATTTCACAAAAAATTAACGAGCCACTATTAAAGACATGGTCAGTATTTGATTTTACTTAAGTTTTTCCTTTAATCAGTTATTAACGGTAACTTTCATAAGACCGATTTTTTGGTTTGTAAATTGTTCTTTAATCTCTTCACCGATTCGAATATCAACTCATAATTGCTGGATTGGCTCAAGTTTGCGAGATATGTTAGACTTAAAGTGACAGAAAGCTGTCACTTTTCGTGCTATATTGGCCAAATTTGAGTAATATTAGAACCTTGGAGATGTGGGGCGTATAGGTAGATCCCGCTATGGATGATTGACTCAATACTTCCAGGTCATTAGTGAAAGTGTTAGAGCTTAACCTGAAACATCGATAAGGTGATATTCAACACAGTTAGACATACCGCGTGGCATGATTCTTAAAATCATGCATCTATACCCTCACATAATCCAGTTGATCCTACAATTAATTAAGTTGTTGCGCGAACAATTCCCAGATCGCATTATTTAAAAAAAAAGAAGAAAAACTGATATTGAATGCCCGCGGCAATCGCGGGGATATCTGAAAGGAAAAGGTTTACATTAATAAACCACAGACTATACAGAAGCTGAAACTCAACATTCGCACAAAAAACGCGGAAATTCTACCGGCAAGGAAATAATTTAAAAAGTCATGGAAAATGCTAAAAAGCCCATAAGTGCCTGTATTCTATAGGCGGCCTCTTAACCGATATAATTTTCACACCTAATACAATTATTTGGTATTTCCACGTAAGTAACATTAATTTGTTTTTCATTTCATTAGTTTTTATCTTTTCGTTCAAAAGTTATTCCAGATTTAATAATTATGTATGGGACTTTTTACCCATCCTGTCCAAAATGTGTTTTTTCAACATTTGACCTTTTTTGCAACACTCGGATTGATGTGGACTTTTGACAGCTTATTTGTAATGGCAAAATAAAGGGCTTTAGCCCAATTTAATGCCAGGTTTGAATTTGTCTCGAGTTTAATTTTTTGTTGTCTTTTTTAAAAAGGTTAGATTCAATTATTGCCCTTTAAGATCCCGGTAAAATCGAGGGCGAAGCTAAACGAAAATCAATTTCAATTCTATACCAAACAAATTAATCCATGAAATAAATCCCTGTCATAGCCAGAAGAGATTTGGATCAACTTGATTTCGTTTCGAATTGCCTGATGGGTGTCTAGGTGCGAATTGCAAAAACGAAAAAGGTGATTATTTGATTCCTCCCATGAGTTTTGCATATCAACAGGGGCAGACAATCAAATATTATCGATTACATGTCCTTACGATAAAGCCGAAACCCATCATCAAGATAAAGATTTCCTGCTGGCTGACAGACACACGAAACGAAAGCGATATGCTTCCAGGAATCGCATCGGCATCCTACTTGAAACCCCTATATTATTTGTCGAAAGGATTAATTAATTGGATCTATTGCAAATGACGATGCAACTAATCGCGTTGATGGGTTTTCTAATTGCTTTGGGGAAATGGAAGAGACAAATGGAAATAAAAATGCATTATTTGTTGTCGTCCTATAACAGCAGCAAGGCTGCAAGGATACGAACAAGTCAGTTTTCCATTTATTTTTCTAATATGCACAACGTCTACGGTAGGAAGTACACCTGCGGGAACAGCATTCATCACTAATACTGCAGGCGCTTCCAATTTCTTTGCATTCTTGACCGGGAGCCTTCAGGACGCAAATAGGGTTATATAGGATGAGGGTTAGTTGATACTCTGTTTTACGAATAAAATTATAAATTCATGTTTTATTATACCTTCGTTGCTGTTGCTGTTATTGCCTTAGCAAAAGGATGAACGACTTCAACAGGAGATGCAGAAGCAAGAGCTGGTGCAGCAGATGAGGTTTCATAACTTGTTGTTGCTGCTAGTGTCGTCAACATTGTTGTCCTAGTAGACTCCAATGACAGACCCTGAGAAGAGAAGTAAAGTAAGGAAGGTTATAAGAAGCAACAGCTTTCGCAGGAAATTGGAATTTAAATTAAGTTACTTGTACCTGCGACAGCAAAATGCATGAAACCATTGCCAAAGTGAAAATAAAGGACTTCATTGTTGATTCTGGCTGATGAGATGTAAAAGAAGTTATGCTGATATCTAGCTGGAGTCAGAGAAGACACAAGAATGGTTTGATGCTGAAAGTGGGCACAAGTTTTCTTTTATATAAAGAAGTTTTCCAACTCTCCCCCATCACAACTCTCAGCATCATAAGCAAACTAATTTTTTCTTTGAATACTAAGTTGTTGTTTTTGTAATTGCGGTCATATCTTATCATTGGGGTTGAGAGACAAATTGGGTGTACTTGGTGTAGTAAAGATGTCTTGTGTGTTTACGAATAAGATAAAACAAAAGGCTCAAGGTTATTTTTTTTCTGTTTGCAGTTGTCTTATGAATCATTTCAGACAATTAAGAGAGTAAGTCAATGAGTCTGGACTTTGGTTAAATTGTTGATACATAGAGTGATTCATGCAATAAAAATTGGGTATTTGATTTCGTACTCTTAATTTTATTGAGGTATCGAGTTCGAGGTTGACTCGAGAATTAAACTTTGAGAAAATTATCTTATCAGAGACAACAAATAATACCTACCTACTTTATATAATAATGTGAAAATAAGGAAAAGATTAAATAACAATACTGAAGGTATTTGTTTTATTGCAAAAGAAAAATATATTTTTGGTGTTATCTACTAGTTAAATGATTTTCAATTTAGCAGACAAATATTAAAGTTTGGACTGTAATTCGTATCGTAAGAATGAATAGATTAGTAAAACGGCTATCTTATATGTTTCATAATATATTGAATCAATCATTGGTCAAAAAACTTCAAAATGAATGAAATTCTCTTTCAGAGAGAAAAACTGCCGAAAAAGTATGGAACGCTTTCTTGGCAAAAATTTCCGCCACAAAATTTCATACAAATATTCTTTAAATTTTATTATTTAACCTTTCTCATTCCAACGCGAAGCAAACCCAACTGACTACTCTAACAACAGTAAATTTTGTATACAACATAGAACTTTCCTCAACATAACTTGTAACAGACCAACAATTTCTATTCAAAGAAATTTCTTGGGCAGAATTTGTCAGGAGCGGAAATTATTTTACTCTCTCGCGAGCGCTCCCTTCTACTCAAAACTACCAAATTTGTGGATTTGGACAACAATTGTTGACAATTGAAAGTTTTGGTCAAGGTTACTATGTATGAACAAGATCAAAAATAACGGGTTTGCTATATTGTAGTCAACAATGCTTCTAGTCATTTACAGTGTATGTTTATGCTTTTACTTACATACTTACTTAGGTCCTCGGACCTATTACGTCCGTGATGTTTCCTTTACGGGACATAGGGCCTCCACTACACCTACGCGGCATCGTGTACGATTTCTTGAAATATATTTCAGCTCTCTCTAACTTTTCCCCAGTCGTGCCGATTCCTGTTCGACCGTTCTTCGCCATGTACTTCTGGGCCGGCCCACTTGTCTTCCCTTCTGTGTGAGTGGATTCCACTGCATTGCTTGAGATGCAATGCACTGATCGCCTTTTCGAAGCGTATGGCCAATCCACTGCCACTTTCTTCGTCGTATAATGGAGTCTATGGGCTCCTGACCCGTTCTCGCATGAAGTTCGGCATTGGAGATACGGTTGGGCCAGAAAACCTTCAAGATGTTTCCAAGTGCTGCAGCCGTAAAGCAGAACGGATTCAACATTGGAGCGGAGCAGTCGTAACTTGATCTTTAAGCTAAAAGAGTTGTTTCTCCATATTTTGGACAGCATTCCGAACGCAGCCTTTGCTTTTCTGATTCGGCTGTTTACGTCCAGTTCTGTTCTGCCACCCGTAGATACAATACTCCCAAGATATTGGAAATCTTCTACCATCTCTTCCGGTTGTCCAGAAATATTTACTTGGATTGATGAGGAAGTTCCAAGGCTGAGCCTTTTAGTTTTTGCCGAGTTAATCTTAAGCCCTACGATTTTTGCTTCTCTCTCCACCCTTGTTGTCATTTGATGGAGATCCACGATCCTATGAGAGAGTAAGCATACGTCGTCCGCGTAGTCCAGATGTTTGAGGTGAGATTGCAGAGTCCACTGAATTCCTCCATTTCCATTTGACAAAGCTGCGTGCAGTACGTCACTTATCACCAACAGGAACAGTATACAGCCTTGCCTAACTCCACTTTGGATTTCAAACTCCTCTGACAGCCTACCTTTGTGCAAAACGTGACACTTGGACCGATCATATGTAGCCTTGATAATATCAATCAATTTACCTGGGATGCCCCTCCTGCGCAAAGCAAGCCAAATAAATTCTCTGTTGACACTGTCGAACGCCTTTTCAAAATCGATGAACAGCAGGATCGATATTCAACGCACTGTTCGATGATGATCCGCAAGGTGTTGATGTGATCCACACAGGAAGATCCAGTGCGGAAAACTGCTTGTTCGGCGTCGAGTGTGTCTTCGAGGTGTAATTACTGACTTTTCAGATGGCATGCTTTTTTTGTTGTGAATATCCTACATAAAGAGGTGTGCAGATCTACACACAGAGAAAAAACAAGGTAAAATCAACAAAAACAATAATAAATCAATATGTTTTGCCAATGCTTTTGCTTCATAGAGCATTCGCATTATTTTAACATGATTTCTGTATAAGTAAATCAATATTAGATCATGTCAAAATGACATCGTGTTTATAGTTGAATCAATATGTTTTCATTTTGAAGTAATGTGAAAAAAAAGTGAAAATAAAATGGAATCAATAGCAAATTAATGCTGAATCACTTTGATTTAATGTTAAATTACAACGATCATCATGTTGAATCACGATGATATTCATGTTGAATTACCATCACTTCGGTCATCATGTTGAATCGCCATGACCATCATGTTAAATCATTACTATCATCATGTTTAAACATGATGTACTTTTAACTAAGAATTAATATGTTAATCATTTTATTTTAATACTATTTCAATGTTAAAATAAATTCAATCATGTTATTTCAACATGATCAGACACACGAATTAATTTGTATGTGAAACCTTTATGATTAAATAATATTTCCCTTAGAACAAAAAACATGTTGATTCAAAATGAAAAACGTTGTTCAAGTGTATTTCCTGTTGTTCTTACATGAAAAGCGCTTGTTTTAACATGATGTACTTTTAACTTAGAATTAATATGTAAATCATTTTATTTTAATACTATTTCAACGATAAATTAAATTTTAATCATGTTATTTCAACATGATCACACACACGAATTAATTTGTTTGTGAAACCTTTATGATTTAATAATATTTCCCTTAGAACAAAAACATGTAGACTCAAAATGAAAAACGTTGTTCAAGTGTATTTCCTGTTGTTTTTACATGAAAAACGCGTGTTTTAACATGATGTACTTTTAACTTAGAATTAATATGTAAATCATTTTATTTTAATACTATTTCAGTGTTAAAAAAACTTCAATGATGTTATTTCATCATGATCTCACACATGAATTAATTTTTATAAGTTATATTGGTGATTTATAAATATTTCCGTGAAAAAAAAATCATGTTGAATCAAAATGAGAAAAGTGGTATAAGTCTACGGCCTATTGTATTTACATGAAAAACACTTGTTTTAATATGAAGTAATTTTAACTTAGAATTTATACAATAATTATGTTAATTTAACAGGACTTTAAAGTTAAAACAAGGCGAAAACGGATTAGTTTAAAATTTAATTCCTGTTAACTTGTGTTTCAATTAATAGGATTTAGTCTTAAATTAATGTTTTTAAGTATTAAAATAAAACGAAAACTTGTTACATCGAAATGAAATCCAATGAATGAAAAATTCATCTTTTTTATCGAAATCAATAATTTCGTATGTTGATTTTACATTGCGTTTTTTTCTGTGTGTATATTATTACCGTTTCGAAGGCTTATAGTCACTTCAATCTTTAGGAACATATACTTTAAATATTCATTTCTTTATTGGTTTAACCTAGTATATGTGTGTAAATGTGAATTTGAAATGTTCATTAAAAAACATCTTTTCACAGACAAGAAAAATATTTTTTTAAAAAAACTTGACTTCTGGTTTGTCAATTGGTGGGCATACAGGTTAGTTCCAGAAATCACTTTCGAACAAAATGGAATTGAAATCAATGTGAAATCAAATTTGGTGTTCAACATTTCACTTTTATCGATATCAATTTCATTTTTTTTTTCGAAGTTAAAACTGATCGAATTTCCGTGTTCCACATTTCGATATTATCGAATTGTGGGTCACGTGATTTCAATTCGACCAGATATTCTCAAATGAAACTGGGAAAGCAAGCTGTTACGTTCTAAAATATAAATGATTTTTCATATTTTATAAATATCATTCAAGTAAAATTATTTTTTTCAACATGGGAAGCGTACAATTACTGCGCAGCAGTTTATTTTAAAAAGCAATAAATAAATAAAATATTGAAAACAGATTTATTTAGTGCATTGACTGAAAAGTATTCTTTTCTGTTAAAACAAATAGGGTAGGATCTTTATGTGGTTGCGACATTTTAAAACCTGATCCACATCTGTGTCGTGTGTTGTGTTGTGGAGTCGTGTGTCGCTATCGCTACAATGTATTTGATATGCGTAGAACCATATTTGTCTCGTGTGTTGTGTTGCAGTGTGGCGCATAGAATATATGGAATGACATCAACACACGACTCCACAACACAAAACACGACACAGATGTGGATCAGGCTTAATTGTAACACTTTCGTGATGAGGCATTTTTGACGGCCCGATAGCTTCATTAGCCAGCTGCAATGTGCAGAAGATTTTTCTAGATATGGCGCGGCGCGCGCAACAGCTTCCAACAACCTTTTAAAGGCATCTTTACTTAAGCGGAAATATGATACAAACCTGAATTAAATAATAAATTTAAAAAAAAAAATTTTGTTTGAAAATTTCCATTATGTACTCACGCTGCATCAGCAATTCATAAGGATTAGAAACAAAAATTGATAACTGTTTTTTGTAAGGGGGTCAAAAAGAGAGAATTTTTTATTATGGGTGCTGGGGGGTTCTATCTTTCCCCGTTTAGGAAGGCATTTTGGAAAAAATTACTAAAAATGGAAAGAAGATTTGTTCAGAAATGTTTTCTTTAATCCTTAATTTAAATTAAATTTAATATGCCAATAGTTTTTGATAAAAATTTTGATAAAAAAAAAAATAAAAATGACTAATTTTATTCAAAATTATGAACGGAAGTGCTAAATTATATCAATTTAGAATCCAACACAAAACCGAATGCTTTTATAACTTTGAGTTTTTGAGAAAATTGAAAATTACTTAAATTATTTTTCTTATGAGATTTTTTTTTAAGGATAAATGAGAGGGAGTACGATAACTGCGGCGCAGAAAAATAATAACTAATTTTTGTAGACGGGTTTGATACATACAATCATTTTTTATTATGGGAGGGCAAGTCTATCTCTTAAAATTATGTCTTATGTATTAAAATTAAAAAAAAAAAAATATTTAAAAACAACGGCAACACTTGAAACTTGTTTTTTTTATCATTTATTTCAACGTAGTTATTTGTGTTAATATAGGTAGTTTTTGGAGGAACAAATACTTCCAAACTCAAAATTTATCAAAAAAAAAAAATAGGGCTGGCCACGATACGAGACTCTGCGAGACTTTTGTAAGTCTCATCTCGGTCTCGTTAAAATCGAACATTTTCAGTCTCGTCTCCAGAACACTGCTGTTAGGTCCACGCTATCACTGCCAGACCGATGGATTATAGTTAGTATAGGCACAAGGCTTTCGTGATGAAAACTTGGAGCCGTATAAAGTTCTTTTAGATGGATTATTTTTGTTGTGGCACTTTGAAAGTGCATTTTAGTGGTGTTGGGGCCGCGATATCGCTGCCAAACCGCTGACATGTAGCTTGCACTAATACAAACGACATGGCCACAAAATTTGAAGCGGTATAAAACACTTTGAGTAAATGTTCACTAGCTCTCGGACTATCACTGTTTATATACGCCGCCGTTATGCTGGGTGCTAGCTTACTACATTTATGTAAGCAAGCAAGTTTTGGTATGGTTTCAATTTTCTCAAAACCTTGAAGAATGAAGACATAAAACCATTCGGATTTTTGTTTTCAACTAAAAGCTAATTTAGCACAATCATTTCACAATTAAAAAAAAAATTGGTCTAAACTTTTTTTTTAATTTTGTTTATGAAGACTTTGTGTTTGAAGGTGAATGTTTCAAGAACTATTAGCATGCAAAATTTATTTTAAATTTAGGATTAAAGGACAGATTTCTGAATTCCAAAACCTTTACACTAATTCATTGCAAGTGTTGCCGTTGGTTTTTAATAATTTCCATTTTAAGTCATTTTTTTCTTTCTAAAACTTCCCATACCGCCTAAACGGGGTGATAAAGGCCCCCCTTCCATAGTAAACAAATTTTAGTTTTTGACCCCTCTACAAAAATCTATGTATCATCAATTTTTATTGCCAAAGTTATTTTACTCATTTGAACAAATTTATTTATTTATACAAACCGTAATTCATATAAAGCATCAGATGTGTACATTGTACATTGTGCCTATATTCTACATAAATTTAATACCTATTCAAAAAAAAATAATTGACCTAAATTCTTCCCCTTCATTTAATAATCTACCCAAGTCCTTTGATTTCTTATAAATTTTATCAAATTAACTTTTACTTAAATTCAACTGATGAAGGTAAATTTCCATACATCACCTACTAATGTACAGGTATATACAAAATAGTTATAATAAATCTTGTTTCCCCAAAAAAAAACACTCCCTTCAAAATAAGAAAGAAAAAAATCTGTCTCCATCATCAACTTAATTCCCATTCATAAGCGGCTTGGCTTTTAAATATCCTTCACCATCGTTTAAGTCCTTTGTTTGCTTTTGCTTTTTTTTTTTTTTTTTGGTTAAGATCTCCAAATTGAAAAACTCTTTTCGTTGTTGGTTAAATTAAAATATTTCATCCTGATGATGTGGTGGAGCTTGTTCAGTAGCGATTACTATAGTTTTTTTTTTCGAAAAAAAAAAGTTATAAGGATATTTATTCGTCCCAGGTAGGAACTCAATATAACCTCTCCAAATAAGTCGCACGTTCTTGTTTTTTTTGTATGTTGAAAAAAAGCAATATTTACACACATCAAGTTGAATTTCAGTGAACAAAAAAAGGAAAGGGTATTAATTATGCTTTATACACTTTATATAAATCCAATCATTAAGTATTGAATTAATTTTGAGTTATACGAGATTTGGATATGGTTGACCCAGCCACTTAACTAAAGTTTACTCCATAGTTAACGCCAGTTAACCCCAGTTAACCCAGGGCACACCAAAATTCGGTTTCAACGTGTGATGAAATCTAAATTAGCTAGAGATTAAAATTAACTGACAAATATTTATCAGTATACTAGGTTGAGTTTGGCCTTGAAACACAGATTCTCGCACTGTGAAATTGTACCTTACCAACACCCACACTGCACTGATAAAGAAGATGACAGGTTAATAAACATGTCTAAAAAAAAACAATGGATGGACAAAGGCCCATGTCCAGTCCATGCAGCGACATATTCATATCATAACAAATCACATTGTTGATTGGATTGCGGTTTGGATTTTGGACATCGTTCATCTGCAGTATAAGGTTAAGGAAGTAGAGCCCTTCGTAAATTGGATATTCTAGTTCAAGTTATTTATAATTTAATTTCCGTCAACTTTCGCATTTAAGACATTGTAACTGAAAAAGGACAAACGCTTGTGCTCCTGAAGTTTGTATTATTGTTTTTAGGGTAAAGTTGACCATTTGACACCTTGCCATCATTCGTACATAGGCTTATCCTCATGCAGTCGATACGCAAAGCAACTTATTTCGGATTTTTTTTTTTACAAAACCAATGCTTGTTTTAAGGAACATGATAAATTTAGATGAGCTCAGAGCCACCTGATAAGGGAATAAAAGAACCTATCATACACAAAAAGGTACACCAAAGTTTGCCCAGGATAATGAACAAAAAAAAATGTGAAATAACTTTTTATTATTCGAGAAATTCAATAGAATCATCCGTTGGAGTTGCTCGTTCACAATCCTGTCACCCTATCTGACATACAGGCGTGATTAAATATGATATATTTTGTCAGTCATATCTCTTTTATGTAAAAATTTATATTTTTACAATTTTTCACGAAATGAATGCAGCATTTCTGTATTTGTGTATCAACTTTTTATCCTATTAAAATACACAATATAAAGGTAGAGGTACAATTGCATACTGAAAAAATATTGCACTGACCTGGGTATTATAAAGAAAAAATATTTTAAAATAATTTTCGAAACTACACGGTATCAATATGACGAGGCATATTTAAATAAGCCTTTTGTATACTTGACTGTGTGTAATCTGGGGGATTTTCAAGGATTTTACTTTTTGGCTTTAGTGAAAATAGATATTTTATATCAGCTTTTGATTTCATTTTGAGTATCGATTATCGGGTGAATTAAATAGTCAGGACAATAAAAATATTTAGTATTTTAAGGGCGACGCACATTTCTGGAAGGTGTAGATTTTAAGAGACTACGAGTATAACATCATATATTTTCTTTAATCTCCTTTATTATACACATTCATACATAGGTGTACATAACAGTTGACCTTTAATAGGACATCGTTTTGGAAAGCCGCCATTCGGCTTGAAATGTTGAAATTTCCCTAATCTTTGTAAATTTGTATTTCATTCACTTCTTCGACCTTTTAGGCAATCGAATATACCGGAATATGAAAGGAATAATTGCGTACAAGTTGAATATTTTTTCGTGCAACATAAGATTCCATAATTCATACAATTTCACCCACGTATTTCTGAGAGAATGGTCACACTGCTCACTTTTGGAATATGATCAATGATGAATGAAATAACTTGAAAACCAAGGCCAATTTGAGAATTTAACTTAAGAGACTTTTTATTGGAAATTTGATTTCCTATCCAAATTTATGATCCAAGAAATAAAATACAAAATTTAGGCTAGATAATAAAACAAAAATCGACCTAAAAAAATCGAAAAATCATTGATTTTAAATCTTTTTACTAAACTGCTCCAATTTTGTTTTTGTGTTTCAAAGTTAGAAAAAAGAAATATTCAAATAAAAGGAAGAAGACCATAAGCGCAAATTTTAACAAAAGTCTCAACAGTTGCACTTAACCTAAAAAGCATTTATATTTATCTGTAAGCCTCATGGAGACATTAGGTCCGTTTCTTTACTTTAAATTGCTATGTGATTTTCTGTGCATTCGTGTGATTTTCAGTCCAAAGCCGTTCACGTACTCAATAATTTGACAGTTTTTGATAAAAGACAACACTCACGAGAGTGTAAATAATTTCCCCGGCCTGTGATTTTCTGTCCAAGAAATTTCTTCGAATATAAAATCACAGCACAGCAAAATGTCATTTTGAGAGCAAAAGAATGAAAGCCAATCATCGTGCCGTACTGTCTGGCACATTTTTGATATTTTTGAGAATATTTCAACGTTTCTCTCCAAAATCTGACAGTTTGTGATTTTCTGTGCACAAAGTAAAGGATCGAACCTATTGGTTCAGCCTATTTAAAATGTATTTACGTGTTTCTAGGTTTGAAGTTGGAGCTCAACCAGGTAGCCGAAAAGTAGAATTGCTGTAGCAGCATGGGCCCCGATTCACTGTATATTTTAAATTCATTCGATGAAGATCTGGACAAAATGCTAACGAAAGGCTTCTGAAAAAATTGTATGGTTACTTTCTTCCTAAATCTCAACTTTCAAATTTGTTCCCTCAACAAAAAGTGTTCAGAGAAGTTGGTGGATTTCGTGACTTAGCAGTCGTCGATGTTGATGAAACTACTATAATTTTCATATACAAAGGCCGGATACAGAATCCATCTTGTCAACTTTTCTTATTGGCGTTGTTCAGCATCAGAACGAAAACCTTCAACGTCATAATCATAATCTACAACAGATCCAAAGCAAACAACATCATTAACATGCCGAAGATGAGCCACAGTGGAATGTGTCTCATTGCAGATTAACAACTGCAACATTTCATGTCAACTTGACACTGGAGCTCAAGCTAATGTCATGCCTGTGAATCAGCAGCAAATACTATAGGATTATCATTATACTTATTCTACTTATTCCACGAATACAACAAACATTTGTTCCTGTTGCTATAGTATTTATTCCTCTGATGTTAAAAATTTTTTTTATTCTGGTTATTATATTATTTTTTTTTAAGTATGCCGCGCACTAAAGGGGTTTTTACTGCCCTTAATATGACAAGCATAGTTCGGGCGTTAGGAAAACAAGGAAGGATTTAAAAAGAGATACCGATGCATATTGGTTTCGAAGTTCTGAATATCAAAATGGGGGGGGGGATAGGGCCAGGTGAATCATTCCACATTCTTGCTGTACGACTAAAGAAAGAATCCCTTAACTTAACAGTTCGTCAAAAGTTTGACTTAAGGATAAACTGATGAGCATTCCTAAAAGTTTGAACATTTTGTTTTTAATAAGAAAATGACGAAATTTAAATATTACTTATGTTTTAAGTGGAGTGAATGAATATAATTCAATTAAAAAGTTCAAGTGACCTTAACTCCAGAAATAATTGTGTTTCGCCCAAGGTATAACAGTGGGCTCTTCAGTCAGTCTGTTATACCCTACTAAGACACAAATTTTGGTCGATGTTTACCGACTCTTATAAAAATCACAGCACGAAGATACTGTGAATTTTATTATTCCAGGGGAATTTGTTTAAATTCGTGCACCCAGAAAATAATTAATAAATAAATTAATAAAATAATTAATTATAATTTTGTTTTTAGTTTTTTTTCTTCAAAATTTTGAGTTTGAAAATTTATTTCAAAAATGTTTACTAAAACAACCTTATAGTCCAGTCTTTTTAGATTTGGCTCCTAAAAAAATAAATAAATCGGGTGGCACAAGTTTTGAAAACCTCAACTTTTGGAGTTCAATTTTGTCAAGCTTTTGAATTTTATATTTTTAAAAATTTGAAATTTGTAAGAACTACTACTAACTTCAGTTTTGGACTCCAAACTTCAGTTTACCACTGAGAGTGCAGACAATTCACAATTTAGTATTTTTAGGACTCAGCTTATAAGAGTTAATTGCTTACATGTAATAATATTGACTAGTATCGGCCAGTGGCCGAAAATTCAGCCAACAAAAAGTAAATAACACACTTTTTGGAGAAATAAGAGAAATCAAAAATAATCAATAAGTTGGATTTTTTTATTGTTAGGGCTGAACACAATAGATCTCCTTTTTGTAAAAAGTACAAAAGTGAGAAAAACATGTAAAAAAAACATGATAAGCATGTATTCTACAGAAAACTACTTCCAAAAAACATACACAAATTGTTCTGACAGATAAATTTAAATACCATACATAATTTTTAATTGTTTGCTGTCTTCAGCAAAAATATTTATTTCTTACTTTTGTACTTTTTGCAAAAAAAAAAATTATTATAAAGAATTCATAAATTTTTTATTTGAACAATACCTGATTTTTGTATCTTATTTCTTTCTTTGACTTAACCTCTCCACCTTTCAAAAAAATATGAAAATATTTTTCCGCTCAGTTAGCCTGAGGTTACACGAGCCAGTACTGGCTTACAAGTTACAATACATTTAAATTTTCTTACTAACACATACAAACCTTAGCAACTTGCTCGTCAACTGGCTTGCCATTTTCGAAGCCAGTTGGGAAGCCAGTAGAGAAGACAAAGGCGTCGTTTAGCATGTATATAAAGCTATATGGTTAGCTTTTTGTTGGAAATTTAATGCATAATTAAATATTCTTTCTACCACAAGGGACCAAGAATTTTTAACATTTCCAAAATAGGCAACTGTCAAATATGATTGAAGGATGGCTATGATTATGATGAAATATACAAATTCTCTTAAAAATCCTAATTTTTTTAAAGTACGTTTTTTGCTTCAGAAAAATGAGAGTTTTGGGGATTTCGGTGACATTTGGAACATTCTGTTACTGATTTGTCAAGCCATAGACTGTCAAATTAAATTGAAAGATTGCTACGGAGATGATGCATTGAAAAACTTAAAGATATCTGAATTTTTTGAGATTAAATTTTTTGCGCAGGAAGAGGCGATTTTAGCGCCTATGGGTGACATTTTGGAACGAAATATTCCTCGTACGACGTTGTTTAGTTTCTTACCTATCTGTCAACGCATAAACTGCCAAATTCCGTTAAAGGATGGCTTTGATGATGATGAATTAAAAAACCTCAAAAAAATCAATTTTTTTTTTACTTATTTAAAAAAAAAATTTAAATTGACCCGACAGAAAATTATGTCAATGTATCCGTCAACGCATTGGCAGTATTATGCGTTGGACATCGCAAAACTTGATGCAGAATTCGACGTCATTTTTTGTTTAAGAATCAAAGTCCGATGCCAAAGCAAATTCAATAAAATTGTGTATTTAGAATCCTAGATAGGCTGTCCTAGTAAAAGCTGAACCTGACCGCAGATACTTGAAAGCAACTTGTTTACAAGTTGCCTGCCGCCTACGTCACAGCATATTCACGTTTACGAACTTGACAGTCAATCTATGTAGCCAACTGGATTGCCAGTACTGGCTCGTGTAGCCTCAGGGTTAGAAAAAAATATTTAATTTTCAACAACATACAATAAATCAACCAAAAATTACATTTCCTCAGTTAAAACTAACTTTGCCCTACTAAAATTATGAATTACTTCGTGGATACAACAGTTACTTTTCTAAACCTAAAACCAATATAACTCAAGATATAAGGTTTTTATCCGAATCTTAATGTTTTTTTAGACTTTGTTTTGCTGATTTTTTGTGTTTTATAAATCTCCAAGAAAAATCCGATAAGGTCCTCCTAAAAAGCTAATATCTTGAGTTCTATTGGTGGAATTGCCAAAGAGATTTAGATAATAGGACTTAAGAAAAATGACAGAGCATCATAACATATATTTTTAAAATTTATTGAAGTGGTAATACCTCTGGGAAACAAATTGGAAAATAGCTATTTTTCAAACCCCACCCTCACCAGAGGCTTAAAAAAATCTGCCAGACTTTGGTTTTCGATACCACGATATAAGCACCTACAAACCCTTATACTCATTTCTTGGTCATCCATGCACTCCCAAAATTTGATGTCTGCTCTTAGACTATAACATTAACATACTATGGTAGGCAAAAACAAATAGATACAACGAATCTTGAATTTTGGAACAATTAGGAGGAAGCAAATGTTATCGTTTCATACAATTGTTGCAAGATTCCGTTATTTTATCTAACGCCTTACCTCTAATGACATCCAGACACCTTAAAACTTTTAAACTAATCGCACATTTACTAATTAAAACTAATTTGTATAATATGCTCTTTGGGCAACTATTTAGCACCAATCAGAATCATAAATACCCGTACAGTGTGGACTAGGCTACGTCAAATTTGGCCCCAAACATAAAACGAAAAATAGCCCCAAAAATGTATATGGGAAACAGGAAAAACAAATAAAAGTTTAAAATTTGTGAATTGGAGCCATTTTTAATTGTTTTGGGGCATTTTTTCATTCTTAATTTTGGGGTGAAACTTCATTTTGAAGAATGGCCCAAACTTTTATTCTTTAACCAAAATATTAACACTTTGATCACAGACCAACGGACAACTTAGGCGCCTGCCAGGCGACTGGGCATACCCTAACGGAGCGATGGAGTCACGTGAGCGGGACAGAGGACCCAAAAAGGGAGTTAAAATCATTGAACCCGCGAAGTGGGCCAAGCAAGGTACTTTTAAGGCTATCCCAAACCGACGTAAAACACTTTTTGTACGATTGTAATTTTTCTGTTGTTGTTGCTTCTTATAAGTACTTATTTTGGGACAATTTTTCATTTTTTGTTTGGAGTCATTTTTCATAAGTTTGGGCCATTTTTCGCACATTTTGCCCACATTTGGGGGCATTTTTCGTTTGGGGGGCATTTTTGAATGGGGCCAAATTTCATATAGCATGCAGGCTTACATATGTGCATCAGCACCAGGCACCTTTAAACAAAAAAAAAAAAAATAACTTATCCCGAGTTCGTTCTTATTTAAATAATAATTATTTTTTTTAAATACTGACATATATAAAGGCTTAGTCTGCTATAGTTCAACATTTATATATTTCCTATTAGGCCTGCAACTAAACTGCAAAACGCCTTCAAATAAAGTAGCAGGTGGCAACTGAAAGATAACTCTATCTCATACATACTAATCGAAAGTATATGATATAAGACTACTTTGGTCAAAAGTTTCCCATCAGAGTTACTGTGGCGGAACATGTTCAAATCCTGCTTTAAAGGTGCCTGCACACTGTTTTCGATATTTCATTTTTTAATCAGAAAAATTAGAAAAAAAATTGTAAAAATCTGAATTTTTGTGAAAAGCTTCATTTCACTTACAAATTTTTTCGTGAGGGGGGGTAAAAGAGGTTAAAAGAGAATTTGCACCTGTTTTTTTCAATATCTCAAAAATTATCAGTTTTACAGAAAAAATATCAAAACACAAATTATAGCTTATACAATTCTTCACAAATTAGGTCTTGGAAGTTTTTTGTGTAAAACCAATAGTTTGGAAGATACGAGTTGAAATATGTCTTAGTCTAAAATTTGACTAGTACGCTTTTGTTTATATGAGTAAAAGTTAAAATATTGCCAAAACCTTAAAAAAAAGGCATACATAAAATCTTAAGATGAGTGTCGACGCAGAATTTTACCCTCTACAGCATATACAAAGTTTTTACGAAATAAACGCATTAGATTTTTTATTAGTCGATTTTAAAAGGGGTGAAAGTAGGTGAGTAGGGGGAGGTTGGAGTTTATCTCATTCAAATATTTATTATGATGCAACCAAAGCATATGGCACATGATATTAAGGTAGTTTTTAAGGCATAATCCAATAAAATAAAAATTAATTCGATGCGACTTCAAACAAAAAAGTTATAGACTTTTTTATAAAAGGAAAAATGTATTTACATGAAACACTAATAATAGTATGGAAATAATGTTATGCTAATGTTGGAAGAGTTCATAAAAATATGAAGATGAATTTAATTGAATGGAAAAGTCTTAAAGATCTATAAAATTATATTTTTAAATAGTTAATTTTTTCATATGTATATTATGTTAATTTTTTTTTTTTGTCTTAATCAAAATCGATTGTATCGAAATGCTCGACTTTTGCACATTTAGTGGAATTTTACTGCACAACAAATTGAGTTTTCGGAATGGACACAAATTAATTGATGCGCATGAAGATGGTCGGGCGCTGCAATCACAGATATATTGCTGAAGAATTTCTAAGCTAGTTGGCCCCTCAAAAAGGACTGGTAATAATTCACCCTCGCACAAGTACCATCTATGTTCATGTTCTTTCATTTGCCACTCAAGTCTCAAAAATGGGAGCTATTTGCAGGCCTATATGGAAGTTGTTTTTGAGCAAAAATATATAAAAATGTGACCTAAATGTTACCCTAGATTAATAAACAACACAAATATTTTATTCACGAACACAGAAATTAATACACTTAACAAAGGCCTCAAATTCAACATTCCTTATACAAACAATAATAACATCAATCAAGAAGTCATCAATGCAGAAGCAGCCATCAAAACAATTCCAACCATTGAAATGCAAAACGAAACAAGAATAGTAATCAACAAAAAACTCAAACAATTAGTTAAAAACAATAAAATAAATAATACACTCCACAATAAATATAAAGAAGACAAAATCAACCTAAAAAACATTAAACAAAAATTACATGATAATAATGCGATAATCACGAAAGCCGACAAAGGCAACACGATGGTCATAATCGACCAACAAGAATACATAACCAAAACAAAAACCTTTTTCAACAACAATAACATAAAAAATATCCAAAATGACCCCACAAAAACTTACACCAAAGAAATCAACAACGCCATCAACAAGTGCAATCATATCTTCACTAACCTAAACAAATACACACTTAAACAACCAAATGCAAAAGCTCCATTATTTACAGGTCTACCCAAAATCCATAAACAAGGAACACCTATACGACCTTTAATTAATTATACAACTGCACCAGGATACAAAGTAGCTAAAATTCTACAAAAAATCATTAAAAACAATATCAACCTAAAAAACAACAATAGCATAAAAAACAGCACACACTTAATAGATAAATTAAAAAACATCGATATAAAACCGAACTATAAATTGATCTCTTTTGACGTAACAAACATGTACACAAATATACCCATCAACGAAACCATCAAAATATTAGAAGACAACCTCACAATCACTGCAACTATCAACAAACAACAAATAGACGAACTAATATATATATTAGAAATATTGCTTAGACAAAATTACTTCACATTCAACAACGAATATTACATCCAAACAGAAGGATTAGCAATGGGATCACCCCTAAGTGGACTAATGGCTGACATATATCTCAACGACTACGAAAATAAATTTATATTATCAACACATAACCCACAAAAACAAAAAGTCATATCATATACAAGATATGTCGATGACACATTCGTCATATTCGACGGAACACACAGACAAATTGATATTCTAACTAAATACATCAATAATATAAACACGAAAATCAAAGTTACTGCAGAAAGAGAAAACAATAAAAGCATAAACTTTCTAGACTTAAACATCACAAAAAAACAACAATAAATTAAATTACAAAATATATAGGAAACCAACAACAACAGACATCACAATTCATAAAGAATCACATCACCCATATTCACAAAAAATGGCAGCATACAACATTTATCAATAGACTAATCAATATACCAATGAACAAAAGTCATTATAAAAATGAAATCAACACAATTAAATGCATTGCATACGCAAACGGCTACAACACCTCAATAATAGATAAACTTCTCACCAAAGGAAAAAAGAAAATAAACACCAACAAATTCAACCAAGATACACCAAGTCAGAACAAATACACATCAATAACATACACCAACTTAATTTCACAAACTTTACAATACGAATTTAAAAAACTAAACATCAACATTTCATTCAAAACAAATAACAACATTCAAAATATATTAAAACACAAAACAAGAAACGAAACAAAAACATGTTCAGGCGTATACAAATTAAGTTGCAACGATTGTAACAAATTTTATATTGGACAAACAGGCAGGACTTTCTATGACAGATTCATAGAACATAAACCCAAACCAAACACCAAATCCACATTCGCACAGCATTTAATCGACACAAACCATAATTACACAGACTTCGACACCAACTTAAAAGCACTACATATTTGCAAAAAAGGCAAAATACTAGACGCGACTGAAGAGTACGAAATATATAAAGCCAATAAACAAGAACAAGACAGACTAATAAATGACAAATTAACACTTAAACAAAACGCACTATAGGGTACAGCAATCAAAAACCAAAGATACAGAAGAAGACAAACATAGCAAACCCAAACCTTAACTTAAAATAAAAACAAAAATAAAAATAAAGCTCAATCTAATAGCCCAACAACAACACAATAAGAGAAGTAAAGAGACTAAGGCTTTACATTAATCAACATCAAAGAAGCAAAGTAAAACAAATTTCGCCCGATGATGGAGACACACTCCGAAACGCGTCGCTAAATATTATTATTATTATAAATTAAATAAAGTTGTGAAAATTATTAAAAATTTAAAATAAATTTAATAAATTATAGTGAACTAATTAAAGTTTATCTTTTATTTAAAATTTAACATATATATAAAAATGTAGCTTTTTCTGTTGTCCGGCAAGTTATGAATTATAATTTTTCACCAAAAAATCCAAATAAGTAATAGTCACCATCTCCCTAAATTTCAGAGTTCTAATCCGAACCCTTAAAATGATAAAAATCATTTATCTGGAAAATGCAAATGTCCATTAAAAACTTTAACAGCTACTATCTGTGGGTCAAAACCTTTCCAACCCTATATAATTTATGTAGTTCCGTTGAGTATTTACAGAGAAAAGTGTACCGTTAGGTTTTGCTTAGGATTTGCTAAGCGTATTAATATATAGGGTGTCCAGTAAATAATGGATAACCCTGCAACCGTTTATAGCTGGCCTAAAGACCTTTCAGAAAAAAAAAAATATAAACAAAATATTTTCCTTGTAGTTTTTAGGTTATGATTAAAAAACTAAATAAGACATGCCTCAAATACTTGAACATTCCCACCAAGGTTGGATGATTAGTATTGTTTTTTTTTTTATTTTTATAATATTCTTGAATAATTGTACTAATAGATGTTATACCATAATTTAAAAAAATATTATAAAAAAAACTGCAACAGCAAGTGTTAGATTTTGTATAACATTTATTAGTACAATTATTCAAGAATATTATGAAAATACAAAAAAACAATAATAATCATTCAACCGTGGTGTTAATGTTTAAATATTTGAGGCATGTCGTACTTAGTTTTTTAATCATAACCTAAAAAATACAAGGAAAATATTCTTTTTATATTTTTTTTCTGAAAGGTCTTAAGGCCAGCTATAACCGGTTGTAAGGTTATCCATTATTTGCTGGACACCCTGTATATAAACAATAACTCGGCAAAGAACCAAACATTTGTATGTATCAAAAGTCAGTGTATTGCTGTATTGAGTTTCATAAATTTAATTAAAATTGTAAGCACATCTACAACTTCTAATAGTTAGTCACATTCAGTAGCGGATCCAGGGGGGTGGCTATAGGGACTAAAGCCCCCCCCACAGCCGAATCATAAAATAATTTTAAATATAGAAAGCAATACATTACAACGTGTAGAATTTTATATTCCATCTAAAATATTGTTAAGATATGAAATTTGATGGACAAAATACCGTGGTTGGGGCTGAACTATTTGCATACATGTTATGTAATTTTTTTTCTAAGCCCTAAGATTGGGGCTAAAGCCTGAAGCGAATTGGACAAAAACTAAGTTGGGGGCTATGAATATAGATATTTTTAATGTAACAACAATCTTTCCCTAAAAATTAAACCCAGAAAATTGGGACGAAAAAAACAGCTTTGGCGCAATAAGGTCTGAGAATATTGGACAAAAAACATACCCAGGGTTAAGCAACTTACTTCCTACAAACTAACCTTATTCCAGAGAGTTTTGGGGGCTCAAGTCTAGGGACTGTCAAAGTCCGAAGTTGGGGCTAAGATTTGAAGAGATAAGTAAAAAGAGATAAAATGGTCGGGGCTTTACATTAACTTGTCAAATGCCCCAACTGTATATACTAAAAACAAAGCTAATTTACAGAAAGAAACGCCTTTGAGGCTTAAACCATTGGAGAACAACGGGATGTCAAGTTTCGTGTATGTTTAATACAACAGGAATAGTTTCTTACGGCCTTGGCTGGGCTTAGAAATGTTCGGGTCTACGTTTTCAAAATTTGAAAGGTCCAAGGCAATTGTACATACAAAACATAAAATTTTCAAGTCAAGGAGCCAAATTCCAAAAGCGTGAGTTTTCTCTGTGCGCGCTCAGAAAATTATGCAAAAGCAAATGAATATTTGCAATCCCTCTAGACTCTAGAGTGACCTGCAAATTTGTCGACATATTTTTTTAGCATGAATACCTATAAAGCGTATGCAGCGTATACACGAAAACTCATTCACTCTGGCAGAATTGGGCCGCGGCTTATTTCTTAGAGAAGCTTTGTCTTATGTCGTAAAGTGTCAGTTTGAACAAAAAAGTTTCTCTTTGATTTAGATAATTCAGGAAAATGAGATATTAGAGGACTAATACCGTGTCAAAGCACATATATATGAGCTTTTGCCAGTACGAACACTTAAATATAATTTTTCTGAACTAGCCAATTAAAAACAGTTTTCAAATCTTGTCAAAAATGGGAAGTTCAAAACATACCCACAGCTAATTTAAAAATACAACTACATAATGTAGGTACCTAATCAATTTTTAAATAATATATATATGGCTAAAAATTATTGTGCTACAGCAATTATGAATAATTGTTATTGTACTTTGTACTGAAAACTTTTTGAAGCGCAACAGGAGCGGATATAAAGGCACACAAAAAACGGATATCATTAAAGGAAAAGGAAAAAAAATACTTGAACCTTAAAGGTTAGACCGCACTCGCCAGAACTGCACTGCATCGGAACTACACTTCACACGAATTCGTATGAAGTTCAGTTGCCGCTTAGTGCGATATAGCTCCTTAAATTTCATAAAAAATAATGTTTTGCCGCGTTGTCGTGAAGTTTAGTTCGACTAAAGTTGAGTACGGACTTGCATTAAACCTAAACTGATCTCTATTATTTGTTATAAATTATAAAATTTATCTTGGGACAAGCAAATTTTATTACTTAAGTTCTCAAAATGGATCTCCAAACTGCAAGCCCCCCCCACAGCCAAATCCTAGATCCGCTAATGGTCACATCATTAGGAGAGTTTGTATTATTTGATTAATTGGTCTTAAGTTTTTTGTTTGCCAATGTTTAAAAACTATTTACATATATAAAAAGCTTCAATACGGGTATTCGAGAAACAAACCTATTAAAACAAGATATTATAATAGCACTTCTGCAAAAAGTGTCATTTGTACATATACACGAAGAAGAAATTACAATTTATTAAAAAACGAAGTTGTTTATTTACCGTCATTTTGAAGTAGCCTACCGCGGGCGAAAATATATGTAAATGGTTCTTACATGTATTTAGTGGATGCAACAAGAACGTCAGTATGGAAAAAATTACATTTATTGCGGCTCTGGAAAAAAATGGTGAGGTCAGTGATGTTATTGCAAAATTCAGAAGTGATCACGTGGATCCCAAGGACACTGTTACCGCTGGAAATAGATTTTTGGTAGCACTTTATGGAAGGAACCCATCTAAGGATTCCTTAAATGATATGCAGTACAAGTGATTTGTAAGATCATCTAAGAAGAAGGAGCAGCCAAATATCACTCAGGACATATTTTCAAGTTGAACAGTGGTTGAACAAAATAGATGGAAAAGGTCCTAGTGATTGGGGGTGGAAAAAAACAGTTGGATGCATCAAACAAGCGATGAAGATCCGGCACCAAGTTCGATCCTCAAGCTTATTTCTTGCAAATGTACCAACTATTGCAAAAAAGCTTGTGTATGTGTGAAAGCAGGTCTTAATTGCGCACCAATTTGCCAACACTGTTGTGGGGGAGACTTTCAACAATTCCCCCAAGAAACAACCAATCATGGACGATGATTTAGAGGACGAAGGTGGAAGAACTGTGGTGGTGGAAGAACTGCACGATTTCCTTCCAAGAAGATAGTCTGCCAGGTTTTTTTATGTAAGAAACCAAGGTTTTATGCAACGGTACTTGCATTATATTTATGCCTCCCAATAATTATTGTTTATTTATAAATTATAATAATCTTATGAACCATAAATAAAGTTATTGTTCAATTACATACACGATAACTAGAGTATAGTAATGCGAATTAGCGGAATACGATCCGCCACACATGATAAAATAAACTATTCTATTTACTCTGCACATGCACACGTGATATACACATTATACCATTTAAACACTGCACCTTGCGATACCCACACATACTTTTGTAACTAAATGAATGATTTCGATTCTACGTTTGAAGATGCGATTATGAAGCTTTCTAGCGCTATAGTAAATAAAAAATTGCTCGGACAAAAAGCATGTTTATGTAAAATATGTAGGTGATAGTGCTTTCAACAACTTTTAGAAGAAAAATTTTTTCGAAACACAAAACGAAAAAAAAGTATTTGACTTAAAAAAAAAATGTGAACTCCATTTTGTTTTTAATTTGTTATAACTCGTTAAATACACAAATTATAAAAAATATTAATATGGACAAATTTGTAGAACGTATGTTTCTCTACAAAACTGTACTTTCAATTTTTCGATAAACTCAAAAATAAGGGTTTAATTCATGAAAAACAAATTCACTTTTTAAATCAAGATAGCGGCAACCCTACAAGGGGTTGGTTGTCGAAAACTTGGAGTTAAGCTTTCTGTATGATACTCTTACGAACTCAAAACGAAAATTGCTTCCCCATATGAATGGTTTTTAAAAAAATACCTAAATATACTGGACTATTATTTAAAGAACATTTCCCCTCCCACCTGAGTGAAACGGAATAGATCCACCCCCTCCCATACTTTTTTTTTTCTTGTCTCGACCAAACCTACATGCTCAAGCTTTTTGTCACATCTTAAGTAATTCACTTGGATTTTGTCAATGTTTGCACAGGTACCTTTCCTACCAATGTTTTTCTTTTTTTATTTTAATCCTTCCGGATACACAAAGTTTTGGCAGTGTAGCCATTTAATAATATATTTTTTAAGAGTTAATTAATTTGAATTTATTCCTAACGTCTTTCCTTTTAAATTTCCACGCCATCCAATTGGTTTAATTTTATCTCAATCTCAAAACCTCTATATGACCATTAGAAGTCAATTTGTACTTGCAGCAAATCAAGTTATTCCGTCGTTTAACAATTTTTCATATGAAACTAATCTTTTGTAAGAACCTTTCACGTTACTTCCTTCCCTGATTAATGCCCTTATTACTAATTTTGTAAACTTTTATTGAAATTCACCTGAAAATACCTACTTCTTCTAAGTCCCGCACAAACAGTTCACAAGAGGACTGTAAATTCCCATGTCTCGAGTCACTCCCTATTATTTAACATATACAGGGTGTCCCGTAAGTAATGGATAACCCTGAAATGCCGCATAGTAGACTTTATGACCGTCCTGAAAACTGATAAAAAAAAGTTCTATCCCAACCACAAGAAAAGTTATATGCATTTTTTTGTTCAGTGCATTATTTTTTTTTCTTACTTTACATTTTTCAATACCACGACTGCAAGTGAATGAGTTCTATCATTTTTTTTTGCAGGAATATTTTACATTACTTGTGCCAACACATAAGTAGAAGAAAATTATTATAACTGTTGGACTTCTTAGAGAAAAAAATTATTTAACATTGAATTTCAATGCAAAATGTGAAAACAAATAATTTTTGAAAAAGTTAAATCATAGCTGGTATAAAAAAAATGCATGAATACCTGAGTGGCCAACTATTTTTAAAATATGCGCGTTAAATGCAGATTTCAAAATGGTATTACTTATTATTATATCTAGAGTCAATAGCAAGTTATTGGTAAAAATCTGCAATACTAGAGTAAATTTAGGAAAAACAAAAGTTTTCAAAATTAGTACAGTAAACGTGAAAACAATACCAAGCGTTGAACATAGCAGATTTTTGATTTATTGGATGTTTCTACGATGCTGTCCTAATGATAAATCCAAGCTTTCAACTTCTAGGGCCGAATGCATTATTGATAAAAATGTCAAAAAAGTGCAAAAAACGGTTACATTTTCGAGCTTGTTTTGAATTTTACCTGTTCTATTGGGCTTTAACAAACCCATCAAATATTTTGTTGGTTTTTGTTTATTTTTTTATTTGTTTATTATGACAAAAGGGACTTAATTTTAAGATTACATCTTTTAGATAATTAAGCTTTTCGTTGGAAAATTTAAATTTTAGTTAATTAATTACTTTATACTAAGTTTAAGTTGTAATTATGTATATTATTATATTAATATTTACAAATATTTAAGTGTTTGGATTGAGGTTAATTTGAATTCATTTTCATTACATAATTTAAGATAAAAAAAAATAAAAAAAAAAAAAGTAGAAAGAAACTATTTACGAATTTTACAAAAGGAAAAAAATAAAAGAAATTAAAGAGAAAAATTATACAAAATTATTATAATAGTAATTTAATATGGTTGCTATTAGTTTATTTGTTATTTTCTCTAAACAAAAAAAGTCTTTGAGCCAGCTTTTAATCACATGATCACTTAGTTAGAAAACAAAAACAAAAATAGATAATTTTTTAATTTTTTTTTTATTTAAAACAAATGCTCAAACTGTTTTCCACCCACTCTTATACAGGTTCTGCACCTCCGAATAAATGAACGTCTTACTGAACGTGCAAGGTTTTGCTCAGAAATTTGTAATGCAGCTGCCTCCACACGATTTCTTAGCTCCTATAAAGACCTGATCGGCTTGCTGTATACGATTTCCTTAATGCATCCCCAATAAAAAAAATCAAGTGGATTTAGGTCTGTTCAACGGGGTGGCCATAAAATTGGTCCCAGACGTCCTATCCATCTGCCTGGATATCTGGCATTTAAATATGCCCGCACAGGCACAGCATAGTGTGCTGGACAACCATCATTTTGAAGCCAATGGGATTTCTTTAGTTCTTGACGCACTTCTTCCAGCAGGGTTGGGAGATCATTTTGGAGGAACTCCAAATAACCTTGGCCAGTTAAAATCCCCGGCAACTCAAAGGGTCCAATTATTTTCCCATTGAGAATCCCAGTCCAATAGTTTATTTTGAATTGGTACTGGGATCTGTCTTCCCTCATGATGTTTGGGTTTTGTAGTGCCCAGAAGTGGAGATTATGGAGATTAGTGTAGCCATCTCTTTTAAATGTCGACTCATCGCTCCAAAGAATTTTGTCAAAAAACTGCGGATCTTCTTCAATTTTCATTATCATTTGTCGACAAAAACTCATTCTCGTTTCAAAATCTTGCGGCTGGAGAGTTTGCACGATATAAATAAGTGTTCGTCGTGGTCTTAATCTTATGAATTAAGATCAAATTACAAAAACTTTAATTCAAAATTTAAAAAACTTACGATTTTATGCGTTCTCACTTTCTCAGGATCTTACAATTTACTTTTTAAAAAACACAATTAAAATTGAATCAGAAGACTTTTTGTTTGGAGAAAATAACAAATAAAAAATAGCAACCAACAAAATATTTGATGGGTTTGTTAAAGCCCAATAGAACAGGTAAAATTCAAAACAAGCTCGAAAATGTAACCGTTGTTTGCACTTTTTTGACATTTTTATCAATAATGCATTCGGCCCTAGAGGTTGAAAGCTTGGATTTATCATTAGGACAACATCGTAGAAACAGCCAATAAATCAAAAATCTGCTATGTTCAACGCTTGGTATTATTTTCACGTTTACTGTGCTAATTTTGAAAACTTTTGTTTTTGCTAAATTTACTCTAGTATTGCAGATTTTTACCAATAACTTGCTATTTACTCTAGATATAATAATAAGTAATACCATTTTGAAATCTGCATTTAACGCGCATATTTTTAAAATAGTTGGCCACTCAGGTATTCCTGCATTTTTTTTTATACCAGCTATGATTTAACTTTTTCAAAAATTATTTGTTTTCACATTTTGCATTGAAATTCAATGTTAAATAATTTTTTTCTCTAAGAAGTCCAACAGTTATAATAATTTTCTTCTACTTATGTGTTGGCACAAGTAATGTAAAATATTCCTGCACAAAAAAATGATGGAACTCATTCACTTGTAGTCGTGGTATTCAAAAATGTAAAGTAAGAAAAAAAATAATGCACTGAACAACAAAATGCATATAACTTTTCTTGTGGTTGGGATAGAACTTTTTTTTATCAGTTTTTGGGACGGTCATAAAGTCTACTATGCGGCATTTCAGGGTTATCCATTACTTACGGGACACCCTGTATAATATATTGTATACATTTTTTTGAGATAATCAATTATTTTAAGAAGTCATTCAATTTATCAAGAATTTTGAAATGAATCATCTACATATTTAGAAATGAGCTTTATTTCTTAACTTCATAGGAATACGCAAATTGGGACAATTTTGGGAAAAAGCACTCGTAATAATATCTTCATACATATGTAGGTGCATATAAATCTTAATTAGCAAATTTATTGATCATCACAAACAAAAATAAATCACTTTTAACGAGCATATTATCTGAGTCGAAGATGCATTTTATTGCTTAAGGCAACAATGAAAACGTAGCCACTCAGTTTTTTTTTTATTTTTTTCTTTAATTCGGAATACAAAAACAGGCTTATTTAACTATTAATTATAATTGATTGAAGATGCTATTGAGATAAATACGAATTATTCAGACTAAAATAAGACAAATAAGATTTAAAAAAAGTTATAAATGTATAATTTATAGAGTTTCGATGAAGAAGATTAGTTAGTACTTACTTACTTAGATCCTTGACCCCTCTAAGGGGCACAGGGCGTCAACTACCGCTACACGCCATCTCGTTCGGTTTCTGGAAATGTATTTTAGCTCTCCCCAACTTTTACCGAGCTTTTGTGATTCCTTGTCGACTGTTCTGCGCCAAGATTTTCTCTGGCCTCCAGGTCTTCTGCCATCTTGGATGAGTGGATCCCACTCCATTGCATGTCTTGCAATAGAGTCTGCACCACGACGTAGGGTGTGACCAATCCACTGCCACTTTCTTTTCCTAATAACGATGTCAATAGGACTTTGGCCCGTTCTCCGAAGGAGTTCTTGGTTGGAGATGGTGTTCGGCCAAAAAATCCTTAGGATGTTTCGGAGACATCTATTTTCGAAAGTTTGTAGCTTCCTTGTGACAGAGGCGGTCACTTTCCATGTACTACACCCATATAGTAGTACTGACTCTACGTTCGACCGGAACAGTCGCAGCTTGGTCTTCGTACTGTAGACGTTGCTCCTCCAAACTTTAGACAGCATGCCGAAAGCAGCTTTAGCTTTGCCGATTCGGCAGTTAACATCTTCATCCGTACCACCGCCGTCTTTTGAGACAACACTACCGAGGTACAGGAAGTTGTCCACCGCTTCAACCTGCTGTCCCGCAACGACAACTTGAGAAGAAGATTCAGAAATGTTGAGGATCTTTGTTTTCCCGGTGTTGATCCTCAAACCGACTTTGTTTGCCTCGCATTCCAGATTAGTCACCATATGGTGAAGATCCATAATGTTGTGCGAGAGCAAACAAATATCGTCAGCGTAATCAAGATGTTGCAGGAACGAAAACATCGTCCATCGAATTCCACGCGCTTGCTCGGCTAGAGCTGCATGAAGGACATCCCCTATAACCACCAGGAAAAGTAGTGGAGATAGCAAACATCCTTGACGAACTCCGCTATGGATATCGAAGTCCTCTGATACCTTTCCGTTGTGTAAGACTTGACACGATGCACCCTCGTAGGTAGCCTTTATAACGGCGATAATCTTCTCGGGTACTCCTCTCCTACGTAAAGCTGACCAAATGAAATCTCGATTCAAACTATCGAAAGCCTTTTCGAAGTCGATGAAGAGCAAATGAAGAGGGGAACGGAACTCCACGCATTGTTCTATTATGATCCTCAAGGTGTTGATGTGATCAATGCAGGATGAGCCTGCACGAAATCCCATTTGCTCTTTGTCGAGAGTAGAATCGAGATGTTCTTTGATTCGTTCCAAGATTATTTTCGCCATTATCTTTGCCACCGCGGGGAGGACACAGATCCCTCTCCAGTTTCCGCAATCCGTAAGATTTCCCTTTTTTGGTAGTTTGACGATCATCCCTTTTTTCCATTCAATGGGGAAACTTTCGTTCTCCCATGCCTGTGCTATTAAGGGGTTTAACAACTTAGCTGATGTTTGTGGATCTGCTTGGTAGAGCTCAGCGGGAATGCCGTCCAAACCTACCGCTTTGTTGCTCTTGAGGGATTTGATTGCTGATGTTATCTCGGCTAAACTGGGAGGGCAGGTGCGAATACGGGAACTAGTTTCTACGAATAGCTCATTTGGGTTAGGGGCTGGAACACCTCCGCTATCGCCTATGTGGTTGAGCACGCAAGCAAAATGTTCCTTCCATCTCCTGAGCTGATCCTCATCCGTAACTAGCAGGGTGCCGTCTACATCCTTGACGAGGTGTTGTTTCCGGGAGTTGTTGTTTCCAACCAATTCCTTGGTTATCTTGTAGACGGTACCACTGTCGCACCTTGATGCTGCTTCCTCTGCCTGTTCTGCGAGAACATTTACGCGCCTCCTTTTGTCACGTCTGACACTACGCTGCACTTCTTTCCTTTTCCTACGGTACTGAGACTCGATGTTAAATCTCTCACCTACTGGGGCAGCCGCAAGTTGGGATCTAATCGCGTTCCTTTCTTCAATCTTGCTCCATGTATCTGCAGAAAGCCATGTGCTTTGGCTTCTCTGCCTTATACCCACAGACTCAGTTGCGGCAGTTGCAAAGGCCTTTTTCACATTGCTCCAGTGTTGGTCTGCATTTTCTGGCGTGGCAATGCTGATGACTTCTGCTTCTGCGGCGAGGCGGTCCTTATATCTTTGGCGCACTGTAGGATCCCGGAATCTGTCGGTATTGTACCTGGGTGTACGCAGGAAGTTTTGCCGATTTCCATGTACTGAAGCAATTCGAAGACGAACGTAGGCAAGCATAAGATGGTGATCGCGAGCTAACCCTACATCAGCACCGCGTCTGTTTCGGACGTCGAGAAGACAATTTTTAAAGCGCTTGCTAATAGCAAAGTGATCGATTAAGTTCGCTGTACATTGACGATCTGTGGATAACCAACTTATCTTGTGCGAGATCCTATGCTCGAACAGAGTACCTCCAATGACTAGCTGATTTGCGTTACAGAAGTCAACAAACCGCTCTCCATTGTCGTTCCGTTCCCCGATACCGTGGTTACCCAGAACGTGCTTCAACGCTGTGTTGTCCTGGCCAACCTTAGCATTAAGATCTCCCATTACGATAGTGATGTCTCCATTCGGCGAGCTTCTGAAAACCGCGCTAAGTTGGCTGTAAAATTCGTCCTTCTCGGCGTCCGACGCTTCCTCAGTTGGGGCATAGCACTGGATGATGGTGATTTTTCTTAATTTACTCTGGAACCTGGCTGTCAATATCCTGTCGTTGATGGGTTTCCAGGTTATAAGACTTTGCCGCGCCTTTGGAGTCAACATTAAACCTACGCCGGAACATCGGGAGCTTCCAACTGGTTTTCCGGAGTAAATAAAGAAAGTGCTTTTCGAAGGTGAATCCACCTGCCCTGCGCTCAACCATCTCACTTCACTCAGACCCAAGATGTCTAGGTTGTACCGTAGGAATTCTTTCTCAAGTTGGAGGAATCTGGCGTTGTTAGGGCCTTCTTCGCGGTTATCGAGAAGAGTTTTAACATTCCAGAATCCAATCTTTGTCCTTGTTCGATAGCCAAAAGTCGTCATCGTTTGATCATTCCTTATCCGAGGCTGTAGTTGCCGATTCGAAGCGGTTGATTTCTTTACATGTGGTAGGTTGCCAACCCGTCACACGACCCCCAGACCCGGAGGGCCGGATCCTTGTGTAGCCTTAGGACAGCAGGCCGGATAATCCGATACCAGTAGCCCACTACGGGGATATGAGTGCTGCCGTTGACCCTTGAAGGGTTCATCCGCCACCATCTCTTTTTCAGCACCCTGGCTAGTACTGAAATTCCTTACCGACCTCAGCTCTAAATATTTCAGAGTAGCTCACGTAAGGTCTCTGTCGTCCATACTGTTGGTGACACCGTTGATTCTGATGAATTCATCCGCCGCACACCTTCCTTCTGATGGGCTCGTCTAAGACTTCAGCCGACTTATACAGCCAGTCATTTCCGACAGAGTATTTATAGTGTTGCTATTTTTGTCTCTTGTTCAACACTCGCGCTTATTTGTTTGGCAAGTCAAGTCCGGATGGACGAGACCAGTACCCGATGGTTACCACTTGGAGGTAAAATAAGCACAATTGATGTGTAGTATTCGTTACATCACTGGACATCGCCGTGTTGACGCCACTCAGTGACTACCCGCGTCCTACAACATCCAACCACGTTAGTAGGTACCTTCTGAATGGTACCCTCTGATTGAAGTCGGAAATCGTTTTATTTATCATTTATTTTATTTTCAAATAAAGTTGGACCCTTTTTTAAGTCAAACACTGGCATAAATTCACTGGTCATTTTTGAATATTGTTCGTATAGCTCGAAAAATAGGCCGAATTTGTGAATTAAACTCCTTAGCGTGGTTCTATGCGTGCATACTTCACTACGTCAGCTGACGATCTTTCCACCCGCATACTTTTGTTTTTGAATAATAAAGTGTTAACGATCATACTATAACCAAATTTCAGCTTTGGTGGAGTCGCAACCCAACTTTTTTTTTACATGTTTGGGAGGCTGCTGTTAGCCACACCCACCCATGGTCCGCCAGCTGACTTTCATAATTGTATATGAAAACTATAGTAATATCATCAGAAGCGCCGACTACTGAGTCACGTAGTGTCAAAATCAACCAACTACTCTCAACACTTTTTGTTGAGGAAACAAATTTGAAAGTCGAGATCTAACTCCCTTACTCCCTTACAATATAACAAGACTTACTCTTTCCAAAAATTTAATTTTTTTATAGTATCCTATGTCTTTCCTTGGGTCAATACGAATTCATTAAGCCTTAGATCGTGAAAATCGAACGATCCGTTCTCGAGTTATGGGCGCACACACGGACGACATTTCTCTTTTATATAATATACATACATAGATTAATTTTTAAGAAAATTTCTCCAACGATTTTTTATTTATTTTTAAATTCATATTTATCAAACAAATCAGATCGCTTACTTGATTCTGAGCTCTTACTTTCAAAGTTATTAAAATAATAAATTTATAGTAATTTATACTATAATAGCTAATTTATTTAAATTTTTTTTTTTAATGATATCGTAACATTTTGCAACAAATATCTATGTACTTGTACATCATCACCTTCTAGCTACGTTAACGTTGTTAGCTACGAGAGCAAGTTTGTGCGATCCAATCGTGCCCATTGTTTTATATTTTTGTTTGCAGTTTTTGCTCGTAAACATCTTTTTGACTTGCAATTCGTTGGTACTATATGGAAAGTTTCCCATTCTAAATGCACAACCTTATCAAAGCCTTGAGCAATATCTAAGATAGAGCCAAACATACTTGTTTTTCTTCAAGCAGTACCTTTTTCACAACATCAGTAATTTGATGCACTTGGTCTACCATCGAATGTTTATTTCTAAATCCAAACTAAATCATTGAAAAATTAAAAGTTACGTTATGGGGAAGATATGGGTCAAAATGAATTTTTTATGAAGGAGAAATAATTTGTAGTTATAGGCTATCGATTCAATATAGCTTTTAACGGCCTTTAGTCCATAAAAATTGGCGTTTCGTCCCGGCGTTCTCACTTGGACTCTTCAGTTGACAGTGAGGGCCTTGTCAAGACGCAATTTTTATTAAGTTCAGTCCAGCTTACATCAATTTTACAGCGAAAATCGAATGTGAACTATATCCAACCCAATTAGAATTTCTAATCAAGAATTGTTGGAAATTTTGTTACCCGTGGCCTGGCATTGTTAACATATGAGTGTTTTGATATGAGTGTGTCTTGACAAGGCCCTCACTGTCAACTGAAGAGTCCAAGTGAGAACGCCGGGACGAAACGCCAATTTTTATGGACTAAAGGCCGTTAAAAGCTATATTGAATCAATAATTCAACAAGTCCAATTAAATAATGCTAAGTCTTCTACTTGGCTGATGTATTTCAGTAGTATATAGAATTTGTATTATAAAAAACACTCATATGTTAACAATGCCAGGCCACGGGTAACAAAATTTCCAACAATTCTTGATTAGAAATTCTAATTGGGTTGGATATAGTTCACATTCGATTTTCGCTGTAAAATTGATGTAAGCTGGACTGAACTTAATAAAAATTGCGTCTTGACAAGGCCCTCACTGTCAACTGAAGAGTCCAAGTGAGAACGCCGGGACGAAACGCCAATTTTTATGGACTAAAGGCCGTTAAAAGCTATATTGAATCAATAATTCAACAAGTCCAATTAAATAATGCTAAGTCTTCTACTTGGCTGATGTATTTCAGTAGTATATAGAATTTGTATTATAAAAAACACTCATATGTTATAGGCTATCTTTCTGCATTAAAATTTTCAATGATTATACTTTCGAAGGGTCTCAAAATCAACAATTAACTTTTTCAATGATAATTTTCAATGATAGCTATAACTGGGCCCTTAGGTGCCAGTATCTTTTTCTATCTTTTTCTTTAGAAATCTATTTTTGTTCCCTTATTTTTTTAATGAAATTCCCTTTTTGTATTCCAATAATTTGTATTTCAATGTCAATTAATAGATTTAAAAGTTCATTGTTAGGTTATTTTTATAATAAATTAGGAATACGGTGTCAAATATACAATTTTGAAACGATAAAGTTATATAAAAAAGTACAAAAGAAAAATATCAAGACTAAATTAATGATGATAAAGGCAACTCTAAAAACTAAAAAGTTTTTTCAGGGCTACTGCCTCTTGCGAGGAATTGACAAATCCTCCAAGAGTATCACTTGTCACGAATAAGTGCTTCTCGTCTAGCCGTTCGGATTCGGCATAAAATTGTAGGTCCCTTCCATTCCTTTCGAAAGGCGCACACAGGAATGATTGCGAGTTGTTAGTCACTAGGCCCTGGTTCTAGATGAGCCGTTGTGCCACTCGATTTATTTATTTATTTTATAAAGGCAACTCTAGCTCCTTATCAAAACGAGCAGATAACATTTTGTTCAGCAATACATCCAGTGGCGTAGCTATCATAGGGCCTGGTGGTGCAGTGCACCAGGGCCCCGGAGCTCAGGGGGCCATCCAACCTAAGCTTTGAAAAGAGCGGGTCAGCCAATTCGCCAACTCCTAAAGCTAGAAAACCTCGACCCTGCTCACAAGAATTTTTTTTTTTTAATATAATGATTTTAAGTGAACATCAACAATCAGAGAACTCCAGATTTAATACTTTCAACACATTCGCCTAGCGTCCTCGATAAGCGTGTGCTTTTTGTTATTGCTATATGTTGCTGCTCGCAATAAATTATCTTTGGTTATTTCTTGCCAAACAACCCAAAACATCACCTTATAATGTTTTTAGTCTTTCTAGCACCACAATTAGCAAATAATATTTCAATATAAAGGCCAAGGCCAAGGCCAACCAATGCACTTTTCATCTATTGGATCAGATCAGGGCGTCACCGTTTTTCACCATCATCATGGATACCACACAGGACATATCGAAAGTGGATCAGATCAGAATTGTCGTAAGATATGCAGTTATAGCCAGATCGGAAAATGGACAACCAATCGATATTGAGGTAAGAGAACACCTCTCGGTTTCCACGCAGTCACTAAACACGGTGCTGCGGATTTGGTGAATCAAGTAACCACGTTGTTCTCCGAAAAAAGTCTTGATTTAAAAAAGTGTGTCGGGCAAGGTTATAATGGGGCCAGTGTAATGAATCGTGCGTATACTGGCGTCCAAAAACGAATTAAAGATATTCAGCAAACGCAGAGTACGTACATTGCGCCAGTCATAATTTAAATTTGGTTGTAAACGATGTCGTTCGATGTTCTATCGAAAATCAGGAGTTCTTCGCAATAATACAAGACCTGTTCAATTTCTTTGGAAACAGCATTAAGCGCTGGGACCTCTTATCAAAATTCATCGGAGAATCAGAAAATACTTTAAAAAAATTGAATCCAACAAGATGGTCGAGCAGGGTTAATTCAATAACTGCAGTCAAAATTTGTTTTTTTGATATTATTAAAGCATTGTCCGAAATAACTCTGAAGAGTTCAAGTAAAGACGAACGTAGTGAAGCGGAGGTTATAAAATCAAAAATGCTGAATTTGAATTTTGAGTCTGTATTCCTTTGCGAATTCATGCATAGCGTATTGAACAATCAATTACGTTTCGAAAATTTTGCAAAAACGTGATATCGTCTTGGACGAGGCTTTGGACGAAACAACAGATAAATTAAAAGACTACAGGAATGACTTCAAGTCTTTCAAATCCAAGGCCACCGAAACCGCGAAAAAATACGATATCGATCCTACCTTCCCAGAAAAGCGACAAGGAAAAACTAAAAAGCATTTCGATGAATTGGCTTCTGATCACCGATTTCAAAACCAGGAAGAAGTTTTCAGGGTAACTATTTTCAACAAATGTACTCGACATAATAAGCAATCAGTTAGATGCACGTTTTTAAAACGTTCGACTTTTTGATTCCAAAAAAATTACTCAACATGAATTCCGATATAATTGGACCCACTTTCTCGCTCCAATTTCTTAATGTTCACCATCTGGTCCTTCCTCAATTGACGGAGACGTGGTCCATTCGCCAACTTTGCAAAGAAATTATAACGAAATTTGGCGTGCTCGAATGTGACCTTACGGAAGTGTATACAGCAATGCTACTGTTTCATACAATTCCTGTCCCTTCCGCGGCTGCAGAAAGATCTTTCAGTAAACAGAAGATCATAAAAAATTATTTACGAAAGCAAAGTAAAACTTGGGATATTGGAAGTCGAAACTCGAGTTTAGTAATAAGTACAACTTTATTTAATTCATATAATATAATTCATATAATTATATTATTATTATATATATCTTATAAATAAACTGTCCAAGGTACACTTAGATGAAGTGGAACATGGAAACAAACAGCAGAATTATCATACCATCTGCCTATAGCTTCAAGCCACAAGAACAAACGGTGAGCCACTCGCGATAGTGAACTCTGCCACAAAACACTTGAATGATAGTGTAATAGTGGATACAAACGGTGGAAACGCTTCCTGCCCCTATCACTAAGGTAGAGGAATAATCGGTGGGAGCCCGCGTCGGCAAATCCTGCCCGTACTATGAGGTATAGATGCGGGAGCAAAACGAGCGGAATGCGATTTCCTGTCTCTAGCACCAAACTAGAGGAATAAACGGTGAACTGCCCACGATGCACTTAGAAGAAATGCAGCGAGAGAAAAAGCAGTAAACAAGGTATATGGTTTACTTACTTTTGTCTTTAGTAACAAACCAAAGAAACAATCGGTGAGCAGCCCACGGTAGCTTACTCTGACCTCATAGGCTCTTTGAAGAAGAGTAGACGAGGGAAAAATTGGTGTGGAGCGTCTCCTGTCTCTAATGTCAAACTAGAGAAATAAACGATAGTAGCTCGCAGTAGACTACTTATGACTTAGAGGAAGTTTGGACGCGGTAATCAATCGGTGTGGACCACAAAAACTAAAGGATAGAACAGTACAAGTGAGGATACCTCTGTCCACGATAAACTTTCGAAGAAAGTTGATCGCAGAAATAATCTTTTAAGACCAAAAATTCTAGAGACTCCTAGTTGTCATGGTACCAATACGTAGCCTGTATTGTGTCTCTTTTTAGGAATTCTACTTTTAAGTACTCAAGATTGGTACACAACGACTGGGTAAAGCAGAAGACAAATTATGTTGAAAATCCAACCTCCCCATATGAACTTTCCAGCTGAAAGTAAATGTGAACTTATAGAACAATCAAACCAAATATAATTTACGCCTTTTGTGTATGCAACGATTTATGCCATCAATTGGTGTGCAACTATTTTGCTGCATACATAGGGGGATATTGTCCATTTTAATTAATAGGGAGGTAAAGTGTAACGCTTCGTTACAGTATAAAGATGTTGCCAATCTAAAACGAAAAAATCTAGTTTATTTGAAGCACAACCAACTTCACGCCTATTTATGACTGTCAAAAATTGAAATATTTATTCAAGCAAATTTCATTATTTTGTAAAAACGTTGCTCAACAGATGGCATAATAACCATCACTGTTTGGAAAAAATGGATAAAATATATTCAAAAATGTTTGTGCGTATTCAGTTGACGAGGAGTGTATATATCAAATATAATAAAATTGTGTGCGACTCTTCGCTTTTTAGCAGGTGGATATCAAAGAGGAACCGGTCAAGACTTTCTTATCGGATAAAATGAACCATCATTTTTCCATCCATTTGTTTTTTTGCAGACGGGCCACTACAAGTATCCCGAAAATATTAAATATTTTGGACTTTACTTTGGCTTGGCTATAAGGCAGATAACTTTTAGCAACACCCGGGTTGCCTTCCATACAAACACTTAGCAAATACAATTGCTTTGATTTTTTTGGCTGCGCGCGTATAAAATAAATAATAACCCAATATTAATTTTCACTTACAGCACAGGCCTACAGTGGTTTTGGTGCCGCCAAAATTAAAACTGTTTCTTTGCTCAGTAGTTACTCTTCTAACTGTATACTTACTTTTTTGGTTCTACGTGTAGTTTTTGAGATACAGCATATATGGAAAATTAATACAAATAAAGAAAATGTTTCAGTTTATTGCCTTATTCTACTGAAGAAAGCTTCTTTTAAGCGATTTTCTTGCATGAGTGTCCTTAAGACAATCACGTGTTATGCTCCAGCAGTAATAAGCCATCATGTGTTCATCCCATCGACCTTGATACCTATCTTTTTATGACTTTAAAGTCCTGATTGAACCGTTCTCCTTGCTTCTCGCTATATGAGCCAAGATTTCCAGGAAATCTGTCCAAATGACTGCGGAGGTAGTGAACTTTAATACTCATATAGCCTCTTAAATTTTTCCAGCAAGTCCAGCACTACACGAGAAGAATTCTTAGATCATATCAAGAAAAATAAGCTACAAATCACGAAAAATGAATCCAGTTTTGGACCTTGGATTGGAAATTACTAAATTAAGACTTTTTGTTTGCAAATATTAAAAAATGTGCGAAATGAAGATATTGACACTCAAAAATTATATTTCACCACTTTTGAGTATCAATTATTCGACCGAGGAAAAAAAATATTGCCATTAACGAATCGCAATTTGATATAAATTTGTAACAATTTGGATATAGTGATTGATGGCTAAGCTGGAGTCGCGGGTTCGATCCCTGCTCTAGGTAGTATTGAATTATTATAATTATTATTTCTTAGTCAAAATGAAAAAAATGAAAATTTTCAAATCTACGAAATGTGGTCGAAATGTTGATTTGCGTGTTTTTTTATTTTGTTATTTTTGTCCACAACAGGGGTGTTGCAGCCGCATCCTTTTTATTCTGAAATGTATATACAATTTTATATATTTGCAAAAGACTTTTATTTTAATTACTGGGATTCGATCCTGGTACCTTCCGCATATCAATCCAATACGCTACCACCTAGGCCATCGCACGTTATAAAGGGACTATGTTGAAGCTTAATCACTTTAAAAACATATTTACTTGTTCGTTGATTCAAATCACCATATGAATATTTAAATTATTCCCCTCGAAGTGTTAGATTACGCATAAAAAAAATTGTAATTTACTGTATAGTTTTGCAAATAACTATTTTCGTAAATTGCGATAGTTTGGGGTCAATATTTTTATCGTAGATACTTACATTTTGTTGGTTTGAGCATTGAGAAAATGAAAATCACCATTTAAATTTCGCAAAACAAGATCAATAAGTTGTAAATTTAAATTATTCCCCTGAAGTAGTAGATTGCGATTCAAAAACTTGTAATTTACTTTCAAGTCAACAAGAACAAGCTTGAATTATAACTTTTGATAATAAATATCAAATAATAAAATTTTGCTTTTTACGATGATTTGAGTAGTAAATTACTAAGGTTTCAGTAATTTTTAATAAAAGCGCCTTGATTTACAAAAAAAAAGAGTTCCGTAAATTACAACCTTAAATTTAGCAATTCGTGATTTTTCAATTCTTTCCGTGTAAGTCTTGGTAATTTATCGACTTATGGTTTCCTAAGAAGTTGTTAACTAAGTTTACAAAAGCTAACCAGGCTGTATATTCTAAATCATTCATTGAATGCACGAAATTATCATCTTTCATTAAAAGTCTTATCTGTGGTCCATCAAACATAACAGCCTTAAACTTTTCTGTACTCAAACCAGGAAATTTTCTCCCTTAATTCTTCGTCATATAGTATTTTAGAGCATAATTCTAAGGTATATTCTAAGAAAAAAATCGTTCTACAGTAAAGGCCCATCTTCAATTTTGTTACATTTATCGAGGATTTAAGAAAAGTCTAGATTTGGTGTACCCTGACGGTAATTGCGCTGTTAATACTAAAGAAAGAAACTTAGTTTAGGCCTTTATTTTTAAAAGAAATACCAGCCTTTTGAACTGCGTTTAAATAAATTTGATATCTTTTCTCAGTCTGAAGATATTCAGTTTTTAGCCTGTTGCATTTTTCCTGCCCATGCTAATTTTTTGACTTTGGTGTCAATTTTCTCCAAAAAATGCGTAATCAACATGATGTTTTAATATTTTTTTGAATGTATGTTATAATACTAAAAATAAATATTAATGACATGTTTTGGCAAAAAAACTATAGATTAGAAGATATTTGGAAAACCAGCGGCAGCTAAAATTAAAAAAAAAAAGTTTTCACTGTGAATTCACCACAGATAACACAAAATGAGTTGGGATCATTTAAGCTTCTTCTTTTTGAAAAAGCCATATCAAAAACTTTAATTTAAACAGATTAAAAAGATTAAATTAAATTAATAACAAGAAATCTTAACCAAATTTTCGAAAAAAATGTAAATGAGTGTTAAAACAAAACTGTGCGTAGCTTTGACTTAAAAATAACGTTATTCGTATTCATTGACAGTAGACAACAAAATTTGATATCAGTTATGGCGGCACCAAACTCTTTTTTTTATTTTGTAGGCCTGTGTAATTTACTCATATTTCCTTCTTATTTAAATTTTCACACCTCAGCAGACAAACAAAAATATCACCGGAGGACCGCAGCAAATTATAAATCTATTAACGATAACGAAGCTTCTGAACGACTGCCAAATGTCAGTCGTAAGTAAAAACGAGTATCGTTAAACTAAAACGATTATCGCATTTTAACGATAACGATAGAAATTGAACGATAATCGTTTTTACGTAATAGGGCTCCAGCATTGGACAAGATCGCCTCCAACACTTATCGTAGGCGTTATATAAGGCGGCATCAAACTTGGACTTGAGTGAAGTTATAGATGAATTTGCGCAAGAAGTTGTGAATTTGACTCTGTTAAAAATCGTTTTTCTTTTTCATCAATTGATCTCATCTGTATAATAAATATTATATAATGCCATGTGCGTCGTTGTTTATTTATTCCTATTTTCTTTTATTCAACACAGAGATTTTACCACTCATAGAGATGACGTATGGATAAAGCCTACTAATGATAAGTTCAACTCACTGTATCCAGTATCCTATTCTTATTCCTGTCTATATAATTTTGAAGGGCAAATAAGTTGAAGATACAGGGAAAGAGGGGGTGAGGGCCCGATTCTTTCTCTATGCACCGGGGCCCTTGCCTACCTAGCTACGCCACTGAATACATCTACCAAAGTTTGTATGATTCTTGAAAATTAGGACACCTGACTGGGAAGGCGGGTGCATGAATGTGCATATTTTGTTTTAATAGTTTGTAAAATTTTATATTTTGTATGAGTTATTCAGTATTGGTTTTAAAAGATTCTTTTATTTTTTTATATTTTGATATATTCTCTTTTTTGTTCTCTATTTTGTCCCTTAATGTTCTCTTTTTGTATAGCTTTTAGGGGAAAATTTCCTCTTTTTGTAAAGTACCCAGATGGACACCCTACTCACACCCCAATGTGATTAAAAATTTATTTTTACGCGAGAAAGTGCAGTAAGAATCACTTATTTATTTCATATTATGGTAAACAGATAACAATAAAAATATACCCGCTTGCTGTATTTAAAACCGGTAGGTACTTTTTCTACACAATAATTTGCATATAAATAAAAACATTTGTTAGTCATCTATTAGCATTTACATATTTAACGTCATTAAGCATAGTGAAATCTTAGGTGGGAATTTCTCGAAATCTAAAAAAACATATCGTTTATATCTGATTACATCGGTTATTATTACCCACTTTGATTGATTCTCTGACTGCCTAATAAAGTTCTTTTTATTAATCAATGATCACTGATCAGTGATCACGTAATAGAACTGCGAGCAAAAAGAATCAATAAAATTTAAATCAATACATAATGTATGTGTATACCTACATGTAAGAAACGATTAAGAGAAACAAATTAAAACCAGTTGTGGGTAGGGAATGAGAAAACAACAAAGCTCGCATTAAAATCAAATCAGTATTAACTACTTAGACATGGTTGCCAAATTTTCGTTATGGAATACGACGATAAAAATTCCGATTCCAAGTGTAGGTCTTTTCAATTAAAATCAAGAAAATGTGTAGCTACGACCCAAACGCAAATAAGTTGGCCTACTCATCAATTAACACATTAATCCTCTTTATATACCTTCATTTTCTATCTCAAGCAGGTGTTGATTAATTTTTTTTTGTCAATGTAATAAATCACTTTTAATGAGTAAATAAGACCAAAAAGAACTCAATTTGAGAAAACACACATGGCTTCAGGTTGCTTTCTCTTAAACAAAGATAAGAGTATAATAGTTGGACTACTCTCTATGGGATGCAAATAAGTTGGGCTATGACGATTTAAATAGATGTTCAGTTAACCGTTATTAAAAAAATGACATGCACTTGTTTTGTTGTTTATTGATCTCTTGTTTTAATAAACCAGCAACAGTTTAGTGTCAATTATGGTGCGTGGTGTTGCATTATCACGAGACCTTAGGAATCCATAGTTAAAGCCTTCGAAACGGGATTGTCGAGCTACAAAATAGCAAACCAATTTAATTTAGCTCGCTCATCAATTCGAAACATTATCACAAAATTCAAATATAGTGGAAATGTGGAGGTTGGTACAAAAACAGGACGCCCACCAATTGCGAAACCTCGAGATTGCCGAGTCTTAAAATGACAATGAAAAAAATTGGATATAAATTTTATAAGGTTTGTTTTAGATTTATTTAAATTAACCAAAGAAAAACCACTTTTAACACCTAAACAAAAGAAAAGGCGCCTAGAGTGAGCCAAGCAACGTAAGAACTGGACTTTAAGTCAATTAAGTCCGTTATTTGGAGTGATGAGTCGAGGTTTGAAGTTTGCGTGGGACGAACGAAAACGTGTCATTAGAAACTCCAAAGAGGCCTTTCACTAAGATTGCCTTAAAAAAAAAAACAGTCAAGTTTTCAGCATCTGTAATGATATGGGGTTGCATGTCTGGGCGAGGTTTGGGCAACTAACATTTTGTAAATGGAACTGCCAATGCTACCAAGTACCGCGATATTCTGGAAAATGAGCTACTCCCATCAATACCACGACTTCAAATTACTGATGAAGATTTCATTTTCCAACAGGATGGTGCTTCCTGCCATAAGGCAAGGTCTACAATGGCGTGGTTATCTGCTAAAGCAATTCCTTTACTAGAATGGCTTTCCAGCAGCCCTGACCTTTCGCCAATTGAAACTGTCTGGCATAAAATGAAGCAAAACCTCCGAAAAGAACCATGTCGGGCTCTTCAAGGCCTAAAAGCTAAAATCATAAATATTTGGGAATCGAAGAATGTCAAAAATTAGTTGACACAATGCCACGACGCATAGAATCAGTTATCAAGGTCAGAGGCGAAGTAACACCATAGTAAATTCAAATTAATACACATAGGCCAACTATTTTGCGTTTAAAAAAATGTATCAATCGTTATTTTATTTTTTAAGACTGCTCTATATGGTTATTTAATTGAAGTAATTTTGTTTTTGTTCTTATTTCTATCTAAAATAAATATATCTAAAGAAAAATACCAAAATATTGAGTTTGTTGCCGATGGAACCAGCAGATTTTTATTTTTTATCATAGGTAGTCCAATTATCTTGCGTTTGGGCTCGTATACATTTTCACAGCTTTTTTCGAGTTGTTCCAATATTTTTGTAGACTGTTTTTGACGAGACGCGAAGATAAAAATACAGTATTTTTACGGGTTGAGTCATAGTTCTGTATGTGCCAAAATCCGTTTCCAAAATTCTGTATTTTAAAATTCTGTAAACCCAAAATTCTGTATTTAAAAGTTCTGGAAATCCAATTTTCTGTTTTTCCATAATCCTGTATTTCAAAATTCTGTATTGGAAAATTCTGTATTTAAAAATTTTGTTACTCCCAGTTTCAATGTGAAAGTTTTAAATCCACTTTTGGTTTAAATTTCAGTTTAACAATTTATTCAGTTTCACAGTTTCGTTTTTACCTTGAAATGAGTTCAATTTGTAGTAGGATAAATAAATAAATCATTTTTCCGTTTAAACCTATGTTCAAAGTTTGGGATTATACATAATGTATTATGAAATTTATTTACTTATTTTACATAACAAATTCCAATTACATCAGCAAATCTATGTCTGCTGTTGGGAGTTGTTATTTCTCCTGCACAATTATTGGTTTATTTTCCATTTTTTTTTCATTTTGTTCGGGTCACTTGAAAAAAAATGTCGACAGATTATCAACAACCCAAAATAATTATTGCTGTTTCGCGCGTTCTTTGCTACAGAAAGAGAAAGATTAGACAAGGAAAGCTACGTACAGTTTGCAATACGTCACTTGGAAGCAAAAATGTCTTAGAAAGTCTATAGCTAAATGAATTTCAACTGTTCTGCAGTTCGAGTTCAGACTTCACTGTGAAACCGGAGAGTTAAACCAAAAATTTAAACTCAGTTTAAGATTTAACTGATCTTAAGTTTAAACTCCCAATGTGAAACTGGGAATAAGAGTTAAAAATGTTGTTTTGACGATGAAAAAAAGTGCGCACATATTTTCATTATCAAACCAATTTTTTTATCACTTAAAACATTTTGAATCACAGAATTTAGATAATGAAAACAGAAAACATATTGCAAACATACTAAATTTTCATTACAATCGAATTGAACTAATTTCCAAATTTGAAGGTTGAAGAAGATTTGTTTAACACGTGCGTCGTTCGTTATATTCCAGAAATTGCTTTGAAATAACTGATTTTAGATATAGTATGTTCTTACTGATGTAGTTTTCTAAATCCTTTTTCTTTTTTTGGAAATCAGCTGTTTAATTGTGTCTAAATAAGACTTTTTAATCCTGTTTTGCATAATTTAAAACCTAGACACTTTTTTTTTAAATATGTTAAAATTATATCATGTAGTCTTTAAAGAAATGAATCTGTGTCATTTTGAACGATTCTTCTAGCTCTAAGGAAAACTCTCTACTAGATAATTATAAAAACTGAGCCCAACTTCGGAGGTACCGTTATGTATAGAGATTCTTTCTTTAGTCGGACAACAAGAATGTGGAATTGGCTCTCCCAAACCAATGCGGAACATTCGTTGCGGCGAAAAAACATTCGCATGTCAAAACGTATTTACATGGTGATATATGAGAGTGCCCACACCAAGGCGGCGGAGAAACATATGAAATAATTTTGAGTGACGAATGTTTTTTCGCCGCAACGAATGTTTCGCATTGGTTTGGGAGAGCCTTTACCTGGCCCTATTTATCCCCCCACATTTTGATATTCAGAACTTCAAAACCAATGTGCATTGCTATCTGCTTTTAAATCCTTCCTTATTTTGCTAACGCTCGAACTGTGCTTGTTCATATTAGGGTAATTTAATCAATTTAGCTTATTAATTATTATTAAAGAAAGGCTAGGTAATTTTTTTTTTTGAAAATTCGTTATTGTTGCTTTCTCTAATGGCTAATAGAACCATTTTTTTTATATTTTTCAGTTTTTGTACGGAGAACCTTCTTAAAAGTGTTAATATGTAATAGGTTTTGTATAAACTTATACCAACATTTTTGGAAAACTGTTTTTAGATATTAAAAAAGATTTAGTTTTTTTGTTTCGAAAACTCAATATTATGTCAATTTTGTTGAAACTTGAAACTATGTTCATAAATTAACTTGTCTTCTTAGGTACTTCCCATAGAAGAATTTTGTATATATGTAGGTGTTATCGACATTTAATGAGCCGAAACGTTAAGATAATATTACATATTTAAATTTTATTTTTTATTGATTTTAAAACCAAACAAATAAAATTTTAAATTAAATTTTTATCATGACAAAGATGAAGAAATTTAGAAACAAAATTTATTATGCTTGAGTGAGTTTCTTATTGAACTAAATTTGTATCTGCATACTAATAGGAAATTTGATTAAATTGATGTTCCAATTTTTACTTCTCTCTATAGAACTCTTCTCTAGGGCAAGAATTGGTTCCGTGTCAAAAAAAAAAAAAAAATCGAGGTTTTAATCAGAACTAATATAACGATGATAGTAAATATATTACAAAACAAGTGAATTTTGTCAAGACATCCATCGCCAGCGGTCTGTTTATCTGAAAGTCTTGGATTAAAAACTTGGCATTTTTATCTGAAAGATTTTTGTTTTATAAAATTTTCTCGAAAACCTTTTCAAGGGTTTTTGATTAAACTTGGCACATGTAAGACAATTCCATCAATGCTTTATAATACAAGGATTTTGTCATTTTTTTTTATTTGTAATCAATATGTTTATATTTTTTTCAAATTTAATTCTCGTTCCAGAATTTTTTTTTAAACTGCAGCTACAATTGTTTAAAGTTGTTTTACATAAATTCATTTTTGTTCAAGACATATAATGAAATCTTTTTTCTTTTGCTTAAATACTTTAACTTACGCCCAGTTTTTCATTTTCGAGATTAAAGGCCCAGTTATAGCTATCATTGAAAACGATCATGTTTATTTTGAGACCCTTGGAAAGCTTAATCATTAAATATTTTAATGCAGAAATAAAGCTTACGACTTGAAAATTATTTCTTCTCCAAAAAAAATTAATTTTGCCCCATTTCTTCCGCATAACATAACTTTAAGGTAGTTCATCATTAAAAAATTAAAAGTCATTTCATGAGAAAAGTTGTGCAAAATTGAGTTTTGTTTTACCTAGAAATAAATACTAAGTCAATTAGCTTTACTTTGGCATCAAAATAATCGTATATTTTTTCATCAAAATCTCTCAAAATTAACAATTAATATTTTCAAATGATGGCTTCCAATGATAGCTATAACTGGGCCCTTAATCAATTAAAGAAAAATAATTTCATCATTTTTATTTTTTTTATTTTACATAAGAACATAAAAGTGCGACCCAGTCGTAAATTTAATTTTCTTTAAATCGAGTTTATCAACTGCAGCCATATGTATTAATAAAAACTGCGCTTAACTGACCTGTAACATTAGAGCTCTCGTGTAGCCATGTATTAAGGGATCACTTGTGAATCAAAATGTATATTTACTTTTCTTAGTTAACCCTTTGCTGTAGCTTTAGCTTGTTCGTAAGTGGCAGAAATCTAACTCATGATCTATGAGTTAAAGATAACTCGCCGCTAGCTCCGTTTATTAATATGCGGTTTAAGAAATCTACTTCTTGCTCTTCAAGGGTGGTTTCGTGATGGATTGTAACTCAACTAAAGCAAGTATATGTTTTCTGCTCGAGTTATTAAAACCATTATCACACACCAAAATTATTAAAAAAAAAATTGGAAATTCTTTTTACGATTTTGGGCGATATTTCCAAACTAGCGGAAATTATTGAAACACATAGCCTTATGTCATTCGACATGCAGGCGTTAGGCTTTAACCCTCAAAACCATAAACCCCAAATTGAAAATGTCATAAAGCTCAAAAACTGTCTTTTAGTCCAAAAACTTAATAAAAAAATGAGGAATGTCATTATACACCCGAAAAGAATTTTTAAATATCAAAACCGCCAAATCAGACCTTGTCAAATCGCCCAAAATATTTTCGATTTTGAGTTTGGGTATTATGACGCACAGTTTGAGCGTTCGATATTTATTTTTTAATTCTAAAATCTTTTCACACAAAGTAATAAATCCCAAATGATAAAACTTCATTACGCCCATCAGAAACTGACACACCGCCCAAAATCTCACGAAGAATGCGTCTCAAGACACAAGTAGAAAGCTATACCGCCCAAATAGAAAAAATTGTCATAAATTTACCCAACAAAATTTTCATGCTTTAAATTTAGCCTTTATGGCATGTGCAATTATTTTGGGCGTTATGTCATTTTTTGTTATTGTTAAATTTTTGTTGAAAGAAAATACTTTGGCCGTACTAATATGTATGAAGATGAAATTTGTAATTTACACACTTCTTATTCTTCATTTTACCGGGATTGACATGATCTTGAAGGGGGACCACATACTCTCCCATTCAACTTCTTCACCTAAGGTTCCACTTGTGGGGTTCGCCGGGTTGACCTCAGAAAAAGTCGACAGGCCTCCCGGGTTTCGATTGTTCCATGTCTGAGGCCAAGTAAATGCAGGTGTTGTTGCATTTGTTTCATCCAGGAGTTTTTGCGCCTGCCTTTCTTTCACGATAGTGTTGGAACATCTTGTGCTATTGCCTTTTGAAGTTGCTCATGCTGTATTTTGTCCAGGATGGTATTTTTGACTTGTAGGATTCTCTTGCTTCTTATTCGATCACGCTTTCTCACACCTGCTATCATGCGAAGCATATTCATTTCAGCTGCCGTCAATTTTCTCTTATACTTCTTGTACATTGTCCAACACTGTGAACCGTATGTAATCGCTGGACGAATAACTGCCATGTAAGGCTTTCTTTTCAGCTTCGGGGGCATTTTTGATCACAGAAGATGGCCAAGTTTTCCCGCCACTTCATCCATCCTACGCTTACGCCATGCTGGCAAGATCCTTCACTATTGATAACAGATCCAAGATGTTTAAATTTTATTTCGCACTTGGGAAGCTCTGTTTCATTCAAATAGATGTCCGGAGTAGGCCTGTATGGATCAGAAAATGGACAGCATAGGTATTGGGTCTGTTTCGCACTAATGCGATAACCATTTCCCTCCAGAACATCCCATACGCCAAGTACTCCTTCCAAGGACACAGGACCTTCACTTATGATGGCTCCATCGTCAGCAAAGAATAACTGATTCACTTTGGGGTACACCACCTTATTTTCAAGCAGAAAGTCAAGGACAGGAATAAAGAGCAAAGGACTCAAGACGCTTCCCTGGTGCACACCTACTCTAATTGGGACTCTTCGGTGATTCCTGCGGGAATCTTACCTGTGTTTTAAGTTGCTCGTATATGTACATGATCATCCGCACGTAGACTTCCGGAACTCCTCGTTGCCTATCAGATCTCGTGGTTTTTTCTGTCGAATGCCTTTTTAAAATCAACTAATACACTATGCAAATCTATTGAGGAATCCTGTTATTTTTCCATTCTGATTCTTATAGTTTGAATAGCATCTGTGGTTGATTTAGCCAAAACAAACCAGCACTGGTCGTCAGACAGCCGTATTATTTTTCGTAGGCGGCCGTCCAATATCCGCTCAACGTTCTTGATGGTGTGTGACATCAGCTTGATCGAACGGTATCTGTCGCAATTTCATGTAAAGTGTGTAATTGACAAGTTAAGTTACATTTGCTCTTGGTATTAGTTGCAAAATTGAAAAAAATTTCAATGTGGAATTAAAAAAGCTCTCAGTTTGATGGAACCTTAATTAGTAGATTATAAATTTTCATAAGCGCCCCCGCTGCAGTTCTATCCTCTTGAAGAACTTTAACATCAAAAGTTATTGGTAATATACGACCTACTTAAAAATTGTTGGTGATATTGGCTTCTTATGAGATATCTTAAAAATGTTGACATGGCTTATCTTCTTCAAATAATGAAGTAGTTTACAAAATTATGCGAAGGCAACCATACAATTCTATATGGTGATGCGCTACACACAATTCAAAACATATGAATGGTGTACTATCTCCAACAAGATCTGAACCAACGAACAAAACAAGCTCCAACTCCAAGATTGTAAACATATAAGTTATAAATATTGCTTTCTCGCAGTGTTAACCTCTGGACGGTCTGCGACTCAGAGTTCTAGCTATCTGTCTTTAAAAAAAATCAAAAACAGTCAAAAGTTTGATTCATAAACAAGAATCTCTGGAAATTTTAATCATTCATTTGCAGCCAGTGTTCGTGTAAGGAGGAGCGTAGAAACTGTTATCATTTTTGTTGGAGAAACTTGAGTTTTCACTTTGCCAGTATGAACCGACTGTTAATTTTAATTTTAACGCTTGCTAGCTGCAGCTTAGCATCAGCTCAAGATAAAACCTGCAAACAAAGTGGACAATACGTAAGGGATTATAGCCATTTCACAAATTGTTTTTTATTAATTTATTTAAACTTCTCTCCCGCACAGTGCCAAAACCACTGGGATTGTTGCTCGAATACCTGTCTGTCATTCCTGTACAAGTGCTCGTATATTATGTCGACAGGTACTAAACCATTGCAGTCGCCCTCAGCAGTGATAGTTAATCGAGGATCCTTCCCTGAAGCGGATTCGCCACCCGCCAGCAGTCCAGAGTTTCAGAATGAAATTATTTCGTACGATTCGTTGCTGGGTTTGCTTTTCAGTCCCGATAATTTTCAGCCAGCCCCAGTTGGAAGGGAATTAAATTCTATAGAATCACGCCTTGGGGAAGCAACAGACGAAGAGAAACCCAAGATAGAGGAAGAGGTTATCACCACAACTACTGCTAGTCCTACTACGGTTGGACCGGAGTGTCTGGAAATTGGATTCAAGGTAAGATGGAAATTGTGTTTGTTGTGATGAGATGCAAGTTAGTTTGATGCAATTTTTTTTTATTAATTTGCAGTGCTATACCCATGAAGAGTGTTGTTCTAAGAGGTGTCATGGATATTTGCATCAATGTGTAACTTAGATTGTGATTCTCGAGAAAATATATAGATACTGATGGAATGGAAAAATTGATGATATTCGTTTAGTCATAATTTATTTATAGGAAGCATTGATCTGAAAGATCTATGACTGTTGTTAAGTTAAGGAAACAATAAAATAAAAGTAAATTATTTTTAAATACAAACAAAATTGCTGATTTGCCACACATGCAGTGCTAAAGTTTAGAATCATTTGCGTCTATTTATTTACAATTTATTTATAAAATTGTTTCGTAAAGTTTGTAAACACATCTGCGCATTTGTTGGCAGACTAATTTTATGATCCATAAAAAGACAGCAGAACAAGTTGATGACGCTTTACTTAGATACTATTAGGCTAAGCGCGCACATGCAAATCTTTTTAGTATGATTTTCTGCATAACTTTGGAAATATTTTTACTTCTGTTCTGATCTGAAAAAACCCTCACTGAACAATTCTAATGAAGAGCTGATCAATATAATCGAAGTTATAATTTTTGAAAGAAGCCATCTCGGTTGAAAAATTATTTTTAAAAATCGGTTAACTGTGCTTCCTCACTGAAGCTCGTCTGCGGCGTAGAATATCTACCACACGAGCCGAGCAACTCATTTAGGTTGATCGTTTAGTTTGTGTGCAATTAGTTAGTTGCTCCAATCGGTGACTGAATAGTTTCTGCATGTGCGCTCACTCTCATATAAGTAAAGAGCATGGGATTCATTTTAGCAACCAAACTGTTTCGTGACTGAAAGTTGCATATGCGCGCTTAGCGTCATATGATAAAATTATTTCAAGAACACCCACATCTACGACGCTATTTAATATTGTTTGATTTAAATTCACAATGACCCATATAAAAATAAAAAAGTGAAATTTACAACTGGATCATTAAAAATTGTTATTAAAAACCTGTAAGGTGCTGCGTGCCCAAAAATGGAAGAATTATATAGCAGTGGCTTATTAATAGGTGCAATGACATTATTTAAGAGAAAGTGTAAAAAAATCCACAATTACTAAAAATGTCACATGGATTTATTCTTGTTTTTTTTTGTTGTTTCTGAAATCGAATCTTTCGTAAATATTTTGAACGCAATATTTATGATAAATAAAAAGTTCAAAACTCGGATAAGTGCCTAACCATATAAATCCCTATTTTAAAAGGTACTTATCCGGGCTAGGCAGTTACAAAAAAGAAAACCGCTTAAGTGCTAAGAAGCACTTAGGTATCACTTACTTACAAAATAAATTAAAACAAAACTAATTAAGAACAGAAAACCCGTGCCTAAAATGCAGTCATTAGCAGTCAGGATCACCATTGTACTAGATTAATGATATATCATTCAATATTTTCCATTTTAAAGCATGAATCACAAAGAATAATTGCTTCCATTTAAAAACTATTTGTTTTCTAGAATAGATACCTACCTATGTGGAAGTAAATTTTGAAAAAAACTATAGGTACATAACAAAAGGCAAATAAGCAGGGAAGGTAGTTATAGGCCAGTCGGCAGAAAAAAAAATATTTTTCGTAATGCATATTTTATGAGTGAATTGGTAGATGGGTTAGGTATATACGACTTTTAAAAAATATCGAGCAGCTGTAAGTTTTGTCATTCAGCCGCCATTTTGAAAAACACATTTTAACTTATATCTCGAGAACGTTTCATCGTATCTACACACATACAGAACACAAAATTATTTTCCTTTTCTTCACACAAATTTTACTTGTTGCTTTTTCAATTTTTGCCTTACGACTCCTTAACGCTTGTTTATATGAACCAAAACAAAACTAAAAAAATATAGGCGCAAAATTTTAAACATTGCTCGCTTAAGGAATAAAACCGGCTCTAGTTAACATAGTCGTTTAGTTGTGAACCCTTGTCTAACTATTTCTTAATTTTAAACACGTTAAACAACACTTCTAACTAAAGTGGACTCCGCAACGTATAACGTAAGCAAATTAAGGTTGAACAGGCACAGGCACACATTTGACAGAAATGAAGATTAGAGACAGATATAGAACAACAAAAAATGTTCAAATTATACAAACAACTTCAGACAAATAATTTTAATATAATATAATGCACCTAGCATGTCGTGAATAAAGATTATGATTGCTTTTTGTTTAAATGCTTAATAGAAGTCTACTCTCATTATCCCTGATTTAAAAAAAAACTCAAGCGCATGGACAATAATATAATTTTGTATACTATATTTTTATAATGTTTCGCAGAAAAAGTGAAAAATTCAATGCCACCCAGCTCTTTCAATAATAATTAATAAATACTTTTCATTTTTAACAAAGCTGTAAGTATTCAGAAAATAAAATAAAATTCCGACATCATTTTTACCAACCTAGGCCTTTTTGTTGTTCTAAATTTATTTTCTCTTTATTATGATAATATTGGTATGGTTCAATTATGTATGGGACTAACTACAGTAACTTTTTTAATGGAGTTGGTGGAAAGTTGTATTGACTCATTAAAAACAAAAGGCAAATAGATTGTGTCTTCACCGACAAGGCGTTCGATAGACTCTCACATCGAGTTTTGTTAAAATTAAAGAAGTTAGGATTTAGCGAACATTTTGCTATGTGGCTTCAATCGCATTTACTGGATAGATCTTACTTTGTAATTTTCAACGGCTTCGAATCAAATAAGTTTACTGTTAATTTTGGAATACCACAGGGTAGCCATTTAGGCCCAGTTCTGTTCATCTTATTAATGAATGATTTACCGTCTGTGTTGAAATTTTCAAACTGCCTTATATATGCAGACGATGGTACAATTTTCAAAACGATTTCAAATAATCGTGATTGTGAAGAGTTACAGTGTGATCTTAATTCGTTTTTTGACTGGTGTGAACGTAACTGTTTAAACCTTAACATTGATATATGTAAAACTATTAGTTTTACAAGAAAGCTGTCAGTTACTTCTTTTAACTATATGTTAAATGGTGTCCTTTTATCACGCGTAAGCGATATGTCTGTCCTTGGTGTCTTGTGTGATCAAAAACTTGAATTTATATCACCACATCAATTCAATAACTAATAAAGCCAATTCAATTCTTGGTTGGATAAAAAGAGATTCGAAACAATTTGCCGATCCTTTTGTTACAAAGCAGCTTTTTGTAACATTTGTTCGTCCCATTCTTGAATATGCTTGTCAAGTTTGGTCACCCCACTACGACTGTCATAAAGCTAGAATAGAACAGATGCAAAAAAGATTCCTTAGGTTTGCACTCAGAGGCTTAGGTTGGGTAAATCTTTACGATCTCCCACCTTACCATAATAGACTGAGACTAATTGACATGGCTAGTCTTGAGAGCAGACGTTCTTATTTGTGTTTTGCCTTTATTGTAAAATTAATAAACGGGATTCTTGGCACCTTCTTTCCCGTGTCCACTTTAATATTCCTCAAAGAAACTTAAGGAATTCGTCCGAATGTATACATATTTCTAACTATCGGACCAATTATGAACGTTTTTCTCCTTTAAACAAAATGTTTTATTTATTAAATGATTTCAATAATATATATATAAATTTGTTTAAACAAAATGTAAATTTTTCTAAAAAATTTAAATCAACTTTTTTTTCAAACACATAAATTGTACATCAAACTTTTATTGCTAGTAATTAGTTAACTTGTAAATAAATAAAAAAATAAATAAACAAAATACCAGCCAAATGGCCGCCGCCACCTCGGCGGCACACCTCCATCCGATGGTCCAAAATTTCGATGACGCTGAGGCATAATTGAGGTTCTATGCCGTAAATGTGCCGAATTATCTCATCCCTTTAGCTCTTGAATAGTTGCTGGCTTATCGACGTACTACACCTTTTCTTTCATATTACCCCAAAGAAAGAAGTCACACGGTGTCAAATCACATGATCTTGGCGGCCAATATACATCACCACCACGTGAGATAACACGGTCATTGAATTTGTCGCGCAAAAGAGCCATTGTTTCGTTAGCTGTGTGGCAAGTGGCACGCTCCTGTTGAAACCACATATCGTCCACATCCATAATTCTAATTCGGGTCATAAAAAGTTCGTTATTATCTCACGATAGCGAACACCATTCACAGTAACTGTCTGACCGGCCTCATTTTGGAAGAAATACGGCCCGATGATGAACCGCACCAAATAGTCACTCTTTGTAGGTGCACTGGTTTTTCGACAATCACTCTTGGATTATCATTCGTCCAAATGCGGCAATTCTGCTTATTGAGGAATCCACTGAGGTGAAAATGTGCCTCATCACTGAAGATGATTTTCTTCGAAAATTGATCATCCACTGTTGCCATTTCTTGCCACCATTCTGACCATTGACGACGCTTCAAATGGTCAAGAGGCTTTAGTTCTTGAGTCAATTGCACCTTGTAATCGTGTAAATGCAAGTCTTTATGCATAATGTTCGAAGAATTCAGCTATAAAATTCATTGGGGCCGATATTTCCCGCTGGGTTGAAACAACGATGATAAACTTTAAATGCCGTAAAAGTGGATTGCAATGTAAAATGTGGATTTCAATGTAAAAATGAAAACGTTTCACTTTGAAACAAGGTTGAGCGCACTTTAAATGTCGATCTCAAAGTAAAAATGATAACGTTTCACTTTAAAACAACGTTGAACGGAATGTAAATGAACAAAAGTTGATTTCAATGTATAAATAAACACGTTTTACTTTGAAAATAGGTTGAATCTCTTAAAATTACATCGCATATTCAAATTAACATTTATTCAACGTTAAAATGAAAATGCTCCACTTCATTTAAAATACTTTAGATCAAATACGGTCGTATTTAATTTTTGATCTCATTTTTTCCCTCAATGTAATGTTTGACATGCTTAACGGAAAAAACAGTCATTTTTGCTTCAAAATCAATATAACTTTTTTAAGGGTGCTTGTACCATATTGGTTTTTCTTTTATTAGATTCGGCGTTAAAAAATACCTTTAACTCATATATCAGTTATATCATTATGTACTATCTCGATTACACGAAAATACAATTTTTCGTAAGACCTAACATTTTGCTCCGTATAGGGCAGGTCAAACATAAGTTCTCTAAAAAAAACTCTTTGGATCAAGTTATTTTAATGGACTCTTTTGATACTTGGAAACCAATATATTTAAGATATTTAATATTTTTAGCAAATTTCATCAGTGTCAAAACTTATTCACTGACAGATATCTTTGGTGACTCTTTTGATTCTGGGTAAACATGCTAAATGGAACATTTATACCAAATTTCATTAATATTCCATTATTTTAAAATAGTTTTGGGTAATATTTTACTTTTTGTACTTAAGAAGAAAGTAATCATTCCATAAAAAGGACTTTAACTTTCTACAGAATACATGTATCTTTTCAGCTTTGGTCTCTTTAGAATTAGCGTTGCAAAGCACCCTTAAAACATGTGTCATATTATTAGATTGTATTATTACAAATACCTAATAATAACAAAGTAGTAGCCCGTAGTGTAATGGTTAGTGCGTTCGACCGTCACGCTGGAGGTCTGGGATCGCTTCCCAGCCTCGTCCACCTAAAAAACTAAAAAAGTTTTTTTTTTCAGGGCTATTGCCTCTTGCGAGGAATTGACAAACCCTCCAAGAGTATCACTTGTCACGAATAAGTGCTTCTCGTCTAGCCGTTCGGATTCGGCATAAAATTGTAGGTCCCTTCCATTCCTATCGAAAGGCGCACACAGGAATGGTTGCGAGTTGTTAGTCACTAGCCCCTGGTTCTTCATGAGCCGTTGTGCCACCCGATTTATTTTATAATAACAAATAATAACAAAATTTTCAGCTTGATAAACTCCCTCCTGCTCCCCCACTACTTGACCTCTTTAAATGCGTCTATAGAAAAATGCAATGCGGGGATTTTGGGGGACTTTGGAGGATAAAATTCTGCGTCGATACCAGAAGTAAAATTTTATTAATTAAGTAGTTCCCGGTCAGATCCTATTTTTCTTAGACTAAAAATGACAAGCCTGGAAGCGGAGAGCTACAGAGTGATTGCCTATGCAGATGTTGCTATCGCAGTATCAGGTAAGCATCTGTCTTAAAGGATCTCTTACAAAATGCCTTACACAAGCTAATAAACTGGGCAGAACGGTGTGGACTGGGTGTCAACCCCCTCAAAACTGAACTTGTCCTCTTCTCCAGTAAATATATAATTCCACACATAGATCCTCCCACCATTAAAGGAATTCCACTAACATTCTCCGACAAAGCTAAATATCTGGGTCTTATTTAAGATATTCCAGATCCACGTGGGAGGACGTGACATTTTTGGAAGACGAATCGATTCATTTCTATATGGACGGCTCAAAAACCGATGATGGGGTTGGTGGAGGCATGTACTCAGAAAGACTAAATTTAAGTCACTCATTTCTTCTTCCAGACCATTGTAGCGTGTTCCAGGCAGAACTTTTGACGATAAAGGAAGTTTTGTCTTGGCTCAAGGAGAACGTGATATCGACTTCTGATATCCGCATCTTCTCAGACAGCCAAGCTGTCATAAAATCTCTCGACAGTGTCTCTACAAACTCTATAACAGCCCTAAACTGTCGATCATCTCTTAAAGAGATGGCACAGCAGTTCAATATTCTCCTTTGTTGAGTGCCGGGCCATAGGGACATTCCGGGTAATTGTAAAGCTGATGAACTCGCCAAAGGTGGAACAAGACTACCTATTTTACCTGAAAAGGTAAATATCGGTATGCCTATAGCTACATGCAAATTGTGGCTGAAACAAGATGCTTTAAGGAGAACAAACCTTAGGTGGAACAACTTAACCACTTGCCTGGCGACAAAACAGATCTGGCCTACGCTAGATGTGAGGCTCTCTAAGTGTTTGATATCTTTGAACAGATTGCATATCAGCTCCGTAATTAGTGTCATAACCGGGCACGAGCACGCAAAGCGACTTGGAGTTTTCGCATACGGCTTTTGCAGAAGCTGTATGGACGAGGAGGAGGAAGAATCTGTTCCTCATCTTCTCTGCACATGCCCTGCCCTATCCCAAAGACGTAGGCTCCATCTCGGAGACTTCTTCTTCAATGATCGTAGTGATCTGACAAACATAGACATAAGTAGTCTTGCATGCTTCATAAGAATCTCCAACTGGTTTTAGCGAGGGGGGAGAAAATATTTCAAGATTCACGTGGTATCACAACGGACCAACTTATGGTCTATGTGTGTCAGTTCTTGAACAAGTATAGGTCCTAGAGGGGTTGAGCAAGAAATCATATATCTATATGACAAAATCTTGAATGGGAATTTCGAATGCCCATGATCCGGAATGTCAAAATCCTTCGAAACAATATGGCGGCATAATGAATTTAGGTGTAATTGTGCAAAATGTCGCTTTTGGCACGTGTCGTTATACTTTTTTGAATACCAAAGTCAAATATCGTCTCGGACTTTTTTCCCAGCAAAAGTCTAAATTGCCCAGACAATGTGTCATATTCTTTCAAAGTTGCATATTTGAAAAATATGATATAAAATAATAAGAGCAAGTTGTTCGAAGGCGCGATCTAGTAGTGTATTTTAATATAGTGACCAGAAAACATCATACTTAAAAAAACAAGATAACAAGAAAACAATAGTAAAACAAAAATATTTTTTATCGTGTCACTAAATACAATAGTTCAACATCAAATTAAAAATGTCTGAATGTTTTCTAATGACAATTTTATACAGTCGTTGGTTTGGTATTTGCATAATGAATAATAAACAGTTGTTTGATAAGTAATGTTTCGTCATATTTTTCACTTATGAATATTTAAATTAAATAATACAAAACAAGAAAAAACAGCAAATAAAACAAAAAGTTTAGTCAATGAATAACCAACATTATCAGATAAATGTAAACAATCATGGTATCTGGATTATTTTGTTTATGTGGTAACCAAAGTCCCTCCCCAGCCCATGACCAAGATCTAAACCAAAATGAAAGGAAATTAAATGGGGATTTTTCGTATGATAACAAACTCGCAGTTAGGCTGCATAGCTTTCGCTCCGTCATTATATTTAATTATGAATGTTTGAAGATATTCTTGCCAGTCGATTTTCCTTTTTTCATTGTAGGTTCTAATGATTTGCGTTCGAGTATCTTTTTTGTTGTATAAGCAGTGAAAATTTAAAAGTGGTTCGCTTGTAGCTGACTTAGCAACTTGATCGGCTATTTCATTGCCTTTAATTCCAGCGTGCCCTGGAATCCAAGCAAGTTTAATATTTTTTTTTATTTGTTATTAACTTATCTCGGATTCTATCAATCACTTCCGTGTTGTTGTTTATGTTTTTGACTGCCATCACAGTAGATAAACTATTATTATATATATTATATTATATATTATATTATGGTTTTTTTGCTTTTTGCAATTTTTGTTGCCTGATATACATTAGATGACGGATATAATAAACTCAAAAAATCCAAAGAATTCCTTTCTTATATCCGTGTTTTCTTATATAAAACATTGTACATAAGAAAGAAAATTTCTTATATAAGTAAAATGTATGTAAGAAAGAAAATTTCTTGTATAAATAAAAACACATAAGAAATAAAATGTATCCACTGTCAATGTATGGGCTTTTTTCTTTCTCGCTGATCTTCAATCTGTCATTTCTTTGGCCATTCCATGATGGTGATTTCAGAAATGTTGTGAAAATTAAACGGCACATCATTTGAAAGTTTGCACGGGAACATTTCTTATAAAAGTTTAATTTTCTACGTAATGAATGCAATTTGTATCAGAATAAGTTTCTAATATCAGTGTTTTTCTTATAAACGTTTTTCTTATATGAATCTTATTTAACACGTATCTTTATAGGAATGTGTATGGTGTTTTGGAATGTCCGTCTTATAAGCGTGATTTTCTTATATGAGACTTTCTTATATCCGTCATCTACTGTACTGCGAAGGCTTCAGCAGAAAAAACCGATGAAAATTGAGGCAAGAGTCCTTTGGAAAGTGTTAGACCGGTTTCGTTTACAACTGCAAAAGATGTGCCTTGGTCGGTTTTTGATCCATCTGTGAAGATGAAACTCCACTTTAAGGATTTGTATTTTTCTGACATTTCATTGAAATTGACTTTGTATGCTTCATTATTTGTAGTAGTTTTGGGGTAGTTACAAAGTGTAAGATCTAGGCTGTCTTTGGAAAAGTTCCAAGGTGGATTGGAGGTGTTCCTTTTATTTTGCGTACATGGGTAAATTCAGCATTTTTGCTGCAGATAGTCCTTTAGATAATGATGATGGGTATCTTTGTACCTTTTTGTGTCGCGTCTTTTTTGTGATGAGATGGTGAACTGGTGACTTTTTTGTTGAATTCATTTTCTGGATGATCAAGGTTGTAAGATATTCTACACGTTCTGCTATTGTTGGGAGTCCAGCGTGGTATGATGGAGAAATAAGTTGTAAAGATGACTTTGATGTTTTACCATAGATAGCGAGGTCATAATCATTTTTTGACAAAACAATGGATCTAGCAACATTTATAAGTGAATTAATATTTCAAAGACTACGTTTACTTGAAAGATATTTTATCATGTTGACTCTGGTAGATAGGCTTTGCTTAACATATAAACAATGTTCCTTAAAACTGAATTTTGAGTCAAATATAACTCCCAATATTTTAAACATATTTAAATTTTCTAAAGACATTTTGGCGCCACTTATTTTGCCCCAAATTATTAAATCATTAGAGATATTTAGAAATTCAGACCCTACTAAAGTTAAATTTTTGCATTTAGTAAAAACGATGAGATCATCAGCATAAAGAGAATAACTAATTTGTTTGTATTTTTCTAATATTTGGCAAATTTCATTAAAGGCAATTATGAATAGTGTAACCGAAAGAGGGGATCCTTGTGGAATTCCATTCATAAGGTTATGCACTTTAGAATATGTGTTGTTGAGTTTGACACGAAACTTTCTATTTAGGAGGAATGACTTAACATAGTAGAAAATCTTGGGTCCGACCTTCCATTTAAGTAGTTGTTTAAGTATTATGTGTATATCTATTCGGTCGAAGGCTTTTTCAAAATCTATTGCAAGCAGGGTGGCATGGTTTTTTTCAATGCATAATATTGAGTCCATTGTGCTTCTTTCGCTTTTAAAAGCTACTTGGTTTGTTTTTATAAAGTTATTTTTATCTAAAAACCAGAGGATTCGTTTAGATATGATTTTTTATAAAATCTCACTAGAGCATGAAAGCAAAGAAATTAGACGATAAGATGTGATCTCAGTGCTGTTTTTATTTGGTTTGGGGAGCGGTTTTCCATGCTTGATGGTACTTTTTACAAATATTTCATTGAAAAGTTTAAGCAGGCGGTTTTTTCTGTTTCCTGGTGTGTTCTGGTTCTGGTGTGTTTCCTTTTGTGAGGCCTAGACAATTCTCGAACTCTATGAGGGTTATAGGTGACTCTATTGAGTTGGCAGAGTGGTTACTTACGTATGTTGGTGGGAGTGTTAAATTTATAATTTCATTTTGTTCAAGTAAAAATTCTCTAGAGAAATTAAGAAAAAAAATTCCCAAGTTTTTGCAAATAGTTCCGATATTTCTAAAGGAGATGAAATTAATTGGTTTTAGTTTTCTATTATTTTGATTGTGTGAAGGTCTATAATTTCCTGTAAGACACCTAATACCTGTCCGTAATTTTTTAGATGAGGTGCTAGGGTTGATATTTGAAGTAAATTTTTCAAAGCTCTCTATTTTAGATTTTCTTGCTTCTCTCCGGAATAATGCTTTGGCCTTACGATAAGCTATGAGGTTAGTGTCATTTGGTGTTTTCTTAAAGAGTTTCCAAGCATTTTGTTTTACTTGACGCAATTTATTAATTTCTTTGTTCCATCAGGGAACAGTGGGTTTATTGGGGGTATTAAGTGAACTCCCGCTTGTTTGATGAATAGCTAGATTACTGGAAAATCTGATTGCTTTGTGTATTATCGCAGCTTCTTTATTAATATTGCTTGATTCTTCTCTTTGTGGCAAAAAACATGAAACTTGTAATTGGAAACGTGCCCAGTCGGCTTTTTCTAAAATAAATTTTTTTTGTAGGGGGTTGTAAATTATTTGGAGTGTTTAGAGTTATTTCGGTGATAATTGGATAATGGTTGCTGCCGTATAGATTAGGAGCTACTTTCCATGTAGTTTTCGGAGTAAATCCCGGGGAGGCAAAGGTTACGTCAATATGTGTAAGCGAGTTATGTGTTGAGAAGTGACTTGCTGAGCCGTCATTTAATGTAGCAAAGCCCGAGTCTGCAATAAATTGTTCAACAAGTTTGCCACGGCTGTTTGCATTTGGCGAGCCCCAAAGGGGGCTCCACGAATTAAAATCCCGGTTAATAAAATGGGAGTGTTGAATTGATTTACAATATTTTCCAGATCGGAGGTTGACAATTACTGACTAGGAGGGATGTACAAAGATATAATTGTAATCTTTGTATTAAGAGTTACTTCAACCGCTACGGCTGATAATGGAGAGTTTATTGTTATAAATCGATGAGGAATGGATTTATGGACTAATAAACCAGTTCCATGTTTAGCAGATATATTTTGGTTTAAATTGTGAAAAAGGTATGAATATTGTTTGGGACAGTAATGATTGTGGGTAGTATGATGTATGTGTGTCTCTTGTAAAGAAATAACTGAAGGATTTATTTCATTGACTATAATTTGAAGTTCTTGGTAGTTATTATAATAGCCGTTGATATTCCATTGTAATATTTTTTACATCATAATAAAGTTTTATAAATTCTTATAAGCAATATATTTAAATATATCGAATTAAGAATAAGAACCTCATTTGTATGATTGCTAATTATTATGATCCTGTCAGCGAAAGACCTACAATCTTGTTTCATTTTTTCTAGCAAGACGAAATTTAACATCATGTAGATTCCCTCCGAGCAGGTATAATTGTTTTTTAGTGATTTTATAAAAAGGTGTTTGTGTGTTTTAAATTTTCTTGTTGAACCCATAAAGATGCTTCGTATCTTCATACGACTCCGTTTAGGACACACAAACTTAACACATAACTACATAATCTCTAAAAGCCAACAACCAAATTGCCAACTTTGCAATCAAAACAACTTGCTTACAATAAAACACCTAACATCTGAATGCTCAAAAGTTAACTCAATTTGCAGAACCCATTTCGGCAAAGACAAAATGACCGACTTTTTGGTAACACCATCGGAACAAAACATCAAAAATATATATAAAATAGTATGTAAACTTAAAATTGATACTGAAATCTAGTTTAAACCTTTAATGTTAAACATTAATTATAAGATTTAACTGTAAATATAAATTTAGATACTTTTTCTTTATCAGTAGTTGTCCTTTTTATTATACTTACTTTCAACAAATAGCCGCATACTCTGGTTAGTTAGTGCTATTAATTTAAGTTAATATTATAATGTACTTACGTATTAATAAAGTTATAATAATAATAATAATATGAATGTTTGAATTCTCAAAGAAAAGAAAATTTGCCAAATACTATGCCACGTCATATCCAATCCATTTATTCCAAGTTTCATCCAAGCTTTGGTAATATAATATCTCATTTATTAAAAATAGTCATTCATATTTTATTTAGTTGAGATTGGTGGTTGTATAGTAGGGTGGTTTTTATAAAGGACGCACCTCCCCCCCCCCCTAAATTGTTTTAAATAAATAAAAACAAAATCCTGTAAGATATTAGCTCATTTTATTAACGTTAACCTGGCCCGCAAGATGTCTGAAGTTTTATATAGGAAATCTCATGTATTTTTGGACATCCAACTTAATGCGCTAAATTTTACCACAAAAAGTTTAACGGGCCTATTTATCATCAATTGAACCTCCAAAACCCTCCCTGCGTTCGCGCCCGTAGCGTAACAAGTCAGCCGTAAAAAGTAGTGAGATATAAAAGAACGCTTAGTTCTAAGTTTTTTAATCTTAAATATCAAATATTTTAAGTAGAGTAATAAGGAAGAACATAAAAATTATCTGTTACACTGCACTACACCCTTTTTACAGGATCAAACTCAGGCGATTTTCGACCCCCCTCTAACTTCAGTGCCAATAATGTCAGAAACTTCAAAATCGCAGCATTTGGTAAGCTCACCAGGTTTAGACAACTCACTCAATTTCAATTCTTTACCATAAGGGGTTCACGAGACATGAGACTGCAAAAATCGCAAAAACCGTAACTGACTGACTTACAGATCATCAAAATTATGGAGCACTTTCCGACATCGTAGAATCTTGTAATTTCGCACAACGTTACACCCTCTGGATTTTCCATTCAAGGGGCGTGGTACTCGCCCATTTTGATAGAAATGATATAAATTATTTGGAGCACTTCTGATTGTCGTAGAACGATGTAATACAGCGGTAGCGTTTAAAGTGGAGGCAAATGAGAAAAATTAAAATTTGAGAGTTTTCATTCAGGGGGCGTGGTTTCCGCCCATTTTCATAGAATTTGAACTTTTGATTGTCGTGGAATGATGAAATTTAGTACAGCGGTAGGGGTTAAAGTGCAGAGAAAGGAAAAATTTTAAAATTTGATATTTTACATTCAGGGGCGTGGCACTCGCCCATTTGAATAGCATTGATATCAATTATGAGGAGCACTTCTGATTGTCGTAGAATAAAGAAATTTGGTAGAATGGTTGGGCTAGAAGTGCAAGCAAATGCGAAATTTTAAAATTTGAGATTTTAAATCCACTGGGCGTGGCATCCGCCCATTTTCACAGAATTGATATCAGTTGTATGGATCACTTCTGGTTGTCGTAGAACGATGAAATTTGGTAGAGCGATAGCACTTGACATGCAAGCAGAGGAAAATTAAAAATTTGAGATTTAACATTTAGTGGGCGTGGCAACCACCCTTTTTCACAGAATTAATATTTAATATATTGAGAGCACTTCCGTTTGAAGCAGGATTATGAAATTTGGTAGACTAAAAAAAGTTAAAATAATAAAATTTGTCATGCAGGGGCGTTTCATCCACCCACTTCTTATTAATTATTATCATTTCAATGGAGCATTTCTCACTTATAAAAATTGATAGATGGGTAGGACTTGTAGTACATACAAAAGGCATAAATTAAAAACTTACTTTACTTTTGAGCCTCTCATTGGGCGTTTATTCCAACTACTTTTCCTGATAAAAAGAACCTTTGCAAAAAGTAGTGAACTCACAACAAAAACATTAATGTTAAAAAAGTAGCCAAGTTGTTCTATATACAAAAATCTTTGCGTAACAAGTAAGCCGTTAAAAGTAATGAGATCTAAAACTACTCCAAGTTCTAAGTTTATTAATGTTAAAATTCAAATATTTTAAGTAGGGTAATATCGGAGAACCTCAAAATTATTAGAGACATCTATTATTTAATGATTACTGAGTTAAATTGAGTTGGTTTACTAATCAAGCTTTCATTTCACAATTGAATAATTAGGTAAAAGAGAAAACTTGCCAAGTAAACCAACTCAATTTAAGTCAGTTATCATTTAACCACTTTAAGCGCTATTGCTTTATTAAATTTCATCATTCTACGACAATCAAAAGTGATCCAAATTTTTTTTTCTTCTATGAAAATGGGCGGGTACCATGCCCCCTGAATGGAAAATCTAAAATTCCCTTTTTTAACACCACAGGACCTACCGTTGTGCGAAATAATAAGATTCTACGGTGTCGGCAAGTGCTCCATAATTTTGATGATCTGTCAGTCAGTCAGTTACGGTTTTTGCGATTTTTGCTGTCTTATATCTCGGGAACCCCTAATGCTAAAGAATTGAAATTTGGTGATTTGCCTGAACCTGGTGAGCTTAGCAAATGCTGCGAGTTTGAAGTTTCTGACTTTATTGGTACTGAAGCTAGAGGGGCGTCGAAAATCGCCTGAGTTTGATCCTGTAAAAAGGGTGTAGTTCCAGAACTTGGCTGGGCACTACCGTGCCCTTTTATTGTACAGTAATCAAAATGGGTAGTTAACGTTCCTTTTAATTTTTAGTTCCTTTAATGATATTATTATTATAGGTCTATCGGAATTTGCAAATGGAAAGAATTGAATAGATAACGTATTTGAATGATATGCCTACTTCTCTCGTCTCGATAGAATTAGTTTTGATAAGATTGCTTCACGCTTCGAATCACTCGCGACTTTTGTGTAGTAACTAGGAGAATCTTTTAGATTTTTTCAAAAAATAAGTTGGGAGGGGTCTGAACTCGGCCATTAAAATACGGCAAGTTTTGGAACGACACCCAACAACTTGTTGAATTCGTGAATGAAATTTTTTTTTTTGTATATATTTGGCGCGCGCTAAAGGGGTTGTGACTACCCTGAAATAGATAAACACAGCACGAGCAATTAAAGAGGTTGGAGGGGATTAAAAGGAGAAACCGATGCCCATTGGTTTTAAATGTCTGTAGATCACAATGGGAGGGGAAAATCGAGCTGGATAGAGCATTCCACATTCGTGTAGTGCGACTGAAGAAAGAATCTCTGTACTTAACAGTACGTCCAAGGTTTCGCTGAGATTCAACAACGGAAGTTTTCTGGGAGCGGGGAGTCTTTCCAGAAAGCCGTGAGACCGTCACCGATTATCACGACAACGAATAGCTGAAATTGTTCAGAAATTGCTTTTTTAGTTGGAAAAGTTACTCCTGTGAGAGCTATTCTAGCAATAAGTGGTTTTGTTGAAATTCGAGAAAGTTTGAAAAGCAAATAATAAAATCGAGAAGGAATAATTTTTTTTTTTGGTTTGAAGACTGGTAAAAAGTTGTTTCTTTGAGAAAAAAATAAGAATTGGTTTGAGACGGAGAAGGGGTTAAGGAAGACTGTGAAGAATCGAGGTGATAGAGGATCAACGTTTTGGATAGAAAACACTATGGAGCTGAATTGGTATGGAAAAATATTGGGGGAAGTTTTTGCTAACACTTGCCAAAGGCGAAATTTATGAAGATACACAATTCATGCGAAATAAGGCCCCAAAGATTCTGGAGGGCACAAAAAAAGGTGCCTTGAAGATCATAAAATAAGTCTTATTACATGCTCCTCCTAAAATTCAGACCTGAGTTGTTCAGAAAAGTTATGGGTATTGGCAAGAAATCTCTGGATGCCGCTTATTCGAAAAATGAAGAAAAAAAAAGATTTGTGGAAAAAAAGGATTGCGGGGAATGATACTTAAGACAAACTCACGAAATAGTAAGATTCTGCTAAGAGTTTAGCAAAAAAAAAAAAATAATCAATTTCCTAATATTTTTTTAAGTTGTCTTATTAGTCTAAGATCCGGCAGCAGATTTTGGTCGTGAAAGTAAACCAAAAGATTTTAATAGTATAGGAAGTCCTGGTGAAAGTGATAACGAATACATTCGTCTGTCAGCATGTAGGGGCCCCGTTTCCACGTAAAAGTGCATCAAAACTACAACTTTTCTGAAAATTCAAATCGGGAGGAAATCATTTCAAATGTGATACGATGATGGCGTCAACATCAACTCCCTGATATCAAAAATGATTTCAACAGACGTCTAGGTAACAGACGTCGTTTGTAAATTTTGTCAGATACATTTTTATAAATTTGAGAAAAGTGACTATACAATACATACCTCCGCTCCACTTAAATAGAAAAAAACTTTTTGTTTACTGTCTGAGCGTGTTGCGCTTTGGTCAATGTAAAAATTCACTTTTTGGTTTTAGTTCCTAAAAGAGGGATCTATTGCGAATCTATTGCGAATAAAACTGCAGAAACAGAATAATTCAGGAAAATACCATTAGGTTGTTTTTTACCACTTTTCTAATTACTTCATTTAAAACACTGTTTTTTTTGCGCCACTTGAATAGAAACATTCTCTTAAATAAGGAAACAAATCGAAAAAGTGCAGTAAAATTAAGTAGTTTTCTATTCGTAATCATATTTTAATATGTTTGCTATCATCTTTATTTGAAATAACTTGAAAAATCAAGTTGGAGACTGAATCATGCAGTTATTTTATGTAATTTAAAGAAATTACACTTCATGCTTCTTTGATTGCAGCAATAAGTGATTCTTTGTCCTCATATTGTCGGTCAGAATCGTAAACTTTACGAACCATCCATCCCTATACGTTTTCAATAATATTTAGGTCCGGAGAATACGGTGGCCATTAAAGTACGATACCATTTTTCTCGGATATCCAATTGTTAATGATCCTTGCGTTGAGGATTGGCACGTTTTCTTGTTGAAATATCCATGGTATTGGCCCAAAGACATCGGTAAACTTAGGGAAAGCTTCTTGCAGTATTTTCTTGTAGGAATTTTCCGTCATTTTCAATGTGGGAAAGTCCAGAACAATTGTTCAAAACCAGAAAATCAGAAAACCCCACGCCATTACACCGCCTTCTCGGCTGTGGTGGCGCTCCAGAAACCTGGTTCTCTCTACTGTAAAAATATAGTTATTCCACTTTTGTACCCTCTTCCTTCCACGTCATAATCTTCCTGCGAAAATCTATTATATTCTGTCTTCGTAGTGGATTTAACGGTGGTTTTTTCTTCAATTTAAGGCGCTTCAAAAGTATTGACCCACGAATAACACGTCTAATAGTGTTAAGACTCGCTGTAATACCACTCTTAGCCTAAATTTTAGCAGCAGAGTCACTTGAATTTGAAGCCAGTACCTATAATTATCTTTCTTCGGTCTGCTTCTGTTGTGGCTCTTGATTGCCTACCTTACACATTTTTCCATAGTTTTCTTTATTTCTATGGTTCGACCAAACAATTTTCACATTCTACTTATTTTTGTTTGGCAATTGTGCGTAGGTGAAGCTTGTTTTCCGCGTGTACTTCTATTTTGGCGTTTTCTGCAGGGTTTAATGGTTTCCCGCGGCCCATCTTTTCTTTGATTAAACAATTTTTATTTTTAATCTACTATTATTATCACAATATTTTTTCTTCTTACCGTAATCTATAGGACAAAACGCACACTGTTTATATTCAAGTGGCGCAAAAAAACAGTGTATTTTATGAAGTTAATATAAAAGTGGAGAAAAAATCGCCTTATGTTGTTTTCCGGAATTATTCTGTCCCTGCAGTTTTATTCGCAACAGATTCCTCTTTAAGGAACTAAAACCAAAAGGCGGATTTATAAATTTACCAAAGCGCTACCGCTCTGATAGTAAAAAAAAAAGTTTGTTTCTATTCAAGTGGAGCGGAGTGTATGTTCCAAAATTTAATTTGTTTTAACAATCATTACCAAAGTTAAGATTTTTCAAATTTGGATTTACAAAAATACATGGGACTTCCCATATAAAACTTCAAACGTCTTAATATATTGAGCTAAACTGGATTTTTTTGTATTTATTCAGAACTTAGAAATTAGGGGTGTGCGTAATTTAAAATAAGACAATGACTTTTTTAAGGACCACACTATTATATAGTGATGAATTTGATTTCATTAGATTCAACATTAAATGATACTCTAAGATCCATAATGTCATATGCTGAGATTGTACCGTAATAAACCTTTCAGTTTGATAAGCTTCCACTATTACCCTTTGTCATTCTTTTTGAAAGCGACTAATCAAAAAGACAATGCGTGGTATTTGAGTAAATTTGGATATGAAGTAGAAAAGGTGAAATTCAGCGTCGATATCAATATTTTAACTTTGATTTATAATAACATTAGAATACTATTCACACTCTCGATTAAGAACTAATTCAACATGTATCCCTAAAACTGCAAAACTGAGTATGAGGGTTTCCATGGACGTACCTACTGGGCTATACAGATGCCCAACATCAAAGCAGCAAAACAATCTGATTTGTATATAGACATAACATGGACATGGGTTTTTGTCCCTCCGTTGGACGGCACATGACACATGACAGTATAAACTTCTACACGTACACAATAGCATTTTGATCGCCAGTGTAAATCAACAATGTTGATCGACATAATGTGAACGCTGCTTTAAGGTTAGGTCACACTCATTAGAACTTATTCTGAACTAATTTTAGGAACTTATGTACATGTAGTATATCCACTTTTGTAACAAAATTAAATTTCTGCATTTGTTTTTAGATTTGTATCGAATTTTATTGAATCCAAGATGGCATGTTTGTTGGTTGTTCTAAAAATTTGACAATGATGAAATCCCAAGGCAAACCTTGGGCGGAAGGAAAGGTGCTTAGAAAATCAGAACATTTCCGAATAAAACAAAGAATAATAGGCCTTTTTTAATGGTAAGTGTAAACGCGGCGCGCGCAGCAAAATTTTACACTGTAAACAACAACAAAGGAAAAATGCGGTTAATACATAAAGTGTTATTACTTTGTTTTGGGATGTTTAAAAAATGTTAGATAACTTTAAAAATCGCAAGACAAAGTAATAACACGTTATGTAGTATCCGCACTTTTCCTTTGTTGTTGTTTACAGTGTCAAATTTTGCTGAGCTGCATATACACCTACCAATAAAAAAGGCCTATTAGTATGATAGATCGCATAGAACCATGGGGGCAAGCGCCCCCCTTGCCTCCCCCTGTGGACGCCTATGTATACTACCACAGTAATTCTTAGTTATTTTTGACCATATTATTTTAAGGTTTTTAATTCAATATACGAGCTCAATAATTAAATCTTAAAAAACATTTTTCAAAAGCTGAAGTAAGTTACTTTATAAAATGTTGATCATTTTGTGAAGTAAACCGAGCACCGGTCTGATAATTTTTCAAAAATGAGAATGAAAGTTTCAAATTCCAATGCAATTACTTTCAGGATCGCTCACTTATAATTCAATTGTGGATGCTCTAAAATGAGACTCTAATTTTTGTATAGTTCAATGCAACTTAATTCCCAAAAGCACTAAACTTGAGCGTATATAGTCAATATCATATACATAATGTATATCACCAAACTGAACATAGCTTCATCGGCTAGAAAGCCGTATCCTTGTTGCATATTCGAAAACAAACATTAAACTTTGCACAAAATAATTGGTTTATTACTTCAAAATCAATTAGTTAAATTTATTGCATACACTTAAATCATGTAACACACAAGGGAAACAACTTCATGGATACATTTGAACGCAAGACGTGTTTTTGCTAACGTTTTTCACGTGTCCTTTATAGGAAAGATAGGTAAAACCATTCTGATGTGGAATAACGCTGCCATTGCATGGAGGACCATAATAAGCTGCTATATGACATAACCAAAGAGCGAATAAGGAAAAATAGCAACCTCTGGAACCTGACGTGTTCATAAGACAACAAAACAAACAAGGACAGGGAAAGTATAGGTACCTATAAAGGCATTCAAGGCTGATGGCTGGAACTGAAGCTGAGTTTGAAGGTAACTGGAGGACATACAGATTTATTTATATAGGTACATACATTTTCTAATCACGACTACATGACAAAGGTGGATCACGATGACAGAAGCATAACAATGACATGAATACGACTACGACGACACGACAAAAGTACTCCAAAGGTGATGAGGATGACTATGGGACATCCTCGTCGACAACGACACCATAGTGTGCATATGTACCTACGAAGTATAACGTTGATTATATCGAGGCACTGCAATGTTGATGCCAGAAATACCTTTATGATAAATTTTTGATAAAATTGCGATGATATGCTGCAGCCTCCTCCAAGCTGGAACTCCAATACAAGTCCTCCGTCAGGATAACCAAATTCCCACCACAGCTACCTCTCTTTTTTGTTTTTGTTATAACTACCAAGACATGGCCACATCATACATATCATGCGTTTGGGAATGGATCAGTTTGCTTGCCGTTCTTTGACGCAACTTTTCGTTTTGGCAGCAAACACATGCATTAACCATTAAATAGTTTCATTAATATGTTTCGTATCATCGTATGCGATATGAAAGGAACGGGAAACCATAAAAAGTTCGGAACCGTTGCATAGTTGCTGTTATCATAAAAGTTTAAAAGTCATAAAGGCAGGGAGGTATACAGCTAGCAACATTGATTCTTTGACAATGTGAGTTTCGAGGATGGTTTTCGTGATTGAAATTATTTATTTAAAGTGAAATGCTCGTCATTGCAGAGAAGAATGTTCATTATGTGGTAATACTGTGTTTTAATTAACGGCGCTTAAAAGAAACAAAGTTGGGGTGGCCACCAATTTATAGTTGGCTTCCAATTAAATGGTGAAAATATTACGTAACAAAACCCACCCCGAAAAGCTGCATGCAACAAATCACCCAACGGTAGGCCATCTAGCTTCAAATAATCCTTGAAAATGTACGCTTGGCGACTGACACTGATGTTGTAACGCTTCAGCGATTTGCAGCTTATGTTCTGACAAATGCATGTAACTTACACCTCGTATGCACTCGCCTATTAAAACAAACGTGAGCTATACACAAGCTTCATATAAGCCAGCGTAGTACGCGTCTATAACCTACTAGCTTCATTACTCAAAGCAGTAGGTACCTGTTAAGGGGAATGATATTAGCTTTCGCCTGTAAAGACGCTCGATCCTGTAATGTTTCACTCGCTACAGGTAGAAATGTAGTCCGATGCAGATCCCTAGTAATGAAAACAAGCCGCAGAAGCTCCTTCTACATCAGTATCTCCGTCTCCTGCCTCAGTACATTTCTGCGTCTCATGAATGGGTTGAGTCGGTGGAAAATCCAGTTAGCTTTTTTGAGCACGTTTCATGAGAGCGGGTTGAACCTTAACTACTCGTAAAAGTGGACGCCTAAATATTTCATATGTTCTCTTTGGCTGCTATTGTAAATCCGTTCGAAAGTTTTAGAATCAGCCGTATGCAAATGATTGGTCTCCTGAAGAAGAGAAGATCCGATTTGAGGTGTTCAGGCTGTTGATTTTTCGGAATGTTCTTGAATGCTTCTGGTCCTGACTTGGTCGTTTGTATTCTCCTATACGGATCTGGTTGTGTTTATGTTGCTGGGCGGAGTTTCGGAACATGACGTTGATGCATTGCAACTCGCTTCGAACCGTCCAGTGGTCTGTTGGTGGTGTAAAGCTTTCCCTAATGGATCATTTGGATTTGTTTTCTCAGCTGTTGTCTGTGTGCATGTGCATGTGCTTGTGCATACAGGTTCTACATCTACACAGGCAATTACATCTGCTCCAGGACATTTCTATAGAAGCGTCTTTTCACTTTCCAGCAGGTTCCGGTTAACGGAGTTCTCTGTTGCTAGAAAAATGGGTTGGTAGGGAAAAATCAGTGCTGAGGTTAATAGTTGGTTGGCATGACTGTGCAGTACAACACGGATATAAGCAACTCTGATAATCCAAGAAATTTCTTTCTTATATCCGAGTTTTTCTCATACGCAAACAACGGATATAAAAAAGACTATTTCTTATTTGAGAAACACGGATATTATAAGATATGAAATTTCTTATACAGACATAAAACATACACCAAAAAGACACAACACCAAGCAATAAAACACATTTACTGAGTATTCTAGCACTTTTAAGCTGTTTCTACAATTCTATATGAAAATTTAAAGCTTAATTAACGATGAAACCATATTTATAGGCAAAAACAAGTTTTGGCAAAAGTAAATTAAAAAATGATGAACTAAATTTCTTATATGCATACTTTTTTGTTCTTGAAATTAATATATGTGGAAGGAAACGATTTCTTACTGTTATTCCTATTTGTTATCTTTTTATAGTTGATTGGTTGATATGAATAAAATGCATTATCTTAACAGAAAAAAAAAGTGTTGGACAACACTTGAAAATCTAGATGTATGACATTCCTTAAGGCAGTTGGAACTTTCCAGGATCGTGGCCCGCATGATAGAGGGTTTATTCTTGGCTTTTAATGGTCTGACCGTCACCACTGGCAGTCCTTCAATCCGGAGTTCATCTTCCACTTCAATGGGCATCATCGTGAAATGTAAATTGATAAAACATAACATGGAATCCGGTTTCAACAATTTTGTTCGTGTTTGAAAGGTATAACATTATGAATATTAATTTGAAGATCACTTAACAAATACATATTTTTTTATAAGTTTAAAAACTTTTGCATGTCCAAACGGAGCCAGGCCGGGTCAGCTAGTGATACATAAAAAAAAGCTAAGATTTTACTTCAATAAAAAGGCACGTACCAGACTTAAGGCAGTTGGAACTTTCCAGGATCGTGGCCCGCATGATAGAAGTTTTCTTCTTGGCTTTAAATGGTCTGACCGTCACCACTGGCAGTCCTTCAATCCAGAGTTCATCTTCCACTTCAATGGGTATCATCGTGAAGTGTAAACTGATAACAAATAACGTGGAATCCGGTTTCAACAATTTTGTTCGTGTTTGAAAGGTATAACATTATGAATATTAATTTGAAGATCACTTAACAAATAGATAGTTTTTTATAAGTTTAAAAACTTTTGCATGCCCAAACGAAGCCAGGCCGGTCCAGCTTGTGATACATAAAAAAAAGCTTTGATTTTACTTCAATAAAAAGTCACGTACCAGACATACAAAATTTCATTACAAAACTGAATATCTACATAGATAATTGTATAGTTGCTCCAAAAATAATAACATCTGTGTGGGTTTGTAGGTGTTGAATTTGAATCACTATATGACTAAGGTATTTTTATGTACATATGTTTTGTCAGTAAAAATATTATTTGTAAACAAAAACTATCAACAATAAAATTTTTCAAAGGTTTTTCCTTGTTATGACGTGTTTGTTGTTGAAAGTAGGAAAACTCATTTGTTTACCCACTCAAGATTTACAGCATTGCCAGCTATATCGTCTATTTTCCTCGATATCTATACGTTTCCTGAAATTCGGATATATTGACTTGTATCCCTTATTTGAGACTGTAATGCCGGTCGTCCACTATACGTGCGTAACAAGCTCAACTAACTTCGTTCAACTTTTCATTCAACTCCATCGTTGGATGACAAAATTTACAACCTCTTACACAAGTCCAGAAACGTATGTTTTTCACGTTGAGCCACGAAACCAAGCGTAAAATTGAACTAAACGTGTTGCCCCGTACAAATAGTTGACAAATTTAATGAAATGTTGAATAACCTCGTACATCTAGTTGGTCAACTCATTCAATTGTTGGATAACTCCGTACACTTAGTTGATCAACGTATTCAATTGTTTAATTGCTCCATACACATAGTCGACAAGGTGCAGTACATTAACGCTTACGGAATTATCCCCCGCGGGTGTTAATTCCCAAAAAAAAGGAATTAACCCCCGCGGGTGTTAATTCCATTTTAAATTGGAATTAACACCCGCGGGGGATGATTCCTTTTTCTGACGGGTTTTAATTTCAATTTAAAATGGAAATAAACCACATCTGGCAGGCACCTATGGTATCAGTCGGTCTGCTTTCATAGTTTTTTTTTTTTACTAAATAGTACTTTGGGTGGCCCGCTTTGAGGGTTCAAGGATTTTAACTCCCATTTTGGGTCCTCTGTCCCGCTCACGCGCTCCGTCGTTCTATTTTATTTGTCTATAACAGTTCGTGAATTTAATGTACCTATCCAATTTAAAATGTTATTTTTTGATAAGTTAAAGTTAAAAATGTGTTTTATTTTTTGCCCCAGGCAGCTAGGTATTTCATAACATCGGTTAATCCATCGAATTCGGTTCGACTCTTTGGCACATCGGCTTTAGTATTTAGTCAGCCTCCAAACGCAACAATAGAATGCTCCTGTTCCTAGAAACGCGTACAAAGGGCACCAACCGAAGGCGCGCTGAGCTAGCGTCTATCAGAATCATCATTTCTCTTCCACCCTTGGCAATGAAAGCAGCTTCGTCCTTCTTGGCTCGACCTAAAGTTCGGGAGAATCCAAAGAGTGCAGCTACGCCACCGACAAGACCCAAGAAAGCTCCTCCTCGATAGCGATGTTTTCTTCCTTCTTCTTCAGCAGCGGAACTCCGTGCCGACCTGCAAGATAAAGCGACTACTTTTTACGTTTCATCCATCAAATGTGTTCTGTGCTTTCGTGTTTAAAAATAATTTAGTTTGAAATTACTTATTTGAATTTGCAATTATGCATTTTAATATTATTTTGTTATATCTGTCTCTTTTGAAGAACAATTCATTAAAGAAATAAAAGTTTTTACTTCATGTATTGAAATCTTTTATTATAAAAGTCAAACAAATCTGTCTTTTATTCTGTTATGGTTTATAACAGATTTCATAACAGAATTCGAACTGCAGAATACCAATTAATAAAAGAATAAAAGGTTTTTTGACAGTTCGAAAACTTGTATGGAAATTGATAGAAGAATAACAGAATAAGAGAATAAAAGATTGCGCCGAATAGGCCTAAATGTCATTTTTAAGAACTTTACGCGTATGAGTTTCGATCATTTTAATTTGCTTCTCAAACTTGTGTCACCGTTGATAAACAAACAAGATAAACGGTTCCGAAAAGCAATTTCACCTGGTCAGCGTCTTCGTCTGGTCAGTCACTCTTCGTTATTTGGCCACGGGCGAGAGCTTTAGCAGTCTCTGATTCTTTTCACGAATAGCACATAGTACGATTTCTCATATCGTTCATGAAACTTGTGAAGCAATTTATAATACATTGAAGAACGACTATTCAAATGTATTTTTTATTTTAAAAATAATTTCCTTTTTTTACATAATTCAAGACGAGGACAAGTCATCGGTTTGGAGTTTGGACATCGAGCTGAGGTGACATGCTAAGCTCTGGAATCATAGAATACAAGCAGATTTTGCCCAGCTACCTAGGGTGAATCAAAGTCTCCCATCTCAAGCTGCTCCACCAATCAGTTTACGATAAATTTAAACAGATATGGTTGGAATTTTCTTTCCCTCCATTCACGATCTCCATTGCCTTCGTCCCTACCGCTCGATACATGTCGTCATTGTTTTTTCGAGGTCGCTTTGGAGCAGAAGGTCCTGGCGGAGACGGTGGCGTTATATTTTCACTATCCCACAAATGTTCTTCAAAGACTTCATCCATAGATTCATGCAAGTCGATGAAGCCGTTGAAGACAAAAAAAACTACAGGAGTCTGAAATTATTGAAAATAAATATTTTCAGGTACCATCGAGTGTTAAAGAATGGGAAGAAATAGCAAGAGTGTTCGAGTGCTGGTAATATAAATCCTGCTGTTTCACCAAAACACAAATGATAATAAACTGAATTTTTCTTACCAAATTGGATTCACGATAGTTGGATTTTAACTCCAAGACCGGCTTCAAGAACATCATCTCTGACAAATATTCATTAGGTGGCTTCGAACTTTTTGCTACCATTCCACTTTTAACCTTAACACTTTTGGCCAGAGCGTTCTGCAAGTAAATTTTTATAAATATTTTGTATGTTTTTGAATGTCTAATTAAATCGAATAAAAAAAATAAAACTTACTCGAAATTGTTGCCGCAAAAGTCTCCATTTATCATTTCCTTCTTCACGTCTGCCCAAGCCAACTCCCTTGCATCCCGGTTCTTATAGGATGGACTCTTGACGTTCCATAAATTTTCTTTTTCATCAATTTCCGAAATTTAAATTAAAGTTAACTCGTGGGACCACTCTATCTTTTGTTCACCTTCCATACCGGACGAAAAATCAAAACATGAACTTTACCTAACAACACAGCACCAAATTGCAAGTTGATGTCAACACAATAGTTAACACACGCACACAAATTTTGACGCATACGCAATGCAACGCACAACGCATCCAACGCAAAGCTTAAGAAATATTTTCATCTCTTACCAGGCACCAGCCAAAATTAAAAAAGTTGATAAACGAGTTGAACAAATAATGTGCAACACATTATCTTAAAATGTTTCTAAGCACGTTGAACCAACATTTTCAACGAGCAACATGAGCTCGTACACTAGCCGTGCTCTTGTTGAACAATTCGTTGAGCAGCGATCTCCAACCGTATCCAACTCGTTGGTTGTATAGAATTGAGGGCATCGTACTTCACTTTTCGAAAGGGTATAAGTTCACGAGTCTAAACCCACATTTTGCACAACTGTACCTAGAGTCATTTGGCCGCCATTTTGTGTTTAATGTTCATTTTGATTTTTGCTTATAACTCGCGCATTTTTGATCTTAGAAATAAAAGTTGTACTACAAACTTGTAGAGAATTAAATTTTCTATAAAATATATTAACTATCTTTGTTTGCTTATCACTCTTGTTTAAAAGTTATATCCCCAGGAGAATATTGTGGTTGTTACCATTGCTTTTCAATAGTGTAGTTGCTGCCTTAAGTAATTTTATTTAGATAATTGCCCCTCCCACCTCAACGGGGGTATATAGACACCCCTTCCGGTATGATTGTCCTATTATTTTTGCTCAACCTACACGCTCCAGTGCTTTGGTGCATTTATGTCAACCATTCTTTATTTTCCATTATACTACTGTTTGATAATACTAATTGTTATATTTTTTTTTATCGCTTAATTTTTGGAAAACATTCAGTCTACAGAGATGGAATTGGGCTTAAATTGGAGCAAAGTAGGTTACTTGAAATCGTAGAACAATGTTTTTGTTTAAAATTACTTCTTTAGGACCAAAATTGCCAATAACTGAAAAAAAAACGCGAACAAATCGTTTTTATTTTTGACCATGAAGCAGTCGCTGCTCGAGGTAGAAAACTTAGGTTATTTACTAAGCCAATATCCTGGACAACTCAGCAAAAATCAGAAATACCAAATTTGACGCATACGTGAATGTATATAGTTACTGTACTAATTGCATTAAAATTTAAAAAAAATAAATAAATAAAAAAGAACTTATTCCGTGAGGATTGCTCGAGCGTATATTCGCTCCATAGCGAGAACCGTTATTCCTTTTAAGAAACTTTTGAAGTCAAAAATATAGATTATTAAAAGTTCTATAATTTTTGTTACGGTATTATTTTGATTTGGGTGACAAAAATAAAAATTATAAGCAATTACAAAAGAAAATTTATATTTTTTATAATGGGATATAACTTTTAAACAAAGTTATTAGCGAAAAAAGTTAATGTACATATTTTGTAGAAAATTTAATTTTCTACAATTTTCTTGTACAACTTTTATTTTTAGAATCAAGAATACGCGAGTTATAAGCAAAACTCAAAATGAACATTAAAAACAAAATGGCGGCCAAATGACTCTAGGTACAGTTGTGCCAAATGTGAAGTCAAACTTGAATGTGAAGTCTAACTTGACCTCGGATTTAGTTCACAGCGTGCCATATATTGAAATCTAACTTGACCGTAATATTGGGAATGTCAAATGATGGGTTGAATCAAGTAGTTCGCTTCTAACAAGTTCACCAGTTTTTAACTATTCTTTCTCTGTTTTTTTGTTTATTTTTCGTATTGATTTGACTTCAAAAATGTTTGTACTGGCAACTTTGACCATGAACACTCTTGATTTGATTTACAAAAACAAAAATATCACTACGTTTCATCTTATCATCAGTTGGGTAAAAATATATTGGGTATATACTATTGCTATCACAAGCTCCCAATATTATTGAATAATGAATGTTTTATATGTTGTTCGTTCATACACGATTATGTGAATGTTATCAGTGTAAAGATAAGGACACACCATTCGGCTAACCTTAAAGAATCGAACTTTTAGAAAAAACAGTCTTTAGTTTATTGTCATTGTGCAAACATGTTACTTCAAAGAGGATTCGTCCGATTTCAAATCGCGGTTTTCGCGTTTCTCGCGTTTCTCTGCAATCAAGTTGAATCCAAGTTTATACCATTTGAGATTAGTTCGATAGATCATCCACCACTACGTCTGCCCAACACTACCCTGCCTATCAAATACCACCTGCACATCACAACACACATTCATCAGGAAATACTAGGTTATACCGGAAATGTGACCATTGATCTTGTCGCGAATAAAACAACACAGGAAATTGTCCTCCATGCCAAACTTTTCGAAAGTATAGAGGTGAATCTCTTAGACTTGAATAATAATCAGCTATTCGAGAGACTTCAGTACAGAATCGAGGATGTCCCTGATTTTTTGAGAATTGTATCGCCAATCGAACTGAAAGTGGGTCAACATTATCGCCTTGAGATACTTTATTCGGGAAGTATTCGTTTGCAGCACTTTGGATTCTATAGAACAACTTATATGGATGAGCTGAACCATACTATGTAGGTAATGCGATTCTCGCAATAAACTTTCTAACAAGAGGCAGAAACCCTGAGTCTGTTAATTTAAAAACAAAAAAAAAAACATTTAATAATCAAAGTCCCTGACCAAAATCATTTTGTGTTTTCCACTATCGTATGTGAACTTCAATTGAATTGAAATCAAAACAACTTTGTGATACGCCGTACAGTGGGGCTAAAGTGCCTAAGAGTAGGCTCAATTTTTACCATTTAGATGTAATGTTTTACCTTCAGTAAACGAATATCTTCTATGTTTTGTGATGCCTTTATGTAAATTCGAACAAGTTAGTGTTCTTTTCCCATACAAATCGTAAACTGCAATGAAGCAAGCCTGGAACATTAACATTAAAGGCTCAAATAATTAACGAATTGCATTGATCACTAGGGCATATGCGTATTTTTTGTATAGAAATTAATAATAGGTGTCCAATTTGAAAATACAGGCAGAGTTTACCAAATAAAATAGTCTAAAACTGGATGTTTCGTCCCCACAAAAAGCAACTACGGCAAAAAATGTTTCTTTTAAAATAAAAACATCAAAAACTATAGAAAATTCTTCTTCAAAAATTATCTGTTTTCTATAAAATTCCTCTGTCCACAAAAACTCATACTTTGATCAAAAATCTCTGAAACATGGGTGAAATATTTTTCATTTATTCAAAATAGCTTTCACTTAAGTCCATGAATCTTTTCGTTTCATCCGAGCGACCTAACTTGGGCTCATCAGTTGACTAATGAGGGACTTTGTGTACCATTTTTTTTTTCAAGTGACGCGAATCATCTACAAATCCATATGTTATAATAATTTGATTTAATTTTGATTCAATATTATTAAAATCTTCAAGAAGCATTTAAGAAAATCGTAGCTGTTAAGTTTTGTTTATTATTTGACCATAGATTTCGCTTAGGGTATCACAACTTAAGAGGCTCTTTGGCACTTTTGCTCGCCTAGGAAAAATTTATTATTCATTAATCCAAACTGATGGTTTGGTTGGAGTAAATCTCATTTCTTCGTTTATTTTGCCAAATCTAACTAGCAGCGGTTATTCTTCGCCGGATTTTCACTAACGAGTCGTTCGTGAAGTTAATGTCTACCCCGAGGCTCCTTAACTATAGAAGTTGTTTCTATCAATAGTGACGTTTTGTCCTAGCCAGTGGAGAGATGCATTTTTGTTTGTTGACAGCAGGAAATTGGTCTTATCCTCGCACATGCCATCACATGGCATCAGCTTGCCGAAACCCCTTGCACGTTTGGAAAAGTTCGGAAGAGATATTTCGTAGTTGAACATTGTTCAGTGTGTGTTTCTGATATCACGTGACACAACCGTATCAGTTTTTCCGGGATCCCGAGTTCGGCCATCGCCCCTTATAGAACTAATGGCGATGAATGATTTCATATGCGACGTTAGGGCTCGGTCACATACTGAGCGATGAGCGACAGAGCGATAAGTTCAAGCAAAACAATAGCAATAATTGCGCAGCTAGGTCGTGAGTCTATCTTTCTGTCGCTCAAGAACGACCTAGCTCTGCTTTAAATTCTGTTTTATTTATTTATTAATTGAATTTAATACTGAGCAACGAGAGAACGTATACAATTTTCTCAAACGTAATAGTCCGAGAGCTAGTGAACATTTATTCAAAATGATTTGAACGGCTTCAAAATTTATGGCCATGTCATATTTGTATGAATGCAATTTTCACGCCATCCCGATCGGACGGCAGCTATATCGCGGCCCTATTACCACTAAAATGGACTTTCAAAATGCAACAACAAAAAAAATCTCTCGAAAAGAGCTTTATACGGCTCCAAATTTATATCACTAAAGCCTTGTAGCTATATAGATGGCAGCGGTACGGTGGACCTAGCAGCACAAAAATGCATTCTGAAATTAAATTTTACTCCAATCCCGATGGAGAGTTAAATTCCTACCCCTTTAAATCTGTGGGGGACCCAGCTTGACATCAAGCTGGAACCCCCACACCTTCAAACACAAAATTCAAAAACTAGGTAATGATGCCATATTTAAGTTCCATTTTATTTAGGGCTGGCCACAAGACGAGAAAAATATCGGTCTCTCGTCATGCGAGACCGAGCCGAGACGAGACTGCCTTTAAAGCAACCGAGACGAGACTGTATATTTGAACCAAAATCTACAGAGTAGCACTCTCTGATGAATGAAAAAATCCAACTTAAGTTAAATATTTATTTTCTTCTGCACATATTCAAACGATAATAAACGAGACCGACACGAGACCAAAACGAGACTGAAAATTTTCGATTTTAACGAGACCGAGACGAGAATTACAAAAGTCTCGCAGTCTCGTCTCGTGGCCAGCCCTTATTTTAGTACCCATGATTTGGCGAAACTCCAAATTTAATGCTCCTAATTATGCGAAGCAGAGTTTAGTTTGAAATGAAATTATGCATTGCATACTTGTGGGTCCATAACAGATTTTTAAGGGGTAGAGATTTTCTCCATCGGAATTGGAGACCTGTGTAAGTTAGTACTTAATTGAAATGGAAATAAAATATTGCATCATTAGAATTTTGAATTTCTCTTGTGGTGGTTCCAGCTTGGCGGACCTTCGATAGTTCTTGCAAGACATAGAATCGCTTTTTTTTAGGATGGGGCATATAGAGCTGATAGTCCAATCGTCGGGCATGCTTCGTTCCCATCCAAACTTTACTGATGATATGATGCATGCGCCCTATCAACACATCTCCTCCGTATTTGAAGAGTTCCGCATATCAGAACCGGTGGCCTTGTTGTACTTTATCTTTTTTATAGCTGAATCAACCTCTTCTGTACTGGGTAGAGGATTTTGGTCTCCATTTACTAGCGCTGGGTGTTCTTCTTGCCCTATTACTTGCTCTACTTGATGCCTACTTAGCAGCTTCGTTCACACATTTATTATTTTAGATGGGTTCTCCTTCTTCTTCTTCATTTAACCGGCGATTTTCATGATCTCGAGGGGAACTGCACTCAACTGCTTCACCTAGGGTTCCTCTTCTGGGGTTCGCCGGTTTGGCCTCAGAAAACGTCGACAGGCCTCCCAGTTTTGGATTGTTCCATGTCTGACGCCAACTAAATGCAGCTGTCGTTGCATTTGTTTCATCCAGGTGTTTTTGCGCCTGCCTTTCTTCCGCGATAGTGTTGGAACGTCTTGTGCTATTGCCTTTTGAACTGGGTTCTCATGGCATCTTCTTTTTACATGCCAGTACCAGCTTAGTTGGTCATGCTGTATTTTTTCCAAGATGGTATTTTTGACGTGTAGGCTTCCTCGGATTCTCTTGCTTCGTATTCGATCACGCTTTGTCACTCCTGCTGTCATGCGAACCATCTTCACTTCAGCTGCCGTCAATTTACTCTCATACTTCTTATTCATAGTCCAACACTGTGAACCGTATGTAAGCGCTGGACGAACAACTGCCGTGTAGAGCTTTCCTTTCGGCTTAGGGGGCATTTTTCTATTACTGAAGATGGCAGAGTGTTCCCGCCACTGCATCCACCCTAATCTTATGCGATGTTTGATGTTGTTATCACAAGATATTTAAACTTTTCGCACTTGGGAAGCACTGTTCCATTCAAATAGATGTCCCGAATAGGCCTGTGTGGATCAGAAAATGGACAGCATAGGTATTCGGTCTTTTTCGCGCTAATGCTGTTTCCTTTTCACTCCAGAACATCCACCCATACATCAAGTGCTCGTTGCAAAGGCAAGGGCACAGAATCTTCACTTATGGTGGCTCCATCGTCAGCAAAGAATAACTGATTCACTTTGGGGTCCGTCACCTAATCCTCAAGCAGAAAGTCAAGGACAGTAATAAAGAGTAAAGGACTCAAGATGCTTCCCTGGTGCGTTGGAAGATTGGAAGAAGGTAACTTTCCCTCCACTGATTAGGCATTTGGTCGCCGCAGATAAGTTTGGAGATGAGAATCATGAGCCATATAAACCAGATGTTTCCCATATTTTTCCAGAACTCAGAGGGTATCTCGTCTGGCCCAATCGCTTTTCCCTTTTTGGAGTTTTTCACCGCATCACTAACTTCTTCCACTGTGATATCGGCGGCTTCTTCATTGTTAGGTGCAGCTATTGGGAAGTATATCATCAGAAGCTGTTCATTTAAAAGTCCTTCACAATACTCTTGCCATCTGTGAAGAATTTTGTCGTCATCCACAAGGAGTTGGCCTTGAGCATTGTTAAAGAATTTTGGTGAATGCATCTCCTGAGCAATTTTCCTTCTCTGTGCCGTGATTTTGAAAATAGTTGCGCCCTTTTTCATGTTGGCATGTCGCAGTTCCTGAATAGCTTGGTTTGCATCAGCAGCCGGTGCAGATATTTCCTCCAGCTCCCGATACATGCTTTTCGTACTCCCTACTTTAAGTTGGGCACACTTTTTCTCTGCTTCTTTCTTGCAACGTCTGATGCTTTTTCATCTATGTTATGAGAGGGACAAGTTGACCAAGCTTTGAAAGCCGTTTTTCCGTAGTCATTACTGCCTTGGCTTCATCATTCCACCACCATGTTTCTTTGTCGTGTTGGTAGTGTCCTCTCACAATTCTTAGCAGTGATTTCGCTTCCCGCAGGGAGGTTTCTTGTTTCTTATTTTAGATCGGGTAAAAACTGATTTATCGTTATTCTTCTACAGCCTATTGCACATCAGCAATAAGTTGTTAGGGGACCATAAGTTTATAAAATATTTAGGTATTAGGTTTATCTTTCTCTATTTCTCTCCAGTATTTTTTATATTAATTGGAGTAAAGAATATAGCGATATTATCGTATCGTACCTTCGACACCTAAAGGATTTCGTTTCATATCTTTATCTACGAAAAATCCAATAAGTTCTTGTATTTTGTGTGGATCAGTTGGCTATTATAAGTCTTTTACTTTTTGTTGTTATGAGTCTAGATCCCGATGGGTACAAAACAAATAGTATTGAAGTCACCAACAACAAGTAAGTTGTGCCCGAGTAAATTTAGGAGTTCTAAATATAGATTTCTTAAGTTGGAGAGCGCCTCGGCGTGTAGTATATAATAAAGGTAACTTGCTATCTTAAAATTTGTTTTCTTTTTGCTACCAATTCCAACTGATGTTACTTTTATGTTCTTATTATTTGCTTTGTATCTAAGACCAAAACTGTGATTAATTCACTCCCTTTTAGCATTATACTTCCATACCTGAATTAAAAATAAGGGCCTAACCGATCGAACTGGAGTGGCATACTGTAGTTTATTGTTTTAAATGGCCATTGATTTTTCAGTACGCAAATTTGTATGATTGTGGCGTAAGTGCATCCGTTGCTAACTCTGCGTCTATTCAGAAAACTAGCAACCGATTAACTTACACCTCACTTCGCACAAGGCTGATACTTTAGTTACAGAAAGATTTAAGACAACTTAATACAAAAACAATAGTCTGCCATTCCGATGCGATCGATAAGACTCTTTATATTTAATGTTTTAATTATAAATATAATAGTACGGGAGGCGACCGTAGGTTTAACTATCTCTCTTTACATTAACAAAACCGGTGGTCGGACAAGGTTTTTTAGGTGGCAAGGCAAATGATACGAAAATAGGTGTTTTTACAAAAGTGGTCGCCGCAACAGCCAACAAAAGTATGTCCAACCACTAGTTTTGTAAAGAGCGCAGTCTAAGCTTTCAGTTGATACCCCATAAAAATCCATCATGGATAAGGTATCCTTAGCGAAAAATGCAACCGAAAAAGTGCGTTTTCTACCCATTGCCACCTGACAAACCTTATCCGACCAGCGGTCTTTTCCAAAGCCGCGATGAGATAGGGAAACCTAAGGTCGCCTCCCGCACGGTAAGACCCAAGCCTCTGACCCGGAGTACAAGACTAGCGTTTTTATGTTTGACGGCTCTCGATCCTTATGTGACCAAAGTTTCATCCATGTTCCGATAAGGTTGAAAACTATATTACCCAGCTCTCGGGCTTCAAATCTCTATCGTTAACGTCCAAGAATATAGAGGGCGGCAGAGTTCTCGAAAATCAGTTATATCTCAGTATAATCTCAGCAAATAAATAAAAGGCAGTGAACTTTTTTTCCCCGATTAATACGGACCAAAAAAAAAAAACTAAAAAAAATACCTAAATGGGGGGAAAACCTGATAGGAAGGTATCAAAATATAATTTTTCTTGACAATCATTAATCATTAAACTCATTCGTTGTAATGTTTTAAAATTTAGTACGAAATTGGGTGTTTTTCGAATAGAAAAATTACTAAAAAGCCCTTAAATAAGATTGATTGAACGAAATGTTCGCCTCATTTTTTTTTCTTAATCAGTAATTTAAGTTTCAAGGTCTGAATGCAAATTTTTCTGATGAAGATTTTTTTTAGCGAGTCGCAAATGTCGAAATTATTAAACTGATAAACCATCGAACTTTCTGAAAAAACACCCATTATTCACATTATGAAATAGAATGTTTTTTCCTAAAACACAAGTATGAATGTTTTTGAGACAATGGAATTCCCATTGACAACAAAATTAACAGATCTGTCAAATCATTGTTACTTTTAGTTTTTATTTATTATCGTTGTTTGTCATACTTTTCTTGTTAATTAAAACAAGAGCTAAAATGTTTATTTGTATCTAAAAACTTACGTACGCAACGCAACTGGCTTTTATCATTTTCAAACAAAATCATAATCCAGCTACATATATGTGTTTAACATCGTATAAATGATAAGAAAAAGAGAAGGTAAAGCGCTAGCCGGGTAAGATAGTTTGCCTGTGCGTCATTAAAAGTGTGACTTTCTTAATTATGTTAAAATTATCTTTAGAAACTTAGTTAAATCTTAAGGAAATGGTATGACCACAAATCATAAAAGTTGAAGTGGGGAAGTTAAAGACTTCTTGAATAAATAATAAAAGCGAGTGAGACGAGAAGAACAGAGTCTGCAATAAATTCATTGGCGCACAATAATAATGAATTTAATCACCACTTAACGCTATTTAGTGGCGAAATTGTTTTTTTTTTGTAATTTAAAGACTATTTAACCCACTTTATATATCCTTCTACGTCACAACTTTTAGTCGATGTTAACGGACTCTTATGTCTATTTTCTTGGTATCCGAGTCTAAACAAATTCCCTAGGAAGAGGGTAATAAAATTCACAGTACCAAAATATGCGTCTTAGAAGGATATGATGGTCTTAGAAGGATATGATAGCCTAACTATAGAGGCCACTGTGGTATCTGGGCGAAACGCAAACATTTCTGAAGTTGAGGTCACTTGTAGGTCCTTTAAATTGAGTAGAGAACTATGAGGGGCAAATACAAGTTTTTTTAAATGCAATAAAATGAAAAATATTAAACTTTGTCCATGTAAAGGTATTATGGCTTTATTAGTAAGAGCAAACATTCCCATTAATTATGGAACACAACGGCCGGCGGCGTTCAAGTGGCTGGCTTCGCAGTAGCGCATTCTGTCACTCCAATTTTTCAAGACCTTGTTGATGGTTTCGGGCTGTAGCTCACGGATTGCTTTGATGATATATGCCTTAAGTGCTTGAATCGTTTCCGGATTGTTGGCATAGAATCGGTGCTTCAGGTTCCCCAAAAAAAAAAAAAAAATGACCAAAGGGGTCAAATCGCAGCTCCAAGGCGGCCAACTGACAAACTGACCAACTGATAACACGATTTGGGAATTTGGTGCCCAAAAAATCAATTGTGGCATGGGCTGTGTAGCATGGCGCGCCATCCTGCATGAACCATAGGTCGTTCAAATCCATGCCTTCAATTTCAGTAAAAAAAAAAGTCGATGAACTGTAACAGCCGTCGTTGACCGAAACGTTGTTCCTAGCTTCATTTCCAAAGAAAATGGTCAAATTATGCCACCACTCCACAATCCGTACCAAACTGTCACTCTTAGGTGGATTCATTGGCTTTTCGACAGTAACGTGCGGGTTTTCCAAGCCCCAGAGGCGGCAATTTTGTTTGTTAAAGTTAGCCGCCGAAATGAAAATGCGCCTCATCAGAAAAGATGATTTTTCACCTCCCTCACTTTGGAAATAAGTTTTCAATATTTCCCAACTTTGTTCAAGCCTATAAAGCGACTCATTTCGTTCCATTGAATTGGAATACTGACTTTCTGATGTCAAGCTTTTGAGCGGAAAACAGCTGTCAGTGTCAAAATAACCCATGATTTAAAAAGAAACCACTAGATGGCCCACCCGGTACATACATTAAGGTTAAAAAATTGTTAACTAGTCTTAATCTAAACCCTTTAAACAGGCTGTTTATAAGTTTGCGCCGCTGCACTTTTTCAACTTGCTGAGCTGGCTGCACACTTTTCAACTTTTCAAGAAAAAAAAACATACACACACTTTTAGTCAAATTATAATATTGTTTAATTTTTATAGACCGCTTGCTTCAACTCAATTTGAACCAACCAGTGCTCGGTTGGCTTTTCCTTGTTTTGATGAGCCAGCATTTAAGGCTAAATTCATAATCAGTATCACACATGGTAGTAATTACACAGCCTTGTCAAATATGCCAATCGAAGGAACACCCATACAAAGGTAAGACATAAAATGACATCTTTTCATCATTGACTAACTTTTGGTTCTCAAAAATGTTAACAGTTCCAATGGCGAAATGACAACAACAACATTCCAAGAAACCCCCATTATGTCCACCTATCTGATTGCCTTTGTTGTTTCCAACTACGAACACATCAGTGAATTTGTTAATGGCATTGAACATAGGGTTTTTTTCCCACCAAAATCTAAAGACCAAGGAAGGAAAGCACTTAAAAATTCCATCGCCTCGGTGACGGCCTTGGAGAACTATCTTGGTATCAAGTATGCTTTACCAAAGTTAGATCATTTCCCATTAAACAAAACCTACGGATTGGCAATGGAAAATTGGGGAATAATAACATACAATAAAAGAAACATGATGCCAGCCAACGAAGAAGCATCCAGACGAACAATAATCAAGATGGCCGGAGTGCAAAACCACGAAATTGCACATCAGTGGTTTGGTAACTTGGTCTCTCCCAAGTGGTGGACATATGCATGGCTGAACGAAGGATTTGCAACATATTTTGGCTACATTACGACCGAGTTGGTAACAAACTTATCTTCATTATTTTACCATAAAAGCATGTTGTATAGGAATAATTGCATTATTTTTATAGAGGTGCATATTTTTGTTTGGCTATAACTTTGGAATATATTCTAATTTTCAGGTTCATCCTGAATGGAAAATTAATGAGCTTTTCATCCAAAAGGAAGTAAATACTATTATACAGTGGCCAATTACTCATGCGATGACGCAGTATGTCGAGAATGAAGCTGACATTAAATCGACCTTTGATGTTGTTTGCTATCAGAAAGGTGAGCCATGATAAAATTTGTTGTACCTATACATTAAAAATGTATACATGTCATAAACGGTTCGGTATTGAGGTAAAGGAGTTCCAAAAAAGGATTCATGGAGGGGGGGTAACGGGGGTCGTGTGCCACCTAATGTACTATATTTATTTCGATAAGACACATAGTTTAAATCTGTGACTAAGTTTAAAAAGGCTTCGCATAGATACATTTATTTCTACAGGTATAGGTTCAGTTAGGTTGAAGTGGCTGCCAGCAGCAGAAAAGCTGACACACTTAAACCATAATTGGTGGTCCATTGCGATATGACATGAATCTTAAGATTTTCTTTCTACTCGTTAAAACCAGTTCGAGCTTCTTAAGAACGCACGAGGTACTTATGTCTGTGTTTGTTAGATCACTAGTATCATAGAAGAAGTCATTTCCAAGATGGAGCTTTTTTTGGTATTTGGGATAAGGCAGGACATGTACAGAGAAATTGAAAAATCGGTTCTACCTCCGAATACTCCAAGTCGCGATGCAGGCTTGCCTTTTTAAGAGATGATTTTTCTAGTCATCCGCAGTGGATTAACTCAGCCACTTCCTTAAGGTTAGTGAAGCTCTCAGTCGGTTGGGGATCAGTGTCAGGGTTGTCATCGTTGAAAATGGTAAGTTCTCCTTAAATGCATTGGGTTAAGGTTTGATGAACTGTAAACCTTTTTAGGAACTGGTTGATGTTGAAATGTTAAAGAGAATTCCTCAATATAATTTGTGTACATTGAAGTTCGCCGTTCAACATTTGGTATTAATTGTTGGCCGTACCTATTCCAATCCCTTTGATGGATCGTTTGCAGTCGCTTTGACAATCGATTTCGATGATCATACAGTTGTACAATCCCTTCTGGCAAATGCTGGTACCTGTCCCTTGAAATCTTTGGCCTCTTTTGATCGTTCAAGGCGTTGTTTATGGTGAGTTCCATTTATTCGAAAGCTTCTTCAATTTCGTTTTTGGAGAGATTTCTGTTAGCATCCGGCATCGCTGTATTCTCATCGATTTTTCTTCAGAATAGATCTAGGTATATGCAAGCGGATGTGGTCGATATAATTCTCGTTTTGTGGATCTGTTGCTATTATCGCCAGGCCCAGTTTGATGTGCAGTACCACTGGCTCGTGCATCGTGGTCTTCATCTCCTGTCCTGCACGAATAATTCTGCATCTCGGGGACAATGTTCATGAAGTTAGATGGAACCAGGAAGAAGTGCAGCCGAGATAGTGTCCTTGGGAATTTTGGGATGTTGGCTTCGGTTAAGAGACCACTCTATAAGAGATGATAGACACAGTTTTTTAGAGTTTGCATCGAAAAAGTCTAGATTTCAGAGATTTTTAAGCAGTTTGGGTATCTGGGAACATGCGAATATGAGGTCGATACAATGGTCACCAACCATATAATCAGTTATTGTTCCGTCCGTGTAAAAGTGAATTATTTTTTTATATTTTGTTGAATAAGTTGTGACAGTCCTGTAGGTCACGTGTGTAGTTTATTATGTATGTTCTTTTTCGAGGGCAGGAAGAATGTCTTAGGCCAAATTTGTTCACTTTCTTGATCGATTTTAAATATGTTTATTTATTCACCCTCTTTAAACGATTTTAAAAGACGTTTCCTCTCTTAAATAATTTTTAATTAATTTAAAACCAGTTTTAGTTAAAATAACAAATTCCATCATTTAAGGGGGATGGGTGATGTTTTTTTTTTTGACTTATTATGGGATTATTGAACTGTTTGTTTTTATTAACTCTCAATTAGCGTATGACTCGAGAAAACCTGTTTGAATACGATCACAGTCTACATACCGGCTGGAAAAATCCAAGTTTATATCTAGTTTGGGCAAGGCCCTAGTAAGTTTTCAGTTGGGAAAATCTAAACGAGGAAAACTTGTCAGAAACTTAACAAGACCTTGTTGGATTTCAGTGCAAACATTTAGACGAGGCCCTCCCAAGTAAAAACTTATTGAACTTGTACACCAAAAATTAAAATTTTATAATTACCATGAATAGCATACGACACTTTTTTCTCTCTTTCCTTAGACTTCTTTTTCATACATAATTTTTCCATGGGTGTATAAATATATATCTGTATATTATATTACACTTATTGACTTTCGACATTGAATTTTTGTATAGCGAGTTATTCCAGTGGGTTGATAAGCAAGTGGAATGACAAGCAAAAGATGGCGGAATCAAGTTCCAGCCACAATAATCAATCTTTTTTTCATGACTGCCAAGGCCCTCTAGCCCTTGCTAACCCTCGCTAGCCCCTTAACAGAATCTATGTAAAACTCTCTACAGTGCCTTGTCGAAAACTATATTGTTTTTCTGCGCAGGATGGGATTGAATCCGGATTCAACTCTGATTCAATTCTCCATGTTAACGGAGTAAACGGAGTAATAGCAACAAAATTTGTTCCCTTACTTATTTGTATCGATTATTTAATTTTCCAAACATTCAAAGAGTTATTTTGAATACATATTATAGGACAAATTATGAAAGCTGATCGATGAGCTTGCTTCTTTTTTTTGCAGCTGCTAGCGTCATTAAAATGTTCCACCACGCAATCGGTCACAAGACATTCATCAAAGGTGTAGCTTTGTTTTTAAATAAATTGTAAGTATAAAAGCCCTGAAAGAGCACCCAAAAAGACTGTTTAAATGAATTTAACTTTTAAAGTATCCTAATGAAAACCTAAGCAAGATTTATTGTTTTAAAGTAAATATTCTGTAGCAGATGAAGATGACTTATTTGGAGCCCTTCAAACTGTCATCGAAGAGGACAATCAAAATGTTTTCAACAATTTCGATGGAATTTCTTCAATATTGCGAGCATGGTCTTCTAACCAAGGAATACCTACGGTAACAGTCATACGAAACTACGATCTTGGAACTATTACATTTCGACAAAGATCCAATAGCAAGCATTCAGATGAAAAATGGTGGATTCCGTTGAGTTTCGCAACTGCTTCAAATCCCAATTTTAACCAAACCAAGGCAGACTTTATTCTACCACCGCAAAAGGAGCTCACGGTTCACCTCAATGATATCAATTTAAGTATTTCAAATGATGAATGGCTAATTGTCAATAAGCAGCAGACGGGACTTTTCTTTGTAAATTACGATGACCGAAATTTCGGGTTGATAGCAGACGCCCTCAATACTGATTACCAGAAGATTCACATGCTCAACAGAGATTTGCTATTTCGGGATCTAGCTGAGTCCATAGATAAAAATGTTGGCGACATTGATTCGGTGCTATCAACCCTGCTGTATCTCAAGAACGAGCAAGATTTTATGCCATGGAGTAGTGCATCGGATCTCATTTTGGATTTGGTATCGAAACTTTATGGAAGCACTGCTTTTGAATTGTTCAAAGCCTTTATTCGTGATATCGTTACTGACATCTTCCACAAGGTTTATCGGCTTCCAGAAGAAGACATCGATTCCACATCCGCAGCTAAGATTGTTGAAGTTGCGTGCACAGTTGATCTCCCCGAGTGCCTTGACTACGCCAAAACTTTGGCCAAGGCATACTTTATAAATGGTCATGATGTATACGGCAGTGACCGGGACACTGTAATGTGTCAGGGTATCAAATACAGTTCGGCTGAGGAATTTCAAGATCTATTGGCAAAGATGTCTTCTGCCAATGTAAGTGCCGACCAATATGACGATATTGTCTATACTATTCGGTGTATTCAGTCACCGGAGAACATCAAATACTTCCTTAACTTCTTGTTAGGGGAAAATTCCACATTTGACGTAATGGGTGAATATGAGAAAATGCAATACGTAGCATTTTTGTATAATTCCAATTATTTCTCAAGACCTATAATAATGGACTTTATGCTTGAGAACTATAAGACATTATTCAAAACTTCAAGTTCTGTCGAAGTTTTATTGCTACGAATTTCGAACTTTGTTTCTGAAGATGATGGACAAAAAGATAAGGTTAGTTCTTATTTTTTTTAGCTCAGTGTGAAGGATTTTGCTTGAAATTATTTGTTTGTACATTTTTATAGTTTCTGACGCTAGTAGCGAATATTAAAGAACATTTCCTAGACACGGCCAAAATTGAAGATTTGAAAATCGGATCAAGGATAAAGCAACACGAACATTTTAGGAAAAAACACGAGAAACGCATATACGAATGGATAAGTGAAGGACAACGTACGGCGAAAAGTGATGGAAGTTCTAAAATAAGGCCGAGTTTAACTGCTGCCCGGTATATTGTTGCAGCGGGGTTTTTAAGTAATTTAATTAATTTTGTATAGCCACAATTTATGTGTCGTTAAATAAATTAAGTTGTTTTTAAGCTTTTGTATGTACAATTGTTTTATTTTTGTCTGTATATTCTTGAATTTTCAGTTTTACCTTTTGAGCGATCAGTCGTTTTGTTATCGGGTTCATTTAGAATGAGCAGGATCATTAACACAATGAGCATAATGATTAAAAGTTAAATTTCCATCCAGAATGAAGTGGGAGATGAGGTCGTGCCGAAAGGCTTCAATACAATTATCTTTGCTGATGTCTCAAAGATGGAAAGCAGTGTTGATTCAGGAATCTCTTCTTAGTCACTAAATATATCTAAGTCTTTTCGGCGACCCGACTTAGCAAGTGTTTTTTAAACTGAAATACTGGAAATCAGGAAGGTATGCAAGTTACTTAAACAAGATCCCAACCAGAACCGCAATACGGATATTTTCTCTGACCTATTCCGGGATGACCTTTTTTTGTCTAAACATTAAACCTCAGGGTCACTCTTTATTTGGTTTTAGGTCACAGTGGCATTGAAGGAAATGAACCCGCTGACTAGCTGGCCAGGCAAGGAAAGGATGTGAAAAGAATCAACATTCCTCTCTCAGTTATGAAGGGCCCAATATACATATGTATATGTGTACAATTTTTCGAACTGAATACAACCGTAAGAGTAGATAAGTGGAATAGTTTAACCAACTGCATCATTTCTAGAAAGATTTGGCACCTATAACAAATCCTCAACTATTAATCTAAATTAATTTAAATTAGGTAAACCGGACCAAGGGTATTTATTTTGTTTGTGAACGAATTTAAACAAAGGCCCCTAGAATAATAAAATTCACAGTATCTTCTTGTAGTGATTTTTATAAGAGTCGGTAAACATCGACTAGTAGTATCCCGTACCGTAATGGTTAGTGCGATGAAATGTCACGCTGGAGGTCTGGGTTCTCTTTCCAGCCTCGTCCACCACCTAGGTAGGTAGGTAGGTAGAAATGGCGGCCACGGGCAGTCTAGCCCATAGACCAATTAGCGCTGAAGTGCGCCGTTTTGATACCATAACTCGTTTGAACCTGTGGATGGAATTGAAGAGAGAAAATATGTGCATATCCTCAGGATATCGTCCCTTTTTATTTAGTTTAGAATAGGATTTTGTTGTAGCTTTTAGCATAATCATCAGAAAGTGGATCACTCACTCAACCAGATCAGCACCCGCACCCGCACCACCCACAGTTAGCCCACTAGGCAGTTCTTTAGCTGGCGCTGGAGCGTCCACTGATCTGATTGGGTGATCATCCGGCCGCTGTGCACCACAAACCCCTACCAAAACCCTAGTCCACTATCTTGTGATCAAAGGGAATCGACGGAAGGTATAATGCAGAAGTAGCCGAAATTTGTCCTAGAGCCATTTCGTCGCGTTGAGAAAAGAAATCAAGTCTTTGATCTTCATTTCAGAAAGTTCGTTAATGTCGTCAAAGAATGCTCTTCCGAATGACTGTTTTCTAGCTTTGGCCAGAGCAGGGCGTTTGCAGAGGAAATGAACTACTGTTTCCTTTTCCTGCTGGTCCTCACAGCTCCGACAGTAAGTTATGTGAGGTATGCCCAGCTTCGTTGCATGCTCTACTATTGGCCAGTGTCCGCTACAGGTTGCAACTACCCTGGCTATGTCTTGCCTGGGTCTGCGTATTAGATCAATTGTTCGGTTCTTGTCATAGGTGGGCCAAATCTTCCTAGATATAATACAGTTTGATAAACTGCCCCACCTACGGTTTGCTTTAGTAAGATAAATTGAGAGAATGTTGCCCTTCATAACTCCAAGCGGAATGTTGACTCTTTCCGCAAGTGAGCCATGAAGGGCTGAACCTTGCCTGGCCAGCTCGTCAGCCCGTTCATTGCCATCAATGCCACTGTGACCCGGGAACCAGATAAGAGTGACATTGAGGTCAGTGTTCAGACCCGCAAGCTCATTCCGGCATTGCTGGACTAGTTTGGAGGATGTTGTAGCTGAACTAATGGTTTTAACAGCCGCTTGACTGTCTGTAATAATAGCTGCATTACGGTTTTAGTTTGGATCTGCTTTAAGTAACTTGCAAGCTTCCCTGATTGCCAGCAATTTAGCTTGAAAGACGCTTGCAAGGTCAGGTAGCCGAAAGGACCTAGATAAATTCAGAGACTCAGAGAAGATTCCTGCACCAACGCCACACTCCATCTTTGAAAAAGATAGTTGTGTCGAAATCTTTCGTCACGACGACGTTATCATTCCAATCCTTCCTGGATGGAAATTTAATTTTGAAATCCTTACTGATACTCATTGTAGGGGTGCAGTAGTCAGTGGGAGTCGAAAACATTTCCATTGGAATCAAGTCTGTGATATTGCTGTGACCATAGGGCTTAGCAAACCAAGAGTTTGATTCTTTAAGTCTTAAAGCGCTGCAAGATACTAGATATTTAAAATGTAAATCAAGTGGTAGAAGGCAGGCATATATTTAATATGTAAATCAAGTGGTAGAAGGCAGTATCTTATAGCCCCTGCCAATGCTAGCAGTTCTTTGAACCTTCCTAAGTCTCATCCACCACCTAAACAACTAAAAAGTTTTTTTCAGGGCTACTGCCTCTTGCGAGGAATTGACAAATCCTCCAAGAGTATCACTTGTCATGAATAAGTGCTTCTCGTCTAGCCGTTTGGATTCGGCATAAAATTGTAGGGCCCTTCCATTCCTGTCGACACGCGGACACAGAAATGGTTACGAGTTGTTAGTCACTAGGCCCTGGTTCTTCACGAGCCGTTGCGCCATCCAATTTATTTTTTTATTAAACATCGACCAACTTGTGTCTAAGAGACTGACTGAAGAGCCCACTGTCATATCTGGGCGAAGCACATTAATTTCTGGAGTTGAGGTCACTTGTACTTTTTAATTGAGTTATATTCATTCACTCCACTTAAATCAGAAGTATTTTTAATATTTAAATTTCTTCATCTTGATTATTATGTATGTGGACCCAGCCGATACAACCAGGACCGTTGCTTTATGACTCTATACACCATCTTCTCCGTCAAACTCCAGTGACTGCAAGCAAATTAATAGACTACTGCCTTTTGTGGGGATATCATGGTGCTCGATGGCCGGATGATCACACAGGTGGTATTCGGTCCAGTACCAGTCAACAAGCTGTCTAGTTAGACACAGTGTAGATGGTTCTCAATTGTGAATTGCGATCCAAATGCAATCAAACAAGGTGTAAAATCCATGTCTTGTTTTTACCAAGTGATTTTACTTTTTCCTATATTGCAATCCTTCATGGGGTTGTATGGAAAAAGTATTTTTTTATTGGCTAATGAGGTTCTGCGGCGGAAACGCCATCACCCTAGAAATGCAGTTTGGCCCTAGGGAAAGACACTCTGCACTGCATCCACTCCTGAAGTTCCAGCATGATATCACCATAGCGCTCAACAACCCTTGTATACTGTAACAAAAATCGGCGATGAACGGAAAAAGAAAGATCTTAATAATGAGCAATAAATAAAAAAAATCTCTTTAGCTTCGAATAATTTTTATTAAACAAAGATTCTGGTTCCCGAGAGGTTCAAGTTTTTATTTTTTTTTTGTATTAGCAAGAGGTTTTTTTTTTTTTTTATTTCGTGGATTTTATGCGCGAGATGATTCTAGACTCGTATCTGCTCGTTGCCTTAGTTTTCGCCAAGAAGAAAGTCGTCCATTTTGCGCGAGCCTTTTATTGCTTTTTTTGTCTCCACGAAATTTCCCTCCTATAAGATAGTCGTCCTCTTCATGCATGTCTATATCCCTCCCTTTTTACATCTTCCTCTTTATTCGACATTTGGTAGAAACGTGGTCGTTGGTTCATTCCGAAAAAGATTTGTTTCCTTTAATTATAGTGAGATGGATTTATTTTCGTAACAATACCTTTTGGATACATTCTGGATGTCGAGAAAGTACTCGACGGGGTATGGAATGATGCCCTTATCCATGTACATATATTTCTCCTATTACATTTACCTCCGTCACTAACAAACATTATATTTTTTTTTCTTACAGAAAATTCTACGTTTAACTGAACAAATGCAAATCACAAGTAGTGAAGATAATCAAAGCCGGAGTTGCCCAAGGTTCGAAGCTAGGCCCCTTATTCTAAAACTTGATGACAAATGTACCAACATCCAGTACCAACTGGAAGCAAAAGTTTCCTGTATGCTGATGACTCCTTTGCACACGATGTCAAGCGGACATTTCCCTCGGCCGCGAATGTAACATCACAGGAATCTTTACACGGAGCACGAAGGTAAACTCCATTCCCCTGGACAGGTAACTACTGCTTTCAGCAAAGAAGCTAGTAAGACACATCAACAAACACCCAAATGAACTAATAAGAATGATGATTACTAAAGAGATTGATGGCCATCGAACAACGACAACCCGGCTCAGTGTGTTTTTAGTTCAAAGATAACGTTTTGCATGTACTTAAAGATCAACAAAAAAAAATTATAAAAAAAGTGGTTTTGGTAATTTTAAATTTTCTCAAAAACTAGACCATCTCGTTCCTACCATTTTACCAACAATTAATAATACTGTTCAAAAATTAAAATAAAATTAGTAATTAATTACGTAAAATTTTGAAAAAAAAAATCATTAAACATTTTTTTTCAACTTTTTTTTTCAAAATGTTTACTTTGAAAATATTTTTTTCGAAAACTTACCATTGAATGAACTTTATTTAAATACAATATAAGAGAATAAAGTATTAGCTTTAAGAAAAGCTATAACACAATTTTGTAGGTACTGTCGTTTTTTTAATATTTTTTTTTTCCATTTTAAGTAATTTTCCTAACAAAATTGCCCCGCCCACCTAAAGGGCCGGACATATCAAGTGGCCCAATCTCTTAAAATCATGTTTTTGCAAGGTACCAACTATGAAAAAATTTCACGCTTGTATCAGAAAGTGCATAATTATATGCTAAGCCGCCGCACTATTGTGTGTTAGGATAGCAAAAGGGGTAAGAATCCGTTTTGGATTGGTTTTGCAAGTTAAGCAAAAATGGCGTGGGAAGCCGTTGTGGAATTTGAAAGTTCCGTTAGGCACTTTTAATATGTGGAGAATAGTAGGTTAGTGATTGGGGGTGACGTCTGAGACGTAACTGTATCCCTGCGGGTATGAAACCTATTCCAGCAATTTTGTTTAACCATCTCTGTGGCAATAAATGAAGTAATAATTTGACGATTAATGTCACAGTTCGACTGACGTTTATGTTGCTTTTTACCACTACTAGTAGATTGGAGTTCCAAGCTGACAATTTTGTATGTCTTTATTCCATTTTAACTGTATACAAAATAGATGTTGTTTACTCGGCAGTCTGATAAAAACTGAGATTTCATGTCCACTTAACGGAGAAATAAAAATGTCTGCAATTCTTGCTGAAACAAACATAGATATAAAAATTGCTTGATGAAGTGCAGGGTTAAAAGTAACAATTTATTATTGTAGAACTATATAAAGACAAGTACAACGAGGTAAGATATTGCTGTATATACAAGAGCAAACAAGCTTAAAGTATTTCTGCTAACCCCTGATATTTTGTAGTTATCAGTAATCCATTTCAATATAGGCTTTTCGTTTGAGTCGATCCATGCTAAGTTTGACTGCATATTCTTAAAAACTGTAGTTTCTAGATCATCAGAAGTACCCGGGATGTATTGAACATGTTTAACTAGGCTAATTAACTGAAATAAAAATAAGCAAGCATTATAGTAAGTCACAAGAGAAATAAAAAAAAAATTAACAAACCACTTCGCCAGTATTTGAATCGACAACATATTTGGACATTCCTTTGATGTCAGCATCAAGAGGATTAGAGCCCACAAAACCAGTAGTTAGAGCGGCATATTTATCGGAATTTATGAAGAGAAATTCAATGCAAGCAGATAGTCCCGCTCTACTTTGTGAATATGCAGAACTTAGAAGTGTGATCCTCTCCTGAGACCGCAATGTAATTTCATCCGATGTCCTGATTGAACTTTCGATAAATTTGCGCAAATGTTTTGGATTACGAGCACATCCCAAAGCCGATATAAGAATTTTTCTTTCAGCTTGATCTTGCGACTGCATCAGACGATTGTACACATAATCGAATTGATCGTCAGTCGCAGTTTTAAGACTATTGCAATAAATCACAGATTGCAGATTTGGCTCGATTTCGATAGCTTCGTCCACAAGCCCTTTAAGTTTGTCCGAAGTTCCATCCAAACAGCTTTGAACTCCAGCAATACAAGCCAAGTTAATTGCAATGGTACGAACATTGTTTGTGAAATGTTGTTCTCCCGTAGAATATTGGATTCCGAGTCGATTGTAAACATTTCCAACAAGATCAGCAACGAAGGCCTTGAACGCTCGGTACTCTATTTTTTCTCTGAAAAACATATCAAAAGTGGTAAGGATTGTATTAGCCGTTGACCAGGGCGCGTATTGGTCTTCATTTCGCAAAAATGTCAATAGGCGTAAAAGATATTTGTGCTGAAGATTTGAAGTTGTAGTGAGGGCATACGCATCGAACAGAAGGGAGGCCCTATTGAGGGTATGAATTTTGTTCGTGTTTAAAATCAGGCTATCCGTTATAAGATCCCAATTTTTCTCATCATAGTTTATACGATAGTATCCAGTTGATTGCTTGTTCAAAATCAACCAGTCATTGGCGGAGAGATATTTACCCTCAATAACAATAGAACGATCTTTGAAGTAAAACTCGGCGGTGGTATTGCCGAAGTCTGACTTAGTTTTGGTGGCATAGTTCACTGGAATGTACCACAATTTACTATCAATCAAAGCAGGATCATTGTGGAAAGAAGTCTGTGTAATGTTAAATGATCCATCAACGTAGTTGCGTTTAACGCTCAAAAGTGGGACTCCATGCTGATTGGTCCAAGTTTTCATCATAGCATGAATTGAATCTGGTAACTGATATTTGGCATCTGCAGCGGCTTCAGCTAGTGCATCAAAAAGATCATCTTCTTCAGCACCAGTGAATTTGCTTAAAATGATTAAAGATCAATAATTTCTTGTCTAAGGAAAATATCAGAAATTTCTGAAACTTACTTTTGGGTTAGGTATTTGTTGAGGCCTGCCCGAAAGACTCCATCAGATAGAGCGTGTTGCCACATACGAAGCACTGAACCAGATTTGGAATATGCAATAGTGTCATAAAGCGAACGAATTTCTTTTTGCTTATCAACATAATGAGTCATTGGGCGTGTCTTGTCTTCACCATCTAGTGTAAGGGCTTTTTGGAATTCACTTATGATGAACATTTGCAAGATGTCCCATTCCGGATAGACCTAGACAAATAAAGAGGTTCGTGAAAATACATTATCTAAAAATAGAAAACATTGAGAGCGAAGAACGTTGAAAAAGCGTTAAGATTCAAACTAAATATTTAAGGAAGTTAGTTGAATTTATCTCCGTAGTACGATGTCAAAGCTTTGTTAGGGGTCATCATGGAATAGAATAAAAGGAAAACATTTGTGATGGATTGCTCGGTTAGCAAAGTCTCCACGACAACAAAAAATGAATTTAGACTGATAAAATTTGCAGCAGTTTGTAACATATTAATAACAGGCATTAACTTTCCAACGCTAATGATTCACAAAGTAATATGATAGTCTTGAACCACCAACCAAATCGACATGTTGTGCTAGCTATTAAACAACGTGTTTGTACATTTCTAGGTGCAAAGGTTGTCGTACTTGAAAGTTGTAATTCGGAATTGTCATTTCAGAGTCTAATACAAAGAGCCACTGTACTGAAAGAGAAGATCTACGCTGCACATTTATCTACCAACGACCTCAACATTCAGTAGCGAAGACCCATCAGTACCGCACCTTACAGAGTTACGAGCTACCCCGTTAACCGTAACCCGTGTATGATGAATACGTATACATTGGAAAATGGTGACAGATGAAGAATACATACATATATCTATACTTCACCGTAAAAGAAGAACAAAACGGAAAAATATCGAGTCAGGAACAGCGCTGCCGAAAGTGGCACTTAAATGCCAAATTGGTACTGTCAAATGAGTTCGGCACTCAAAAGTGCACCCATTGGCACCCAAAGTTTAAAATTTGGCACTCTTTTTTTTGAATGAAAATATCTAAAAAAAAATTCATTAAAAAACATTAAATTTTCTTATACAATTTACATCCATTCCTACACTTGTTGCTCTTTTTTGTAAGCCCCACAAAAATCTACTAGAGTGAACATTGTGTTGGATGCCTAGGATACCTAGCGAAAGATTTTTGTATGCCGCTGTCACTGTTGGATGCCTAAAAAATTAACGAAAGACTTGTATATGGCATTGCCACTGTCACTACTTCTAATAAATTCCATCCATCAACTTTGAATGTTGCATGAAGCATCAAGTAGAACAGAAACTTTAAAATTAAAACAGAATTGAATTGAATTTCAAAAAGAAATGAGCAAAACACAAATACATAATTTTGAGGTGCTTCGATATTACACTATTTAAAATATTTAATATTTAACATTAACAAACTTAGAACTTGGCGCACTTTAGACCTCACTACTTTTTACGGCTTACTTGATACGCAAAAGTTTTTGTATACCAACCTATAGAAGAACTTGGCTTCTTTTTTAACATTCATGTTTGTGGTGTAATTTCACTTCTTTTTGCAATGATTTTTGTATCAGGAAAATTGGGTGAATAAAAGGCCACTGAAGCCTCATAAGAAAAATTAAGTATTTAATGTGAAGATGCCACGCCCCTGCATGAAAAATTTCATAATTTCATTTTTTTCTTTGTACACATGCACCTGAAAACCAACCGCTCTATAAAATTTCATAATTCTGCACCAAGCAGAAATGCTCTCTATTAAATACATATATATTAATTCTTCGAAAATGGGCGGGTACCACGCCCCCTGAATGAAAACTCTTAAATGTTCGATTTGTTCCTTTGTACGCACCATAGGGCCTACCGTTGTTTGAATTTAAATGATACTACGGTTTTGGGAAGTGTTCCATAATTTTGATGGGCAGTCAGTGAGTCCAGTCAGTCAGTTACGGTTTTTGCGATTTTTGCACTTACCTATGCTAAAAAATTTAAACTTTGTGAGTTGCGTGAACCTGATAAGCTTAGCAAATAATGCGAATTTTAAGTGTCTGACTTTATTGGTACATAAGTTAGAGGGGGGTCAGAAATCGCCTGATTTTGATCCTGTAAAAAGGGTGCAGTGTAGAACTTGCCTGGGCACTACCGTGCCCTTTGTTGCTATTGTTTTTTTTTATTTTATAATTTTATTTTGTTAATAGTGTTTTTGTTTGAATATGCGATTTTTTTACTTTGGCACTCTGTGGCACTTTTTGGCACTCAAAATAATAATTGGTGGCACTAAGATTTTTTTTTGTCAGGGGCAGCGTTGTTCAGGAACGGGGAGAGTAGAAAATTTAGCTAAAAAAGGAGACGACGCATGCAGACTGCCACCTGATGAAGACCGAACAAAGAGCAGACAGAGAGTCAGGAAAAGAGGGAAGAAGAGATATTGCTATAAAAGAAGAAGGCACACATAGATTTCGAGCTCAAGAGGATCGATGCGTTGCGTCGCGTGAAGAAACAAGAGCAGGTACAGACGGTGTATAAAAATGCAATGCAACTGGCTGTTGGTTTTAAATCCCAGACTCTAAGACTGAAAGTTGCATGTGGGCGCCAGCCCTAAGAAACTGCGAAAGCTTACAGAAGTCACCAAAGCACAGAGGACAGTTAATTAATAAAAAGGGCACTTCCACAAGCTAAAATAAAATAAATACCATTTAGAGCAAGAAGACAACACATTCCCAGTCAATGAAGAAGACCCATCAATTCCATCTACAGGTATAGAATAGGGGGACTTAGCCGTAAGAATACTTTAGAAAAAATAAGAGCATAGCAAGAAAAACTACTGAGAGCTTACTATCAGTGCGCTTCAAATATCTTATATGTTGATATTGATAGGCTTAAAGCATCAGGTAATCAATCAATCAATTGTTGCTGTAAAATTGATGTAAGCTGAACTGAACTTAATAAAAATTGCGTCTTGACAAGGCCCTCACTGTCAACTGAAGAGTCCAAGTGGGAATGCCGTTAAAAAGCTATATTGAATCAATCAATCAAGTACCTTTGGGATGTGTATGCTCGACGTCTTGATTATCACCTCCATATCTTTATAAAAAGCGATCCTGGAAGAACTATCTAAGCGTTAACTTTGTAGAAGTCGCATATAAGATCATATCATATTGCGTTGTAAGCAATTCAGGGACACTTTAGTTGGCAAGTGTACCAGTGTGGCTTCTGGACCCGCAGATTGATCATACGCCAAATTTTCTTACACTGAATTAAAGCCTGGAAAAGACAAACATACCTATGAAACCGGGACCCAGCATCTTCATATCAATTCCAACTTGCCGAACTAGGGATTCCGGTAAAGTATTGCCACACGCCATTAGAAAACACAAGGTGCAAAGTGGAACTAGCAAAAATGTCTTTATTCTGAACTACTCTAAAATATAAATATGCACACGGTTTTGACAATGAGATGAACTATCATATATAATAATAACATTCTGGAAGAAATAGTACCTACACGGTAAAAGGAAGATATTGACATAGTGGGCCGTTCGACACTCCCAAAGTGTCGTTATATAATCCTCTACAGCGAAACGTGTATTGGACTGCAAGTAAACGGTTTGAATACCAAGCACTTGCTATCATAAAATAAACCAGCATCCAGCTAGAAAAGGTATTCACTATTGATAAGAAATAAGTTCGATGTACGATAGTTAAAGAGTTTCTCTTTTTCGAAGTAAACATTGACTCCTTATAAGAGATCTGACGAAGAATTACTACTGAACAAGACGAAGTGCAGACTGAACTCTTCACTTACAGTAAATGATTTTTAATTTTACTATCTCTTTCAATTCAATGTAGATGATGGGGATGGCTCTTCTTAACGGGTGCGGCACAGTCTTTGTGGCACATCAGGGCCGATTGTTTGACTATAGGAAAAAAAATTTCTGATAATGGGCTCCTGCCAAAAAAATCTTCCAAGGTTTGGCTCCGTGTGGGAGGACGGCGAATATTGCAGAAAATATAAGTGACAATGTTATTGATGCAGTCCAGAAAGTCGAAAGACGTCGACTTCGTTGGCTAAGTCATATATCGAGCAAATGAATAACCGATAACAGAGCCTTGAATCATAGCCCCAAGGAGGGAGGCGAGGATGAAGACTAAATATCCAGTTTAAGGACTTGTCCTTAGCATTGTAAGAAATCAGGCTAATTTGAAAAGGCGTGTCTGGGATAGTGGAGCTTAAAATGCTGCCGTGTGCAAGGCCTTAAACCTTAAACGGATCCCTTTAAATACAAGCAAGTGAGGCTGAGAGAGAACTAATTTTAGTCAAGCCAAAATTTATTTAGAGTAATAACTGCTGAAGTTAATAATTAACTTGGTATGGTACCTACATTTGCTACTAAAATAAAAACAAGACCACAAAGCCACGCGTGAAAAATTAAGCAGACAAATAAGTGGAACACAACACCTTTTTATCGATTTTAAAGTCGCGTGTGATAGCGTGAAAAGGGACGAATTATACAGATCCATGTCGAGTCTCGGCATCCCTGCCAAACTCGTCCGCCTGTGCAGGATGACGATGGAGATATCTCGCTGCTCCATCAAAATTGGTAAGAATACCACCGATTCCTTTGATGTTGAGAAAGGATTGAGGCAAGGCGACGCGTTATCATGCAACCTATTCAACATCGTTCTTGAAGCCATTGTACGCAACGCACATGTCAACACCAGCGGTACAATCTATCAAAAGTCTGTTCAATTGCTTGCATATGCGGATGACATAGACATTGTCGGCAGAACGAAGCGAGCTATGGCAGGGGCATTTGCGAGCATTGAATCGGAGGCGGCTGGAATGGGATTGGCGGTTAATGAGGACAAGACGAAGAATATGCTGTCATCAAGAGAGGAATCTCAACATCGTCGACTCGGGCAAAATATCATGGACAGATATAACTTCGAAGTTGTCAAGGACTTTGTCTACCTGGGCTCCACTATTCCACTATTACAAAGAATTACTCTTGCCAACCGCTGTTTCTTCGGTCTAAGAAGGCATTTAAGTAGTAAGGCCCTCTCTCTTAGAGAACCAAGGAGACTTCATACAAGACCCTAATCATCCCGGTTATGCTTTATGGGTCAGAAGCATGGACACTAAAAGATTCGGATAAAAATCTGCTAGGGTGCTTTAAGAGGAAGATTCTTCGTGTGATTTTCGGTCCGGTGGGTATCGAAGGAATATGGAGGAGAAGATTCAACGACAAGCTATACAGGCTATACATCGACGTTGACCTAGTCAAAAAGCTGAAAATACAGCGGCTGAGATGGCTGGGGCACGTGGAGCGTATGGACAGCAACGCACCTGCCCGACGAGTCTTCGAATCCAACCCCGATGGGGTACGCAGCAGAGGAAGAACCCGTAACAGGTGGCACTCGGTGTGCGCAACTGGAAGCGGCTAGCTAGGGACAGAGCTGGCTGGAGGGGCTTGTTAGTTGAGGGCGAAGCCCATCCTGGGCTGTGAGCGCCATCAAAAGTAAGTAATAAGTGGAACAAGGAGGAAGTAAAATATTAAATTTTTGGTAAACTCAATACATTCATCGAACTTAATATTATTCATGCACTTCGCGTTGCAATGCCATCGTTAAAGTCATAAACGTCATGTTCAGGCATTTTGATATTTTGCATTTTGATATTTATCTATCAAAATGTGTCCATCAATCAGGAAAACGGGATTTCAGATGACCTCGGACTGAACAGAATTCCTCGGCAAAAAATCTTTTTTGATTCGCTTGCTCAGCATTTAATGGAGCTAAATTTTCTGAACACGTACCAATTTGTATTAATTCTTTTCAATCTCTTGAACAAAAATTAACAAAATGAATGATGTTGGCTGTATTTTCTTAACAATCAACCATATAACGCAAGCAGACTCTAGGGTCGCTTTTGAAACGTGTGATGTCGGAAACATAAATATGTTACGGGATAATTTGCAACTTAGCATGAATACCATTACTATAGTATTTTATGAAATCAATTAAAAAACTCGAATGACCTCAACTCCAAGATGCGCTTCGCGTTTAATAGTAGTCTCATCAATCGTATTCACCCACACAAAATTACAGACAAGTATATCACAAATTAACAATTATTATAAAGCAATATTATAAGTTTCTCACCTCATCAGCAGCTTTGTAGGAGAAAAAGTTAGCAAAACCCTCTTTCAACCACAACCATGTCCACCATTTTATTGTTACCAAATCTCCAAACCACAAATGAGTGTACTCATGAGCGATTATATTGGCAGCCTTTGTCTGAGTGGTTAGAGTTGATTTTTTCACATTATACAGCAGATTCTCCTCCCGATAAGTGACAAGACCCCAGTTTTCCATTGCACCAGCAGCAAAATCCGGAATAGCAACTTGATCCAGTTTCGGAAGAACAAATGGTATGCCAAAGTATTTAGCCAAATGTGAAACTGTCTGTATTCCGGTGAGTAGAGCAAATTCCTGATCTGCCTGAGTTTCATTGCGTGAGAAGACCCGTTGGGTCAATTCGTTTAAACTGCCAGAACTTGACTCAAAATCTGAGACGATAAATGCAACAAGATACGTTGGCATGTTGGGTGTTTGTTGGAATACAGTTTTTCCGGGTCTTGACTTTTCAGTGTCTTCTGGCATGTTAGAGATGGCCTTCAGAGAAGGATCGTGATTGATTGTGATAGTGAAGTTGGCCCGTTTGGCAGGCTCATCGTAACATGGAAAAGCATGACGGGCATCGGTTGGTGCAAATTGTGTCGTAGCCATATTTCTAATCAATATTAATGATTTTCTTAAGTATTTCTTCGTGAGTCTAAAAATATGTTTACTTACACAGTCTTTCCATCTGCATTTGTATAAGTTGACACGTAAAACCCACCATTATCCTCTCGCAACTTTCCCTTGTATTTGATTGATACTTCGTAGATATTTCCTTGAATAAGTTCAGAATTATCATCTGGTGTTAGCGTCAGAAATTCACTTTCAGGCACGTAGGAAGTGTAAAGCTTCTTCATTGTTTTATCGGCGACATTAAAAAGTGATGCTTCGAAACTGTGCAGCTGTCGTGCGTGAACAACAACATTCTTGGTATTGGCTTTGACAACTTTAATGGTGATAACCACTTCTCCTTCAATGTTCAAATCTCCAGAATGAACGTTTGTGGTGAGGGATACATCATACAGGATGGGAATTGTGTTATTTGGTAATCGATATTTGGATTCCTCGATCTTGTTCTGAATGTTCTCTCCAAATACAACTTGTTCTTCTAAAAAAAGAGGAAGTTTTGTGGATGTTGAAGGTTGGACAGATCCTCCTATCACAATAAGAATTCCAGCAAACGCGACTATCTCGCTAAATGCCATGTTTAAATCAGCAGCAAAATCACAACTAAAGCATTACAATTCTAAAGAGAACGTTTATAATATAATATTGGTTGCAAGCCACTAAGAAGTGGAGAAGTCCAATATTTAATGTTTTGCTTATCAATCGTTTATCTTATATTAACGATAAGCAATAATGCGATTAGGTAAATCTCTATCGAATAAACCACCTCCTCACACACATACTTCCAATAAAACCAATATTTTTAGAAAAGGAAACAAGACAGAGAAAGCGAAGGCCTTTTCGTAGAAAAAAATTCTTATACCTGTAATAATAACTCTGGACTAGTGATTGGATATATCAACATTAATTGTAATGTTTTAATAGTAATTGTATGTAAATAGTAGTAGTTTTCCTTCATTCATGATTTATTTCAATGATTTCGTTTACTATTATCTTGAACTATCTTTTACGGTCTTAGTTCTGATACTGGCCTCGTTCATTTTACTTTTATTTACTTTTGTTTCAAGTTTCAACTACTTGTTTTTGTTTGACCGAAAGTTGTATTCTCTATCTAAACACGGAGGTGTTTTCATCTCGAGAAATCAAAGCCATCATTCGGTAGAAATAGAGAGTTTATTATAAACAACAAATAACAGTTAACAAGCTGCCCCGACATACGTTGTTCTGATCTTTGCTGTATGTGGGGCGATGTCAAGAATTTTATAATTTTCTTCTTTAGTTACACCAACCAAAATTTCGATAGTTATCTGATTGTGCACTAAAAAAAACCTTATTCTTTTATTAATTTTGTTAAAATAAGAAGAATTTAGGTCGTATGTCAATTGCGTTAAAAGTGCGTTAAATTTGATCCTATGGCTAAATTTTGACATTACTGAGGTGAATGCAGACGTCAAAATTTAACCTGCTCAGGAGCTCGTTTAAATTTAAACAAGTGGATAAATTTTGTAGTTTGTATAAAGCTTCTTGCACATTACTTAAACCATCGACCTATTATACCTGGACTGCTAGGAGCCAACATCACGATGGTTCCCTTTATTTAAAAAAAAAAATCGATACACTAGCGGCAATTTTAAAACGACTTAGGCCTAATTTATTTACTCAAAGTTGAACATAACTTTGGGATTTTTACAGTCAACTTGAGAAATAGTTTTTATTCACTCGAAGAAGTTGAAGTTTTAAACTTTTGATTTTCAACTCTAGAGTTGATTAGCGAAACAGTAGAAGTTAGTGATTAACCCATTCTCTCCCGTTGTACTTTTTAAAGTACAGCAAAATGCAGTTACTTTATATACACAAAATAAAACCCAATACAAAAATTAAGTACTCTAAAGACTTTTTGATTTTGTTAAGCTATTTTAAATTTTTCCAAATATTTTTTTTGGTCACGCGTAGGCGTCTTGTAAACTGGCTTTTTGTGCGATGGCTTCATAACTTGCTTTCGTTTAGCGTTCGTCAAAAAAGTTTGTGTATACAAAAAAATCAATATTATGAATTATTTTATTTATTTACGCAAAATACATTAACACCTTCACTGTCCTCATACAAACTGATAATAAATCATCCATACGTCCATTATTTTTCAAAACATCAACCATACGTCCCATGAATCATATATGATACACAAAATTTATTTATTTTTTGGTCTCCTACGTCCATGTATCATATATGATTCATAAACATAAATCGGCTTTACTGTCCCCATACAAACTGATTTTAAAACATCTCCACGTCCAATAATTTTTTCAGAAAAAAAAAACATTATTGTTTAGTAAGATGCAACATAGAATGGGTTGGTTACTTAAAAAATTGTTCACTGCTGTTAAAAAAAGGATTTAGTTTCGTGCTCATATATGCTTCCTGGACGTATGCTAGCTCATTTCATATCAATACGTCCAATGAATCATATATGATTCATTGTACAGTATGATAATCTATATGCTTAAAACATGAAAACGACTGAACCGATTTTGATACTTCTTTCTGCAGATTTGTTTGAAATTAATACGCGAAGGCTTAGGAAAAAGAGAATAGCCGAACAATTCTCAACAGGTGGCGGTATAGGCGCAAACTTCTTTTTTTTAGCAGCAAAACTCGAGAATGAATCGTTTGATTTTCATGATTATAGGTTTGATGTATTTGTATGGGCCATGGAAAAACACTTTGGAGGAAAATCCCGGAAATTTCCAGGAAAATTGGAAATCCGGGAAGATCCGGGATTCAGTGTATTTCTTCTCATTTAATCGAGAATTGGACCGAGAAATGTATTTAGATAAAGTCGCCTTGAGTTCTTATGTTCTATGAATGGATGCAAACAGTCGAAAACGGAAATGGTGGCATTTTCCTTCTTAATACGTCCAGTGGAATTGGCAAAAAGGCATTCCTGTTTTCACTGTTTGTATGGCAACTATTCGTACGAGATCTGTGATCGCCTTTGGTTTTGGTCTCTAAGGGGGACATGTTGTTATAAAGGGGTCAAAACATTCGGCATTGAAATTGCCATTGAATATGCAAGTGGATGAAGAACCTACATCCAACAAATTTCAAAGAAGTCTGAAATGGCGAAAGTATTTCAGAAATGAAACATTATCACCTGGATCACCTAGGACGAGTGCACAATGGCTCACAAACACGCATTGAAAGCCTTGAATTGAACGTTGAAAGATATACGAAATGATGAACGTTTTGGTAATGCTATTATTATGCTGTTAGGCTTTTATCTTCATACGCTGCCTGGCATTGCAAGATGAACTCCGGCAAATGAATAATGAATTGAACACTTGCCTAAAAGCGTCGGATATGTGTGAAAAAATTGCAGTTGAAAACGAACACGCGAGGTACTTTACGATTTCTCTAGGCAATTGTTGGCGGTGGGCAATGGCGAGATTTCAGCCAACTTAGTCACCGATTTTTACAGTATATCTCTTAGAGTTATGCTGACCACAATTGGCTAAGCGCACTATTTTGGCTGCGAAAAACAAGAATGTCAATCATTTGAATTCGGCATTCAAAATCAAATCGACGAAGAGTTACATTGACCTAATATTTGGGGTTGCAGTGGTAAATGCATGATGCATTTACAACAAGCAAACGAATGAACTCAATATTGCGAGAGCAGGAAATGCTCTTGAGAGATATGCTACGCTCATCTGCAAAAAGTTTCTCAAGGAATAAGGAACAATTCTTCACAGAGATACCACGTCAAAATGGTAAAGTTTTAAAGAAGCGATGCGTTTTGTGCTATAAGAAAAAGACAAACGGTAATGCAGCTATTATTTTGAAGAAAGTTTCGACTGAGTGCAAGCAATGCAACAATAAAGCATTCTGCTTGAACTGCTTCAGTGTGCAACACAATGTTGTAGAAACAAATTTTTTAAAGTCTTTTTAATTTTATTTGTTGTTTGAATGTTATGTTTTGTTGTTAAATTGTTGTTTTTAATTTGTATGTCTATTTTTTACATATATGTATATCACCTTAATAAAATATTTAGTCCTTATATTCCAAAAATATAATTGTTCTGTTAATAAAAAAAAAGTAAAAGTTTACTTGTGAAAAAGTTTTTTTTCTTAAACATTTTTCCACTTATTTTTGCAGTTTTGTAAAGTACCGGGTTTCACCTACACGCTAGTATGCAAGTTATGTTTCTAGGCAATTGTTTTTAAAAATACATGTTTATGAATCAAATATGATACATACAAGCGAAACAACACAAACAAAAATTGTGTATTAAATATGATACATGGGACGTATAGTCGATGTTTTTTTTTTCTCGGAAAAAATAACGAACGTATTGATGTTTTATAATCAGTTTGTATTGGGACAGTGAAGACGAATTCCAAAATGTATCAAATATGATACATGAACGTGGGAGAGACAGGAAAAACAAATTTATATGTATCAAATATGATACATGGGACTGTGAAGGTGTTAATAATAAAGATAAAGTTGAGGAAAAAATAAATAACAAATTATTTACTTATATATAAATTGGGATAATGAGCACCAAAGTTAGATGGACTTTTTATAGTACAGTGGGCTCATGGAAATGGATGCATTTTTTTTTAGTATTCATAATGGATTTTAAACCTTTTCTTAGTAAACATTTGTATTGAAAATGCTTCTAAAATCTAGATTCCGCTCAGTAAAAATTGTGTCAAAAATTTCAAAAGGGGTGGGAATGCATATATCCATGAGCATTTTTTTAGAAATTGATAAAAAAATTATGTATAGTTGTTTAGTACATATAAACAAAGGACAAATTATTATATGTATTATCCATTTGAAGATAAATAAGTGATCTTTGAAAACACTAGCGTTACAGTGGTCCTTAATTTTAAAGACCATCATGTCGAAGTGAGCTTGCGGTTTATTTTGAAATTTAATAAATTTGATAGGTATTTCACTGCTCGATTTGGGGTTGGGCCCGCTTACAAAATGCAATTTTCCGTTGTATTCAAAAACAAATGCTTTAATAGGTAACTATTGTTATAAAAGCCAAGAACTACGACTAAGAGCAACATACAATGCTAACATTCCTCAATACCTAATTTTCAATACATTTTAGATTTGGCTTATGACCTTTTTCAAATAAGATAGAAGAAATGGTTATCGCTTTAATTTAATCTGCTCCTTCTAATGCTCATACGCTCGACAACATAAGCCAGAAAACAACTACAAACTTTAAAGGCGCTTTATTTGAGTTCAAAAGGCTTACAAACCTTCTTTATCTAAAATTCTACACAGTAGAAACACCTTAAACTTTATATTCAGTTAAATATTGTAGAAAAGATCATGCACTCCAAAAAGCTTCTAAATGAACATAGATGTCGCTAGTGTCATTCAAGATCGAAACAGTGCTATGAAATGTGTTATGGTACCCTTTGTATGGGGAAGGAGCTTTGCATAATTTTGTATATTCATACAAATTAATATGGTATACATGTAGCCATTGTACTATAAAAAGTACAGGTCCATAACACCTAACCTAAATTGTTTGTACGAATTTTTTTTTATAATATGTCCTAAATTTTAGCTTAAGAACCAGAAAAGCAAACATTTTATGTTTTTAACACTCTTTTTAGCTCTTAATGGGTGAAACTTGGCAATTTTCATCATTTCTGTTTATTCATTCATGATATCCAGTTGTGTAAACTTTTCGCTTGTGACATCGAAAGGAAAAAAGTCTTAATAAATAATAATTAAATAAAAATAGAGCTCTGTTTAAATTGAAATAATAAAATAAGAAATGTTCTTATTTTTAGAGCAGCGAAGATGATGCAGAGGAAGAAAATGTATCCCTTGAAAGGCGGCAATATAAAATGCTTCCCCGTGTTGGTATCGATAAATAGGACGACCACGATTTCCTTCTCGCCTCTCAAAAGCAACGACAATTTTGGTTTTTTTATTAAATAAAGCATTCATTGCTTTTTGACGAAAGACGTTACGGAAAATATCGGTTAAAAAAAAACAATAACAGGTTCTCGTCCGATCACCGAAATCAAGCATCTTCGGGCGCGGTTAGTACTTAGATGGAGGACTGCATGAGCATTGAGTTTTTTTTTTCTTTTGACTCCGCACTTCAGATGGAATGAAAAATCCATTCCAATTATTCGGAATAAATAAAAAATGGACAATAATGGTTTATCCTAAGTATTTTATTGAATAAGGAAACACAATATTCTTATATTATTTAATTTAATATTTTGAATATCTAAAATGAATAAAGAAACATATTCACACTCAAATGCAAAATTATTCTAATGCAAACCAAACGTTGCGTCTTGTGCATCATGCTTACCAAATGAGAATGACCATCGCCCAGCAGTCCAGGTATATTAGGTTCATGACTGCCACTATCAAAATGCAATTTCAGCGTTTTCAAATTCATACAACTTTCACATTTTATATTTTTTCTCTCGAACTGCATAGACTCGGAGCTATACCCCCACTTGAATGTCATCTCATTTTGAGGGTCCGAATCCGCAGTTAGTTTTGGAAAAATCCGGTGCGAAGTCATTGTTATTAACGAATTTCGATGCATTTTTGTTATGTATATTTTCTAACGAAGAAATTTGTTTTTTTAATTATGTAAATCGGTTAATAATTGCCCAAGATATTGCCAATTGTTTCTTAGTAGGGAGCTCAATTGAGGGAGCCCGAGACGGGAAGAACGTGTTTTTTAGGTAAACGGTCAGAGTTATCGTGAAAGATGTCATAGAAGAAATTATCCGCTATATTCTGCCAAACATTTTCGTTTGTATTTTGTCTCAATTGATCAATTAGATTCGGATATATAAACAGAAACGTAGACTTAGGGCCAGTTTGTTCACAGCTGATTATCTTTAATCCATGATTAGTGGAGCTGGGAAATCCTCAAATGTTTTTGTTGATAAAATTTTGTTTACAAAATTCAAAGTATGAGTTGCTTATCATGGATTTCACTAATCAGCCAATTTTGCTTGATTAGCATTAGTTAATTAAAGCCTATGAAAGTCACATACTAAATTTAACCCACTGTGAACAAACTGGCCTTAAGGATAAGATTTTTCACAGTCACATGGTTAAAGAAGACTAGTTTACTCAAATTTCCGATAAAGCATAAAACAATTTTTTTTAATTTATACTCCTGATTTTAACGAATAAAAGAGTTTTTTATTTTTTTTATTTATAACGTCTTGTTTGAAAGATATGAATTTTTTTAAGGCGTGACAGATTTATTCCACATTTTAATTTTTCTATATAATAACAGCTTGTGCTTATAGAATACTGACTTATGTTTCTTAATTTTAGCGCATGTCGCTGATTGGACGAAAATTTGGATTGTCTTTTTTGAGCTATATTTAGCACACTTTCATCGCAGCTATTATCTTCTAATTTCAATTGCCAACGAGATCACTAATTCATTTTTAACCATTGAAGTATATGATAAAAAGAAAAAGGTGGATCCTCACGCGACGAAAACTCTTAAAAATTGAATATTAATATAGTTCTCTTTGTTTTTTTTTTATTGCAAGCACAGCTCGATAACTTGCTCATGTCGTAAAAGCGAAGTATTTTGTATTATTTATTGTAATTGTTCAGAACAGAAGCAATGTCAAGATCCTTTTATCAGTGATCGTTAATTACCTTAATATAATTAAGAAACGTAAGTCTAGCTGACCCGGCGAACTTTGTACCGCCATATTTTTTTTTTTTTTTTTTTGTAAATATTATTGAAATTCCTAGGAAGACTTGTTTTTTTTATTTATGTCCACCTCGCTCGGCTTCACACGGGTGGTGTACAGTCGCGGACTAAAAAAATGTGTCAATTATTTATGGGTTTGATGAATTGAATGTGAATAACACATGTTACACGTTACGTACTTAATCACAAAACATGAGAAAAAATGTTCTGTTTTCAAGGCTATTTCACACACTTTTAAAGATTGGCCTTAGGATTTTTTAATTATCATTGCGAATGCAAGTCGCACTAGAAACTGAGCACGTTTAAATTCAAAAGGAAAGTCAGTTGCCATCAGTTGTATTGTATATAGAATAAGCACATCCTTGCCTTTGAAATTTCATATGATTATCGTAGCTTCAATCTCAAAGCATTGCAATATTGATAAAAAGTTTTTAATAGCCCCAAAATCGACCGATTTTTAGCCGGTGTAAAAAACTGTTGTATCATTATCTAAACACCAATCGTTCATAGGTAATTGTTACGTTTGATAACCTGTTCTGTCGCCTCTCTCTAGAAGTCGGTGGTGTTTGTTCTTCCGGAGTCGTGGTCGATCTCGCTTGAGAAATTCACATTCTGTTTGCCTTCAAATGCTGCCTACGCTCTTCTTCAGTCTCATTTGTCTCGAAGAATGTGAACTTGATTTGCGTAACGTGTACGCCGACCGATATTTTGACGCTCACTGGTGGCTGAACGTCAATCTGTCGATGTTTTGTCAATATATTGAAGATCTATCAAAGTCTTCTGTCTCATTCAAACTCTTTTCATAATATGAGATTTTAAAAAAGTTCAGTTCGATTGTTTAAAAAAAATTCTTGTATACAAACCTTGTCCTGACAATAACAAACACGAATAGTAGAATAAATTTAAAATACTTGTTTTATGCTTTATCGTTCGGAAATTTGAGTAAATTGGTATTCTTTAACCATGTGAATGTGAAAAAATGTATCCTAAGTCTACGTTTCTGTGTATATCTCCTAATATAATTATTCAATTGAGACAAAATATAAACGAAAATCAGAATATAGAGAACAATATAATAATTTCTTCTATGACAATTTTCACGATAACTCTGACCGTTTACCTAAAACACACGTTCTTCCATCTGGGGCTCTCACAATTGAGCGCGCGCCCTCCCTACTAAGAAACAATATCTTGGGCAATTATTAACCAATTTACATGAACAAACGACAAATTTCTTCATTAGAAAATAAGGAACAACATTTACTCGGAACTTTTATTGCATTACAAAAATGCATCAAAATTCGTAAATAACTATGTCCTCGCACTGGACTTTACAAAAACTAACACCTCACCATCAAACTGCCTACGGGAAGGGGGTTTGCGATTGATGATTAATAGTTGATAAATATTGAAATTTGATATTAAACCACCCATCCGAAAAAAAGTATTGGTCATTGGGGATAATGCAGACCGTTGTGAATAGTGAATTTAAAAAAAAAATTGAAAAATATCAACTATCAATCAACAATCGCAAACCGCAATAGGGGTGATTTTGTTTTTTTTATTGTTCGTATGTATCTTGGAGTAGTAGCCCGTAGCGTAATGGTTAGTGCGTTCGACTGTCACGCTGGAGGTCTGGGTGCGCTTCCCAGCCTCGTCCACCTAAAAACTAAAAAGTTTTTTTCAGGGCTCTTGCGAGGAATTGACAATTTTGATTTAAAAAAATGTGTTTGGAAAATAACTGACACCCTAATGGTTATTATTATTTGGATTGCAATAATTGTTTTAAATATATTAATTGATAAAGTAAAAAGATATTTATGTATATGTTTTAGAGTAAAAGATAGTCATTGACCTAATAAATAAAACCGTATCTAGGGGTTTTTTTGGTTGATTATATCGGAATATTAGACATAATATCTAATTGATTAAAACCAAAAAAAGAATCTTTATATGTATGTAGTTTGAGATAAAAACCTTGATTTATTTAATAACAACGTGGCGAAAAAATAAAGGTAACTCTAATGTTAAAGGGAGGTTGATGTTTGTACCTTCCAAGGAATTCGTTCTGAACTACCCAAAAGCTTGCATCAAACATAATGATTCACTTTATTTTGGTAAGAATTTTCTGTAGCCATATTTAATCAGATTATTTAAAATTTAAAATGACCGTTGTATGAATAATCGAACATAATAATCGCAAGATTTTGAAAAGAATTACCTATTTAATTTTGATGAATGATTATTCACACAAGGATTGTTTATAGGCAGAGGCGGCGGTAGGGGTGTGCGGAGTGTGCCACCGCACACAGAATGAATACATTCTTTGAACCTGCCAAGCAAGCCACCCACGGTACTTTGTGAGTGGTATAACTGACCCTAAGGTACAACATACTCAAAGTCCCCAGCCCAGGGCCGCAAGCTTTAGGCAGGAGAGGGGGGTAAATGTCCTCTTTTATAGTTTTTCTTCAATATTTGGAAAACTAAGCGTTATAGAGTTATAGAGTCAAAGTCAATATGACAAAGTGACAGAAAATTAAATTAAATAAAAGGAGGGGAGAAAGAACCCCCCTCTATGGCCAACAAATTTTGTATTGAGTTCCTTTAAAAAAAACGTTATCATTTTTTGACGCCATATGAAAACAACTCTTGATAATTAAATTTTGACTAATTTAGTATACATCTGCTTTTTCGTATAGTTTCGGATATATAGAAAAAAAAAAGGAAATTAAAACCCCTTTCTTAGCCCCACGTCATGACGAAATAGCATTGAATGAATGTGTATTTACCTTTTTTTGTTTTTTCCAGGTAAATTGGTCAGAAAACATTCACTATCTAAGACAATAACAAGTTTTTCAGATTTGTTGACTTTTCTTCCCCCCGCATCTCCTTTATTATTGACACTAGACAAAATGTGAATATATCATTTTATAGACAATTTAATTGTCTCTAATTAAGTAGTATAGACTTTTCATCTTACAGGTTAGTTTTTATTTTATAGACAATTTAGTTGTAATTTTGTGCCAATATTCACGAAAATCTAGAGAGTGGTACCTTTAACCCCCCTCCTCAGATTAACTCGTGGCCCTGGGCTGGGGACTTTGGGTATGTTATACCTGGGGGTTACCCCTTCCATATAAAAATATAATCCAGAGGACCTTTTTTTTTGCATTTATTTTATAATTTTGCGTCTTCGTTGACTGGGCTATAATTATGGAACACATCGTCGTTCAAGTGGCTTCCTTTTTGTGGCTTCCTCGGCAGCCTTCGCATTAGCGTATTCTGCCACTCCAACTTTCCAAGACCTTGCTGATTAGGTCTGGCAACGAGACGAGACTCTGCGAGACTTTTGTAAGTCTCGTCTCGGTCTCTTTAAAATCGAAAATTTTCAGTCTCGTCTCGGTCTCGTGTCGGTTTCGTATAATTAAGTATCGTCTCAGTGTCTTCTCTGAAAAATACGATTTCCGGACAAACTGTTGATTATTGGAACGAAATATTTTCGATTATCGTTTGAATATGTACAGAAGTACAGAAGAAAATAAATATTTATCTAAAATTGGATTTTTTGATTTATTAGACTCTCTGTAAATTTCGGTCCAAATATACATTCTCGTCTCGCTCTCGTCTCGGTTTTTAAAATTAGCAATACAAAATTGTTTACCTAGTATCATACTAGAAATGAGTTAACATCGTACTAAGGGCCAATATTTCAATAGTCAGTTGAACCTCAGATAGTACTTATTCATCGAATAAAACAAACATTTGTTTTTGTATAGTAAATATTCCTCTGATAATTTAACTGATGATTGGAAATCGTATCTAAATCGTCTAAAATTTTGCGTCATTATTTTTCAAATGGTTGTCAATGATAATTATAATGAGGGCCTTAAGGCCAAATGCAACAAAATTGATTTATTTTATTTGACCCACCCCAAGGTATGTTTAGTAGGTATACTATTTTAATTATCTTACAAAACAACTATAATAAGACCCATAAATGTTGTGTAAAATGCATGTAAAGTTTCCTATTAGATCGCATCAAGTTCGAAATAAACTATAAATCTACATTTTAATAGAAAAAAAAATCGTTAAAACATCAACAACTGTTTTTTTCTCCTAAGAAAAATCCATCAATTGAAAAAAATGTGAAATCTTTAACGCTGGCTTAGCTTTATCTACCTTACATAAAAAGAGATTTAATTGTGGAATAAACTTTGCATTTACGATTTACTAAGCTTTGTTTTATGATAGGTGAGTGTTAGGTGGTGCTTTAGCCATATCATTCACATACAATTCTAGATTATAAACGAGTACGAATTGATATCTACCAAATGTGTTTAGTTTGTCTTCAAGTTGAAAACTGCGCGCGTTCTTATCAATACTTGTGACTAAAGATAAATCTGTGTTCTGTATCCTTGTCCAGCGAATCCTAATAAATTGTTTTCAAATATTTTTAAATCAGATATTCGCAAATTTTAGTTTTAACTTTTCAAAGAAGTGAATAAATTTATACCCATCTTCAAAATAAAAAAAAACACTGCCACAAATAAGTTCCAAATTGAAATATTTGCATCTTGAAATTTTGAAAACGAACAACGACTTATCTACTGCTATCAAAAAGTAAATTCACAATCCACAACATTCTGAAGTCGCATTCAACAAACCGACAAATAATTCGTGCATGCTTAACCAAAATTACCAAATTTAACATAAATCATGTTGTATGCGCAATGACAGCTGTCGGCGATCAATGATGTGAACAAAATGTCAAAATTCGAAATTTGCAGATCGCAATCCGTGACCTATGTGCAATTCACTTGGGTGTTTGGTACTAAACCGTGAGCTAATTGGATTTAATTCAAGTTAAATTGTATCCAAAGTTTTTACTTTTGACATTAATGAGGCGATTCTGTCTGTAGTACCCACTTGGAAAGACAAAAACCTATATGTAGGGCTGGCCACGAGACGAGACTCTGTGAGACTTTTGCAAGTCTCGTCTCGGTCTCGTTAAAATCGAAAATTTTCAGTCTCGTCTCGGTCTCGTGTCCTTCTCGTATAAATAAATGTCGTCTCGTCTCATAAAAATACGATTTTCGGACAAAATGTTGATTATTGGAACGAAATTTTTTCGATTATCGTTTGAATATGTGCAGAAGAAAATAAATATTTAACTGAAATTGTATTTTTTTAATTTATTAGACTCTCTGTAAATTTCGGTCCAAATATATAGTCTCGTCTCGGTCTCGTCTCGGTTGCTTAAAAGGCAGTCTAGTGTGGTCTCGGTCTCGTCATGTGAGACCAAGATCGACACCGAGACTTTTCTCGTCTGGTGACCAGCCCTACTTATATGGATAGGAATCTTAGGGGTGTCTAATAATTTTTTTTGTCAGATATTCAAAATGGGTATCGTGGATCTTGTAGAGTATACCCACACAAGTATTTCTACGTCCCGGAAATCCAGACCCCGCGGCCGTTTTTTATGTAAAAAACACGTTTTTTTCAAAGTCAACAAATGATCAAGAATTTCGCGTATCAAACGCGGTTTCACCGACTTTAAAAGATTTCTGTTGACTCTCTAGGGATGCTAATAATAAAATAGCACAAGGAACTGCCCCTTAAAATTTCAAAATATGCCTTTTTTATCCGATAAATGGCTGAAAACCCCCCAAAAATCGGTCGATTTTTAAGCTTTTCTCGATTTTAAAGACCTCCGTGGGTTCAGGAACGAGCAAGTAAGACTCGTGTCATAGGTAATTTCGTGTGTTAAACTCAAATCTATCATCCGTTTTTCGCCCTCAGCTCTAGTTTTTGAGATATTCCAGTCTGAAAATGGAATGTAACCATTTTTTCACCTATTTTTGAGATTTTATAAAAATTCGAAATGCTTTTTTTCAAAACAAACGCACCGATTCATCAAAGTACTGCACTATGACTCATGTTCATGTATAAATCGGTACATTTTTTTGAAAAAAAGCATTTAGAATTTTTACAGAATCTCAAAAATAGGTGAAAAAATGGTTATATTCCATTTTGAGACTGTAATATCTCAAAAACTAGAGCTGATGTCGAAAAACAGATGATAGATTTAAGTTCAGCACACGAAATTACCTATGATACGAGTCTTACTTGCTCGTTCCTGAACTCACAGAGGTCTTTAGAATCGAGAAAAGCTTAAAAATCAACCGATTTTTGGGGGGTTTTCAGCCATTTATCGAGTAAAAAAGGCATATTTTGAAACTTTAAGGGGCAGTTACTTGTGCTATTTTATTATTAGCATCCCTAGAGAGTCAATAAAAATCTTTTAAAGTCGGTGAAACCGCGTTTGATACGCGAAATTCTTGATCATTTGTTGACTTTGAAAAAAACGTGTTTTTTCTACATAAAAAACGGACGCGGGGTCTGGAAGTACCATTTTAAAAAATTTCCGGGACGTAGAAAAACTTGTGTGGGTATCCTCTACAAGATCCACGATACGCATTTTGAATATCTGACAAAAAAAAAATTATTAGACACCCCTCAGGAATCTATCTTAGATAGGCTATCGCATCGATTCTTGATCGCGGCCATTTTCATTCACAGAAGCTGTCTGTTAGGCAACAAATGTAGTAGATAATGTAATAGAGCACTGATTAGTTAAAGACGTGTTTAATTTGGTTATTGGTAAACACACAAATTAACTCGTCTCTAAAGTTTAACGTGGCGTTTATCTTAACACTTGTTTAGTCATTAATTATTGGTAAGGCCCCTAGTCTCTGCCATTACGGAACATCCTGAAATTCATCCAGAGTTCCGGATGGTTCAAGGAGGCTCCCCTTCCTAATTTTCCACTTACTCCTTTCTTCACCCTTTTTCTTTTCCTACCTTATACACATCCTGGGGAGCGCAATCGATCCATTGAGATCCGAGTGAGGTGATTCATCATCCCTTCTATTCTAACCTTACACCTTACCTAACATGGTATGAACAATATGAGCTTGAGCATGCTACAGAAACCTTTTAACGACATCCAAATTTTTCCAAAATCTGTCAACTCATACTAAACAGTATGTTAGTTACCCTTTATCGTATTGCTAATACCATGTTATAAATAACACTGTGGTATCTATTCATGTGCCCTAAGTATTACTCGAGCTTATAAAATTTTAAATTTAAACTCTAAAAACAATTGATTTGATCATACACACGTATGTACATGTACAAATGCATAAGATATGATAAAACATATCTATGTACATGTACATACATATGTACATAGCTTAAATATTTACCATTTGAATGTTTCCTGTGTATTATTTTAAAAAAATGTTTGCAATGCCTGAAATAGATTTGTCATTGGCCATTGACGTAATTAAACATTGAACAAGTAAATTTTGCCAAAAAATGTTCATTAAAAAATTATTTGATATCTTATCCATCTATATATCACCATAAAATTTACAGTCAATACTTCAAAATACTATAAGCATTTTGACATACAAGTCAAAAGATTAAGATTGATCACAAAAAATTGTTAATCAAATGAAAAGTAAGTGTTTCCTTATTTTGAATTCGTGAGAAGAGTAAAGCAGTTAAAAAAAAAAATACCAACAACTTCGGCCGATAAAGTGTACTCTAAACCAACTGGACATGACCGAACAAAAAAAAACTTACACTTTTCAAAAAGGAACATGATACGATCGAAATTCCGCAAGAGTGTGTGTAGGGTAACGGCTTAGTCCCAGACTATCTGAAAGTCAGGAAGGGTTATTAGACTTATCAAAATAACTTAATCGCTGATATCGTTTTTAAGACTTTACAAAGATTAGCCCCCATTAATTTATAGACGTTTGATAATGATAAGCCATATTGGCTGGACTTGCAAACTAATCTATCTAATGACTGCTTATAAGAATCGTCGCCCAAGCGGAACGTTTTCAATTTGAGTTTTGTTTTTCTGCCGTAAACATGGCTCGTCTGCAGCTATTTACAATCGCTGCAATCCTCCTTGCTGTTGGAGGTTTTGTTCAGACTTCAACTATCAAAAGGATTCCTCCACTTTTCAAGGAGCACGCCTCACTTTGGGAAGATATCCAAAGTATTGAACCCAAGGCTGACGAACCCGATTACCGATTACCCAACAATACATTCCCCAACAACTATTATGTAAAACTGACCACAAAAGTTCATACAGGGGAAACAAATTTCCAGGGAGAAGTGACGATTATTATTAGAGTGGATGAAGCCAATACTAAGAATATAGTAATTCACGCCCGTCAGTTGGCGGATTTTGATGCATCACTTATTGATGAGGCTGGAAAATCAATCAAACTTACCACTTCTTATGCAGCTGATACGGAATTCCTGACTCTCACACCAGAGGATAAGTCGGAGCTAGTTAAGGGAAAAACCTACGATGTTGTGATTAAGTACAATGGAAAGTTGCGCGGGGACAATGGTGGATTCTATTTATCGACTTATACCAATTCTGAAGGAAAGACTGTGTAAGTATTATTTTTTGTATATGGTTTTCCTCAAATGAAGGAGTTTAAAATATGACCTTCGCAATATCACTTCAGTAATTTGGCAACGACACAATTCGAGAGTACCGATGCGCGTCATGCATTCCCATGTTACGATGAACCTGCCAAGAAGGCCAACTTCACCATCGAAATTAATCACGATCCTTCATACAACGCCATCTCAAACATGCCAGTTGACGAGGACAAATCGAAATCCGGCCAAACCGTTTTCCAACAAACTCCCAAAATGTCAAGTTATCTAGTCGCCTTTGTCGTCTCAGACTTCGAGACCACATCGGGCAGTTTGAATGATTTGACACAGCGAATTTTCTCACGCAAGGGAACACAAGGCGATCAAGAATTTGCTCTCTTCGCTGGTATTCAATTAGCAGCACAATTGGCTAAGTACTATGATGTGCCATTTACTCTACCCAAATTGGATCAAGTTGCTGTGCCTGATTTTGCTGCTGGTGCCATGGAGAACTGGGGTATTGCTACTTATCGGGAGGAATATTTGCTGTATAATCCTAAGAAATCGACATTGAATACTCAGACAAATATTGCAAATATTGTTGCTCATGAGTACACTCATATGTGGTTTGGAGATTTGGTAACACCTAAATGGTGGACCTACTTATGGTTGAAGGAAGGATTTGCAACATTGTACTCATATCAAGCAGCTGATGAGGTAAGTTTTGGTGTTGTTTTTTGGCTTTTGGTTCGTTTGCAATGTTTATGAAATAAGACGTGTTTTTTTGGTAATCTTTACAGGCTTATTTACTGCGAGGCAACTCACCAAATTTTTGGTGAGCTTGCTTTGGGTTAACTCAACAAATTCTTTTGATATTTTCGGGTTTTTAAATCTTTCTGACTTTCTGTAGACAAATCGATTTCCAGAGTGAACAAACTGTTGTTTAACTTATAATTGAAAAACTGGTCTTTAGGATCATTTTCACAGTCACAGAAGTGCCACTGAAGTGAGAAATATAGCACACCAGATGCCAATCTATGCAGTATACGCTTACCTGAATAAGTTGCACTTAAATCCCCCATGTTGGGCACTTAAATATCACTGACTTTGGCTACGAGAATAACCCAAAAGTACCAATATGCTAAATTGAAGCGCAACTTATCTGGTGAGTGTTAACTGTGAAACTGGCCCTTAATCTGTCATATATCAATCCCTATCCAACTGTGACAAGGCTCAAAGTAGTGAGTTTGGATTTTAGTTTTTAGAAGAAATATCAACCTGTAAACCTCTGAAAAACCATGGCGATCGGCGGCGCGCGGTTGTGTTGATGATAACAATATGTATAACGCTATTAATTATCATAAGTCATCTATTTTGTTATCACAATCGCCACCGATGAGCAATTCAATTTACGAAAACTTTATCTGCGCGATAAAATGAAATCATTAATTCATTTCCGTCTTGCCCAGGGGCTCCATTGGAAGTATTAAGGCAATAAATTGCCTTTGCTCATTACCATTGCATCGAATAAAAATGGAGACGCTTTGACAATGGCAATCGCAATATTTCCCATTAGATTGAATGCAATTATTGCTCTCCAAATTTTGACGTTTCGCCTAATTCAAAATGGTTTCTTTCCGATTTTGAATAGCTTTTCCGTAATTTTAAAAATAAAAGTGAGAAATTTGAGAAACCGTGAAAATATTTAGTGAACTTATGTTCTATATTTATCAAAAAAAAATTAATTTAACTGGAATTGCCTGCAAATTAAAATGCCCAACCAACCGAAGCAATAAATTGTCATTGCCTTAAGTATCGCTTATGAAGCAACAGCGTTACTTTGCTAAATCTTAGCGTCTTACGTTTTGACGCTTGAGACGCAGCTGATTAATAATTTTAGCACATACAAATACACTACCGCGAAATCAGCCCAAAGTGCTCAAAATTGTATTTTATAACTCAAAAGCGGAATCAATCAGAAGATAAAGTAATGTAGTTTGTCAACAACTTCGTATTACAAAAATTACCACGAAATCGACATTTATTCATAGTTTGGCTGTATTCTTCGGAAAATTTAACTGTATGCACCGTTCTTAAATTACGTCACCGCAGTTTAAAATGTTTATTCAACTGCTTATTTGATAGCAACCAATTTGCCATAGCAGATTTATTTAACATTGCCTTCATATTTTGCACTTAGAACCAGTTTTTCAGTAGATACGAGTTTACTCAACAAATTTGGTAAGCTTACTCTAAATTAACTCAACAAATGCTTTTGGCATGTTATCTTTCGTGTTTTGTTAGCCTTTCTGCACTCATCGTCTAGTTAAAAACTCCTTTTTGACGTCACTTTAGACATATCTATTTTCAGAGTTAACTAACTCTGGTTAACCTCACCACTGATAAACTGGGTCTTAGTTATTTATCAAAACTTTAAACACTGTCTAAGTAAAATCTTGAGTTTGTTTTAATATTTTCGAGTTCATTTTGATTTCGGTGGTAAAAACAGGCGACTTTTGTAAGAAGCCTGTGTTGAAAGAAAGTTTTAAACACATTTATGAAACAAAAACTCTTCAAATTTTAACTTTAATGTATGTTCTTCCAGGTCTATCCAGAATGGGACATCATGCAAATGTTTATTGTTAGTGAATTCCAAAAAGGTCTTTCATACGATGGCGGTGCCAATCCACGTCCAATGACTCACTACGTCCAAAAGCCCAGTGAAATCCGTTCGCTATATGATTCTGTGTCATATTCCAAAGCTGGTGCTGTTCTGCTTATGTGGGAACAGGCACTGACTGATGAAATTTTCCGTTCTGGTTTAAACAATTACTTGAACCAACAGTAAGTTTTTGCTTTATTAATGCAAAAATATCAACTATCGTAAAATCCTAATTTTCAATTTTAGTCAATTTACTGGTGCTGAAGAAGATGATCTTTTTAATGCAATTGGTACTGCTGCTAAGGAATTCAATCATCCACTACCAGATACAGTCAATAAAATGATGAAAACATGGACCAATCAGGGTGGAGTTCCACTTCTGACCGTTACACGAAACTATGAAGATGGATCTTTCAATATCACCCAGAATGCCTTCCATACCAATATTGCACTGAATGATGATAAATTATGGTACATTCCCTTGAATTATGCCACCAAAAATAACTCAGACTTCCGTAATACCACTGCTGAGTTTTTCCTTAAGGACCGTTCAGTTGTTATAAACAGTAAAGTCTCCAAGGACCATTGGGTTATACTGAACAAAAAATCAACCGGATACTATCGTGTTAACTATGATGAAAAGAATTGGGATCTCATCACGGATAGCTTGATTGAAAACCCTTTCAAAATTCATACCCTCAATAGAGCTTCTCTCTTGTACGATGCCTACAGTCTTAGTTCAACTTCTCACTTGAAGCACAACGTCATCTTGCGCCTGACATTGTACCTTAAGAATGAAGACCAATATGCACCATGGTCGACAGCCAATACAGTCTTGACAACTTTCAATAGGTTCCTCAGCGGAGACAAGGAATATCCCGTTTTCAAGGCTTACGTGGCCGATGTTGTGGGAAATATTTACAACCGTCTCGGAGTTCAGTATTACACCGGGGAACAGCATTTCACAAATAATGTTCGTACCATTGCTATCAATTTGGCTTGTATTGCAGGAGTTCAGAGCTGTCTGGACGATAGTTTGGGGAAACTTAAGGGTCTCGCAGAAAAGGGTACCGAAATCGAGCCAAACCTGCAATCTGTGATTTACTGCAACGGTCTTAAGAATGCCGGCGAAAATGAGTTCGAGTATGTCTTCAAACGATTGATGACTTCTGTAGACCAAGCTGAGAGAAAAACTCTGATAACGGCCTTAGGTTGCACTCACAACTCGACTCTTCTGAAGAGATTTGTCGAAAGTTCCATCAGCGAGTCGAACGAAGTTACTCTGCGAGTGCAAGAAAGGATAACATTGCTAACTTCGGCCTATTCCCGTGGTGAAATCGGACTATTTGCCTGTATTGATTTCCTAAATGAGTATTACAATGAATATGCCGCTCTTACCGGTGGCTTTGGAGGTTCTAATCCCCTTGATTCTGATATCAGGGGTATGTCCAGCTATGTTGTAAATGCCAATCAAGAGGCTAGGGTAAGTTCAAGAGTTTTAACTTCCTCTCATAGAATATTTTGTTAAGAAATTTTTTATTTGTAATTCCAGCTGCTTGAATTGGTTCAAAAGGTCAAGAACCATCCCGATGTTTCAAAGAATCTTGAAACCTCAGTCAAAGCTAATATCAAGGCAAACTCTGATTGGCTTGACTCAAATCGCGATCCTGTCATGAAATGGGTTGTTGAAAATTACAAAACCTCATCAGCGGGAAGTATCTTCGGATCCATCGTTCCGGCCATCATTGCTATGTGTTACGTAGTAGTTAGACTTTTCTAGAATTATATTTTTTAAGCTGTATTATTTTTTTTAATGTTTGTTTTATAATTTAAGATTATTATCGGTAATTAATAAAAAAGAAAGTGTGTTGTGCAGTAATCACTCCGTAGGAAAGAATAAAACGTCAACGTTTCATTTGATTTCATTGACATTCAAGAAATGATATTATTTATGATGGTCCAACTCTTGAAATTATTTTAAAATATCGTGACAGCTTTTAAAATACGATAAGATTGTCAGAATGAACGTTTTGATCTTTATTATAGGGCAATCAATTTATTTCACCTCCGTGTATTGACAGGTTTTTAGCTATATTTTATTTATTTGTCAACTTAATCTTTTGGTTGGTGTCTGTCAAAGTCCCGTATTAAATTATTTAATTTCATATGCTGCCATAAAAAAGGGTGATAAAGCTTAATTTATAACCGTTAGAACATGGTAACAAGTTTTAAGTGAATAATTCTAATTACATAAGCCTTAAGAGTCTTATCATGATAGATTTAACTTTTGAAAGCCCCCTGAAGCCAGTTTTAATCACTTTTGTTTGGATTTATGACTGTGAAAGGTTCATTTGAATCTCAGGACACGTGATTTTATAATTTTAGATATACAAACCTACTTAATTATATTTTATTGAATGCCAATTTAATTACTTGTTATAAGATATACATATAAGTTTTAGCCTTAAGGACTGCACTTAATCCCTACACTATAAATGAAATGATAGTCTGCCTCTTCGCTTAATGCCTTAACGGCCAGTTGCACCAAGCTCTTTTAAATTTGTATTGCTTCGTTAGATTTTAAAATGACAGTTATCGGTTGCACCGACAACTTTTATTTCTAAAAACCCGATAAACGAACCATTAAACTAAAGTTCCATTTTCCTCCAGTTAAATTTTAAAACCAATTTTATTGTGCAGAACCCAGAAATAAATAAAGAAAAACAGTAGAAGGGTGAAAAACGAAGATGCCAGGTCCGTAGCATTCATTGGCGCCCCGGCCAGGGGGCCCCCCAACGGAGATCTCCTTTTGTATCGCTCGAATCGGTATTAACTCTGTTAAGTTAGCTTCGTTTAGCTCAATCCCACTTTTTGAGTCATTGCAACTAAAATTCAATTGACGAATTAAATCTAACACTAATGAACTCGAACTGTAGATCTTACGTATAAGCTCACTATGCAGTCAATTCAATTGACCGATGCATTACATCAATTATAGGTTTATCCACTAATATTCAAGTATTTGTTGCTTCTTTTTGTGTATATGTGACCCTTGAAACATTCATTTGTTAAATTAAAATAAAAGAATTGGGAAAAACTCTAAAAATATGTGTTCATGTTCATGGTTAGCGAAAGCGCATAGCCATTTTGTTTTTAACGTTTAATTCTTTTTTTCACGTAACTCACGTAGTCATATGGCAAACGCATATTTGTAGCAAATTAAATTTTCTACAAATTATGTTTTGTAACTTTTTTCGCTTGCTGCTATGGCTTAAAAGTTTGTACATTTTGTTTAAAAAGGAACTTGGGGTTGATTTTTTATATGCGTCATATTTCTTTTGTTTGTTTCATCTGATTTTCTGCTCAGCTACTTTCTATCAGGTCAGCATTAATTGGTAACTTTTTTGATAATTAAAAATTCTTCACTGTCTTCGAGCTATGAATTGTTCTTATAATGTTTTTAAGTGTTCCTGTTACCATAGCAAATGCGGAAGTGAAACAAAAACGGCTTAGCAATTTTTCATTGATTTCGATCAAAAATCTAAGAGCACAGCAAATAGATTTGAGAAAAATAATAGCTTCTGCAAAATCCAGAATAAAAATTATTTTAGTACCTAACTACCTAACATTTTATTTCTGTAAAACACATTTAGAATTTTGTATTGTAATTTATTTAACCATTATTTAGGCAGTCATTCAGAAAAAGAGCCCATATTTAGTTTTCATTGAATTTTTGAACAACACCAACAACTTAAAGGCGCTACTACCAATTGTTTGGCTGGAGATATAGCTATTTCGTGCTTTGCCACTTTTGCACTCATCAGTTTTGTGGTGCTGTTTTGTGGTGCTGAGCTTTAATCCAATTTTATTTGAAAAACTTTTAAATGCACACCATAGGATTCGAACCCACGCATATCAGATTTCCTCAGTCTTAGCAGTCGTGTGCACTACGCACTCCACCGCTTTAGACCACTGACGTCTCGTAGCCAAACAATTGGTGGTAGCGCCTTTAAATTGTTGTTCAAAAATTCAATGAAATTGACGGAATAAAGAATGGTCAAGCCTAATAAGCTGACATTCTAGTACGAATAGTACAATAATAACATATTTAGTTTTGCCCTGGGGCCCCACAAGCTGTAGCTACGGCCCTGGAAGATGCATAAGTTGGAATTTAAATACAATTTTTTTTTATATTTTTAGTAAAGTCAAAAACAACCCCATACAATACTTAATGAAAACGAATATAATAATATATAAATGAACTGAAACGCAGCCAAACAGGTCATAATAAGCTGTCGAGTTACAAACGTACAAGAGTAGTAGCTCATAAAATCGGACAATCGGAGTATGCGTTGTCTCTCTTGAGGTATTGTATCCATGTTCGCTAGCGGTTTGTTGTGTTTTCAATGGTTTTCCTATATCGAAGGTAGCTGCATACTTAGTCAAATGTTGTGACCTTCACAGCGACTGCTATGACCATCGTCCTGATAGTATCTAATTTGAGCATTTTTCTCTTCGGTTAGAACACTTCCTTTTGGCAAAGTTGTTAAATTCATGATAGTCCAATCAAATTAGCAAAAACATCTACAAAAATTCGGGAGGAGAATTTTATTGTTTTATTTTAAAGAGTACTTCTTGGGGATCCTAAAACCACATCAATAAAAAAACCCTCTGCGTCGTCCACCATTTTGAAAAAGGTGTTTAAAAGTGTTTACTCAAATTTCTCAACCGCTATAGTCGTAGAGTAGTCATTTTTGTTTACTTTTGTAGGTAAACATGTTTTCTACAATTTTTGTTTTCAAATTTTTTTTTTTGTAGCTCCTTCCTATAAAAAGTTATTGTTGAAAAACCAGCAAATTTTCGATTTTGAAAATGGTTTTTCAAGTTTACCTCACCCAATGTACATCCGAACCAAAAATCACTGTTGACACTTTTTATAAAAAATTAAATTTTCTACATTTCTGTATATTTAGATCTCATGTAAGTCAAAAAGTTTTCAAGATATAGCACAACAAAGCTTCTAATGTTATATAATAAAGTGTTGATTTTTTTAAATTGGCCCTGCTTGTTTCCCGTTAGATAAACGAACATAAAATTACTAACATATTTGTAGAGAAAGATTATGTTTCTTGAAAATTTAAAATTTTTCATCATACTTTGAATTTAAAATAGTAAAGTTGACGGAACATTTACACACCTTTTTAGTACGAACATTTTTGCCCCTCCCCAATTATTTTTATTTAAAAATCAAGCCACATTTGTATGCTAAATTTTGAGATCTTAATCTTTAAAATCTGATGGGTAGAAATGAAGTTAGGATTTTTTAAAACGAAAAAAAGCCGGTTCGAATCCAGTTGGCGGCAAAACAATTTATAAATTAAAATTGGAACTGTAGACTAAGCACCACTAAAAAGGAATCTGATGATTGGTGTGGCAGCCATGAAATTGCAATAATTCCAGCCAAAATGTAATACTCGGTGGTAGCCAACACAAGTGGTTGTTGTTCATTCAAAACCTTCAATATTATATAACATTATAAGCTTTGTTGTGCTATATCTTGAAAACTTTTTGACTTACACGAAATCTAAATATACAGAAATGTAGAAAATTTAATTTTTTATAAAAAGTGTCAACAGTGATTTTTGATTCGGATGGACATTGGGTGAGATAAACTTGAAAAACCATATTCAAAATCCAAAAAGGAGAATGGGCAAAGTATGGAAATTGGGTGCGAGCGGCCAAGAATGGTTTTATTATTTTTGGATATGGTTTGGTCCTACAAGCACGGTGTAGAAGTTTTTTCGTTGTGGTAAACTTCAAACTGGGATAAAATGCATTTTTGTGTTTAACACTTTAATAGAGTTTTAGTTAGTAGTGTGGCTAATGTGAATGGAAAAATAGAAAATGAAAGTGAAATAACAATTAAAGACCAGTCTCGAAGATATTTGTTATAAACAAAGCACATACATACATCATTAAATATCAGTGCAATTACCATACTTTGTATAATAATCTAGATATATTAAAAACATGTTCTTTTAATTATAGTGCCTACTCATACTCTATAAACGTACTTAATTCCGCTGCTGGTAATCAAATATCATTGGTTTGGTTTCTTGAGCAGCCTAAATACCAAACCCCACACATAATATGCGCGCAGCATCCAACTTTGCGCCTTCCACTCAGACAGGCACAGTAATAGTGGGCAATAGCTGCTCTCACATTCCTTTTGTCGGCCAATCCAGATGGACGATTAATAAATTCCTAGAAAATAGAGCTTAACATGTCTAGGCTGCATTCGGATACGCAGGAACCAAATGTCTTGATCTTGGATATATTGCGTAAAACCTCTTATGTGACTTAAAGCTCTATTAAAATTGTTTTGCGGAACTTTCTTATGTTCCGAAGCCATTGAGAACCTTTCTGACCTGCGTCATCAACCAAAAAAAGCATGTTTGAGCCTTACATTCGTGTAAAGAGGACAATCTTAGATATGTCATTTGATACTCCATTCTTTGAAATCCCTGAACTAAGAACTAGGTATACTTAGTCCAGAATTCAATAGGAAAAGTGCATTTTCTCACCGAAGCAGCCTAAATAAGATTGTCCTACCTCCGCCACCAGTTTTCTTAACGATTTGACTAAAAGTATCGGTTTGCTTCCTCTTTTTAAAAAGCTGCGATTGAATAAGTTATCTCGCTCTGTTGTCAGCTAAACTCGTATAAGGGGCCTAGTAAAATAACCGCGGGCTAACTTGACCTGATACGTATTGTGTCACTAGACATTTTTAAATAAGGATAACGCATTAGACAGTTTTTGAAAATGCCATCTCCCCCAAATATGCATTTGCAAAGTGCATTTGCAAATGTCTTCATATTTCTTTTTCTTAATGCACTGCAACGAAGTGCGCATTCATGGCCGCTCGCACCCAAAAATGCGCATTCTCCTTTGCTGGTTTTTCAACAATAACTTTCAAAAAAAATTTAAAACAAAAATTGTAGAAAACATGTTTACCTACAAACAATAGTAAACAAAAATGACTACTCTACGACTATAGCGGTTGAGAAAATTGAGTAAACACTTTTAAACACCTCTTTCAAAATGGTGGTTTTAGAATACTCAAGAAGTACTCTTTAAAATATAACAACAAAATTCTTCTCCCGAATGGTTGTAGATATTTTCGATTTTTTTTTGGATAATTTGATTGGACTAAGAGAAAATGTCTTTAACTGTTGATTATTTTATTTTTTGCATACTGTTTTTAACGATTTTCTGAGCTACTAGGTTGTTGTTCAAGGTGTAGAGATTTCGAGATTTTTTTATCTATTTTAACAAAGTTTTGTACATTAAAGATATCTTAAATAAAGTAAGGGTTTTGGCTGTGGCGCTGCCGTCTGCCAGAATGACCTCTTAAACTGTCTATAACATTTGCTTTATTATTTACTGATATTTTTTAACAGTTACAGGTTATTTCAAATTAATAATTTAATAAGGGGCTTATTGCGAGAGTCTATTCGACTTAAGTCTATTCGACTTTTTTCGATTCTATCAAATTTGAAATTAGTATCGCCTTGCTCAGTAGACTTTATTGAAATAGAATAATAAAAGCTCTTGACTAGAGCTTTAGACTGAAATGTCAAATCTCCCCTAGAGTTCTGGAAAATTAATATAGTTTGACAAAAAGTTGACGTTTTTTTGATGAAATAAATAGTTTTTCTTCAAAAAAAATAATATTGCATAGCGCGACTAATTCAAAAATGAACTCCGATCCTTTAGATTTTAGAAAATGGATGAAATATGCAGACATACATTTGTATAATATTATTATGGTATATACATATTTATGATAATGTGGTAGCTTCGCAGACTCCTTTGGGGTGCAGTGGTGATTTGTGCATCTTCAAAATGCACTTTCTCTAAAAGTCTTAATTACAGCTATAACAACTTGAAAAATCATTTCGCAGTTGAATGTAAAGCTCCTTTGTACCAAATATGCCTTTTTTTTATATTTCAGCACATGTTAAGATAATTGAGCATCTTGAAGGAAGGACACCAAACATGGAGGACGATATGAAAGTTCATATTGAACCAGAAGATGTTCTTTACCACTAAAATACATTCTTATTATAGGTTTAAACAAAAAATTTACACAAAAGTCGATCAGAAATTCCTGATCGAAAAAAAAGTCTATTTAGTAGAAAAAAATTGATTCTAATAGAAATTCGCAATACCGATGATAGACTTTAAATCTATTCGACTTAAAGTCTATTCTGAATAGACTCTCGCAATAAGCCCCTAAGTTGTAATTTCAAAATAATAATATAATAAGTTATTTTAAATTATATAATAATAATAACAATAATAGTTTTCAAGTTATTTTGCAATCATTTTGTAAGCTTACATGGGTGTGACTTTTAGCTTAGTCAAAACAAAATTAATATTCTTTTTTAAAGATCTTTTTAAGATTTGAATGTTAACATCAAATGTGGGACTTTTAGTTTAGTCAAAACAAAATTAATAGTTTTTTGTATAGGGATATAATAAGCATTAGTATCGCAATAAGCTTAATTAAGTTCGAAACGTTAAATTTTATTTGTATCAAAACAAATAATACCTATGTATCAATACCTATAATGAATAACACAGTGGGGCATATTCATAGTCATTTTAGACCTGGGTCTAAGTTAAACATAGCTTTGGTTGAATTTTCGGACATTGGTTCTATTTTTTTAAGGTTATCATTTCAAATTATTTGAAGCTATTTGTGTAGTATACCAAGTTAATTATCTTATACAAATATAAAACCAACAATTTGTAATTTAAATCGGTCTGTATTCATTGAGCCAAAATTGTCTTAAACTGTAGTTTAGTTAAACCTGGGTCTATCTGTGACTATGAATATGCCCCAATATTTTAACAGAATGCACAAGAAAAGGTGAAACACGATATATTATGCATATTCTGTTAATATCATCTTTCTGTAATTGGAAGATGCTTCTAGATATTTGTAAAGACTAAGCCAGTTGTTTTCACCGTTCAATACATTTTTCGTTTCTTCCATAGATAACGTTACTTTCCCAAAATGGAGCAGTGTTATTTCCTTGTAAATAGGACAAATGGATACAAAGTGAAAGCAATCTTCTTTTGAATTAAGATTATACAAGGCATATTGAGCAGTGGATGATCCCTTGTACGGCGAGCCATTCAAATTCAGAAGATCACTTCTTGCTCTGCATATAAGGGATATTTCTCTTGAATTGTATCTATCGTTAAAATAATATTCAGTAAAATCGTATTTAATCTCAGGGTACAATAGTCTATTTAGAGATGAAACAGATTTTTGGATGGCTTCATTTCGTTGGTATATGTCAACCGCCTCTAATAACTTATAAAGCTGCTTCTTAAGTAAAATTGTGTTCTCACACTGGATTTCTAGATCAACATCACACAATTGTGCCCATTTTTCCTTTATCCACTCTATTTTTTTTCCAAAGGTGTATTTAGCTAGCTTTTGCGGTAGTCTGTTTTGGGTATATGCCAGTACTTTTAAGATGTAATCAATGTGTAGTTTGAAGGTATGTATGAAAAGGGTTGGGAGTCCAGTTTCGATTTGCAAGACGTAATTTGGTGTTCTAGATGGCAGATAAAAATGTTTTTTGAGAAAAAATCGTTGCAGCTTTTCCACTTCCTCATATTGTGAATATCCCCATGTTTGGCAGCTATAACACATGATGAGACTCGAATACCCTATATTTGGCCGAAGGTGGGATTTCAGTGCGGCAGACTATACTTTTCCAAGAGACGTTAATCATTGTTTTGGCTGCAACCAGTTTCTTTTCGAGGTGGGATGACATTTTCATGTTTGGCTGAAGAAGAACGCTAAGATACTTGTATTCCGAAACCGTTTCGATTACTTCTCCATTAATGTACCATTTTTCATACTCTTAAGTTTCGTTTGTCTCTTTTTAACGATCATAATTTTTGATTTTTCGAGGTTAATTGTTAAGTTCCATGTTTTACAGAAATCTGATAGCTTGTTTATCATAAGCTTTGTGGTGACTGCCATTAACAGCATGTCGTCTGCATATAGAAGAACTTTGACGACAAGGTCTTCAATCCTTACTCCTGCTGGAAGGTGCATTGTTATGCACTGTTATGAAGACTGCAAACAGCACTGCGCTTAACAGACATCCTTGTTTGACTCCAGATTTTGTCTCAAACCAATTTGAAGTATCGTTTGCTGCCTCTGTTGCTCTACTTTTGTAGCGTCCCTGTTGAGAAACCCTTTATAATATCACCCACAAGTTTTAATCAAAACTCTTGGAGCCGTTTTCGAGAAAAACTAATATTTTTCCTAACGGTTTTTTAACACTTGTGTGAAACCTACCGTTATTTTTCAATTTGGAATCTTGTTTTTGCCAACTTTAAAAAAATTGACCATGTAGTTTTAAGAAAATTGAGTTTAAAAAAAAATGTTTTGAATTTTTTTTTTTTAAATTGGAAAATTAAAGTTTTTTAAGAATTTTGGTTGGCAGTAATGTTAAAACTTTGTAAAACCTTCACTATAAAAAAAAATTAAAAACATTAACTGAACCTGCACAGATTGGGTTTTTCGTATGATAATAACAGACTCGCAGTTAGGCTGCATAGCTTTCGCTCCGTCATAGATTACTTATGAATGTTTGAATGTTCAACAACCGCTTGAGTGGGTTTTTGACAAGGCACTACAGAGTTTTACATAGATTCTAGCACAGGGCTAGCAGGGGTTAGCAAAGGCTAGACCAAGGCCTTGGCGATTTTGAACCATTTTGCCTCGCCTTGTCTTTGGTGTACAGGAGACATTCCTGATTTGGTACAGAAACATGTTCAACAAGTTTTTACTAGGAAGGTCCTCACGAGTTTTTGGTACTAAAATCCAGCAAGGGCTTGCCGAATATCTGTTTTCCTCGTTACTGAAAACTTACTTCGCATTTTTTCAGCCGGGAACCGTTTTCGAGAAAATCAAAAACCAAAGAAATGGTTATAAACCATAGTGGTACCAAAAATAACCATTTTTTGAATAACAAAAATACGAAAAATTAGCTTTCGATAAGATAATTATTTGATATTTTTAAGAAAATCGTTTGAGAAAAATGATATTTTACTTTTTGGCTAAAAAAATTGTATCGCAGGTACCTTTATTTTTGGTCCATATGGTATCTTCCTATACTATATAACACCGAACTGGACACCAAATTTGAAGCAAATCCGTCCACTCACGTATCTCGATATACACGTTTGTACATGAAGACGCACAGACAAACAGACCGAACACCGGTCGTCTAGTCGAAATCACTTTTTGGAATTCTCATTGGGCATTATTGGTATCAACGATTTCTTCAAGAGTTAAACTGGTCATCACTATACGCTTCCTCGACCTACACTCCAGTGGATAATGATCACAAATTAAGCAGGGGGTTACTGGTTTTTTTGTTTGTCTGGGCCGGTGACTGTCAAACATCCTGTATATCCAAAATACACCTCTCCGAGCTTCACGAACAATAACGTACATCTATAGTTTTGATTGATAGAGGAGTATTCAATACATTGGGGTTACCTGGCCAACAGCAAACAGATCTCAAACATTTTGTCAGTTCTATCAACCGTTAGCTACCAGCTATACCAGCACTGTAAACAAAACTTTTCAAAATAATTTTCGCATGAAAAATATCTTATATGGTATAAGTAGGTATAGTGACGTATGTAGGTGGTATCCCTTTACATAATTTAAACCTTCCAACATTATATAGTTACTGAATCAAATTTTCTTTATGTCCTAGTTTCACTATAGAACAATAACAAAAAAAAAGGCTAAAACTTTAAATGCTTGAAAAAGAACCCTAAAAAAAAATAAGCCAAGGTCATCCAAAAGTTTTTCATCTTTTTTTAAACTTTTCATGTACACACAAAAAACTTGAACCACTCTTGCAACTTGTGTGATGTTTGCAAAGTGTATTCGTGTTTATTAAAATCCTGAGTAGAACTTAGGGATACGGATACTACATAGAAGGAGTTCGTTTTGGATACCAAGAAAACAAAAACGGGAAAGTTTACATCACCTCGCCAACCAAAACGAATGTCCGATACCAAACAGCAACTTTGATCGATGAGGTGACATACTTTGGTTAAAAGTTTTTTGCAACTTTTGTTTATAAAATGAATGATTTATGGTTGTCCCTTTTGAAGGCGATATAGTCTGCATTTTTAAATAAATTTAAGATTATTTAACATTTTTTGACAAAATATAAACTAGTCTGAGCAAATGTAAGGTATGTAAGGAGGTGTGCCTTTGTTATCGGTGTTTTTCAGCCGAAATAGCTTTTTTATTTTAAATAGACTTTCTGATTGATATCAAACATTGCAAAAACGTTCCCTTCACTCTTACCACTATAATTATTTACCTAATAAGATTTAAGCCAAAAATACCTACAATCTAAAAAATAACACTTTCTAAAAATGTTTGATAACGATGAATAATTTAAGTTTTGTATCGATAAAAATCTTGGCTTTTTTTGCTGCCGAAGAAAAGTTTGAAACTGGCAGCCTGGTTTAAAAAAAAATTGACAAGTTTACTGGGAAGACATCAAGCTGAGTTTTGTTCTATCTTTGAAAATTCAAAAAAAATAACGGAAGTATTCAAAGGATGCAAAATAACAACAATACTGATGGTTGGAAGATGGAATGGCGGTCTTGCCCTCAGGTTGATTAAATAAAATAGAATCGATAGTAAAAAAGTTACCAACATGCATACAATTTTGTCCATTTGTATCGAAAATGTATAGATATCGTTTAAAAAACAATTTCACAAGACGAATAAACATCACAAATGCGACATTAGTTTGGATTAATACAAGATTCGGAATAAAATATGAACAGTCGTGAGTGATGTTGCGTGTTTCTCAATATAAGTAGAAGCGAAGATGGATGTATGACTTTTGGAATACCAACATTTATGTCTGTACTCGAATACGAGTTTCATAAAAACGGGTCTGATTTCGCAAACGCACTGGTGACAAGGGCAAGAAAAAGAGATCACATTAAAAAAAAGAAAATTCTTCTTTAAAATACTGAAATTGGGCATAAACAGAATTTTGAAAAACAGAATTTTGCACATACAGCATTTTGGATATACAAAATTATGGACATACAGAATTTTTAAATACAGAATTATGAAATATAGAATTTTGGTCACACAGCATTTTCAAACAGAATTTTGGTCATACAGAATTTTGAAATCCAGAATTTTGAACCGCTCCCGTTTCTGATATATTTCGGTGCTATACATCAATTATCTAAAAGTTCTATAAGAAATCAGCGACTTTCCAAAGTGTTGGGGCTACTTAATCGTCTGTCATGCACATATTAGCACTCATGGGTCTTTGAGAGCTTCTTAGATGTCTGTAATGTACATATTCGTGCTCAGGTAATCCAACCAGCGCAAAATAAATTTTTTCACATTAGTACATTCAGCTTTTAACTGCTCGATAGAATGAGGGTTAAGAACTTGGGGAAATATATTTTATCAATACAGCTTTCATGCCAATTTCATCTCCATCTGAACTTCAATGCATATAATTTACATAAGAATCTCTGTACTGAGTACATACATTTTTTTGCTCATTTAGTAGTCAAATAATGTGTTATTCGTATTAGCGGAACCCCTTTTGAACTTTTTGTACATCTTTTCCTTTTAAATAGTAGTTATGAGTGCAAAATAAAATCTATAATTAATACAGCCAAAGCCTTGCAACCTTAACTAAACATTTCGCGTAGGTACCTACCAGTGGCGTCTCGTCAGGGTGTGCAAGGTGTGCATTGCACACCCTGATCTAACGACAACAAATCCCTCACCGAACGTTATTTAATTTTACTCAAAAACATGAACAATTATACAACCTACCAACAGCAACAGCCTACCCATTTGCATCCTTCATTTTTGTTCATCCTTATCGAAGGTTATGTAATAATACACACAAAAATGCCCAATTTCACAACCCGTAATACTCACCTCCAATATTTTTTCTTTCAAAATTCCTTCATAGTTGCGTGAAAATAAGCCGAACAAGTAAACTCGTACGAAACCTCACTGTGCACTTATTCTGTTTAATTCTTCAAATTAATGTATCCAAAATGTACTAACTGGAAAGACGCTTTACGGAAAGGGAATAGATACAAACAATTTTTAAAATAGGGTGGTTAGTTCGTAAAGGTATGTATATTCATTAGTTAATTTATTGATCGAAGTGGTCCATAAAATAATTTAGTAATTTTTACAAAGAGAAAACACAACAAAACAGAGAGTTCACTCCAAATTTATCAGAATAAATATTATGCGTATGTATGTCGCATGGGTGACGAATGACGATGGGCATTGCCAGTAGCGGATCTAGGATTTGGCTGTGGGGGGGGGGCTTGGTCGATCCAGTTTGAGACATTAATGGCCAGTTTCACAAGTTAAACTAAAATATAAGTTTAAACTTAAGTTCAGTACTTGATTCGGTTTCAAAGTAAACCTTGAACTTAGATAATTCTGTAGTTCTAGTTAAACGAATGTATTCTGCCATTTAAACTTCAGTTCAACGTTCAGAACACTTGATCGTTATAATCATTCTCAAATCTAAATTGACAACTAATATTTAATAATAATAATAAGTTATTATATTCCTTTCTATTTGAAATTATTTTTTTTTTTAATGTTTTCAAGTAAATGTAACATTCGTTGTGAGAGTGAACAAAGAAAAACGCTTCCCTTGAAGAACAAATTATTTTAACTATTGTGACGATGTTGATTTGTTTGAAAGTTGCCATTGCCATCATACAGTCATATTAATCTTCGCTTTATTGAACTGAGGTTCATTTTAAACTGTGAAAACCAACGATTTGACCTTTAAATTTGAACTGAAGTTCAGGATCAGTTAAACTTAATTTTAAACTTTCACTGTGTTACTGGCCATAAGTAATACAATTTGTTTGTCCACAACTTAATTTTATAATTTATAACTAATATAAAAAAGTTTTAGTTTAGGTTAAGGGGTTTTGTTGTGAAAATATACAAAGTTATATAAATAATTGAAATTTGGCATTTACCACTTTTCCTTTTAGAATAGCCGTGTTATTTGTGTATTTATATCAGCTTGTACCTCTGGTTTAAAATGTTTTCAATATAAAGTACAATAACATTTGTAGTATTTAACATTTAAAATATTTTTAAGTGGAGATGGAAAAAAATCTTTATACCTTCAATTTTCAGCCACGTCAAGCTTTGAACCACCAGAAGGAAAAAATCTGCCAATAAATTTGCACGTCAGTCTAGAGGGATCGAAAAATATTCACACGCATGATTTTCTGAGTGCCCAGAGAAAACTCTGATTTTGATTTGTTGTTCCCAAATTCTCCTCTGGTTTTAGCCCCAATTGCGTTTTTCTTGCTAAGTTATCTAAGTTCTTAGGGTGAATTTTTGTTTCATTTGGCATGGTAATTGTTAAGCCCCGACGCCGTTTTTTTCAATTATCTCTTCAAGCTTTAGCCCCAACTTGGACTTGACAGTCCCTTGAGTCAAGCCCAAAAACTTTCTGGAATACCTAAGGTAAGTTTTAAAGGAGTTAGCCCCGACCACGTTTTTTTGTCCAACTACTACAACTACTACAAGACCTACTCGCGAGCTGTTTTTTTCGTTCAAATTTTCTGTCAATTATTCGTAGCACCGAACTTGTTTTTTTGTACGATTCCCTTCAGGTTTCAGCCCCAACTTAGTTAATTTGGGGATTAGAAAAAAAATACGTAGCATATAAATAGCGTAGCCCCAGCATCGTTATTTTTGTCTGACTCCTGATTCTGATTTCTATATTTCAATCAATTTTAAGAACAGCCTGTGGGGGGGGGGCTTTAGCCCATATAGCCACCCCCCTGGATCCGCCACTGGGCATTGCTACTGTTACGGGTTGTGGCAGTGGGTACCTACAACCTACCTACAGGATTGTAGTTTGATCATTTTGAATGAATTCATTTGACGAATAAGTGCACTGTTTATTTTCACGCAACGATGAAGGAATTTGGATAAAGAAAATATAGGAAGGCTGTGTCTTAGGAGGTATTAATTATGGGTTGTAGTAGCCCGTAGCGTAATGGTAAGTGCGTTCGACTGTCACGCTGGAGGTCTGGGATCGCTTCCCAGCCTTGTCCACCTATAAACTAAAAAGTTTTTTTTCAGGGCTACTGCCTCTTGCAAGGAATTGAAAAATCCTCCAAGAGTATCACTTGTCACGAATAAGTGCTTCTCGTCTAGCCGTTCGGACTCGGCATAAAATTGTAGGTCCCTTCCATTCCTGTCGAAAGGCGCACACAGGAATGGTTGCGAGTTGTTAGTCACTAGGCCCTGGTTCTTCATGAGCCGTTGTGCCACCCGATTTATTTATTTTTTTATTTGTGTAATTGATGAAGTTTCCGCGTACGAAGGATATCTATGCACTTTAGTCAGAGCTTCTATTCTGTTTTATGTTATCAATCAGGGAAAGGATTTTGCTATCTTTGCCTATTTTTTTTTTTTTTTTTTTGAGTGATCGTAAGAAATTATTGACTTTATACAAACACGATTCATGTCCTCCTGATTCAAAATATATGTATTTTATTTTGCCTTTTTACCCGTTTCTGCTTTTTTTTGCCTTTTTTACCCGTTAGTGTCTTTTTTTTGTCAATTTTGACTTGGTTGCTTTTTTTATCAGAGTTAAACAAAAAAATCTTCAAACAAAATTCTACAAATACAAACCTCTTGTAGTTTTTTCATTTACAGTTCAGATTATTTCATTTAAAATCATGATCCTAACACAATTTAAAGCGCACAGAAAACTAATTTGCTTGCCCTCAACATACAAGAAAAAGAAAGCAAGTGGTGTAGACTGCAGATAAAGTTACTATGATCTTTTCTCAATAAAATTTCTTGTCCTTTTTTTGTTTTTTTACTTATAAACACGATCTTTGCATTTCTCTATGAATGATCGTGCATTTCCTTGCACTGCAAATATTAGTGAAAATTTGGAAAAATTGAAAGGGCCAATAATTGCAAATGAAGCATTGAAAAAGTTCACTAATGTTTTTAATGTAAATCGTAGACTTAAAACTGTTGAGCAAATGCTGTAATAAATAGCAACTTCAACTCCACACTTTCCCAAAACGTTGAAGCGAATGATGTAGGGACTAGAGAATTTAAAATGGGCTCCACTCGTTTCTGCTCAAGTAGAAAGGTCCTTTAGCTCATTTAAGACGCTTCTAAGAGACAATCATAGAAGGTTGTTACCTGAGAACTTCAAAAAGCTGTTGGTAGTTCAATGCCATTTTAATTAGACGTTAAGTAATGTTTCTATTCCCTTTAATTAATAAATGCCTTTTTTTGCCTTTTTAAGAATTTTTCTTTGCCTTTTTTAATTTGTTTAGGATAGCCAGTTGCATTCCTCCCCTTAAACAATTCAACCGTAATACTCGCGCTTCTAGGAATGCCCATCAGTTTACCCTTGAGCCCAATTTCGGTCGTACTGTTAAGTACAGAGATTCTTTCTTTAGTCGCACTACTCGAATGTGGAATGCTCTACCCAGCTCAATTTTCCCCTCCCATTCTGATCTACAGACGTTCAAAACCAATGTGCATCGGTATCTCCTTTTAAATCCCCTCCAATCTACCTAATCGCTCGTGCTGTGTTTATCATCTTAAGGGTGGTCACAACCCCTTTTGCACGCGCTTATTATACAAAAAAAAAAAAAAAAAAAAAAGCAAAATCCATTCCCTCTTATCATTTAATTTGCTTTTTTAAGTGTCTACAGTTTGGTGCGGGGCTTTTGTTTGCAAGTTATTGCCAATATCGCAATTTATTTTGTATTAAAAAAGAATTATATTATTTTTACGATTTGCACACCCATATAAATAATCCACTCGACGCCACTGCACTGGTATCTACTTAAGTATATTGTCATACAAAATTAATTTTAATTGTTTGTAATTTTTGCAGTCTGTTGTTATTACCCGTTATTTATTCTTTCTACATAGGTTAATTCTGCCATTATAATTTCTAATTGGATTTTAAATTTTCACTAAAATTTTTAATTTTTTTTTTTTTTTGTATTCTCTTGGTGACTTCTTTATTATTTTAAGATATGTTTTAATTATTCGAATTGTGATAAATGAGATTATCGTTGAGATTGGCACAGCTGCAAAGTAAATTATGTTTCACTTGTTAAAGCAATTAGTTATTTTGCTAATCTATACCGACAATAAAGAGTTTTGGTGCTTAAGGTTTCTTTACACTTCTATGTTCGACTTCCTTGCTTGAAGGAGCATTGGAATCTTTTTACCAAAAGTTCGGTCGTTTGATCTTGTATGCTTTTTTGTATCTGTTCGTGTAAATCATTGTTTGATATTATAAGGGCTAAGGTATGGTCAACTGGCTTTATTTTAAAAATTTATTTATCCAGCATAACATATTTAACCATGTTTTATGTTATGTCCGTGAATTGATCTGGGACAGAAAAGTGTCAATAATTTATAGTAGTTCATTTCCCTCTCAAATCAAAACAAAAATAGTAAAAACTATTTAAATATCACAATCAATCATATGCTTATATTTTTGTTTAACCAAACAAATCGAAATAATTATTTTCCGCGTTTGTTTTTTTTTTCAGATGAAGCCTGTACTCTTAGGCTTATTTAATCTGGCACTTATCGCAATAGTTCTCAATGATTCTATAAAAAACACCGCAGCTGTGTCCCCCCATCCTGAAGCCAAAATTAACTATAGAATTCCATCGAATATCATTCCATCACACTACAACTTATCACTTAGACCATTCTTACTCAACGGAGATGGCAATAAACGGTTCACATTTGACGGTGAGGCTTACATCGATATCGAAACCACTGACTCCAATTTGAAGGCGATTATTTTACATTCCTATAAATTAAATTATACGATCCGTGAATTATATGAGACTGCTACACCTCAAACAAAATTACAAATTATTAAATTCCATGAGGATCCTGTTACGGATATATTCACTTTAACATTGGCTGCAGCCCTAAAACCTAAAACCAACTACACTTTGCATTTTATTTATACGGGTCTGATGGAAGATGATATGGAAGGTTTCTACAGAAGCTCCTATGTCGATAGCAAAAATAATACCAGGTCAATATTTTGATTAATGCTCATTTTAAATTCCTGCTGATTGTTTTTTGGTTTTCAGATGGTTGGGAGCAACACATTTCCAAACAAGGAATGCACGTCGTGCTTTCCCCTGTTTCGATGAACCAAAATTTAAAGCGACTTTTGATGTGGCAATTACTCGTTTTAGGAGTTTCAAGACAATCAGTAACACCCGCCTGATTAGAAGCCAACGTATAGAGTAAGTGTTGAGAAGAGTTAATTTTTACATTTGTTTTTTTTTTTTATATTTTTGTTGCTTCTAAATTACTTTTCCACTTGTCTCTTAACTATTAAATACTTATGTCCCCTGAATTATTTATTTAATTACGTTTAAGCGTTCAAAAAGGAGCTTTTTCGTAACAGACCTGATTTAATGTTAAAATATACCAGAAGCACCACTTTTTAAGCTGAAATGTATACCTAATATATTATCAGGTTTATTCTTGATATCTGCATAATGTTATGGTCTGTACACTGAACCAAAAAATTCATTCCCACAAGAAATAAACTGTTAGCCACAAGAGAAAAAAGGCCCCAAGCGTTTAACCTATTTCCAGCTATCGGTTTAAGGTTTCACTATTATAGAAAAGTTCCTGCTTATAAAAACTTAATCTACGAACAGCAAAAAGAAAAGTTCTCGTGACAAACAATATATTTATTATCTACAAAAAAAACAAATTATTAACCACAAACGAATAGTGTTTCTCACAAATAACAATCTTTTTCTTTAACTTGTAATTTATTATTTTTTTTTTTAATTTCGTTATTTTTTTCCACCTCATGGGTTTTGCAGCCGCTTCCATTTATTCTGAAATGTATACAATTGTATTTATTTGAAAAAAACTTATATTTCACTTACTTGATTTTTCTGGGATTTGAACCTGGCACCTTCCGGGCAGCAATGCAACATGCTACCACCAGGTCATCGCACGATATGTATGAACAATGTCGAAACTTAATCACTTTGAAAGTGATACTGTACATTTCAGACTGGGTCATATACAAGTCTGTTTGACCCCACATCGAATATCGTTTGTAACAAACAGTTTACGAATTTACAAGGTTAATTAATTTTTGGTAACTCGTAAACAAAACTTTTTCGTTTTGTTGAACACAGTAAAACGTTTGTGACAAACAATTTTCGAATTACCAACTAAAAGCTACTAACGTTTTTGTTTATAACTTTTGCAATTAATGAACAAAACTTTTACTCTGTTGACTAGAGTGAAACTCCATGCATACAAACATTTTGTTCGCGAAACATGTTTTAAGAGTCAAAAGTTCTTGAGTGTACTAGTATATCGTTATGAGTCATAAATTAATATTAGATTCAACTTTTTCTATTAGAAGTTAACAGTATGAAAAACATAACTCTTGTCACAAGGATATTTTTCGGAGAGTGTAGCTGTAATGTCTTCCATTTGTAAAAAATATGGATTTGGTAGCGCTGATGACCGCACCCTGTTGAAGGTTAGCAACCATGCATTTCAGCGAACAAAGTTATGTCCTTTGTATATTTTGATATTCAATCAGGGTTGCCAAGTACCTACAAGTGCCCGTTGTAGTGCAAGCAAACCCCATTTATTAGTTAAATGATATAGTCTCCAGTTGTCTATTCGTTTGAAAATACATAAAAATTCGACAAAATAAACATTTATTATATGAACAACTTATTTTTGACTTCTTTTGTTTAACTGGGGTTGATTTAAAAGTGCCAACGCTTTAATTTTTTTTTTCAGTACAATTTTATCTTTCATATGGCACCAATTTTGTGTTTTTGAACGCTGATTCTAAAGAGACCAAAACTGAAAAGATACATGCATCTCGCCCTCAAAAAACAACCTTTTCACCACAGATATTCTTGGGGACTCTTTTGATTCTTGGTAAACATACCAATTGGAACATTTATACCAAATTTCATTAATATCCTATTATCTTAAAACTGTTTTGGATAACATTTAACTTGTTTTACTTAAAAAAATCATTCCATAAAAAGGACTTTAACTTTCTACAGGATAACATGTATCTTTCCAGTTTTGGTCTCTTAAAAATAAGCGTTGAAAAGCACCCTTACAACATGTGTCATATGATTAGATTGTATCATAACAAATTTTTCAGCTTGATAAACATCCGCCTCCCCCCTTTCTCCGCCTCTTTGAATGCGTCTATACAAAAATCCAATGCAGGGATTTTGGGAGACTTTCGATATGTTGTTGAGGATTAAATTTTGCGTCAATGCCAGCAGTAATATTTTATGAATCGATTTGTTCCCACTTGCCCATATTAAATTTTCTATCTTTCCTAGACTACTAACACATTTGATCATAAAATAAGAACTTGGCATACTTTTGTATCTCTCAAAGGTTTTTTTTTTTTGTACAGATGCATTAGGTTCCTTTTTTCAAATTGATGTTTTTGGTTTGATTTCACCTCTTTTTTGTCAGATAAAAGTGGGTGGAAAAACGCCCACTGAAAGCCACACAAGGTTAAAAAAGTTTTCAATAAGTGCCTTTTGTATGCACTTATAGTACTACCAATTTTTATCAATCCATGCTCCATTTAAATGATAATAATTGTGAAGAAGTAGGTGGATGCCCGCTGCATGGAAAACCCCTTAATTATTTAATTTGGCTTTGTATGCACCTCAAGACCTATCACTCTACCAAATTTAATAATTCTGCAACAATCTGATGTGCTCCATATAATTAATATCAATTCTGCGGAAATGGCTGGTTGCCACCAAGCCTCCTTAATGTAAAATCTCAATTTTGTATTTCTTATTCCTCTACCAAATCTTGTCATTCTACGACAACCAGAAGTTCAGTTCTGAGAATATGGCCGGATGCCACGTTATTTTTGATAATATAAAACTTTAATTCACAAAATATTTTCTTATGGGTTCTCATATAATTTCCTGCCCTTAATTTCAAAGTTACGGAGAAGCTGTTCAAAATCGGGAAAAAACATTTTGGATAAAGCGAAACGTCCAAATGAATTGCCCCGACGATGGAAGCAATAATTGCCTGCCATCTTCCGGGCAATATTGCGATTTTGCCGTTGCCAAAACGTGGTATTAGCCTTAAGCGTAACTTTTCGGTTAGTGCGTTGGGCTATCACGCTGGATGTCTGGGTTCAATTCTCAGCTTCATCAATCTAAAAACTTATTTCTCTTGCAAGGAATTGACAAATCCTCCAAGAGTATCACTTGTCATGAATAAGTGATACCTGCTAGCCGTTCGGATTCGGCATAATACGGTAGGTACCCTCAATTTCTGTCGACACGAGCACACGGGAATGGTTGCGAGCTGTATGTCACTAGGTTTTAGTTCTTCACGAGCCGTCCCGCCACCCAATTTATTTATTTTATTGCCAAAGGGTCTCCAGCATTGGCATAATTCAAGGCAAAAGCAATGAGCGAGGAAATTTACTGCTTTAAATATTACCAATTCAGCCGCCGAGTTATATTATATGGCTTTCTGCAGATTGTGATGAGGTTAACGTAACACGCACTCTTGTAAACAATAAACATCATTCCCTAAATCTAAACCATATGATCTGATCAAAATATTAACTGTTAAAATCTGGACTGTTGCTATCTCGAATAATAATATTTTGATTATTGTCGACATTTGAAATATCGATCCAGGTTTTTTCGACATTTGGATCTGTACCAACAGCGGGCCAACAATTTAAGGTCTCCGATTTCGGCGGACCAACTCACTGATGTCAGCCGAATTACTAATGTTTAACCACTTCAAATACTTCAAATACTGCAACCATGTCTTGAACCCTCTATTGTAAGCATGATGTTCGAAAAGATTTTGTGTGATTCTTATGCGTTAATTGTTATATATTATCGTTATATCTTTTGCGTTAGAATTGTTATTCCGCATATAAAAAAAAACCCTTTAAGAACTGCAATCCCTAAGACCAGGAGTAAACCATGGTCTTATGGCTGGATCCTTGAGCTTGCGGATCGAGCAAAGAGGTACCTATACATATATTATGTTTGTCTAAAAGAGCAGTAATGTTCTCAGTTAAAATGTTCACTATGTAATTTCATTAATAGTTGATTAATTAACGGAACCTCATTCATGTTTTTCTTTTCAATTTTATATCAGCAAGAACTATTACAAAGATGTATTCGCTACCACACCTCGCATGTCCACCTACCTCTTGTCTTTCATTGTTTCCGATTTCAATGAACGTACCGATGTGGATGGCGAATTTTACGTTGTTGCACGTCCCGAATACTACAGCCAAACGGAATACGCTTTTGATGTGGGACGAAAGCTTCTAGCCGAATTCGATAAATACACACAAGTGCCTTTCTACGAGACTGGTATAGACAAAATGCATTTGGTTGCTATTCCAGATTTTTCAGCTGGAGCAATGGAGAACTGGGGTCTTCTAACATACAGGCAAGTCAAATGAATTCTTATGTGAAACGGAATCAATAGTTGTTATAAAAAGCGTTATTTATCCAGGGAACGTGCCTTACTTTATGACGAAGGTTCCACTAACCTATATGGTAAACAGATTATTGCTGTAATTATCGCTCACGAACAAGCTCATATGTGGTTTGGAAATTTGGTTACTTGCGATTCGTGGGGTTATACTTGGCTTAATGAAGGCTTCGCTACATATTTTCAATTTTTCATGGCAGCTGAGGTAAATCGAAACATACCAAACACAAGAAATATTTACTAATAAACGTTAATTTTCTTCTTTCTTTTTGGTCAAAGGTTCACCCAGAAATGGAAATAGAAAAACAATTCGTCGTTCATAACAATCAGCACGTTTTTAGACTGGACTCAACAAACCAAACAAATCCTTTGAGTGACATTACTGTAGAGTCTCCTTATGATATTGGAAGAATGTTCAATAGCATTTCTTACAACAAAGGTGGTTCAGTCATCCGAATGATTAAACACGCTCTTGGGGACGAACAATTATTCAAGAAATCTCTTCATGAATATCTTAACGAATTGTAAGAAAAAGAAGTCAATTTGTAGCTATAATTTTGACACTTCTTCCTTGCAGCAAATATACGAACACAGTTCCAAAAAATATATTCGATCATTGGCAAGCCAACTGGCACCCGATCACCAAGCGGTATGCACAAGGAGTTTTTACCAGTTTTACTGAACAAGTTGGCTACCCAGTTATTTATATTGAAGTTTCTAATGATGGCAGAAGCATGACTATCGAACAGAAGCGTTTTCTACTTAATCCAGGAGATGGCAGTGATTCAAGCCTGTTGTACACTATTCCGTTAACCTACACAACAAACTTGGAAAAGGATTTCAATTCAACTTTCCCACATCTATACCTTGAAGCTAGGACTGATAAAGTGACAGTTAATTTCCAGCAAGCTATTAAATGGGTTATGGGAAACATCCAAGAAACCGGATACTACCGGGTTAACTACAACACTGCCATCTGGCTTCAAATCTATGATGCCCTTCGTTCTGAGAACTGGGATGGCATCCACGAACTTAACCGAGCTCAGTATGTTGACGATCTTCTGGCGCTTGCCCGTTCAGGTGAAGTGAGTTACGAGCTCTCATTGATGTGTCTCAGTTACTTAGAAACTGAAACCAACTACCTGCCATGGAAATCTGCATTCAACGGCTTTGACTACTTGTTAATCCAACTTGGCATGGATAAGGACGATCTTGCCCACTACATAAAGACCATATCAAAGAAAGCCTACAATGTACTTGGCTTTGTCGAAAGTAAAGCAGATAAGCCTCTGGATATCTATGCCCGCAGCATGATAATCTCATGGAATTGCAAATTCGGCCACGACGATTGTATTGCAAAGTCATTAAAATTATACCGAAATAGACATAACAAAGCTATTCCGGTGAATATTCGTGCCGAAGTTTATTGCACAGCCATGCGTGATGGTACCGAAGCTGACTTTGAAAGTCTCTACCAAGATATGAAGACAGAACTAGTCTCGTCGCATCAGGTTTTGATTATGAATAATTTAGGCTGTGTTCGGGACAAGAAACTTGTGGAACGATTCTTCAATATTGTGCTCAGTGACGACATTCGACGCCAAGACAAGCCGCGGGCCCTTAAGACTCTATACACCGAAAACGCTGAAAATGTTTCGCCAGTTTTTGATCTTGTGATTGAAAACTTTGAAGCTTTCAAAAACTCGTAAGTTCTACTCATTCAATAGCTTAATCTAAATTCATTCTATTTGCGCTGATGTTTCTGTTTCTTTGTTTGTTTACAGTATCGGTTCAAATTCATCGGTGGCACAAGAAATTTCAAATATCGCGGCACGCTTCACTACAAAAGAACAACAATACAAACTCGACGCTTTGATTTCAGCAAGTGGCAGTCAACTCGGAAGCTCAAAAAAGACTTTGACTAAGACAGCTCAAATAGTTAAGGCGAACTTGGAATGGTCTGACAAAAGATTGGCACACGTTGTTAAATATTTGAAGGGCTTTAGAAATAGTGCTACAAGTATAGGCATAAGAACTTTAACTGTTGCTTTGGTGGCTTTTATTTTTTGCATGCTGAAATAACTGTTGTACATAAGGCTGAATTTAAAGATAGTATTTTTTTTAATTGAATAATTTTAACTACTTTGTTTAAGAGACAATAGAGTTGGAGAAATAGAAACATTAAAGCTCAAGCTGTTTTCGGAACTTAGCGGTCGAACTTTGAAAACATGGATTAAATTTCTATATACCGAGATTTATCTTTGATAGTACAGCAGATTAAGGCTATTGAATAAACCTAAATATGCGGGAAAAAAAGAACAATTGCGTTCAGGGGTTTTTATTATTAAACATGTTTCTGTGGGACTTAAGCATGATTTAAACCAGAAATGCTAGTAAATTCACCCTTGCATTTCTGAAAAAATGTTCTTGATATAACTATGAAATAAAGCCAAATTTGACATTTTAACTTTTGAAACTTTTTATGGAAAATGCAAGTTTCTGTCGAAATAGATTGCCTAAAAAACTTCATAACATTCGATAAATCATTGAAAAATGAAAGTTGACGTAAACTTTATTTGTTATTTATAACTATTTTCGGAACAAAGAAAGGCGTGAGGTATATTGAAACAATATATGGAAGAGGCTTAAGATAAGTTGTCTACACAATTTTAATTTGAATTTGCTGGTACACATTTCTACGCTTATTTTTTGCTCATATCTGACATTGAACGAAAAAATATACTTTTTATTTGAGTAAATCATTTTGTGGTTTGTAAAAAAATGATCGCAAGACTTAAGACTCAACATATCTTGCAGCGCGTTAAGACTTATAGAATCAAACCCTTGGTCTGCTAATCCCTATGGTCACAGCAATATCATAGACTTGGATTCCAATGGGAATGTTTTAGACTCTCGCCACTGACTACTGCATATATGGGATGAGTATCATTGGGGATTTTAAAGTTAATTTTCCATCAAGAAACGATTGGAATGATGACGTCGTCGTGACGAAAAACTTCGACACACCTATTTTTACTGGGTCTCTTGATGGCTCTTATTTAGTTAGTGTCTTTCAAACTGAATAACTGGCGAAACTGACGAAAAACTTCGACACATCTATTTTTACTGGGTCTCTTAATAGCTCTTATTTAGTTAGTGTCTTTCAAACTGAATAACTGGCAATCAGGAAAGCATGCAAGTTGCTAAAACAAGATCCAAACCAGAACCTTAATGTAGCTATTATCACAGACAGTCAGGCGGCTGTTAAAGCCATTGATTCGGCTACATCATAATCCAAATTTGTCCATCACCAGATGAGCTTGCGAGTCTGAACATTTGCGTCGGCGTCCCTCTCATCTGGGTTCATGGCTCACTTGCGGAAAAAGTCAACCGTCATACTAAATCAAGCTGCAGGTGGAATAGTAACTTACCGCATTATATCTGGGAAAATATGGCCCATCTATAATAAAAACCGATCAATTGCACTGATACGCAGACCCAAGCAAGGTAAGGTCGTTTCAACCTGTAGCGAGCACTTTCAAATAGTAGAGAATGCATCGAAGCTAGGCAACCCTCACTGTTGCAGCTGTGCGGATCAGCATGAAAAGGAAACAGTATCTAATTCCTTCGCAAGTGCCCTGCTCTGGGAAAAGTTAGACCACAATCATTCGGAAAAGTTTTTTTTAAAGACATTAACGAAATTACGGAAATGAAGATCAAAGACTTGATTCGGAATGGCCTTTTTGAAGACATTGACGAGCTTACAAAAATGAAGATCAATTAATAGCTTTTTTTTAAATATCGACGAACTTACAGAAATGAAGATCAAAGTCTTGATTCGAAATGGCTTTTTTTGAAGACATTAACGAACATATGGAAATGAAGATCAAAGCCGGAATTTAAAGTCAAAGACTTGATCCCTTTTCTCAACAAGACGAAATGGCTCTAGGACCAACTTCGGCTACTTCTGTGCCGCAACTCACGTCAGATTCCTATGATCACAAGCTAGTAGACTGGGGTATTGATGGGGGATAATGGTGCACAGTGGCCGGATGATTACTCGATTAAAAAAGTGGGTGCTTCAGTGCCAGTCGTCGAGCTGCCTAGTTGGGAATATGTGGATGCTTCGGATGCTAGTCTGGTTGAATAAGTGATCCGCTTCCTTATGATTTTGCTTAACGTAACTGGGCTTACCAAAAAGTTTAAATACTATTCAATCCTATTCTAATTTCAAACCATAACTTGACAATATTCTGATCCTGAGGATATAGCCACAATCTGCAATTTCAATTCCGTCCACAGGGTCTAACAAACTATGGAATCAAGATGGCGCAATTCAGCGCTATTTGGGCTACGGACCTACCTACCTTTCTATCTAAGACTTAACATCGCAAGATATTCATAATCTACATACATAAGTTAGAAATCCAAATATATGTATGCCACCAGCTTGCTAAAAAATTCATTCAAAAATTGTTCAAACCGATAATCGATCTTTGATTAAATAGTCTTTGTCAAAAATGTAGAAATGTTTGTAAATGACACGAGAATTGGTAAATGTTTAAAAATAATATATTGAGAAAATTAACTTGATACGTATACCTATTACGTCTTGACTTGCTAAAGAAGTTTGTTTTATAGTTTTTGCTTTTATTTAATTTTGAGATAGATATTTTATATAGAATTCTATTATCAGCACACACTGTGGATAAAATTCTACCTTGATTCTTGAGAAATTTAAACGCTTAATCATTTTATTTATTTAAATTAACCTTGAGATATATTCCATTATCATAATAATATAATAATCAAGACGCGGTCACTGTCCTATATGAAAATCGGTTTTAACTGGAGAATACAATTGGAAAAATTTTAATTTGTCTCCGAATTCTTTTGAAATGACAGAAAAAACAATATCTTATTGTGAACCTGTAGTAACATTATTATAAGATAGTAATAATAGAATGATCTTCTAGATCGCACAAACTTGCTTTCTTGAAATTCCAGACTATAGTGATGAAAACAAAACGATAGTCTATCGAAATTATCGATAGTTTATTTTTACTATTTATGTATACTATTACTTTTTAGTTTTTTTACTCTTAAAGCCTAGTATAAAGAGTTCTTTTGAATAAAAAAAAATTGATGTTAAGAATTTTTTTTTCTTTTTAAATCTGGGGTAAAACGAAAAATATCTTCTTTTTTCCACAAAACAATGTCAATGACATTGATTTGAGCGAAAAATATTCGTGGTGAGCAGTAGTGAGTACAAATTTTTTTATCAGGTTTGGTTCACAGCTCGATAAAAAAAATTTAAACGTCAAACTTTTTTTTCCGCAAAAATCTTTCTCATAAGAAATGCATGTAGTTTTTTTTTTTTGTTGAGGTACTGTATGCTTAGCTTTAAGACAAAAGTTGTCATAAAAAATCGTACGCTCAGTTTTAAGATAATAATATTCTCTTCCCATACCATTCATAAGTCGCAAGATATTGGGAATTTAATAGTGTCAACTGTCAAAAAAAAAAAACGGTTTTTCGCATTTAACTTTTAAACCCTAAGCTTAACCGAAAAATTATATTGCCAAGATGTTTACATTATGTAATATTATATACCTACGCCATAATTTGTGTGACATCATTATTTAAATAAAAACCAAAAGTCTAAAATACCGTATTTTCGCTCTTTACTCTTAAAAGACGATTTTTTTGGAAAATACTTTATATTTATTTTGCAGATTTTAATATTCCCTAGAGGAAACGTTATAACACTTTTTTGCGCGTAAGCCATCAGTTGCGAGATATTGCGACTTCAAAAATGGTCAAACTTCGAAAATATAGTTGTACATACATTTTATTACAAAATCCTGTTTATTCGAAGTTGTCAATTTTTGAAAAACTTAAAAAAAAAAACTATATGCTTAAAACTGTTGTTCTAAAGAAAAAAATATTAATTTTTTTCTTGTGGGGATTTACATAATGTACAAACTGTATTCAGTTGTTTTCAAATATTTGAACCATTTAGGAGTTATACGGGAAAACGACCATTTCGACATTTTACGTTTTTTGAAATGTCGATATCTTCTTAACGGTGGGTCGTAAGAAAAAATAGCTAGAACTTTTTTCCTTGCAAATGACATAAACTGCAAGTTTTGTATGAAACATTTTACGATAGCTTTTACCATTTCTGAGTTTTATGTGAAAACTGATATTTTCGATATTTAATCTTGTAAAGGGTTTTCCATTAAGGTCGGGTGGATTTTTAAGTTGTATATGAGATATGAATAAGGTTTTATCTTTATTTGATAGCCATATCAATGACATTATGTGTGAAATGTAACATCGTTTAAATGGCCGCCGCGGCTTCGCTTGGTGGCGCTGATTCGAAAGGTCCAGTTGTCGATGACTTTGGCGCATAATTCAGGCTGAATTTGAACGATGGCATCGATAAGGTGCCAGTTATAGCTATCATTGGAAACCATCATTGAAAAAATAAGCTGTTGATTTTGAGACCCTTCGGAAATTTAATCATAAAATATTTTAATGCAGAAAGATAGCTTACGACTTCAAAATTATTTCTCCTCCAAACAAAATTCATTTTGACCCATATCTTCCCCATAGCGTTACTTTTCATTTTTTGAATGATCATTGTAAGGAAGTTCATCATTGAAAAATTAAAAGTCATTTTATGAGAAAAATTTAGGCAAATTGAATTTTGTTTTACCTGGAAATAATTATTAAGTCAATAAGCTTTACGTTGGCATAAAAATAATCATTTATTTTTTCTTCAAAATCTCTCAAAATTAACAATTAATTTTTTCAATGATGGTTTTCAATGATAGCTATAACTGGCCCCTTATGTTGTCTTTGAGGGCCGCGGTGGTTTGCGGCCTATTCGCATAGACCTGCAACTTAAAAAAACCGCACAAGAAAGAATCCAAAGGGATCAAATCACACGATCTTGGTGGCCATACCACGTCGCCTCGGTGCGAGATAACAATCCCAAAAACCCGCTCGTGCAGAATATCAACTGTGTCTTGAGCTGTGTGGCACGTAGCACCAACCATATGTCTTCGGTGTCCATATCAACGAATTATATATTATATATACAGGGTGCCCCGTAAAGAATGGATAACCCTGAAACGCCTCATAATAGACTTTATGGCCGTCCTGAAAACTGATATAAAAAGTTCTATCCCAACCACAAGAAAAGATACATTCATTTTTTTGTTCAGTGCATTATTTTTTGCATTACTTTACATTTTTGAATACCACGACTACAAGTGAATGAATTCCAGCGTTTTTTTTTTTCGTAGCTATATTTTACTTTATTTGTGCCAAAACATTAATAGAAGAAAATTATAATAACTGTTGGACTTCTAAGAGAAACAAATTATTTAACTTTGATTTTTAATGCAAAATGTGAAAGAAAATAATTTTTGAACAAGTTAAAGCATCTCTGGTATAAAAAGAGAAGATGCCAACCATTTTAAAAATAAGCGCGTTAAATGCGGATTTCAAATTGGTATAACTTGTTATTGTATCTAGAGTCAATAGTAAGTTATTGGTAAAAGTCTGCAATACTAGAGTCAATTTAACAAAAATAAAAGTTTTCAAAATTAACACAGTAAACGTAAAAATAATGCCATGCGTTGAACATAGTAGATTTTTTATTGATTGCCTGTGTTTATGATGTTGTCCTAATGATAAATCCAAGCTTTTATTTTCTAGGGCCGAATGCATAATTACTAAAAATGTCAACAAAGTGCAAAAAACGGTTACATTTTCGAGGTTGTTTTGAGTTATACCTCTTCAATTGGGCTTTAACAAAACCATCAAATATTTTGTTGAGACATTTTGCATTAAAAATCAAAGTTAAATAATTTGTTTCTCTAAGAAGTCCAACAGTTATTATAATTTTCTTCTAATAATGTTTTGGCACAAATAAGGTAAAATATTGCTACAAAAAAAAAAATGGTGGAATTCATTCACTTGTAGTCGTGGTATTCAAAAATGTAAAGTAAGGCAAAAAATAATGCACTGAACAAAAAAATGCATGTATCTTTTCTTGTGGTTGGGATAGAACTTTTTTATATCAGTTTTTAGGACGAACATAAAGTCTACTATGAGGCATTTCAGGGTAATCCATTCTTTACGGGGCACCCTGTATATTTTAGCGATCGCCGTTGACGGTAATGGCCTGTGGCCTGATCATTTTCGAAGAAGTATGGACCGATGACGCCTCCAGCCCAAAATCCACACCAAACAGTAATTTTATTTAGATGCATTGGCACCTCGTGAATCTCGCGTGGATTGATATCGTCCAAATCCGGGACCTAATCGCTAAAGATGATTTTTCGACCAAAATTAAGATCAACTTCCAACTGCTCCACCAAAAGTTTTATCATTTGCACGTGTTGCTCGACGCTGTAACTTACCATGGTGATTTGTCTTTAGTAACTGATTAAATGAAGATATTTTGGCAGAAAGTAAAAGTAACAATATGGCCGCCACGCCACGAGCTGTCAAAATCAACCCTTCCCTATTGGAAAACCCTTTATAACTATTGACGCGCCCACGATTTGGTAATAGACTTTCGTAACAGTATTTGTTATGCCAAAATAAAGACAATTGCGCTTAAAAATCTTCAATTGGATTTTTTTGGCAGATTGGCCATTTTTTTTTTGTACATTTTGCCTGGGCTAATATGGAAAAGTGTGAACTGTAAACAGTCAAAGTCTTACAAATTTTGTATTTATTAAAAATTTATTTTTTTTGGATTGAAATATTATTTATAATCATTTGTAGAACTTCAAAACCAATGTGCATCGGTATCTCCTCTTTAACTCTTCCCTATTTTCCTAACGCTCGCACTGTGCACAATATATACAACAAAAATTAGAAATATTTGTATTATAAATAAAACAACAACTCGATGGCGTATCCATTCACCATCAGGTTTGGGGAGAGACGGGTAATCCAAGCCCTATTAAATAATAAAGTTTTCTTCAATTTAAACATTAATAACACGAGTTTTAATCAAAATCGTTAGAGCTGATTTCGAAAAATTTTAAATTTGGTCCAAGAGCTTTATGCATAATAGCTTATGCAGCACATTTGCATCTGACGAAACACAATTTTTTGGAATTCTCCATCCGTAGTGCTAAATTTGGTTAAAGCTTCGAATTTTTTTTTTCGACCCGAAACCAATACTTGCCCTAAAATAATGCAAGTAAAAATTTAAAAATTTACCTGCAACATTACAGAACTGAATTCTTTTCTTATCATTGGCAAATAACTCTTATTACTAGAAGAACGTCCAATTGCGGAAGAACTTCTTATAATCTCCAGACATAATACCACTCGAACAAAGATTAACCACCTTAAACTCGTACAAGATGAATATCGCAATAAATATTAAACAAATATTTGCTTTAATCTTCGCTGAGGATAAAGTATAGGATTAATCTAGGGAAGCATACCGGTTTGTGGAATTCATTCATATAGCACTTGAATGTCACAATTCAGATCATAAATAGATTAGAAAGTTAATCAAAGTTTACTTACTTTACGTGTGATAAGAGTGCGGGAATGTCCCATACAGATGACTTTTTTAATAACGAGTGCAATGTTTAAAAGGTAAATAAATCAGTTTTGATTGAAACGTATTATCACAATCATAAACAAAAATAATATAATTTTAGCAAAGTGAAACACAAAATTACAAGAAGTTCTCTAATTCGCTCCCAAAAAATGTTTCCGGAATTATGTTTTTAATTGTTAATTATGACTGGTGGATCCCACTTGAACTTGTAGTTAAAACAAGAAAGTAGCTAGACAATTACAGTGTATATAAATGCATCGATAATATTCTTATATCGTTTACGAAGAAATATTTAAAATTATTAAAAATAAATTTTTTATTTTATTTTGATTTAATACAAAAAATAAACAATAGAAATGTAAGAAAAAAAAAAAAAGTTTTATTTTTTCGTACAAACTAATATATTTGTATTCATTTTAAATGCAATATTTATTGGCTAACTCAGAAGTACCTGTACACAAAATCAACTAAGCCATTGACGAGATATTTGAGATTATTTCTACCAAAAAAAAATGCAATTTGCCCAAAAAACCTAAAAACTTTATTTCAGTTATTAAATAAAAAAAAAACTGGTATGCAGAATTTTTACAAAATTTTTCAGACACAACATGCACGAAGTTTAATCAAAATTGAAACAGCCGTTTTCAATAATTGATTACACTAATCATTACAATAGTCCCATGTGAGTAACAAAAAAAAAAGTGCAAGTGCCATTGTACTAGTGCAAAACAACATCAAAAAGCGCACCTTACAAGTAGCGCCGCGTGAAACAAAACAAAAATCAATGTCCCATATTCTCTAAAATACCCAAATCAAAGTTCAAATGCCAGTGCCAGTGCATAAAAGAAACAACAAAAAGTGCACCCATGCATCAAAGATGATGATGCTCAACTACAACTATCCATAACACATCGGTAAATTACTACCTCTTCTTCCCACATCACTCACAGTGCTTTGGTTTAGTCATTATATGCAGTGTGTGTATGTATCATACCATACAATGCTTATAATTTATTGAGCCAAAGCATATCAGATAAATTGTTGTTATTGATTTTGGGTATTCAGGGGCGGATCAGTGCATTTGCTATTTAGACATAACACTAGTAGTATTTGTACTGGGAAGTTTTTTGGGGCCCAAAATTGATAACAGCATAGTTAACTGTCTGATTTGGTTTCTTGTGTCTGTTTTTTCATAATGGGGGGTGAATTTAGGGTTGACTACAGCAACATTCGAGGACTTAGGCAGAATTTTTGTGCTGCATATGTCCATAATGTGAAAAACATGCCAGCTGTTTTGGCACTTAGTGAAACGCAGGTAGGGGAAAATACCGATCACTCGGAATTCAGCCTACATGGTTATAGCTTAGTGCCTTTATTTTTTTCTCATCATGGTCTCGCCGTGTATGTTCGAAACGATGTTGCTTATCAGCTTCAACCACAATATGGTTCTTGTTTGAATACAAACTTTAATATCATGTGGTTTAAATTCACCATCCATAAGCACATCATCCATTCTTGTTTTGTTTATCGTAGTCCTAGTTTGGATGGTAATTCGACTTCCAATGAACTCGATGCACTATCCGACTCCATCCAGAGAATTATTTCCCATTTTCCGCACAGTAAAATCGTTGTTACAGGCGATTTCAATGTACATAATTCTTCGTGGCTACGCTATTCGGGTCAGACAACACCCGAAGGAAGGTACGCCGAGATTTTTTCTAAGTTAAACAACATAACTCAGCTTGTTGACGAGGCTACTCGGATTCCGGACGTTGTAGGTCAATCCGCTAACACTCTAGACTTGTTCCTTACCTCTGACCCTGATAAATACATTTTTAGTATATTATCGCCTCTAGGCACATCAGACCATTGTGTCATATCTGCAAATTTCTCATGCCAAAAACTCCCAAGAGAACCGTTTGGCAATATGAGAAAGCCAACTGGGACGGTCTCAATGATTTTTTCAGGAGCTTTAACTGGTCACTATGCTTCATCGATAGTGACGTAGATGCCAGTACAGATATGATCACATATTAAATTCATTGTGGAATGAGAAATTTTATCCCGAATAGGGTAAAATCTAGGGTAAAACCCAAAGAAAACTCATGGTTTGATTCGAGCTGTAAAGAGGTTATTAGGGTTAGAGAAGTAAGCTTCCGTTGTTATAAAGCCAACCCTACTGAGGAAAACCGGAAAAAGTTTCAACAAGCTAGAAACCATTTAACGTTCATATTCGACGAACCAATTTTTTACATGATCAAAAGTTATGGCAAAAAATACTACAATGTCCCAAAGGTAGTAAAAATTTTTCGTAATTTGTAAAAAACATACGAAACACCACCTCGGTTCCAACGCTCGACTTCAATGATACTCCTTTTGTCAGCTCACTAGATAAAGCCAATTTGCTTGCAGCACAGTTTGCTGTTAATTCAACGCTGCCAGAAAGTGTTATGACTCCTCCTGTACTCGAGAGTGTAAATGGTTTTATGGGACAAATCTTCTTTCGCCCTCGTGCAGTTGCTAGAGTTCTAAAAGATCTCGACGTTCACAAATCCGCTGGCCCGGATAGTATCCCTCCCATTGTTCTGAAGAGGTGTTCTTCAACGCTGGCAAAACCACTGCGTAAGCTTTTCCATCTGTCCTTCTCTACTGGTCTCTTTCCGAGTGGATGGAAAACAGCATTTGTCCAGCCTGTCCCTAAAAGAGACGTGTCTTCTTCCCCCTTCAACTATCGACCAATTGCGCTTACGTCCCTTCTTTCTAAGGTCATGGAAACGCTGATTAATTTTAAGCTAAGGAAATATCTCGAAGAACGAAAGCTTCTTAATGACCGGCAGTACGGCTTTCGTAGCAACAGGGCCACTAATGAGCTGATGGTATATCTCACCGAACAGTGGCACAAATCTTTACATCGTTTTAGAAAAAGTAAGATTATTGCGCTTGATATTTCAAAAGCATTTGATAGAGTTTGGCATCAAGCTCTCTTATCGAAAATGCGTGCATTTGGTATCGATAAATCTCTTCTTCATTGGATTAGAAATTACCTTTAGGACCGCTCAATTCAAGTTGTATTGGACGGTTTCAAGTCTGAAATCCACAAAATAAATGCTGGTATGCCCCAGGGCTCCGTTTTGTCTCCGACTCTCTTCCTTATATTCCTAAACGATCTCTTATCTGAAACTTCTAATCCATTAAACTGTTTTGCTGACGACAGTACCTTCAGCTCGAGGACTTAGGCAGAATTTTTGTGCTGCATATGTCCATAATGTGAAAAACATGCCAGCTGTTTTGGCACTTAGTGAAACGCAGGTAGGGGAAAATACCGATCACTCGGAATTCAGCCTACATGGTTATAGCTTAGTGCCTTTATTTTTTTCTCATCATGGTCTCGCCGTGTATGTTCGAAACGATGTTGCTTATCAGCTTCAACCACAATATGGTTCTTGTTTGAATACAAACTTTAATATCATGTGGTTTAAATTCACCATCCATAAGCACATCATCCATTCTTGTTTTGTTTATCGTAGTCCTAGTTTGGATGGTAATTCGACTTCCAATGAACTCGATGCACTATCCGACTCCATCCAGAGAATTATTTCCCATTTTCCGCACAGTAAAATCGTTGTTACGGGCGATTTCAATGAACATAATTCTTCGTGGCTACGCTATTCGGGTCAGACAACACCCGAAGGAAGGTACGCCGAGATTTTTTCTAAGTTAAACAACATAACTCAGCTTGTTGACGAGGCTACTCGGATTCCGGACGTTGTAGGTCAATCCGCTAACACTCTAGACTTGTTCCTTACCTCTGACCCTGATAAATACATTTTTAGTATATTATCGCCTCTAGGCACATCAGACCATTGTGTCATATCTGCAAATTTCTCATGCCAAAAACTCCCAAGAGAACCGTTTGGCAATATGAGAAAGCCAACTGGGACGGTCTCAATGATTTTTTCAGGAGCTTTAACTGGTCACTATGCTTCATCGATAGTGACGTAGATGCCAGTACAGATATGATCACATATTAAATTCATTGTGGAATGAGAAATTTTATCCCGAATAGGGTAAAATCTAGGGTAAAACCCAAAGAAAACTCATGGTTTGATTCGAGCTGTAAAGAGGTTATTAGGGTTAGAGAAGTAAGCTTCCGTTGTTATAAAGCCAACCCTACTGAGGAAAACCGGAAAAAGTTTCAACAAGCTAGAAACCATTTAACGTTCATATTCGACGAACCAATTTTTTACATGATCAAAAGTTATGGCAAAAAATACTACAATGTCCCAAAGGTAGTAAAAATTTTTCGTAATTTGTAAAAAACATACGAAACACCACCTCGGTTCCAACGCTCGACTTCAATGATACTCCTTTTGTCAGCTCACTAGATAAAGCCAATTTGCTTGCAGCACAGTTTGCTGTTAATTCAACGCTGCCAGAAAGTGTTATGACTCCTCCTGTACTCGAGAGTGTAAATGGTTTTATGGGACAAATCTTCTTTCGCCCTCGTGCAGTTGCTAGAGTTCTAAAAGATCTCGACGTTCACAAATCCGCTGGCCCGGATAGTATCCCTCCCATTGTTCTGAAGAGGTGTTCTTCAACGCTGGCAAAACCACTGCGTAAGCTTTTCCATCTGTCCTTCTCTACTGGTCTCTTTCCGAGTGGATGGAAAACAGCATTTGTCCAGCCTGTCCCTAAAAGAGACGTGTCTTCTTCCCCCTTCAACTATCGACCAATTGCGCTTACGTCCCTTCTTTCTAAGGTCATGGAAACGCTGATTAATTTTAAGCTAAGGAAATATCTCGAAGAACGAAAGCTTCTTAATGACCGGCAGTACGGCTTTCGTAGCAACAGGGCCACTAATGAGCTGATGGTATATCTCACCGAACAGTGGCACAAATCTTTACATCGTTTTAGAAAAAGTAAGATTATTGCGCTTGATATTTCAAAAGCATTTGATAGAGTTTGGCATCAAGCTCTCTTATCGAAAATGCGTGCATTTGGTATCGATAAATCTCTTCTTCATTGGATTAGAAATTACCTTTAGGACCGCTCAATTCAAGTTGTATTGGACGGTTTCAAGTCTGAAATCCACAAAATAAATGCTGGTATGCCCCAGGGCTCCGTTTTGTCTCCGACTCTCTTCCTTATATTCCTAAACGATCTCTTATCTGAAACTTCTAATCCATTAAACTGTTTTGCTGACGACAGTACCCTCAGCTTTTCATATTCGTTTCTTGATTCACATCCATGTCCTTCGGATGTGGAACTTGAACGGCAGCATATGATAAGCTCATTAAATTCTGATCTTGACAGTATTGTCCACTGCGGAATAAAAAACCGTGTAGAATTTAATGCTTCTAAAACTCAATGCTGTCTCCTGTCGTTAAAGCGGAACCCACCCCCAATGCTGCTATCCATGAGCGGCACTTGCATAGAGGAAACTCTACAGCTTTCAGTCCTCGGAATGTGTGTCACAGACCACCTTTTGTGGAACGACCACATATTTGACATCGCCAAAAATGCTGCTAGGTGTTTAGGTTTTCTCCGTCGATGCAAGACATTTTTCTCCCCTCTGGCTGTGATCTACAAAGCCTTTATTCGTCCAAAACTTGAGTACAACTCCCATATTTGGGCAGGTGCTCCAATAACCCACTTGAGTCTATTGGATAGAATTCAAAAGAGAGCTCTTAAAATGATAGGTGAAAGAACTATAACGGAAACGTTTACATCTCTGGAGCACCGTCGAAATGTTTCATACCTTTCATTATTTTACCGTTATTTTAACAAACATTGCTCTAGCGAAATAGCCAGTTGCATTGCTCCCCTTAAACAATTCAACCGTAATACTCGCACTTCTAGGAATGTCCATCAGTTTACCCTTGAGCCCAACTTCGGACGTACTATTAAGTACAGAGATTCATTCTTTAGTCGCACTACACGAATGTAGAATGCTCTACACAGCTCTATCTTCCCCTCCCATTATGATCTACAGACATTCAAAACCAATGTACATCGGTTTCTCCTTTCAAATCCCCTCCAACCTACCTAATTGCTCGTGCTGTGTTTACCACTTTAAGGGTATTCATAACCCCTTTAGCGCGCGCTAAATATAAAAAAAAAATAAAACTTGATTGATCCAAAATCCTCGTACGGCAGCTAAACATTCTTGATGAGCTTGATCAAATAACAGATTTGTTTCCTCTAAACAAAATAAATTAAAATGCTTCACACCAAATTTGAAGCAAATCCGTCTATTCGTTTAGGCTTTAGCTCGAAGTTTACAGGGACGCACAGACCGACCGACCCACGGACGTCATATCGAAAATCACTTTTTTGGATATCTCTATTATTTATTTTTGTTTAGCAAGTAACCAACGGGCTAAATATTGCTAAACAGCTATTTTTCGATAAACAATTCGTGAACAAATTGAAACACTAACATCCTTTTTGTGACTTAAATATATACCTAACATAATTATAACGACTGTTTGCTTCTTTACTGGCTGATCACAATGAGCTTGCACTATTTGCACTGTCAAAGAAGTTGAAACTTGAAAGGTATAGGATAAACGTTTACAACTCTAATTGAAGCAAGACATGTATGGTGAAGTACAAATTGAACAAACTTCAACTTCTGCTATAAAACTGCAGCTGTATTCTACTGTATTCAGCAATATAGCTTCAACTATAGCTTTAAAAAATTTAACAATATAGTAAGCAATTTATGTTGATGGAAGCATGAAAGAAGTACAAGGTAATTTGACTCACTGTGTTGGGTGTTGTTTTATGATTGTTTTACGATGTCATCATTTTACTTATAAATTAAAAATAATATTCTCATTGTTTGGATTTTAGTAGGGTGGCCAAACCATATGCAAAAGCAAAGCTTTGACAAATTATAATTTCTTAAAACAAATGGGTTTGTACTTTAAATTTTCATTAAACTTCTTAATTTAAAATTTCGATACTTACTTAACATTTTTCCAATCTGAAAACAGTGTACAAAAATTTTTTAAATTCTAAATTCATTTTAACTTTACTAGTATCATAATAAACAAATTTTCTTCAATAACTCCAGCCGAACATACGTCCAAAAACGTAACAGCTCGTAACATACCACATTTTGACATTTGAAATCGTCAAAGTGTCATTTTGGATTTAGTAAATAAAAAGATAAAATAGCCATATTGTGGAATTTTATCTTGAGTAAGATTTTAGGAAACTACGATCCTGAACTCGGTTAAAATAAGCAAAATACAATTTTTAACCCATTATCGTACTAAAGAGGATTTAACATCGTACTAAATCGTCTAAAATTTTGCGCCATTAGTTTTTTTTTTAATGGTTGTCAATTAAAGTTAAAGTTATGTAACAAAATTGATTTATTTTATTTGACCCACCCTAAGGTATGTTTAGTAGGTATACTCTTTAAATTATTTTATTTTTTGTATGCATGATCGACTTGGCACGTGATAGTTAATGATGGAAAACAACTATAGTAAGAACCATAAATGAAGTGTAAATGTTAAGTTTACATTATATCGCATCAAGTTCGAAATAAACTATAAATCTGAATTTTAATGGAAAAAAATCGTTACAAAATCAACAACTGTTTTTTTCCATCAATTGAAAAAATGTGAAATCTTTAACGCTGGCTTAGCCTTATCTACCTTACATAAAAAGAGATTTAATTGTGGAATAAAATTTCATTTACGATTTAGCTACCTTCATTTTATGATAGGTGAGTGTTAAGTAGTTCTATGGCCTTACATACATGTCTACATTATAAAGAAATATGAAATGATATCTATCAAAATAGGTAGTGTTTAGTTTGTCTTCTAGTAAAAAATTGCGCGCGTTCTTGTCAATACTTGTGACTTAAGATAAATATGTGTTCTGTATCCTCGACAAGTGAATCTTAATTAATTGTTTCCAACTATTTCTGAGTCAGATATTCGCAAATTTTATTTTTAACTTTTTAAAGAAGTGAATAAATTATCTCCAAAACAAAAAAAAAAAACTGCCACAAATAAGTTCAAAATATAAATATTTGCATCTTGAAATTTTGAAAACGACCAACAACTTATCTCCTGCTGTCAAAAGTAAATTCACGATCGACAACATTTCTGAAGTCGCACTCAACAAGCGACCTTTGCTTTAGATAATACTTTTTGGCCTCGATCACATGATTCGTTTTTTCGGTTGTTTAGTTTTTCGTCTTGTTGGCCAATTGGTTGAGGGGCGTAGAAATGTAGAAGGAATGAAGTTATGAAAGTGTTGGAATTGGAATGAAAATTTCAAAACTTTTTCTGGTTGAACTTTGACATTTCTGACAATCCTCCTCGATGTGAGCAATAAATATAGCAAAACTTAGAGTATATTTGAGCAAGAAGTGGATTACAAAATATTTGTATTTATTATCTACTTGTACTGATTATTTTCTCACAAATTTCACTCAAATTTCATGAACGTCAAAATAACGAAAGGAATATAGGTATGTACGTCTTTTCGCGAACCTTGTAATCATGTAAGTTCGTGCCTGTCAAAAAGACGAAAGACTAAACAAAGACAAACGAAAAAACGAAGACCCCTTTCACACAAGGGAACTGAGTTGCCGGCGATTTTTAGTTTGTAGGCGAGAAGAGCGTAAAAGGAAGACAAAAAATCTCCCCTCATACCCTTTTCGCCCACAAACTAGCCAGTTTCTAGCAACTCAGTTTCCTTGTGTGAAAGCCGTCGAACCGTTTAATCAGGATTATTCATGTTGCATACGCATTGCGCATAGACAGCGCTGTCGGCGAGCGTTCGAAATGTCAAAAATTGAATTAAAATCGATTTCATTTTTATCCAAAGTTTAACTTTTGATATTAATGAGGTGATTTATGTGCCTACGTGAAAACATCAAAATTTAATCTGTTCATCAAATTTAATCCAAATTTCAACTGAATTTCTTATTTAAGCAATTTATTTATTTTTTTTTTTTAAAGAAATTTTAAATCGTGAATTAAATTCTGATCAATTTTTAAGTTAATTTGTGATTAAGAATTTAATAAGCCTTTTTTGATAAATCAGTTAAAATAAAGTATACCTCCAATTATGTTAATAAAATTCTCTATTAACACGACTAGTTGTACACAACTTAATTTTCAATTAATGCTATTTAACTAACATGGAGTGCAGCATGTAAAATGCTTATTTATTTACAAACTACGTTCATATACCATTATTATTTTCATGAATGGTAGGTCTTTTAAGGGAAAATTCAAAATAATCTTGACAAATCATTTAAGACGTCAGTCGTTACTAAAATTTAGGAAAATCATTCTGCCAACCAAACTGTCGACTTATCATCGATTTTATATGTAAATCTTAATATATAATTTGATAGGACGGGTTATTTACAGTTTTTTTTTAACTGTCAGATGTACATATGTACTTTATCGAAAGAAACTAAATTGACATTTTTATTAGCTTTTACAGACTCATAACAACTATAGAAGAAAAAAAAAACAGAACAAATAAAACAAAACAGTATAATAAACAATTAAATGAAAAAGATTAGATTCGTGTCAAATTAAAATATCAATGTTAAATAGAAATAAGGGCCAATAGAATCTGGGAAAGATGAACAGTTTGAAAAGTAGACGAAATATTTACACCATAAGTAGTAGAAAACATTACGGAGAACATCAGATTTTCTGACGTGTGATAAATAACTGCAGTTTCAGCTTTTTGTTAATTTTATATTGTTTTGTGCATGGAAAATAAGCCCACTTTGATAAAATGAGTCTGAGTATACTAATATGTGAGTATTTAGTCCGTTATAGGGATGATTTAAGAACACTTTATGTTAAGTTAAAAACAATATAGAAATATAGTATCTATTAGTTAATAAATAAATATACAGGGTGTCCCACAGCCACTGGCCTAGACGAAAATTATAGCTTTTTGAGGTTATTTAAAGTCGAAAAAATTAACAGTTAGTTTCCTAGTTTCCTAGTAGCCTGTAGCGTAATGGTTAGTGCGTTCGACTGTCACGCTGGAGGTCTGGGATCGCTTCCCAGCCTCGTCCAGCCTCCTGCGAGGAATTGACAAATCCTCCAAGAGCATCACTTGTCACGAATAAGTGCTTCTCGTCTAGCCGTTCAGATTCGGCATAAAATTGTAGGTCCCTTCCATTCCTGTCGAAAGGCGCACACAGGAATGGTTGCGAGTTGTTAGTCACTAGGCCCTGGTTCTTCATGAGCCGTTGTGCCACCCGATTTATTTTTTTTTTTTTCTAGTTTTCTCTACCTTTTCGACTTGTAACAGTTTTTATTATTTTTGGTCTCTTTTCTTTTAACTGGATTTAACTTTGCCCAACTTTTTTTTTTATAAATTAACGCGCACTCAAGGGATTATGACAACCCTTTAAATGTTGGTTTAACACAGTGCGAGCATTTAGGAAACAGTGATAGGATTGCGTAGGAGAAACCGATGTACATTCATCTTAAATGTCTGGACATTGAAATGGGGAGGAAAAATAGAGTCGGTTAAGGAATTCCACATTCGTGTCGTACGGCTAAAGAATGAATCTCTGTACTTAACTGTGCGTTCGAATTTTGACTCAGGAGTATACTGATGAGCATTCCCAGCGGCACGAGTACTACGGTTTTTTTTATGGGGAATGCAACTCGCTATTTCACTAGAACATTGTTTAAAGAAGCATAACGATAAAACAGTGATAATCAAGAGACGTTTCGACGATGTTCTAACGAAACAATTTTTTCAGAAATTGCTCCGTCACCTATCAGCCTTAAGGCTCTATTCTGGATTCTGTCTAGTAGGTGCAAAGATGTTTTTGATGCACCAGACCACATAAGAGAATTTTATTCTAGTTTAGGACATATGTAGGTCTTATAAATTGTGGCCAGCGGGGGAAAGAAAGTTTTTACATCATCTTAGGAAACCAAAGCATTTGGCCACATTTTTAGCAATATTCAATATGTGTACGTGTAGGGCTGCCAGATTTAATTTGTTGAATATCGGGATGCCAGGGCCCAAATATCAGGACAAATCGGGACATTAAAAAATATCTATTTATACAAATCTTGAATGCAATAGCGTAAAGTTTTGGTCGATTTAGTACGATGTAAAATCATTTGTTATTAATAAATTTAAATCGAGTTTAGCATTGTACTATCTCACAACATAACACTTACTTAAATTAAAATATATTTTGTTTATTTAGTACCGAACTGAACCCATATGACTCCTCTTAACGTTTCTAAATGTAAAAATGAAGTATGCTTGCGCTTTTTTTGCACGAGTGGGACTTTTTGGGACGTGTTCTACAAGTTCAAAAATATTTAAAATTTAGAAAATTTTACTAAACTGTTTTAAAATTAGAAAATTTTAAGTAGTATCATGCTTTAATTAGGCTGCTTTAAATTTTGTCCAATGACTAGCTTAGAAGTACCCAGCGAATTGCAAAAATATGAAAAAATCAAAAAAAGCCAATAGCGAGATATTCGGGAATATTTCAAAAGAAGTAAGAAACCGGTAATTTGCAGAAAAAAACCCAAACATTTATTTCAGTTCCTCGATTTGTTTTTGGCTTAAACGTATGCAGTGTTATAAAAACTGTTATAGGGATTACATGTACGAAACTTTATCAAAACTAATACAGCCGTGTTTTTTTTAGAAAACTTGATAACACCGAAATTTTTGTATGACCGTTCTATTCAGATAAGCTAAAACAAAAAATTGAATCTCACTCCTAGGGAATAACTTAGAATGTTTCACACCAAATTTGAATCAAATTCAACGAATCACTTATGCGCTAGCTCGAAATCGGGACGCAAACGAACCGTCTTTTGTCGAAAATTAGTTTTTGGGCTTATACTTATCGTAATCTTAGTTTTGATTAAAACCTCGAATTTTGTTTTTGACACAAAACCAATAATTGCCCTATATAGCAAATTAAAATGGAATTTTGGGACAAAATCGGGATATTTTGTAAATCAGGACAGATATCGGGACATGGTTTAAATATCGGGACTGTCCCGCCAAATCGGGACGTCTGGTAGCCCTAAATGTGGTAATTCCACAAAATGTGTCAGTAATACACAAACCAAGAATTGAAAGCATTTCAGTTTCCCCCATCCATTATGAACAATGGCATAGGGGGAATATTCCGCTTTAAAGACAGGAAGAACGAATTGGGGTTTCAAAAGAAAAGAAAAAAGAGATAAAAACGTGTTTTTGTAACAAAAAGAATGATATCAAAGTCAAAATAAATTGCGGATAACCCGCTTGTTATAGGGTGGGAAAATACTGCTAAATAAATTATATTTTTTAAAGGAAGGGACCAAAATTAGTTTTTAACTTATTTTTGAAAATTCAATTAATTGAAATAATTGAATTAATACTTTCATATAGTAGGTACCTACTTATTTTTAATGGAAACAAACAAATTTTAGTTTTTTTGAACCCTAGTTTTTTTTGGATCTAATTATTGGCACCCTTTTTATTAATAAAAGAATAATTTTTTTAACAAGTTTAACAAGTTTAACGGCTTATTTAATGTATTATTAATAAATTAAAAAAAGAAATTGTTTAAAAATATAAAAGTATAAGCAGTTAAAAAAACAATTACAAAATTAAATGTCCTTAACTAAAACAATGGAAATTTCGAAGATGCCTTCAAACTAAAAACACAGAAATATGAGAAAAATGTTTAGAATTCAAAATAAAAAATGAATTGACTTATTCGGATAACGGGTTAATGAGAACATAACTGTTGAATCATAGGGTGCCAATAGTTGGGTCAAAAATTTGGGGTGCCAATAATTGTAGTCGTTACGATATAACCTTTTTATAAAATGATGACTAAATTTTCAGGGAAACGTGCATAACATTTCTAAATTTCAATGTTAGGCTCGTTTCACACACATTCGGTTTCATTCGGTTCGGTCTCTTTTCGATTTGTATTCGGCTGTGCCTGATATGCGTGAAACGATAAAACGGTGCTCTACGGTTTCTATTAGGTTTTTATTTTTGCCGTTTTATCGTTTCACACATATCAGGCACAGCCGAATACAAACCGAATAGAGACCGAACCGAACGAAACCGAATGTGTGTGAAACGAGCCTTATGATTAAACTTGGCACACATGTCTCATTTGTCGTAAGAAATAAGAATCAAGAGAGTACATAATAATATCTGGTGTGAAAGAGTCTTTTTGAGTGAAACGGAAAAGGTTAAAAGTAAGGCACGTAAACCCCCCCTCCCCAGAATAAAATGCAAGGTTGGCTCCCTTAACGCCATACTATACATTATAATAAAAATATTTATACGAAAACATTATTTATCTTGTCAATTCATATCCGCTGATATTTATCTACGATTCAATTGAATTTTTATTAGATATAATTATAAGATATAATTAAAAATAAAAAGACATTACTTTTCATGAGACCAAAATTCACAATAAACGTCAATTAACTTTGAATAATATTTAAAAATAAAACCATATTTTTCCAAGCTTTTATTAAAAAAAATATAGCAACAAAACAAATAATTATTATTAATAACACTTCAAACGTCTGCAATAAAGGAAATCACATTTCAGCTATAACCACCTTATCATCCACAGAATTGCAATAAAAACCGTCCAATAGTTATTTACTAGGTATATTCCTCCCCCGAACCGATTAACCTGTCTAACCAGGTCTCACCCTCACCCATGGTGTACCAATTTTTATCAGCCAGCTATTTTATGGTTCCTTACACAAGCTCACAAGTTAGTAACGATTAGAATTAGATTACTTCACATACAAAAGTCTCGATAAGCTTTGTGTATCAACGCAAAACTGTTGAGATGATTAAAGAAAAAAACCATAAAATGTATATTTTTTTATTATGGAATTATAAAATAAAAAAAAAACAATTCCTAGAATAACAAAACCGAAAACTGCCCGGCACCAATATTTTATTCTTTTACCAGAAAGAAAAAAATGTCCATGTTCGCTAAGTTCCACAACAACTGATAAATTCCATAACAATAAAAATTGCATTCCAAAAGAATAAACACAAGCTAGTCATCAGCATTAAATTGTCCGATGAGCTGTAAATACGCGAATGGAAAAGTTGTAAAACATTTCCTACTATAGGAAGGTTTGTACTTACCAATGTTCATATCTTCGATCGATTAACAGCTAATTGATGGTCGGATAATCGCAGTACAAACACTGTCAGCAAAATTAATCTCAGATTGTTATCATAGCCTTAACGCGTTACCAAGATAACGAGGAGCAATTTAATAAAAGGAAGCTACCATTGGTCATAGAAGTTAGTAGGCCAAACGTTTTTGGCTCAAGCAAGTAGGATCTCTCTATTTTTGTTGCTAAACAAAATTGAGGACCAAACGGGTTGGAACGGTTAAATTTTTTTATTGGTTTTTCCATCTCAATTTAAGGTAACATTTCATACAAAAAAATTCTTTACTGTGCGGACAAATATTTTAATTTGCGTTCAAATGGATTTTAAAAAAAAGCAGGACATAGTCTAAAAGTGCTATTTTAGTGTGTTACGCCTTGAAAATAATAACAAATATTGTAACTCTGCCTATATTTTCAAATGCAAAGTAAATTAATTTAAAGTTAACAGAGTGTAAAACGATAAAGATCAAATATGTACTCATTTATGCTGATCTTCGATACCTATCTTCTGTGTCCATCGCTTTTCCATTCTTTATTTAATTTTCTCATTGAATTTATTTCTAAATCGATACGGCCTAAACCTATATACTGAGCAAGGTGTATAATATTAAGTTAGCCAATACCAAATAACCTATTACTCTAATTTGTGTAAAACTTATTCTATATACCTATAAAATCTTAAATTTGTGGTACCATTTTCTCAAAAAGTTTTAAACCGATTTCGATAAATTTTGTTATTAATTATTACAAAATAAAAATAAAATGCAAATGCTATAGGTAATTATAATTTTTTTCAATTACGTAGGACAAAATTTTATTGATAAATAAAATGTAATTGGCTGAACTAAAGCTCATGAATTAATTATAAAACATGTCACTACCGTAAATCTACCATAGTTTTAAAAATTCTTAAATTTGAAGAAGTATTTAAAATCGCCATTTTAGATTTTACAGAAACAAAGTTGTTCCTATCTACATTTGGCAATATACTAGATAATTTTACTAATTTTGTAAAAGTGATTTTACTGACTAATTGAATTATATACTCTTGAAATTACCAAACCACTTCAATTAATCAAAAAAGTATTTTTTTTTTTTTTTCAAATTTCTGGTTTAAATAATTTTTTTTATCTTAGCTAATATTTGCGATTAGCTAATTTAAATCTAGATTTTTTTTAAATAATTCGACGCGTGTAAATGTATAGGCACTTCGGATTCGGACACTTGATACACTGTACGAAGTTCTATAATTAAAAAATTTGATACTACATTTTATTTTTTAAATAAAGTTGTTTTATCAATAGATTTTGGAAAAATAAAATTATTAAACTCAAAATTTTGAAAATAAAAAAAAATAAAAAAAAAGAAATATACAATTCATAAATTAAATAAATAAAAATAAAATTGGGTGGCGCAACGGCTCGTGAAGAAGCAGGGCCAAGTGACCATGCCTGTATGCGCGTGTCGACAGGAATGTAAGAGACCTACAATTGTGTGCCGAATCCGAACGGCTAGACGAGAAGCAGTTATTCATGACAATTGATACTCTTGGATGTCAATTCCTCGCAAGAAGCAGTAGCCCTGAAAAAAACTTTTTAGTTTTTAGGCGGACGAGGCTGGGAAGCGAACCCAGACCTTCAGCGTGACAGTCCAACGCACTACCCATTAAACTACGGGCTACTACATTAATAAATAACTGATACATACAAAAGTTCTTCCTATAACTGATCAGAACACAAGTTCACAAAGAATCAGGGCTGTCGCGAGGAATCCCGGGAATCCCATTTTTTTTCGAAGTTTTCATGCAATTGCAGATTGTTTTTTTTTTTTTTTTGTCAATTAATCTTTTATGTCTGGCTTAATGAATTTTTTAAAATCTTAATATTGGAGACTTGTTGGTTGCACGACCACAAAGGCGCCCGTCGGACATATTATGTTAGTCAGGGCTGACCGCAAATATATATAAAACTTAGTTGACAAACTAAAAAAAGTTATTTTTTTTAAGGTTATTTTTTTTTGGAGCAAAGCTACTTTTTTTTTGTAAAAAAACTTTTTTTTTTGTAAATAATTTATTAATTTTGTTTGTAAAAAATTTATTTTTTTGTAAAAAAGTTATTTTTTTTTTGAAGAAAAGGTACTTGTTTTTGTGAAAAAGTTATTTTAAATTTATTATTATATACATAACAGTAAATAGGTTCAAAACTTTTGTAAATTCTACTGTGGTACCTATCCTCTGTGCCTTTCATACCCACAACACTCTGTAATCATGCTCTGTGACTCTGTGACATACCAATCGAAAATTCGATACTCTGCTGTAGTTGTGGCCTGCAGTCTGCATTGCCAATAAAAGACCTACAAATAAACATATATAGCTCATTATTTCTGTCATCTTTTAATTTTCATTCTTTCATTCTCTTCTTTCTTCTTTGGTAGCACAAGCAAATTGTACAAGCACGAAACATCACCTTACAGGCAATGGGGAAAAATCTGAAAAAAGTTTTGACGTCTGAAAAGTTTAGTGCAGTTTTGAAGAGGGGTTCCTTTTTAGCATAAATCTCGAACAAAATATTATATACTTTTTAGTTTTAATTTAAATTTCCTACAAATTGATATATAAATTATTTTTCTGGTGTAGATAATTCAAAAGTTATTAATGAAAAACGAGTACAAAATTAGGCCTTACGGGCTTAGTCTTAAATACTCTTTTGAAGATAATACAGTGTGATTTGCATAAGGTGTAACAAAAGGCTAGGGCGTGTAGGTTGAGTTAAGATAAGAAAAAAATGGTACGGGTGGGGGTCTATTTCCCCCTGTTTAGGCAGAAGGGGCAATTTTCTAAAACAATGACTTAAAATAAAAAAAAAAATTATTAAAAATCAACGGCAACACTCAAAATGTCATGTTATAGCTTTTTTAAAAGCCAAAAACCTATTCTTAAATTAAATTTTTATATCAAGTTGTTTGAGTAAACAGTTTTGAGAAAATAATTTTCAAACTCAAAATTAAAAAAAAAAACTTAATTTTTTTTTCTTCTTCCCAAGATGGCGAACGCCCCACAAGACCAACAATCCCGCAAATCGAGATTTATGCTAAGAAGCAAACCTTCTTCAAAACTGCATTCAAATTTTTCAGACGTCAAAACTTTTTTCAGATTGCCAACCAACCAAGCAACAATTCGATACGATGCGCTGTTCATCGCATACAACGATATGTTCATTTTAAATTTTGGTGATAGCTTCTGTTTCTGTGGTAACACCAACCAAATTTTTCGCAAAATGCCCCTACTACGCTTAAGTTGATATTCTTTTGTATTCATTTGTACTTTATTCATTTTTGTAACACCATAATTTGTGCAAAACGAGCCTATAAACATTTTCAATGTAAAAGCAAAAACATTACAAAAGAACGGACAATAAAAAGTGACTTGGTTCGGTACAACTGTGAGCCCTCCATTATGTAGGTACTTGTACAATTCTACATCATCAATTTCTAGCTACGTAAAAAATGTTAGCTACGAGAGCAAGTTTGTGCGATCCAATCGTGTCCATTTTTTTTTTTTTTTGTATAGTTTATAGTGACCAAAGTCACCAAAAATGCAGGTCAAACTTACCCATTATTTATGTACTTTGGTATCATTAAAAGTTGGGGTCCCAAAATATATTTGTGTCTTGTTTTTTTTTTAGACCGTGTTTTAGACCGTGTTTAAAATAAAAGGACTAAGGGCCAATTTTTCAATAGTCAGAGAAGCAGTCAGTTAGTAATTAATCATCAGATAGAGCAAAAATCAATTTTTCAATGGGTCGATATAACTTATTCCTAGGAATAGGAACAATAAAGGAGAATGCCCAAAAATGTATAGGCGAAAAACCCAGAGTCGATTAAAAAAATTCATACATGGTTTGAATGGACATTAGTTGTAGAAAACAAATATGGAATCATTTTCTTTAAAAGTTATATCCCCGGGACTGGATATGACAGTTTTAAATGTTTAAAAACACAGTGTTTCTTCATGTGACAAATCTTCATATTGTGGTTTATTCATGTTATTAAAAATAGTTCAACAACAAGTCACTTGAATCAGCAGCTGTCTGTCTTTATTAATAAAATGGCGGTTATAAAATAGTAACCATTTTTTTTTCGATACCTTGTATTTTTGAACATTGCTTTTATTATGAAAATCAGTTCTTTTCGAAAAATAGTTTTCGAAGCCGTGTCTTACTACCTAGACACTCTGTTTTATGAGTCTTTTGAGGATTACCATGTAGATATGTAGGTATGTTTTTTAATCAATCCTATTCTTTTCTGTACTGCCCTCAGCAATGTTGTTTACCTACATAAAAAAACACCTTGCTATTAAAAATAAATAAATTGTCATAGCCAGCCCCGGGAATAATTTTAAAAGAAAATAATTACATTATTATGATATCTACAGTCAATGCCCTTGCAAACCATATATGATTTTTTCTTATCGACTCTGGTTTTTTTTTGGGCACTCTCCTTTATCTGCATAATTGAGAAGTCAGATAAAGTTATTCATATAAATAAATATTTTCAAAGTCAAACATTACTGTTTGTCAAAATTGCTTTGAAATAAATGTTAAATAAAATTAAAATTACTTTAGAAATGTTCGATTTACAAAAATGTGTGAGTACCGGGACTCAAGGGGATGATGTGTAAATATCAGTGCAGTATATAGTTTATACTATAGCTTACAGTATATAGTAAACTGATGAGGTTGCCAAAGGCGCCCGTCGAACATGTTATGTTATTTCATGTGATTCAGGGCTGAGCGTAAATATGTATTTAATTTTGTTTCTAACCTCACCCTCCACTTTCAAAAAAGGTACTTTTAGAGAATGTGGCAACTCTTAAAATCATACCCAATTTAGACCTTAAAATCATAACAGTTGCACCATGCCTTAAAAAACTGCATTTTCCACAATTATATGATAATGATAATTTTCCCGACACTATTTAATGCACAAACCGTTGGCTTGGTTGGTGTCGTTGGTGTATTACTATACCCAACCACATTACCGACATTTACCACATTATCTCAATTTACAATTTACTCTATTCAATGCACGAACCATTCGCATCCATTAGTTTAAAATCTAAATAAACAAGATGGTGGCGTATCCGTAATTTTGTCTTTCCTCTTTCAAGTTTACCCATACCGAGAGTTTGTTTTTTTCTTAATACCTAGCGCTAAGATGTTTACACATCAAAAACAAAAATATGAAAAACACATGTATGTCTGTAAGTAAAAACAATAGTAATAATACATAAGTAATAATAATCTATAGATTATTTTTTCTCAATTAAGAGCCGATTTTTCAATAGTCAGTTAAAGAGTCAGTTATTTACTGGAGCAATAAAGTTATTTGGCTCTTTAGCAATCATTAATGTTTGTATTTATGTTTTTGATACTTTTGTTTAAGTATATCGAACATTCCTAAAGTAATTTCAATTTTATTTAACGTTTATTTCAAAGCAATGTTGACAAACAGTAATGTTTGACTTTGAAAATATTTATTCCTATGTATTTATAATTTTATCTGAATTCTCAATAAGCAGATAGATTTACTGTTCATATTCCTAGGAATGAGTTGTATCTGCGCATTGACAAATAGATTTCTGCTCTATCGGAGGATTAAATACTAACTGACTGCTTATATCTGACTATTGACAAATTGGCCCTAAAACATTCAATTTTGCTATCCGAATGTTAAGCAGACAAATAACTTTATTCTTCCAGTAAATAACTGACTCTTTAACTAAATCGGTTCTTAATCTAATAGCCTTTTAACACCAAAAAAAATGGGAATTCAGCAATAGGTACGAAAACCTGAAAAGCGTTCACACCGAAAATTTACAAGTTTTTTACTCGACATTTAGATTTCTTGACACCAACTGCTATCTGTGTGCTTGAACACAATGCTCTCGGCAAAGGGCCACGTCGCGTCAAAAATCAAATGTTTTATGCGAAATTAAAACACAATTTATAAATATTTTTAGTTAAAAATGGGAATTCCAAAAGGTTGCTCAATTTCTAAAAGGTGTGTAAAATCGATTATTTTTTTTAAAAGAGGTTGTACTGGAGTCCGGTGGTACGAAAAGGTGTCAAATTTACACTAAAGTATCTCAAAGGTAACCCTGCTTTCGAGTGACGCGACGGGAAAAAAACACATTTTTTAATTCCATTCAATATAAAAGGCAAGTGCAAATAAAGGCAGGTAGGGTAAGTTCCCCTATTGCGTAAATAGGTGATGTAAAGTTAATTAGAAGCTTAAACTCAAAAATTTCTTATTTTTTTAAGGATTTTTCTAGTAACTTTTACGACTTTTTTTTTAATAAAATAAAACCTTAAAAAGCCAAATTCCCCAGAAGTCGAAAACTGGTTGCCTGAACTCGAATACAAAGTTTCCTAATTTTGAACATAGGATTTTATGTAGGTACGTACATATTATGTAGTTTCAACCTAAAATAATTTATGAAGAATTTTTTTGGATTTTTTATTTTAATTTTTTTTTTTTTTTATTCAATTTTTTTGAAAGTAAGTTTGGAATGCATTAAATGTTTTACAACCATTTGAATTAACAAAGTAGTTTGACAATATTGTTAGAAAGATCCCAACCCATTGTGGGACATACGGATATTGCCTACTATTGACAGATCTAACAATATTGCAAGATCTGACAGTCGGCTGAACTTAGGTCCAGTTTCAGAGTGTGTGAAGATGGGCCTTTTTATCCTGTTTTAAACAATTAAGTGGCCTAAGGTTAAGATTATCCTATCTACCTTAGGGCCAGTTTCACAGTTACAGTAGTAGCACTTAAGTGCACACTTACCTGAATAAGTTGCACTTAAGTATCCTGTGTTGGGTACTTAAGTTCACTAACTCAGACAGCAAAACTTACCAAAAAGTAAAATTATGCAAACTTTAAGTGCAACTTATTCCAGTAAGTGTGCACTTACCCAGTGTTCGAGTAGGAAACTTGACAAAATTTGGTTTCCTATGTTCGAATAGCCAAAAAATAATATAATTACTACGTTTTAAGCTACAAATTCAACTTGATGCATAGATATTTATTTCTCACTTTTGTTCTTTTTGGCTATGTACGTGTGTTAATCCTAAAATTAGAGAATTGTTTGTATCATTTTCTTTAAATCGGCGGAGTTGGTCGATTTTTGTTTAAATATTTTTCAAAAACAAATATGTCAACATTAGTCAGAGGGCCATAGCGTGAGTTTTTTTGCACAAAGGAGCCCGATTTCGAAAACGGGAAATATGTTGAAATCGCGAGAATATGTTAATGCTTACAGAACTGCGGGCCCCAGGATGCATGCAAAATTTATCTCAAACTAAAAAAAAACAATATAAGGTCGACGCCACCTATAACGACGTGGCTTATGACGACGAGTCGCTTTTAAGGACCACTTTTCCTACATTTGGTTGTCGCCTATAGCGACTAGTTGCATATAACGACGAATTTCAGACAAAAAATACTTCAGTTTCGCCGCTTACAACGACGGAATGACGAAAAATTCAAACCAAAAGGATGTAACTGAGAATTAAAAACTGAACGTGTTCGAATATATACAAATTCCTTTCTTCGCGAATGAACTTCACTAAGTTCTTTATTATTCTGTTCTTAAAATTTAAAAGCGCATACTTATGTACTTCTGTACATTTTAAATTTTGGTGATAGCTTCTGTTTCTGTGGTAACACCAACCAAATTTTTCGCAAAATGCCCCTACTACGCTTAAGTTGATATTCTTTTGTATTCATTTGTACTTTATTCATTTTTGTAACACCATAATTTGTGCAAAACGAGCCTATAAACATTTTCAATGTAAAAGCAAAAACATTACAAAAGAACGGACAATAAAAAGTGACTTGGTTCGGTACAACTGTGAGCCCTCCATTATGTAGGTACTTGTACAATTCTACATCATCAATTTCTAGCTACGTAAAAAATGTTAGCTACGAGAGCAAGTTTGTGCGATCCAATCGTGTCCATTTTTTTTTTTGTATAGTTTATAGTGACCAAAGTCACCAAAAATGCAGGTCAAACTTACCCATTATTTATGTACTTTGGTATCATTAAAAGTTGGGGTCCCAAAATATATTTGTGTCTTGTTTTTTTTTTAGACCGTGTTTTAGACCGTGTTTAAAATAAAAGGACTAAGGGCCAATTTTTCAATAGTCAGAGAAGCAGTCAGTTAGTAATTAATCATCAGATAGAGCAAAAATCAATTTTTCAATGGGTCGATATAACTTATTCCTAGGAATAGGAACAATAAAGGAGAATGCCCAAAAATGTATAGGCGAAAAACCCAGAGTCGATTAAAAAAATTCATACATGGTTTGAATGGACATTAATTGTAGAAAACAAATATGGAATCATTTTCTTTAAAAGTTATATCCCCGGGACTGGATATGACAGTTTTAAATGTTTAAAAACACAGTGTTTCTTCATGTGACAAATCTTCATATTGTGGTTTATTCATGTTATTAAAAATAGTTCAACAACAAGTCACTTGAATCAGCAGCTGTCTGTCTTTATTAATAAAATGGCGGTTATAAAATAGTAACCATTTTTTTTTCGATACCTTGTATTTTTGAACATTGCTTTTATTATGAAAATCAGTTCTTTTCGAAAAATAGTTTTCGAAGCCGTGTCTTACTACCTAGACACTCTGTTTTATGAGTCTTTACCACATTATCTCAATTTACTCTATTCAATGCACGAACCATTCGCATCCATTAGTTTAAAATCTAAATAAACAAGATGGTGGCGTATCCGTAATTTTGTCTTTCCTCTTTCAAGTTTACCCATACCGAGAGTTTGTTTTTTTCTTAATACCTAGCGCTAAGATGTTTACACATCAAAAACAAAAATATGAAAAACATATGTATGTCTGTAAGTAAAAACAATAGTAATAATACATAAGTAATAATAATCTATAGATTATTTTTTCTCAATTAAGAGCCGATTTTTCAATAGTCAGTTAAAGAGTCAGTTATTTACTGGAGCAATAAAGTTATTTGGCTCTTTAGCAATCATTAATGTTTGTATTTATGTTTTTGATACTTTTGTTTAAGTATATCGAACATTCCTAAAGTAATTTCAATTTTATTTAACGTTTATTTCAAAGCAATGTTGACAAACAGTAATGTTTGACTTTGAAAATATTTATTCCTATGTATTTATAATTTTATCTGAATTCTCAATAAGCAGATAGATTTACTGTTCATATTCCTAGGAATGAGTTGTATCTGCGCATTGACAAATAGATTTCTGCTCTATCGGAGGATTAAATACTAACTGACTGCTTATATCTGACTATTGACAAATTGGCCCTAAAACATTCAATTTTGCTATCCGAATGTTAAGCAGACAAATAACTTTATTCTTCCAGTAAATAACTGACTCTTTAACTAAATCGGTTCTTAATCTAATAGCCTTTTAACACCAAAAAAAATGGGAATTCAGCAATAGGTACGAAAACCTGAAAAGCGTTCACACCGAAAATTTACAAGTTTTTTACTCGACATTTAGATTTCTTGACACCAACTGCTATCTGTGTGCTTGAACACAATGCTCTCGGCAAAGGGCCACGTCGCGTCAAAAATCAAATGTTTTATGCGAAATTAAAACACAATTTATAAATATTTTTAGTTAAAAATGGGAATTCCAAAAGGTTGCTCAATTTCTAAAAGGTGTGTAAAATCGATTATTTTTTTTAAAAGAGGTTGTACTGGAGTCCGGTGGTACGAAAAGGTGTCAAATTTACACTAAAGTATCTCAAAGGTAACCCTGCTTTCGAGTGACGCGACGGGAAAAAAACACATTTTTTAATTCCATTCAATATAAAAGGCAAGTGCAAATAAAGGCAGGTAGGGTAAGTTCCCCTATTGCGTAAATAGGTGATGTAAAGTTAATTAGAAGCTTAAACTCAAAAATTTCTTATTTTTTTAAGGATTTTTCTAGTAACTTTTACGACTTTTTTTTTAATAAAATAAAACCTTAAAAAGCCAAATTCCCCAGAAGTCGAAAACTGGTTGCCTGAACTCGAATACAAAGTTTCCTAATTTTGAACATAGGATTTTATGTAGGTACGTACATATTATGTAGTTTCAACCTAAAATAATTTATGAAGAATTTTTTTGGATTTTTTATTTTAATTTTTTTTTTTTTTTATTCAATTTTTTTGAAAGTAAGTTTGGAATGCATTAAATGTTTTACAACCATTTGAATTAACAAAGTAGTTTGACAATATTGTTAGAAAGATCCCAACCCATTGTGGGACATACGGATATTGCCTACTATTGACAGATCTAACAATATTGCAAGATCTGACAGTCGGCTGAACTTAGGTCCAGTTTCAGAGTGTGTGAAGATGGGCCTTTTTATCCTGTTTTAAACAATTAAGTGGCCTAAGGTTAAGATTATCCTATCTACCTTAGGGCCAGTTTCACAGTTACAGTAGTAGCACTTAAGTGCACACTTACCTGAATAAGTTGCACTTAAGTATCCTGTGTTGGGTACTTAAGTTCACTAACTCAGACAGCAAAACTTACCAAAAAGTAAAATTATGCAAACTTTAAGTGCAACTTATTCCAGTAAGTGTGCACTTACCCAGTGTTCGAGTAGGAAACTTGACAAAATTTGGTTTCCTATGTTCGAATAGCCAATAAATAATATAATTACTACGTTTTAAGCTACAAATTCAACTTGATGCATAGATATTTATTTCTCACTTTTGTTCTTTTTGGCTATGTACGTGTGTTAATCCTAAAATTAGAGAATTGTTTGTATCATTTTCTTTAAATCGGCGGAGTTGGTCGATTTTTGTTTAAATATTTTTCAAAAACAAATATGTCAACATTAGTCAGAGGGCCATAGCGTGAGTTTTTTTGCACAAAGGAGCCCGATTTCGAAAACGGGAAATATGTTGAAATCGCGAGAATATGTTAATGCTTACAGAACTGCGGGCCCCAGGATGCATGCAAAATTTATCTCAAACTAAAAAAAAACAATATAAGGTCGACGCCACCTATAACGACGTGGCTTATGACGACGAGTCGCTTTTAAGGACCACTTTTCCTACATTTGGTTGTCGCCTATAGCGACTAGTTGCATATAACGACGAATTTCAGACAAAAAATACTTCAGTTTCGCCGCTTACAACGACGGAATGACGAAAAATTCAAACCAAAAGGATGTAACTGAGAATTAAAAACTGAACGTGTTCGAATATATACAAATTCCTTTCTTCGCGAATGAACTTCACTAAGTTCTTTATTATTCTGTTCTTAAAATTTAAAAGCGCATACTTATGTACTTCTGTTCATCATTTTCTCGGTAAGTCGGATATAACAACTACCGGCTATTGCGACCACATTTAGCTGGTCCCTTGGCGGTCGCTATTAGTGGCGTCGACTGTAGGTAAAACAAAAACTACGATTCAACTTATTGTTTCAAAGTACGGGAATAATGTTAGTGCTTGAAGTGGAACTCGGCCCCAGTTTGTATGAAAAATCTTTCTCAAGTTAAAAAAATTAAAAAAAAAAATTATTGATTTAACTAAATTTTCGGGGGATTCTCCCCTTTATCGAAGGAGCGTCTACAATATGCGCTGATTTTGGTTTATCAGCATTTCTGTTCAAGAATGTTGCCTGAAGCGTGCATTGAGTTTGAGTGTGCTAATCGACAGATTTAAGAGAAAGATTATGTTTAATAGCCCACTGCAGAATATTTTCAAGGTCTTTATTAATATGGCTAATAGCATTACTTCTACCATCTAACGGACTGCCCAAATATAATTGTACGTCATCCGCGAACATATGAACGTTGAAAATCATAACTATAGACGAGGAATTTCATTGACGTACAACGAAATCAATAGCGATCCAAGGATGGAGCCCTGCGGCAGCCCTGCAGGTACTGCGAGAAATGAAGACAACTGACTTCCTTCTGCCACGCATTGCGGACGATTAGTATGTAAGGTATGAGTACAAAAGATTTACTCCGTAAGAAGAAAAGCGGTGATTAACCGTGTCAAACGCTTCGAAAAGTCTAGCAACGTTAAAAATGTGACACAACTAGTATCGCCTGTCGTATGTCATCTGCAACAAGTAAAAGAGCTCTTTTGCTATTTCTGCTTGCACGAAATCATCACTGGTTTGATTTTAAAAGACGTATAGTAGTCCAATATGCTTGAATTGTTTTAAAATCCACTTTTCCCAGGACTTTTGAAAGGAAAGACAAGATAGCAATAGGTCTGTATTCAGGGTTAGCAGAATTTGTGTGTCTTAGGTACTGGAAGTATCTCTCCCATACCCTCTTCCATAATTTCGGATAGTCAGAAGTGGTTAATATTACCCGTGTTTTATTGGAAATGCTATCCATAGTAGTAGTCCATAGTAGCTATCCATAGAAGGATTTTACATGAATACCAAATACAACATCGGCAGTATGAATACTTCCGATAAAAGTTAAAGTACAATCATACTGCGGATAATTTTCCGAGTCTCGAATGGATTTTTGGTGATTTCATTCTCAAATGTTGGTTACTATTAGTTTTTTCGTGAAGTTAATTTTGAGTGCTTCTGATTCGCACAAATACTATTTATTTTTTTTTAATATTCTGACAGGTGTTCTTTCAGTTAAACTAATTTAGAAATACTAAAACCAGGCTACTGCGGATGCGTTTTTTTTGGTAATTTTCTACTATACTATTTATAGAATGCCAAAAAACACGGGTATTGAGTTAAATAAATGAGTTATATATTTTAAGATTTGAGGTAAAAGAATTTTCAAAAAATTAGGATTCATTTCATCAAACCGTCCGACTTAATAGCTTTACAGCAGAGAAGAAGGTAAAGTAAAATTCTACTGTGGATAGATGTTTGGCGTTTGTTGGAACCTCTATTCTACTTTAGCTTCTTATCGGCTGTAGAGCTACTAGCGATGTTGTATTTGTAATGCATGTAAAATACTACTGTATCTTCGACTATATCTTCGTCTGTAAAACGAATAAAATAAAAAAAGACCTACTTCTTTCATACCTTTTAACTTTGACAGTGTTATAAGCTATGTTATATCTATAAACTTTTTAAACGTTAATGCTTTAATAATTTTTTAACAGAACAAAAGAAGTCTATACATTTTCCTGATAAATATTTGTATTTTTAGATGAAGTCTCTACTGTTGGCCGTGTTGAGTCTGGCTTTATTCGCCGCAGTTATTAGCATTCCTATAACAAAAACTGAAGATGAACAAGCACTAGCTAAGGCTGAAGCTGAAATTAACTATCGAATTCCAGCTAACATCCTTCCCACCAACTACAACATATCATTAAAGCCGTACCTACTAAGCGGAGATGGCAAAAAGCAATTCACCTTTGATGGTGAAGTTTATATCAAATTCGAAACTAGCGAGTCAAACTTAAGTGCAATTATTTTGCATTCTAAGCGCTTAAATTTCACGATCCGTGAATTGTATGAGACTGCTGTACCTAACACAAAATTAGAAATTACAAGATTCGAGGAGGATCCTGTTACGGATAAATTCAATTTGACATTAGCTGCAGCACTTAAACCCAAAACAAACTACACTTTGCATTTTGTTTATACGGGTTTGATGGAAGATGACATGCATGGTTTCTACAAAAGTTCCTATGTCGATAGTAAAAATAACACAAGGTTAATTTTTTTTTATTTTAAACTAAAAAAAGGTTAATTTTAAATGATTGATTCATATTTTTATTTTGCAGATGGTTGGGGTCAACTCAATTCGAAACAAATCATGCTCGTCGTGCCTTTCCCTCTTTTGATGAACCGAAATTCAAAGCAACTTTTGATGTTGCGATAACTCGTTTTAAGAGCTTCAAGACAGTCAGTAACACCCGCATGATTCAAAGCCAACGTATAGAGTAAGTCACCAAATCTTCATTTGTGTTCAAAAAATCTCAAACTTACTATTTCACTGTATATTTTTTTTTTGTTGTGTATAGCAAGAACTATTTTAAGGATGTCTTTGCCACCACACCTCGCATGTCCACCTACCTCCTGGCTTTCCTTGTTTCCGATTTCAATGAACGTACCGATGTCGATGGTGAATTTTACGTTGTTGCACGTCCCGAATATTTCAGCCAAACCGAGTATGGTTTCGATGTGGGTCGTCAGCTCCTGACAAAATTCGATGATTACACAAAACTACCGTTCTACGAGACTGGTGTGGAGAAAATGCATTTAGCAGCAATTCCAGATTTCTCCGCTGGAGCAATGGAGAACTGGGGTCTTCTAACATACAGGTTTGCTTAACGATAGAATTTGTATGTAAATTCAACAGGTTGTTGTTATACAAAAGTCCCGCTATTGTTCTAGAGAACGTGCCTTACTTTATGACGAAGGATCAACTACTCTTTCTGCTAAACAATCTATTGCTGGTGTTATTGCTCACGAACAAGCTCATATGTGGTTCGGAGACTTGGTAACTTGCGAATGGTGGAGTTACACTTGGCTCAATGAAGGTTTCGCTCGCTATTTCCAATACTTTATGACAGCTGAGGTAAATCAATAACAACAAACTTCCATAATAATTGAGTGTTTTCTTATTTTTTTGATGTTGTGTTTAAAGGTTGATCCAACACTAGAAATGGACAAACAATTTGTCGTCGATCAGATTCAAGTCGTTTTCCGAATGGATTCAACAAATAACACAAATCCTATGAGCGACATCACTGCAGCTTCTCCAGACGATCTATCTCGAATGTTCAATAGTATTTCTTACAACAAAGGTGGCTCAGTCATCCGAATGATCAAACACGCTCTTGGTGAGGAACAATTCAAGAAATCTCTTCAGGAATATCTCAATGAATTGTAAGTTCTATAGAATAAGAAGTTGCTTTCTAGCTAAACATTATTTTGAAACTTCTTCCTTGCAGCAAATATACCAACACTGTTCCAAAGAACATATTCGATCATTGGCTAGCTAAATGGCCAACAGAAACCAAAGACTACGCCGAAGGAGTTTTAACCAGTTTCACCGAACAAGTTGGCTACCCAGTTATTCATATTGAAGTTGCTAACGACTCAAAGAGCATGACTATCGAACAGAAGCGTTTCCTACTCACCCCAGGAGATGGCAGCAATGCCAGCCTATTGTACACTGTTCCGTTTACTTATACAACAGACTTGGAAAAAGATTTCAATTCAACTACTCCAAATCTATACCTGGAAGCTAAGAAAGATAAGAAGACAGTGAACTTCAAGGGCGCCGTAAAATGGGTTATGGGAAATATCCAAGAAACCGGATACTACCGAGTTAACTACAGCACTCCAGCATGGCATCAAATCCATCATGCCCTGCGTTCTGAGAACTGGGATGGCATCCACGAACTTAACCGGGCTCAGTATGTTGATGATTTGCTGGCTCTTTCTCGTTCAGGCCAACTGAGTTATGATCTATCGTTGATGTGTCTCAATTACTTGGATACCGAAGTCAACTACCTGCCATGGACGGCAGCATTTAATGGCTTTGACTTTTTGGCCGTTCGTCTTGGCTTGGACAAGGACAATTTCGCCTACTACATTATTAAAATTTCCAAGAAAGCTTACAGTACACTTGGCTTTGTTGAAAGCAAAACTGACAAGACTCTGGATATCTATGCTCGCAGCAAGGTTATCTCATGGAATTGCAAATACGGCCACGAAGATTGTATCGCAGAATCATTAAAACTATTCCGAAACATGCATAAAGAACCTGTTCCGGTGAATATTCGTGGGGCGGTTTATTGCACAGCCATGCGTGATGGTACTGAAGCAGACTTTAATAGCCTGTATAATAAATTGAAGGCTGAACAAGTGCCAACAGAACAGGTGTTGATTATCAATAATTTGGGTTGTGTTCGCGACACGAAACTTGTCCAACGTTATTTCAATATTATTCTAAGTGATGACATTCGTCGCCAGGACAAGTCTTCAGCACTATCGACCCTCTACACCGAAAATGCTGAGAATGTTTCGCCAGTTTTTGATCTTGTAACTGAAAACTTTGAAGCTTTACAAAAAGCGTAAGTTTTTATTATTCAATTGTGCATATAAATCAGATCTTCATATTTTTCTTTTTTTTTACATTTTTCTTCACAGAATGGGTTCGTATTCAGCAGTTGCAACTGAGATTTCAAACATCGCATCGCGCTTCACCACAAAAGAACAACAGAGCAAACTGGATGCATTTATTTCAAAAAGTGGCACTCAATTCGGAAGCTCTCAGAAGACTTTGACTAAGGCTGCCAACACAGTGAAAGAGAATCTTGAATGGTCTGAGAAGAGATTGGCACCTGTGGTTAATTATTTGAAGAACTTCAGAAATAGTGCCACAAGCATTGGCATTAGCTCTTTGACAGTTGCTTTGCTAGCTTTTATGTCTTATATGCTAAGATAAATAAATTAAGTCTGAATTTGTAGATATCTTTTTGTAGGAAAAATATTATTAAATTAAAAAGTATGTAAATGTACCTATAGTTATTTAAAAGAAAAACAAATCTTTTCTTTCACGGTTACTGTGTGTTGACAGGAAGTGACAAATATATCCTTCAATTCTATCCTTCGTCAATGTCAACAGCTCAGTTTTCCCAAGGGATTTGAGGGAAATGGTCTGCGGGTGCTTCCGACAATTTTATTCAGTTTTGTCTATTAGCAAATCCACTGTAAAAAATTGCACGAATGTTGGTAACAAAGTTTGATAAGCCCATCCGCATTCCATATAGATTTTGACATTTCAAATCCGCACCAAAGTCATTGCGGATCGAGTTTGAGGCAGACGGCGTATGCCATGCTTATTTATGATTTGTTACAATATAGCATTAAGAAATTATATAAATAAAAGTCATTATTAATTATATATTTAATTTTGTTAATTCAGCTGCTGCTTACTGGGTAAAATGGGGCAAACCCTGACAAAAATTTTGGATATCCGTTTTTAAAAATGCCTCTTGTGATATAATGGTAATATTAAGGGTTTGGACTTTAAAGATCACTTTGATGATAAGTATTTTCTAAATTTAGCCATTTGTAGGGTGAATTGGGGAAATTCAAAAATATAATATAGATACGACTTGAGAAATTCTGGTCCTTTAATGGTAATATTAAGACGAATACATCCAATTATTTATACTAAGGGATTAAATTTATTTTGAATTTAGCTGCTTAAAGGGTAAAAGGGGGTTACCCAAACAACATTAAATATCCGATTCGTGAAAACTCCTTTTGTGTGAATATGATAATATTTCACGAATTCATTTCTACGATGATATTTACAAAATTCAGCAAGCTATGGCGAGAAATTGGTTAAAACCAACAGAATTCTGAGTATCGATTTTTAAAAACCTGTTTTGTTTTAAATTCTTGCACGACTGGATCGCAAAAACTTGCTCTCGTAGCTAACAACTTTTTTTTAAATTAAAAATTGGTATGGCAACTTTTAGAATTAAATAAAATGCAATTTTACACAAAATTAAAAAAATATTTATTGACCCGTTTTCAAGATATCGAATTTGCAAAAAAAATTCAATATTTTTTTTTTTAAATCCAAAAATTATATATGCGAAATAGTTAGGGCGTTAAGGGAGCCAACCTTGCACTTCATTCTGACGGGATGAGCTTTGGTACTCTAATAGCCCACATTCTAAATTTACTTTAAAGAAGTGTTGCCACGGTGGCAACACTGGCAGACCGGAGATATAAGGCTTGCCTTCTGACCATGTTTTAACACAAAATTTCACATTAATTAGCCTATGAATCCAGAACCAGACATCGGTTGATATCTCGTTGGATTAAGAATACTTGATGCCATAGGAATATGTTCATTTGTTGACCCCTTTCCCACCCTTGTACGCGGGGGGAGCAAAATACCCTCGGCGGATAAGGGTTTTTATTTGTCAGAAAATAATGTTTATAAAATGAATATTCATAAAATTTTAACATGAGCGTCGACGTAGAATTTCATACTTTATAGCATATCCGAAGTCTATTTTCATCCATGTATTTTTTTTTTTTTTGTATAATCGCTTTCAAAATGGCGGGAGGGAAAGGTGGAAGTATATCAAACCACTATATATTCGTCTGGTATAATCTAAGCATATGGCAGATGACCTTAGGGTTATTTTTAATGCCCAATCTTATGCAATCAAAATAATTTCAATATAATTTCCCTGGAAAAAGTGTAACGACTACAATTATTGGCACCCTTAAGGAAATTTTAACTTTGATCAACTATAACATTTTTATTTGTAGAGTAATTTGAGTATATTGTATACTTACTTACTTACTTACTTAGGTCCTCGGACCTATTACGTCCGTGATGTTTCCCTTACGGGACATAGGGCCTCCACTACACCTACGCGCCATCGTGTACGATTTCTTGAAATATATTTCAGCTCTCTCCAACTTTTCCCCAGTCGTGCCGATTCCTGTTCGACCGTTCTTCGCCATGTACTTCTAGGCCGGCCCACTTGTCTTCCCTCCTGTGTGAGCGGGTTCCACTGCATTGCTTGAGATGCAATGCACCGATCGCCTTTTCGAAGCGTATGGCCAATCCACTATGGCCAATCCACTGCCACTTTCTTCTTCGTATAATGGAGTCTATGGGCTCCTGACCCGTTCTCGTATGAAGTTCGGCATTGGAGATACGGTTGGGCCAGAAAATCCTCAAGATGTTTCGTAGACATCTATTAACGAAGGTTTGCAGCTTTCTAGTGACAATTTCAGTGACTTTCCAAGTGCTGCAGCCGTAAAGCAGAACGGATTCAACATTGGAGCGGAACAGTCGTAGCTTGGTCTTTAAGCTAAAAGAGTTGTTTCTCCATATTTTGGACAACATTCCGAACGCAGCCTTTGCTTTTCTGATTCGGCTGTTTACGTCCAGTTCAGTTCCGCCACCCGTAGAGATAATACTCCCAAGATATTGGAAATCCTCTACCATCTCTACCGGTTGTCCAGAAATATTTACTTGGATTGATGAGGAAGTTCCAAGGCTGATCCTTTTAGTTTTTGCCGAGTTGATCTTAAGCCCTACGATTTCTGCTTCTCTCTCCACCCTTGTTGTCATTTGATGGAGATCCATGATCCTATGAGAGAGTAAGCATACGTCGTCCGCGTAGTCCAGATGTTTGAGGTGAGATTGCAGAGTCCACTGAATTCCCCCATTTCCATTTGACAAAGCTGCGTGCAGTACGTCACTTATCACCAACAGGAACAGTATTGGTGACAGTATACAGCCTTGCCTAACTCCACTTTGGATTTCAAACTCCTCTGACAGCCTACCTTTGTGCAAAACGTGACACCTGGATCCATCATATGTAGCCTTGATAATAGCAATCAATTTATCTGGGATGCCCCTCCTGTGCAAAGCAAGCCAAATAAATTCTCTATTGACACTGTCGAACGCCTTTTCAAAATCGATGAACAGCAGGTGAAGTGGTGATCGATATTCAACGCACTGTTCGATGATGATCCTCAAGGTGTTGATGTGATCAACACAGGAAGATCCAGTGCGGAAACCTGCTTGTTCGGCGTCGAGTGTGTCTTCGAGGTGGTCTTTAATTCGGTCCAATATTATCCTTGCTATTATCTTGGCTACTGCAGGCAGAACGCATATTCCTCTCCAGTTTTCGCACTGTGTGAGATCTCCTTTCTTTGGGAGCTTGACAATCATTCCTTTTTTCCACTCTTCAGGAAAGCTCTCTGCTTCCCAAGCTCTCTTAATAAGTGGGTGCAGTAGCTCGCTCGATGTCGTTGGGGCTGCTCCTAAGAGCTCTGCAGGAATACCGTCAAGTCCAACCGCTTTGTTGTTCTTCAGTGCTTTGATGGCGGTGATAATTTCTTCTTTACTGGGGGGTACGGTGCGTATTCGGGAAATTGTTACTTCGGGTAGCTCAGTGGGAATAGGGTTCACTTCACTTGCGAAAACGCGGTTTAAAACCGCAGAAAAGTGTTCCCTCCACCTTATGAGCTGGTCCTCATCCGAAATTAGCAGGGATCCGTTTGTGTCTTTAACCAGGTGTTGTTTAGAGCTCTGGACACCAGTGAGCTCTTTGGTAATTCTGTAGACGGTCCTACTGTCACACCTACTAGCGGCTTCTTCTGCTTCTGTAGCCAGTGCGTTGATGTAGTTACGCTTATCACGTCGCACACTACGGTGAACTTCCCTCATCTTCATGCGGTACGTAGACTCAAGCTCGTTTCTCCCTGCTGCTGGGGTAGCTGCGATGCGAGCTTTAAGGTGTTTCCTTTCTTCGATCCTTGCCCAAGTTTCGTCGGAAAGCCAAGCACTATTTCTTCCTTGCGCCCGGCCGACTATACTTTCAGCACCGGATATGAACACATTTTTCACAGCACACCAATGATTTTCGATGGATGTGGTTTCCGTGCTGCTGATTGCGTTCAATCCTTGTGAAAGGTGGTCCCCTAGTTGTTGGCGCACTGCAGGATCCTTTAGTCTATCTGTATTAAACTTGGGCATTCGAGTGTTTCCTTGGGATCTCCGAACTGCAGCTGTACGCAATCTTACGGTAGCAACCATCAGATGGTGGTCCCGGGCCATTCCCATGTCAGCACCTCTTCTGTTACGGACGTCCTGGAGACTGCTTCTAAAACGCCGGCTGATCGCGAAGTGGTCAATTTGGTTGGAAGTTGCTTGTCTGTCAGTCGACACCCAACTGACTTTGTGGCACGTCTTATGCTCGAACATGGTCCCTCCAATAACAAGGCCGTTGGCGTTGCAGAAATCGACAAATCGTTCGCCATTGTCGTTTCGGTTACCAACACCATGTTTTCCCATGACATGCCTTAGCCCAGTGTTGTCATTGCCAACCTTGGCATTTAAGTCTCCCATCACCATTACTATATCACCTCGTGGAACGCTATCATAAGCAGCACTCAGCCGGTTATAAAAGGCCTCCTTCTCCTCGTCAGAAGAGAGCAAAGTTGGGGCGTAACACTGTATGATGGTGACGCGACGTACTCTAGTCCGGAACCTGGCTTTCAGGATCCTGTCACCTAAAGGCTCCCAGGAAATTAGGCTTTTGAGAGCTGTTTTGGAAAGCAGCAATCCAACGCCAGATTCCCGAGCGCTTCCAGGTGTTTTTCCGGAATAGAATAGTACAGTGTTACGGGTTGGTGACTTGAACTTCCCCGAACCCAGCCATCTAACTTCACTTATCCCTAAGATGTCCATCCTATACCGCATGAATTCCTTCTCTAGTTGCAGGAATCTGGCATTCTGAGGACCTTCTTTTCCATTATCAAGAAGCGTCTTCACATTCCAGAAACCAATCTTTGTCCGGGTACAATAGCCAAAAGTCGTCAACGAGTTATCATTAATTATCCGAGGCGTAGTGTTGGTTTCGGTAGCGGGTTGATTTCAGTTACGGAGAATGCTAACCTCCGTAACCTATCCTAGAAAGCTAGGCCTTTTCGCACTTGTAATTTTAGCCTATTTATGTATATTGGGATACATAAATAGTTGCCCGGGGACCACCACGAGGAGGTAAAACAAGCACTTCATCGTGACTGATTGTTGCGCTACTGGCCCAGACCAAGTTCTGAGCAATCAATAGTTTCCCGATCAGGCACGATGCAGGTCGCCCCAATATTGTATACTTGAGTATACTTTATTAAATTCCGCGTTGATTAAGTTTTATAAATAAGGATTTAATTATTCGAAATATATTTATAATGCCTAAATAAAAAAATCTTACCAAAAACTACAATTATTGGCACCCTGATATAATTATTGGTTTCCAGGCACTACATTATTGGCACTCTTTAAAATACAAGAACATGATGTTTTAATCAATGGTTTATAATTTAATTTTTATGATTTAAGAACACTTTATTTTAAGTTAAAAACAATGAAGAAATATAGTATCTATAAGTTAATAAATAAATATACGGGGTGTCCCACAGTCACCGGCCTAGACCAAAATTATGGCTTTTTGAGGTTATTTAAAGTCGAAAAAATTAAGAGTTAGTTTCCTAGTTTTCTCTACCTTTTCGACATATAACAGTTTTTATTATTTTTGGTCTCTTTTCTTTTAACTGGATTTAACTTTGCCCAACTTTTTTTTTATAAATTAACGCGCACTCAAGGGATTATGACAACCCTTTAAATGTTGGTTTAACACAGTGCTAGCATTTAGGAAACAGTGATATGATTGCGTAGGAGAAACCGATGTACATTCATCTTAAATGTCTGGACATTGAAATGGGGAGGAAAAATAGAGTCGGTTAAGGAAGTCCACATTCGTGTCGTACGGCTAAAGAATGAATCTCTGTACTTAACTGTGCGTTCGAATTTTGACTCAGGAGTATACTGATGAGCATTCCCAGCGGCATGAGTACTACGGTTTTTTTTATGGGGAATGCAACTCGCTATTTCACTAGAACATTGTTTAAAGAAGCATAAAGATAAAACAGTGATAGGCAAGAGACGTTCCGACGATGTTCTAACGAAACAATTTTTTCAGAAATTGCTCTGTCACCTATCAGCCTTAAGGCTCTATTCTGGATTCTGTCTAGTAGGTGCAAAGATGTCTTTGATGCACCAGACCAGATATGAGAATTGTATTCTAGCTTAGGACATATGTTATAAATTGTGGCCAGCGGGGGAAAGAAAGTTTTTACATCATCTAAGGTAACCAAAGCATTTGGCCGCATTTTTAGCAATATTCAATATGTGTACATGTAGGGACGCCAGGGCCCAAATATCAGGACAAATCGGGACATTAAAAAATATCTATTTATTCAAATCTTGAATGCAATGGCGTAAAATTTTAGTCGATTTAGTACGATGTAAAATCATTTGTTATTAATAAATTTAAATCGAGTTAAGCATTGTACTATCTCACAACATAACACTTACTTAAATTAAAATATGTTCATTCGTTTACCCCACCCGCACCCTTGTACGCGTGGGGAGCAAAACACCCTCGGCGGATAAGGGTTTTTCTTTGTCAGAAAATAATGGTTATAAAATGAATATTCATAAAATTTTAAGATGAGCGTCGACGTAGAATTTCATATTCTACAGCATACCCAAAGTACATTTTTATCCATGTATTAGTTTTTTGTATAATCGCTTTCCAAATGGGGGAAGGGGAAGGTGAAAGTATATCAAACCACATGACCTTAGGGTAATTTTGAATGCCCAATGCAATTATGCAATTTTTTTTTTTTTTTTTTTTATTTGTGCGCGCACTAAAGGGGTTGTAACTACCCTTAATATGTTGAACACAGTGCGAGCTTTAGGAAAATAGGGAAGGATTTAAGAGGAGGAACCGATGCACATTGGTTTTGAAGTTCTGAATATTAAAATGGGAGGGAAAGATAGAGTCGGGTAAAGCATTCCACATTCGCGTGGTGCGGGAAAAGAAAGAATCCCTGAACTTGACAGTACGTCCGAAGTTGGGCTCAAGGGTAAACTGATGGGCATTCCTAGCAGCGCGAGTATTACGGTTGAATTGTTTAAGGGGAGGAATGCAACTGGCTATTTCGCTAGAGCACTGTTTATGAAAATAACGATAAAATAATGAAATACAAGAAACATTGCGGCGGTGTTCTAGAGAAGCAAATGTATCAGTTATATTTCTTTCATCTATCATTTTCATAGCTCTTCTTTGAATTCTGTCCAATAGGCTTAAATGGGTTATTGGAGCAATTATGCAATCAAAATAATTTAAATATAATTTCCCTAGAAAATGTTATAACCTTTTTATAAAATGATGACTAAATTTTCAGTGAAACGAGCATAATACTACCAAATTTCAATGGCATGGTGATGAAACTTGGCACACATATCTTACTTCTCTTAAAAAATAAGAATCAAAAGAGTCCATAAAAATATCTGAGGCTAAAGGGTGTTTTTTTGAGTGAAACAGAAAAATGTAAAACTATGCCCCGTAAACCCCCCCCCCCCCCCAGAACTAGAACGTTGATGAAAGTTGGTAGGTATGTTTTATTGTTTATTGTTACCAAGAATAAAAAAAGATAAATCAAATGTCTAATGTCAAAGATGGTTTTTGAGAATAAATGTTTTATCTGCTCTACTCAAAAAATACATTAATATTTCCAATAAAACGACAATTACTTTCTTAATGGTGCTTGTATCGTCTTAATTTTACTTAAATTGGATTCAGCGTTAAAAAATACTTTAAAATCATGTACCATATTATATATTTGGACCTCGATATTCTGACAGGTGTTCTTTCAGTTAAACCAATTTTGAAATACAAAAACCAGGTTACTGCGGATGCGTGTTTTGGTAATTTTCTACTGTACTATTTATAGAATGCCAACAAAACACGGGTATTGGTTGTATTGACAGGTACCGTTATTTTTTGAGCTAAAAAAATTCAATTTTCCCTCTAGGGAATCCCATAAGAACCTTTAGTCCAAAGTTTGAAGAAAATGGCTTCAGCCGTTTAGGCTGCAGGGCGAGGTACATACAGACAGAATTCCGAGACATACTCTCGAGTGTTTTTTTTTGCACGAATCCTAAACTTGTTCTATACTACGTACCATGTATCGCAAGTAAAAAAAAAATATGAAAATCTTAGTAATTTTGAAGCATTCAAAAAACAGGCCAAAAATGGTCCAATTCTGCTATAAATTTTAAACATGATGTTAACTAAGTGCAAAACGCAATGTTTGCATCATTGCTGTGGTCAAAGTAGGACATTTAAGTTGGCACTGATTTTTGTACACGTACTTGGAACTCTCAACTATCATTAAATATTGTTATAATATTTATTTCGGTTACCCTGAGGCCACACGAGCCAGTACTGGCTTACAAGTTCCAATACATTTAAATTTTCTTACTAACACATACAAACCTGAGCAACTTGCTCGTCAACTGGCTTGCCATTTTCGAAGCCAGTTGGGAAGCCAGTAGAGAAGACAGTAGCCTTGTGCAGACTTGTATATAAAGCTATATAGATAGCTTTTCGGTGAAAATTTAATGAAAAATTAAATATTCTTTCTACCACAACTTTTAATGAGAGGAAGGACAAAGAAATTTTAACATTTCCAAAATAGGCAACTGTCAAATATGATTGAAGGATGGCCATGATTATGATGAATTTTACAAAATCTCTTAAAAATCCCAAGTTTTTGTGAGTATATGTTTTGCTTGGGAAAAATGAGAGTTTTGGGGATTCCGGGTGACATTTCGGAACATTCTGTTACCGATTAAAAACCACCAAAAAATCGAATTTTTTTTTTAATTATTTTGGAAAAAATCGAAATTTGTGAATTTGGTGAAAATGAATCCATGTTACTTTGACGCGACAGAAAAGTCTCTTAATGCATCCGTCGACGCATTGGCAGTATTTTGCATTTACCATCGCAAGAGCTTTATGTAGAATTCGACGTCATTTTTTGTTAAGTAAAAAATTTTGTTAAGAAAAAATTGAAGTCCGATACCAAAGCAAATTCAATAAAAATATGTATTGAATCCAAAATAGGCTATCCTAGTAAAAGCTAAACGTGACCGCAGAAACTTGAAAGGAACTTGCTTACAAGTTGCATGCCGCCTACGTCACAGCATATTCACGTATACGAACTTGACAGTCAATCTATGTAGCCAACTGGCTTGTCAGTACTGGCTCGTGTGGCCTCAGGGTTAGCTTGGTTTTATTATTTCAAGAAGTGGAGACATTTTAATGTGGCACGCACGGGGCCCCTCGAAGCGCGGGGCCGTGTGTGGTGGCACACTCCGCACACCTCTTACGCTGCCTCTGACTGATTCCTCGGACTTTTATTTACTTGTTTTCTTCGGACACGAACTAATGTGAACACAACCGATTCACTCTCTGACGTTCAGCAGTCGTTAAAACAAAGCACAAATCTGTGCTAATTAAAGGATTATTTATCATTTTGTTTAACCAGAAAGTTTAAATTTTAATTAAATTTACTGTCATTTAAAAAAAATTAGATTCAATAATTTTCGGTACCAAAGAAAAATTACAGACATCTGCCGAAAAATTTTGATCTGCAAAATTGATTTTAAGGCCGTGTGTCAATTGCGTTAAAATTTTGGTAAAATTTGATCCCAGTTAAATTTGCTCCTTTTTTATAGGGGTGAATAAAATTGAAGGGTTTTGCTGTGGCAATGGGATTTTTTTTAAAACATACATTTCCCATTGACATTCCTTGCGTTAAGGAACCTATCCGAGACGGTGTCAACCTATCCAAAAATGTTCAGATACCTTCATTTGTTGTTGCAATAGCTTTTTTCAAAAGGAATTACAACACAAATCTATCCAAATCGCTTTGGATACGATCTTGAACGCGGAAATTGCATTTTGACAGTTGCAGTGGCCGCATTCGGAAACCTATGTAGAGCTATCCAGATACGTTTGTGTTGTTGTAATCCCGTGTTAAATAACAGTGGATTACAAAACAGCTTTTGCTGTTGGATGTTGGTATACGTTTGTATCCCCATGCGAAATGTCAAAAACAACCAATACGTTCGAAAACATATATGGATACGAACCAATCTTAGATAGGCTATCGCATATGTTTCCGTCATGGTTCATGGACCCAGTATACCTAGACTGCTAGTCGATCGTCATTCCCATACAAAAGTTGTATTGAAGATGGGTTTACCGATTAAAAGCGATAGCAGTTTATATTGGTCCGCGCCGAATGTTTCGCATTAGTTTGGGAGAGCCTTTAAGGTGAAACATTTGCTAGTCAAAATTTATTTAAATGAGAGTGCCAAGCCAAAGATAAATGGTTTTCCGCAGCGCCGAATGTTTCGCGTTGGTTTGGAATTGGAAGAGCCCTAAGCGGGGGTACACATTCAAACCGTTTGACAAATCTGTTCATGTTCGATAGTGTTTACTTTCTGTTTGAAAAACACGTTCTTTGTTCGCAATTTTTTATTTTTGATACTGTTGAGAGTTTTTTTTTTTTTGTTATATTATGCACGCACAAAGGGGTTAAAATGTTTTTAACAACATAGCGCGAGCGATACAATTTAAGCTCTTGAGCACGTTAACTTTTACAGTTATGTCAAAATTTAGCCATTGGATCAAATATAACGCACTTTTAACGCAATTGACACACGACCTATATAAAAAATAAATCGATTTATTTGCCCAATGGAATGCGTTTTGGCAGATCTCATTAATTGATTTATTTTACCAATAGAAAACGCCATAATTGAAGTGGGAGTGGGATAAAGCACAGAGATGTCAAAAAAAAAGTCGGAAGAAGAATGTTCACATTTGACTGACTCGTCCGATTATTTTTGACGTTTAAAAAGAAAACGTCAACAAAAATCCACAGTTTTTTTTAAATATTGTATTTTTGTTCTCATTTTCTTTTGTGATGTTAAAAAAAGTCGGACGAGTCAGTCCTATGACAACAACGACCATCAAATGTGAACACCTTCATGAAATAAAAAAGTAACCAAAACAATGCGAAATAAAACAATATCTCCATCAAAACACAGTGAAATAAACCCCTGCGAAACGTCAATTCACCAAACTGATTCTGAAGTATCATACCACTGACAGCTACGCTAAACATAAATGGTATTGCAATTTTCAAAATAAAAGATATTTAGATCGAGACTGTTGAGTTTTTGGTGAGACCAATATATATATGTATGTACTATATACGCAGAGCCTATGTGTACAAACACATCTAGTTCTTTTAATTTAACCAAACCAAAATATTGAGCACGACGCACGGCGCGGCGGGCGGGCCGAAACCGTTGAATAAAGGGGTATCGTCATAACGACAAATTTTATAAATTTCTTTATGTCAGCATTAGTCACAGCCATCATGTTTTGTTTATTTAAAACACAAAAAAAGAAGGCCAACAACCTAGAAACCACATCCTTTGCTTATAACTTTCAAGACAAAACGACCATACCCACCCAACAGGAGCCCAGAGGGTTTTCAAGGAGTGCAAAAAAGGCTATAAATTCCAACATGATTAAGACAAAATCCTATGGCGAACGGGTGGTCCCGCCCATTTGACTAATGTGATTTTGGTGTACGCAATTATGACGGTGTTACCTCTATATACTTTTAGCAAAGTACATTATTACACCACGAAAAAAAAAAACAAAAAGTGAGCTATAGGCGGGCTTGAGACATTATTGTTCAAAGAAATTTAGCCACACTAAACTCAGTTTGTGACATATAAATGACGGTATCATGTGCGTTTAGTCCTTACAAGGTTTTTTCTATTCCGGTCGATCGGAAGTGCTGTGAGTACATATTGTTTTTTTTTTGTATAATAAGTTGAAGAAATAATGAATTCGTGTCAAGTGATAAGTGGTGCCACACAATATTCTATCAAGGTTGTTCTTTTGGTTTGTGTTTATTTGTGTGGGAATTCTTTTGTTCGAATTGTTAATGCAGATTCGACTATAGACTTACCTTCGGAAAATGGTAAAAGATTTAAATATATTTATAACAAAAAAAAATTAAAAACATTTAAATTTTGTGTTCAAATAATTGCAATAGAGATTAGTAGGTACTCATAAAATTTTGTACATTGGACTAAATCTTCAGACTTTTTTTCATTTCTCTATGTTTTATCTCACTCCCAATTCGAACTTAGAAAGTGATGAAGGATTTTTTATATTTAAAAAAAAAATATGATTTTCTGACGTTTTCTTTTGAACCATCTATTTTCTATTGCTCTGCCCGTAAAGCTGGCTTTAGACTTTCGGTGTTATCATCGGTGTAATTTGTTCGTTGCTGTTCGTACGCGGAACAACGACAATTTAAATCATAAAACCGAACAACGAACTAAGAACGAATGAAGAACGTGCAAATTCAAATCAGGTCAGAAATGTCGGTGTTCGTTGTTCGTTGTTACCCGAACAACTTGTGTTTAAATAAGAAAACTGTTTAAATGAACATTGTTTTGGAGTGTCGTGCAACTTGTAGGGACATTTTCGAAGTTTTTTTTAATTACTGAATGGCAAAAGAAGCCTAGTTATATAAATAAACAATTTTGTAAATAGAGTTTAACTTTCTAATGTAAATGCTTTCTTCGTTGTTCTTTGTTTAGAGAAGAACGAACCACGAACAACGGACACCGAATGAAGAACGAAAGTCTAAAGCCAGCTTAAAGCAATTTATCTTTGGCACTAAAATTTTATAGACGGTGTTCACATATGACTGACTCCATCGACTTTTGCTTACTTCACAAAAAAAAAAACGTAAAAAATATCTATGAAAATTTTATTTTTTTTTTTAATTTGTGGATTTTTGTTGACTTTTTCTTTTGTACAAGTGAGAGTGCACGTTGGAGTAAGAGTGCACGTCAAAGAGTATGCACTAGTTATCTATCGTGTCTATTAAATTAATTAGTTTTCCGCATTAATTAAACAAATAAATTGCTTTTTTACCCTAAATAATACAAAATAATTAAAATACTTTGATTATTCAACTTTTTGTATGTATTGTTAATAACATTTGTGACATTAATCATAAGAAATGTTGTTGTTGGGCAGCCAAAAAAAAGGGAAGTGAAAGTGAGGTTACTAATAATGATTTAGCGAGCATGTTACGCTCAATGCAACAATCGATTAGCGCTATCGAAAAACGTTTTGATTCAATTGAACTTTTTACTAAAAATATTGATGAACGTGTTGTGCAGCTTGAAGAAGAGGTTCAAATCATAAAAGCTGAAAACAATGTACTTAAATCTAAGATCGATAAAATGATAAACAGTGAATATGAATCTGACATAATCATTAGTGGTGTTCCAGCAAAACCTGATGAAGACCTTAAAACCGTCTTTGCAAAGATTGTAAAAGTTCTTAATGTGAAGTCGATCACATTTTTCGAGTTCCTCCTAAAAATAAAAATGTTCCTGTTTTCATTGTTAAGCTTCAGAACCGATTTGAAAGAACCCTTATAATGAAATCATTATTTTCCTATATTAAAACCAATGACCTCATCCTCTCTAAGGTGCCAGTTATAGCTATCATTGAAAACCATCATTGAAAAAGTTAACTGTTGATTTTGAGACCTTTCGAAAGTTTATTCATTGAATATTTTAATGCAGAAATATAGCTTACGACTTCAAAATTATTTCTCTTCAAAAAAATTCATTTTGACCCATATCTTCCCCATAACGTAACTTTTAATTTTTCAATGATGAACTACCTTACCAATGATCATTGAAAAAATTAAAAGTTACGTTATGGGGAAGATATGGGTCATAATGAATTTTTTTTTGGAGTCGTAAGCTATATTTCTGCATTAAAATATTCAATGATTAAACTTTCGAAAGGTCTCAAAATCAACAGTTAACTTTTTCAATGATGGTTTTCAATGATAGCTATAACTGGCACCTAAGGCCCTAGTTATAGCTATCATTGAAAACCATCATTGAAAAAGTTAGCTTTTGATTTTGGGGGCCTTCGATTGTTTAATCATTGAATAATTAAATGCAGAAATATATCTTACGACTTCAAAATTATTTCTCCTCCAAAAAAAATTCATTTTGACCTGTATCTTCCCCATAAAGTAACTTTTAATTTTTTCAATGATCATTGGTAAGGTAGTTCATCATTGAAAAAATAAAAGTAATTTTATGAGAAAAGTTGTGCCAAATTGAATTTTGTTTTACCTGGATACAATTATTAAGTCAATAAGCTTTACTTTGGCATCAAAATAATCATTTATTTTTTCTTCAAAATTGACAATTAATATTTTCAATGATGGTTTCCAATGATAGCTATAACTGACCCCTTACCTAGAAATAATTATTATGTCAATTAGCTTTACTTTGGCATCATAATAATCATTTATTTTTTGTTCGATTAAGTCGATTAAACCTATTAACATTTTTCAAGTTCCTCCTAAAATTAAAAATGTTCCTGTTATCATTGTTAAGCTTCAGAACCGATTTGAAAGAACCCTTATAATGAAATCATTATTTTCCTATATTAAAACCAATTAACTCACCCTCCCTAATATTGGGTTCCCAGCTGATGACAAGCGTGCATTTTTTATTTCTGAAAGCCTTTCACCTGAGATAAAGAAATTACCTAGTTACGCTTTAACCTGCAAAAAAACAAAAACAAATTGAATCTGTCATTACGGTTACTGGCAAGATCTGGGTAAAGGAGATTGGCAAGACGAAGAGAGTACTAATTAATTCATTTCTGGACATGGATAAATTACTTGGCAGAGAATTAAGAGTTGATGATGAAAGAAACGATGATGCTGAATCTAAGACTAAGTTATCTCCTACATTATTTTTGTAAAATTTCAAATTTATTCATAAATGAATTTATCTATTATCTTAAATCTTATTTTTATTTTTATTTTATTTTTTTAATTTTTAATGAAATCTTTAGTTTTTTTTTCCTTTTGATTAGTTTACTTACTCTAACATTGTAATGATATTGCTGCTTGTTATTGTTTGCTCCATCTGTTGTTCTTTCTCTTTCGTTGATGCTTTGCAGGGTATGTTGTTCATTTTAATCTACATAACATTTTATGTTGATGTTATCTGACGAAGATAGTCATAATGGAGTGAATGATTATTATATTTGCAAAAATTTAATAAACATTTTTTCTAATCAAAGCTCAGGGCTTAAAGTTATACATATAAACGCGCAAAGTATTCCTGCGCATATTGATGAGCTCAGAGATACTTTTGCTTATTCTTCTGTTGATGCCATTTGCATATCTGAGTCTTGGTTAAAGCCTGAAATCAATGATTGTGCGGTCGTTATACCTGGATTTAAAATCTTGAGAAATGATCGAATCTCAAACAGAGGTGGTGGTGTTGTCATATATTGCAAACAGTCGTTATCATGTAAAATTAAAGATAAATCACCACTTAATTCTCTTGTTGAGTTCATCTTTATTGAGATATTTGATAACAAATGTTTTCTTGCATGTGGCTACAATCCAAGTCGTGATTATAGTTTAGATCTATTTTTTGAATGCTTGCGAACTTACACTTGTGACTACATTTTCTTCTTGGTTTGTGGCGATTTTAAAGACTGTACACATGAGAGCAACCAACGACCGATGAATGAATGAACAAATGGGATTTAAAACATTAATTTACCAAAATTCTTAACAAAATCTAGACAAAATGGAAGAAATATAATTGGGGATTATTTTAAGATACTTAAATTTTCATTTTAATTGCTAAAACAAGAGAATTCTAAGAAAACAATTTGTTCGTCACGAATAGCCGCAATTCGTTGCGACCAACTTATTTTCTCGAATTTATAATATTTAAGCAAATAAAAATTCAATTTTATAATTTTAAAATTAGTCTTAAATCGAATTCTACGATTTTATTAATTTTTTAATTCCCGTTTGTGTGTTCATTCGTCGGTCGTTGGTCGCTCTCATGTGAATGGTCCTTTAATGTTAATATTTTGGATGACAGTTCGATCTCTAGAAAATTATTTGATCAGTGTTCCTGTACGGGATTAGATGTTGTGAATCAATCTATACATACCAACACATTATAGACCCAACCGCACACCCAGTTTAATTGATTTATGTTTAGTTTCTAATGTTGACCTAATAACTTTTTTCAACCAGTGCTCTATTCCCTCTATACCTTGTTATCACGACTTGCTCTTTTTTACACTAAACATTCATTTTAATACACCACCTGTGGAAAATAATTATGTTTATAGAGATTTTAATGGCATTGATGAAATATCACTAGTTCTGCATTTAGTACGGTGGCCATGGAATTGGATATTCCCGATATCGAGGATAAAGTTCTTTATTTTCAAAATGCTATTCTTGATCTTTTTAATTTACATGCTCCTTTGAAAGTAGTTCGAGTAAAAAACAAAGCTTCACCATGGTTTAATGGTCATTTAAAATTCCTAATAAAGCAAAGAAATCGATGTTGTACACGTTGGAGACGCTTAAGAAGCAATAATAACTGAGTCATGTACAAAGATTATCGCAATCTCGCAACTGCTGCAATTAAAGAAGCAAAACGACAATATTATGCCACACAATTAAATACTTGTCTTCCAACTAAAGGTCTCTGGAATAATCTATGCGAATCTGGAGTGGTAACAAAAAAACTAATGCTTGTACTCTCGATCCGTATCAGTTACATGCTTATTTTAATCAAGCTGGTAGTATGGTATCACAATCTGTCAGTTTAGGTGACTTGCGTAGAGATGTTCCTAATGAGTTTGAACTAAGTTGTGTCTCTGAAGTTGAAGTCATAAATGCTATAAAAAGTATAAAGTCCAATGCTGTTGGGGTAGATAATATATCTTTGAGATTTATTAAAATCATTTTACGCTGGATTTATTATTCTCTGACTCATATTATTAATGCTTGCATTACTCAGTCTTATTTTCCTAATTGTTGGAAACTTGCAAAGGTTATCCCTGTACCTACAAATTCTAAAGCGAGTGAGCCTGGTGATTTTTGTCCTATAAGCATATTGCCCTGCCTATCTAAAGTTTTGGAAGTTATTATAAAAAAACCAAATTAAATTATTCATTGACCAAAATAACTTGCTTATTACAACTCAATCCGGTTTTCGGAACAATCACAGTTGTTCGACTGCAATAGTTAAAATTTTAGATGATATTCGAATAGAATTTGACAAAAGCAATGCTACAGTATTATGTTTATTAGATTTTTCGAAAGCTTTCGATAGTGTTAACCATTTACTGCTTGTCATGTCAAAAAGTTACAAATATAATTTGGGTTCAGTCATAGATCAGCGAATTTTGTAAAGAGTTATCTTAACAATAGAAACCAAGAAGTAAGTACTGAATATGGTGATTCAGAACTTATGCCTTTTACTTCCGGTGCTCCTCAAGGGTCAATTCTGGGCCCACTTCTCTTCTCGCTTTTCATCAATGAGACATAACACTAGTAGTAGCTATGTTTCTGTACATCTTTGTGCTGATGATGTGCAAATATATTTTTCAAGACCGATTGGTTTGATGGAAGATTTAATTTTTAGAATGAAAGTAGATCTGAATGCATTCTGTAATTGGGCTAATCGTAATCACTTGAAACTGAATCCTAATAAATCTAAGCAAATTATTATTTCTAAAACACAACTAGATTTGTCTTGGATTCCTCCAGTAGTTATGATGGGAAAAATTATACCCACTTCTAACTCTGTTTCTAACCTTGGTTTTCAAATTAACCGCACTTAAGACTGTCCATCCCATATAAACATAACTGTGAGGCGCATTTATAATGGTCTTTGGATGTTAAGGATTTCATCAACATTTACACCCATCTGTGCTAGATTAAGGCTAGTGAAGTCGCTCTTAGTTCCCTTAATTAGTAACTCGGCGATAATTTACTGTAATCCGGACTCTATTTCATCGAGGAAAATTGAATTGGCTTTAACGCAATGACAAGATATGTTTTTGGTCTACGACGTTTTAATCACTTATCTGCTTACAAAAAAAAAATCTTGGGAATGAGTCTACGAAGTTTTTATATAAGTAGAAGTTGTGTCTAACTACACAGTTTAATTAATTCAAATAAACCCATCTACTTATATAATAAGATTTCGTTTTCTCACTCGAATAGAACTCAGAATCTAGTTCCTCATTCGTTTAATTTTTTAGAAAGCAAAAGATTGTTCTTCATTCATTCCATTAGTTTCTGGAATTCACTTCCAGTCTCTCTTATATGTCGTTTTCACTGAGCCATACAAAATCACATTTCGAAATGAGGTAATTTCAACCTCATTTGCACGAAATTAGGTTGGAATTTAGGTGAATGCATCCAGCGGGAATCAGTTTCAAAAGCTTCTACTTTTTTGCCAAATTTCGAAATTACCTCATTTCGGCTCTAATGAAAACGTAGTATTAGACAAACAACTAACCTTGGGAGCTTCAAAAAGAATTTGTTTAAATATATTACGAGCACTGACAGCAGCAATTTTATGTAATGTCATATCTAGTTTAAAATTTGTTTATTTTTGATTTTTCTCATTTTTCAAATTAATCTAAATCTAAATCTAATCTAACAATCGGAGAAGTCAGTTCGTCATTGATACTCGTACTGGATCGCACAACGTAAATCTTTGGTGTGTAAATTCAATAGGAAAGAATTCATTGATGCATTTTTTTTTAATTTTTTTTAAAGTTTATTTAAATTCTTAAAGCATGCTACGCAAAGAACAAACTGAAAATGAATGAGTAATACGAACTAACTGAAACTGTACACATTTTTTTTCTTTCTTTTATTCAACTGTCAAAACTTCACCAAGGTTTCCCGTACATTTTTCCCGTGAATTGCCCGCGTGAACGAAAACTCTCCACTTTGTTCTCCACTCAGCTTTACGAGCACGTTCACAGGTGAATGAAAAAGTGAAATTTGTATGGATTCACGAGATAGTTCACAAACATGTACTAAGCTGAATAAAACCTCGATTACACGATATTTTTTTTCGATTGTTTCGTCATTTGTCTTTTTGACAGATTGGTTGAGGGGTGTAGAAATGTGGGGGGAAGAAAGTAACTCAAGCAGGAATGAAAATTTCAAGACTTGTCGAACTTTGACGTTTCTGATTTGGCAACTAAAATATGCTCCTCGATGTTAGCAAAAAACGATTTGAACAAAAATGATTCAATTGGAAAATTGTGTTTCGTAATTGGATATACCTAATATACGATTGTATTTGAGAAATAAGTAATTAAAAAATATTTTTATTTATTACTATTGATTATTTTCTTACAAAAGAACCATGGAACATAAGCGTCAAAATAAAGAAAGAAAGATAAAATATGTAAGTTATTTACGCGAACAATGTAATCATGAACTTTAGTGCCGGTCAAAAAGACGAACGAAAAAACGAACCATATAATCATATAACGAAACATATAATCAAGTTCACACATTTGTGAATGTTTTGTGCACATTTGAAGTTTTAAACCACAATTCATCAAATTTCTAGCACAAAACTGTAAAAGCTTCACCAACATTTTGGCGTTCAATCGGTGTACCGCTCGTGAAAAAAAAAACTCAATAATCTCAGTTGTCTGAACAAATTTTTCAGTTTTGCTGTAAAAATATTAAAGAACAACATTTTGGATTCGCTTGCTAAAATTTTGATGGAGCCAAATCTCCTATATTCCGTTTCATGAACGCGCCAAAAAATAACAAAAACTTCTTTTGTTCATTCGACTTATTTTTTTTTTAAATTATAAAATCGTCTTTATGGTTATCGACAAATTGTGACATTAGGTTATTATTTAAGACAGAGATTCGTGTCGTTTGCGAACCAATCGCCCCTATTACGTAAGACGTTTTTCTAAGACAACTACTGTTACAAATGAAACGACTCCAGAGGCGACAAAAAGTGTTAAGTAAAATGAATATCGTCACAATGGCGAGAAGTGTTAAGAGTAGATACAATATTGAAATTTTAATTTTATTTTAACGCAAATTGTCCCTTCTAGAGCCGTGTCGTTTAAATAAAACGACAACTGTAATAGGGCACAATATGAAAAATGTGCAACAAACTTTTAGTGGAAACTTAGCATAGAAACAAAAAATCTCTTTCCATTATTAGAAAACGTTGTGGCTTACCTTTTATTTGTTACTTATGTATGTATATGTATAACTTTTCATTGACGTTGTAATAAATTTTGTGTTTAAATTTGCAGAAATATCTCATATCGGTGATGACTGCCAAGTAACTCCTGTAATACACGTCTTACAATATCCAGGTTGTGTTCCTAAGCCAATACCATCATTTGCTTGTGTAGGTCGCTGTGCGAGTTATCTTCAAGTAAAGTTTTCCAAATATTTTACTAATTTGTATAGATTTCAATTTCAAATATTCGTAAGGTTTCCGGAAGTAAAATCTGGCAAATGGAACGGTCGTGCATGTGCTGTCAAGAGTCCGGTGAACGTGAAGCTGCTGTTTCACTTTTCTGTCCCAAAGCTAAAAACGGAGAAAGAAAATTTAAAAAGGTTTAATCCTGTTTCCTGTAGTTCTATAAATACCATATTAAATTTTTTTTAAATTATATGTTTATGTTTATTTTAAGGTTCTAACAAAAGCACCTCTAGATTGCATGTGCCGACCATGTTCATCAGTAGAAGAATCGGGTATTGTACCACAAGAAATAGCTGGCTATTCAGACGAAGGACCTCTCAATAATCATTTTCGACGAACAAATTTCCAATAAAAATGTTGCCTGTAAACGAATTTCATAAATTTGTTACAAACTGAAATTGATGTTCATCATTTAAGTCTAAAAAGAATTCAGATGATGGTTATTTTATTTTTTTGTGTAATTTATTAATTTTGCTTTTCAATAAATTGTAGTTTAAAACGATCGAAAAAAAACGGAATTTTTAACTCATTTCGTATTCATTCTTTATTTTAAAATCTTAACTGCTAATAAGTAACTTGTACTCACCATACAGGGATTAAGGTAGTTCAGACCATGCTGGAGTAAGGTAGTCCAGAAATATTTTTATGTTCTGTATTTATCATTTCTTCAATTTTTCAGTTACTGCAACATCGCCGAAATTAATTTTATAACTTTTTTTGTTATTTTTTAAGCTAATACAAAATTGTTGGAGCGGGTGATTTATTAATTCACAAAACAATTTAATTCAAAATTTCAAAAATAGTACTTACCGGTCGTAGTAGATAATTGGGTACGGAGGTTTTCAACTTAACTGCATTATCAACAAACACTGTATTATCATGAGTGTGTTGAATTTTCTAACTTCATTTATATTTGGTATGGTATCTTTCTGTGGAACTGTCAGTTTGACATTTCGAAATAATTTTGCTCTTCTCGCTCAGAGTGCACCTCACGCACACAGCTAAGCAACGAAAGTGAAAAACAAAAAAGTAAAAAACAGAAAAAGAGAAAAAAAGAGAACTCACAGAATAAACTATGATGTAGTGCTGGGCAAACAAATGATATCAGTGGAAAAAAAGCGTTCTTTAATTTAAAAAGGGTTACATAACTCCCAATAAAAATATCTTCGGTTTCATAACTGTTCTAAAAAATAATTAATTTTGGTCAAAATGTTCTTAGTAATGGACTGTAGTCTGACCAAAAGAATATGCGTTTTGACAGCACGTTCTGTGAAGTCGTACGAAGTTTCAAGTTATAAAACACGTCTGATTGCATTGACATTCGACTGAATCTTTCGATTTTGTATAGATTGTTTATAGACCTACACGTATAGCTTTTTTGTTATTGTAATCCTGTGTAACAACGCAGTTGTTGCCAACAAAAATCTCAAGTTATCCTAAAATTTTTAAGTTACGAAGCTTTTTCATAAGCGGTGTCAAAATCATCTGACTACGTTCAGAAACATACATGGATAATAAACTATTCTAGACAGTGTTCACATTCAACTGACGAGAACGTCAAGTCCATGAAAATTAAAAAAAAAAAAAATATATGTAACTCGTGGATTTTTTTGACATTTTCTTTTGTAAATTCAAAAACAGTAGGAGTCGGCCGGATGTGAACACTTTTTTGGAATGATATTCATACAAATCCGACCGTAGGTATCGTGTCGCTGCTTTGCATGAGACTTTTTTTGCTCCAATTAACTGGCCCCTAAATTTTACATCGTGTTCTTTTTGACTACGCCGCTGTGTGTTTTTGATAACAGTGGGGTGTGTAAGACCATCTGTCAAATTTGTGGCATGTGTTTGTTTTGTTTTCCACGCATACTTTCTCACAAATACTCTCTGTTTACACACCTATTCCCGTATATTGTATTTCCATCCCATTCAAAAACACAATGCGCTGTCAGCTGTCACACCAAAACCCCACACATGTATCCGTGGCTGAAACTGGCTGTGGCTTCTGGCTTTTCGTTGCTCGTATTTTGTTAGTCGATTTCAATTGTCATCGATTCAGCAGAAAGCAGATTCATAAATCGCACAAACTTGTCCTCGTCGTGGTCGTTGTCGGGGAATTCGTCGCAAATATAAGTCACAAACAACTCACGGAACAATAAAATAAATGGCCCCAATTAATTTTACTTAAAAGAAACCCACTACAACTCAATGAAAATGGAAAATTAATTAAATTCCCTATCGGTTAGTCAGTCTTCTCTGTGAACAAAATTCAAGGAAAAAAGTGTAAAATCCTTCGTATACACCGCCTTCGATTTTTCAATTCCAATTGAATATTTTTCCGGAAACCCACGAAAACCACAAAGAAACAAAAAAAGCGTATTAACATAAATTCTATTTGGTGATGGTGAATGAGTTATGCAAATAACAGTTCAGATTTATGTGAAAACAGTGAAACCGAAAGTTATTCCATAAAAAAATACAAATCGTACGTATCTCAGAGCTTCTCTCTATTTCTGGTGACGAAACGAAGAAGCGAGAGATTCATTCGCCGAGACCGAGATTTTGGTAGATTTTATTGAATTGTTATTGTTGTTGGCTTCGGTCGGTCAGTCAGTCAGTTAGTTGGAGTCGGTCTGCGGTGAATCTAATCGGTGGCGGAGATTCCAATTCGAATAAACTTCCAAGAGCATAATGCCAATGGGACAAAAGTACGCGATTCCATTATTTACAACCCAACAACTGCGACCGCACGTCATCTAGACCTCGACTTGTTTTTTTTTTTTTTCTATTTTTGCATTTAATTCCGAATTTAAGAAAAGATAAAATATCTTCTTAGTTTTGTTTTTTATTGTTGAGTGAGCGGGACCGTGTCTGTCTGTCTGCATGCATCTGAGTGTTGGCACCAGCGAGAACAGCCATATCGAGGCCGAAGGCTTTAAATTCTGGTTTTGTAGTTGATGTTGCTTGTCGGCGGCGCACCTCCCCCGTTTCCAGCTGTGTGTGTTGTTCTATGCAAAATGCTGCAGACACGTAAAGTTCATTTTTTGTGCTCCACACCCGGCACGACGACGAGTATATTGCTAGTTGTCTGCATAGTTTTTGTAGCCTCATTCGGATACTTGGATGCATCCGCTGATCACAACTGTAACCATCAACATCCCAAGGCACACGAGGTAAGTTTTGCTGGTTAATCTTTAGTCTTATGTTTTTTATTTGCTTCTCGAAATCATTGATATATGTAATTTTTTTCTCATAAACTTACTAGGTACTCACGAATAGAGCCTTACTACAGGTTTACATTTTTTTGTTGTCACGATTAGGTCAGGTCATTGGCCAGTTGTATAACTTAGCTAGCAGTTTGCTTAAGCTGGCATTGATCAAAGGTTTTTAATTCCTTTTTTGCAAACTCAAATGAGGTATTCCCGCCGACAACAGTTTTTGTGTGTGTTTTTTTTTTAAACATCTACTTCCTTAAGTTTTCCCTTTGACCAAGCCGGGGCATGGGCATGTCGTGAAGTTGATTCCTTACACAGTTTTTAAATACCTACAAAAACAAGACTTGCATAATTACTTGCTTCAGGCAACTTTCAAGGTACTCCAGTGTGTAGGTAATAATTGCACTTTGCGTGTTTTAATTGTCATTTAAATAAACGCTGAAGCTAGACAAGAGATTGAAGAGGTTGTGATTAGTTTTAGAACTTATTTGCATAACGATTCGGTTATAATAAAATAGTTTTCCATCACAAACAAAATTAATAAATAAATTTAAATTCTCAAAGCATGCATTTAATGATTACCTATGATTCAGAGGAATAAGAAAAAGGTGAGCAAAACCAGCTTCCTATACCGTTTGCACAGAAAAATGAGTTTGAATAAATTTTGCGTAACCGTTTGATGTTATGTAGGTAAGTATGCACATTATGTACCTAGCTCTGCAACGGTTTGGTTTGTTCGATACCTAATCTATCGGGTTTTTGATTACAACTACTCCCACTTAGCTCATTATCCATAATTGGTCCTTGTTATAGACCAAGTTCTCAGGTTCGATATACACACAATGTACAGCGGTAGATAAACTATAGATACGCGATTTTTTCAGAGCCAAGATTTTTTTTGGTAAATAGACACTATTGGTAAATAAGGAAAATGGATACTACCTACATACGTCGAAAAAGTAGGTACGCGGTTGGGAGTTAGGTGCCTAACAAATATTAAAGTTTAAGGTGTTACATGAAAATATTGCAGACAAATAAAAAGTTGACATCATTTTTTACCGGCTTTTATTAAGCAAACAACTTTTCATATTTTGAAGAAAATTAAAGAAGTACCTAGTACTCTGGTGCTCTCTAATTAGGTTAGGTAGATAGGCTGCCGGTAGATCTTGTTCCCGTCACACTTAGATCAATGTTGATCCTCTGTGATACCCCGATGGATTGGACCATCCATTTAAAATAAATAACCTATGGAATCCTATGAACGGACCATCGAGCCATTTCGAGGCGTTGATAAAGTTCATTAAGTTTAAAATGTTATCATCTGTGGACTTCGAGATTTCTGCTAAATCGTTGAAGAAGTAGCTACCCAAAAATTGTTTCCTTATGTTGCAGAGTGCCGGACAGTGACCTAGGTAGTGAAGGGTGTCCTCCTCTACTTTTTCGTCTCCGCAGCCTCTGCATAGGTCTACAGTATTGAGTCCCATTTTGTTTTTATGATACCCTAAGAGATTATGTCCTGTGATAATTCCTATCAGAAGATGCAGGGATCTCTTTTTCAGGTTCATAATTTTGTCTGTTTTTTTTCTTATTGTAGCTAGGCCACAGATTCTTTGTAGTGGTACAAGTTGCAAGTGAGTTCCACCTGTCAATGGTAAGTTCCACTATTTTCTTGTTAATCGCCTGTTTAATGGCACAGGGTGGAATTTTAACAATGGAGTCTGTTAGGCTTGGATCTAACGATGAACCAGACCTTGCCAGTTCATCGGCTTTTTCATTAACGTCAATTCCACAGTGTCCAGGGACCCAACAGAGTCTGATGTTGTGCTGTGTGGCAAGAACTCTTAGCTCTTCACGACAGCATGAAACCTGTTTGGATTTGATTTCTGATGGCCTTGATCGCCGCCTGGCTGTCAATGTAAAAAGTGATATCAGCTCGTGGTATCACCATCATTAATATTTGCCCGGCACCCTTAATCACTGCCAGAACCTCCGCTTGGAAGACACTGCTGTAATCGGGGAGTCTATAAGATTTGGCTAAATTGGGGGTTTCTGAGAAGAATCCCGCACCTACACCCGTATCTATCTTCGATCCATCGGTGTATATTTCTACCACCGGTTCATCTGATTGTTGTAAACCAGCATCCCATTCCTCTCTTGTGGGGATGGAGACAGAAAACGGTTTTTCACATCTGTACGGGGTGTTGTGTAGTCTGTGCACACATACCCCTCCGTAAATTTATTGACAATTTGTGCGTGACCTACCGAGTTTCTTTTCCAGCTATTGGTTTGGCTTAGTCTTAGGGCACTATAGGCCGCAGTTTCTTGTAGAAGTAGATCTAGGGGCTTTAGGTTGAGTATCGTTTCCATTCCCGCAGTGGGTGTGGATCTCATTTCCCCTGTAATTCCTATACATGCTAGTCTTTGATTTTTATTAAGCGTTTTGCTTGTCCATCGCGCTTCACCAAACCAGGCTACCATATGTAAGGATCGGTCTTACAATGGCCGTGTACATCCACATTATGATCTTAGGGTTTGGACCCCAGGCCTTACCAAAGATCATGTTGCAGGAGTAAAAAGCGATCATGGCCTTCTGGGCTCTTTCTTTAGTGTTCAAACCCCAGTTTAGCTTTCAATGCCCAGATATTTAGCATGTTCTCAAAGACTAAGTCGGGTTCCTTCTATTGATGGTAGGTGCTCTCTAATTAACTTTGTTCTTTCAAATTTATCCAGGGTTGACCTAGATTTCCTTGCCAGCCCCAAGACTTGTAAATAAAAACTGAGTTTGTCGGTTCTAAACAAAACACCCTAGGGCTCTTTAAGACGCTTCGGATGTGCGAGTTGGACGGATTCGTCCGTTGCACAATCTACAACTCAGTTTAAGGTTCGGATGATCTTAAGTTTAAACTACCACTGTGAAACTGGAGGTAAAACGTTTACATCTTCTATTTTAATCTGTTTACCAAAAATTGTTTGTATTCCATTTATGTGCAAACAAACAATTTCCTTCAAAAACGCGAGCCCACAACAACAACATACAAAAAAAACTATCAAAGTCAAAAAGCATGTCAGTTTAACAGGTTTTTTTTTGTTACCACTCATGGCAGTTTAACATTTTATTCGTTACCCGAACTCGCGACAGCAAAAAAAATCTATCTACCTACTTCATGGCGAGTTCAATACGACGCCAGGTTTCAAAAAATACAGAATTTGTATGCAAGAATGTTTATAAGCGTATTTGACAAGTTTTACTCGTGTAAATGTTGCTTACTTAAAAGCTGCAAGAGCTTGACTAGGACATATTTGGAAAATTTTCCACGTCTAGATTTTCCCTACTGAAAACTTACTAGTGCCTTGTCCAAACTATACATTTTTCTAATTGGGATTGACCAGTTTTTGCAGTATTAGTTTTCAAAAACACAATTTTGAAAAAAAAATGAAAACAAACTTTTCAAACAAATTGTTTTCAAATTGCTCTCAATTGTTAGTCAAACACTCAAAACTAGATACTTTTGATTTAATTGTTATGGCTGTTTTTTTAGTTATTGTTTTGTATGTATAACAACTTAGCTCTCGTCTGTTACTCGACTAATGAAGGCTTCTTCTTTTAAATAAGTTTAAACAGAACTTGGAGAATTACAGAAAGGATGACCATGCATATCTCACTTTTATAGGGATACTACGTATTAGCTGTAAATCTGCATTATTTATGAAATTGTGGATTGATTTATTTATTTTTGGCCTGCATACTCCATCCAGTGACAAATTTGTATTACACTGTTCTTACCCTATTACTAGTAAGGCCCAACGATGCATTATCCACCATAGTCCAGTCAAATCGTCACCTGGAGTACCAGTTTAAGGACAAAAATGAAGAAGATTTTTTGCCAAAAAGTCAACAAATTATACACTACCAAAATTACCTTCTACACTTTATATAACAAACAATTTCCTACAAAAATGGTTTACACATAATTTTTGTATAATTAACGGTTTGACCACTAGAATACGGTGAAAAAAGACCAACATTTCGTACTTTTTGGAAAACACAGTTCTCTCGTTTGACCTAAGCTACTGCTTAAACAACATTAAATTCTCTACAAGTTTGTCACGTTCATGATTTAAATTTGGTGTTTTTTTTTTTTGCGATTTTGGCTGTGAAGCCATATCCGTAGGAAGTAGCAAAGTTGGAATTTGGATTCAGTGACCCTTAAAAAAGAGAAAAAAAAACTTCTATATTTTTTTCCTGGCCAAAACACCATTTGACTGGACTACCACTGTATTGCCTAAAAACGCATGATTAGCTTATAAAAGGTTAGCTAACTGCGTTTTATGAGATTGCCTACATTGAATTACACCACTATTGTAAGGTTTGGTAGTTATGAAAATACTGGTCAAAATCTAATAAGTGATTACCTTGGCCCCAGAGCAAGGTGTAAGGGTTAAAAAGATGTAAATGTAATTGACTTTGATGCAAACACTTTATCAAAATTCATCATAATGAGATTATTCAAAAGGTTTTTTTTTTTCTAGTTAAGCTAAGTATACAGATCCTCAAAAAAAAAAAAAAAAAAAAAAAACAAAAAAGAACGTCTTGAAGAATAATAAAATCAAAACTATTTAACACGTTCTTGCACTAAGAATGAACTCGATGCATATAAAATTCTTGAAATCTGCAAGGAAAAAGTAAAAAAATTATAAAATTCAAAAGTAGACAGCCAAGCGTGTGACGACGACATGACAACATACGTTCTTATATAGGTAGCAAACTGAATTTTTCTCTCCTGACCAAAATGAATTCAAATCATTCGATTTAAAAATGTACAGGGTGAAATGGTGGAAGGTGTTCCGAAGGAGGGGTTGTGAAAGGAGGAGTGCTTAAGACGTCTTTTTAACAAGGAAAAATCAAGTGCAATGTCCAGGCTGTTACTAGTTTGTGTGAAAGATCACAGATTTATTGCGTTGATAGACTGCACTAACTAGTGTTTAACCAAACAAAATCTTAGCGGAGCAACCTCCTTAGCACGTATTCAAATCATTGAATCTTGTTTTATGTACATTACATTCTTACGATATTAAATTAGAAAACAATTACTTGAACAAAAGTGAAAGGTGCTGAAATACCTATTTAATTGGTATTCCAGTACCATGTTTATAATTAGCAAAATAAAAATCCCCGCATAACACACGAAAATTAAATAATGTGTGCAATGGGAAATACCATTCCATCCATTAATATAATTATAGGTCTTGAAATATCACTGCATCATGTCAGACTAGACTATTACTTGTACCAAGAATAAAACTCCCACTTTGACTCCCACTCTTTCTATCAAACAAAATTAAAACCGTTTTGACCATCAAATCTTCTGTAGTTCGTGCAAGTCTGTAATATAGAAAAAAACGCTCTCTTTCTACATGAAAAGTAGAAGCAACTGAGAAAATTTGATTTACTCATCATCTATCTCTCAAATCAATTGCTTAATGCAAGTAATGCATGTAAATGAACTATCCCAATAGTTCTACCTACATATTCCTTCTCCCACAATTCTTCAAGCTTATTGAACTGCATAGGGTCAAAAAACTTCTTTTGACGGAATAGGAAAATTCAGATGCTTAAATAACATCATTTGATGACGTCGACAATGAGTAGAATGTATACAAACTAACAAAAGCTTTTTCTAGCTGGTTTTAATGAGAATTTAAAAACAACTTAAAAAATCTGGTAGAATAAAAGCTTTTAATAGTTTTGTATAGATTCGATTTGATGAGCATTGTCAATTCAGAATGCATTCATGCTTAAAAAAAACCGCTGTTCGAACTTGATTTTCTTCAATCTATCAATCAATGTTCCATATATCAGTCGATTGGAAAGGAAAAAAAGCTCAGTGACCTTGAAACAAGTAAGTATCAATTTCGCTTTTTGTTAGCAATAAATTTTTTTCAAAATCTAATTTGCAGGAAACAATTGAAACAAACAGGATTGAAATAGATATATGCACATAACCTACTTTTCATCGAAAACTGTTATAGCCCCACGAAAAGGTCTGTTTTCGTTCCAGGAATTTGTGTCAATGAAATAGATATCCACCAACGTATACCTGCTTTCGATCGACATCTATTAGCTATGTAAAGGTCCATTTTCGTTCCAGAAATTTGCTTGAGTTTTCACGAATTTCAGTCCGAACGTATTGGCGTCCGTTTTTGTCACTAAAGTGAGAGCTAGCGAGACTAAAAAGATCTAAAAAAAATGTCCTCCATCTGTGAATTTCTGTGCAAGAAATTTCTGTGGGTAGAAAATCAATCGTATGGAAAACTTCAATTTAAAAGTAAAAAACATAAAAGACATACATACATCATGTTGTCATACACCTTGCGGGAATATTTGTAATTTCTGTAAATTTGAATTCCTGTAGTTTTTCGTTGTTGACTTTCCTTTGAAGGATTTGCATCTCAAACCTCAAACAACTGAAAAGTTGTCAACTTGTGATTTACTGATTACTGTGCGGAATGGAACAAAACAAGAACAGAGCTTATGTTGGATTTGAGAGAAATACCAATTCGAATATCCTGCCTTTTGATTTCAAACGGGTTAACCGAAGCTATGTTCCCTCTTTATAGGGGCTATTGTCAGGGTTGCCGTTCTAGCTACTTTGTCGCTAGATCTAGCGACAACAAATATTTTTATGTCGCTTATTTCTAGCTTCTTTTGAAGGTTAGCATTTGTGAGTTTCGACACGCAAATACTTTTTGTTTTATGTAATGGCCCTGGTGATCTTATATTGCTGGCACTTAAACTGATTTGATATTTTCTATTTACAATAATTGGGTACTGAAATTCACCACACACAGGCACAAAACATATGCAAAATGTATGTGCGAGTAAGCGCAGTAGTCTAATTTAAGCAATTACTGTTTCAAATTTATTATAGAACTATACTTGTTAATTTACTTTGAATTTTTAAACAAAAAAAAAAGTTATTCAAAGAGAATTTTTTTTATAACAGTTATTTACCAATTTTTTTCTAGCGACTTTTTGTCCCTCGAATTTCAACCAATCTAGCGACTGTTAAAGCTTGGTCTAGCATCCTTTCATTTCAGCTTGCGGCAACACTGGCTGTTGTATGAAAAAACAAATACACATAAGAAAAGGTACATAAGGAGAAAAAACATGGCAGTCCCCAACGGAAAAGTTCTGAACCTGATTGCATTGGTCCTTTGTTTTGTTTATCATATTTTCCTATAAATCCCAAAATTCGTTTTCATCTACTTAAATCCGGAAGTTGGAAGCCTCATCTCGGAGTAATACTTTTTTTTATTTTGAAGAGTTCAATTATGTTAAGCTAAACGAAGAACCGATATTGAAAGAAAATTGAAGGAATAATTAAATTTTATCGGTGCCAATTAATATTTCGTAATTATCAATCCACTGAGACTATTAATTTTACTAGACCATTCTTCATTTGTGTCTTGCTGAGTCCTGAACTTATTTTTGTTTATAGAACGTTCATAATGAAGATGGATGTGGTAATGAAATTTTCTAACAACCATCAGATGAGCATAATACAGGAACGGATTCTATTCTAAAGCATTGAAGGTGGCAGCATAAGCAAAGATTCCCATAACAGTTGCGTTTAATTAGCTAGGTACATTGCGTCGTTGTGGTTTGGTTTGCTTTGCATTTGAAAATCTGTAACAGCATGTAGGTTGTAGTAGGTACATATATTATCATTATTAATTATACACTAAGTGCGCGGAAGAGATTGTTTGCTTTTGATGGTATTGCAGTGTAAATGCATGAGACTATGCTGGGCTTACGTTTGCTGAAGTCACTTTATCAATTGTTTATGATGTTGGATGTGTATATGGGAATCTTACAAAGCTCCATCATCGCAGCAGCAACAATTCACCTTTGTTCAGTGTTCGCCAACGCCAACGCCAACGTTAGAGAGGCCACCAATGAACCCACCAACTTAGCCACAACTATACGCTCTTCTGTACGAACATGAATAGCACACGTAAGAATGATGTTGTTATATTCATGTTGTCAAATCCATTTCTCAATTAGTCGACGCGATTTGATTATTGTGTGTTAATGTGATGAATGCCTTATCCATCTATCAGAATGACAAAGCTCAGGGGTTATGATGGAGGTACCTAAAATAATTTATTAATGTAATGCCTTTCAAAGGCAAACATTTTATATTTTCTCGTAATGGAGTACCTATAACTTAGCTTCTTGTATGTCTACATATGCAGCAATTGCAATATAATAGCGTAGCCTTCAGGACTTATGAAATTCTAATTATTGTAAACTTTGATGCAAATGACGTGATGATGAAATTGAAGGCAGGATTTGTCAATTATAGAAAAGTAACTGAAGCTAGAAAAGAAATGCACATGAAGATTAAAAGATATGTGTGATTTTATTGACAGGGTACATATATTTTAGTGAGGGAAATGTTTCCTGGAAAAGTAGAGGCAGGGACGAAAATACCTAGGTACACATATTATGTGATCAATGACTCTTCGCATTAATAATGTAGGTTATCGGTGTATTTTAGTCATAATTGAATGACATTAAGTTATGCCGAGAGGCTTTTTAATTTCAATAACCCTTAATTTTTGTCCTTGCTGCTGCCAGATTAAGGTTAATAGACGTTATGCCGGGAGGCTTTTTGATTTGATTACGTTTAATGTTTGTTCTCGTTACTTCGAGATAATAATTTTTTTTTCATTAATTAAAGCCTTAATATCGAACCATATAAAAATAAATTAAAGGAATTTGGTATTTCTCCACATTCTGTTAAATAAAATGTGTTTTTTGAAAGTAAATCAGCTATGAGTAGGTATTGAATACATCTTTTGTATTGGTTTAAAAATGAGACTTCTTGAGTTATTTAATGTTGAATGCTTTAAGCTGGTCGCGTCACATATTTCTAAACCATTTTTTCTGCCCGTGATGGTTTAGCCAAATTGATATAGAATTGGAAAAATTTACAAGACTCAAGTAAGCCATCAACAGTAATCCTCCGGTGTCTACCTGAAGCATTTAATTTTAATTACAATAAGTAAAATTGCCTTGTCTTGTATTGAATGGCAAACATTAGCTGCCATGGATATTTCAGTCATCCAATAAGCTTTAGTTTCCTGATGAGTTTCCAATACATCAATATACCTTCGCCTGAAGAACCTACCTTTCAGCAATCTATTTTTACATCTGTGACAAAACTTAAAGGATATAAAATTCTTGAAATGAATAATGAGGTCCGGGAAGAAAACTTTGCCAGTTTCAGTTTCGTATAAACGAGTACCCATATATCGCTTGTATTTATGTACGAAGCAAGTAATAATAATAATAATTTTACCTATATGCCTGTAAGACCTCAGGTCTTTAAATGCAATGCACGGCACTAGTTACAAGGAATAGATTTTTGTTGCCACCTATACCTAAAGTATAGTGAAGCCGAATTAAAAACAGAATTAAAAGGGAATAACAGTCCAGCCTTTCCAATGGCTTTGCTGTAAGCTTCTTTAAATGATCATTTTGTATGTTTTGGTGCATTTTTTCTTATAATTTGTCGTGGCCAAAGTCACTAAAAATGAAGGCTAAACTTACCCCATCACATGCCATCGTCTATACAAAAATGCATCGTGGTTTGTTCGGATGCTTAAAACTTGAAAATGACCTGACCATGTATAATTACTTCTGCGGATTTGTTCCTTATTGCTACGTAGTGGTTTAGGAAAAAAGAAAAGTCGAAAAAATAACAACAGGTGGCGTTGTAGCTGCACATTTCGTTTTGCAGTATGCATAACTCGAGAACGGATCGTTCGATTTTCAAGATTTTGAGCTTGATGGATTTGTATTGTCCCAACACATCGCATTGAGTTAAGATTTTCGAACAAATGTGTCAATGTTGAAGGAGTATATAACGGAAATAGTGACATTTTCTTCCTTGATGCACCCAGTTGAACTGGAAAAAGCATTCTTGATTTTTTTTATAATTTTAACTATATGCCTGTTATATATTTAATTGATGAGGTTTTGAATATGCATGCAAGACATCAGGTCTTTTAAATGCAGTGCACGGTACTAGTTACAAGAAATAGAAGGAAAGGAAAACAATTTTGTTGGCACAGTGGAAGATGTTAATTATCTCATGAAATTCCACGAGAGGCATCCAGTTGGAATTGGGGAATATGAAAAAGAATGCTACGATACATACGAGATATGAGATTGCTTTGGTACTTGCCTCTAATAGTATTGCGGCTATGTTTTCAGAAAGGCGATCGAAGCATTCTGCATTGAAATTGTCATTGAATCTGCAAGTGGATATAGTGTAGAACATACATGCAACATTTCAAAGAAGTCTGCCATGGCGAAATTATTGCAGCAATGTAAGATTACCATGTAGGACGGGGTGGACAATGGCTCACAAACGCGCATATGAAAAGCCCTGAGTCAAACGTTGAAAATTTACGGAATGAAGAATAACGTTTCGACGGCGCAATAATTTTGATGTCACGTGATTTTCGTCAAACGCTGCCTGTCATTCCAAGATCAACTCCGCCAGATAAATTGAACACTTGCCTGAAGGCGTCTGCTTTATGGCGATATGTGAAGAAATTGATATTGGAAACGAACATACGAGTTTTCCAGCCAATCGGTGTCGATGGGCAATGGCGTAATTCTAGTCGACGTAGTCACAGGCCTGATTGAATTTCCACCGATTTTTTGCCAATTTATAGTGACGATGCCGAAAGAGCTCAAGTCTAATGTTTTATCATATATCGCTTTGATCATAACTGGCTGAGTGCACAAGCGATTTAAGCTGTCGATCAATAAAATTTCGTCATTCAAAATCAAATCGCCGATTTGTATGAATGTATCATACAAATCCGTCGACTCCTTGATGCATGAAAACGAAGCCACAAACTATTCCACGAAATTTTTGAATTCTTTGGATGTTCCCGGTTTGCCTCCACACAATTGGAAATCGATGCACATAAACTTTGTAACGGAAAGCCTTTGATTGTTTAGAATCTGAAAACAAATGTCATTCAAGCGACGATTTTGAGGCGAAAATTCAAAGGCGAGTATGTTTCCATTCCTAACTCCGAGCGATTTGGATTTTTTATTTAAGCGACTTCAGTTTCCCGCGCATCTTGCTTTCGCCGAGAGAGTTAATACGTCGAAAGGACAATTGCTGGATCAACTTTTTTACAATCTTGAATTCCCATGTGTCTCACGTGGTCAATTGTATGTGGCGCGCTTACGTGTCGGCAAACATCCTGCCTTGTACTGGGCAAATGGCGGGTTGACCGACGCGTCAACCATTGGGGTTTGTTTGAAACACTTGGACATTGTGATACTCAAATTATATCCATTGTATTAAATAAAAAATTTGAATACATAATTTGAATTGTTGCTATAGTATTAATTCCACTGATAGTTTAACTGATGAATGATAAATCGGCTCTAATTTACACAATTTTAGAAAGAAAGCTTAAAGAGATTATTAAAGTCTTTATATTCAAATTTTTGTTTGGACAAAATGTTAATTCACTGATTAATGTCATCCCATCTGGCCAATTTACCCAGCGTCAGGGTACCTAATTTGTCCAAAGTAAATTTCTTACTTTGCCGTTCTTGTATCAATTGCCGTAAGACGCTTTGGTAATATTTAATTAGTTTTCTTCAACATTTGTATATTCTCAATATCAAGACTATCCTTGAAATTCATACAGAGACGAAACGCACTTAAGACTGTAAGATTAAAGTTTTATATCTCCGCAGTAATAGCTTTTTTTTTAAATTGAAGCACCCACTCAGATTCAAGTCCAGAAGGTGACTTATGCCTGCAACATTCAACGTATCATAATGAACAAAATCTCAAGCAACACTACACAACACATTGAGTAGATTATAAAAGTTCTCACAGTTCTTAAAGTTATGCGATGCCTGGCTACATCTGTTTTTGCACCAAAGCTATTATAGTGCATCATAGATATTAACTTAAGCTTGTGGGAAATAAACAATGGAAAACTGTATCTTTTTACTTTACAGAGATACCTTAGGTATGAGGGGACGAGGGCGAAGGAGGGGGGCTGTGGAAAAATAAAACAGGTTGGATGCACTTGCATTGACAATAAACACTTAATGGGTGTGTCATAGTGTTGTCTTACTATACCTAAACACTTGCTTTTGTAAAGTTATATCTCTATACTTAAGTCAATATAATAACAACGACAACTTTGTAGCTAAAAAAAAGAAAAACAACAAAGTTGAATTGAAGTGCATACCACCTCTTTGGTTTTACCTCTGTTTTAGTTTGGCAGAGATAAACGGTTTCGATTAAATGTTTAATGAAAGTGAGTTTTAGTGCAACACAAATTTAAATATGACTGACTATTGACAAACAAACATCGTAAGCATTTGCATTATAATTTTAAGCAGAGATTTAAAAACAATAGCAAGTTTATATAAAAAGGATTTTAATAATTGCATAGGTGGGTCTTAAATAGATATATGTATGTAATGGGATATATGCTTCAATAGCTGTCGTTCTGTTGGATATGTTGGAAAACAATTCCTAAAGTTTGTTTAGATTTTTATTTAATCCTCCTTGCCCCGTTTTTTTTATATTAAAGGGGTCTTGCACGTTTCCAATTACTTTTTTTGAAGATTCCTTAAAGAAGGAAGGGTTTTCTTCATCTTCAATCTTCATTTTTAACATTTTATTTTATTAAATAGTAATAGCCCGTATCGTAATGGTTAGTGCGTTAGGCTGTCACGCTGGAGGTCTGGGTTAAATTCCCAGCCTCGTCCACCTAAAAACTAAAAAGTATTATTCAGGGGTACTGCCGCTTGCAAGGAATTGACAAATCCTCCAAGAGTATCACTTGTCATGCATAAGTGCTTCTCGTCTAGCCGTTCGGATTCGGCATAGAATTGTAGGTCCCTTTCCTTCCATTCCTGTCGACACGCGCACACAGGAATGGTTGCGAGTTGTTAGTCACTAGGCCGTGGTTCTTCGCGAGCCGTTGCACCACCCAATTTAACTATTTTTTTTTATTATACAAGATGGAAGGCAGGGGAAAATCACGAAAATCGATATTTCCATGATTTACATTCCAAAACTAAAATAATAAAAATCCAAATGCAGTGTTATAGTACTAGTATAGGTACTAGGTCCATGATTTTATCTTGATAGTCCTCCTTCTTATCTTTCCACTCCATTTTACTGCTTCTAAAATTATTTCGCTTCTTATTTGTCAGTTTAAAGTTTTGAAAATTCCATGTTTTATGCCCGACTCACTAAAATTAAGACCCTCAATTTTGTTTGTTTTTTTTTTTTGTCTAATAATGACTGACACCAAAAAATATTATTGAAAAACAAATAGGAATAAAAGAACCTAATGCCCAGAGAGAATCTAAAAAAAAACGAAAAAAAAGGAAATCCTAGTCCACCTACGCAATAATTTCTGGAGTTGTGGTCACTTATACTTTTAATTGAATTATATTCAGTCACTCCTCTTAAAACAGAAGTAATTTTTATTTCTAAATTTCTTCGTTGTTAATTATAACGCATCATCAAATAATTTTTTTTATTCAAAAATAAATTGCGCTCATTAAAGGACACAAACGTGAATTAAATTGATTTGAAATATTGACACAATCTTTTCTTAGATCCGAAAGTTTTCAAACTGCTGCAAACACCTCGATTCGTGACCAAATTCAACAATTCGTTATTGTTAATTAATATTGAATTCTGGAGAAAAGAGACAAACTTTGATTGGAATTAATTTTTTCTCGCTGAGAGAATTTGGTATCAAGGAATATTAAGATGTCTGTTAAGTAAGCATTACCACTTCAAAATTTCAGGAATCTAACAATTGGATTAACTGTCGTGAATTTGTCGTAAATTTGTCCGACCTTTTTTTTTTTAAATAACCCTGGGTAATGCTAACTTGACAGTCAAGTAAGCATTACACACCCTCAAAAAAAATTAAAAAAAAAAAAAATATGCCAATAATTGTCGTGAATTTGTTGTAAATTTGTCGTGAAACAAAAAAAATTGTACAAAAAAAAATTCAATAAATCTAGCACTACCAAAACTTTTTACCTATGTAGAAGATTTTTTTTTTTAAAGTTATCCAAACAATTGTCGTAAGACATCCTTAGAAAAGTTACGTACTCAAATAACTTGTCGTGCCCTTTTCCCCCAAAAAAATCACCTTTTTATGACTTAACCCCCTTAAATCGTATTTTTTCATAAAATCTAGCACTACCATACGAAAACTTTGTTCCTAGAAGGTTTTTTGATATGAAATTTATCTAAACAATTGTCGAAAGACGTCTTTAGATAAGTCACGTGCTCAAATAATTTGTCGTTGTTTAGATAAATTTCATATCAAAAAATCTTCTAGGAAAAAAGTTTCCGTATGGTAGTGGTGGAAGAGTAGTGCTAGATTTTGTAAAAAAATGCGATTTTAGGGGGTTTAGTCATAAAAAGGTGATTTTTTTTGAAAAAAAAAGGCACGAAAAATTATTTGAGTACGTTAATTATCTAAAGACGTCTTACGACAATTGTTCAGATACTTTTTTTTTTTTTGAATCTTCTAGGAAAAAGATTTATTAAAAAAAAATGCGATTTTAGAGGGTTAGGGGTTTTTTATTTTTTCTCAGAAAATAAAAATGGTACAAAATTTTTTTTTTTTTTTTTGAGGGTGTGTAATGCTAACTTGACTGTCAAGTTAGCATTACCCAGGGTTATTTTTTAAAAAAAAGGTCGGACAAAATTTTTTCTTTCACGACAAATTTACGAAAATTCACGACAATTATTGGCATCTTCATTTTTTTATTTTAGAATTTTTTTTGAGGGTGGGTAGCATTACCCAGGGTTAATTTTTAAAAAATAGGCGCGCTTTCACATCAAAGGAGAATGCCCAAAAATGTATGGGCGAAAAACCCAGAGTCGATTAAGAAAAGTCATACATGGTTTGAAAGGACATTAATTGTAGATGACAAATATGGAATCATTTTCTTAAAAAGTTATCCCCGGGACTGGATATGACAATTTAAAATTTTTAAAAACACGGTGTTTCTTCATGTAAAAAAAAGTAAAATATGGCACATCTTCATATTGTAGCTGATTCATGTTGTTATAAATCAGCAACCACTAGATAATTATGCCTTCATTGATAAAATGGCGGTTATCACTTATACCTTTACTCAACAGTTTCGATAAAAATAGTTACCTACCTAAGCATGCACAAAAGTTTTAGGCAATAGTATGTGCGTAAGAATTAAGAAGAACTTATAAATCATTCGCATATTGTTATAATAATGAATAAATTAGACCTGTCTTTTCGTTACTACATAAATATGTAATTATAAAGCTCCGAAATGAAAACGAAATCGGTAAAACTAATCATTTTTCATCGGCAGTGGTACAATTCCGAAATGTTTTGTTTTCATAATTGATTCCGGAATTTTCTAATTGATTTCTTGGATAAGAGTACTTTTGATATATTGACGACACTAGTAAAAGTAATGTACCAATTTATAACTGTTAACAAATTTTCGCATTAAAAGAATGCAAATGCAACATTCAAGGTACATGTATTTCCTCCTATACCTTCCTATACTGTTGCTACCTCACATTCCAAAAAAAAAATATAGCGTCCGCCACGCTTTTAACAATTTTTTTTACAAACCTTGTATTTTTGAGCACTGCCTTATGAAAATCAGTTTTTTTGGAAAAATAGTTTTCGAAGCCTTGTCTTAATAGAAACGTTGTTTTGCCAAACTCTTGCGAATTACCTACCATGTGCCGAGTAGATATGTAGGTGTTTTTTTTTAATCAATACCTGTTCTTTTCTGTACTGCCCTCACCAATGTTGTATACATGAAAAAACACCTTGCTATTAAAAATAAATAAATTGTCATAGCCAGCCCCGGGGATAATTTTTAAAGAAAATAATTTCATATTTGATATCTACAGTCAATGCCCTTTCAAACCATATATGTTTTTTTCTTATCGACTCTGGGTTTTTTTTTTGGGCACTCTCCTTTACGACAAATTCACGACGATTAATCCAATTATTAAATTCCTGAAATTTTGAAGTGGTAAGCTAACTTGACAGACATTATATTTAGATCTATTGTGGAATATGCCTGCATTTGTTATCAACAAATCGCTACTTCTATGGATTTAGAAAACTTCATTTTTGATGAATATAAAACTTTTCCAATCCATTCCCTCACGCTTTCAATGTGGAACAAATATTTATGATAATCTCATTAAGTATCTAGCAAGTATGAAAGACTCTGGGTTTGGGTGTTTTCAAACATTTATCAAATAACTCCCAACCTATAAAAGGCTCCCTTGGTTTATACGTCCTCACCCACAGACACTTTATTGTTAAGTTAGACGTTGTGGAGCGTAAAAAAAAACACTTCACAAACCAACGAAAATTTGATGCTTTTAGTGTAGGTATTCATAATAGAAACAGCACGCTGAGTCTAAATTGTATGTACCTAAGTTATTTTCCAATCCGTTTAATTATTTTGATTTGATTGAATTGCTATCTCTTTCCTTATTTCAGTGCTTGCTGAAGACAGTTATATTTTTATATTTTAATTTGAACCGACTGTACCTACAAATCAAAGTGTTTTACTTATTTTAGAGGTATAATTTTCCATTAAATTTTAATTTAATCAAATTTAAGTTAAAACAGATTAGTTTGATAAATTTTAAATCACAATAGCAGTTTGATCATCAAACGCCAATTGTGGTGTCCGCATATCCCAATTAATGCTTTTAAATTGATTACCTACATAAAAAGAATAACATCCATATTAATTAACTTCAAATTTTGAATATCCCTAAAAAAACTGTTTTTATTCAATTGAAAGTACTTGTATCTTTTATATATTTGTTTTCCATTTTTATCTCTATGTATCGTCACAGCCACACAATAAGTAGGTACAAATCTGATATTTTAACTTTTTTTACTTTCCAATTTATTATAATTCGTTCTGCATTCTGCTATACCAACAAACAAAGTAAGTCATATCGCATGTTTACGTAAACCGACAAAAATAAATATTAATTTATTATTTTTCTCAACAAGAAGAAACAAAAAACTGCATAGTTTTTTATTTATATATCGAGAAGATGTAAAAAGTCATCCAGATTTGATAAATTAATTTTATACAGAATGTATGGAAAAGTGAAAAAAATAGCTTTTGTTGCATTTTTTGTATCTATTATGTAAAAAAAATTAGTAAAAATGGAAATGTTTTCTCCCGTATACGAAAATAACGTTTACGTAATCGCCACCAATAAAAATGTTATAGTGGATCCAATTCACTTTTTAAATTCTGTTGGTTTCTTTACATTTTAATAGATTACAGGAGACCTTAAAAGCAGTGCTTATTGATGCCTCAAATGATTTCACCTTTGACTCAAGATCTATCACCGAGTCTGGACTTATGTTCGGTATATTGCCCAGTTTAGATTTTACAACTTGACTGAATTTCTTCCAGTCTATTCTTTTGGGATTTCTATAAGGGGATTTATTTTCGGTTTTGAAATTAATGTTGAAGAGTATCCATCTGTGGTCCGAAAAAGATTTCAGAAGGGATACCCTCCAGTTTTCTACTATTAGATTCATTTTGTTATTTACGATCGTAACATCCAGTGCGTCCTCCCAGTCTTCATGATTATCCGAGCTCGGAAATACAAAGGTGGGAGTGCTACCTCTGTTGCAGACCGTCAGGTTATTTTCAATAATAAAATCAAAAAGAGACTCACCTCGTTCATTGATCTCTGAACTACCCCATAGGGTATGTCGTGCATAAGCATCATTACCAATCACAAGGTTAGTCCCTTTGGCTTTAGCTTCATTTGTAAGGGTTCGCAACTCTTCTGGCGGTGACTGCCTGTCATGGGCCGAGTACGCCGAGGCCAACAATAAGCCGTCTGCATTTTTATCCTCCAACCTTACAACTTTTAGATTAGGAGTGCTAAGATTTGGACACAAAAAAGCTTTTAAGTGTTTTTTAGCTAAAATAGAAGTTCTAGGCTTACCTTGGTCTGGGCTTGCGATTTTATAAAACAGGTCGTATTGGTGATCTTGGAGGCCTCTTACTCTGAGTCCATTCACCCATGGTTCTTGAATGACCGCTACGTCGACATTTTCGTCCCTCAAGAAAACCCGCAGATTATCCGAGGCACATTTAGAGTGCTTCAGATTAATCTGTACGACTCGCAGCAAGTTTTTAATTTTGTGAGCAGCCTGCACAGTCAGGGCCCGGCGGCTCGCTAGGGACAACGACATCACCAACAACTTCGTCGATCTCGACTTTGTCATCAGCTTTGTCGGGGTCTTCTCCCTGACTATGCAAGATTTTAAGGCGGATTATACGTATGCCAAACTTCAGCTTGAAATCGGCCTTCTCGAGAGCTCCCCGGCTTTCTTCGCTGATCCTCAGAAGATAAGATCCGCTGTTCTTCTGCGGTTCCTCTGCCTTAATGACAGCCCAGTCATGCATAGGAACCAGCGGATTTAGCCTCTGAAGTCCGCGGATCAGCTCTTGTCCGCTCGGCTTGATTCCCATGAGGGGCAACCAAATGCGAGCCATTGGTTGTCCAGGGATATCCTTAGCTGGGATAAGCTTGAGCTTTAAGCCCTTCCAGTCATTGCTGATCTTAGCAACGCTTTTACTAAGGAAATCCCTAGAGAACCCGTCCTCACACTTAATTACCCTATATCCCCTGAGCACCTCACTAGAGTCGAAACCAGGATAGGGACCCTCACTTTCCGATAAAGTGTATAAAAACACCATCTCTGAGAGCTTGGCCTCGATGAGGTTCCACACAGCCAACAGACCTTTGTTGTTTGTGGAGAGCTCATCCACAACCGTGACCTGGAGATCGTCTCTGACAACTTCCGGAGCATGCGGTTGCTCTGCTCTCAGAGGTGGCATTTGTTCACTCCTAATAGGGTTGTCTAGCCTACTCTTCTTCTGCAGTTGTGTGGTCTCTTCTTGAGACCCATTCCGCTTGAGGGCGTTTTCTTGTATAGCCAGAAGACCGTTGTAATCTTCAACGATCTTCTGGTACATTATTTTGTCAGCGGCGTCCCTTTCATGGACCGTTCCAGCTTCCTAATTCTTGGCTATCTTGTCAAGAAAGTAGGTAGCTCTCTTGAACTGGGCCCTGAGAAGGGCGCTCGCTGATTGTCTTTTGGTTTTGCGGGCTTTATTGGTGGGTTTGGAAAGTACAGGGGTACTAAGTCTAGCACTGCCTGTGCTTCCTGAAGGTCCTGGTGGCCCATAAGTACCGAGACTTCCGGTGCTCACTGAGCTACCCTTAAGGGTTTCTTGGCTAGAGGCCAAGAGTTCATCCTCTGTGTCGGCGGATGGTTCTACGTCTGTATTGTCAGTATCGTCCATAGTGTAAAGCAAAAAAATTTGATTCCCACGAGTAGGTCGGAAAGGAAAAGTCAGCCCCGGCAGAGCCGATATACCGGGGTAAGGCAAAGAATATGACGGACCCTGCCAAGGCGTCCGAAAGAGCTCGTTAGAGACTGGTTTACCCCCCAGCCTTCCATTTCTTCGGCACGGATTATGAAAACGCTCACACCACCACTGAAAATTAGGGATCCCGTATCTATGGTCAAATCGCATTGCTGAGTGTTGAACTATTAAAAAGTAAAGGAACACTACAACAATTCGACCTGACCTTAGCTGATCCCCATCTTGACATCGCACAAGATTAGCTGTGGTGATCATTACCGCCCGGCACCCACTAGGAGGGTTTGATACGAGGATTTTTGCCGAGCTAGTCAGTATATAGGTAGGTAAAATGTGACATCACCTATATTTTGTACTTTAGCTATTTACAATAGTAAAATTTGTATATTTTTTTGTAAATAGCTTACAAAATTCTAACAGCCATATTATTGACTTGTGTCAAAACTAGTTTGACGGCAAAACTAGTTCAATAAAAGTTTCAAGTCCCAAGTTTTGGACAAATCGGTATTATTAACTAAAGTTTTGGTGTTTTAAACTCAAAATATTGAAACTGGGATATCAAAGCTTTCATAAATAATATCAATATGTATAAAACTTGCAACTTGAAATCTCCATAAAACTAGTTTTGATTTTAAACTAGTTTTGAAAAACTCAAAAATATGGATGTAAGAATCTTACTTATAAAACTTTTGTTCATAACTCATCGGTATTAATTATCTAGGCCAATTATTTCAAACACACACTATTGGCTAGAAAAATACCAAAAATCAAGTTAGTGTATTTAAAAAAACCATGGTTTCAAAGAATATAAAAAGGCAAATTAGGTGTCGATTTTGAGTGCAAGAATTTTTCGAATTAAAACAATTTTGAAAATTTTTTCTTACAACATTTTGATTTTTGCTTTTAAAAGGGTAGTTTTAAAAATCTCAAAATTACACAACATTTAGATGGTATAGGTATATATTTTTGTATAAATTTGAAATCGATATCATTGTTTGATTTTCCAAAATCTTAACAAACCCAAAATCTATCTATCTATCTATCTATCTATCTATCTATCTATCTATCTATCTATCTATCTATCTATCTATCTATCTATCTATCTATCTATCTATCTATCTATCTATCTATCTATCTATCTATCTATCTATCTATCTATCTATCTATCTATCTATCTATCTATCTATCTATCTATCTATCTATCTATCTATCTATCTATCTATCTATCTATCCTATCTTTCTATCTATCTATCTATCTATCTATTAATCTATCTATCCTATCTTTCTATCTATCTATCTATATATCTATCTATCGATATCATTGTTTGGTTTTCAAAATATTTGAGTTGAAAAACATTTATTAAGAATTTTTAATAGTTTTTGTTCCAGTTCTTTTGCTCTAAAAAAAACTGTTTATTGAATTTAAAAAAAAAAAATAACAGTTGTTGACTACGTCATTATATGTAAAAAATAGACTGGGTTCGGAATCAATTTTTGTTCTTGAAATATTTGAGACGATAATTATTTTTCAACTGTTTTATCTGTTCATTTTTTTTTTTTTTTAATATTTACCAATTTGGTATTGTGTAATTATGTGTAAAATAAAATTAGTCTGAAGTGAATATCTTATTTCGTTCTCGAGATATTCCAGATAAATGACATTTTACAGCTCCTTTTTAAATTGCTGTAGTAAAAAACGGTTTATTGAATTTGTTAGAAAACCTTTTCAGCACGTTATGACAACATTATCTGTAAAATACAATTTATCCGAGGTCGATATCTTTATTCGTTTTTGAGATATGGTGGACGAAAAAAGTACCCCGAACAAACGTACATACACACATACAGACATCTTGCTAAAAACGATGAATTCTGATTCTAGAGACCTCAAAACGTGAAGATATGTCAACATTTTCAATTCGACAAATCGCACCAATTACAATAACTTCCAATGTGAAGTTAAAAATAAAGATTAAAAAAAAAAAAAAATTATGTTGATTTAATATACTAGGTGATTGGTATAAGGTGCACCAAAAAGCTGTAACGAGAAGGTTGGGCTAAGACAATAAAAAATCGTATGGGAGTGGGGTCTATTTCCATCCGTTTAGGACTTAAAACGGAAATAAAATGATTTCAAAACAACGGTAAAACCTGAAATGCCCTGCAATACCTTTTTGAAAAGCCAGAAATCTCTTCTTTAATTTTCATTTAAAATTAAGTTGCGTTTGTGAAAAGTTTTTAAAAAATAAATTTTCAAACTTTTTTTTGATTTTGAATAAAAAAAAATTAAGAAAAAAAATTCAAAATAATTTTTTTTTCAAAATTTTACGTCTTCAAAATTCAATGATATTATCAATTTTTAGTCAAACACTGAAAACCGCATAGTTCGAGGACTTTGACTTTTTAAGATATTAAAAAATAAAGAAACCAGCATCTTAGTAAAAACAAGAAAAAAACAAGGTTGATATTAATCAACTGGTTGCTGAAATGATTGTTAAGCAAGATTGTTCTTAGTTTTATGAGAAAGCTGCTTCATTTATTTGTTTAAACCTTAAAAAGTAAAAGTTCTAGATCCATGTGGTTTTCAGTGTTTGACTAAAACTTGATAAGAGCAGTGAGTTTTGAAAACAAAAATAGTACTTAATAACGTAAAATTTTGATAAAAAATGAGGAGGAAAATAGACACTTGACTCACAAATCGACCATTTTTAATTCGACGCGGATGACTTACCAATTTGGAAATCGATAGGCATTTATTTTAAAAAATAAACAATAACAAATAATTTAAAAGTCTTTAACTTTTAATTCGATAGTGTTATCACATAGAATATTTGGTCGATAAGTTTTGACTCTTTTAGCGAACAGATTAATGAAAGTTCGCTATTTGTAATACAGTGATAATCAAATTCGCTAAAGTTTTGACATTTAAAGCGAACTAAATTTGAGCAAATCGCTATTCTTAATACGAAATTAGCGAATTCGCAAAGTTTTAAGTTCGATTCGCTATTCATAAAGAGGGCCAAAAGTATTAATAATATAATTATTTCCAAAATGACCTCTTATCATTATGTATGTAAATTATAATGTTTGAGTTATACCTAGCGGTTTGCAAATAATTCTATAAAAGAAGTTGATCCACATAGATTGAGTACAGCTTCTATGCGTTTTTGTAAATCGCGTAAGTCTCTTGTTAATGCACCTCACTTCAGAAATGTTAAATTATTCACAATTTCAATGGGGTTTGTTCTAGAAATATCTTAAAAAATATATCTTTTTGTCATCGAAATATGGCTCAAAAAAATTAATTAATTTTAAAGGGGTGTTTCTATGATAAAACAAATGCTATAAAACTGCGAATTATACCTAACCATCAGTTTCACATTCTAAATTTTGAATGAAACTTTATGTATTCTAACACCAAGTTATTTTTGCGTTAAAGGTGTGCCTAATTTCACAAATTCCAAGCGGATCATTCATTATTTTTCAAATAAATATTGACAATTTAAGACCCAGCACTAAACAATTAAGTCTGATAATCGGGTTGTCACTCTTGAAATAACTACAACTTTAGTCTAAAAATAACTTTGTTTCGGGAAAACATAATTTTTTTTTAGCGCGCGCTAAAGGGGTTGTGAATACCCTGAAAATGAAAAACACAGCACGATCGATTAGGAATGTTGGAGGGGATTTGAAAGGAGAAACCGATGTACATTGGTTTTGAATGTCTGTAGATCACAATGGGAGGGGAAGATAGAGCTGGATAGAGCATTCCAAATTCGTGTAGTGCCACTAAAGAAAGAATCTCTGTACTTTACAGTACGTCCGAAGTTGGGCTCAAGGGTAAACTGATGGGCATTCCTAGAAGCGCGAGTATTACGGTTGAATTGTTTAAGGGGAGGAATGCAACTGGCTATTTCACTAGAGCAATGTTTGTGCAAATAATTTGTTTGTTAAAATTGCGTTGTTGTTCCATTCAAAATAATTTAATGTACAATTTATTTAATATCTTCAATAATTGAGTCCTAGCCATGAATATAATGTTATTAGAATTTGAATATATGTACCTACTTCTAACTTCTTACTTCTGGGCTTATTCAACTTTTCAGACTTGATTTAACATAACAAAAAAAGCCTATAATTTCCAAAATAAAGTAAAATTATAAGTTAAGTAAACTACAAAGGAGTTTTCCCATTCAAACAATCATATTATGCTAACGATAAAAAGGACGTAAAGTCTGCCTTAAGTGGTAACCCTCTTTAATACGTACATATATCCAATGTGTATGTTATGAGTGATGGTAAGAGTATAAGGATTCTTTCAAGGTTGAATAAATTTATTGTTTGTTATTTACGTGTTAAATTTGTGTATCGCCTTGGGTAAAATTACAGTGAAGAATGTAGGTACTTAAAATAAAGCTGTTATTATTCTGATGTATTCGATTTTTTTTACACTTTGGTTGTTTTAAAAAGAAAAAAATTTTAACTCTAGTTATATACAGTCCAGGGATATACAGTCAATCACAAAAGTAAGCAAGCACTTATTCCAGGCTATTGTTAATGGTAATTTCACATTTCAGAAATTATGTTACTTGTTCATTCCCAATTATTATAGTTTTTTTATTATTAATATTTTTTTTTAAATAAATACCTAATAATTTTTAAAATCGATATAAATTATAAATTGTTTCTTAAATATAAATTTTCTAATGATTTGAAAAAAATATGAAAAAAGTTATAATATGAACGACTTTTCTAATATTTTCCACCTTTCTTTTCAAAAAATGTATAAAATTAATTAGCTGACCCAGCGATCTTCGTTTCGCCTAAATTTGTTAATATAATGAAAATAGTAATTCCGAACCAAGCACATGACTTGATGTAAATAATTTGTCAACTCAAGTTCTGTATTCAAAACTATTATTAAATACAATAGAAATAACTGAAGTATAACAATGTCGAAGCACGCATAACTCCAAAACCAATCGTTCGATTTTCACGATTTTGGGTTTGATAAATTCGTATTGGGCCAAGAAAGAACATAGGATACTGGAGGAAAATCCCGGAAAATTTCTAGGAAAATTAGAAATCCGGACATATCTTGTTTTTAGTGCATAAATCGAGAACGGATACCTCGATTTTCACGATTCTGGGCTTGATGAAATGGTATTGGCCCAAGGAAGGACAAAGGATAATGCAGGAAAAACCCGGTAAAATTTCCAGGAAAACTGGGACGGTAGAAGTACATACTATCAGAAAGGATCGTTCGATTTTCACGATTTTTGAATTATTGGGTTCGTGTTGGCCCAAGGAAGGAATATCCTTTTGAATTGGACTTGCTATTGCTGGCGTTTGTTTTAAATTTCATTGTGTTCAAAGTATTTGGGATATCGGCTAGGTTGTTGCAAGGCGGACGAACAGCTGATTTTACATTAAAAATACCATTGAACCTGCAAGTGGATGAAGAACCTACATGCTACCTTGCAAAGAACAGACTAATTTTCGGTGGTGTAATGATTGCTGTCATTGCGAAAGTATTGCAGCAGTGCACAATGGCTTAACCACGCGCATTGTAAGCCCTGAATCGCATCGTTGAAAGATTTACAAAGTGATAACAGACTAAGTTTCGGTGGTGTAATGATTGCTGTCAGGAGGTTTTCGTCAAACGCTACCTGTCATTCCAAGATCAACTACAATGATGAGTTGAATGCTTGCCTGAATGCATCGGCCTTATAGCACTACGTGAAGAAATTGTAATCGGAAACAAACATGCGAGTTGCTTAACGAAATAACCAGTTCGCTGCAGTTCTCCAAGCAATTTTTTGGCGATGGGCAAAGGCGTAATTCCAGCGGACTAAGTTACTGGCCTGATTGAATTTCCACCGAATTTTTGTCACTTTTGTTCCCGAATTTCGCTCAGATTTATGCTGACCATGTTGGCTGCGTGCACGAGCGATTTTGGCTGAGAAATACAAGAATATCAATCATTCGAGTTTCGTCATTCAAAATTTAATCGGCGTCGGTGAAATTTATTCATTGAAAGCCGAAGTCACCAACTATCCCACAAAATCACACTTATTAAGTCGCAAGGACAATCGCTGGATTTTTGTGGTATAAATATCCAATTGCCATGTTCTTAATCACATGGTCAACAATTGTATGTAGCTTGTTCACGTGTCGGCAAACCTACCCGTATCATCAACATTTTAATTGTTTATCTATGTTAGCATATTGTTTATTATTTATTATTATTTTTAATATTTATTTTTAATTATTAATTATTATTTGTTACTATTAGTAACGCAGTAAAAAATCCATCATTTTTGATTTTTCCTGTAATTCATGACCGAATTACATGAAACAACATTGTGCATTGTAATTTTCATTTAAGTAACGAAATTTAGGTGGAACGAAGTTCGCCGGGTCAGCTAGTATTATATAAAGATCAAATATATTGCAAATCTCTCCTCCTGCAATAAAAGTTTTCATTTTTGTATTTATTTCAAGTACCTACCTATTGCCAATAATTAATTTTTAATATTCCAAGTAATTTAAACGGAATTACGACTACGATGAATATTGTCATCAGATTTATCATATCTGACACTCAAATTTGACGACACAACATGATGTCAATATGCCAAAAATATAAAAATATCAATATACGCAAATTTACTTGTCGTTTTCGTTGTCGTGAAGAGACTTTGTGGCCTTAAAATAAATGAAATGAAATCAATACGTGACAGTGCGAATATAAGTCCCAATTACAACATGAGTCTTACAGATATACTTACCATGCCTACGTAAGCTAAATATAACGTCGATAAGGCGTCTAAAGTATCACTTTTGTCATAAATGTTGTTCTATTAAAAGAAAGAATATCCTCAATTGCAAGGGATTACCTTAACAAGCAGGACTCACACTCAATGTAGGTACAAAGTGTATAGATATTGATTACCTTTGCCGATGGTATAAAATTGAAACCAAATACAAAACTGGTGGTTAGGTAAAAAATGTTGAAGGTGGTGAAGAAGTCTGAATAATTATTGTATTCTTTCTTATTTCTTTCCGTACCTTATTGTTTTTCCGGATATACAAATATTTTGTTGCACATACAAATTTAATCGTCTAAAAAAATTGTCAGCGTAACATGGTGAAGCAGGATCTTATTTAGGATTCAAAAATTTTGCCTTCACATGTGTAACCTTCCTATTCATAACCTTTTGAGTAGAGACAAAAATATACAAAAAAAAAAAACTGCACGACTGGATCGTACAAACTTGCTTGACAATATGTTATTGGTTTAATAATATAATGATGTTGTATAAAATAAATTGTTTAAAAACTTTAAATATAAATTATTATGTAATTTGTTATAAATTAATTATTTAAGAAAATTGTTTGTGTCTAGAGTAGTGTTTCCCAACCTATGCCCCAAATAACCTTTCCAAAATGTTCATGCCCCCCTTACATTATGAATATACGTACCTAGGGTGACCAGTGACCACCTTTCCCAACGCTGATTTCGGTACACAAGAAAACATTTTTTTTTAAATCTTTGTTTAATTTATTAAATATTATATAAATATTTGAATTTACATATGAACATACATAAATACAAATAAAAATTGTGAATTATCGTGCTTTTTGAATGAATATTTCCCATCTGACAATATTTCTCAAACATTTTTCGTTGACCGGTCAAGAACTCGATGAACTGAAGAGATTACATTTTTATGTTATGAAATACAAAGGTTTTTTCAAAGTTGAAATGCTCAACCGGCTGTTATGGGTCGGTAGACCACGTTACTTTTATCCAAGAGAACACCGTCTACTTTGGCCGAAGTCCCTGCCAAACAGACAAATTGTACTCAACAATTTTTAGTAAATTATTGTATGGAATGTTATTAAAAATATTAAAAAAAGTACTCCACACATCGATAGTCAGTAGCAACGTCCAGTAGCAACGCTGTTTTCTTCCCATGATTGAATCTTTTCCACAGAAACATATTTTCGAAAAGGGTTTCTTGATAAAATTGTATTTTTCTCTTAAATTTTCATTGAACAGATTTATTCCACGCTTGGAATTTTTTTTTTGGATTTAATTTAATTTTTTTTAAAAAACAAATAAAACCACCAAAACACCGCAAGAACCGATTGGAAAAGACAATGGGTGGAATACAGTTAAAAACAAAACAAATCATATACAAGAGTAATGAGAATGCAAACACTAAAGTTATGTTATATGATGTTGATGAATAAAGTTGCAAACAAGAGGAAAGAAATATTAATGGATGTGCTTACACTTTTCAGATTTTATCTCAATTTTGTTCATACATTTAGGTACACAAATTTGATTTCGGTATATTTGTTTGTACCGAGGCTTTTCTTTGGTACAGGGTACGCAGCGTTAATTTTCGCCATTTCGGTACAGATGGTCACCTTATACATACCTAAATAATTTTGAACATCAAAAATCTGAAATGTGCAGTGCAAAAATTGAATAGCATAGCTGACATAAGGAAGAAATCCATAGAAATTCATCTACAGTCTTAAGTCTCGCCGTTTTTGGATAAGCAATTTGTTTTTTGTTATTAGCAAATTAATTATGGCACTTAATCCACATTCAGTTAAATACCAAAATGGTAAAGGTGATAAAACAGGTCACTTACATTTTTGGTTAAAAATGTACGTAAAAAAAACTGATTCATATTTGTCGTCAAGTGTCATTGAGTGAAGCGAAGTTGTTAACAATTGTTACAATAATATTGATTAATACAGAAGAGCTGTGTGAAGTGGGAACACCGAAGTCAAAATTTTTTTTTTGGGGGGGGGGGATTATCAGAATCGTTTGTCCATCGTTTGTCCACGTTTGTTCAACCACAAAAATCATTTTGTCCACCCTCACGAAAAAACTTATTAAGCTTTTCTTTTTTATAGCAACTCCCCAAAATCAAAAAATTCATCTACTGTCTCCAATAGATGACTTAGGAAGATGAGACTAAGTGCGTTCGTTTGTCCAGGGCTGTTTAAGATTATTCACCAAAAATAATCGTTTTTCCACCCTTAGTTCAACATACATATCTTTTTTATAGCAAACCCAAAAAAATTAAAAAAAAATCCCAATCGTTTGTCCAGGTTAGTCCAGCAAAAAATAAATTTTTAGACCTTCGTTCAAAAGTTATTCAACATTTCGTTTTTATAGCTGGAATAACCTGGACAAACGGTGGACAAACGATTGGGATTAAAACGATTTTGATAAAAAAAAAAAAAATTTGAATAACTTTTAAACTAAGGGTGGAAAAACGATTAATTTTGGTGAATAATCAGTAGATGAGTTTTTTTATTTTGGGGAGTTGCTATAAAAAAGAAAAGCTTAATAACTTTTTTCCTGAGGGTGAACAAATGATTTTTTTGGTTGGACAAACGTGGACAAACGATAGACAAACGATTCTGATAAACCCCACCCAAAAATTTTGACTTCGGGGTTCCCACTTCACACATCTATACAGAAGCAGATCCTGGGTTAGTTCCGAAATATGTCTTTAAGGGTGGAAATACAACAAGCATAGATTTTTCGGAAGAAAGTTTAATGCAGCATAACTTTAAATTGCTCCCAATTAATATCAAATTGCCCCCCCCCCCTGTTGGGCGTGGGCCCCACGTTGGGAAACACTGCTCAGAGTATGTGAATGTGAGTTTTTGGTGGTCGAATTTCGGCCAGTGGGCGATACTAGTAAGAGTAATTGCGTTTAAAAATCTTCACTTGGATTTTTTTGCGGTTTGGTCATTTGTTATTTATTTATTTTATTCATAAAAAAAAACTATTTGAAACAAATAATTGTGTCTAAAAAAAGCATTTTTTGAATTTCCTGATGTAAATTCCGTACGGAAAGAAATTCTGCACGGTTTCCATCAGGAAAATTAAATAAATGCTTTTTTTTTAAGCACAAGTATTTGTTTCAAATTATTTTGTATGAATAAATTATTAAAGGTAATTGGTTATTGATTTGTAGCCATTTTATATTTCAAATCGTATCTTAACAAATAAAATTATCAAAAGAAATGTTTGTACTAATGCGTTTTCATGATCGCTGCCCCTTAGTTAAAAAAACTGTTTAGGATCTCTTTTTTATAGCATATATCTCCAAACCCGAAAATGTATCCACTACCTAAAACCTCAACTCTTAGTCAACATTAATAATATTAATTTTGGCATTTATTGCTAATTATATAAATGTAATGAGTTTGAAAACATGATTATTAACACGTTTATTCATACAAGAAACGTTTTAGCTTTGTGACAATGTTTTTTATTTTATTAAATATAAGGGAACCGATTATGACATGTATATTATATATTTTGTATTTATTATGTTAAAATACCTACGCATACTTACTGAAACTTTAACGAATTTGAATTATTTTATTATGGATGACAGATAATCACCGATTAAATTTAGCTGAAAATTACAAATTCATAATAAAATGTTTGAATAATTTGTTTTTTAAATAGTTAATAACAATCTTTGACCCATTAGTCAAATTGTTGTTTATTTTTCTTCGCTGCAAGGTGTAGTTAAATGCAAAATTATAATCCGGAAGATTTGTTTTTATTGTTGGATTATTAAAATCATGCAACTATTAATAAATGTTTTTTTTTGTCTTGTGCATCCCATTGTCTCGCTTTTATTATGCTTTCTTTCGTATTTATTATATACGTTCCTACTTTCTAATGGAAAAACTTTTATCTCTACAAATTTTGTATTTATTTTCCTCCGAAATTTATTTAAAGACTTTGTGGTCTATTTATATAATCTCTGAATGTCATCATTCATAACCTGGCAAAACAAACAAAAAAACGAAGATTCCTTTTTTTTATTTGGGTCGGCAAATTTTCTTAAATAGCTGCTTTTTATGTAGGGCCTCATACATATGTAGTATTCTTCTTTTTTTGACACATACATAGTCGAAGTAGGAGGTAGGTACGTACCTATTATGCGTTGTAGTATTATCCTTTATCCACTAAGGTCTATCCTATGGGAATTTTCCAAATATAAAAGAATTTCGAACATAAAGTTGAATAGGTACATTTTTTTTCTAAGAAAATATTAACTTCAGAAAAACTTGTATCTGGTTAAAAATTGATAAGGTCAATTCATAAGAATTTGTTTATAGTCGGCTTATAATCTCAATGAAATTTTTCTTGGATTAAAGTTACCTACTTACTCTTATTGTCTCAAGGTGAGCCCATACAAAATGATATAAGGCATATCAACCAAGTTTGTCTGTTTCACATGCGGGTGATAAGGAAGGAAGGAAGAAAAATATTTTATCCACTGTGAGTATTCATATCTAATGTAGGTGTTAGTTTAACTAGCCTCCTAGGAACCGAAACATTACTGGTATTTTTTGTTGGCACATTTAATGGAGAATAAGCTGTTTATTATTTCCTTAAATCCCACGGGTGCGGGTGGTTTCTAGTTGAAACAAGGGCGTGTTAAATAAAACACACATTTGCTAAATGGTAAAAAAGATAAATTTTTTAATTTTGAAATAATTTTTAAATTGTTTATTAGATATATTAATTTAATAGATACAATGTATGGCAAGTTATCTACTCCTAAAAAAACATAAATGGCTGAATCTCGAACTTTGTACTGCGTTTGTGAGTGATATGCCCACACCTTTTTTGTTTTTTGTTTATATTGAGCGTGCACTAAACGGGTTCTTACAATAGACTTAAATTGTTTAAACACAGTTAGGAAAATAGGGATGTCCCTCAACTTAGCAGAGCAAAGTCAGCAGAACAAAAAAAATTGATGGTCTTACAAGGTTCTTATAAAGCGCTAATTAAGTACCCACAAATTAAATTAAGTGCTCCAGTACTTTTGGAAATAATGAATGTTCTGCTAACTTGATTTCAAGTTAGCAGACCAATTCTTAAATCTTTCAGGTAGAAAAATTTGATAAATACTATGTTAACGAGCTACTTAAATGCTCTACGAATCCAAAAAAAAATTTCGAAAAAAATTGTTTTTTTCTACAAGAAAAAAATATTTTAATAATTTTGAAAAAAAAATATTATATTTTTTATTTCAACTTTTTTTCATCCAATTTTTTTGATTAATTTTGTACTCGCATAGTAAAATAAGGTGCCCAACCTTTCCCAAGGATTTTCCGCGATCTGATGTGAAAAAAAAATTATTTCATTTCCCATACATAACCCGCTCTGCTAACTTAAAATCGAGTTTTCCCGGAAATAATTTTTTTTCACATCAGATCGCGGAAAATCATTGGGAAACGTCGGGCACCTAATTTTACTATACGAGTTCAAAATTAATCAAACAAATTTGGATGAAAAAAAGTAGAATTTTCCGGGAAAACTCGCTTTTATACACGTGAGTATGCTTCTACTAGCAACCAAGTTGCTTTTTCAAGTTTCTTACTGGCAACGTTCAGCTTTTACTAGAATAAACCATCTAGTATTGCGAACATACAATTTTAATAAAATTTCTAAAAACTATCGCAAATCGTCCTTTGTAATAAAGTCAATGAAAATGTTCAACGCTTTGACTCAAAATAAAATTGAATTCTGTCTCAAGTCTTTCAAGTCGTGTGGTCGTTAACGCAGAATACTGTTAATGCAATGACGATTGCCTTCACAGGCCATTCTCCGCGCCAAAGACAAATAGGTTGACACCTTAATAAAAATCAGAAATGTCTGTTTTTCAAATAATAATTTTTTGAGTTTTCTTACTCCATCATATCATCGTAGACATCCTTCAATGAAATTTGTCAATTGACAGATAGCTTACAGAGTAAATTTTGGCGTACACAATTAATTTGACAGTCTATGGCTTGACAAATCGTTAACAGAATATTTTATTCCAACTGTTACCCGTAAGACCTAAAATCGTCTTTCTAACAAACAAAAATTTTAATCTCAAAACTGATTTTTTTTCATAATTATAGCCATCCTTCAATCGAATTTGACAGATGCTTATTTTGTAAATATTTAAATTTCTTGGTCTCTCATCCCTGTAAAATGTCCAAACTTTGAAGTCCCTGACCTGCTAACTTCACAGCGAAGTTAGCAGGTCAGAGGGTATCTCGACAACTAAGGATGCTAGAGACTTAAAGTAAGGCTCTGAATTTGCAGTTTATTTTGCATTTCAAGAAATCTTGGGAAGTCCCTATTTTTAAGAAATTTAAAAAAATTGACTTTAGAATGAAATTAGCAAGTCAAATTGTGTATCTCGAGAACTAAGCATTCTAGGAATTTGCAGTTTAGCTTCAAATTTCATTTCAAGAAATTTTAGGCATGCCATTTTTGTAATTAATAAAATACAATTAAAAAAAAAAAAAAAACAATTTCAATATATTGATATGAAAAATGTTGTTTGAAATAGGTGTAACCGTGAACGACAAAATTCGATATTAAGAGTCGTTTTTGAGATACTTCTTTCATAGTGATTCTATGGGAGGTAACGTTTTTTCTTAAAATTAGACAAATTTGCAGCCTTAGGGAATCTTCTGAGTACCGTAAGTCCAAAGTTTGAAGATAATCGCGTCAGTGGTTCAGGTTGCACGGCGAGGTACAGGCAGACAATTGTATAAAGAAAAGTTTGATAACTTTTTTAAATCAACATTTGTATACTTGTATGTGTAAAAAAAATTATACGATGAATCGTTTTCGAGATATTATTAAAGACGAATTTTTCGATATAGTAGCTAAAGGTCAACCTGGCCAATATCTCTTTTATACGTATAGACCTCACCTTCAAATTTCACTTATAAAATTTAACCGGTATACGTTTGCGTTGCGAAAAATAGATTTTAATTCTGCCGGCTGCAGGCCAGCTAGACAAACTTTTCTAAAATCCAGTGGAGTATCCAACTTCTGATGTTGTTATAATTGACTTTTATCAAAGTAGGTATATATTTACTACTACTATTTTCTGTTTGTAACATAGAATTGAAACTAAAAGTAGCTTTTGAAGAAACTATTTGATTAGAATACTTTTCCTTCTATTTACATCTAAAAAATGCAAATATTCATCATCGAAAACTTCTCATCGAAACCTCTACTAATATTTTACAAAGCTATTTTACAAAAGCTAAATCTCATCAGCTATCATCCTTGATCCTTCATTAAGTTAATCCTCATCATATTTAATGTATTGCCACATAAAATAATAAAAACATTATTCTCCTCACAATTTAGCTACCTATACATTTTTGTGGTGTATATACTTATGCTTTTACATAGGCATGTTCGTGCATACATAATAAATTATATTTCTACCCACAGAGTAGTTTATTATATTTTCATTTGAGTATTTTATGTGACAGTGATATTTTCAAAAATAAATATAAACAGACATGCCACAAAACTCAATTTCTATAATGCATTATAGATTCTTTTTATGTGTCAAATGTATGTCAAAACAAAAGTTTTTTAATTTTCCCTTTTTTGCACCATTCAAAAGAAAAAGGAGTAAACATCTTATTCAGAATTTTTTGTCCTTCAATTTATATGTCATACGCAAAAAAGTATTAATACATAGTACATACTCAACTCATATACAAACCAAACCCCAATATTGCGTGAATGAGTTTGAGGAGTGATTTTTTTATTAGCATTCTCCCAGTGGTTTATTATACCTACTTCTTTATTTTATGACGTGATTGAGTAGGTACTTCGATAAGATTCCTGAAATAAATTACAAACAGAATAAATGAAAATCTTAACTGAATGGCTTGCTTCGAGTTTTTTTTAATTAAAAATAGCTACTTGATAAAAAGAAACTCGTAAATAACAGAACTTTTGTTATTAATTGAAATATTTTAACCCCTTCGCCTGGTTCCCTTGGTTTAAAATAAAACGGTAGCAGAAGTTTAGAAACAAAATTATTAGAAATGATGTTTATTGAACAAACGATTTGATAAGAATAAATATAAATTTGAGAAGAAAAATATTTGATAACAAAGCAAAATCCTAAGTTAACTAAATTGTTATCAGCAGGTAGGTATTACTTTTTAGTATCAACAGTTTGAAACAATATTATGTCTCATTTATATTAATTTACAATTTAATGAATTTAAGAATCTTAAGATTAATAATAGGCGATTTTCCTTTCGTATTAATGAATTACATACTACATACTAGCTTTTTAATTTTAGAATTATTAATGAATTAGAAGTATTAATGAATTACCTACATACATACTAGCTTTTTAATTTTAGAAGCAAATCAAAAATTAAAGAAACACGGAGTAGTCAAATTTTTTTTTGTTTTGCGTTTGAATTAAAAACAAAAAGTGGGAAAGTAAATAATGAGTTAGAAACAAATCACAACAAAAACATAAAAGTTAAAAAAGTAGACAAGTTCTTCTTTTTACAAAAACTTTGCGTAACAAGTCAGCCGTTTAAAGTAATGAGATCTAAAAGCACGCCAAGTTCTAAGTTTATCAATGTTAAATATCAGATATTTTAAGTAGAGTAATAAGGAAGAACCTTAAAATTATCAGAGAAATCTGTTATTTAATGATTAATGACTTAAATTGAGTTCGTAAACTAGGCAAGTTTTCTCTTTTTACCTAATTACTCAATTTTGAAATGTAAACCTGCCAAGTAAACGAACTCAATTTAAGTCATATACTTAAAATATTTGATATTTAACATTGATAAACTTAGAACTTGGCGTACTTTTAAATCTCATTACTTTTAACGGCTGACTTGTTACGCAAAGTTTTTGTATAAAGAAGAACTTGGCTACTTTTTTAACATTTATGTTTTAGTTTTGATTTCACTACTTTTTTTATCAGGAAAAGTGGGTGGAATAAACGCCCAATCAGAGCCTTATAAGCAAAGTATGTTTTTAATTTATGCCTTTATTACAAGTCGTAGATCTACTAATTTTTATAAGTTAGAAGTGCTCCATTGAAATGATAGATGAAGTGGGTGGATGAAACACCCCTGCATGCAAAATTTCATGATTTCAACTCTTTCTTTGTATATCTACAGCTGAAAACTAGCCCATTTACCAAATTTCATATTCCTGCACCAATCGGAAGTGCTCTCAATATATTTATTATTAATTCTGTGAAAGTAAATGGTTGCCACGCCCACTGAATGTAAATCTCAAATGTTTAATTTTCCCTTTGCTTGCATGTCAAGTCCTATCGCTCTACCATATTTCATCATTCTACGACAATCAGAAGTTCTCTACATAGTTGATATCAATTCTGAGAAAATGGGCGGTTGCCACGCCCCTGAGTGGATAATTTAAAATTTTCCAATATTTCTTTTGTATTGACCACATGATCTACTAGTCTACCAAATTATTCTACCACAATCCTAAGTGATTCAATTCAATTCTGCGAAAATGGGCGGATGCCACGCCCTCTGAATGTAAAATCTCAAATTTTAAAATTTTGCATTTGCTTGCACTTCTAGCCATACCGTTCTACCAAATTTCATCATTCTACGACAATCAGATGTGCTTCTTATAATTGGTATCAATTCGATGCAAATAGGCAGTTGCCACGCCCCTGAATGTAAAATCTCAAATTTTTAAATTTTTCCTTTTGCCTGCACTTAAAGCCCTGCCGTTGTACCAAATTTCATCATTCTACGACAGTCAGAATTGCTCAAATAATTTATATCAATTCTATGAAAATGGGCGCAAACCACGCCTCCTGAATGAAAAATTTTTAATTTTAAAATTTTGCCTTTGCATTCACTTTAAGCTCTACCGCTGTACCGAATTTTACCAATCTGCGACAATCAGAAGTGCTCTAAGTAATTTATACCAATTCTATGAAAATGAGCGGGTACCACGCCCTCTGAATGAAAAATCTTTAATTTTCGATATTTTCCTTTGTCTACACCACAAGGCCTACCGTTGTGCGAAATTGCAAGATTCTACGATGTCGGGAAGTGCTCCATAATTTTGATGATCTGTCAGTGAGTGAGTCAGTGAATCAGTGAGTCAGTCAGTTACAATCTTTGCAGTCTTATATCTTGGGAACCACTGATGCTAAAGAATTGAAATTTGCTGAGTTGACTTAACCTGGTGAGCTTAGTAAATGCTGTGAGTTTGAGTTTTGCTGGCTGTATTGCCACTGCAGTTAGAGGGGGGGCGAAAATCGCCTGAGTTTGATCCTGTAAAAACGGTGTAGAGCCTGAACTAGGCTGGGCACAACGGTGCCCTTTTATTCGTCTAATTTACCTATAGCCCAGTCAAATTCGACAATAATATCGCAAAGCGCGGTGTACTTCTGTATTTTTGAAGATAAACAATAACAATAGAAAAATTGTTTTTGTTTTTTTTTTTTGTTAAATGCACTTTTATTGAAATATTAATTTGGAAGGTTTTTGCGACCTATAGTGCTGATGTGTTTCGCTCTGACAACAACTATTGAGCTCTTCGGTAAGAATTGTTGTTGCATTTCTTAGACACATGTTTTTAGTCGATGGCTGGTATTTATAAAATAAGCTGCACTGATGTGCTGCATGTTATGTTATTATTTCAAAAAATAATGGTCTCAAGAAGGATAATATATAAATCTGTATCATCAAATTAAAGAGCGCTTAAGTGGCAGACAATTCAATGAGTTGAATAAAAATGATGTTCATTTGCTTGTGCGGTTCTCAATATTGAATTCTTGATTTATTTAGGAACATCACCTTTTAGGAACCTACATTTTTCTTGTAAAAAAATATTCGATTATTTCATTATTAATTATTTTATTTTTTGATCTAGAAACAACACATTTATAGTTTACATTTAAAATATGTTTTTCTTTTCTTTTTAGGTAAATCAACTAATGAATGAAACTAGTGAAAGAACAACTTAAAACGGTTATTGTTTATTAGTAAATAAATTTTTTAATGAAAAGCATTTATTTAAACTCAATTATAAATTGCTTTGTAAGTGTGGGACTTAATTTAAAGTTCTTATTTCCATGTGTGCTCAATGATCACCTCATGCTCGCACAATGAATCCGAGGTACCATGGCAATGGCATGATTTATTTCATGATCTTTAAGGGCTTTTGAGACCAAATAATTTAACTTAAGGAGTTGAAAAATGTCAATTGGAGTTTTTCTATTTTCATGTTTATTTTTATTTGTGGGAAGATCGGTGCAGTAACTTAATCGCTGACTATTTTCTTATATGAAGAAAAAAAAAAAAAATTGGGTGGCGCAACGGCTCGTGAAGAACCAGGACCTAGTGACTAAGCAACTATTCCTGTGTACGCGTGTCGACAGGAATGGAAGGGAACTACAATTGTATGCCGAATCCGAACGGTTAGACGAGAAGCACTTATTCATGACAAGTGAAGGATTTGTCAATTCCTCGCAAGAGGCAGTAGCCCTGAAAAAAAAACTATTTAGTTTATAGGTGGACGAGGCTGGGAAGTGAACCAAGAACTCCAGCGTGACATATATATTTTATATGGCGAAAATACTGGTATAATTACATGGATTTCAAGTGCGTTAAAGTTTTGAGTGCGTTAAAGTGATGTAATAATTCAATTGTAAATCGGTTTTGATGATAAGGAAAAACAAAAGAAAGAAGAGTAACTTAAGTGTTTTTAAACTGTGTATTGCAATAAATTGTTATTTCTAAGGTCTATTGATTGAGGAAACATTTTTTGTTTCTTCGTCTTCGTCCTTCTAAGGACAATATGAGATTAAAATCAACAGATGGTAACGCTTCTCATATTTCTCTCAGATTTCTGGCAATTTATCATGTTTATTATGGCTCTAAAAAGAGAGACTATAAATAAGAAACTAACGATTTCTCGAAACGTATTTAAAAGATTTGATTTAGATTTTAAAGATTTGATTTGATTTTTGAAGCTAATATTAGAACTTAGATTGCGTGACAACTTTTTTGGAGACAGGCTAAACTTTCTTATCTGAGCCAATCCAGAAAAATGAATATCACCGTTGAAATCATCATACCTTAATCTTTTGTGGCTATCAAAGACGTCTGTCGGTTTTTGGAACAAGCACAGTGTTATTTTTGTAGGGGGATAAAATGCTTCGTTCTAAAAAACAAAAAATATTCTAAAAAAACAAATATTTTAAATCCAACCGCAATACTTAGGTTTTCCTGTTTGGAAAGCCAGAAGACTATTTATTTTATTTTTATAACAACTTATTTCTGCCAATAGTCTTCGAAAAAAATGATTGTCAAACTCAATCTTCAATAAATAAAACAAATACCTGTTTTTTTCCTTCACATTATAGGTACACAAACTCACGAAAACTCCTTTTTTATTGAGTTTTAAATAATTTTTTTTTACATAACTTCTTCCCGTCTAAACGAAGGAAAATAGACCCTATCCTCCAATAGTAAAAAAAAATACTTTGTCGATCTAAGAAAATCTATTATTATTATGTGCCATTTATTCGTGCCCGTAATTCAAAATATATCTATATAAGTTTTTGTAATATTTATGATAAGGAAAACCTTAAAATGCTTACAAAAGTTTAATATAAGCCGTGTTTTGTGAGCGAGTGACATGCAGCTCAGGTAAAGTTTTACACGGAAAACACAAACAAAATTTTCTATAATAATTTATTTTGTTATTTTTTTTGCGTGTAAACATTTTGCTGAGTTGCTAGTCACTCTCTCAATATAACCTACATAATGTAAAGACAAATCCGCATAGCTGAAACCCGTTGGAATTCAAAAAATATCTTATATCCATGAATTATCTAGGAAAACATCTTTTTGTCATGGCGTTTATACCGAACAACTTGTCCTTAATCTGTCAAACCAAACAATTAAGAGTTTTTTTTTTTAATTCCTAGTAAACAAAAATAAAACAAATCAACTTAAGTAATAAAGACAGTAAAAAAACACATTTCAATCGAAAAATCCAATAAAAAGAGTTCATCAAGAATCAAGCCTGTGTGACATATTCGTTTAACTTCTAAGTAAACTATTTAATTACTTTCGTACAACTTTGATTGTTGATATATTCATTAAGCCAATGTAGAATCAAATGTGAAATTTAATACTGTTCTGTAGTAAACAAACAAAAAAGCAATGGAATTCTATTATGCAGCGCCAATAAGCAAACATCAGAAATTGCATTTTCTATGTTTTTTTGTTGCTGTGTATTGTTCGTTATAACAGTACGCATTGTGTTCTATTTGTAAGGAATGTGATTTTCGTATAGATACGACTGTTAATCCTAGGTTTAATGCATTTCGGTATTTGATTCCATTTCTTGTAGTTTATGATTTCGCACTATATTTGAAGCTATTCGTGTGGTAGATAACGGGTGTTTTTTAAAGAGCTTGAGAACTTTTTTAAAAAAAAAAACGCATAAAATTTGCAAAATCTCATCGATTCTTTATTTGAAACGTTAGATTGGTTCATGACATTTACTTTTTGAAGATAATTTCATTTAAATGTTGACCGCGGCTGCGTCTTAGGTGGTCCATTCGGAAAGTCCAATTTTGGGTAACTTTTTCGAGCATTTCGGCCGGAATAGCCCGAATTTCTTCGGAAATGTTGTCTTCCAAAGCTGGAATAGTTGCTGGCTTATTTGTGTAGACTTTAGACTTGACGTAGCCCCACAAAAAAAAATCTAAAGGCGTCAAATCGCATGATCTTGGTGGCCAACTTACCGGTCCATTCCTTGAGATGAATTGTTCTCCGAAGTTTTCCCTCAAAATGGCCATAGAATCGCGAGCTGTGTGGCAAGTAGCGCCATCTTGTTGAAACCACATGTCAACCAAGTTCAGTTCTTCCATTTTTGGCAACAAAAAGTTTGTTAGCATTGAACGATAGCGATCGCCATTCACCGTAACGTTGCGTCCAACAGCATCTTTGAAAAAATACGGTCCAATGATTCCACCAGCGTACAAACCACACCAAACAGTGCATTTTTCGGGATGCATGGGCAGTTCTTGAACGGCTTCTGGTTGCTCTTCACTCCAAATGCGGCAATTTTGTTTATTTACGTAGCCATTCAACCAGAAATGAGCCTCATCGCTGAACAAAATTTGTCGATAAAAAAGCGGATTTTCTGCCAACTTTTCTAGGGCCCATTCACTGAAAATTCGACGTTGTGGCAGATCGTTCGGCTTCAGTTCTTGCACGAGCTGTATTTTATACGGTTTTACACCAAGATCTTTGCGTAAAATCTTCCATGTGGTCGAATAACACAAACCCAATTGCTGCGAACGGCGACGAATCGACATTTCACGGTCTTCAGCAACACTCTCAGAAACAGACGCAATATTCTCTTCTGTACGCACTGTACGCATTCGTGTGGTTGGTTTAATGTCCAATAAAGTAAACTGAGTGCGAAACTTGGTCACAATCGCATTAATTGTTTGCTCACTTGGTCGATTATGTAGACCATAAATCGGACGTAAAGCGCGAAACACATTTCGAACCGAACACTGATTTTGGTAATAAAATTCAATGATTTGCAAGCGTTGCTCGTTAGTAAGTCTATTCATGATGAAATGTCAAAGCATACTGAGCATCTTTCTCTTTGACACCATGTCTGAAATCCCGCGTGATCTGTCAAATACTAATGCATGAAAATCCTAACCTCAAAAAAATCACCCGTTATAATATTGAATAGACCTTTTAGTAACGAAGAACGTATTTAAGCATTTTTGTTATTGAAAATGTTTATGTGGAATGTGGAACCTATGCTTCAATAAAACATGAACTTTGTCCGAATTTATGCATGCATTTCTTAAAGAAGCGTCACTTTTCAATATTTTTGGTAAAACTAGAAAATCAAGCCGAATTTGGGAATTTAACTTAAATAACTTTCTGATGGAAATAAAATTGTCCGTCCAAATGGATACTTTTAAAATTTTATAAAAATATCTGAGCATGAAAAGATAACAAAAAACGAGCTGACACCAAAATCAAAATATCGGATTTACTTTTTTGGTTTACTAAATTATACATTCTTATTACTTTATTTGTGCAAAAATAGGCGCAAGATACATTCAAATAACAAAATAAGGGGTTCAAACCATGAACATGACGGTTCAGAAAATTTTCTGATAAAAAAATAGCGGAAATCCAAAAATAACCATTACTTTAATTTGTTTGTAGTTCTTGCTCGTGAGCCGAAATATTTTGGAAAAGGTTGATGTTTTTTTTTTTTTTTAATTTTGACTTTTAATGCATAAAAATAAATTTTTAAATATGAATTATGAAAAACTGTACAGGGTTTTTCACCTTTTTTTCAAAATTTTGAGTTTGAAAATTGATATTTCAAAAACAGTTCATTAAATGAACTTTGTTTGAAAATAAAATAAAAAATGTATAACAGGGCGTTGTAAGTGATCAAAAACTTAAACTAAAAAAATACTTAAACTTTTTCTCATATTTTTTGTATTTTTTTTTTTTTTTTTTTGCAAATTTTTTACAATTGTAAATAAAAAACTGTTAACAATTTGGTCCAAATCCTTTGGAGAATCCACTAAAAACTTCAGGTCCAAAAATTAAAGAAAACAGTGTGGCTAGGCTCCAGGTCGAAGTACCGACAAACATATACAGAATTTTAAGGTCCAATTTTTTGTCTAAAAACTTTGAATTAAGGTGTTTTTGAAAATATAGGCTGGTTAAAAGTAAACCGTACAAAATTAGTATTTTCCTCATTATATAAAATTTTAATTTTGTAAAATATCGATATCTTATAGCCCAGTCAATAATTACAAAAAAAAAAGGATAAATTCGCAAAGCGCGATGTAGTTCTGGATTTATGATATGTTGTTGGGGCATGTTAGAGTAGTCTGTAGCTAAGTTTGCAACTTCGAAAACCTGTGTTTGCTGCAGAAAAAATGCAACAGTGGAAAAAACGCTAAAATCACTCCATTTTTTTCCGACATTTTCCTTTATAACTTTGGAAATATGCAACTTATGAAAAAACCATCCACTATATTCTTGTTTCTTATAAAGTTTTCTACAAGGCCACATTATCTTAAAATTCATGTATGTAATATTTGAGTTGCTATCTTACCATGAGTACAAAAAAAAAAAAAATTCTGAAAAACTAAGTTATTTTGAAGCACTCAAAAATTAGTTTAAAAATTGTCCAATTCTGCTAAAAATTTGGTACTTGGAACTCTTAACTATCATAAAATATAGTAATAATATTTATACCTTGTAACTTTTGCAGTGAATTTAAAAGTTTCGAAAATGTTTACGAAATTAAATTTTTACATGCCAAGTGAACAATTTTCGGTACTTTTAAAATCGCTACCAAAGTTGCTTGGAAAAAGATATACATATCATAAATACGTGAACAAAAATCAATGCCAACTTAAGTGTCCTCTTTTGACCACGGCAGTGATGCAAACATTTGGCGTTTTTCTTTTTTAACTCTGAGCAGATCACGAAACTGTCAAACAAAAATTCTATGTTTTTTTTAGCTCAGACATATCAGAGCTCAAAAAGTGCGTTTCTTTTTTCCATCTGAGCTAGCTCAGAGCTTGATCGATTAGCTCAGAATAAAATGACCGAGCAAATCGAGCGGAACGCTGAGCGAAGCGAACTTCACTTTTTTTCAGTGATTTGACAGACGAAAGAAATACAAAAAATTAAAAATGGATTCCCAGGACAGTCGCCCGTCTAAATCAGGTAAACAAAAATGTATTTTAGTAACACACCTATGAAATGACAGTTCAGTGCTCAAATGTGTTTCATAAATAAGTCTGAGGGGGACTGATCATAATCTGCTCAGAGCTCCGCTCTGATCGCTCAGCCTCTGCTCAGAGGTTTATTTAGAGCCAAAAAAGAAAAACGCCAATTGCTTGTGGCACTTAGTTAACATCATGTTTCTTGCCAAAACTATTTGACCGATTTGGATCAAATTTTCTAACTTCATCTTGTTAGGCTCGTTTCACACACTTTCGGTTTCATTCGGTTCGGTCTCTACTCGGTTTGAATTAGGCTGTGCCTGGTACGTGTGAAACGATAAAACGGCAAAAATAAAAACCTAATAGAAAACGTATAGCACCGAACGATCCCTCGACACGAATCGATTTCATTCGGTTTCAAAACGGCACGTATTCGGGTCTAGGGCACACAAAGTAAACGTAGTAGTGTTTGTGTCCCTTTCTTCCCTTAGCATTTTTGTTTCTAGATCCTCTTTGTTCAACACGCAACAGCATAGGAAAAAATAAGACGCTGGTCCTCGTGTTATACTGGCACTTCTTGGTATGGAGTGAGCATTTGCCAAGGAAAAAATAGTACTGCACACTTTTCTTTCAGAACTCGTTAGAAGGGGTCATTAGGCAACCTGGAGTTTTTTGTCGGGAAAATTGCTCCCTGCGTTAGCCGCCATCTTGGATTTACTAAAGTACTAGTTTTTATTATTAGCAAAAAAAAACTTTGAATGTAAAAACAATATTGAAAAACAATGGCAACACTTACAATCTCATGCAATATCTTTTTTTAAAGCCAGATATCCATTCTATTATTAAGTGTTTAAAAAATTCGGTTTTAGTTAATAGTTTTTGAAAAATAAATTTTCAAACTCAAAATTTTGGAAAAACAAAAAAAATTCTTTACTTTTTTTTTTTTGGAAATTTTACGTAATTTAGTAATAGTTTTGATTTTAAAATTCAACGCTCTTTATAATTTCTTGCCGATTGTTGAAAACCAGGTGGGCTTAAGAACTTTAACTCTTTAGAAAATTGAAAATTACGAAAACTATTAGGTATTTCTTAAAAAAATGTTTTTTTTGTGTTTAGTGTTTAAACTTGGGATCTTTGAAAATACGAGAATTTTCATATGCTTTTCTATCGGAGGCTATTGTTTGATATACCCTTAACTCTTTTCGCACCATCGTAGGGGTAGAGTACTAGGCTCGTTTTTTTTTTTTTGTGACGTGGTTTCCCCTGTAGGTCGTCTAATCCACGCATTTAAATACTTGTAATATTTAATCAGATTTTAATTTCTTTTTCGATGATGGTAGTTCCAAATTAAAATCATCAACTTCATTTTCAACCATGGCAAGTGTTTCATCTTCCGTATTTTCAGTTCGTATTTGTCCGGGATTGTTCGATTCAACTACATCCTCTTCATCGAGCAGCTCCCTAATGTGAACAACATTTTGGCAAGATTCGCCGGAGCAGTTTGCACATAAAACACAACACTTAAGTCCCGCCTTACGGCACCCACACATATTCCCACAATCTGTTTTGCATTTGCAGGAAATCGTTTTGAGCAATGATTTAGGAGCGACATCGGCAGTGGTGGTAATGGGCTCTAACCCATGAAAAGTTTTCTTCCAGACCCACGATGTGGCATCCAAATCGTTTTCAAGCCACATTTGCACTTGTAAATATGTCCTATATATGGGTGATTCTCTGTTAAAAGCTCCTTTTTAGCACCCAAAATGTCCCCTACCTAAATTTAAGAAAAAATTATGTACATTCAAGTGTTGTTATAAATTATTGAATAAATTAATGATTTAAAATGTGGGCACTTGATTTTAAGCGTTTTTGAGAATTTGGGCTTGATACGGAAATTACGCATTCGATATGGAAACGATAACGTACCGGTTCAAAAATGTTCCTTTTAAAATATTCCTTGTAACAAGGGCCGTGTGATTCAGGATACATTTAAAAGACTTACGGTATTACAGAAATTTATTTAAAATTATTAAAATCTAAATTAAATCAATTTACGGAAATGATTGTGTGGTACGAAAATGTCATTTAACTAGTAAAGATAAATAATTTGTTACGTTTTCGCTTCCCCACTTATCTCAGATTTACGGTCTGCAATTGCCTTTTAGGGGTTTTAAATGCATGCACACAAATTTTAATGATTTACAATAAATGCATGATTTAAAAAAAAAACACATCTAAAGTCATTTCCGTAACTATTTTCTCATCGCCGTAACCCAATAAAGGCGACGGAAATGACGGAAATCGATGTTTTTTAACTTTTTAGACAAGAAAAATAGAAAGTATATATTTTTTTTAATTTTCTATAACTAACTGCAACATAACCTCACAAGACTGTTACAAACTATTTTTTTTTTTACTATCACTTACTAATATTACATGCACCTACGGAAATGACGAAATTGATGAAACACGTGACGAATACAACCACTTTCTTTAAAATTACACACGAAACTGATGTCCCACCCATTTAATTGAATATATTTCAGAGGAAGCATGAATGAGTTTCTTCATTTAGTCTAAATTCTATAAACTGACGGCCGTTAATTTGAATTTATAAGCATTTAACATTTTTTTACGGAAATGATGCAAATGCATGGAGACACATGTTTGAAAGTTTGTAAGTTAATTGTTTCAACAGATTTACTAAAACGCTTGAATCGAAGGGTGTTTAGTGAAATCTCATCTGTACTGCCAGCGAATAGAGCTATTAAAAAACGCTCCCCACAAGTTACTAAACTTTGTTTGGTGGCGTTTTGATTTTTGAACAAATTCAAAGCTTCTCCTTAGTCTGGATTTTTCTGAAGAACACTGAACAATTTGGTTTTGCCAACATTGTATATTGCCGACGTTGTGTCACAGCCTGTAAACGCATGGAGAAACAAAATGTGCCTGGCTATTGCTTCATTATATTTTAACGAAGCAGTCGAGTAAACATGTTCAGGGATTTGGTCCTCTGCTAGGCTTCTTGAAAAAAACATTCGTCAAATTACGGCCCAGGCCAGTCAATAGGACAAGCCGGTCAATATCCTCGCCAATAATTGTGACAACGTCGTAATTTATTGCTTCCTGAATGGCAGTTCCAACAATAAATGAATCTGCGTCTGACAGATAATAGACATATACATCAGTTAGAACCTACTGAGGAGAAAGGCATGGATGAAAAAACGTTGCTTTTTTTTTAGATTTTTTGTTCTTTTCCTCTGGATACTGTAAGATACTGCAATGAATGAAGTTTTTTGTCTATTTTTGTCGTTGTCGCGCCGAATTTTTCACGTTGGTATGTGAGAACTTTTAGGCTTTATTTGTGTAGATGCAGGTAAATACTGTTCATCGTGATCTTCCCAATAAAATACGCAAAAGCCGTAGCATAATATTGTTTAAATACCTTTACCAAGATGTTGAGTAACCCCCTCGCACTGAATATGAAACGTAGAATGAATACAAGATCAGGACCTAAGTAGAGGAGAGCGTAAACAATAGACTCCGATAGAAAAGCACATGAAAATTCTCGTTATTTCAAAGATCCCAAGTTTAAACACTAAATACACAAAAAACATTTTTTTAACAAATACCTAAGTAGTTTTCGTAATTTTCAATTTTCTAAGGAGTTAAAGCACTTAAGTCCACCCAGTTTTCAGCAATTGGCTACAAATTATTAAGAGCGTTAAACGTAAAATTTACAAAAAAAAAAAAGTTTAAAAAAAAATATATGTTTTTTTTTTCAAAATTTTGAGTTTGAAAATTTATTTTTCAAAAATTATTCACTAAAACAAAAATTTTTAAGCACCAAATAAAAGAATGGATATCTGGCGATAAAAAAAGATATAGCACGAGATTAGGTAGGTAGGTAGGTAGAAATGGCGGCCACGGGCAGTCTAGCCCATAGCCCAATTAGCGCTGAAGTGCGCCGTTTTGATACCATAACTCGTTTGAACCTGTGGATGGAATTGAAGTGAGAGAATATGGGCATATCCTCAGGATATTTTCCCTTTTTATTTGAGTTAAGAATAGGATTTTGTTGTAGCTTATAGCACAATCATCAGAAAGTGGATCACTCACTCAACCAGATCAGCACCCGCACCCGCACTATCCACAGTTAGCCATGCCTGCACCAACGACACACTCCATCTTTGAGCCATCAGTTAAGATAGTTGTGTCGAAATCTTTCGTTACGACGTTATCATTCCAATCCTTCCTGTGTGGAAATTTAACTTTGAAATCCTTACTGATACTCATTGCAGGGGTGAAGTAGTCAGTGGGAGTCGAAAACATTTCCATTGGAATCAAGTCTGTGATATTGCTGTGACCATGGGGCTTGGCAAACCAAGAGTTTGATTCTTTAAGTCTTAAAGCGCTGCAAGATACTAGATATTTAATCTAGTGGTAGAAGGTGCAGAAAAACACTTAAGGCATCAGTCGGGCAGGATCTTATAGCCCCTGTCGTGCCAATGCTCGCAGTTCTTTGAACCTTCTTAAGTCTATCGATGTTATATTTTTTGTTAAGTGCAGGCCACCATACAATCGAACCGTATGTGAGGACCGGTCGTACCACGGCTGTGTACGTCCACAGGATGATCTTCGACTAAAGCCCCCATTTTTTACCAAAAGTTTTACTACAGGCATAGAATGATATGCAGGCCTTCTTGACCCTTTCTTCAATGTTCAACTTCCAATTTAATTTGGGGTCGAGAATAACACCTAAATATTTAGCTTTAGGGGAGAGTGAGAGTGTTTGGCCGTTGAGTCGGGGTAGAGTGAAGGGGTGTATCTTGATTCTTGGTAGTAAATAGCATCAGTTCAGTTTTGCTTTGGTTAACCCAGTTGCCCAGTTGCTGACCTTCCTTAAAGCCATTTCCGTGATCTCACTTAACACAGGAGTAAACTTCCCTGAAACTAATATCACCAAATCATCAGCATACCCGGCTTTACTCCACATCTTTCCAACTTAACAAGAATTTTATTTATGACTAAAAGCCATAGAAGAGGGGCCCCCGCCTACCGACTTTCGGGATAAAAACCACTCTTATACATGTCTCCAGGACTCGGGAACATAGTTAAGAGATAGACATCCTTTAAAAATTGTTTCCAGCCAGGGAACTGCTATCTCTTGCAGTTCTTGGAGCATAATTGGCAGTATGCCGTCCAGGCCTGGAGACTTATACGGTGAGAAAGTATTAATTGCCCAGGCAATTTTTTCTTTTGTTATAACGGTATTGATATGCTCTACTCGAGCTGAAGACATGTCCCAAGGTTCCAGCGTCGCTAACCTACTGTTCTCGCAGCCCGGGAAGTGCGTCGTCATTAATAGCTCCAAAGACTTAGCTGAAGAGACTGTCCAGGAACCATCAGGCTTTTTCAAGAATGATGGATTGCAATGTTCCTTAGATAGAATTTTACCGAGCGTTGCGGAATCTTTTATATTTTCAATTGACTGACAGAATTCTCTCCAGCCTTGTTGCTTGGATGATGCGAGAGCTCGCTTGTAAACCTTTAGACAGTCCTTATAGGGTTGATAAAACTTATGTTTGTGGCAGATATTAAAGATTGTTCTAGTCATTTTCCTTAGATTAGATAGGTCTTGATTCCACCAAGGGGGTAGTGTTTTACGGCTATATTTTATTGGAGTCCTATGAAAATAGACTGCAAACGGAAGAGTTGTTTTTTAACTAATTTTAATGTATCTGCTTGTTTTTTTTTTTTTTGTTCAAGATACAAAGAGGTAAGTTTTGTTTACTTTCGCAGATCAATCATTTTCGTTACGTCTTCCCATTTCAAATTATTGACGCCACACCATTGATATGACATGCATGAATTTAAAACTAATGTGGTCTTTTAGAAAATTTTATAACAAACAAGTTTATACTGGATGGGTTTTTCATAAGTTGCATATTTCCAAAGTATATATTCCAAAAGAAAATGTCGGAAAAAATAGGGTGGCTTTAGCGTTTTTTTCACTGTTGCATTTTTCCTGCAGCGAACACAGGTTTTTCGAATTTGCAAACTTAGCTACAGACAGAACTACATCGCACTTTGCGAATTTACTGTCGAATTTGACTGGGCTATTAATGATAAGTCGTAAGAAAAAATTGTTATGTGTAAATTTTTGTCTTGAAGAATCGCATGAATTACAAGTTTTGAAGAAAACACTTTTCGGTAGCATTTACCGTACAATAGCTATTAACAAATTTGTAACTTTGATAATCTGTTGGGCTTTTATAATCGACACTTAAAAACGCATCGTTGCCTAATATAAACCTTTTTGGACATCCATATTATGTGCTAGGTCTTTGCAAACCTGTTAGACGATGAATTTACAAAAGAGAACGTCAAAAAAAATTCACACATTTTTAATATTTTTAAAATTTACTACTTTTCTCCCTTTCTTACTATGAAGTGGGAGTGAGATAAATTTCAGAGAAAATAGTCGGAAGAGTCAGTCCAATGTGAACACCGTCATATTGAAGTAGCGATTTTTTGAAGTCGAAGTCGAATTCAAAACATCCATTCGGAAAATATTTGTCATATTTTATTATCGCGAAACGCTTCTCATGAATAACAAAACAAAACCTTACATAATGAAAAGCATGTGTCATATACGGGCATCAATATACTGATTGAAACTCCATCTCTACAATAATTTCACCTTGAAAACAAAACTATTCTGAGTTAATCGCATTTCTAAATGCAAATTTCAAATACTGTGATCACCATGCATGTAATATTATTATAAGTGTAAAGCAATACAAAAAAAATAAAAACATAACTTAACTGTCATACACGAGCCATGTGGTCTACTTGTTCCAAATTCCTACTTCTCATAATTAATTAATATCTAACTTTTTCAACAAAATTAACCGTGGCTGTTGGATGTAAACAATTTGAATTCTATGAATAAAAAACAATGAACTCGCATAAAATGCACCAGAAGTATAAAAACTCTATAATTCTTGACCGAGTATAATGAAAAGCTAAAAAAACAGCTTCTATTGTATAGACAGATATAACAAAATTTGCATAATATTTGCATCCAATTTCGCCCTTCCAGCTTCACACTGTGAACTCAGCTATGTTTGTTGTTGTTTTTTTTTTTTTAGTAAGGTTATGATACCGGTTTGTTTAGCTGTTATAGTGGAAACACCGTTGAGAGCTTGATTTGTTATTTATTTCAACAAAACTGCATGGATGGTTTTTTGTTTGTTTTGTTTTGGCCTGCAGCTATTTTACAACAGCACAGTGGAATTTTTTGAATTTTTTTTGGTGCAAAATTCAGGATTATTAAATGAATTATAGAATTATATATGGGAGATTTAAGTGCCAGATATTGAGGAAAGTGTGCACTGCGAAATCCTATATAGCACAGTTCAGTGATGCCACTGCTATTTTTTTGCCTCTACAGGTGCCTATCTTCACACTTCCTCATTGTTGGTGGTGGTGGGACTCCTTCTGCACGAAAACAACCGGGAAAGCGGGACCAATCTATGAATGATCGACAAATGATATTTACTTGCGATCTACACTCCGCTCCACTTGAATAGAAACAAACTTTTTTTAACTATCAGATCGTGTAGCGCTTTGGTAAATTTATAAATTCACCTTTTGGTTCTAGTTCCTAAAAGAGGGTCTATTGCGAATAAAAATGCAGGGACAGAATAATTCAGTAAAATACCATTAGGTTATTTTTTTACCACTTTTCTAATTACTTCATTAAATACACTGTTTTTTTTGCGCCACTTGAATGGAAACAGTGTGCATTTTGTCTCTATACATTACGGTAAGAAGAGATTGTTCAAATAATGGAAGTGTAGATTAAAAATAATAATTGTTTCATCAAAGAAAAGATGGGCCGCGGAAAACCATTAAACCCTGCAGAAAAATCCAAAACAGAAGTACACGCGGAAAACAAGTTTCCCCTACGCAAAATTGCCGACAAAATAAATAGAAGTGTGAAAATTGTTAGGTCGAACCATAGAAATAAAGAAAACTATGGAAAAAATGTGTAAGGTAGGCAATCAAGATCCACAACAGAAGCAGACCGAAGAAAGATAATTAGACTGGCATAAAATTCAAGCGACTCTGCTGTTAAAATCAAGGCAAAGAGTGTTATTACGGCGAGTCTTAACACTATTAGACGTGTTATTCGTGGGTTACAACATTTAAAGCGCCTAAAAGAAAAAAAAAAAAACACCGTCAAATCCAATACGAAGACACAATATAATAGATTTTTAAAGGAAGAATATGACGTGGAAGGATGAGTGGACAAAAGTGGTATTTTCTGATGAAAAAAAAATCAGCTTAGATGGCCCGGACGGATATAATTACTATTTTCATGTTATGAGGAAGGAACCAAGATTTCTGGAGCGCCACCATAGCTCAGAAGGTGGTGTAATGGTGTTGGGTGCGATTGACTGGTTTGGAACAACTGATCTGGAGTTTCCCACATTGAAAATGACGGCAAACTCCTACAAGGAAATGTTACAAGAAGCTTTCCCTAAGTTTACCGAACCTTTGGACCAACCATGGACATTTCAAAAAGACAATGCGCCAATCCCGATGCAAGGATTATTAACATTAACATTATCCGAGAAAAATGTTACTTTACTTCAATGGTCACCGCACTCTCCGGACCTAAATATTATTGAAAACGTATGGGGATGGATGGTTCGTAGAGTAAGGGATTCTGACCGACAATATAAGGACAAAGAATCAGTTACTGCTGCAATCAAAGAAGCATGAAGTGCCATTTCTTTAAATTATATAAAACAACTGCATTATTCAGTCTCCAACAGGGTTTTTCAGTTTATTTCAAATAAAGGTCGTAGCACACCTTATTAAACTATGATTACAAATAAAAGCTACCCTCTTTTACTGCATTTTTTCAATTTGTTTCCTTATTTAATATAATTTTTCTATTTAAGCGGCGCAAACAAAAACATTGGCCTGATTAGGGAATACGAAGCGAAACGACTAAGGTGGCAAAAAAGAGATTTGGTATTACTGCTTTCGCTTTCGTCGCTATCGTTTTATATTCGCCCTATTTTTGAAATCGAAAGCGAATACGAAAAGACATTTCAATTTTTAACGCGTAAATTTCCGATAGGTTTTTTTCTGGCGGATTGGTGTTTCGACACGGTCGAAAGTGGTATTTTGTTATTTTCATTAAAATAAATAAAACTGCGAGTTTAACAAATTTTTTTTTATTAAAACAAACTAAAAAAAATAAACAATATTTTCTTTAAACAAACGTGTGGGTGTCTAAACAGCAACAGTTTTATTCCCTCATTGAATTTATAAGGGACAAAATGAAGGGATAGCCAAAGGAGCACTCAATGCGCTTGAGTACAAATCCTGCACATCGCTACTTTGAGAAAGAATCAATCACTGCGGTCTTAAATGGCCCCGGGCCTCCTATACAAAATGTATGAAATGTTTTTTTTTTGTAAAATCAAGAAAGCCAAAAGATCTTAAGTGACAAAAAAACACAAGCGTTTAAGAACTTTGCAATAATTTACTTTTAACTCGCAGATTAGAGGATTTTTATATTTTTTTAAGCTTAGCGTTTTGTACAAAAAATTAAAATACACTATCCCGAATTCAATGTTGTAATTTAATTTCAAGCCAAACATAGGAAAACAAGTTGAATTCTACAATGCGTTATGTCAATTTTTGCTGTCAGCTATTTGGAAATCTTGGAAGTATAATTTACGTCTTGTTTCGAATTATTTTATGAATACAAAGCGAGTCGAAAAGGAGATATCGAATTGAAAACGTATTCCCTAATCAGGCCAGTGTTTTAAATGAAGTAATTAGAAAAGTGTTAAAAAATAACCTAATGGTATTTTCCTGAATTATTCTGTCTGCAGTTTTATTCGCAATACATCCATCTTCCTTGATGTTTCCCTTACAGGACATAGGGCCTCCACTACACCTACGCGCCATGGTGTACGATTTCTTGAAATATATTTCAGCTCTCTCCAAATTTTCCCCAGTTGTGCCGATTCCTGTTCGACCGTTCTTCGCCATGTACTTCTAGGCCGGCCCACTTGTCTTCCCTCCTGTGTGAGCGGGTTCCACTGCATTGCTTGAGATGCAATGCACCGATCGCCTTTTCGAAGCATATGGCCAATCCACTGCCACTTTCTTCTTCGTATAATGGAGTCTATGGGCTCCTGACCCGTTCTCGCATGAAGTTCGGCATTGGAGAAACGGTTGGGCCAGAAAATCCTCAAGATGTTTCGTAGACATCTATTAACGAAGGTTTGCAGCTTTCTAGTGACAGTGTCAGTGACTTTCCAAGTGCTGCAGCCGCAAAGCAGAATGGATTCAACATTGGAGCGGAACAGTCGTAGCTTGGTCTTTAAGCTAAAAGAGTTGTTTCTCCATATTTTGGACAGCATTCCGAACGCAGCCTTTGCTTTTCTGATTCGGCTGTTTACGTCCAGTGCAGTTCCGCCACCCGTAGAGACAATACTCCCAAGATATTGGAAATCCTACCATCTCTACCGGTTGTCCTGAAATATGTACTTGGATTGATGAGGAAGTTCCAAGGCTAATCCTTTTAGTTTTTGCCGAGTTGATCTTAAACCCTACGATTTCTGCTTCTCTCTCCACCCTTGTTGTCATTTGATGGAGATTCATGATCCTATGAGAGAGTAAGCATACGTCGTCCGCGTAGTCCAGATGTTTGAGGTGAGATTGCAGAGTCCACTGAATTCCTCCATTTCCACTTGACAAAGCTGCGTGCAGTACGTCACTTAACACCAACAGGAACAGTATTGGTGACAGTATACAGCCTTGCCTAACTCCACTTTGGATTTCAAACTCCTCTGACAGCCTACCTTTATGCAAAACGTGACACTTGGATCCATCATATGTAGCCTTGATAATAGCAATCAATTTATCTGAGATGCCCCTCCTGCGCAAAGCAAGCCAAATAAATTCTCAATTGACACTGACGAACGCCTTTTCAAAATCGATGAACAGCAGGTGAAGTGGTGATCGATATTCAACGCACTGTTCGATGATGATCCGCAAGGTGTTGATGTGATCCACACAGGAAGATCCAGTGCGGGAACCTGCTTGTTCGGCGTCGAGTGTGTCTTCGAGGTGGTCTTTAATTCGGTCCAATACTATCCTTGGTATTATCTTGGATACTGCAAGCAGAACGCATATTCTTCTCCAGTTTTCGCACTGTGTGAGATCTCCTTTCTTTGGGAGCAAGCTCTCTGTTTCCCAAGCTCTCTTAATAAGTGGGTGCAGTAGCTCGCTCGATGTTGTTGGGGCTGCTCCTAAGAGCTCTGCAGGAATACCGTCAAGTCCAACCGCTTTGTTGTTCTTCAGTGCTTTGATGGCGGTGATAATTTCTTCTTTACTGGGGGGTACGGTGCGTATTCCGGAAATTGTTACTTCGGGTAGCTCAGTGGGAATAGGGTTCACTTCACTGGCGAAAACGCGGTTTAAGTGTTCCCTCCACCTTATGAGCTGGTCCTCATCCGAAGTTAACAGGGATCCGTTTGTGTCTTTAACCAGGTGTTGTTTAGAGCTCTGGACACTAGTGAGCTCTTTGGTAACTCTGTAGACGGTCCTACTGTCACACCTACTAGCGGCTTCTTCTGCTTCTGTAGCCCATGCGTTGATGTAGTTACGCTTATCATGTCGCACACTACGGTGAACTTCCCTCATCTTCATGCGGTACGTAGACTCAAGCTCGTTTCTCCCTGCTGCTGGGGTAGCTGCGATGCGAGCTTTAAGGTGTTTCCTTTCTTCGATCCTTGCCCAAGTTTCGTCGGAAAGCCAAGCACTATTTCTCCCTTGCGCCCGGCTGACTATACTTTCAGCACCGGATATGAACACATTTTTCACAGCACACCAATGATTTTCGATGGATGTGGTTTCCGTGCTGCTGATTGCGTTCAATCCTTGTGAAAGGTGGTCCCCTAGTTGTTGGCGCACTGCGGGATCCTTTAGTCTATCTGTATTAAACTTGGGCATTCGAGTGTTTCCTTGGGATCTCCGAACTGCAGCTGTACGCAATCTTACGGTAGCAACCATCAGATGGTGGTCCCGGGCCATTCCCATGTCAGCGCCTCTTAAGTTACGGACGTCCTGGAGACTGCTTCTAAAACGCCGGCTGATCGCGAAGTGGTCAATTTGGTTGGAAGTTGCTTGTCTGTCAGTCGACAGCCAACTGACTTTGAGGCATGTCTAATGCTCGAACATGGTCCCTCCAATAACAAGGCCATTGGCGTTGCAGAAATCGACAAATCGTTCGCCATTGTCGTTTCGGTTACCAACACCATGTTTTCCCACGACATGCCTTAGCCCAGTGTTGTCATTGCCAACCTTGGCATTTAAGTCTCCCATCACCATAATTATATCACCTCGTGGAACGCTATCATAAGCAGCACTCAGCCGGTTATAAAAGGCCTCCTTCTCCTCGTCAGAAGAGAGCAAAGTTGGGGCGTAACAGTGTATGATGGTGACGCGACGTACTCTAGTCCGGAACCTGGCTTTCAGGATCCTGTCACCTAAAGGCTCCCAGGAAATTAAGCTTTTGAGAGCTGTTTTGGAAAGCAGCAATCCAACGCCAGATTCCCGAGCGCTTCCAGGTGTTTTTCCGGAATAGAATAGTAGAGTGTTACGGGTTGGTGACTTAAACTTCCCCGAGTACAGCCATCTAACTTCACTTATCCCTATAAGATGTCCATCCTATACCGCATGAATTCCTTCTCTAGTTGCAGGAATCTGGCATTCTGAGGACCTTCTTTTCCATCGTCAAGAAGCGTCTTCACATTCCAGAAACCAATCTTTGTCCGGGTACAATAGCCAAAAGTCGTCAACGAGTTATCATTAATTATCCGAGGCGTAGTGTTGGTTTCGGTAGCGGGTTAATTTCAGTTACGGAGAATGCTAACCTCCGTAACCTATCCTAGAAAGCTAGGCCTTTTCGCACTTGTAATTTTGGCCTATTTATGTATTTTGAGATACACAAATAGTTGCCCGGGGACCACTAAGAGGAGGTAAAACAAGCACTTCATCGTAACTGATTGTTGCGCTACTGGCCCAGACCAAGTTCTGAGCAATCAATAGTTTCCCGATCAGGCACGGTGCAGGAGATTATGCCCACACGTTTTTTGTTTTTTTTTTTTTAAGGACCTAAAATAACACCACTTGTAGGTTGATGTCATACAATTTTTTTCTTAAAAATTCCTACGGTTGTGATAAAAAAAAATATCAGTAGGTACCTATATTACTATTGAAAAATGCTACTTTTTGTTAATAACGGTACCTCTGGCAGAAACATTTATTCTGGCGTTTGCGTAGCGAGAGCATAGCAACTATACTCACTACATAAAAGCGTCAGAACAACGAAAACTTGACAAAAATGTTTATAATAGGTGCACAGAATTCTTTGTTGGCTAAAATGATGGTAATAAATTTAGTAAGTCATTGCAGATTTCAACATTTATTAAGTACATAATGACCACAACTTTTGGTCGATGTTTACCGACGCTAAAAATCAAGAATATGATATGATATGAAGAATAGGATATGAAAGAATGACTGAAGAGCCCACTGTCATATATGGGCGAAACACTAGCCTTTCGTAACATTTGATACAAACATTAAAATCAAGCCTTCCCAGCCGTTTTTTTTTCAAAAACTTTTCTCAAACGGATTCACAGTATGATTTAAAATTTTGTAGTCTGTTACATTTTTGTAGTCTGTTACATTTTTAGTTTGGCGAACTGACAGGAAGTTCTACTCTACAAAATAAAGCTATTTATTTCTACTTTCGTTTCTGTTTCACGCAGAAAGTAATTAAATACATATTTGTATTTTCCGGTCAGTCGCTAAAAGTATGGAGAAGTTTTTTTATACGGATCGAATAAACAAGGACAAATTGTCCAATTTTGTTTGAAACCAGTCTTTCTTTGTTTGCAGTGAGCAGAGTATAAAAAAAACATCAATTTTATATGAAGCAAAAGCTGTTTGCAATAAATTTTGCATTCTAAACGGTCAATGTCAGGGCTAAAATAAAATTTAAAAAAAATCATCAAATGAATCTTTTTCATTTGTGTATCTGAAAACTATCAATCTTTGCAGTTCGAATACAAACATAAATAAAAATGAAGAGCATCTCATGACAACCTGTTTGCGAAAACTTGTTACGTTCTGGCAAGGTGAAAAATGATTTTGATTAAAAAAAAAAATACTGGAATATAAAAATGATAAGAACTGCAATGTTTCAAGGTGATCGAGATTTTTTTCAGACCATACTGATGGCCAGTTGAAAACATTTTTGATTGTTTTGCTTTTAACTTTTGTTTACCTGTTTTGGCGTTTGTTTTGTAGGTATGTAAAAGGTGAACGTTTCTTTCTTCAAAGTTCAGTGTTCCTTCTCCTTTACATAAGCTTTATTATAACAAAAAATAATACCTTAACTGCCTCAGTTTTGAAATTTTAATTTTGAATAAACTTTCCATCCACAGTGTTTTTTTTTAGCTGTAGAATTGGCTTCGATGAAAGTGTTCTTGACGAATGGAATCATAACCTTGTGTCTTGTAACCTATGAATCAAAAGAAAAAAATATTCTGAATATTGCCATTTTCCCAGGCATAATTCTCTTAAATAGCGCTTGTAAGCTCTCGTGGGATTTTATATTTTGTGGCTTAAGACATTGTGGTAGAAATAATCTAGCAGCGTGGTTTAAAGCCAAGAAAATCAGCCATCTATCATATTTTTATATTTTGAGTGTTTATCTGGATAACAAATAGGAATTGTAGATCATGGCACACAAGTTAAGTAAAATTTAAATGGACTTAACTCAAGTGACACATTATAATGTGTCACTTTTTGTATAGGTACGACAAACCTTTTACAAAAGTCACATTCATTTTAGAACTCCCTTATAAATATAAGGATAAGATGTTTTTTTTTGTATAGTCTTCTCCAAATAAAGTTGCCAGTATGTAGATGAACTTAAAGAGACATTAATCTTGAAGCATTTGACATCTTATCATACGCAACCTGTTGTCCTTCAGACTTATTTTCCAAGCGCAGAAGTGTACCTTCCTACTCGAATGCAAGTCTAGTTTCATTATGAAATATGTAAGTAATTTAGCATGCGTACAGTGCTGTGCAAATAATTTTTGTGGAAAAAATTTGTTTTACTTTCTGCAGCTGTGTGAAATATTTAAACTGAATATATGATATAGATATTGGTATCATGTCCGAGAAGTTGGAAGTGGGGGCAACTTTCATTTAGAGTAGGTAATGCGACTAACGCTTTGGAATTCTATTCCCAATTTTTCCAATTTTTACTTTTTTAGGCAATGTTGGTGTTGGGCTAGCTTAAAAGAGATAGCCAAGAAAAAACCCAGAATCGACAAGAAAAATTTAAATGTGATTTTTGAGGGCTTAGGTAATGAGTAGGTACTCCAAAAAATATGTAATCGTTACATCGATAAACCATTAAAATGTAACCAAAGAAGTGCATTTTCTAACCAAAGCAAGCTGAAAAATGTCTCCTACTAGTTTTTGTTATTCATTTGACTTAAGATATCTGTTAGTATGTACTCTCTTTTTCAATAGCCCCGATGCAAAAGATATTCATACGCTCACGTCCTGCTCTACTATTTCTTAACACAAAACAAATAAATAAAAACTAAGTAGTATAAGAAAATAATAATAATATTCGTATTTGGTCCTCGTTATCGTCTACAAAATTACTCATTACACCTTTTACATTACACCTTACTCATTAGTAAGCATTTCGTTCTTGTCGATTTTGAGTTTTTGCTCATATAAAGTTTGATCCTAAAAAAGGTTGTAGTTACAGAACTTGTATAATGACTACCCTTCGATATTTCTATTTAGAGAAAGATATTTTTATGTTGTTCCCAATAATATTGCCCAGACTCAGGGTTGTCGAACTTAAAATTTATTGCTCTAACGAAAAGGTGTCTCAATATTTATTGTTTAGAATTTCGAAAGCTACATTGTTTTAAAAATTTGAATTAGAAAAAAAAAAATAAAAAGACTCTTTTCTTAAATTGATCGGAGCCGGACGGTTCTAGGGCTTTAACTTTTAAAGATATTAAAAAAATAAATAAACCAACTTTCTCGTAAAACTAAACTAACAAGAATCCAGCTAAATTATCATTTCAACAACCAATTGATTACCCTTTTTCGCTTGTTTTTAGTAGAAAGTTCGATTCTTTTTATTTTTTAATATCTTAAAAAGTCCTAGAACCTCTTGATTTTCAGTATTTAACTAAATTTTCTAAATTTTAAATACTTTTCAACTAGCATCTTATTAAACCCATTTCCTTCATAAACTAGCTGAACACATATAGCTACTGTAAAAAATTCAGAAACATACCTCATTTTGACACATATAAACATCAAAGTGTCATATGGATTTAGTACTGTACTAAAAAGATAAAATATCCATTTGTTGATATTGGCACACAATTTAAAACAAACATCAATCACACAAACACATCAACCAACATACACGTAGGTACCTACAAAGATGTCTCAACGTTGTCCATGAGCTTGAGTTTATTTTTAGAATCAGGGATAATGCGAGTAGATTTCTTTTCCACTAAATAAAGATTTAAACAAAAAACAATCATAACTAATATACACGAGACGTGAAACACACATAATTATATTAAAATTATTTGTTCTGAAGTTGTTTGTTTATTTTAACATTTTTTGTTGTTCTATAGCTGTGTTTCTTCTCTTCATCTGTCAAATTTGTGTCTGTTCAAACCTAATTTGCTTACGTTACGTTGCGGAGTCCACTTTAGTTAGATGAGTTGTTTAACGTGTTTAAAATTATGAAATAGTTCGACGAGGGTTCGCAACTAAACGACTACGTTAACTAGATTCGGTTTTATTCCTTAAACGGGCAACGTTTAAAATTTTGCGCCATTAACTTTAGTAAAATGTTAGGAGATAGTATTTTTAGGAGATAACTCGCGCCATTGAATTTTGGATACTAAAGTATTTATTATACTTAATTACGTACAATTTTGAAATAAAATAGTTTGAAATTTGTTTGAATGTTTTTTTTTTTCTTCAAAATTTTGTGTTTGAATACTAATTGTTTAAAAACTGTTCATTAAAAGAACAGTCCCATCCTATACCCTCAATCTTTTTGACACTTCGTAGGTGAATCTCACTGTATACTTTATACTGCGCCTAACTTTCATAAACACCTAAACCTGCTATCCGACAAAGTACAATTTTTTTTTCTTCACATCACTGTGTTTATTTGCATCTACCTATCAATAACTTTACTATACGCTTATATACATTAAATTAAATTAACTGTTATTTCTAACTAGTCCGTGACTAAAGTGCAAATATTTTTAAAATGCATGCAAATACAGTTAGAGAAAGAAGTGTCAGACAGCCAATACAATAACAGCAATTTAGACATTGTACAGGTAGGTACAACATACTCGTATTACAAATATATTTCTCAAAATTCTTGGAATCGAACAACTAATAAATATTTCGAATTTGGATGCGTTTGTGTTTTTACGTGACAGAATTTTTAACAAGTTGAAGTTGGTATTAGAATAAGAAATTGCATTGTGAGTAAAATTATGCAAAGAAACTAGTTGTAGGTAGATTATTAGAGACAGGTGTAGGAACATGTATCTACAATGAACAGGCATACATTTATGTAGTTATTTTAGGCCTGCATATACAAGAATTTTTCCTACGTGTTTTTAAATTATCAATAAATAACAGAAGGTGGTAGAGTTGTGCTGATTTTAGGGTTATGGCCATAATATTTTATCAAGAACGTATGCGTGTTTTGCATAACAATAGGCATGGTTTTCCCGGATTCAAGTTCGAGTATAACATTCAAAAAGGAAGTAAAAGAGTCTGAAAAGGGTTTGGGCGTCATTCAAAGTCTATCAAAGGATTCAGTCAGGTTGGCCACCAGAATGTCTAAAAAAACAGAGATCCTAACTTTCGTCTCTTTTGGTGGTTAAGTGTCTCTGAAACAATCGTTTACATAGGTACTTGCACATAGGTATTTTCACTCAGAGAGTCGAGAGGGGGGTTAACATTACTACTGGTAGTAAAAAATTTGATCGAAATGCAAAAACTATTATAAACGAAATGTGATTAGTACCTACCATTTAGTAAACATTTGATTTATTTAAAAACTGTATTTACCTACCCGTTTCACTGGCATCCCGCAACTCGTTTGCTTTATAGAAATTATGTTGTATATCATATATGCCAAATCTAATTAGAATCCGTCCAGCTTTTTCAGCGTGATTGAAGGACAAACATCCAGGCAAAAATACCTACTATAGCCTTCAAGTAACAATTCTCGAATTGTGAAATAATATGAAATGATTTTTTCGCTATTTTAATTAATAATTTATTAATATTTGTCGGAAGAAAGCAATAAATTATTAATTAATTCAATCACGATGGTTTCAATAGAGTGAACTTTTCAATAATAAATATTTTTTATTTTGAATGTGCGAACTTTAAAACGTGAGCATCAACAGATTAAATTATGTAAATTATTATAATATGCATGAAAAAATTAATTAATTAGTCATCGCTCCAGTAGAGCAATTCCTTATTTTCCCTCCATCATCATCATCATACTGACCGAACCACTGAAAGTCTCTTTAACATAATAAAAAGAAACCTTATAGCTGCCCCAATCAATGCTAATCAAGAGTGTACTTTATTATTTTTTTTATTCAAATCGTTTCAAATTTCCTCGCGTTTGAAACGTGAGAAGAAAATCTTTACTATTACCGAATGCAAATTTTGTTCATGTATTTATATCAACTGTTTAATTCATGCTCAATACAGCTTTCCTCAAAGTGAAATAACTGAGCTGTAAAAGGCTGTATATTTTAAGGAAGAGATGTGAGTCATTTTATAACATCGCCATCGTAAACAACTAAAATTATTTATTTTAACTTAAATGAAGCGGATAGTCACAATCGGAAAATTCTTCGGTCTGTGTTATCTAGTTCACGATTTTAGACTTGATGAATTCGCATGTGCGCAAGGAACGACGTAGGGTATACTGAGGGAAAATCCCGGACAATTTTCATAAAAACTGGAAATCCGGGAAGGTCCTGTTTTAAGTACATAACACCAGAAAGGATCGTTCGATTTTCATGATTTTGGGATTGATTGACTCGTGTTGTGCAAAATGCCTCAAAAACGCGCGTTTTAAGCCCTAAATCGCACGTTGAAAGATTTGCGAAATGATAAACGACACGTTTCGGTGGTGGAATGATTTTGCTGTCAGGTGATTTTCACCAAACGCTGCCTATCATTCCAAGGCTGAAGGCATGGGCTTTATGGCAAAAACCGTCAAGAAATTGCAATTTAAAACGAACACGGGAGTCGCTTTACGAAAACCAGTTCGCTGTAGAGTAGAGAAACTTTGTAACGGAACGCGTTTGATTGTGAAGAACATCAAATCAAATCTAATTCAAGGCACGATTTTGAGGAGGAAATTCCGTTTATATGGATGGCAGTCGTAGATATTTATGCGTCTTTAATTTCCGGTGCGTTTCGCTTTTGATATGAAATTTAATAAGTCGCAAGGGGAGTCGCTCGATTTTTGTGGCATCAATCTTGAATACTGTATAGCAAAACCGTAGAAACTCTGTGTTTTTACAAAAATGTGGGCCAACATTTACTCATTGAAACGGAAAATCACAAGAATTTTTTTTTAGGAAATTAATAACTCTAGATACACCAAAACTGGAAGCTGCCAGACAATGAGACACCTAATTCTTTTTGTAGCGTTCAAATTCTTATTATTCCCAACTTGTTTTAAATATTCATTATTTACTTACTATTATTTAATCGTTTATTTTGTTTACATATTTTTTTGTGTAAATATAAGTTATAATTTAAAAAAAAAATTGTATCGAGTTTCCTAAAAACGGGCAGTAAAGTTTTGGAATTTTTTTGACCAAATTGCATGCAAAGACCAATTTGGCTTTATTTCGGCCATATTGGCTGCAAACAAAAATTGCAGTTTTATTATTTATATTCAACAACATTTTAACATTATAAATTTGAATGAAACAATTACAACTTAAGTGTTCTATCATCAAGATATTTTTGGCTGAATTTATTGCTATTTCACGAGTGCGGTTTCTTGTATGAATAATGTTCATATTCATTTGAATATGTGGATTGAACTTATGACCTCGACTGTGACTTAGAAAGCCGACGCTGTCCGGTTAGGTCAGTTGGATCCTTACGTTTAATGTTTAAAAACAAAATGGTACCTAATTCTTCGAACTGGTGTGTAGGAGTGGACTGGCGTTTATGTGTTTGACGTCCTTCAATATTTATACAGATGAGGTCGAAAAATCTGTTTCCAGCTGTCGGTATTTTTTAAACAGAATAACATTGAAATAATACGTAGGTTCTGAATATGACTGAAAGTTTCAACTCTGTTCAGAATATCAACTTTTTTAAACCATTTAAAAAATGTGTCTCCTTTTCAACCACTTTGTTTGTATCATATATGTATTTGGAAAGTTTTTCTTGTATTTGAGACAAACTACAAAAACAAAATATCAAAGTGATTTTATTTTTTATTTTTTCTTACAGCTTCACTAAACTTATTTGTGATAGGAAAAAATGTGTGTCTTTATTTTCAAGATAAAATACGAAGCAATAACCTAAGCGGAACATAAACAATACATAATGCTGGTCTACTTCATACGAATCGTATTTCTCAAATAACTAAGATGACTATAAAACTCGTTTCAGCTGGCATGGCATATCAAATTCTTCAATTAATAAAGTTATACATCATTCTAAGTATAGGTACTTAATACGCACATATACTCGTTTATAACAAACTGGAACCAAAAAGTTTCTTCCAGGCTTTCATTATTCATTTCAAGAATTATATACCCTTTTATTTGTCATTGATTTAAACATAGTGTGTGTATATTACTTTCAGTGGTATTGATGTATTGGGTATACTCAGGATACTTGTATCTAGATAGATAGATAAATTCTTTATTTCATCTAGAAGTTTTAAAGAGTTTTCTTAAGAATAAGTAGGGTAGGGCGGGTCTAGTTGGGCCATGGGGCAAGTTGGACCACGCGAATTACTCGAAAAATAAAAGTCCTACTGGAAAATGATTAATCACGAATGAAGCGTCCTCATTAATAAGCACGTGTAAAAATGGTAGCCATACACTGATTAGTGTTTTTGTAGTACTAAAGTAAAAAAACCATATTTGTTTCTTTTTGTGTTATTTAATAGAAAACGTGCGAGTCTCACGACAAGTTATAGTGGCGCAAAATTTTAGTTGATTTAGTACGATGTTAAATCATTTTTAGTATACTACTAGGTTAAAAAGTGTATTTTGCTAATTTTAAACGAGTTTAGCATCATATTATCTCCTAACATTTTACTTAAGTTAAAATCACCGAATGGCTATTTTATCTTTTTAGTATCGTACTAAATCCATATGACACTTTGACGTTTAAAATTGTCAAAATCAGGGGTGTTTGTGAATTTTTTGCACGAGCTGTCACTTTTTTGGACGTGTTCAGCTGAATTTTATGAAGGAAATTAGTTTAGTATGATACTAGTTAAAAAGTATTTAAAATTTAGAAAATTTTAGTAAACTGTTAAAGAATTAATAAAATGTTAAGTAGTATCATACTAAATCCTTAATAACAGGCTGTTTAAAATTTTGCGCCAGTATTTTTTGAGGCCTGTTATTATATTTTAATGTTCTGTGATTAAAATTGGAATGTTTTCAGTGGTTTTTATTTAGTGATGCATTCATCAAACTAGGTGTGGGGTAAGTTGGACAGGTGGTGGTCCAACTTGCCCCGCTGATTTAAAAAAAAAAAAATGTTTTATATTGGGTTGAATGCTATGATTTCCCATACATAAGGCTTAAAAACTGGACATAGTCATATTTATGTGCATTTATTACAAAAGCGATTACGATACGTAATTCTGCTTTAATGTTCAACATATATAAACTATTTTTATATCCTATTTTATCCAAGAAAAGGGGTTTTGTTTTAATTCGTTAATTTATGTTTGCTTTTATTTAATTTTTTTTTTAAATATTTATTTTTTTCTACTTAAATATAATTATTATTTTTTCAAGTAAAGTTTATTTTAAATAAATTTCAATTTCTAATAAATGGTTGTTATATTTGAATATCATTGTTCCACTTTTTAGGCCATGGTCCAACTAACCCCTCCTACTGGTCCAACTTATCCCGCTAGTGGGGCAAGTTGGACCACTTGAACTAGGTGCTATCAAGGCTATATAATTCTTCTGCTGTTACACATTTTCAATTCTTGTAAATTGCATTTAGAAGCCAAAAGTCCATTCTTTTAATTGATCCCAGTTTCATAGCTGTATTATGAGCGGTTTCGAATTTATAACACTTCCAGAAAAAAGTGGTCCAACTATCCCCGCCCTTCCCTACATAGCAATCTTGGCGTGTCTTCCAGATTTGTGTACATACATATAAATGTCTGATATCTATATGTCAGCTTATGTGTATTATTTTCTACCTAATTGATTGCCATTCAAGACAAGACAAGACAAGCCAAGTGTAGTTTACTAATTATAGCTCACGCTTAATGCTTCAGGTAAACACCAACACCAGAGGATTACAGTTGATGGGTCACTTAAGTCTCTTACCCCCAGTTTCAAAGTGGAAGTTTAAACTCCACTTTTGGTTTAAACTTCAGTTCAACAATTTATTCTGTTTCACAGTTTCGTCTAAACCTTGAACTGAGTTCAATTTGTCGTTTAAGTTAAACAATAAGAAGATGAAGAAATTTAAATATTAAAATATTGAAATTACTTCTGTTTTAAGTGGATTGAATGAATAAAATTAAAATAAAAAGTACAGGTGACCTCCTCTGGAGTTGAGGTCACCTGTACCGTTTAAGTTCAACGACAGAATTGTTCCGTTTAAATCTTAAGTTCAACGTTTGGGACCACTTTACATAATCAGCCCAATTCTAAATATTCCCCGGGAAAATAACTTCCCGGGAGATTTGTTCCCCCAAAATTAAAATGCTCGTCACATCAAAAATATTTACATTTTCCATTTTGTGGACATTTAGAATGCCAGCTTTTTTCTCGTAGTATTATTTCCCATATTCAAAGTTTGCTTAGAATAAGGAAAAAGGAACGGAATTCCCGGGAATTTATAGTTTAGAGTAGGGAAAAAGGAAGCATTTCCCCGGGAATTTGTGTTTAGAATTGGTCTGAATACATTATGGAATTTATTTACTTATTTTTCATAAACATTTACGTCAGCAAATTTATGTGTGCTATTAAAAAGTTGATATATCTCCTTTTTTGTATAATTATTGGTTTGTTTGCCAATTTTTTTTTTAATTTTGTTCGTGTCACTTAAAAAAAAATGTGGACACATTATCAACATCCCAACATAATTGTTGCTCTTTCGCGTGTTGTTTGCTTCAGAAAAAGAAAGACTAGACAATGAAAGCTACGTACTGTTTTGCAATACGTTACTTGGCGAAAACGTTCAATGCTGCCTACTGTCTTTTATAAAATCTAGGTAAACGAAGATCAACTGAACTGAAAACCAGATTCCACTGTGAAACCGGACAAGTTAAACCCAAAATTTAAACTCAGTTTAAACTACAGCTGATCAAGTTTTAACTCCCACTGTAGGGGAGTGGGTTACACTTTTCTTATATTCAAACAAAAACTTGGATCACTCGGTAACCCATTACAAGCAACAACAAAAAAAAAACTAAGTTACAAAATAAATTTGTCACGCGCCCGCAACCAACTTAAACCATTCGACATTAAATAACTCAACAAGTGTCATTTGACAATATAAAAAGATGTATTAATAAATACCCAACCCATCGTTGATTTATCTTTATAAAGCACTTTAATTTATTTTATTCAAAGTCCAGTAACATTGTGTCTTATTTTTATCTTGAAAGAAAAAAAAAAAAAAAAAAATAAGACGATTCTCCTTAGGAATTCGTTCTCATTTATTCGTTGGCGCACAGAGATGTATCTCTCAGTTTCTGTCAAATAGAATAAAGAAAAATAATACCTACCTACTCTATTTATTTCCACAAACACACAGAAATCTTTATGACAGAAATATCATCATCATCACCATCAATTATTTAATTACTTTCGTGTAGAAAATAAATAAAATTGACTCTTCAGCAGCTCCCCACAGAATAAGCATATATTAAAGAGGCCATCATGTAATTACAACTATGAGACATTTTTAAAATCAAATCATTTCATTTTTGCACTTAAACTAATTGTACAAAGTACAAATAGAAATAAACATACATACATAAAAATACATCTGATAGGATGAGCGGGAGAAAAGAAAAATAAACTATCTTATGTAGGTTCCCACTACAAATAAGTAAGTAATAATAAAAACAGAGTTGCCATTCAGCGGTTTAACGTGAAGTAAAATTTACGAATAGATTGCATGTACACTTGTACAGTTGCGGTCAAAATAATGTGTAAATACAAAAAATTGTACGTTTTAAACTTGCCTTTTTAATCAAAAATGAATACACTTTGAAGAAATAACAATTTCTAAACGATCATGTATGCAAACATTTTGCGTTGCTATATAAATATGACAAATAAACAAGCGTTATTATACTTTATTATATTATATTATATTATATAATATCAACAAACTTAGGAAGGTTCAAAGAACAGCTAGCATTGGCACCACAGGAGCTATTCGATCTTGTCCAACAGATGCTTTAGGAGTTTTTCTACACCTTTTACCACTAGATTTACACATTAAATACCTAGTATCTTGCAGCGCGATAAGACTAAAAGAATCGAACTCCTGGTTTGCCAAACCCTATGGGCACAGCAACATCACGGGTTTAATTCCAACCGAAATGTTTTCGACTCCCACTGATTACTGCACCCCTTCAATAAGCCTCGGTAAAGATTTTAAAGTTATATTCCCATCCAAAAAGGATTGAAATGATGACGTCGTGACGAAAGACTTCGACACAACCATCTTTACTGATGGGTCAAAGATGGAGTGCGGTGTTGGTGCGGGTATTTTCTCAGAGTCCCTTAATATATCCAGGTCTTTTCGGCTACCTGACTTTGCTAGTGTCTTTCAGGCTGAAGTACTGGCGATCAGAGAAGCATGCAAGCTACTTAAACAAAATCCAAACCAGAACCGAAATACAGCTATTTTCTCAGACCGTCAAGCGGCTGTCAAAGCCATTAATTCGGCTACATCATCCTCAAAATTAGTACGACAATGCCAGGAAGAGTTTCTGAGTCTGAACACTAACCTTAGGGTCACTCTTATCTGGGTTCCGGGTCACAGTGGCATTGAGGGGAATGAGCGGGCTGACGAGCTGGCCAGGCAAGGTTCAGCCCTTCATAACTCACTTGCGGAAAGAGTCAGTATTCCTCTTGGAGTTATGAAGGGCAATATATTCTCAATTTTTCTCTCAGAATCTAGTCGTAGGTGGAATAGTTTAACTAACTGCATTATTGCTAAAAAAATCTGGCCTACCTATAATAAATCCCGAACTATTAACCTAATGTGGAGACCCAGGCGAGACATGGCAACATGCACTGGACACTGGCCAATAGGAGAACATGCGGCGAAGCTTGGCATCCCCTACAATACTCACTGTCGTAGCTGTGGGGACCAGCAGGAAAAGGAAACAGTCTTTCATTTTCTCTGTAAATGTCCCGCTTTGGTCAGAATGAGGCAACAATCTTTTGAGAAGCCCTTTTTTGACGACCTTAACGAACTCTCCGGAACGAAGATCAAAGATTTGACTTCTTTCCTCAACGCGACGAAATGGATCTAGGATTTACTTCGGTTCCTCTTGCACCGTCTTCTTCCCCAAACTCCTATGACTGCGAGCTAGCAGACTAACGGTTTTTGAAGGTGGCTCATGGTGCACGAGGACCGGACGATCACACAATTGGGCCGATCTCCGCTTCAATACCAGCCAACAAGTGCCTAGGTGGCACAGTGTAGATGGGTCTTAGTTGCGGACTTCGACCCTTTTGAGTGTTTTCCTATTTTCAAGTTCAAGAATGTTTCAATGGATCTAGAATTAACTTCAGTTTCCTTTTGCACCATTTTCTTCCCCAAACTCCTATCACTGTGAGCTAGCAGACTACTGGTTTTTGAAGGTGGCTCATGGTGCACGAGGACCGGAGGATCACACGGTTGTGCCAACCTTCGCTTCAATACCAGTCAACAAGTTGCCTAGTTGGCACAGTGTAGATGGTTTTTAGTTGCGAACTTTGGTCCTATCGGGTGTTTTTCCTATGTCCAAATCCTTAATAAGTTTCATCTCATGTCTAAATCCAATAAAAGCGTCTGGTCATACAGGCGGGTGGTACTTTGTCTAGTAACCACAAGTCATGTTGTGCAAACAGACGGAGGTGTACAGAGATTACCATATCCAAGTGTGCGACTAGACGATCACCCTAAGGGATCAGATCGTATCCGTCCCGGGCAAATCAGCAAATTGCTTAGCGTAGCATACTGCAGCTGAACTCGGGCGAATTCGATGATCCGTTGGGAGATCTATCACCAAATACCCTCTTTTTCTTTTAAAATGTTCTTTTAACCCACAGGTCAAACAAGTTAAAACCACGCATTACAGCGTTAATTGGGTCATCGAGCAAGGATGCTTGTGACCGCCATCTCTACCTACCTACCTACCTACAAGCGTTATTAATCAAAGCCCCGAATTCGTGCAGTCAAAATAATAGTAGTACTTACATGTCGTCCCCTCAGAAGCAAAGTGGCTTATCTCAAAATTTACCGATTTTGAGTTAAGTATACAGAAAAAATCACAAAAAAAATGTAATATTTCGGTCAAACTGTCATTCAAATACTTCATAAACTGAAGGCGTGAGGGCGATAGTGTCGGTTTGCATTTACGATAACTTCCCTGAACTATTCATCAGGAAAATGACATTTTCAGTTTCATGCCAGTCTTCATTGTGAATTGTCGTGTTGTTTGGCGCATTAAAAGTTCTAATCCTAAAATGTCGGACTACACTAAAACTAAAAGGTAGGTTTTCTTTTTTTATTTTCGTCACTTTTTTACTTGTGTCACTTATCTCCAAAAAAATATTATCGAAGTATGAAAATTTAGTTGTAGGAAAAGTGACACTTTTCGTTTTTTGTCGTTTCTCATCAATTTGTTTTACAATAATTTGAGTACTCAAAGTTTTATTCACGTTAAAACATGCAAATTTAAATTATTTTTGTGCGAAACGACATGTCTTAATTTTTTTTTTTGGTTTTTATGTCCTCGCATAAACTCAAGATGATCAATTCTTAAGAATCAAAATATTTCAAATCGCTTTTCTGAAAAAATCAAGATTTTGAGACGAGCCACTTTGCTTCTGAGGGGACGATATGTAGCTATGTAGGTTAAAGAAAATAAGCATTATTTTTCCATATTTACTTCAGAATCAAACATTTTTAAAAAAGGATAATTTTTGTTCATTCATAAGATTTTTAAAGATTTCAATGAAAATTTTATAAGATATTCGTCAACAATGGGAAGAGGAAAGCACTATACAGCGGGTACTCATTTAAAGGACTGATTTTGAAAGGGAAAACTTATTCAGAGGTTCAAAGTTTAGTTGGCTGCTCACCAACAACGGTGAGAAACGCCATTAAGTACTTCCCAAAGGCAGAAACTCGCGGTCGGAAGCCGGTAATGTTATCGATAAGTTGATAAAACGCATCGTCAGTCATTCCCAATTTAATCCATTTACACAGTAACTGAAATACCAGAAGATACCAGAAGACCCGTGCGAAAATTTCGAACTTTCAATAAGGCTTTAAATTTTCAAATAGAATGTTTGAACAAAATAAATAAATTCTTTTTACTATTGATATGAACATAATAGTTTTACAAAACCTCTTTGTAAACAATATTTGATGTAAGAATGAAATCTTTTTGAATTGTTTATCATTTTCTTTAATAGAAACATATATGTTGTGTTCACTTTTTTATTAAGTTTAGAAAAAAGGAGTTTGATCTTTGGCGTTGACGCTAGTATTGAAACGGTTCGTAGACGTTTACAAGAACATGGTCAAGCAGCCCACAGTCTACGAAAGGTGCCTTTGCTGACAAAAAAAAAAAACCTATGAGCGAGAGAATGAAAATTGAAAAACAAAAACACCTTGACTGGCTTGCATCAAAGTGGAGGAATATTCCGTGATCAGATGAGTCCAAGATTTGTTATATGGTGGTAAGGGATCTCGTCAATATGTTAGACAGCCACAAACTACGGAATCCACTTTTCAAACCCAAGCCCATTAAACATGGAGGATCCAGCATAATGGTTTGGTGTTGGTCCCATGCATCGAATTGATGGTATCATGGATCAGCATGTTTATGTCAAGTTCATGGAAGATATAATTTTACCATTTTCTAAGTATGAAATGCCCAATTTTATTTCAAGTCTCTAGCATACTTAGTTCTCGAGATACCCTCTGACCCGCTAACTTCACTGCGACCTTAGCAGGGCAGTATGAATTTTTTTTTTTTTTTCAAATAAAGGACTTCAAAATTTGGACCTAAAATTTTTTAAAATGCAAAATAACCTACATATGTGGAGCCTTACTTCAATTCTATTGGTTCTCGAAATACACTAACTTCACTGTGAAGTTAGCAGGTCACTCGATTACACCCACTATTTAGTAAACTGCAAAATCGGGAATATAAATGCAAAATAAATGCAACAAAAAAAAACTGCAAATTACTGCGTTGGTCCCGTTACTCTAGGTGGAAGTTGCCCTGCCAACTTCACAGATGTACTGCTACCGATGGTATATATGTTATGGTATTCCATCTAACATAATTTTATTTAAAGTTTTTAAATCTTGAGAAAAATGCATGTCTGGCTACTCTATAATTAAAAAATACCGTATCTTTAGTAGTAGCCCGTAGCGTAATGGTTAGTGCGTTCGACTGTCATGCTGGGGGTCTGTGTTCGCTTCCCAGCCTCGTCCACCTAAAAACTAAAAAGTTTTTGTTCAGGGCTACTGCCTCTTGCGAGGAATTGACAAATCCTCCAAGAGAATCACTTGTCACGAATAAGTGCTTCTCGCCTAGCCGTTCGGGTTCGGCATAAAATTGTAGGTCCCTTCCATTCCTGTCGACAGGCGCACACAAAAATGGTTGCGAGTTGTTGATCACTAGGCCCTGGTTATTCACAAGCCGTTGTGCCACCAAATTTATTTTTTTTTATTTTATTTGTTTGTCTTTTTAAATCGAAATATATGTATATCTCCAGAACAAAAACAATGTGCACATAAATATGTATGTATTATTATTAAATATATATCTTTCTCTTAGCAATTTTCGGATCATCAGCATTTTGGAAATTGTGGCCTTTAAAAAATGTTGCCATTTAAAAAAACATCGTATCATAAAATCTTAGGTAAAATTTCTTATTGGCAACCCTGGAGATTCTCATTTAACAACGAAAACATTAAACATCTTAACTATGAACGAGTATAATAGTGTTCCAAACAGATAAAGCATCCGGATTAAGATAATTAAATAATTTTCCATTTTGTTCTCGTTTCGCTTGCATACCATCACATTTAACAATTCTACAATCTACACTACTTTCCTCGGTATCTTTCTTTTGTTTTACAAGTTTTATCTCTCTCAAACGGGTAATACCCGTTAATTGGATGTAATTAGTTCGTGGCATAGAAAATTTATGCATCAGCAGCTGCTTCCATTGTGCAATCAGCCAAGCATCCCATGAACATACATACACTTACACACATACTAAATGTAAAGTGTAGTAGCTTGCAACATAACCTGTTTCAAAACCTCCTCAAGGTCGTCGCAGAAGAAGTCGATAGTGCAATTGAAATTTTTGCAGTTGCATGTTCAATCCTCACACGCCCAACAACCTTCTTAATATCGCCGCCGACGGATAGAAATTTATTCAAATCCCACAACTCCGCCCAGCGATTATGACGTCGCCGACCGAGAGGAACGACTATTGACAGGAATCCAATGCCCTTGTGTTGGTAGAAGTTGCATCAAGAGCGAAAGTGTTAATCCGATCCGATTTGCATTCTTTATACCAATTACTTCAATCGACTGACATCAGATAAGGTTTTCACCCAAAAGCTTACTTACAGCCATCTTTTGACAGTCAATGAACACTTGGAACTGTGGCAAAGTGAGCGTGACACTAAGTGCACTTAGGATTAGCTTTGATTGTTCCCTTTGGATTGTTTGGCTGAATGCGCATGAGCGAAGCCAAAGTTCAAATTTGCACAACTTGACGCCTGTCCAGGCAATTGCTCAAAAGGTCGACAGTAATTGCGTGACAATTAAGTGATTAACTGTTTCTGTGTGACACAATATGACGGACGCAGCACAAAAAATGTCTCGAGAAGTTACAATGACAATTGGCATAGTTTTCTCAAGTTTTGCTGTCAACTCAGTGAAGCGAGAAATTATAGAAGAAAAACGTACGTAAACGTACTCGTAGTACGTACTTCTTGTAGTAATTGAGATTTTTTCTCTTAATATAGAACGTATTGTGACGAGGTTGCTGTAATTACTTTCCATAATGGGTTTGACAGTGGGGTAGAGCTGCTGTAAAAGTCAGATGAAAATGATTTAAATAAATTATTTGTAATAAAATTTATTCTGATGATTCTATGAAAAATTGGTTGCTTGTGGCGCAGGCCCACTCCGATGGCCCATTGATTGTGAATTTCTGACCCACTTCAGTGCATCACTTTATAGATAGTTTTCTTTAACAAGACTGCTTTGGGTGGCCCGCTTCGCGGGTTTAAGGATTTTAACTCCTTTTCGAGTCATCTGTCCCGCTCACGCGACTCCGTCGCTCCGCTTAGGGTATGCTCAGTCGTCTGGCAGGCGCCTGTGTTGTCAGTCGATATGTTTGTACTAATCAGTACTTTAAAAAAAATAGAACGTGCGTGGATCTGTATATGATGGTTTAAGACAAGAAAAAAAAAGCACATAGAAAAAAGGATCTTATTCCCCTCGACTTAACAGAAGGGGAAATTTAATACAAAGAAAACCTTAAATGGAGAATATGTTCGTACATATGACACCTAAGGTGTCACAAAAAGCTTGAGCGTATAGGATTATTCGAGACAAGAAAAAAATTATATGAGATTAAAAAAAAAATTCAAACTATTTTTTTTTTTTTTAATATTCTACTTAATTCAATATTATTTAATTATTTACATTAACTGAGCACAACACAGCACATTTTATTTTTGGCAAAATCGCAAAAAACAAAAAAGTACGTTCGTAAATTTTGAATATTTATGGTACATGGCAGCACAAATTGGGCAAATTACAGCACAATTTTTTTTTGTTTTGGAAATTTGACGGTGCTTACTTTACGCAAATTAATTTAGTCGGATTCTTCTTAGTTTTATGAGAAGTTGGATCATTGATTTTTTTAATATCTTAAAAAATAAAAGTCCTAGAACCTTCTGGTTTTCAGTGTTTGGCTAAAAATTAATAAACTTGAATGAATTTGATGAATTTTTGAAAATAGTACATACTTAATTGCGTACAATTTTGAGAAAAAAAATTGCTTGAAATTTTGTTTCTTATATATTTTGTTTTTTTTTTAATTTTGAGTTTGAAAATTAATTTTTGAAAAACTGTTTATTTAAAAGTTATATAAGAGGGCATTGTAAGTGTTCTCTACTGTTATCTACTTTTTTAGAAAATTGCTCCTCCCGCTTAAACGGCGCGGCGGTGAATACAATCCCCCCTCACAAACGAATTTTTTCTTATATCGACCAAACCTACAATCTCTGTCTTTTTGTCACCGCTTAGGTGAACACCCTGTATCTATAATTTTTATTTTTTAAATAATGACACAAGTTTTAAACAAAATGCAGTTATTACTGTGCAGACAACAATGTATGGCCGTTTAGAATTTTTCTTTAATCAAAAACCTCTTTTTCTGAAAATTTTGATATGCATTATTGTTTAAAAAATAAATTAAAATCTTTTTGTACAAGGTGTCGGAACGAGATTTATGTTTTCCAACGTTCAAATCTGAAACTTTTATAAGCGGAGATGAGACCAGATATCTAGGACTGGCCACGAGACGAGACTCTGCGAGACTCGTCTCGTTTCGGTCTCGTTAAAATCGAAACTTTTCAGTCTCGTCTCGGTCTCGTGTCGGTCTCGTATAATTATGTCTCGTCTCCCAAAAATACGATTTCCGGACAACCTGTTGATTATTGGAACGAAATATTTTCGATTATAGTTTGAATACGTGCATAGGAAAATAAATATTTAGCTGAAATTGGATTTTTTTAATTAATTATACTCTCTGTAAATTTCCGTCCAAATATACAGTCTCGTCTCGGTCTCGTATAGCCAGCCCTATAGATATCGCCAATCTGCCAATTTTGGTTGATAAGCGTTATTCAATTAGAACCAAAAAGTAAATGTGACCTCATCAGCAGAAATAATTGTGTTTCGCCCAGGTATAAGAGTGGGCTCCTCAGTTAGTCTGTTATACCCTACTAAGATACAAATTTTGGTCGATTTGTACCGATTTATAAATTTGTGTCTTAGTAGGGTATAACAACCTGCCTGAAGAGTTCTATACTTGAGCGAAACACATTATTTCTGGAGTTGAGGTCACTTGTACTTTTTAATTGAATTATATTCATTCACTCCATTTAAAACCGAAGTTATTTTAATATTTAAATGTCTTCGTCTTTATTATCTTAATTAGAACCTGTAAAAGTCATGAAATCACAAATGCAACCCACTGTGAACAAACAGCAAGTTTCTCAATTTGTTTTCTTAATATTTAACATTAAAATTGAGAAACATTTCTGTGGAATCAATTCTGAGAATTCAAAGATGTCCAAAATAAAAACCGTCAAAACAAATCAATTAGAATTGACCTTAAACTTAAACCCCATTAAATTGTAACTCAAGTCTTTCTCAAAAGGTCACAGAACAAAAAAGAACTTCAAACAGAGAAACAAAATCCTAATCAAAACAACAAACAACTTTGCCTTATATTTAGGTTCAGGTACCTACCAACTCGTTAAATATCTATCAAAATGCAATTTTGAATTGAATTCCAAATCAAATTTCCATTTATTTTGTTGTTGTTTTGTTAATTTTCAATTTATTTATTTACCGACAGTAAAAAAAAATGAGTGAAAGTGAAATTGTGGGCGGCAACAGCCAACAAAAGCAGCCGACTGACTTTGGCGTAGCGACAAGCGACACTTGAATTGAGTTCAAGTTATTTTATATTCAAGAGGGACACACATTTTCTGGCAGACGCGTGATATACATATTTTCATATAAAAAAATCAATACATCATTTAATTTGTATGATTTTTTTTTTTTTTTTGCATTTTGTCGAACATTACAATTTTATAAAACATGACATATTTTATAAGTTAAAAATGCCATAGAAAATTGAATATGTGACTATTTTTCGCTGTCATGTTTCCAATGAACGTTAAAAAAAATACAACTGATTTCCCTTTTATCATCATTTGCCACCGAAGTCTTTGGAAACTATTGAGGTAGTTATACGACTTGCAGTAAAATGTAAATCATGTCTGATGTAACATTTTCATTTAAGAAAAAACAACTGTGCTCATTTTCGAAACTATAGCTTTACTTTTAAAAGAATAAATAAAGATGTGTGGCACTGTCATTGAACAATGACACACTTGCGTTGTAGCATGTGGAAATTTGAATTTCAATTTGAGAACATAAATTAAAATGACATTGTGTCTTTTATTTTTATTTCTCATTGATTAAACACAAATTGACGGAGAATATTATAAGGTAGAAACATTAATAAGAAGTATCTTCATGTACCACTAAATCAATATTGTTTCCCTTCGCAAGCCGAAACAAACAAAATAATGAATGATTAAGTTAATTTTACACGAACATACGAAAACACGACAGACTGAAAAAAAAGAATTAAACATTTACAGCCGATTCTATAAAGACATTTTAAATGCTTCTTATCTTTAAACTTCCTCTAAATATCACTTAAGTGTAAAATAGATATAATCAATTTTAATAAAAAGTACAAGTGACCTCAACTCCAGAAATAATTGTGTTTCAGACTGAACTTAATAAAAATTGCGTCTTGACAAGGCCCTCACTCTCAACTGAAGAGTATAAGTGAGAACGCCGGGACGAAACGCCAATTTTTAAGAACTAAAAGCCGTTAAAAGCTATTTTGAATTAATAATTTTAAACATACTACAGTTAAAAAGATTAAAAAAGGGTGCCACTGTTTTTTTTTTTTTTTTTTTTTGAAAATCAAGAAAATCAACCTCTGCATCGAAGCAAACGGTGAAAATATTTTGAATAAAAGAATAAATACATTTACAATTTATTACTTTAAAATTTCTCGTTAACGACCTAACCGATTTCAAACATTTTTTTTTTTTAATATTAAATTTGTTTTTGAGAATTCACTATCTTGAAAACGGGTTCGTAAATTTTTTTTTTAATTTTGTGTAAGTTTGCGTATTAATAGATACTTAAAGCTGGCATACCTACCAAATTAAATTTTTATAAATGATCAACAAATTGTCTTTGTATGTAAAAAAATTAATTTTTAATAAAACCGGTATAAACATTTTTGGATTTTGTTCATAAATTTATATTTATCAAATAAATCACATTGCATTCTTTTTTTTTGGCTCCAGCTATTTTAAATTTTTGGTTAGCTATTTAAAAAAAAGAGCGCGTGTAACTCAGTACTCGTGGTAGAAGTGAAACTTCTTTGGCTATCTAAAAATCTCGATATACAGGGATATTTAACTTATATGCGTAAGACGCATCTATGTGTTCTATATCAAAATGATCGATGGGTTCGGGTTGTAAACTTGAAAATTAAATAATAATGGTGAAAATTTAAAGTAAAAAAAGGTGAAAATTTAAAAGATATAAATCAGTTTATTTGAGTAGATTTGCCGACTATTTTCAAAAATTCCTACAATCAAAATCTCTGCAAAATCAAAAATTTGTATATGACAACTTTAATATGGTTTTATGTATTTTACAACCATATATAATTCAAATTCGTAACGGACTCTCCTGATTTAATACAATTTTTTGAAATTAGACTATTTTGAAAAAAATTTTTTAAAATAATTTATATCTCCATACCCGAAGGAGATAGATAAAATTCTTAAACTAGTAAGATTCTTAGAATTTCATTATCTATCCACCAAAAAAATTTCAAAACTCTAGCGTTCTAATTAACGAAATTAGAAAAAAGACATAAAAGGACATTTTCCCTTTTATCTGCTAAAATAATATAGATTATCAAAAAATCCAAACTTATTGCACTATAAAATATATTAGCCTATCAATAAAATTGTTTACTTTTACTCTACCTCCCACGGCTTAGCTAATCAATGATCTCAGCGTTGCACATGTGGCGTTACATTTTTTTAAACTGAAGCCGAGTTGCGGCAAACGACCAAGCACATGCATTTTGTTCGTTTTTCGTTCTTTTTTTAACTGTTTTTTATTAGAGCTAAGAGGAAAGCATGGCAGTTTAAAAAATACGTGTTAAACATAAAAAGAAAAGAAGTTTTGATATGTTGAGCGAGTCCAGAAGAAGGTTCATTACGCACAGAAGCCTTTAGATGCTCAATTATCCTTTTTGGTAGGGTTCTTCAAGTTTTTCCTATATAGACTCCATTACATTCAATGCAAATTACTTTATACACACCGATTTTGAATGTATAGGTATTTTTTCTCTGATTTTGTTGTTGCAGAGAGCGTTTGTTAGGGTAAAATTATTGAAAAAAGCTGGTTTTATATTTATAGTTGATAGTGGACTACTTAATTTCTCGGATACTCCAGGAATGTAAGGGATTTTCCGCCAACTTTGTGGTTTATTTTCAATTGAAATCGGGAAAATTGATTGGAGAGCTAATTTCCTAGATTTTTTCTGCAATAATACATCAATAGTTCGAAGGTTATATCCATTCCTTGCAGCAATGTCCTTAATTATTTTTAACTCTTTTATAAAAGCATCTTTTACCAAAGGAACCCTAAGAAGACGATTTATCATGGAATGAAAACTTGACATTTTTGTACTCCAGGGGTGGGCAGACGATACTGGAATTATGGAATCAGTTGAACTTTCCTTTCTATAAATTTCAAAAACAATCTTGTTGGATGAGATTGACAATCTTAAATCAAGAAAATTTATGCAATTCGGTCCATACTCCAAAGTAAACGTAATATTACCGTCCAAATTGTTCAACACTGATCCAAGGAAGAGAGAAAGATTCCTTGGGGACAAAAGATATCGTCCACATATCTAACCCAGAAAAATATGTTATGTAGGTGCGGACTTTTTCACGCAAATAACTTTTGTTCAAAATTATCCATAAAAAACTCAGCAGCGAAAGGGGAAAACGAAGATCCCAATGCAAGTCCCGAAGTTTGGCTGTAGTATTTCCCATTAAATTGATAGTAATTTTGGTCCATGCATATAGAAATAAGCTTTATAAGTTGGCGGCATTTTTGTTCATCCTTTACACACAGTGACAATTGGTGTTCAAACAGCAATTTTAAATTAGCACTTGATACCGAAGGAAATAAGCTTTTCACATCAAAGGAAACAAGTTTTGCATTAGGTGGCAAAACTAAGTTTTTAACTCTATCAATTAGATCTAGAGAATTTTTAATAGCATATTTGGGTTTAAAATTCAAAACCTCAGGTAAAATGCGTGCGAGATGTTTGCTGAGTCTCTGTGCAGGGGCGTTGAAGGAAGACGACACAGGCCGCAGAGGGATACCTTCTTTATGCATTTTTTCGTTTCACAAAAATTCAACCTTGAAATTTCACTCTCAACGCGCCCCAAAGAAGTTTCACTTCAAAAAGAATATGACAGGTATAAATACATATTTGATATTTGATTTTCGAAAAACATTTGTTCAAACAGCCAATTTATTCTTATTTTGGTAGTGTCTTAGGTATTTAGGTCAATGAAAAATGTGTTCGGCTTTTGTTTTTAATAAGACTCTTATAGTTTTTGTTTCTAAATAAGTTAAATAAATACCTGCCTCAAAGTATGTAACGAGTATGTTGTCATTTAGAAAACATCTGTTGCTATTTGATCTTATTCTCAATATATATTGAAATGTTTATTCAAGAAAAATATTATAGCCTTTTGTAGGTATGTTTCAACTCATATTTCAAATCATAAGTTGAAACATTCAAACTAATATTGTTCGTGTGATAACTTTTTTAACATAAGGGGCAGTTTAGAATTCTGAGTTTCAAAATGACCAAAATTCAGTTTTAATATTTTTTTTTAAATATTATTCTTTAGTGTAAATTTCTATTTTCAAAATCGTACTTATGCTTAAGGTCTGTATTTTGAAGATGAATTTGTGCACAAAAAAATAATCAATTTTGAGTCAGCAATAGCTGTTGGAAAATATGAATTAGCTGGAGAGAATTTTTTTGCGGTTAAATTTAATAATACTGTAAATATATTAATATTTTTAGGTTGAACCACATCTCTTTTTACTTGCAGTTGGTTCATGTGAATGACTGCTGAAATACTTCAATACACTGTGTAGGTATGTTTTTATAAAACTTAAGTTACTAACCCAAATTATGAAGTCGTATTTGGTCGTATGTTGGTCTTGTGGCTTCCTTAATGGTAAAATATCATCTTTTTTGATGCAAGGCTTTTGAGAATTTCCGAATAGACCAATTTCGATTCTGGGTATTTAAACCTAACACTATCATCATCAAAAGACATAGCGAAAAGAACAATTTGTGTTCTTTCCGAACAAGTTCTTTTTGCCTGCTGATAATTATGTTTTTAAGTTTAATTACCAGCATCGCAATTGGTCTATTTGTAAATTTTCAAAAGCCTTGCATCATAAAAAAAGACATTTTACCACTAAGGAAGCCACAAGCCCAACATACGACTAAATACGAATTGATAATACGAATTTCGTAATTGGGGCGACTATTCGTGATTTTCTAAGCTTTTAGCAGGGCAAGCCAAATTTTTAATAACTTTTTCGGGAACTCGTTCGAAATAAAATTCGTAACCGTTGACTATTTACTTTTATTTCATTTGAAATTTCCATTGAGATAATGTTTTGTTCGTACTGGAAATTATATTTTTATTAGAAATTATATTAGAGCAATATTGTTATCTTGTATACATACGTAGTTATATTTGTATATGTTAAAAATATAATACTGATGTAAAATTTACTAACATAGTTTTAACATTTTGTTTTCTTTTTCTTTTTAGGTAAATTTATTCAGCCAATGATGGTATTTTTGTGAATATACAAATTTATATTTTTAATGGAAAAATGAAGATAATGTTAAATTAAATCATATTTTACCAATTAATTATTTTGTAAAACTATTTTTTTTACGAACAAATTTTGAAGTGGTAGATTTGAAGCTTGTTACTTTTATACAGCGTGATTCGCATGAGATGCGACAGTAAGCTAAAGCGTAAAGGTTGAATTGAGTTAGAAAAAAAATAGTATTAATAAAACCTTATTACCCTATCTTAGGCACCAAGGGCGATTTTAACACAAATGTACTTAATAAATACAAATTTATTTAAAAAAAAAACAACGTCAGCCAAACATACATTCTTTCGTATTTATTTTCAATCTACACTCGCGAGCAAAAAAATGGGACCACTCAAGTTTGCTTTCTAAAAACAACAGTTGCGATGGATACAATGGGGCGTATTCATAGTCATTTTAGAGCTGTGCCTAAGTAAAACAGGTTTAGTTGAATTTTGTTGACTGTATTTTTTTAAGTTTATCACTTCAAAATATTTGAAGCTATTTTTGTAGTATACCAAGTTAATTATCTTATAAATATATAAAACCGACAATTTATTTGTAATTAAAGTCGGTCTGTACTCATTTATCCAAAATTGTCTTAAACTGTAGTTAAGTTAAACCTGGGTCTATCTGCGAATACGAATATGCCCCAATATCTATAATTAATTGTTAATGGGCTCGTTTTGAAGCTTGAATTTAGTACATCAAATTAAGGGTAAAATCATAAAAATCAATTGGATAGTTTTCGCGCTATCCGCCATAATAACAAAATAACAAATTATACTTGTTTAAATTAGGCAAGAATTTGAAACATTGATATGCAATAAATGCGCCCATCGACCCATAGTTGGGCTTGACTTATTAGGCCTCCTAATCTTAGAAAATATTGAAAACCACGCCTGTAGAAGTAGTCAAGTTGTAACACAACAAGGAATAAACCAATGTCAGCTCGGTCTAAGCCAATCTTGCATATCAAAGATTTACAGAAGGTTCAGACAAACATGTAGGTTAGTGTAAAGGCTAGGATCTGTGTGCCACCGGATGTTATGACTGATTCATCGTGATGGCGTTTCTCCGAAACCGTGCTTTGAGACAGGACAGAGACAGGTAGGATAAAGGATCGTTAGTTAATGGACAGTTAGAATACGACTTAAGGAAGCAGACCTTATCCCCAAATGTCCCCCCACGGTACCAAAATTAACTGCAACTCATCGACAAGTTCGAGTACGTTTTTCACTATGCACTAAAATTGGGAAGTTAAGCAATCTAGGCAATTTACGTTATCGGATGAGTGCAGAATGTGTCTGGATGGAAACTATAGCATAGAGGCAGAGCAAACAGATGACCTGTCTTCCATGGAGACAAACTCTGCACTCATCCGTGAACGTAAATCGCCTACACTGCTCAACTTCCCAATTGTAGTGCATAGTGAAAATCGTACTCGAACTTGTCGATGAGTTGCAGTTAATTTTAGTCCCGTGTCGGGACATTTTGGGGAAAGGTCTGCTTCTTTAAGTCGTCTCCTAACTGTCCATTAACTTACGAGTCTTTATCGTACCTGTCTCTGCAATTGTTGGACGTGAACGCTAGTCAAAGCACGATTTCGGAGAAATGCCATCACGATGAAGTATAATTTGTTATTTTTGTTAATATAGCGGGATTTTACCCTTAATTATAAGTTTTAAGTTCAAGCTTTAAACCGAGCTTATTAACAATTAATTATAGATATTGTATCTATCGCGATTGTTGTTTTTAGAAGGCAAACTAATAGTGATTCCGTTTTTTTGCTCGCAAGCGTGGTTGTTTAAGCAAATAATTTTTCATAAATGAGTTTAACAACTCAGAATTTCAACAATGTTTTCAAACAGATTTTTTGTTTTTAAGTTATTAAGTAGATACCTAATATTTTTGATTTTAAAATTCAATGCGCTTACTTATTCTAAGTGAAACGCTGAAAACAGGATGGTTCTAAAACTTTTACTTTTTTACCTTTTTTTTCATAAAATGAGAAGAATTTGGATACTTTTTAATTCAGCAATCATTGGATTACCATCCGCTTAGCTTTTTTGTTGCTTTTCTTAAAAAGTTCTTTTCTTTTGCCCAAAATTATAAACAACCTATTGTTAAGGGCTTAGAATTTTACTAGTTAGGAATTTCCTAAGCATTTAGCAATTTACTAGCTATTCCAACATTTTTAAACCTTTTGCTAACTAGTAAATTGCTATTTAAGCAGATAAAAGAACAACTACACAATTATTGTTTTTATACATTGTTAAATAAATATATGTTGATGGAAACCCAACTTGTGCTCTAAATAAGTATTCGATGTTTATATTTTTATCATTTTAATTTCATTATTTACAAAAAAGAGGAAATTGTTAAGAGATATATAGTAAGGTGTTAAAATCGTTTAAAATTAGTGAAATCTTCTTTTTAACTTAGTAACTTAATAAAATGGCTTTATCAATTCACTAAAAAAAAAATAAATCGGTTGGCACAACGGCTCATGAAGAACCAGGGCCTAGTGACTAACAACTCGCAACCATTACAATTGTATGCCGAATCCGAACGGCTAGACGAGAAGCACTTATTCGTGACAAGTAATACTCTTGGAGGATTTGTCAATTTCTCGCAAGAGGCAGTAGCCCTGAAAAAAAAATGTTTAGTTTTTAGGTGGACGAGGCTGGGAAGCGATCCCAGACCTCCAGCGTTACAGTCGAACGCACTAACCATTACGCTACGGGCTACTACTAAATCGTTTAAAATTTTGCGTCTTTGTGTTTAATGAGAACTTACAAATTTTCTTCGTCTCTTGGAAAATACTCTATTTGTTTCTTCTTCTTATTTGATTTCGTTTTTTCTGTAAAGGCTATTACGCTGCTGTGAAATGAAAAATCTCATTCAAGTATGACCCTTCGAAATCATAAAAAAAACATTTCGTTCTGCTTTTCGTTTTGCAGTACGCTGTTCAATGAGCGAAATCGATAATTGTAGCAGATTATTTGAACAATTCACCACTTATGCTTCAAGTTCTTCATTTGCAACTACAAGAAATAGTCCGGGGTGTTTATTATATTTTCTTAGACGGTAGTCTAGTGTAATTCACGAACAAGCAAGGCTTGGAAACTTTTATAGAAATTTAAATAACTACCTCCGAAATTCAGAGTCGCTGCTCGTCCCAAAATTAAAAGCTCGAAAATCATGTTCTTCAAGAGACTCCATCATTGCACCAACAAATAAATGACATTGTGTGAATATTATTTTTCACTGAAATTCAGGTGAAATTCACGAGCACCGACTCAGAATTTTGCTAGTAATTTTTAATAATTTCAAAACGTAGCTCGTTCGTGATGTAAATGTAAGTTTTGACTGAAGTTTTGATATTGGCATATACTAAAAATAAAAACACTTTATAGATGCATTCGTAAAAAAATACAAAATTGTTACATACCTTATTAGTCTAGGAAAGATAGAAAATTTAATATGGGCAACCGGGGACAAATTAAATCATGAAATTTTATTGCTGGTACCGACGCAGAATTTTATCCTCAACAACATATCCAAAGTCCTCAAAAATCCCTGAATTGACGTTTTGTGTAAACGTATTTTAAGAGGTGGATAGGGGAGGGAGGCAGGAGTTTGTCAAGCTGAAAAATTTGTTGTAATACAATCTAATCATATGACACGTGTTTTAAGGGTGCTTTTCAACGCTGATTCTAAATTCTAAAGAGACCAAAACTGAAAAGATACATGTATCCTGTGGAAAGTTAATGTCAGTTTTATGGATAATCACTTTTTTTTAAAGTTCAACAATTAATATATTACCTTACACCATTTTAAAATAATGAGATTTTAATGAAATTTGGTATAAATGTTTCCTTTGGCATGTTTACCAAGAATCAAAAGAGTCCCCGAAAATATCTGTGGTTAAAGGTTTTTTTTTTGACGGAGAGATGCAAGTGAGGGATTATTACCATAACATCCATGAACAAATTCTGACACTTATGAAATTGGATAAAAATATTATATTTATATTGACACCCAAGGATCAAAAGAGTTCGTACAAATATCTAAGGTCCAAGTGTGTTTTTTTGGGGGTGTAATGTTGGACCTGCTTAACTGTAATTTCTGTTTCAAAATTAATCTAACTTTTTTTAGGGTGCTTGTATCATATTGGTTTTTCTTTTATTAGATTCGGCGTTAAAAAATACCTTTAAATCATATATCATATGTCATATGTACTATATCGATTACACGAAAATACAATTTTTCGTAAGACCTAACATTTTGCGACCTGCATCGTGCCTGATCGGGAAACTATTGATTGCTCAGAACTTGGTCTGGGCCAGTAGCGCAACAATCAGTCACGATGAAGTGCTTGTTTTACCTCCTCGTGGTGGTCCCCGGGCAACTATTTATGTATCCCAATATACATAAATAGGCCAAAATTACAAGTGCGAAAAGGCCTAGCTTTCTAGGATAGGTTACGGAGGTTAGCATTCTCCGTAACTGAAATCAACCCGCTACCGAAACCAACACTACGCCTCGGATAATTAATGATAACTCGTTGACGACTTTTGGCTATTGTACCCGGACAAAGATTGGTTTCTGGAATGTGAAGACGCTTCTTGACAATGGAAAAGAAGGTCCTCAGAATGCCAGATTCCTGCAACTAGAGAAGGAATTCATGCGGTATAGGATGGACATCTTAGGGATAAGTGAAGTTAGATGGCTGGGTTCGGGGAAGTTCAAGTCACCAACCCGTAACACTGTACTATTCTATTCCGGAAAAACACCTGGAAGCGCTCGGGAATCTGGCGTTGGATTGCTGCTTTCCAAAACAGCTCTCAAAAGCCTAATTTCCTGGGAGCCTTTAGGTGACAGGATCCTGAAAGCCAGGTTCCGGACTAGAGTACGTCGCGTCACCATCATACAGTGTTACGCCCCAACTTTGCTCTCTTCTGACGAGGAGAAGGAGGCCTTTTATAACCGGCTGAGTGCTGCTTATGATAGCGTTCCACGAGGTGATATAGTTATGGTGATGGGAGACTTAAATGCCAAGGTTGGCAATGACAACACTGGGCTAAGGCATGTCATGGGAAAACATGGTGTTGGTAACCGAAACGACAATGGCGAACGATTTGTCGATTTCTGCAACGCCAACGGCCTTGTTATTGGAGGGACCATGTTCGAGCATAAGACGTGCCACAAAGTCAGTTGGGTGTCGACTGACAGACAAGCAACTTCCAACCAAATTGACCACTTCGCGATCAGCCGGCGTTTTAGAAGCAGTCTCCAGGACGTCCGTAACAGAAGAGGTGCTGACATGGGAATGGCCCGGGACCACCATCTGATGGTTGCTACCGTAAGATTGCGTACAGCTGCAGTTCGGAGATCCCAAGGAAACACTCGAATGCCCAAGTTTAATACAGATAGACTAAAGGATCCTGCAGTGCGCCAACAACTAGGGGACCACCTTTCACAAGGATTGAACGCAATCAGCAGCACGGAAACCACATCCATCGAAAATCATTGGTGTGCTGTGAAAAATGTGTTCATATCCGGTGCTGAAAGTATAGTCGGCCGGGCGCAAGGAAGAAATAGTGCTTGGCTTTCCGACGAAACTTGGGCAAGGATCGAAGAAAGGAAACACCTTAAAGCTCGCATCGCAGCTACCCCAGCAGCAGGGAGAAACGAGCTTGAGTCTACGTACCGCATGAAGATGAGGGAAGTTCACCGTAGTGTGCGACGTGATAAGCGTAACTACATCAACGCACTGGCCACAGAAGCAGAAGAAGCCGCTAGTAGGTGTGACAGTAGGACCGTCTACAGAATTACCAAAGAGCTCACTGGTGTCCAGAGCTCTAAACAACACCTGGTTAAAGACACAAACGGATCCCTGCTAAATTCGGATGAGGACCAGCTCATAAGGTGGAGGGAACACTTTTCTGCGGTTTTAAACCGCGTTTTCGCAAGTGAAGTGAACCCTATTCCCACTGAGCTACCCGAAGTAACAATTTCCCGAATACGCACCGTACCCCCCAGTAAAGAAGAAATTATCACCGCCATCAAAGCACTGAAGAACAACAAAGCGGTTGGACTTGACGGTATTCCTGCAGAGCTCTTAGGAGCAGCCCCAACGACATCGAGCGAGCTACTGCACCCACTTATTAAGAGAGCTTGGGAAACAGAGAGCTTTCCTGAAGAGTGGAAAAAAGGAATGATTGTCAAGCTCCCAAAGAAAGGAGATCTCACACAGTGCGAAAACTGGAGAGGAATATGCGTTCTGCCTGCAGTAGCCAAGATAATAGCAAGGATAATATTGGACCGAATTAAAGACCACCTCGAAGACACACTCGACGCCGAACAAGCAGGTTTCCGCACTGGATCTTCCTGTGTGGATCACATCAACACCTTGCGGATCATCATCGAACAGTGCGTTGAATATCGATCACCACTTCACCTGCTGTTCATCGATTTTGAAAAGGCGTTCGACAGTGTCAATAGAGAATTTATTTGGCTTGCTTTGCGCAGGAGGGGCATCCCAGATAAATTGATTGCTATTATCAAGGCTACATATGATGGATCCAAGTGTCACGTTTTGCACAAAGGTAGGCTGTCAGAGGAGTTTGAAATCCAAAGTGGAGTTAGGCAAGGCTGTATACTGTCACCAATACTGTTCCTGTTGGTGATAAGTGACGTACTGCACGCAGCTTTGTCAAATGGAAATGGAGGAATTCAGTGGACTCTGCAATCTCACCTCAAACATCTGGACTACGCGGACGACGTATGCTTACTCTCTCATAGGATCATGGATCTCCATCAAATGACAACAAGGGTGGAGAGAGAAGCAGAAATCGTAGGGCTTAAGATCAACTCGGCAAAAACTAAAAGGATCAGCCTTGGAACTTCCTCATCAATCCAAGTAAATATTTCTGGACAACCGGTAGAGATGGTAGAGGATTTCCAATATCTTGGGAGTATTGTCTCTACGGGTGGCGGAACTGAACTGGACGTAAACAGCCGAATCAGAAAAGCAAAGGCTGCGTTCGGAATGCTGTCCAAAATATGGAGAAACAACTCTTTTAGCTTAAAGACCAAGCTACGACTGTTCCGCTCCAATGTTGAATCCGTTCTGCTTTACGGCTGCAGCACTTGGAAAGTCACTGAAATTGTCACTAGAAAGCTGCAAACCTTCGTTAATAGATGTCTACGAAACATCTTGAGGATTTTCTGGCCCAACCGTATCTCCAATGCCGAACTTCATGCGAGAACGGGTCAGGAGCCCATAGACTCCATTACACGAAGAAGAAAGTGGCAGTGGATTGGCCATACGCTTCGAAAAGGCGATCGGTGCATTGCATCTCAAGCAATGCAGTGGAACCCGCTCACACAGGAGGGAAGACAAGTGGGCCGGCCTAGAAGTACATGGCGAAGAACGGTCGAACAGGAATCGGCACGACTGGGGAAAAGTTGGAGAGAGCTGAAATATATTTCAAGAAATCGTACACGATGGCGCGTAGGTGTAGTGGAGGCCCTATGTCCCGTAAGGGAAACATCACGGACGTAATAGGTCCGAGGACCTAAGTAAGTAAGTAAGTAACATTTTGCTTCGTATAGGGCAGGTCAAACATAAACTCTCTAAAAAAACTCTTTGTATCAAGTTATTTTAACCCTTTCGGTACGGATGTGGTACAAGACAAAGAACATTTATATGGACTTGTACCACATCCGTACCGAAAGGGTTAATGGAATCTTTTGATACTTGGAAACCATGAAATATTTAATATTTTAGCAAATTTCATCAGTGTCAAAACTTATTCATAGATGTTATGGTAATAATGACGCACTAACATCTCGCCCTCAAAAAAACACCCTTTCACCACAGATATTTTTGGGGACTCTTTTGATTCTAAGTAAACATGCCAAATGAAACATTCATACTAAATTTCATTAAAATCCTATTATTTTAAAATGGTTTTGGGTAATATACAGGGTGTCCAGTAAATAATGGATAACCTTGGAATGCCTTATAGTAGACTTTATGACCGTCCTGAAAACTAATAAGAAAAAAGTCTATCCCAACCACAAGAAAAGATATGTGCATTTTGTTGTTCAGTGCATTATTTGTTGCGTTACTTTACGTTTTTGAATACCACGACTACGAGTGAATGAATGAACTGAATTGTTTGTGCCAAAACATAAGAAGACAAAAATTATAATAACTGTTGGAATTCTTAAGAAACAAATTATTGAACTTTGATTTTCGATGCAGAATTTGAAAGAAAATAATTTTTGAAAAAGTTAAATCATCTCTGGTATGAAAAAATGCATGAATACCTAAGTGGCCAACTATTTTAAAAATATGCGCGTTAAATGCGGATTTCAAAATGGTATAATTTATTGCGTTTTTTTTTTTAATTTAAAGCAAATGCTCAAACTGTTTTCCACCCATTCTAATACAGGTTCTGCACCTCCGAATAAATGAAAATCTTAAAATAATCTTGTTAATTTTTGCTCAGAATCTTGTAATGCAGCTGCCTCCCCAAGATTTCTCATCTCCTCTAAGGACCTGATGGGCTTGCTGTACACGATTTTCCTAATGTAGCCCCAATAAAAAAAAGTCAAGTTGATTTAGGTCTGGTGAACGGGGTGGCCATAAAATTGGCCCCAGACCTCATGTCCATCTGCCTGTATCTCTGGCATATTTGTAATGCAGCGGCTTGCACAAGATTGAATACCTCCTCTGAGATGCTGATCGGCTTGCTGTATTCGATTTATTTAATGTACCTCCTATAAGAAAATTAATTTGGGAATAACCACTACCAAAATATTTCATGGTTTTTTGAAAGAACAATTGAAGAGGTATAATTCAAAACAAGCTCGAAAATGTAGCCGTTTTTTGCACTTTGAAATCCGCATTCAACACGCATATTTTAAAATTAGTTGGCCACTGAGGTATTTATGAATTTTTTCATACCAGAGATGATTTAACTTTTTCAAAAATTAGTTTATTCACATTTTGCATCGAAAATCAAAGTTCAATAATTTTTTCCTCTAAGAACTCCAACAGTTATTATAATTTTTGTCTTCTTATGTTTTGGCACAAACAATGTTAAATATTGCTACGAAAAAAAAAAACGGTAGAATTCATTCACTCGTAGTCGTGGTATTCAAAAACGTAAAGTAACGCAACAAATAATGCACTGAACAAAAAAATGCACATATCTTTTCTTGCGGTTGGGATATTTTTTTTTTTTATTAGTTTTCAGGACTATCATAAAGTCTGCTATGAGGCATTCCAAGGTGATTATTTAATGGACACCCTGTATATTACTTGTTGTACTTTAAAAAAAGTGATCATTACATAAAACTGAAATTAACTTTCCACAGGATACATTTATCTATTCAGTTTTGATCTCTTTAGAATCAGCGTTGAAAAGCACCCTAAAAACATGTGTCATATGATTAGATTGTATAACAACAAATTTTTCAGCTTGAGAAACTCCCGCCTCCCTCCCCTCTCCACCTCTTAAAAAGCGCCTATACAAAAAGCCAATGCGGGGATTTTGGGGGACTTTGGATATGTTGTTGAGGATAAAATTCTGCGTCAATACCAAAAATAAAATTTTATGAATTAATTTGTCCCTGGTCCGATCCTATCTTTCTTAGACCATAGGTTCTTATTGAAAAATCCCATTGATAATCAGAAGGAAAGAATTTTACAGAACCTATAAGAAAATGCAACTATAACGTATGCAGTGTTATTTTAAATTCAATTAAAAATTTAAAAAAAAATCAATTTTTGAAATTTAATCAGGTAAAACTTGGAAATAGGTCAGGGAAAAGTCATTTGAAAATAAGTGGCTAGTATGTTACGAAAATGCCTCGTTTGAAATTAAATTTTCTTGAGTATATGTATCGTTAAGAGAAGGCTTATTTTCTGGTAACACTGCCTGCACGCACAAAGCTGACAGAAAGACAAAATTTCATCGACAAACTTTTTTATCTTCTCTCTTTCATCGTAATCATGTCATGTTTCATTAAAACTAATTATATTTTGGTTAAAGAATGCTAAAAGTCCCACCTGTCTACTTTAGATCACAAGTAAAGAGAATTCATAACTATAATAAATTGTATTACATTTTTTTTTGTCTTGGCTTTTACATTTTCGTTTTTCATCCTATGTATGTATATCTACGCTTCCTGTTTACCTGGGGCTTGGGGCATCAAACAACGAGAAATCATGCACACAAAAATACCAAACATCCCCTTCGGGTGTCTCCTTCCTTGCTCGGATTACTCATTTCGATTTTCCTTGTTCTACCTTTAGACATACATACATATACATATGTAAGGCACACCGTAGACCATACATTTAAAAGAATCCCTACTTCTACCTTCATAATATATTGCAAGTATAGCGGAATTTTGCATACTAAACAAATATTTCAAGGCTAAAAAAAACTATGTATTTAATTTTTCATATTAACAACAAAAAACTTCAAATTTACATTATTCAACTCAATATTTTAAAAACAGAGTTTTTCTGCGATCAGCACCGCAACTATTTTTTTTTTTTTTGAATGAAATTTTGTAGCAAAAGATTTTTAATCTTAAATAATTATGTTCCAAAAAAAACTTCTTAAGACTCTTTATATTATTTCAATTAGAAGTACCGGCTTTTATTTGAATAGTAAAAAACTAAAAAGCTATCTATAGTCTGCAGCACAAACACTACTTTATATGTTCCTGGAAACAAGAACGTACAAAAAAAAACATATCTATAGTTCACAACATTTTGTATTTCTTAGTAATTTGGTATTTCTAAATTTTAATAAAACAAATTAAGTATAAAACATATTTGAATAAGTAAACATAAATACCAAAGAAATTTATCGACAATGATAAAATTTATTGCTAAAATTCATTTATATAATTCTTGGAAAATGTCCTTATTTACAAAGGTACCCTAAAGGACAATAGAATGTTAAAACAGTAGAGAGCTAATACTTGTTGCTTAGCTTCGAAATAAATTATGAAAATAATATGAATTTACAAAAAAAAATATTTACCTAACCTACTGAAGCAAAGTTTTCGCATTATTCATTATGAACTTTATTAAACTTATTTAAAGCTATCAAACGTTGATTATAATTAATTAAAATTCTAAACACTTCCCTGAAGCCCTGAAGGAACACATTGTTGTATTTTCCTTGATTTTGATGGCTAGGAAAGCAATCAAGTGGAAGTTTGAAATTTTGTTTGAAGAGTACAATAAAGTAGGTAATACACACCCATGAAGTCTTAGAAACTAACTAAATTATGAAATTGGAAATACAAAGTCAAAATAAATTCTCTTAGAAAAAATTACCAATTTTTTTATAAACTTGACAATTACCACTTTTTTTATAAACTTGACATTGAGAGCTATTATCGCAATAACTATCTACAAAAACTGCACATTGTTTTTTAACAGTTCGTTGGGGGGTGTTATATCTACTTGTTCTGAACATAATTTGTTTAGTTGGAAAATATTCTTTGTTACTAACCTTCATTAATAAAATTTAAATTGTTTTTTCTATAAAACATTTTACTGGCGACGAGAATTGGATTTGTTTTCTTTAATCTTTATTAAATATTGATTTGAAAACTACTTATTAATTAACCCGAACTAAAGAAGACAAAGAGCAACATGGTAAATCCAGCAAATGTGCAAGTTACCAAAATGACTTCAATTGGATCAATCGAGGCTTTCGATATTTCAAATCCCAAAGCTTGGAGTTCGTACAAAAGAAGATTTGAGATGTTCTTGCTTGCCAATGAATTTTTGTACCTATTCAGTTGACTCAAAAAAAAATTCTACTTTGCATAAGTTACACTTTGGAAGTGGTTGAAGGAAAAACTCACGGTTGTTTTTGGATAAAACTTTGAAATTCTGTTATTTATATGTTACGAAAATTTTTACCATCAACAGATGGCATAATAACCATCACTGTTTGGAAAAAATGGATAAAATATATTCAAAAATGTTTGTGCGTATTCAGTTGACGAGGAGTGTATATATATTTTTGTGTGAAATAAAGTTCCCTTGAAGAAGGCAGCAACCCCTGCCGAAACGTCGGGAAAAGCAAATGTAACTTGATTGTTTCATTGCCATATCCATTGTGACCAAAAAAGCCGAAGGATAAATCAAGATTTTTATCTTATCCACTCTTTAACTAAAAAGATGGAGCAAGTTGAGTATTCAGCTATAATCGATATTTTGTCGAAACATTTTACTCCTATACCTTCTGAGATTGCAGCAATTTTTCAAATTTTTCAAGAGGGATTAGCAACCCAACGAGACGATCGCTCAGTATATCGCAGAATTACGAAGATTAATTATCGATTGTAATTTTGAAGGTGACGTTATAGACCGCATGTTGAGAGACAGGTTGGTTTGTGGGTTAAAAAACACTCACTTACAACAAAGTCTTCTAGAAAAAGTCTTCAAGAAAAGGCTGTAGCTTCAGAGGCAGCTGTTAGGAATCAACAAGAGATTCATTCCAGCTCATCATCTAAACTTTCTTCAGAAGTTCGAATCAACTCTATCCAACAGAAAAAAAAAATATTAAAATAGTAAGCTCGAAAAAGAAAAGACAGACCATTCATCAAATTGTTCAGGATGTGGTAACAGACATGCCAAAGTTGATTGCCCATTCAAATCTGCGAAATGCAACAAATGTGGTCGTATTGGACATATTAAGAGAGTATGTCGAATGAAGCCGAACCAGAATGTGTCATTTTCTAGAGGAAAGCACAGCAAAAAACATGTCAACTGTATTCAACCTACGAAGACCTTCAAAAAGACAGCAACTGTAAAGATTAACGGAATGAACTGTGAGTTCGAGGTTGATAGTGGATCAAGCTATATGATAATTTGTGAGGCTGAGGCGGCAAGAATTTGGAAGGCAGATCAACCAAACCTAAATGAGACAGGTTTGAGTCTTTTTGATTTTGGAAATAATCAGATTTCAATTACAGGACTCATTTATGTTGACATAATTTACAACGGCAAACATATACCAAACCTTTCCTATATCACCGTTGGTCGTCAAATAAGTGTACTTGGTTGTAACTATTGTGTCGGTTACAAAATCTGATGGATCCGTACATATCTGTGGGGACTACAGGTGCACGGTCAACAAAGCACTTTCGTCCCACTGCTTTCAAACACCGTCGATCACAGACATTCTGGCATCCATTCCAAGAGGCAATACATTTGCTAAAATTGATTTAGCACAGGCGTATCAGCAAATGGTTATGGACGAAGAGTAATCGAAGATCCTCACGCTTGTTACGCACAAAGGTGCGTACAGAGTCAAACGTCTTCCTTTTGGAATTTCCACTGCTCCTTGCATTTTTCAGATGCGAATGGAAAACCTTCTCCGAGATCTTTACAGAGTTACCGTTTATTTTGATGACATTTTTGTCATCAATCAAGACTCACCACAGCTTGTTAAGACACTAGAAGGGGTTTTTAGGGGATTAAGCAAAGCTGGATTGCGCCTTCAAAAAGACAAGTGCAAATTCGACTCGTCATGTATCACATTCTTAGCCTTCGATATTGACCCTCGCCGGATTCGTCCATCGGATGAAACGGTTCGTGCTGTTCAAGAAACATCTCCACCTACCGACAAGAAGGATAAGGCAAACATCGCTGAACATTTGCATAGATTACTGGATAAGAAGAATGCTTTTGAAAAACTCAAGAAACTGTTATCAGGTACAAATATTCTTATTAATTACAGTGAGAAGCTTCCTTTATCTCTGGTATGTGATGCGTCCCCATATGGGATCGGAGTTGTACTCTCCCATGTAATGTCAAATGGTCAAGAACGTCCAATATCATTTTATTCTCGTACATTGTCTAAACCGGAGAGAGGCTATGCGCAAATAGATAATTAAGCATTGGCAATCATTGCTGGTGTCAAGAAGTTCCATAATTTCTTATATGGAAGGCCCTTTTCAATCGTGACAAGCCGCTAATTGGATTGTTCAACCCGGAAAAGCCAACTCCAGTAATACTATCACCTAGAATGCTCTGATGAATTGTTTTCTTAAACGGCTACAGTTTCAAAATTATAAATCGCCCTGGAAAGAAGAACACCATCGCATACGCTCTTAGTCGTTTACCAATTGCTGCGAAGACCCAAGGTGATATCAAAATCAATATGGTTGAAGAATCTGATGCTAATATCCTTCAATCTACCGACATTGCCAATTCGACTTCCAAAGATATAATTCTGAAGCAAATTTTTAATTGGGCTTTAAGGGGATGGCCAGATCGTGGCATGAATGAAGACTTCAAGCCATATCAAAGACATCAAGATGAGATAACGGTAAACAAAAACTGCTTACTTTTTAGTTCCCGTCTTATAATTCCAGAGTTGGCTCAAAGAGACATTCTGAAAGCGCTACATGCTGGTCACCCAGGGGTTGTCAAAATGAAAGCGCTTGCCAGAAGCTATGTGTGGTGGCCCAAGATAGATGTGGACATAGAAACAACCGTGAAAAGGTGCGTGACATGCCAACAATCAAGACCAGAAAAGCATAAATCAACAATTCGTCCTTGGAAGGAGACTACAAAGCCTTGGTCTCGCCTCCATGTTGATTTCCTAGGACCGTTTCGAGGACAACAATTCTTTATGCTAGTGGTCGAAGTAAAACCCGTTTCATCGACTAGCACGGCGTGTGCTAACAGCCTGCGATCTATTTTTGCAATTCACGGTCTACCAGATTCCGTAGTATCCGATAATGGTACAGCGTTCACTTCCGACGAATTTGACAAGTTTTGCAGACGAAATCTGATATCCCACATTCGTACAGCTATTATCAAAATGTCAGGGGAGTATGATCTAAAACGCATCTGATTTTGATGTAATAATTCTAACGGAGACATGGCTCAACTGTACATTCTCAAACAAAAAATTATTTATACGATTTCGTTGTGTACCATGATCCGTTCTGATCCGTTAGCATCTGTGGGTGGTGGAATTAACATTACAGTGAGAAGTGTTGTCCATAGCTCTATTTTCCCAATACCTGAAGTAGACTCAGTAGAAATAATTTGTGTTAAGGTTAGTCTTGGAAACAAGTTTGTTAATATTTTAAACTTTTACATCCCTTCAAGAATACCGTTTGAAATATATAAAATAGACTCAAATGTCATTATTTCTCCTTCCCGAAGGAGATTTTAATCTTCCTTATCTGGAATGGGCTGATTTTTGATGACGAAACTAGTATATATGTATGTATATTCCTATGGATTCAAGTATTCTGTCCCATGTCTGGTTTTTGATTTATAGGTAAATTTATTGGAATTTTATTTTTCATTTCATGTGGAGGCAACCCTTATATCTCCGGTCTGCCAGTGTTGCCACAGTATGGCAACACTTCTTAAAAGTAAATTTGGTATGTGGACTATAAGTGTACTAAAGATCATCCCGTCAGTATGAAGTGCAAGGTTGATGCCCTTAACGCCCTTACTAATACAAACAAATCCACGTAAAAGAAATAATAATGATGTAAAATAAATCCATTGCTGGCATTTTATTATACCTCAAATCAGGTCTGATTTTGTGCACCTAATTATTTATTACAAGCATAAATTAATTTTTGTTGTACCATATTCTAAAAAATTAATCAACCGATTTTGATAAAGTATGCAAATTCAATCTACCGGAAATTTGTTCAAACTATACCTTTTATTAACAACAACATCGATCATTTTTTTATTGAGCTAATTGTACCGTATTTCCTATTTTTAATGATGATTCCAAACAGATATCCTGAATTTCACTCAATCATCACAATTCACATGGTATAACGTTCTTTGTTTACTTTTATGACCTCGAATCTTTTTTGCAAGCAATTATGTACTCATTTTGTATTGGACCAGTTGGAAGACATCTTCTATTTCATCGATAATGTCCAACCATCGTATCGGGGACAGACAGTCGGGCATCCACACATAATTGAACTACTGTTTGCTGAAAATAAATAATGGAGAAATCAATTGCAGATGAAATCGTTTAAATATATCAATTACCTCTTTTAATTATATTTTTTTTTAATTGCATGATGCCTTTCTATTAGTTGTCACGGATTGAAGCCGACACATCCGATGCAATTTAATCCAACACAAAATCATAAATGCAAACAAAAAAATGAAAACGAGCTGGAACTGAAAAATTGCTATAAAAAAGATGATATAACATTTTAAATTTAATAAGGCAAACAAATCCCATCAAATAAACTTGCTTTAAATACATTTTGTAAATTTTGTAACAAAAAAAAAGAACAAACATAAATACTGCAATAAAAAGGTGTCTAACCTTCCACCTTAACAAGTCTTGAAAATGAAGAAAAATACCTTTGATGCTTAAAGTGTTGTGATTGTGACTAACGACTTTCTTTTTATTGCAACATAATATTAATGCCTTATGAGTTCCACCTCAAAGATTCGTGAAGAAAGAAAAGAAAAAACAGTGACCCTTGCACGGAAAGTTAATAAATCGGATAATAGTATCGAGAGTTGACTTCTTAAAGGAAAGTACGTATTAGGTAAATGAGTACTGGTATGGAAAATGTTTACCTTCCGTTTGGTGATGAACCTACGCAGTTCAAGATGTCTTTGTAAACAAAAATGAAAAATGTTTTGGATTAAAAAGAGTTACAGTAAAACCCGCTTAAGAGAAACGGTAAAATTTCACAGTCTTACTTTCACTTAAGCGGGTTTTTCACTTAAACGAACCCCGCTTAAGTGAAAAAAAAATTCACTTAAGCGGAGTCCGGATTAGTGAAAAAAAAAATTCACTTAAGCGGATTTAAAAATACCACAAAATGGATATTTTTACCTAGAAACAATTGTATTTTTCGTTTGGAGTTGCCTGGCAAAAATTTAAATGAAATAGTTCCAATAACTAACAATGATTATATTAGCTCTAGTTCATTATCATTATTTTTTCACTTAAAAGAGTTTCACTTATGTGGGGTGTTTTATATGTAATTGTTCGACAAATACTGAGGGGTGAAAAAAGTGTTTCAGATAAGCGGGTTTTTCTCTTAAGCAGGTTTCCTTTAAGCGGATGTTACTGTATTTAAATTTTAACTGTAGGAATATTTGAGTGCTTTAATTTCAATAGAAGTCATGGCTCATGGGTTTTTAAACATTATTCATTCTAAGCATTTTTATAAATTATTAAATCTGCAATGAAACCTTTAAACGTTTAATGAATACAACGATTAATTTTGTTGATTGCTTATGCTATGATTGACTACATTTTTGGTTACTTCTCTTATTTATTTGACATTTTATATAATTATTAGACTATTTCAAAATGAATGTTTCATTTTCGATTTTCCAGCAACTTCTTAGAAAGTTTAAGTTTGACAAAAAATTAAATCTTAAAAACTAATCTTAACGTTTAGAGGCTTGCTGTTTTTTTTCGACTTGCTCATTATTGGATACAAATATTATCAAATATTATTGTATTTTATGCAGATGCTCTTAATAAGTTAAGATAATATGGCATATGTACGTGTATCAAAACTTTTATACAATTTAAAAAAAAAAAATATTTTTTTTTTTAAATCTATTTGTCAAAAGATGGTTTCAGAATTTTTTTTTAAATTCCATACTCGATATTGGACCGTACCTACTTACTAACTACAAGAAAAACAACACCATTTCTCAATGTTCTTAATGATAAAAAAATGATTACATCAGGAAGCCAATGGTAATACCTATACCTATTGAGCCAATAGACAATTAAGGTACCATATTCTGTCAAAAATTTTATTAAATTGATACGATGCAATATGTTTTATTGTTTAAGGGTTTAATTTGGTGTAACTTCTTACCTTACTGACTTTTTTCACCTGCATAAAAGTATAACCAAAATTGTTATACCCCAAACACAAAAAAAAAAAGTTTCTCACCAAATTTGAAGCAAATCCGTCAAACCGTTTAGGCTTTAGCTCGATGTACATACATGATCCGCATTTTCATCGAAAAATCATCTTCAGGAATGACTGATGAGGCCCATTTTCACCTCGGAGGCAACGTTAATTAGCAGAATTGTTGTATTTGGGGCTCGGAATATCCAGGAATGATTGTTGAAAATCCTCTCGGTCCTCATCGTGTCACTATTTGGTGCGGTTTTTGGGGTGGCGGTGTGATTGGACCTTACTTATTCGAAAAAGATGCTGATGCAGCTGTTACGGTGAATGGATTTAGCTATGATAAATGATTTCGTATGGCCGGAACTGGAAGATATTAATCTGGCTGACGTTTATTTTCAACAAGACGGCATGGGTGGCGCTATACGTGCTACACAAACAACGAAACAATCGCAATTTAGCAATAAAAGTTTTCCGACCGTGTTATTTCTCGAAAAGGTGGCCACCGAGATCTTGTGATCTGACAATTTAAAAAAATTTTTCAATGTGAAAGATAAGGTCTATATGTCAATGCTCCACAATCGATTTAAGACCTTAAAGATGGAATTCGTGAAGTTATCGAGGACATACAGCTGCAAATGTGCGAGTTGGTCATGGAAATTTTCATGAAGAGGATATGGTGCTACAACCGTTGCCGTGTCGGCCATTTGGCTGATATCGTTTTCCATTTTGTTAATGGCATACCTTCCTATTTATTTGTTTATGAATAAAACATGCATTGATTTCTCTTAAAAAATACTCGTTTTTTATATTAAAATGAAACCTCTTATTGGATAACCCTTTACATACCAACAAATTAGAAAAGGGACCAGTGTGGTCATTCTTTGATAAACGCATGGCTAAATTTAGGTGAATTCTGTTGTAAGAAAGCTCAGGTTCCACACAAACATACATATTCAATAATAAAAACCCTCTGGTATATTCAATAGCCTATAAAGTCCAGTGAAATTGTCCCTAAGTTCACATTTTGTTGAGTCGTATTTTTTATCTCCCGTATATTTTTCATTGCAAAATATGTTTCAATTTTTTTCTATCATAAAAAATAATTCAAAAAGAAAATACCTAACTTACAAGAAGATGAAGAAATTTAAATATTAAAATATTGAAATTACTTCTGTTTTAAGTAGAGTGAATGAATAAAATTCAATTAAAAAGTACAAGTGACCTCAACTCCAGAAATGTAATATAAGAGCCGGTAAACATCGACCAAAATTTGTGTCTTAGTAGAGTATAACAGACTGACTGAAGGGCCCACTGTTATACCTTGGCCGAAACACAATCATTTCTGGAGTTCAGGTCACTTGTACTTTTTTATACCTAACTAACTCTTTTTCACAAACTAATTTTTATTTGTAATGTAACTTGTTACTTTTAAATGTGTACTTTGCTTATATACAATTAGACATTCAAATTCATATGTACCTATTAAACTAAGAGCTCAGGGCTGCCAGACATACGTTATTTTATCAAAGCTAAGATTTTTCCTGCGAACAGATACTATAATAACTAAGAGTAAATGGATACTATCTTCAATCCGGGTGCAATTAAGAGGAAGCGAGTGTTAAAGTTGCATACAAATTTTAAAACATTGCGTTATTTTATCAAAGCTGAATTTTTGATATGTCTTAGGGGATGATGTCATTTACTTTATTTGACACTTGCCAGACATCTACAGTGGGGCCAAACGTGAGCCAGACACTTAAAATCCGTCAAACTAATCGTATTATTTGCGTTGTAGTTTTTAAGCCAACATTTATTCATTCTTCTATGGGCAATTATTTAAAATTAATTCCCTATGAGCCATACATCTACAGTGAGGCGTGAGGCGTCAGACATTTAAAAACAGCTAAAATAAGTGAAAAAAATCACGTTTTAGGGCCTATATCACAGGCCTCTTTTTAGGTGTCTGGCTGATTAGAAAATATTGTAGAATATTTTACCGCAGAAGATATAAAATCTAGATTTGATTCTGTTATGGCACGATTAGTTTGACAGATTTTAAGTGTCTGGCTCAAGTTAGGCCCCACTGTAGATGACAAAATGATAAAATAACGTTTGTCTGGCGGCCCTGGGCTCCTACTCTAATGTACTTCCTGAAAAGTTAATTAAATCTGTGAAGCGTTTTGATTCTTCTATTTATATGTATTTTTGCAAGTGTTGAAACTTCATTTGCGGTATCTGGGACTCTCACACCTGTTGACATCAAGAACGATGTTGACTAGATTTTGATTAAATTTCTGTATAAGAAACCTTGATTTGATGGGAATCATAAAAGATGAGAAAAGATAACTTGAATGTTAAACATCTTCATTGCGTTGATTAATTTATTTGTATAGATAGGGTTAAAGCGGGTGAGATGGTATACCTTTTTTATTTGTCCAATATCTTCCAAAATATACAACATTTCCTTTTTTTTATTTTACATAAATATTCTTTATTAAATAAGTTATTATATACTATATTTACAAAGTTTTGTAAAGCAGACTTCAATTTTTAATTTAAATAATAAAAAAACATTAATAAAAACCATCTCCCCCTATGGGGTGGGTGAGATGGTATACCGTGGTGGGTGAGATGACGCATGATTTACTATGTATTTATTTTGCCACAATCGTTGCAAGTATGCTTAAATGATGTGCATGAATCATGTGCCCATATGTGGCACATGATAAGAATTGGAATTGTATCCCTCTGCGCATCCCACACAATTTATTTTTGCGAAGAGTTGTCAGTGGTACGTTGTAAACTTTAGCAGCAAATTTAATCGACATCAGATTTTTGTTAATGTCATTTAGTGCAGCCTTCAAAGAAACTTCTGACCAAGATCCCCGGTTAGATTTATGTTTATTCTTATAAACTGTTGGCATCGAACAAAATTTATAACAGAGCAAAACAAAGTTTGATTTACTACAAAAAAAAAAAATTGGGCGGGTGAAATGGTGTGCGCCCACTGTGCACCAAAGTGAACAAGTGTGCTATTTAATGCGCCATCTCACCCTCAAAAAACTTTACCTCAAAAAGCTTCACCCTCAAAAAACCCACTCTTTGTTGTTGTCACATTTTGTATTTTGTTTGCATCCCAGTAGAGTCGACGAACACTGCCTACTTCGATTTGAAATGAGAAAATGAATACACAAAAAGTTTTGTTTGGACAATAAATGTAGGAGATATTAAAGCTGCGCCATCTCACCCGCTTTTACCCTACCTTCTTTCACTACCATAAAACCTACTATTTTATACGAACCAAAACTTTATTTTCTAACCTAAATTTATTACGAATTAAATTTCTTAAAACCACGATCCTTTCAGACCCCGCAGTAATCTTCTGTATTTGTTTATGTTATTATTTTAATACAATAGTGATTTCATCCTAATTTTGTTCATTCGTAATCATTTCCACTCAAACTGCATCTTATATCATTAACAGTGTTCTTTCAATTTGTTTCTGAATTAATATAATTATTTATTTTTTTTTCAGGTAATCCACGGCGTACACACTGAGGCCGTCCACGTGATACGAAAACGTAGCATAAACCAGCCATTGAGGATTTTGCTATTTTACGATGAATCCGTTTACAGGTTTGTTTTTGCTTTGTTTCTTTTAACTTTGAACTCTTGTATTATAATAATTGCTTTTATTTCTGTGCTTTTATGAAGAAAATCAATTTCATAAGTTTACAGGATTACTGTTAGGTAATTGAATTCTCACCCTCAAGATAATGATTATAATAATAAAGTAACAAAAAGCGTATAGGAGGAGGGCCTAGTTCCCCCCTTTCAGGCGAGACAGGCAGTTTCTATACGAATTAAAAAAAGAAGAATAAAATAAGAAATAGAATTAAAAATTAATATGAATATTAAAACAACGACAATATTATGTGTATGAATAGTTTGTTTTCAAACTCAAAATAAAAAAAAAAAATAGAATTATTTTGAAAAAGTAAAAGTCCAAAACTTTGATAAGAGCATTAAATATTAAAATCAAATATGTATTAAATAATGTAAAATTTCTTTAAAAAAAATAACGTTTTGAAAACAAAACTTAGAAATGAAGTAAGCTCATTTTTTAAACTTTTTTTCCAAACTAAATTATTATTCTACTCAATTATAGAAATAATAAATAAATAAATAAATAACAAGCCGAAATCAGTCTTTAAGAAATATTTTATCTAAGAAGCTAAATCTGAAATTAAAACATTATACCGTTCTTTTAATTCAAAATTCTATTAAGAACATATTCAACATTAAAGGCTTAACAAGATAGGCCTACATTTTGCAAAAAGTACAAAAGTGAGAAATAAATATCTATGCTAAGGACACAGGGTTAAAAAAAATCCATTGGAATTTGTGTAAGGTGGCTTAAATTATGTGACAGAACAATTTTCGTATGTTTTTTTGCAAGTGTCCATGGCATGCAAGTTTATTTCTCACATTTTTACTTTTTAAAAAAGTAGGTTGAAACTGGGTAATAGAATAGGGGATATCATCTGGGTACCGACTCTGCCACTGCGAAGATAGTATAGGACTAAGTGAAATAAAGACAGAATAACAATAAAATAGGAGGACTAGGCACCGACGACGAGATGTCAAGGCGAAAGGCTACGGATTGAAAAGGGAAAACTGGAGGAAAGGAGTCTCAATCCAGGTCGGCACCAGATATAGGATGAGAAAGGGTAGGCCTGATCGGCCAGACGTCCGTTACGAAGGCTGTGGCATGCTCGTTTGGCTCAGCTTAACTCGTCGGAATTGGGGGGTCTTACCCACGTACCGGACCTCACCTCATTTCAAAATATATATCATGCCGTATTCAAAATTATTCCATAAAGATAATCACCGCCACCACTTTAGTTTTACCACCCCTCGGGTGCCGATGGTGTTGCCGCAGCTTGGCCTCTTCCCACCCGACCTGGAATTCGATTGGCCCGATTTCAGAATTCCCCGTATCGAAATTATCGGAATCGGTTGTTAGGTCATGCTTCACCGACGGTTTATCACCGACCCTACCGCACCCCCTAAATTAAAAGAACACTTAGCACTCCATTAGGCTGAAACGCCCAATGGAAAACAAACGCAAATGATTCATCCAAGATTGGCGCGACTTACAATATTTATTTACAACAAAAATGTATAATTAGCTCATTCGTTGAATGGACCTACACCAATAAGTAAAACTAGATTGAGTTTTCAATAAACAATAAGAACAAAATAACAAAAAAAATTATAATGGGAAAGAATATGTATATTCGATAGAAATAACGACGATTATTCTTAACAGGAAAACTTTTCTTAAGCCTAACCTGATCTTTTTTGTACTTAGATAGTTATCAAATCAAAAACAAAACTAATAAGAAAGAAAGAAAATAACAATAATGGGGTCTATACTGTAATTCGCAATGAATTTGATCGATCACTTGCAAGTACAAATATATGTTTGATAATAGACTTAACTTTTTCCGGTTTATTGGAAGTATCGAAAGTTTTCTGTTTTTTTTTTTATATTCTCCGCCCCTCAAACATGGCGATTGGCTTTGCCAACTCTTTACAATTAAACAAAAGAATCCCTCAACGTTGCGTATCCTAAGTGAGCCTAAGTCCTCCGGTAATTGCTACCTACTATCTACAGCCTTTCGATTGCTGAAATAAACGACTTCTCCTACCTTTTGCTGCCCACCTACATCGAGCTCGTTGTGGGAATGTCACAAAGGGGGGGGGGGCAAAATATTGCCTTGAATCAACTACCTACAAGGGACTTCGCCTTACTTGGGCTAGACCAGCTGAAATGCTCGCTATTCTGCGAGATCTTTTCTTAGTTTCCTTTTTTTTTATATGAGAACGAATTTCGATTCTTCCGCTAGTGCCGCTAATCTAAAACAAATACTACAAAATGGATACAAAAATAAAAAAAAATTCAAAACTTATCACGCCAATATAATAAGAATAATATATATATAATATACGATAAAACAAAAAAAAAAGTCTTCGGGGTCCCTCTTCTCGTGGGATCCTCCACGGGGAAATTATCAGCGGGTTTCTATCTCTGGTGATCGGATATAATTAATGTTCTTTGGGAAGTGAATCTGCTGCTCCTCGACTGTAATTTTCGCGCAAAAGGGAGATTTTTCTTTATATGTCGCAGCGATCAATTTTTCAATCACTTATATATATATATATATATATGTATGTAAGGTGTATATATTTAACAAATTTTGAGTCTCAACCATGTAAAACTCGACTTTTGGTAAGAATTTACTTGTTAACCCGGGTGTCTAGCTTTTACCATCCTCTTAATGATTTACACGTGGGTACGATCTCGTTCTCATACGTGTTTTAAATGCAGGTTGTTTCCTAGTTCGAGCCTCCTTTGGGTACCGATGAAAAATTGAAAATCGGCGGCCCCGACTGTGGTATTCGTCGGCGACCGCCAAACAAATCCACCTGACCAAAAAAAACCACATTAAACCCACACGGATAAAAATAACCTTTTCTTCCGACTTACCCTTTACGCTACGAATCGAATGACTTAAAGCCGGGTTTTGTTTAACACGCCGGTCGAGCATCGAGTCGACCCGATAAAATTACTCTTCTTTTTATCTAATTAAAGTCTTTAATCACCAAGATTTAATTTTGGGAAATATTATATTTTGCACTATTATAATTTTGCGTTTTCGATGCACTTAGTAAAAGTTTAGTGCTTACGCTGCGACTGTACCAAGGAGAATGATCTTAGAGCAAACGGTTACCTATGTCCCAGTTATAAGCTCCCTGTTACAAGTTAATAAGCTCTTTGTTAATTTTTTTGTATTCTTTTTCTTTCTTGCTAACTCCGCCCAGCTTACGGATCTAATGCATATAGCAACGCAACGGCTTAACTTCCCCCCGGTGAATAGTTTCCGAGGTAGTTACTACTTCCCTACGAAATCCGAACTCTATAATATGACTAAATGGAATCGTTCCTATACTTTTGGGTGTTATCGTTTTTAGCATGGCTCAACCCAAATACTCATCCATATAGAAGGTAGGTCGATTGTCGTCTTCACGAAGGTGTCATGAATTGACAGTTCGAAGTTTTTGTTTTCATAAAAAGGTTGTTCTTTTCTACTCTCGCGTATTTCTTATAAATTTTGTTATTTGTTTAACCTAAAGCAACTAATTGGAGTTCCTAGGCCCCTAAATGCAAAAGAACCATCTAGCTCGCTGGAGGAAATTCTATTCTTTTCTCGGAGGTTCATCTTACCCATTCGTCGTGGCCTACAAAGCAAGTCGCTTTCTACCAGGATCTTTTTCTTTTGAACGGATGGCTTCTACCGTGAGCATGTCCTGCCTCTAGTCTGTCCGGACAGGTTTTCCCTTCGTGTGGTTGAGGATTTCCTCGGATTTGGGAATCGACTGGAGGATGGACTTTTAAAGTCTAGTTTCATTTTCTATGGCTTCCTAGGAACAACCCAGGAGAGAAGCAATGACAGGACACCAACCGATTCCAACCAACTCATGCCCCCTTTCATCGTGTTAAGGTATCTTATTCAGGAATTTGTATCTTGCCTATGTTATCCCATTGACTTCTTCCTAAGGTAGCCACAACAAGGTGTAAGTAGTTAAGCCTTAACTAATGTGTGTAATTCAGTCGTTAAAATACCAAGGAATGCTCAACATCATTTTTAAAATATGGCTTATTGAACAATTTTCCCAATCAGGTAATCCGTAAAACATGATTTCTTGAAAAATTATGAATAAATTTAAAATCTACTTATTTCTATAATAAAGTTTTTGAAAAAATTCAAAAATTCTAATTCTAAGACAAAAAAAAGTTATAAATCGTAACCAAATGCAAGGTTCCGCGTATGTTGTCAAAATCAAAGAAAATTTGTAAAAATCAAAGAAAAATGTGGGTCCTGTGCGGTATATTTCTCTTTGATAAAGCCATTTTTAATTTCTGACAAAACTTGCGCAGTATGATACCTTAGATATGTGTACTGTGAACTGTGATGCAAATGTACCTCAAGTTTACGATGGCGCCCATCCCTAGAGTGCTAGGCGGTCAAAAGAAATACCCCTTTCTAATTTTTTGCATTGTAATGTCCGATTTCATGAAGGACTTTTAAATATTTATAAGGTCATTCAGCCTTAAAATGGGGATTTTTGGTTTCACCAACTGCTTTTAAATATAACAGGCTTTTAAACACCCTTATAAACTAAAAGCTCCTTTTCTTCTCATTAAATTTTAAAAGTCTCGTTAAAGTCATCAGAATTTGTGAACAAATATACATATGTAATTGTACATACATACACAATATTTTGATATCCCATTTGTTTTTCTTTTTTTGCAGATTGAAAATAAAAATTATGAAAACCTAGGTAATAAATTTGCATCATGTCAGGTCATTATTATGTTCTGAGGAGGAAGAGCAACATGAGATTGAACTCCAAAAAGTATTCCTCGTCCACAGGATTTGTGGAAATTATGCAGAAATTATTTATGTGACGATCTTAAGAAAGAAAACAAATTTTTAAAGTGATTTAAATTGATTTATATTTCAGTGAATGATCAAACAAAATTAAGATAATTGTGCGTGTATCTCCAAACAACAAACATCCGATTAAAATATACACAATTCGCGAGAAAAACAATTCCCCTAGTGAAAATAGATCCTGGCCGATGTGCCTGCTAAGATTTCGAGGTGTACTTTTTTTTACTTTAATACGCGCACAATTTTGTTCGTTCTTTTATAATTATTATCATATGAAATATAAACAAATTGAATACATTTCTTTTGCTTTTTGTGGCGACAAAATTGCTATCAAATAGCACACACACAATTTTTTTCATTTCATGATATTTTGTATTTATGAATAATGTTGTTTCACCTTTTCTCGTATACTTCGTAAGTTAGAGGAGCAGAACCTATTTTTTGTATACAGGGATGTGAAGAAACTCAATTTTAACTAAAATACCCCGAAAATTTCCCTTTTCTACATTGGTGAAACTGAAAAAATTTAGTGGTCTGTTATAATTTAAAAGGAGTTTAGATAAAAGCGATGTTAGTGAATGTTTATGAAATTGGTCATAAGTCTTTTTTTTTGTACATTGCAACTTGGCTTTAGTATTTCTGCCACATATTGAAACAATTCATCATTTGCTGTTGTTTTTGTTTGTGATTTAAGTGAAAATTATTTAGTTAATAACTTTTTTTTTTTATATTTTATCCTTAAGAAGGTAAAACAATAATTTTTCACACTGGTAACCATATATGCCCTTGATATTTTGTTATAAGAAAATCGTGAATTCAAAACCTTCGAAAACATTTTAAAGTGTTCATTATGCAATCAAGTGATAAGGAAGATTGGTCCATTTAACCTCGAAACATTAGGGACAAAAACAAAATTTAAAATAAATTTTGTTTTATTTTTTTTTTTCAAAATTTTGGTTAAAAAAACCTGCAAATTGACTTTTGCACTTACTTTACGTATCAATTGGCAATTATGACGTTTTGTAGAGAAGAAGATTATCCCTGAATCGATATCATTGCTTGCTCTGAAAATATTCGAACTGATAAATAGGCAAGCCAAATTACACAATGAAATCCGAAAGCCTTATGTAGTTCTGATTTTTTTGATACACGTATGTTGTTAGGGGTTGTCAGAGTAGTCAGTACTTATATTTGGAGCTCTTAAAAACATGTGCTTGTTGCAGCAACAATTCGAAAGTGAGAGAAACGCTAAAATTAAAACTTTTTTTTATATTTCCCTTAAAATTTAGAAATATGTATACAATTTAGGAAAAACGATTATTTGCTCTCGTGATATGTGAGACAAATGATACTCGTATTTGAATTTTTAAATCAATGCAGTAAAAAAAAAAACTCTCGTTGAATTGTTTTGAAAACCCTTCATTCACGTTATGACGTAATAATCTGCAAAATAAAATATATATAAATCAGCAAAATAAAAAATTACTGTTCTCGGATTCTAGGGACATCAAAACTTGGAGAAATGTCAAATTTTTTGATTCGACAAATCGGACCAATTTTAATAACTTCCAATGGGAAGTTCAAAATTGCAAGTATGTCAAATCATTTGTAAAACTGCTAACCTTAAAGCAGTTACTATAGAGCATTCGTTAAATGTATTACTTTCAAAATTTCAATTAAAGAATATTTTTGAATATTTTTCCGGGAAAGCCCCTTTTATAAGTATTTCGAGCCACAATAAATTCTTATTTTTACAGGATGATATGATAGTGAATAGGTTTATGAGCATCGCAACTTTATACATAAGTACTAAATAATTACCTGATCAAAATTGTAGTTAAAAGACAGACATTTGACCCTGTTCGAAAAGAACCTTTTTTGATGTGCAAACATCTTACCTCTCGGTATGGGTAAAATTGAATGTCACGGATACATTCAGCCTTATCGGGAATAAAATCTCCCCCGGATTTTTTCCCCCGTATGAGACTCTCAAATCATAAACAATGTTCGAAAAATGGGAAAAAACTCCAATGAAAAAAGTAGATATCGTAAATCTATTTTCCGGAGGAAAATTAATGATGTTTCCCTGGAAAAAAACTCGCCTCAATTTAGTTGGAAAACTTTAAAAATATAAGCATAGTACTACATATTTTTGAAGGTTCTATAATTTTTTACTCACTCTAAGGGCCAAGTTTTGGTTTCGGTTTATCCGAAAACGGGTGGGAGGAGAAGTTGTTTTAGCCGATCTATATTTAGTTTTTGTTTCTATACACTTGTAACACATTTTGGAACAAATTTACTTAACACTTTCGGGGTATTCGCCCTCACAAAGTAACACAGATTTTCACAGAGAGAAAGAACAAAGATATTACAACAACAAAATAGAAAAAAATTCTTCTTTTTTAGCTTTTGACTATTTTTACGCGTTTGCATTACAAAAAAATTTAATTTACGATGCAAAATAGGTCTTTATCACCACAAATAGGAGAACAATCTCCCCCGGAATTTCCGATAAGGCTGATTGTATATAAAACCTATAGTACTATTAATGAGTCGAATTTCGGGACGATAGTCTAGACCTATAGGTGCAGTGATTATCGCTAGAGAGATTTAATGAGATTTTCAATGTGTTTTTTACTCTACATTATCTACAGAGCAAATATCATCCCCTTGAGTCCCGGTCCCGGCACTCACACTTTTTTTTAAATCATGCCCCAGTTAAGACTGTAATAATGATTTTTGATTTTATTTTAAATCAAGGAAATAGATATAATATCCCCTTTATAAATAGAACCGTGTTTCCGTGCATGTTCATGCCCTTCGCAATAACAGTTCACAGATACAGATGTTTTTTTTTTTTTTTCTTGGAAGCATCTTTGCAACTTGTATTTATTCTGGCGATGAAAAAACAACGAAATCATGACGCTTTAACTGAATTCTATTTAACACTGCAACGAACGGGGAATCTGTAAACCATCCTTTTGCATCAGAGAAGTTTTAATGTAGATACCAGGGACTGTTTTAAGTGGTAGTTGTTATGTTTTCTGGTAGTTGCTATTTGAAATTGGTAGCTCTAAATCACGTTTCTGGTAGTTGTAATGAAACACTCCGGCCTTTCTTCGACCAGCTCAACAAAAAGTACTTCTATGAATGTCAATTTTCAATCACAGTGTAGGTTCGAATATTTGCTGCCTATTTTAATTTCGAATGAACAGAAAACATGTTGTACAACGTATTACCCGCACAGAATAAGCGCATTTGGTTGTGTTCCTTCAACGACTTCACATGCAATTTTAATTGAAAGTCAAACAGAAACCTAAATTTTTGAGCGTCGTATTTATGATTTTTCAACATATTTCTTTTCAATTACTCAACTGCGACAAAAAATTGTTAAGCAAGCAAATCAAACAAATTTCAGCATCAGCCATTTGACACCAATTTGGCGAGTTCTATTGAAAAGTATTTCCCTTGGTAAAAACAACAAAATTAAGAAAGTGTCGATAAAATAGCTAACCGATAAACGGGCTACGTCTAAGAAAAAATCGAAACGAACATTTTCAGTAAATTTTGTTCAATAATGATTTGTTAATAGTTCTGATTTTTTCTTAAAACAGTCCCTGGTAGATACGCTATGATTTATTCAAAAATTATGTAATTCTTAGCTTAGGGCTCAGTTATAGCTATCATTGAAATTCATCATTGAAAAAGTTAGCTGTTGATTTTGAGACTCTTCGAAAGTTTAATCATTGAATATTTTAATGCAGTAATATAGCTTACAACTTCAAAATTATTTCTCTTCCAAAAAAAATTCATTTTGACCCATATATTCCCCAGAACTTAACTTTTAATTTTTTCAATGATCATGGGTAAGGTAGTTCATCATTGAAAAATTAAAAGTTACGTTATGGGGAAGATATGGGTCAAAATGAATTTTTTTTGGAGGAGAAATAATCTTGAAGTCGTAAGCTATATTTCTGCATTAAAATAATCAATGATCAAACTTTCGAAGGGTCTCAAAATCAACAGCTAACTTTTTCAATGATGGTTCCAATGATAGCTATAACTGGGCCCTTATATAAATGCTTCATAGTATGCTGTTTCCTAGGTGAGACAAGTAAATCTGCAAAAACAATTTTTTTGAAATTAGCGTTCATAAAATGCTTGAAAGGCTCCTAAATGTGTTTATTTGATATTCTTTTTTAATAAAGTTAAATATTAAATAACAAAATGCTTATATATTTCAGTTATTCTTTTTTCTTGCAGATTAGACGAAGACAAATTTGAACTAATTAATGTAAGTTATCAATATTTTTCCAATAGATTTTTTTAATAACTGTTATCGTCTTTTTTTAGAATACTGTATTACCTGAAGCAGTACAATTTTGGGAACAAGCATTGATGGTTCGTGAAACAAAAGGCATCATACGCTTAAACAGGTATTGAAATAATTTTTTTAACGCTCGCTTAACACCATAACTTTTCAGTATGGGGTATTTTTACTTGCGATATACGTAGTATAGGGCAAGTTTAGGATTCGTGAAAAAAAAATCGAGATTATAATGTTCCCTAACATTACGATGATAGAAAACGCGAAAAAAGTGGGTTTCGCAATTCTGTCTGTCTATACTTCGACCTGCAGCCTAAACGGCTGGAGCGATTTTTCTGCAAACTTTGGACTTAAGGTTGTTATGGGACTCTCCAGAGGGGAGATTGAATTTTTTTTGAAGCTCAAAAGATAACGGTACCTGCCATACAACCAATATATAAAAATTGATTTATTTCAAAAATGGCTCCAACGATTTTGGAAAAAAAATTACTAGGTACTATAATTATTACATTTTATATTTTGGTAGAAAAAATTTTTTTTATAACGGTTATTAAAGGTACCTGTCATAGAACCGATTTTTTGGTTTTAAAATTTCTCCTTACCGGCTGCATCGATTTCAACCAAACCAATCCTCTGAATTTTTAACAATTTTGCATATACAATTTTTCAAAAAAAAATAATTTTTGGATTTTTAAAAAAATATTGAAATTTTTTTTTTTGAAAATTCAATATCTTGAAAACGGTTTAATGATTTTTTTTTTAATTTTGTGAAAAATTGTATTTAATTAAATACTAAAAGTTGGTATACCCAATTTTTTTTTTTTTTCAAGAATTTTTATATAAAAAAAATTATTAAAAAAAACCGCTCTAACGATTTTTGAAATTTTTTTTTAATAAATTCATATTTATCAAACAAATCAGATAACATACATTTTTTTGAGCTCTATCTGTTTTGGCTGTTAAAAAAACAAATTTATAGTAATTTTTAGTAATAATTTATATTTTAAATTGTTTTTAAAATTTTATTAATATGCACATTTTCAATTTTAAGCTACGTTCAAGTTTTTAGCTACGATTGCAAGTTTGTGCGATCCAGTCGTGCCCATTTTTTATCTTATTTTTACCTTTTTTTTAAGAAAAGGACACAAAATTAAGAATACCTAAATTGGCGTAGAAACATACATACATTTAAACCTTAAACTATTTATACCTCTATAAGAATTCAATTAGTCATTAATTTGATTTAACGAAACCCACTTAAGTCTTGGGTCCATTTTTTTTTTATTTTTAATGAGATATTAACGAATTCGTCTAATGTTTAACTTTTGACACTTTTATCCATCAAGTATACAAAATTTCATAAGAAAAAAAAAATCGGAAGTTAGAATAACCTATCTTTTTCTTGGAAACTTAAATAATTGTTATAATTTGAGATAATTCCTAACAATTATCTTTCTAGACCCTTTTTAACAACCCCACCAATACCATCGTCGACACCTATAGAGCTTTTAAAAAGTTATTTATAGAACTTTATGGAATATAATTAAGCTTTTTCTTTTAAAGCCCTTAATTGAAATTAATACAGATGTGACCTACCTACCTACCTTTAATGTGAAAAATATATCAAGGACTTAAAAGAAAAAAAAAATGGTTAAATGAAATAATTGAGTATAGAACCAACACCTGCTTGCTCTTAGTGAACTTAATTTCAATACATGAAAAAAAAAAATGTCAATCAAATGTTTTGCTAAGTTTTTTTTGGATTAACTATCACTTTTTTTCGATTGTTTTACCAAAGTTATCAAGGCTCTCGCAAACCAACACAAAAATTGAGCGAATCATTCGCCGAATCGGCAGTATTTGTAGTCTAAAAAAGATAGGATCTGACCGGGAACAAACTAATTCATGAAATTTTATTGCTGGTATCGACGCAGAATTTTATCCTCAACAACATATCCAAAGTCCCCAAAAATCCCTGCATTGGCTTTTTGTATAAACACATTTAAAGACGTGTAGAGGGATGGGAGTTTATCAAGCTGAAAATTTTGTTATAATAGAATCTAATCATATTTTTTTTAGTTGAGCGTACACTAAAGGGATTTTGGCTGCCCTTGAAATGTTTAAGCACAGTACGAGCGTTGGGAAAATAGGGTAGGATTTAAGAGGAGATACCGATGCACCTGTGAAAATTAAAATGGCCGGGAAAGATAGAGCCGGGTAAAGCATTTCACATTCGGGTAGTGCGGCTAAAAAAAGAATCTCTATACTTGACAGTGCGTCCGAAGTTGGGCTCGAGGGTAAACTGATGTGCATTCCTAGAAGTACGAGTATTATGGTTGAATTGTTTTAAGGGAGGAATGCAGCTGGCTATTTCAATAGAACAATGTTTATAAAAGTAACGGTAATATAATGTTAGACATGAAACATTGCGACGGTGATCGAGGGATGCAAATGTTTCTGTTATATTTCTGTCACCTATCATTTTCAAAGCTCTTTTTTGAATCCTATTTAAGAGACTCAAGTAGGTTATTGGGGCACCTGCCCAAATATGAGAATTGTACTCAAGTTTCGGACGGATAAATGCTTTATAGATTACAGCCAGATCAGGAGGGGAGAAAAATTTCTTGCATCGCCGAAGAAAACCTAAGCAAATTTTGGCGACGTCGAATATGTGTTCATTCCACTGAAGGTGGTCTGTGATACACATACCGAGGACTGAAAGCTTTTCGGTTTCCTCAATACAAGTACCGCTCATAGATAGCGTCATGGTGTAGTGTTTCGTTTTAACGACAGTAGACAGCACTGAGTTTTCGAAGCATTAAATTCTACGTGGTTTTTGATTCCCCATTGGACAATGCTGTAGAGATCAGAATTTAATGAATTAACCATACGCTGCCCTTCTAGTTCCACATCCGAAGGACATGGATGTGAATCTAAAAACGAATATGAGAAGCTTAAGGTACTGGCGTCAGCGAAACAGTTTGATGGATTAGAAGTTTCAGACAAAAGATCATTTATGAATATAAGGAAGAGAGTCGGAGACAAAACAGAGCCCTGGGGCACACCAGCATTTATTTTGTGAATTTCAGACTTGAAACCGTCCAATACAACTTGTATTGATCGGTCCGAAAGGTAATTTCTAATCCAACGAAGAAGAGATTCATCAATAACAAATGCGCGCATTTTTGATAAGAGAGCTTGGTGCCAAACTCTATCAAACGCTTTACGATGTAAAGATTTGTTCCACTGTTCGGTGAGATATACCATCAGATCACCAGTGGACCTATTGCTACGAAAGCCGTACTGCCGGTCATTAAGAAGCTTTCGTTCTTCAAGATATTTCTTGAGCTGGAAATTAATCAGCGTTTCCATGACCCTGGAAAGAAGGGACGTTAATGCAATTGGCCGATAGTTTGAGGGTGAAGAAGATACGCCTTTTTTAGGGACAGGCTGGACAAATGCCGTTTTCCATCCACTCGGAAAGAGACCAGTAGAATAGGACAGATGGAAAAGCTTACGCAGTGGTTTTGCCAGCGTTGAAGAACACCTCTTCAGAACAATGGGAGGGATACTATCCGGGCCAGCGGATTTGTGTATGTCGAGGTCTTTTAGAACTCTAGCAACTGCACGAGTGCGAAAGAAGATTTGTCCCATAAAATCGTTTACGCTCTCAAATACAGGCGGAGTTCTATCACTTGCTGGCAGCGTCGAATTAACAGCAAACTGTGCTGCAAGCAAATTGGCTTTATCTTGCCAGCTGACAGCAGTTGTGTCGTTGAAGACGAGCGTTGGAACCGAAGACGAAGTAGTGTTTCGAATATTTTTCACAAATGACCAAAAATTTTTACTACTATTGGGACTTGTAGTATTTCTTGCCTTAATTTTTGGTCATGCAAAAATTTGGTTCGTCGAATATGAGTGCTTTCAACTAAGTGTAGGGTAAGTTGAAACATGGTGTCCAAGTTGTTTATATTTTATTTTTTGTTCTATGATTAATGTTCATTAATGTTTTGTAATTTAATTAAAAAGTACAAGTGACCTCAACTCCAGAAATAATTGTGTTTCGCCCAGTAATTTTAATATTTTAACTTCTTCATTTATTTATTTAACTCATTCAACTAACACTGAAGAACTAATCCTCGAAAAGTGCCTAAATCGACCTTTTCACACTTGGTGTGTTTTGTTGATCTCCCTAATGTGAACTGGTACAAGAGAGAGAAGAGTATTTTTGGCCAAAATCTGGTATTCTTACTGAATATTTTGACAGCTGACTCACAAAACTGACAATCGGAAAAACTATTTTTGGTACCTCATGGGTATACCCGTTTGGACATCTCCACAATGTTCCTTATCTTTTATTATTTTATCGATATTTCTATAAACAGTGTTTTTGCGAATTATCCAGTTGCATTCTTCCCATGCAATGGTTTACCCCAAGGATCAGTCTTAGCACCACTACTTTTCAACCTCTACACCTATGATCTTCCAAGCACGATCTCAAAGAAATTCGCGTATGCTGACGACCTCGCTATTGCGACCCAACATTAAAGCATAGCTCAAACTGAAAAATCCTCGAAGAAGACCTCTCAAAACTGAACGAGAACTTCAGAAAATGGAGATTATGCCCAAGCATGAGCAAAACAGAGGTTACTTGTTTCCACCTAAACAACAAACTGGCAAAAACAAAACTCAAAGTCAGATTTAACAACGTACATCTAACCCACAACCCTGCACCAAAATATCTGGGAGTCACTCTGGTCACAACGCTGTCATTTAAGGAACATCTCACTAATACTGCAACAAAACTGGAAACTCGCAACAATATCATTCAAAAGCTAGCAACTAAAACATGGGGAGCACCTGAAAAAACACTTCGCTCCGCCAGTCTGGATTGGTTTTCTATGCTGCTGAATATTTTTCCCCGGTCTAATAAAATAGATTGCCAACTTAATACATCAATGCGTATAATCTCAGGAACAACCAGCTCAACAAAGTTGAGACGCCAAAATGCCCACCTACGTGAATATGGTTGAATCAACGCCAACAACCTTCTCCCCATTCACGAAGATATTGAAAAAAGCGTTTTATCCCGGCTTAAATCTCGACTCCCACCTCTTAAACAAGCTCGTGAGCTTAAGAGTACAAACTTCAAGGCAATGGCGTATTGGAAGAACGAGTGGCATTCAAGTTCTCATAACGACTTGTTTCGCATCGAAGACCCTACAACTATGCCAGCTGGCATACGAGTGCGAACAAACAACGCTAGGTGTGCCGAAACGCTCTATAAGTGGGGAGCAGCCAAAACGTCATTCTGCGACTGTGGGTACTATGTGCAGAATATTAAGCACGTGACTACTGAGTGTGTACTTAGAATGTACAGGGGCGACCCGTCTGATTTTATTAAAGCATCTCCAGCTGTTACCGATTGGCTAAAAAATCTTGACATTCAATTATAGAATCTTCATTGTGCAATATAAATATTATCATAATAATCAAATTATTTTGTAATATATATGTGTTATTAGTAAATATAAATGTTAAATGTACCTATATTTTTTGCCATGCGCTAAATAAAATTCCTCCCATTGAACAATTCAACCGTCCTATACTCGCGCTTCTTGGAATGTCTATAGCTACTATTAGACGGTCAACGCAAATGGTCAATGCGTTGACTCTCTGACGTTACCAAAAAAACGGTCAAAGCACTGACATGGCAACGTCAACGCTTACCGTGTCAACACCTGAAATATTGACGATCACACAAATGACACAAGTCCGTCAATGTTGTCCCAAAATGCGTTGACAGGTAATATGTGTCAACGAGATTTATCCAAATCGGTGTCAATGCGCTGACAAGTAATCGTTCACGATCACACGGCTTGACCATGTCCACGCGCTCTTTGACCGTTGACAAAAGTACAAATCTGTAATTTTTCGAGTTGAGGCTCACACATAGTGGTAGCGCGCTGTGACACAGTCAAATGAATTTATGTATTTCGGTTTAAATTTTTTTAAAACAAGGAAAAATGTTAAAAGCAAACGAAATGGAAATGGCAATTTAGGTTTGGGCAGAAGGGACAATTTTCTAAAAAAAAATATCAAAATATCATGTTATAGCGAAGAAAGCCAAAAACCAATTCTTAAATTAACTTTTTAAACCAAGTTGTTTGAGCAAACAGTTTTTGAGAAAATAATTTTCAAACTCAAAATTCTTTCTTCTTACCAAGATGGCGGATACCCCACAAGACCAAAAATCCCGCAAATCGATATTTATGCTAAGAACCAACCCCTCTTCAAAACTGCGTTCAAACTTTTCAGACGTCAAAACTTTTTTCAGATTGCCCGAATTTGACTCCCCGTTGCCTGTACTAACTAGCTTATAGTCGCTGCATCCTCTATCCCAAAGCGCTGGTCGTTTCTCTACTGCCGCAATCAAAGCGGAGACCTCGTATTGTTTGGTCCACGAGTAAAGTAATTTTTTTTACGTTTCTCCGACAACTTTTCCTTCGATTCATCAGCAGGACGCGCATTTACTTATCCGACTCACTGGGGCTTAGGCTCATTTTTTTTTAACTCAAACTAATTTAACTTTAAATAATTTTGTTTGGAAATGTTTTTTTTCTTTTATGTTGCTGTTTTTTTTTTTTTTTTTTGTTGCTGTTTCTTTAAATGAATAGAATGTCAACACCAGCTACTTTGACACAGCAGAAAAATATAGCGTGTCAACGTTGGTACCTGGACAACGCGTTGATGGGCAGTCAGGAAATATCTGTCAATGTGTCCGAAAAATTCCGATGGGGTGATTACACGGTAAATGAAAACACTCAACGCGTTGACTTTTCAAACCATGTCATCGCAAGTGTCAACGCTGATGCCAGTGCGTTGACAACGTTTTGCAATGACAATCACACGACTTGAAAGCCATGGGACAAAATTTGACGTCATTCTGACGTCAGAGAGTCAATGCGTTGACCATTTTCATTGACCGTCTAATCATAGCTTATCAGTTTACCCGTTAGTCCAACTTAAGACGTAGAATAAGAACGGAGATTCTTTCTTTAGTTGCATGTGAAATTCTCTACGTGACTCCTCCTAAAATGCGATGTTCAAATATTCAAAACCAATGCGCTTCACTTTTTAAATCCTCTCAAACCTACCTAGTTACTTGTGCTGTATATTACATTTTAATGATAGTCAAAACCCCTTGAATGTGCGCTAAATATTAAAAAAAAAAAGGTGCAATCCATTAGATGCTTGAGCCCATTCAGTTCAAACTTCAGTCATGGCTCAACCTCAGTTGAACCCGCCAAACTCGTTAAGTTAAAATCATCAACTACCGTTCAAATATTTGTACAACTGGTCCATAATCTTACAAATAATTTAATGCCGCTTTACCTCGGTAGCAGTTTTTATTATAGTGATACTTTTACTTTAAAATGTATGTGTCAAAATCGCTGTACGACACTGTTTGAAAAAAACGTTGTTTCTAGAAAATTTATGTCAGAAATATCAGCTGTTGAGTCAAATATGTTGAGTTAACTTGCTGTGAATTCAAGATCCAAAATGACTGAAAAACTCATTTGGGTAGTTAACTCGGGCTTAACCCCAAATCTAAGATTATCTCGGACTGGATAAGTATACTTCTAACTGTCATATCTGGGCGAAACACATTTATTTCTGGAGTTGAAGTCACTTGTACTTCTAATTGAATTATACTTCTAAATCTTAGAAGTTTTCCTCAAGGGCAATCTAGTAGAGTTAAAAACATCACCCGTTTAAGTTGGATGTATAATATTTTCTAAATATAGGTAACGTAAAGGTCATACCATAAAGTTTACTAATGGAATAAAACTAAAAGCCATAAAGTTCTATTTATATTTTACGATTCCAAGCATTCTCAATTGAGATAAAATTTTGTATTGCTTTAACTGCACTTCACCTTTTATTGTTTACCGCAACCATAACCTTACTTTTATTAGATTCCTACTAACCGAATATATTCTTTTTTTTTCTCAGAAAATGTGACAGCACACAAGTATTTGTTAAGGACTCCCTAACCCACTGCATAGACCACTGTAAATCGATAACAATGTGCGGTGAAGTTCAAGTTCCTGACGAGCATCTCGATGTAAGTTTTCTCGATTGACATAAAAGTTTTCTTGTCACAATAAAATGAAAATTCCTTTTACCACAGGTGTGTCGGGTGTGCAATGCCACCGGCCAGGATTGCCGCCCTGAACCAACCACACAGAGAGGACAAGGCATCCAAAATGCCGATTTTGTGTTCTATGTGTCAGCCAGACAAACAGAACGTTGCCATAAGGGCTTGACAGTTGCATATGCCGCTCACTGTCAACAAGAAGCTGCCCTCGACCGACCAATAGCTGGTCATGCCAATTTATGTCCAGATAGCATAAGTACTAAACCACAGGAATTACAGACACTTCTGTCCACGGTGAAGCATGAAATATTACACGCTCTGGGATTTTCAGTCAGTTTGTATGCGTTCTTCCGCGATGAACGTGGTGAGCCACGCACCCCTCGGAAATCCGATACGGGGAAACCATATCTCAATGAAAAGTATTAACATTTATATTTATGCAAATTCCTTTCAATTGAATATTTTTTTGTTGAATTCTAGGCTACAGATCCACCAATGGAGTAACAAAACGATACGAAAAATTGTTCGAGATAAGTGGTCGGTGAGGGGTGGGACGATCAGGAAGGTGATTGACATGATGGTGACGCCTCGTGTCGTCGAAGAGACCCGGAAACACTTCAACTGCCCCGAGCTAGAGGGTGCCGAGCTGGAGGATCAAGGTGGCGAGGGAACAGCTCTCACCCACTGGGAGAAGCGGATTTTAGAGGTAAACATTAAACTGATGATGGTGATGACACTAAGTCAATACGCGCAATTTATTGAGGGTTGAATCGTTTTGCGTTAAAAAAATATTCTGCCGATTCCCACAAAGTGTAAATATGTTTTTATTATGAAACAAATATTGACACAATCTGTCGGGCAAAAAATGGAATAATGGGTATTGAAAAATTTTTAAATAAATTGATGTACCATGTCATTTTGATGGATTTGTGGGTGCGTTAGAAATGTTGTTCGTCTTTCTGATGTATGTTTCTAGTTAAACACAATCAGCTTTATCGGGAACAAAATTCCCCTCGGATTTTCTCCTCCGGATTTTTCCCTTGGTGTGATATTTACCAATTGATAACCATTTTCGAAAAAAAAGTAAAAGGTAAACCTATTTCTGGTGGGGAAATTGATGACATTTTCTTGGAAAAAATCACTTTAATTAACCGAAATAGATTTTTGACTCTTTTGAAAAAGACAAAATCCGAGGGAGAAATATCTACTTGAATTGGCGATAAGGCTGAATATTCGAGGAAATTGGAGAATATTTTTTTTTCTGTGTTGTACCTGTTTCATATTTTTAAATAATGTTTGGGTCGAAGTTCATGAGGATTTTGTTTTAAAATAATATTTATTCGAATGTTATGTCGTTCTCAGAACAAGACATATTACAAAAGCACTTAATTTGTTTTTTATTTGAGGCTGACAAAATACCACAATAATCAGAATACCGCTGCTTGACGTTAGTTTGGTCATATTTTTAAAGGAGTGCGTTGCACAGCTTGAACGTCATCGACTAAACCAAAGACTTTAGTCGTCGTTCTATAAGTGAAACAAAAATCTAAACTGATGTTTTTTCTCATATTTTTATGTATCTTTTCTTCTATATTAAGAAATAAATTTGTTTATCAGTCTTCATTCAACAGTGAAACTGGCCTAGGGTATTTCATATCATAGGCTTCACCTGAGATTAAATAAGGTCTGTTCCTTACCTAGTTTCAAACAATTTCACACAGTTTCATAAGTGAAAATTTTGCTGTTTCTGACTAAAGAGAGCGCTCACGAGAGATAAATAATTTCCCCTAGCCTTTAAACCAACTTACAAGTTTCCCTTAACCTTTTGTAGATCTTTTATATACTTAAAAGATTGGCTAAGATGGACCTGACGGTCTACAGCCAGTACATTGGTTTATTCCTTGTTGCAGTAGTGTGACAACTTGACTAACTTCTACAGGCGTGGTAGTCATTTTTTGCCAAGATTAGGCGGCCTAATACAAATTTATTTACAAATAAATTTTAACAGGACACTGAAAACCAAAACAAATAATGGGTGCGTTTATTGCGTATCAATGTTTTCAACTCTTGTCTACTTTAACAACTATAATTTGTTTTTCTGTTTTTGTTTTTACGAGGTACGAACAAAATTCACTAGATCGCAGGGTCTTTTAAGTTTTACTGGCATGATCGTGAGGTGTTCAAGATCGGATCCCACGACCGAGGAAGCCTAAAATAGTTGTCAAGATTTAAATTTTCATGGCGCTTAATTTCGATTACTTCGCGTACCAAACGTGGGATGTAATTTCTTTCTTGTGCCAAAACCTTTCTCTTGGTCAAAATAAATCAATACATGCTCACAAATTGCATATTGGGCGTCAATGATTTTCTGTGTTTGTCCAACATATACGAATACCCACAGCTACAAGGCACGCCCAGTGTTTGGTGACATGTGACAGGAGATAGTTTTTTTGGTGCGATAAAAATACGAATTGTATCCCATATCTTTTTTTTAAGTTTTTTTTTAAGCTTTACCAATTCTACATGTTAAACCCTGGACGCATTTTTTATTTTCATTTCTCATCATGAACCTGATTTTTGGATTCTAAAAAACTCACAATGATTGATCTTTTTAGGATGCAAAATGTGGCATCCACGATCCACATACTTTAGCCAGATTTGGGATTATCTACACAATTTTATAAATATAGCGTTGCAAGATTTTTACGGCTTACACCAGAATGTTAATTTACAGCTATTTACAATGCTGCAAAAAAAAAAAAAACGAATTATACGAGTAATATTAAAATAATTGAGTGGCAATTTTCGATCATCAGTTAAACATTGAGTTATAAATTCAGAGAATAAATAGGAACAAATGCGCGCTTTGTCTGAAGAGTAAGTACATTCTGATGAAAAGTGAATACTGAAAAATTGACTCTAAAAGAAATTAATGTATTCATGCTTAAGTTTATTTTTTGCACTTATTCATTGAATTTAAATCGATTTGAGAATTAATAAAACCGATAGTTGTTTAGAAGATGGCTTTCCACACTCATTCTCATTCACAAAAAAATACCAATTTTATTCTTAATCAATAACATCCGCCTTGGTAGGCCAAACGAATTATAATCTGGTATAAATATAGAGGAGAATTTTTTTCTATATGTTATTTATTTTATATTAAAATCTTTTTTTCAAAGTGAAGCGAGAGAGTATTCCATAAATCAAAGAATTTTAAATCGAAAAGAATTTATTTTACTATTTGGTATGGCGAATTATTTACACAAAAACATAAGCTAACAACAAAAAAGGTTTCCCACAAATTAGGGAATTTCAATGTTTGTCTTCAAAACGCCCCCAAGAGTTCCGTTGATGATTCGTTTTTCTTTATTTTTTTTATTTATTCTGGAAAGTAGGAAATGTTTGTTCTTTTAGATCCCCAATGGCTTCAATTTCAACAGGAAATAAATAAAATGCCTCAACGGGACGCATAAAATTGATCTCATTTAGATAGCAGATACTAAATATACTTTAAATCTTAAATAAATACATTTTAAAAGCCTAACGTTTCAGAAAAGTTTAATCGTACATTTCGATGTGAATATTTTACTGTGAAAAAAAAAAATCGGTCAAAATATTTAAATTTTATTAAAACAAAGAAAACAACAAAAATTTGTCTTAACCCTATTCGTATTATTGGATTAGCACTACGCAATTCAATTAACTCAGTATTTCCCTGGTATAATTGTAGACGTGTTTTTTTTAATTCTATACAGTCGAGAACAAAAAAAAAATAATAAATAAAATACAACCAGAACCGAGCCTGTCAAGGAGATTCTGCTTTCACTGGATAATAAATTAGGAAATATCAACGTCAAATATCATTTGTTTGAAGACATTTTATATCCACGGCAAAGAAATATAGAAATAAAATTCACGACTGGATCGCACGAATTTTTAGAGAAAATTTAAAGTTACTAAAACTTGAGCCTTATTTCATAAGAACTAGAATTCTTTAATTTTTCTACTAGAAGTGATAAAACTATTTGATTGGCAGTGTTCGACTCAGAATTAATGGGGGCAGTGAAATCTTAAAAGCTAATTTATAGATAGGCTGAGTTCCGAAATGCATCAGATGCGCTTTTGATGTCCAACAAGGACCTCGCGACATTTTTCCAAAATGAGTCCCATATCACCCAGTTTCCCCTCTATGAAATTTTTCTTTTGTCATGACAATATTTGTATAAAAGCTTCAAATCGGAAACGAGATTTTCCATAAACAAATAATATCAAAATGATTGGTTCAAAGTCCGAACAAAAAGTTCAAAGGTTGTATTGTCAAAAATAAACTCGCAAAGAGAGATCAAATGACTTTTGTTTCCTCTTAAATAATTTAAATTGACAACAGGAATGGTCAGTCAGTCAGTTGCTTTCCTTTCCTTACTATAGAATTTTTGGCAAACTTTTAACTTGCACCTCTCTGAAACTGAAAAAAAATAACCTTATTCCAATTTAACTTCTCACCTTTCTCGGGATTGAAATGAATTCATGCAAGAAACCATTGCAAATACTTAAATCCTAAATCAACTAGAACAAAACCTTTCATCGCAGAGAGAGTAGAGAAAGGTATTTAAAATTCTTAACATCCCCAAGTATTCATGTAGATATATAATGTAAATAACCTTGTTCGTTTGGTGTAGATAATAATCCTGTTAAATTATAAAATATTTGAAAGTTCAATTTTCATCGCCACAACGTTTGTTTTAACTTTTTTCTTTCTGCAATTTTAGAACGAAGCAATGACTGGAACCCACACACAAAGTCCAGTCTTCTCACGAATCACTCTTGCCCTGATGGAGGATTCGGGTTGGTATAAGGCAAACTTCTCTATGGCATCACCATTATCCTGGGGCAAAGGGTTGGGTTGTAGCTTTGCTATGCGAAGTTGCAAGGACTGGATTCAAATGAATAATGGAAGGTTTGTTTATATAAATATTTTGAAAATTTTATTACAACTTGTTGTTTTTATTAACTTTTTCTATTTGTTTTATAAAAATTTACTTTTTTAACCATTTCCCGGAAAAGTTTTCAAAATGAAGGAGAAAATTCGATGCGGTAGGCAGTTTTGTTTTTTTAAATATTTTTTTATTTTTGTTGTAGTTTGTCAATTTAATGTGTATCGTTGTCACATCGTTAAACTTTTGTCCAAAATACCCACAGTAAAATCTCTAATTTATAGATATTTGGTGTTTTTTAGTGCACTATTATGTTAGCTTTAAAATATCGGAAGAAAATGACGCCATCGACGCTTAGCCTTTGTATAACAATTAAAATAGTTGTAATTTTGCTATAAAATCAGCTTGTTTCATATGCAGGGATGTTTATCAGCGCGGACTAAGCGGAATTTTCGTTATGTTTTACATGAAAATTCTTATTAAGCTTACATAAAGACTTCTTGGATAGTGACTTAGACTCCAGTGTAGATATGATTACAAATTGAAATAACTGTGGAATGAGAAATCCCGAATAGGGTAAAATCTATCAAACCCAAACTAATCGAATGGTTTGATTCGAGCTGTAAAGAGGTTATTAGGGTTAGAGAAGTAAGTTTCTGTAGTTACAAAGCCAACCCAATTGAGGAAAACCGAAATAACTTCAAATAAGCTAGACTGATCTGCAACGGCCATATTCAAAGGAATCAATTTTTACCTGCATTTAAATCAATATGCCAAAGTTAGCAACAATTTCTGGTCATTTGTAAACAGCATTCAAAATACTCAGCCCTATCAAAAATTACATCGTAATCGGAAACTTGTTACGAATCCCTAAAAAAGGGATCAGAGAATCCATCGTAGTGGAAAATCCTATACAAATTGCCCCTACGAACGGATTTGCTGATATTTTTTTCAGTCTTCGTAAAAAGATTCCGATTACCATGGAATTTGTTATAGGGCTGACACCTTGTCCTCTGTGGTAACGCTGAATTTTTTCCAATTTGCTTCCAGCCCAGTTTGTTGTTAATTCGACGCTGCCAGAAAGTGTTATGACACCTCCATGTACTTGAGAGCGTATAAACGATTTTGTGGAACAAATCTTCTTTCGCACTCGTGCAGTTGCTTGAAATCTGAAAAGTCTCGATATACAAAAATTCGCTGGCAACCATTGTTTTCCTCCCATTGTTCGAAAGAGGTGTTTTCAACGCTGGCAATGTCCTTCGTTAATGTTCTCTTGTTGAGTTGATGAAAAACAGAACTTATCCAGCTAGTCGCTAAACACGTATCGTCTTCACCGTCTGACGCGACGTCAAACTTCCTCACAGCATTTCATCGGTTTGGCTGTGTTCGAGATATCCGAAGCCGTATCTTAGGTACAACAAGGTAATGGTCCGAGTCAACGTTGACTCATCTAGAGGAGTGCCTTGCGTCTATCGCAATATGAATCCTCTCTTTCTTTTAACGTTTTTTTGTATACACAGTGTTTTAGGAAAATAGCCAGTTGCATTCCTCCCTCGTACTTCTAGGAATGCACATCACTTTACCATCGACCCCAATTCCGGGTGTACTGTCAAGTATATATATTCTTTTTTCCTGCCGTTTTAATCTTCAGAGGTACTACACTAATGTACCAGTACATCAGAATCACCTCCTGAATCCGCCCCTATTTTCCTAATAATAGCACTGTGTTTAATCATTTAAGGTGTGTTAAAAACCCCTTTAGTGCGCGTGTATTATACAAAAAAAAGGTAATAATAATACCTCAAAAAGAGATTCTACTGGATACTTGATTCTTAAGTTTGTGTAGATACCTGCAAAGCATAGTTAAAAATGAAAAATGTCCATCACTCCCTTCATCAGTTCCAAAGTTATTTGGTATAGTTAAAAGTTTAAGAGATTCTTTTTGCTATCTCAATCTGAACTTCCAATGAATCATTAGAATATTGCTTGAAGTAAATAACTTTCCTGTTTTTTTAAATAAGGAGTGATAAAAAATTAAAATAATTTACTTGGCCATAAAAAGTTAGCAATTTAGTAGATTTGTCGGACATTTTTGAAAGAGAAAACTTTTTCCTATAAAGACCACAAAGGTAAAATCTTTTAAGATTTCATGAATAATTTTCGTGTAATACACTCTTTTCTACGAACTGTAGCTCAGTTTCTTAATTTCAATGTCGTTGTTTTATTTCTTTCTGATTTCTCCTTTCTTATGGATTTATTTTTTCAGAGGCCGCTCAATCCACCCATTCTGCTCAAAAGTCAAAAGAGATCCTCTTCAAACCGAATGCACTGATGATAGGAATTCCGTTGCACTTTGTAACCTTATAAGACACGACTACGAACTGGCAAAAGAATATCAGGTACATACTTATAAATAATTTATTTAATCAATCCAAATTATTAACACCTTCTTCTTTTATTTGTATCCTTTAAGAACTTTGATACCATCAATCACGTTAAAGATGGCGAAGAAGGATTCTATGGTGGTTCGGTGTCTCTTGCCGATCATTGTCCATACATTCAGGAATTCACATGGCGTAGTAAAAACATAATTGTTCGTGGGTCACATTGTAAATTTGAAGAAAATAATCCAAGTAAGTTTCTAAGACTGGCCTTTTGAAAGAAAGAATTTTTTAAAACCTATGACTTCTTTTCTTTTAGAACCAGAAAAAAACTTTGCCTTGGAGAGTTATGGCAAAGGATCAAAGTGCTTCGACCACAGTGAAAGTATGTGGGAGGAACGCTCATGCCGACAGACACGAGAATGGCAGCACTGGGGATCTGGCTGCTACAAATACAAATGCGACAACGGACGTCTTCATATAGTCGTTGCCAATTACTCCTACGAATGTTTCTTCCCCGGACAACAATTGTCAATTCGGATTTTTGCCAATGGATGGCTACATAAGGGTGCCATCATATGTCCACCGTGCCATGAACTCTGTGGAGAATTCTTCCAACGGAAAGGATCTCAATGTAGGCTTCGTGAAGAAGCGCCACCTTCGAACAAGTATCCTCGTGATAATCTTGCTTGTTCGGCCCCAACATTTACATCACCCCACACACAAATTGGTGTTTTAGTGATAAGCTTTTTATTTTTATATTTAAGGACGAGTTAGAAATTGAAATTGGAACTAAATTTAGACAACTTTATCTTGTGATAATAATTTTTTGCTACAAAACCCAAGATTGCCCATCACAAACGAAAGAGGGTGTGGCATTCGTTCTGACCTAATCGAACGTCGTCGTCGATTAAAAACAAATAAAAAAAAAAACAATTTTCTTCTAATTTATTTAAAAAAAAAAAACAAAAATCCAAATCACCGATTTATTTATTATATTAGTTTTGTTCTTTCATATAATTATAATCGTGTTTGTATAATAGTTGTAATTTTAAAAGTACCTAAATGTAAATCTTAAGGTTTTCGTCGAAAGCACATTCCAAGCGCAAAGATGAGCACAAGTTTTATTGCATTTTTTTTAAACAGATTTTTCTATACCCAATAATAATGTTCAATACTTGTCAAAGTGTATTTGTATATCTGTAATTTTATTTCGTTTTATATTTTGTAAATTAATTATTTAAAACTAGCGAAAGCAATAAATGTGTATAGTCTATAGTATTTTTACTATCAACAATCTTAGAAGCAATTCTCTAGAATCGCTCAGATATTATTAATTAGCTCTTGAGAATGTATTTTGTAAAAGAAACATATAAGTCTATAGAAAAAAAATATAGTAATTATATTATTACTAGATAAACAACAATTATAAATATGAATATGAAATTATTATTTTACTAAATCAAAATATAGAAAAATTCAGCTCTTATGGGCCGAGAATAAAAAATCAATTACATTGCAGTTTTATTTAACTGTACTTTATAGCAAATAGCTTTTTTTATTATAAACATTTTAATATATTTCTTGTACAACCCTCATTTTATCTAAGACATCGAATTTTGTAAGGTCTTTTCCCAAGTAAGCCTAGGAAAGATCCAAGATGCACGAGACTCATACATATGTACATAGATATTTTTCAAAAAGCCAACAGCTTAAATCGAAAATTCCAGAAATAAGAGACATTTGAATTTCTTGTCTACTTTCCGGAAATATAAAATTTATACCCAGAAAATATCTCCCTGAAACATGATTTTTTCTCATGATTCTTTGAGATTAAGATCTAGAGTTCTATATTTATTACAAGTTTTTAGTTAAAAAGAAACCATAGAATAAAATAAATCAACTGTTTATGATTTTTAATTGATCTATTGGTTATCATTATTAGTATGATGGAGAAGTCGAAAAGGTCGTTTTCGTGATTTCACCCATTGGTCTAGGCGTAAACCTAGTGATTATACCGCTGGTAACTAAGGCGTTGCGTTGGTACACTGCACGTTGGGGGGTCAGCCTAACGGGTAAGATTACACGGGTAATTTTACACTTTTATATGATTCACAAGAGGAAAAATTTAAAAAATAACACAAGTTAACGTAAATAAAGTTTATTTCTTTGTTATTTACATTTTAATTAACTATTTTTTTTAAAGAAACCGCTTTCCGCAACAAGAACTTGTCGGAGGACTTCGGAGAAAATTTTGTTTGTTATCTGTCAAGAATAAAACCATTACAAGTACTTCATCGCAAAGCATCGCATGAAAATGGCATGCGCTGACAGAGAGAATTTCCGATCAGCTGATCGGAGAACTACCATGAAGCAAAATGTTTCCGATTCGGAGGAAATCGGAGAGAATTCCGCTTCGACGGTTACCTCGATAGGGACGATTATTTTCTTTTTTACAAACAAATAATCACAAACAGAAATAAAAAGTCTAGCCATTTGACGTTTAACATTTGTAAATTCATATGAAAACTGTTGGCAGCATTGATTTTTGAAGCGCAAGTTCGCTAACGAAAATACCGTGATAAGTGAAATTCGCTAAATCGTTCGACTTTAAGCGAACGTTCCATTCGCTATTCATAATGAGGGCCTAAAATAAAAAAGTTGACTTCGGATGACGATATTTCAAAACTTTAAATTATACTAGTATCGCCAGTGGCCGAATTATCAGCCATAAAAAAACTACAAATTCATTCATTTTAGTCATAGATATTATGGTAATAATATCGCACTGACCCCCCTAAAAAAAACACCCTTTCATCGCGGTAAAAACAAACATTTATAGCAAATTGCATTAATATCCCAGTATTTAAAAATGGTTTCGGGTATTATTTTACTTGTTGTCCTTAAAAAAAAAAACATCATTCCATAAAAAGGACTTTAACGCATTCTACAGGATACATGTATCTTTTCAATTTTGGTCTCTTAAAAATCAGCGTTGAAAAGCACCCTACAATCATTCGTCATGTGATTAGATTGTAAATATAATTCAAAACATTTCAGCTTTATAAACTCCTGCTTCCCTCCCATCCTATCCTCCTCTTTAAATGCGTGTTTACAAAAAGCCAATTTGGTCATTTTGGGGGACTTTGGATATGTTCTAGAGGATGTAATTCTGCATCGATATCAATACCAACAATAAAATTTCATGATTTCAATTTCGCTTACCCACATTAAATTTTCAATCTTTCCTCAATTGGCGTACACATATGTACATACATCTGTACATAAGTACATACATACGTAATTTTTTTAATTTGCCAAAAAAATTGTAGAGTTACCACAATTCCTTTGAAGGTACTCATTCATATTGTTGTCTTTTGCACATCACTCACCTTTTCAAAAAAAACTTACATAAACAGAAGATTTAAGTTTTGTTTGATTTTTAAAGTTAGCCTACTATACATCTACGTTTAAGTTCATCGTATGGAAGTTATTTTTAAGCAAAAATATAGAAAAGTGTTACTTTCTCCGCCTTACGGTAAAATATAAATTCCATTTTTTCACCAAAAAATCCAAATCAATACATTTCATCCTCTCCCAAAATTGCAGCCTTCTAAACAAACCCCTTAAAATTATAAAAATCATTTATCTGAAAAAAATTCAAATGTCCATTTAATTCTTTAACGGCTGCAAACAAACATAATTGTTGGATTCTGCACATCTGTGGGGCAAAACCTATCCAACGTTATATAATTCATGTAATTCCGTTCAGTACTTACGGAGAAAAGTGAACCGTTAGGTTTTACTTAGGTTTTGCTAAGCGTATATTAATATATAAATATCCTCTTACAAACATAGTAGTAACTTGCCATCCAAGTTGGGTCAGATAATTGCAAATAAAACAAAAATTGAACTTCAAACTATAGCAACTCAATGTCTGGGTCACATTTTACAAGGCAACTCATGCTTACATTGTTTGTTTGGACACTACCTACAAAACTGAATCCCTCCATTAAGTACCTCGATGGAGGTAGCTCTTCCTCTGGCACGGCGGCATCTTAGTCTATTACTAGGAACCATTTAAAACATTAAAGATGATTAAGTTCTGTTGACAAAAATTATTTGTAAAGCAGCTTTTGAAAGGCAAACATTTATCTCACTTTCGAAGGAGAGGATAGGATGTTTGAAAATATAAGTTATTTGTATATTTTATCTTGTATCTATAAATAAAGTTAAAAAAGAAAAAATTGTTCACTGTGGCGTATACGTGTTTTTTGTAATTAGTTTTCATTTAGCTGAAAAATGTCAAGTAACAACATAAATTCATTACAAGGTTCAAAACTATTTTGAATCACAAAGACATTATTATTTTTTTAAATTAAAAGATTTGCAATAAATGTTTCACGGAAAACATTTATTTTTGTCAGCGATGTACAATGCTGGACAAAATAAGAGGAGCAGGATGGCTTGTTTATTTGTAGGACATATACAATTGTTAGAAATTCGTCAACAACTTTTTTAAATATGAAGTGTGTTAGTAAGTATATGGGTGTTCGCTGCTTTACAAGAAGAAAACTTTTTGTTTAATCAAATGAATTTACGACAAAAACACAAATATAATTGAAAATGCCACATATTTTTAAGAAATATAATAGCAATGTTGAATTTGTAAATATTCTACAAATCAAGATGTCATTTTTGTCACTTTTTTACCATCTACATAGCATACCAGATTTATTTTAAAATAAAAATTCATACTTAAAAAGCTAACATTTTTCACTTTTTAATTGTATCTAATAACTTATCGTATTTTTTGCAAGTGTAAAAAAATAAATTGAAGTGCAACAATTAAACAATGTATTTATTAAAATTGCAATCGTAAAACAACATGTTTATTTTAAACAATTTGATTGAAATCTTTGATGGATGATTGTTAATGTACATAAGTATCTAAAAAGCAATAAAAGTTATATTTGTTTTTTTGTCGTTATAAAAATCTGGTTTTCATATTATAAATTATCATAGAAGTGTTAATTAACAATTTTTGTTTGTTTTTGCATGCATATGCAATTCATAAAAATTGATTACTTCCTTTGGAGTGAAATGCAAATGCTTAGATCTTTAATTAATTTGTGGTTGTTCTAGGAACACCACCATATTTGTATCTACATATATATGTATTTAAGATGAATTTTTAGTTTTTGTGTGACCTGTTTCAATTTTTGTATGAAAAAGCAAATATAAATGTCTGAACAAAATGCTACGTTATTTATTACTGCTTATGAACTAGGATAACTATAAGAATTAAGGCGATTGAAATGAAAGGCAACCAGTTTAGTAAGAAAAAGAAAGTATTTAATGTTCGGTAATTCAAAATAGACTAAGATTAATTCAAGAAGTTAACATGAAAGGAGTAATTGCAACAGTAGAGTACAGTGATGCAAAGAAGTCTTACAACTGATACCAAGTAGTTACATCCTTTGGTCAAAGAAGATCCACAGTTTTATCCTTTCAAGCAGTCTAAGCTTTTTTATGCTGGTAAAGCAGTATATGTGATGATCGGTCTGATAAAGAAGCAACCTAAAGTTCTGGCTGAGTCCACTCGTAGATGCTGGACAAAGTTAGTTTGGCCACCACGTATTAATATATACAATGCAGATCATTTGTCTACCTAAGTTGTCATAAGTGTGTGTCAGTGATATTTCTAAGGGCAATTCACCGAGCACACTTCCGGAATAAGTTGCACTTTCAAGTTTTCTTTACACGTAGTTTCTGCTCATTTTTGCAGTCTGAGCTAACGATACTTAAGTGTCCTACCCCTACATTCGGGACTTAAGCGGACTTTTGCAGGTAAATTTGCACTACAAAAATCAAAACCAAGATCTGGCACTACACCCTTTTAACAGAATCAAACTCAGGTGATTTTCGACGCTTCTCTAATTTCAGAACCAATGAGTTTAGAAACTTCAACTCGCAGTATTTGTTTAGCTCACCAGGTTTAGGCAACTCACCAAATTTCAATTCTTTAATATCAGTGGTTCCCAAGATATAAGACTGCAAAAATTGCAAAAACCTCACTGACAGATCATCAATATTATCGAGCACTTTCCGACATCGTAGAATCTTGTAATTGCGCACAATGGTAGGTCTTGTGGTGTATACAAAGAAAAAAATCATTTTCATAGAATTGACATAAATTACTTGGAGCACTTCTGGTTGTCGTAGACTGATGAAATTTGTTACAGCGGTAGAGCTTAAAGTGCAGGCAAAGGCAAAATTTAAAATTTGATATTTTACATTCAGGGGCGTGCCAACCGCCCATTTGCATAGAATTAATATAAATTATTTTGAGTACTTCTGAGAATTGCAGAATGATAAAATTTGGTAGAGCGATAGGTCTTGTAGTACATACAAAAGGCATACATTTAATACTTACTTTTCCTTATGAGGCTCTCATTGGGTGTTTATTCCTCCCATTTTTCCTGATAAAAAGAATCTTTGCAAAAAGTGGTGAAATCACACAAAAAACATAAATGTTAAAAAGTAGTCAAGTTCATCTGTACAGAAACCTTTGGTTACAAGTCAGCCGTAAAAGTAGTGAGATCTAAAAGTACGACAAGTTCTAAGTTTATTATTGTTAAATATCAAATATTTTAAGTAGAGTAATATGGAAGAACCTCAAAATTATCAGAGAAATCTGTTATTTAATGATTACTGTAGGCCGATTCTGGGAAGCGCGTCGGATTGCTTTCAATGGCCAATGGCGGATTTGTATTTTCCTGTTCCCAAAAGCGCTTTCGCTTTCCATTTTTTATTTGAAAGCGATAGGGGTCTAGGTGACGGATTGTTGGCGAATTGGAAAAAAATGCAAATATGATTGAATTTACAAATATACCTTCTTCTCTTCCTTTTAAACATTAACATTTTAAAACACACTTACCCCCAGTTTCGTTTGAACTGGTGATCTGGAGCTTAAACTAAAAGTGGAGTTTAAACTTCCACTGTGAAACTGGGGGTTATTTAGTTTATTGAAATGTTTTATTTTATGACTAATAGCAATAAAATCGAATAAATATACATTAACATTATTCTTTTGGCACAAAATATAAGAAAATGCTTCGACGGTCAAGAATAACTGTAGTTTTTATTGTAAGAATTTTCAACAACCACTTGAGTGGACTACCACCATTGTATTTGGCTGGAATTATAGCAATTAAAATTTCCCACATTACAATTGTCCAACGAATTGTTGGTTTCTAAATCGTGTACGGAGAAAAGAGAAAGAACCCGAATGATCAACAACCAACTTGTGTGGCTATAGTAAAAATGCTAGTTGTCTCAAATTGCTATTTATAAGAGCAAAACCCTACATTGGATGGACATGATCAGGTGACCTCGGTGGCGCAAAGCGCAGTGCATAGGCCTTAGGGGTTGCTGGTTTTCTTTTATTACCTAATTACTCAATTTTGAAATGAAAACTAGTAAACCAACTTATGTAATTTAAGTCAGTAATCATTAAATAACAGATTTCTCTGATAATTTTGATGTTCTTCCATATTACTCTAATTAAAATATTTGATATTTAACATTAATAAACTTAGAACTTGGTGTACTTTAAGATCACACTACTTTTTACGGCTGACTTGTTACGCAGAGGTTTTTGTATATAGAAGAACTTGGCTACTTTTTTAATATGCATAACACATGCATAATTTGCATCGTATGTATTTATTCCTCTATGTTCAATTCATTGTTGATTTCAATAAGGTATTTGTGAATGTTTGGGAAATTTAGCCTTTGATTTAATTTTTAATAATAACATTGGATCGGCAGTATGCCGATCGTGCTGGATTCAAAGCAAATTTATTTGTGTAGCTATACTACCCACACGATAAAATACTAAAAAATACATCAAGGTATCGAAATCCTACATTTGGGCACCAAACTTAATCCAAGCAAGTGCTGTCAAAATAAATTCTACTTAGGAAAAAGAAACAAATAATTTTATATTTTTTTCAAGAACTTTTCTTGATTTTTTATTATTTTCGATCAGGGATTCAGGTTTCGTTTTTAATTAGGTATTAATACCTAAGTAATTTTTTTTACAAAACAGTATTTTTTTGTTCAATAATTTTCCTTAAAATAAGCTTTTAATTTAAACTTAAAAACAAGGTATGTGTTTATTTATTTACAAGATCATTCTTAAAAAAAATAAAATTAAAATACAACAAGGTTCATTTTTCAATATACCTATCTCAACAAAACAATCAGTCGTTAAGTCGTCATTCAGTCATATCTCCTTTCTGGGTTTCCTTATTTATTTTTTTTTTAATTTTATATTATATTTTAACTTCTGGTTTGTTTTCTTTAACATATTTTCTTTTTTATATAATTTAATAAATGAACAATTCAAACAATTATTTTATCTATAAATAAAAAAATAAATTGTCGCAGTCCATTACTGCGATAATACATTTAAGGAATATACGAAAATATATATATTTTTTATATTAAAGCATTACTTAAAAAATATTTATAGAAAATAAAAGAAATTAAATTAATTACATATATCACTGTTTATTTGCATAACTAACTATTTACAAAATTTATTTTTTTTTTTCTTCTTCTTTTTCACAAATTCTCTCAATCATATAATAATTGCTAGCTCCTTTAAAATAATTTAATATAAAATATTAATATTGAAAAAAAGTATTTTAATTAAATAAAACAGTCAAATTAAATTAGAAAAGAGAAGTACCTTTTTATACAGTAATTTTTTTTGACTTACACATATAACAAATATTTTTATTTTTTTTTTTTCAAACTATGTATTGAATAAAATAATGCAAGGATATTTTTGCATGCTAACACTGGCCAGGAAATATGTACGAATGAATGTTTTTCACTTTTTATGTTTTTCGCTATTTTTGATGACTTTACACATCTAAATTTTATAAAATAATTTACATTTTGAGAGAAGAAGAGTTTAATTAACGGTAGATGTCATGCTTACTGACTTTATTATGTACAATACTTTATTTTTCTTTTTTCTAAACACAACAACCCCTTTCTTTTCCCTTCATCGTCACTAACTAAATTAAAATAAAATTATTAAATATTTAAAAAAAAATCAATAATAATAAATAATTTAGGTATATATAAATATGTGCATGATTTTGATATTAGAACCTAAGACTGTCAGTGATACATCCAACTACTTGGTAACACTGAGTCCTTAATTGAAAATAATGCGCGTGCATACCAATGCACACCTTGTTGCACTGAATTCGTTGCACCAACCCAATGGTGCATCGTCGTCAACAATCTATATGGCCAGAAACTCCAATGCGCCATTCGTTGGCTATCGATAACAGCATAGCATGACGCCGCCACAGAATCCACAATTATTGTTCCCTCTCGAGTGAGGGGCGCCACAACGCCTTTGCCTAGTATCGCTGACAAATGCACCACCTTTTGCGGTTCCAAATTACCCAAACGGTTCACCAGCACAAAGTCACCCTCTTCGACTTGGTCAGCAAAGACAAATTTCATGAGTTTCTTAGTTGGGTTCCAAACCATTACCAAATGTTGTGCGGTTACTTTTAAGATAGCTCCGCCATCTGTTTGAATTTTAACGAACTGTTGTGTGCGTTCGATATCTCTATCCAAAAATAGAATAACTTCGCTGTACACGGTATTGCCATCGGCTGTCATACTTAGAACTTCATCACCAACTTGGAGTTGACTCATTTGTTTCTTTTCGCCGGTTGATGTTAAGACAGTGCTTTCGCCAGTAAAGCAGCCACTCATATGATTTGTTTGAGTTGAATCTGGAAATAAGAAAACAAATATTTTTATGAGACTTGATTTTGATGAAGAAAATAACCGTTACAAAATGGTTGGCAATTTAAGAGACTAAGTTGGAAGTGGTAGTTATCATGACATTTGGGAATGCGCGACACAACACTTTTAAGTTCTTGTCAAGCTCAGGAGAAGACTTATTCGATAACCAATCAAAAACTCCGTAACTGTAGGTGTTTTGATTCACTAGTCTGACAGCTGTCAGTGTCAAATAAAAGGTGGACTCAATTCCTTAACAGCAGCCAGAAAATAGTACGTTGACTTTTATCAGCATTTTGCCTTAGACTAGACCAAGAGCAAAGTATGCGGCTTTTACAACAGTATATCATTCCTGAAAAGAGTTATTGTTAACCACTTGTACACTTTGGATATGGCGGTACCTTAAGTCAAAACAGGTATGTTTTTTTTTTGCACAAACTCAGATGAATACAAAATAAAACCAAGTATAAATGAAGATAGGTACCGAAAACTAGCCATGTACATATTATATACGATGTATTAATTTCATTTCAAATATGGAGAGGGACGCACTCTTTTCTTGTACCTATACTTATTCTTTATAGAAATAAAACCACAAGAATTTAAGTTTAACATCATATAAATACATAGTGCGAGAAACATATCATGTGTTATAGCCATAGCCACAAGTTAGTGTGAACAACTTCTAAAATAATTATTTTCCAGCACATTTAATTTGATATATTTAAACACTCTTGTTTAAATATACATATACATATTCTAAATGTGTTAAAAAAAAACTCACCACAAAATAGCAATCTTGTTACTTTACACCTTTTAATAAAGAAAAAAAAATAAGAAGAAGTCACCAAGTAAAATGTGGTTAGTAATACAATTTTTATTTGACAGCAAACTGACAGGTGGTGGTGGTGATGATGTTCATATTATCGGAGTGGCACTTCTATAAATAGTTTTAATATATACTCGTAAGAACATAGGTAAGATAACCTGATTCAATCTAGAAAATAGTTAGAAACGGGACACTTGATTGAATAAATCAAAAAGTGGTAGCTATTTTGACAGAAAGTGTAGTGAAACCAAGTGTCAATCAAAAAAATACTTTCTCTTTTAAGATTTTGTTTAATTTATTTTCCATGTCCATAGTTGACAGCAACATTGGAAAAACAGCCGGAGTGAATATTGTTAAAAAGAACATCAAAAGTTTTTTTCAATGTTAATTGTTATTTTCGCAGTCTGATTACGGTTTTATACAAAAACAAACATTTAAAATAAGTTTTTCTTTTATTTCTAACTTAGAAATATAATGATATGATAGATATAAAAAATATATCCTACTTTTAATTTATTGTTGCAGCCTAAGTTTTAACAGACACCTCATGTTCCATTACAAATGTGAAAGTGTAACAGCATATCTGTCAAAGTGTAAGCTGCGACTTAAACACAGCGGAGCGTGTTAAATAGCTTTGGTTGTATTAGTTTAACTACAACTGTCAGACTCGCAAGTTTTATTTTTGTTTTCGGATTATGCAAAGCTTTCAATATGCCACAGTTGTCAAAAAGTAAGTCTACTTGCCAAACTTGAATAAGTTAAAATCTAATAGTAAAAATGTTTATTTTCTTTCTCTGAATCATTTTAATTAAATTCCATACCAAGCAAGATGTCTAAGCTCGAAGGAAATATATAACGCTTAAAGGCCTTCCACACTAGCCCACTGTGAATTAATACATGTCAAAAAAGTGGGAAACAAATCATTTAGAACAGTGTGGAAACAAAATATGAAATCCCAGCCTACACAACCCGATTTGACATGTGTTAATACATGAAGAATTTTATAAATGGTTCTAATTCTATCCCACATTCTATCACACTTTTTTTAGGTTAAGGTAATGTATTAATACAAGCAAGTGTGGAAGCAAAAGACATTTCTTTCCCACACATTTGGCAGTCGCGTGGAATTCTTTCCCACTTTCAATTTGAAATGTATTAATACAAAGTGAGGTAGTGTGGAAGGGCTATTACCAATAGTTTTTTTTCGATCGGTGTCAGAATGACAATTCGTAGTATAAATATGACAAAGTGTCATTCGTGTAAATGCGGCATTAAAGTTGTAATAGTTCTGTTTATCAAAACTTTCTAATAGGTCTTTTTAACAAACACAATGAGGAAAGTAATCCTCTTTTTTTATTATTTTATTTGTTCACAAACGTCAAAGTCCATTAATTGACCTTTGCTTACCTGCTTTTGAAAGCGTTTGTTTTATTGCACTTTTGAAAAACAATAGGGGTGTTCAGGAAAAGGAGATTTCAGAGAGCCCCATATCAGGTGCCTAAACAGGATTCCTCGGCAAAAAATCTCAGTTTGGCAGTCAAAATATTGAGAAAAAAATTTTGCATTTGCTTGCTCCAGCTTTGGATGTTGCAAAGTCTCGTATATATCGTTTTTCTGAACAAACTTACAAACTTCTTACAATATAAAAACGCATAATTATATATTTGTTTTACAATTTAGTACATCTCTCTGTCAGTTTCAACAAAGTGATTGCGGTCACTTTCGACTCTGACAGATTTGCAAAGTTCCCGACATGATATAATTTTTGCACAAATATTTACTTTGCTATATACATATGTATATATCTAATAAATGGGTACATAGATTTAGAAAGAATTTTAAAATTCTTACATCACACCAGTTCAAACAATCCGGTGTCCCTCTTATTATATAGCACTCCAAGCTTAAATCACCGCATCAACCAAGAATATAATTCTTTGGCAAAACATTTGTAAACACTATAAATCTTTTGGAGAAGTTTCATCGCAAGGATGTTGTTAATTCCAATCCGGCGATAACTACCTGATCACATCATCGCACGCTTATCCAATTGTAATTTCAACAAAAAAAAAGGATTATAAACTGACATTTAATACCTTGACATTTGCGGTTGTACATAAATGAACAATCCTTATACAATACACTGCCATTGTTATGTTATTTCTATAATCTAATTTACAAGCCAATTTCGTAGTCCGTTGCGCTCTTGATGTTTCGTTCAATATTTCAAAAAAAAAACATCCAAAGTGTTTGCATAAAATAAATCCTTATCCATACTCGCATACGAACAACCAAAGGATACGGATTAGGATTTCTTATATTTTTCTTTTGGTATTTGCAATTCCTCGCCAAATCTGATGCCTAAGTCAAAAGGATAAAAACTTTCCACCCGAAGAGGATCAATTTTTCCAGATCTCAGATTATCCTGATTGGATCAAGGTTTAAGAACAACAAAGAGATATAGCAAAAAATCCTAAAAGAAAAAAAAAATATAAAAACAAAAGTACGAGTCCGCACACGTGTGTATGAATATTACTGCACACACGAGAACAATTACAACAATATTTACGTACCAACATCTCTACCTATACCTTTGTAGGTATATTAGTTCAGGTGAATGCAACTTTCACAGGAATGCGCGTTTCGAATTTCAAAATAAAAAAAATGTTGACGACAATCATCTTCTAGTTTTCATTGATGATTCGTATAAATTAGCGCACCAAGATAAAGGACTCGCTCTGCTCTTAAAGACCAACTGACAAATAGTAGGTAGTTTTGAGTAGTAGTTGGAATATCATCAGAAAAAAAAAAACAAGAACACTGATGGAAACAGAATTCTTGAAGGGTCATAAATTAATAAACCATTAAAGTGGTTAAATTATCTTTTATCTTGCCTTCTCACACAGATAAATTATTATACAAAACCAAAGACACAAGATACTAACAACCATCATCGTCATTTACCTTACCTAACCAATAGGTAAACGGACAGCAGACGCCCTGGTGATGGAGGAGCAGCAGGGCAGAGCGGGCTGGAAAACGGAGGGCGAACGGCGGACTGTGTGCTCGCGCGGAGGTATTAAAAAATTAGTGTCGACAAAAAGGTTAACTGTCATTTATCTTCTGCCTCTTTGTGTTGTATATTTTGTGAGAGGTTTTCCTCCTCCCGAGAGATCATGATGATGGTGAATGGTTATGGTTATTCTTGGTTCTCATGTTAAAAATAAAAAATAAAAAAAATAACTTGAGTACTGTTGTTCTGTATGTGTCTTTCTGTCTGTCTGTCCATTTGACTGTGTCGATTCGGCCGGTCTCTCTATATGGAATGGAATACCATCATCAACCATACGAAACCTTTGCTGCTGCCGTGTGCTTTTGTAGAGCTAAATGATATTAAAAGTAGATGACACTGATATACCGTGGATGATTTCTGGAAAAATGTATGGCACTATACCTACTCTGTTTATGCTATGTCGTCCGTTCCGATTTTCCTCCCCCTGAATACCACCTCACTTTTTCCTCGAGACAAGACTGCTCTGTGGTGAGAGGAAGAAGATCTTATGTCGAATGACGCAGTGACGGTATGGGTTTCTTATTATTAATTTTTTTTTTTTGTAGCTAACCATGTTGTGCCCGTCTTTAAATTGGTCATGGTCTAGCCCCACACACCGTGCGATAATGGTGTGTTTTGGAAGTAGTCACACTATGATCATTCACGGAGTGTGAGAATTTTAATTGAAATTCTTCACAAAAAGGTGTTGTGTTTGGTGGCAGCAAGCAGAACATAAATATATAAGTAAATTCCAGTTTAAGACAACGGAAATACAAGAAAACGCCGCTGCCGCCACGTCGCTGACCGACGAAGTTGCCGCCACCTCTGCCGGACATTACACAATCTCAAAATAAGTTCTTACCTACCTACTGAATGAGAACAATGATTTTAAACCATCTATCAAATTTTGTTTTTCTTCAAAAAAAAAAAACCATTGCAAGGAATGTGGAATATGGGTAAATGGATCAACGGAAATCTAATTTGAATTTTAGGGATATTTGTTAAGGGTCATTTACACTCAGTAGTCATTTGTATACCTATAGTGCCACGTCAGCTCGAAGGACAATTCAATTTTTGAATTTTTGAAAATATCCTATTTAAACTGATTTTTCAAAACAAAATGTATCAAAATTTAAAGAAAATTGACGATATTCTTCGACAAAAAATAAAAAGCACCAATGTTGCGCCTGACAGTTGACACAAAGTTAATATGTCAATTTAGATTTCTTATGAGATTTAAAAAGTGTTTGGATGCACTGAATACACAATTTATCAGTTCACGTTTTTTAGTTCTTACAAATCTTGTTCTGTTATTTTGACGAATCGGAGAAATAAACACAAATTTGATTTGCCAGAAATAAGTCAAGATTATAACAATATCTTGAGATAATTGGAAAACATTTTTGTTTAAATATGTTCAGAAAAAAACGAGAAATTTTGTAAATAAATTATTTTCAGAATTTAGAGGTATTTGACAAAGTGAAGGTTACCAATCTGTCAACAACAAAAATGATAGCCAACACATGGATAAAATGACAGATAAGATGATGAAAAATTGCATATCAAAAATTATAGTTTAAAACTTTGATAAACTCTATTTATCATTTGCTAAAATTTTCGGTTGAATAAATTAAAGTTTTTTAAAAGATTTTAATCCACAGAAATAATCTCCTACAGACAGCAACAGCATCTTTGTATCTGTTTACTTCCAAAAACAAATAACATACTTATAGCTAAATTTCAATTCATCCAATGGACAATTTTGAGGTTTGTAAATGAACGAGACTCGGTTGTTAAATAACCTTATTGATTGCCGTTTTTCTTTTTTGGCTCTAAAAACAGATCTGAGCGAAGGCTGAGCGATCAGAGCAGATTATGATAAGAGCCCTCAGATTAATTTATGTAACACACTTGAGCACTGAACTGTCATTTCAAAGTGGTTTACTAAAATACATTTTTGTTTACTTGAAGTAGACGGGTGACTGTCCTGGGAATCCATTTTTAATTCTGTGTATTTCTTTCGTCTGTCAAATCACTAAAAAAATAAGTTAAGTTGGCTTCGCTCAGCGTTTCGCTCGATATGCTCGTTCATTTTATTCTGAGCTAATCGATCAAGATCTGAGCTAGCTCAGATGGAAAAAAGAAACACACTTTTTGTGCTCTGATATGTCTAAGCTAAAAAAAAACATAAAATTTTTGTTTTACAGTTTCGTGATCTGCTCAGAGTTTAAAGAGAAAAACGCCAAGTGATGAGTTCTCAGAAATCTTTACTCACTAAATTTCTCCCAATAGTAGAGAAATAATTAAGAAAAGTGAACAAAATACAAGTAATCGTTTTTAAGGTGGGGAAAAAGTTCTGGTTTCTGAGATTTCTGAGGTTTAAGAAATCTGAATCTGAAGAAGTCCTGAGCAAAATTCGTCAGGTGATGTGCTGTCAAAAAGCTGAGAATACTTTTTTTTATTCGTTTGAGCACTATTTTTTAAATTTGTTCATCAGTTTATAAAAAAGCACGATTTTAAATCATTTTTAGTATGCTAATAGGTTAAAAATTGTGTTTTGCTAATTTTAAATGAGTTCAGCATATAGTTATGTATCTCCTTATGTTTTACTAAAGTTGAACTCACCAAATGGTTATTTTTTTTTCTTTTAAGTATTTTACCATGTCCATATAACACTTGGACGTTTATAAATGTCAAAACGAGGTATGATTGTGATTTGTATGCATTAGCTGTCACTTTTTTGGACGTATTCAGCTAGAGATTGTCAAAGAAATTGGTTTAGTTAAAAGCATTTAACATTTAGAAAATTTTACTAAACTGTTATAAAATTAGAAAAATGTTAAGAAGTATCATTCTAAAACCTTAATAAATATTAGGCTGTTTTAAATTGTGTGCCATTGTGTTTAGCTAAAATTCTGAGAACTAGCTAACAGTCATGTCAATGAACCATAGTTTTTACAAATGGCCCCAAATGTCACTATAAATGTCACCAAATGTCACTATATTTAAATTCTTACACGTTTTTAAAATTTGGTGTCGAAAATCATAGGAAAAAAAATGAAACTTATTGAAAATTTCGTGATACCAAACAGGCATTGTTCTCTGATATTCATGTTCTTTACAGACAAGGCTTGATTAAATTATTCTTTTTTTGTTTGCCTTTTGACAGATTGGGTGTAGAGGAGAGGGTCAAATTTAAATTTTAAGATTTTTCCAGTTGAACTTTGTTTCTAAAAAAAACTTAATAAAACTATAATTGTTATGTGGTCAATTGTTAATAATAACTTAAAGTGGTTAAAAGATAACCGTTTTAGCTAGAAGTGAATAATAGCATAAACTAATATACTGATTAACAAATAAGTCGAGAATTTAATAAACGTCAAGAATCACTATGGATGTCTCGTATCGATACGTATTTTCAAGAATCGTGTGATCACGTCCACGTAGAGAGAAGCGATACAAATGAAAAAAAAAGTAAGGTTATAGCAAGCAAATGGAGCTAATTTTTATAAATGATTTATCTATGCTATAGAACACAAATATTGGTTCCGTGTCAATAAACAATTTGAAATTTTGATTAAATCAACCATTATTACGATGGAAAAGTACAAATAAAGTAGTTTTGGTCATGACGTCCGTCGGTCGGTGGGTTTGTACATCGACTCGCTATATCAAGTATCGACTTCAGTTTTTATCAAACTTCTCGAAAATCAATTTTTTTTTTACCCTTTAAATGTTGAAATTTAACACAGTGCGAGCATTTAGGAAGCAGAGGGAGGATTGAAAATGAAAAGGAGTTAGTAATGTACATTTGTCTTGAACGCTTGAATATTAAAATGGGAAGAAAAAATAGAGTTGGGTAGGGAATTCCACATTCGTGTAGTACTACTAAAAAAAGAATCTCTGTATTTGACGGTACGACCGAAATTTGGCGCAAGGGTATAATGTACAATCCTAGCGGAGCGGGTGTTATGGGTAAAATGTGTAAGGGGAGGAATGCAGCTGGCAATTTCACTAGAGCACTGTTTGAAAAAGTAGCGATAAAACAGTGATATGCAAGAGAGATTTCGACGATGTTCCAGTGAAACAAATGTTTCAGAAACTGATCTCTCACCTATCAGCCTTAAAGCTCTATTCTGTATTCTATCATTGCACCAATGATGTTTTAGATGCACCCGACCAGATATGGGAGTTATATTCTAGCTTAGGGCGTATGTACGCCCTATAAATTGTTGCCAGATTGGAAGGAGAGAAATAGTTCTTGCATCTTCTAAGGAAGCCTAAACATTTTGCTGCATTTTTTGCAATATCTTAAATGTGATCGTTCCACAAAACGTGGTCAGTAACACACATACCTAGAATCGAAAGTTTTTCTGTTTTTTTTCAATGCAAGAACCATTGTATAATGGCAAAGGGGGTATATTCCGCTTTAACGACAGCAAACAGATTTGGGTTTTGGAAGCATTGAATTCCACTCTATTATTGATACCCCATTTAACGATACTACTGAGATTTCACGATTTCGATTACGATTACGATTTCAATAAGACTTCATGGGTTGTTTTAGACATTTTGATGTTTTACACACAAAAAATAAAAAACCTCAATATGAGTTGGACGTTTTTTTGAAAAAAATTGATTATTTAAGTCTTTTTTTTACATAGCTAATTAATAAATAGCTTGATTTATTTTGTTCTAATTTTGTGCTTAGGTCTTTAAAAGCGAAAAAAAAATTAGGCATGTTTTGTTTGTCCTAAGACTGTATAGACTTGGCATGAGGAGAAACAAAACACGCTAAAATTTTACAAAAATAAACTTTTTCAGAAATACAAAATTGAGATACATACAAATTTATGTGTAAGTACTTTTGACTTTCTTCACAACAAAAGAATACTCAATACTAAGCGGAATTATAGCAAAAGCTAGCTCGTATTTTATTTTATTTTTGGCCTTGTACCAAAATGGTTTCCAGTTTCGTCAGTTTACATGCCAAAACATGCTCGGGAACCAAAACAAACTTTGGTACGTCAAGTATGACTCATTAAAACTGCACTGATACATCACATCTTTATGTAGGTATTCATTCAGTAACAGAGTGTCGGCGGTATAATATATTTTACAAAGTCCAGCACCCCACTGTGGAGGTGTCCTTTTGATCTTCTGCCATCACAGAGACCACACACGCAAATGCGCAACTGAATCAGGACACCTTATTGGAGAGAGAGAAAAAAATAACACTAAATACAAATAATAGCCAAAAGGATCACATTATTTAATGACCCTTGTTTTTTTCTGCTTTTTTTTGTATACCTAAATTATTTTTTCCTCTTTGTAGGTCAAAGACACCCATCAGATAAAAGATAGGCGGAAGCGGTTTTGTTGTCGAAGCAATATGAGCCTTATTTTATTTATCGTCCTTTCGGTCTTTTGACAAAACAAAAAACAATACAAAACAAAACAAAACAAAAAAAAACAAATGACAATAAATTCGTGGTTTTTATTTTCATTTCTCATATGGCTATGGCCATTAGCCATTCAAGGTGAGGCGCCCCCCCTCTCTTTTACTGATGATGGATGCAATGGAATTCCAGAGAATCATTCGGGCTTCTATTAAAAATCAATTTCCATCTTTTAATTCTTGAAACTCACACACTGCTCGCTGGCTCAACCCATATGATTATCATCATCGCATCAATGAGAGAGTGTGACTCTTCGCTTAATAGCAGCTGTTTTAGTGTTTTCACTCATATACTCGAATGATGATGGCCTGGCACTCCAGATTCGTTCATTGGCGATCTCGAGCTCGTTCTTGAGGAGGGCATAGTGGTCGCTTATCTTGGGCCTGGCCGAATGGACGATCGGCCGATGCGACGGGACAATCCATGAGAACCACGTTGGGTGTCGTATCATCAATTCGTTTAATTTGACAGGCGCAACCTAAACATGTCAAAACACACTGCATGCGGTTGCCTTTTTAGTTTTGTGCCTTGACTTTTTCTTCTTGTTTTTTTTTATGTCTTTGGATATATCTTTTGCTTATGTGTTTTTTTTTGTTGTTGTTGTGTTGTGTCTTGTCTTTTGTGGTTATGTTTATCTTTTTTTTTTTCTTTTTTTTATTTAATTCCTTATTATTATAAATTATATTTTGGTTGTTGGGCTTCTGATGTGGCTGGCTGCTGCCGCTTGGTATTCATTCCTCTCTCTACCTGAATGAGGTTTTACCTGAAGTTATGGTGTGTTGTATAGGTAGGGTATTACAGGGTATACCCCCGCCTTCTTGAGACTCCATTTCGATTGCTGCTTCTGATGCTGCTGGTTTGGTTTTATATACATATATGTTTTCAGTGGATCTTTGTGTCTTTGGAGCCATGAGCCATCCAGAGAGCCACAGCGAGGGAAACAAAAATTCGATTCAATAATATTTGTTGTACCTTTTTGTGTAGGTATAGTGTTGTATATCTGATGGTGGTGTGGTTGATCACCATGGATATGGATAGTAGTTCTCGACGACCTAAGAAGAGGAGGAGGATATTTTTGTTCTTGTTGATTCGAGTTGGAGCCTTTTAATAAGGGAAACACGAAGTTTGCTGTTTTTTTGTTGTTATGTTTTATTATTACTTTTGCTTAAAATCGTGTTTTACTCCTCTCTGTTCTGAGGTTCTTAATTTCAATTTTTTTTTTTCCACATCAACAAGATGAGGGGCTTTGATAGTCGTCTTTGGCTGATTACTAAGCTGCCTGAGGGTACCCATATACATATATATACCTACTTACTTCATCTGGGTGTGCTAATTCCCCACTCGGTATTTGTTTGATGTTGCTTATAGTTATAGTCTCCGATGTGAAGGCTCGTTTGGGTTTTCTTGGTCTTGTGTTGTAATTGAAAAGCTTAATTGGATTTCTTAGCCATTTTATTCGGTTTAATTGATTCGGTGAGCTTTCATCGCGCAGCTCGAGCTGCTTTTGGATATGCCTTGCGAGTGGCTATATAGTATTATTTCCTAGAGTCGTCGTTTTGTTATTTTATATATGAGCAACGTTTATCTTGATAATTTTATCTTTTTTTGTTGTTGTTGTTGTAATAGAGTGTATCCACCTTCGAGATTAGTATGTATTTTAACTACGTAGTGTAAATGGTATTTTTATGATCCGGTTACTGAGAATATTTTTTTTTTTTTAAGTTTTTAGTTTAAAGAGGCGTATCTGTATATCTACTAAACACTTAGGGGGAGAACTTGGAGCCGGCAGCTTAAAATGAGTTATATCTATTTTATTAACAGTCACCCGCATGATTGAACTGGGAGTTATTTACAATTCTTAAATATTTATTATTTAAAACTATGTGTTTTATATGATTTCGATTCTTAGAATAGTTTTTTTTTATGTTTGCTAGTAGAGTGGTGAAATAGGAAAGATTTATTAGACCTCTTTAAAGATAAATTTTACGCTCGCAATAAAATTAATTATGTGGTATAAACATGAGTCACTTATACTTCGGGAAACAGGAAGAGATGTGTAAATATTTTTTAGCAATTAATAATATCTAATGACTATAAAATGATTTGCTTTTTAAAAGTTACGTATTTTGTATGCATGTTATTTTCATAGAGGATATTGATTCTGAGAATGGTTTTGTTTTTATGAGATTGATAAGAAATAAGAAAAGATTATTTACACCTTTTTTAAAAAGGCCATTTAAATGTGACGATCAAATTAATTTATGTGAATCAATTAACACTAGAAAGTCATGCGTATTTTTTTTTTTTTTGAAATTAATACTTCTGGTAACAAAATGATTTGATGTATCAAAACTAAAGTTTTCCTCTTCGAAAGTTCTTTGCGTCATGAATTCTTTATTTTTTTTTTTATTTAACCACCAAATAACAATAAATATATTAAATAATTTGTAGTCTGATTTGTTTTGTGCATAAAATTAAAATAAAGTTGCTATTAAAATAATAGAAAAAAATAAATGAAAACGAAAGGAAGAATATATTTTTTTCTTTATTTTCATTATTTCTTCTTTCAAAAACTTCTTGAGAATATTTATACCAATTTTATTCAAATTTCGCAAAGGTTGTTCTAATTTTGTATGCTGCAAAATACTGACAATAGATTGTTTTAACCTTTCGTTGACAACTAGAATACAATAAAATAAATATAAATCAAATTCAAGTTCGTTTCTCAACTCTTTTGTTTAATCTTTTTTTTAATAAATGCAAATTTTTGTTGATTTAGTTTTTGAAAAGAGGAAATGTAATTATAAGGTTTATTTGCAATAATAAGGCCCAATTTTTCTCAATAATCACACTTATTCAATTCAATTTCAATTCAATTCAAACTAGTTTAATTTAAAATCGAAATTAATGGAAATTTAAGAAAAATTTGAAAAAAGAACATCCAATCTAGAATGGCGATTTTAAATTTAATGGACGTGCATACATTTGGACTAGGAATACAATTTTTAGACCTGAGGCTATTTTTTCAGATCGAATACCACATTTGTAAATAGCTTTCGAAAATCTTTTTTGTTCATAAATTAGGTGAACCTATACTTTATCGTAACAACTACGATAAGATGGATTGGTGGAATCTAATCAAATTTGATAGAAGAGTCACTCAGTTTCTGAAACTAAGGAAATAATATCTGTGGTGTTTGGTATAAACACGATAACTCCATTTGAAAATTAGCTTTTGACGTTGACCGATTTATTTCAAATTTGGTATAAATATGTCTTGCCTTTAAAATAAATTATTCATTTATTTTTGACATTTATTTTCTGACATTTTAATAAAAATTTAAATGCATTTACTTTAAAAATACGTTTATGGAGACATTTAATATTGTGGAGGGGTAAACGCATGCAAGATTTAAAAACTATATACGATGCTATAGACAATAAAGATGGTTATTTGTGATTGGGAATGAATAACAAATAACCATAATTTTTGTCCGTAAGCGTTTTATATTCTTAGAATGGTTTTGTGCTTCTATTTTTATTTAAAATATTTAAATATGACGTGTTAAAAACTGTTTTAAGAAAATATTTTTTAAGTTAATATTTTGAAAGTGTTTGATACATTAAAAACCATTTCTTAAAATAAAAAGAAAGATGAAGAAAATGAGTACTTAAAATTACTTCTGTTTTAAGTGGAGTGACTGAACATAATAAAATTAAAAGTACAAGTGGCCTCAACTCCATAAATTATAGCGTTGCGCCTATTTTAGCTTATAAGCAAAAACTACATTAATATATAAATGTTGGTAATTTTTGGATATACCTACATACAGTGTTGGACAGAGAATAAGCACATTATGCTTTTTGTAATGCTCTGATGTATTGAGCCGTAGGACTAAAAAGAACATTTTTTTTAATGATAACAATGTTGATTTGTAAACTTTCGCGAACTTAAGCCTGGCCTGTAATACTTTTTTGAAACTAGGGACTTATGCTGAGCTATGCAACCTATCAAATCCTTGTCGTTCAGTGTTCTTTCGATTGTTCTGCTGTTTACTGCTATGCGATGGACTTGATTCACTTCATCCCGAATTTCAGCTGATTTCAAAAACGGACTTTTCTTTGCATAAGCAGCGATAATACGATCATCAGCAGAACTTATCTTTTTTGGAGGCGGGTTTCTTCGGATGGCGTTGGTCGTATTATGAGTTTCATAAAATGGCATTATTCACTAATTTTATTTCTCGTCCCATATTATTTGCGATTTCGTTAACTGTTTTCCCGTTATTTTTTATCGTGATGATGATTTTTTTAAGCTCAGGTGTACAAGATTGTTGCCAGCCCATCTAGTCAAAAAATATTCAAATATTTTGCAAAAAAATCCTTTAGAACAACTTGCTTTGAATTTTCGATTACTTTTTTCTTAAAATCTGACCAAGTTTTTAGCAGAGGCTTTTGTCAACTTGAATAATGCTATGTTAACTGAAAAAAAGCATAATGTGTTAATTCTCTGTCCAACACTGTATTTCCGCTAATTTTGATCAACAAATCTTTTTCGATCTTTCATATTAAAGTCTTCTTTTGTCTCTTTATTTGAATGTATCTTGCTCCTATCCTATTGTTAACTTTTTATGCTCAGATCATGTTACAAATTTTTTTAAAATATTTATTTTGATAAAAAATCTTATTTCGAACAAAAAGTCTCTTAAGTTAAATTCTTAAATTCAGCTTAGTTTTCGAGTTATACCACTGCGCTGGCATATTTACGAGTTCTTAAAAATCTGAACTTTTGGAAAATTAAAATTTTAAAGAGGAAAAAACAATTTCTTTTCATTATTTTGTAAAGGAACCAATTCTATTCAGTAAAGAAAAAAACAATTATTCACATTTAAAACAAACTCTATCTATCCTCTGGAAAGGGAAAGTAAATAACTTACAAGATATTCAGCAAAGATTTCAACCAAAAACCAACAAGGGAACTCAATCATTATATTATTCCAAATAAAATCAACGTTAAAAAACTACACAAAAAAATAAATTCTTGTATTCTTAAAGCTCGACACAGGTTAAGCATTCGTTGAACTTTATAATGACCATCATCATCATTATTATCAATATTAGACTCATGAAACTCATGTGGATAGGATTCAATTTGATCCGCTCGTATCGATTCATTTTATACTCTGTGTGATCACTTTTCTTATATTAAATATATATATATGTATATAAATATATATTATGCACACCTCTATGCGCTTACAGAGAGTTTATATGTATTTGATCTCTGTCCGGCATATACATACATTTTAACCAGCAATATTCTCAGAGGTTTCGATTTTCTTCTCAATCTCCGTCAATATATGCTATACTTTTTGGTTTCATTCATTTTTTTTTATATTATTTCTTACGTTCAGTCTTAAAACTCCAGCCTTTAGTAGTTTAATTTTTTTTTTATTTTTTTTATCTTCAACCAAGAGTGCATGTTTGTTGTCTATATAAAAAAAAAACTATATGCAGTATAAAATCCACAATTTCTTTTGAGAAGATATTTTTATAGACATGATTTTCCTCTTTATACTCGATTCTGATCCATTGGAGGAGCACACTGCTATAGCACCAGTTGCCACCACCGCTGGGCTTCAATGGAGTATTAGTGTTCCCTCTATACTCTACTGGACAAAACCATAGCTATAGAAGGAGAACTTAAAATTAAAAAAAAAAATAAACCAAGACTAAAACTCCACAACTCGAATATATATGCATGTTTATATGCTGAGAGAGAGGAAGATGCTTAGAAGAAGCGCATCTTGATGTTGTCTTTTCTGAAACAAAAGGAAACCTGATTTAAAATCGTTTCAATGGAATTTAAAATGGCACCAGCCGCAGCATCCACTCTATAGAAACAGACGGACAAACAGAAGAGGCGGGTGTGTGAGAGTGAGGGAGAGAGAGAAAGAGAGAGAAAAATTGAGGGCGCAAACACCAAACCTAATAAAAACAACAACAACTAACTATCAGACAACAGTTCACGTTTTGGTACCAAATTGTTTTTCTCATTTAATATGGAGGCACCCAAATGCAAGACAGAAACAGATATTTATAGAATTCACAAATTTTTTTTAGGAAGCAAAGCTGATGCCAAAATAAAGAATACATGTTTTCTGGAAATTACAGTTAATCTTAATTAAAATACATCAACGATCGAACAATAAGACGAGGAAAACACAAAACGCAAATAAATAATCGAGTTCGTTGCTCAGCTCTTTCGTTTTTAACTCACACAAGAACTGATGATGACAATGATGGGTTTTTGTGGATATGTGAACATTTTTTTATTCTCACGCAAGCAAAACTAAGAATTAATGCAACAAAACTGATCATCTTGGTTGATTGCCACCATTTTGAGACAGTTCTTTAGCCATAGGTATACATACTCGTATAAATGAAAATGTATAAGGGATATGATTTAAACTTACCCGACTTAACAGAGCAATGAATGTGTGCTCGACTCTCATAGTAGACCCAATCAAAACCAGCCTCCACGGCCAGCCTGGCGAGCATTCCATACTTTGCTCGGTCACGATCTGATGTTGTGATATCAACGGCACGTCCTTCATAGTGCAATGATTCGTTACGATGATTCTTATCTTCATCCCAGCTTTCAGTTACTCGCAATCTTATACCAGGCCATTGATTCATCACAGACACAGCTAGTGTATTTAATTTATCCTTACAGCGCTATATATATGTATGTATATATATTTTAAGCAGAATGGAAGAGATATACAAACAAAAAAGGTGCATAAGTAATTATATTATGAAAGCTTTTAAGATTTTTTTTTGTTGTTTTTGTGAATCAGAAAAAATAAAATAAAATTTGTTTAAATCTTCAGATTAATAATTTTTAAATTCATTGACTCAAATGGAGCTGCCGCCGCCGCCGGTGGATGGCGTAACTCCACCTCTATCAAAACTCATCACACAAATACACAAACACACACAGTTATTGATATGATATATACAATACATGTAGGCGTGGCCCTTATAATTTATAATTTCCAAGAAACTGGTTCTCACTCACTCAAAAAAAAAATTAAAAATGAAGAAAAAGTTCCCCAAAATTACTCAAAAAAATAAAATACCTTAATCGATATTGTGGATAAAAGAAAACAGAAAACTAAAAAGGAAATAATTTTTGATAGAATCTTCCTGATGCAATCATAATTCAATTTGATTTTGCACATTCATTTTTTTTCACTAGGATAATTTTAACTTCCCAGGACCTCACATCAGAATTGAAAACCAAAAAAAAAAAAACAGTCCAAATGTTGTCCAAATGTTTTGTGTAAAATTAAGGTAATCAATTTTGCGGTAGGCGGTTTCCCTTAGTCTCAAAACACAATTGTTGTAGTACATTTTGGGAAAACAGACAGATTTCCATCAAGATTGTTTCTATGTTTTTTTTTTCTCTCTCGCCCGACTGCCCCGCCTTTTTGCAAACCAACAAAACAAAAGCAAAAAAGGAGTCGTATAAGTTACATCAAATTGGCAGCCGTGAAAATTTGATTTTCATCCCTATCTATACATATATTTCTGCATCACAGTGTGGTTTTAATTTTTAAATGAAAATTTATGTATATCGATCTCCGTAGATAATTGGCATCGTTTTGCGCCCAAATGTTGTTGTTTTGTCATCGCCTACAAAAATTTGTGTTCCTTTTTGTCCGATCGGTCGACCCTTAAAAATGGAAGCCAACTACCTAAAATATTTTGTTGTTGTTGTTTCTTTAGTTTTTTCTTAATGTTAAAACAAGAAATTGTTAAAGCGGCACTTATCCTTTGGTTTTCTTCTTTTATTTTTTTTTGTTTGAATCCTCAGTGATGGGTTTTCAATGAGAAATAACAACAACAACAATAATAAAACAAACTAAAGAATTTTTATTCTTGCACTTTGTAGAGTTGGATGGGATGGATATTTGTTGTACAAGGATTAATATTTGTTTACTCCTTTCGGCATGGTGCGGCGTGGCGGCGTGTGTGGTGGTGGTTGATTGAAAGAATAAACCTTATAGGCTCTGTATAAATAAATTTCTTATATATTTTTGTTGATTTTGTTTAAAAATCAAAAAAAAAATAAAGACTCAAATGCAAATAAAAAATAGATTGAAATGAAAACAACATTAATTTATTCTGTTTAAAAGGCGCAACAAGTGAGTGATCTTGTGATGATGGCTTTTGAATGAATTCTATAGAAGAGATATGATAATGGTCTGATGGTCCATCATCATCAGTACATAGTGGTCAGGTTGAAAATGATGGTGATAATCACTTTTGATGTGCACGCATGATAATGATGCCCATCATATTTCCGCTGCTGCTATAAGATGGAATATTTTTTTTTTTTGTTGAGAGTTAAACTAAAACAAACGTGTCGATTGGTTTTATGTGACTTTTAAGCAGCGCATTATTGTTGGTATAGAGAGGTATACTTGTACCTTGTTGAAAACAACGACTGTTTTTTTTTTTTAATTTTTGTTTGGGGTTATTTATTCTGGGCAAATATTTGTCAAAATCTACGTTTGCATCAGGCGTGTTGTATATTGCACCGATGAAGGAGTGTTTTTTGTTTTTTGTGTTTTCTTCTTGTGGAATGCCGCCGACTCTTTATCGTTTAACCATATTTCGAAGAAAATCAATTTTTATTAACTTTAGGCGTTTTTAAACCAAAGGGATATAAAGGTACTCAAATCCAAAGGTTTTTATTTTAACGAGTGTAGATTTAGTTTTTCACACAATGGCGTTTAAACATTTTATTATTTTTTTTTTTTTTGTAGTTAAGGAATGGGATAACTTATTTTTAAGATGTTCAATTTTGTATATTGTTATAGAGTATTTACGAAATGCTAATGCGGGTGGCAAGAGTTGAAGTGATAACTATTTGCTAACTAAGAAGTGTTTGTTTTATCCACCAGTCTATGGAACAATTTTTTCTATGTTCCCACAGTTTCAAAATGAACCCCAAACTGGAATTGTGTCGAAAGAATCATTTTCAACTCGAGGCAAACGAAAATTCTTTCTTATCTTTAACTTTCAATTAATCTTTGTGCCAATATGCTTTAAATGCTATACATGTACTGTGAAGTTGATTGAAATATCCCGTTCTATATCAAATTTGTTCGTTTCCGGTTGATTGCAGAGAAATAATATTGCTCGTAAACACATCAAAGCTCAAAAATGTCACCAGCCAATCCATCAAGATAAATGATTTAAAGTCCATAAAAGTATCACATGATCACATGATGATAAGAGAAGTCTGAGACATGATAAGGGAATACAACTTAATATCAACGTATTCGCCGTAAATAGTAGCAGAAGAAGACTGGTTGTATGACTGGTATTTTTAGAATCACCAATGAGCTCAAAGTCCACCTAAAAACTAAAAAGTTTTTTTCAGGGCTACTGCCTCTTGCGAGGAATTGACAAATCCTCCAAGAGTATCACTTGTCACGAACAAGTGCTTCTCGTCTAGCCGTTCGGATTCGGCATAAAATTGTAGGTCCCTTCCATTCCTGTCGACAGGCGCACACAGGAATGGTTGCGAGTTGTTAGTCACTAGGCCCTGGTTCTTCACGAGCCGTTGTGCCACCCAATTTATTTATTTATTTTTAATGAGCTCAAAGTTGAATACACAATTCTACACAATACGTGGTAACATATTCAGAAAGGGCTCTTTGCTAATTTCGAGTGTAGTGAGGAACAGCTCGAAATGATGAATCAGAATAACTTTGCTTTGTGTTTTAAACTCCATTTTCAACTGTATCTACCGCCACTGACCCGTCCAAATTCGAAGTAAGCAACCCTGCATAAAATAAAGCTGTAGGTATACTCGCAGAACTCTTACAAGCAGCACCAACAACACCTAGCCAGCAATGCACTGCATCGACAAAATACCTCCTTCTAAATGCAAATCCTGCGTACGCCCTTAACCTTATGCAATGTCCAAACAAGACAGTTTGTTGTGTGTTTTTGACAAGACAACAAAAGTTATTTTCGGAAGGGTTTAAAATCCGGACTGGAGTTACTCGTATTCAAAGCTGTATATTTGGCGTGTTCAGGAAAGCGATATATCGGAGCAAGCGAATCCAAAAATATGTTCCCTCAGTATTTTCACAGACAAACTGAAATTTTTTGATGAGGAATCCTCTTCAGACAACTGGACAACTACCAAAAATATTTTCTACTGCTGTTTATATTCATGTCATATACTGCATGCAAATTTGACGAATAAAAATGTAGAAATTCAGTCTTTTTTCCAGCTAAAGACTATGCCTCACTATATTTCAATGATTTAACTTCATTTTCATTCAGTTTAAGAACCCAAGTCTTAAGCATTGAAGCTTTTATTCAAGGCGTCTTTTAGAAAGCTCAAAAGCTTCTTAAATCCTTTTCAAATTGAGTCTTATATATGTAAGGTTATTTAGCAATAAAGCACAGAATGCCAAGTTTTTATTAAAATAACATGGTGGCAGAAGTAGGATGGTCAAACTAAAATTGTTGATTCATGCAGAGACTTACAAGTCGTCGGCCATATACCTTATAAGAACACCAAATACTAAGAAAATACAATAATAAGGTGTCAGAAGTGGGATGGCCAAACTCGAAAAAAAAATTAAGATCAAAGCGAGGATCTATAAAGACTTTCAATTCTTTAGCCATGTACTTTTTATGAAAACGTGATTGCAGCAGGATTGGTCAAACATTTAGAAAATACAACAGCATGGTGTCAAAAGAAGAATGGTGAAACTCGAAAAAATATTATATAAATATAATATAAAATATTCCATATTCTTAAATAGAAGATGTGATTGCTACTGGATTGGCCATACATTTAGATAATAAGATCAGATTGTTGATCCTTGAAGTCTTCCAATTCGTCGGTCGTAGACCGACCAAATATTTGAAAACAAAAATAACATGGTGGAAGTGCGATGATCAAACTCCACAAAAGTTTTAGATGAAAGCGTTGATTGGTGGAAGACGTTACTAGAATTTGATTTGCCAAACATTAAGAAAACACATGACTTCACTTATGCGAGGCATAAGAGTGGGTTGACCTAGACCAAGTATTCTTTAGGTGCGGAGTCGCTAATAAAACCAAATTGGATATATTTTTTGTGTGAACACCTAAATATTTTGAACGATCAAGAACGAGTTCGCCCTTATAATATAAACGAATTCAGAGTCGATTTAATTCTAATCTCGTCTTTTTTTCATGGTTTTAACACGACCTTAGACTTAGTAAGACTATCAATTCGATTATTTTTCAGACCATTATACAAAATTCATTTCTTGTAATTCAAAATTGTCAAAAGTAAAATTCCTTGAATTTTCGTTTAATTTCTAAAAATTCTAAATACTAAAATAAATTCAAAGAAGTAATATAAAAATATTTTGACTGCCATAATAATTCATTCGCAAAAAAAAAATTGTCAACATTGTTAAAACCAAACCCTTTTCACAAAATAAAAGAAACCATTCCAGGTACCTACTACATTTGTACATAGTTAGTTATAATTATTCAAAAATTTGACCACAGAGGGCTTGTTTGGGGAATTCTTCTTTATTTTTTTTTGCAAACCAAAACAGAAGTAAATTTCTCTTGTTATAAATGGTCAGTTGATAAATTACAAAATGTCTTATAAAAAAAATAACATACAAAAGTTCTTGGTCAAAAGGGTTATCCTGTCAGTACGGCAATCCATTCAAATAAAACATTTAAAAGAAAAATCAACATGCTTACAAAAATGTTCATGTCCGTGTCCATTGTTTGATCGTTATTCATCACAGAGAGAGAGAGAGAGAGAGATTTCCTTCTTTGTTGATTATAATTTTCTGCAATGATTTTTTTTTTTTTATCTTGCTTTTATGAAATTTTAAAATTTATTGCAAATGATGAAAATGATTAATGATGATCAAAGATATTCTGCATAATCACACCAAACATCACTTTCCCATCTGGATCCATCAGCGTCATCATCGACCACCATACAGAGAGTTAGCAGATATACCTCGTGTGTATTTGCAGAATTAATTGAACCGTATTCGTATAAATAAAGGCAATTAAAATAAACTGCATAATTATTACTTCTTATTACTGCATTTATGCGTTGGTCGCGCAGTAAAAGTGATCTTGTGATACTTTGGGTACTTATGATGCTTGATGATGATGATAATGGTGATGAGTAGGGAATAATGTGCAATTATGTGGTCTTCTCTGCTGTGAAACAACTCACGCAATTTAAATCGATGAAAGGCGTGCGAGTGCAATCGGTGCGGTGCATCACATAATCTCGTCTCAAATGTGAATCTTTTATGAGGATAAAAATTGCACTTAGTCCAGAGTTTAATTGTTCAACTAGAACGGTCAGTTGTTGGCGCTGCTGTTGCCTCCTGCCAGACCATACCATACCAAGCCATGCCATGCGATGCCGCTTAAGAGATGCAAACAAACGCATATTCAAGTCTTAAAGCAAGGTGTCCATTAAGACAGTTTGTACAAATATGAAATTAAATACTAATGTACCTCGACGTGTGGACTTTCCTCTCTGTGATGTTGCGATGATGGACCATATGTAGGTTTAAGTTTTTTTTTTTCTGTATTTAAATCTCTGTAAATCTTGGTTGGTGGTTCTGCTGTTTCGCTGCTGAGGCTGGTTGCTGATATGATGTTGATGATGAGTGACCAATATCAATATTGATAATTCATTTGCAAGTGAGTATAAGTGAGCGCATATGTTAATTTTTGTCCATCATTCTCTGTGATGTGTATAGTGTAGGCCCGTTCTTTTGGTAAATATTGATACATTAATGTTTAACTCTTTTTTGTAGTTCTTTTTGTTCCTCTTTTTCTTTTGTTACTTAACATAAACAAATACATACACAATTTTAGCAGACAGAAAATTAAACAATTTAACACGTTTTGTCGATCGACTAATGAAGGTAAAAACCAATGTATATAATGATCACAAGGATATACGACATTCGGATTAGCAGAAGTTATGCTTGTTCATGGAGCCGACGATGGGTTTTTGTAGTAGAAGGAAGGAAAACACGTTTTCAAGATTGAGTTGGTAAAATGTTTCTTAGTTGATAAATTGTGCACAATTACAATTACAATTACAATTACAATTACAATTACAATTACAATTACAATTACAATTACAATTACAATTACAATTACAATTACAATTACAATTACAATTACAATTACAATTACAATTACAATTACAATTACAATTACAATTACAATTACAATTACAATTACAATTACAATTACAATTACAATTACAATTACAATTACAATTACAATTACAATTACAATTACAATTACAATTACAATTACAATTACAATTACAATTACAATTACAATTACAATTACAATTACAATTACAATTACAATTACAATTACAATTACAATTACAATTACAATTACAATTACAATTACAATTACAATTACAATTACAATTACAATTACAATTACAATTACAATTACAATTACAATTACAATTACAATTACAATTACAATTACAATTACAATTACAATTACAATTACAATTACAATTACAATTACAATTACAATTACAATTACAATTACAATTACAATTACAATTACAATTACAATTACAATTACAATTACAATTACAATTACAATTACAATTACAATTACAATTACAATTACAATTACAATTACAATTACAATTACAATTACAATTACAATTACAATTACAATTACAATTACAATTACAATTACAATTACAATTACAATTACAATTACAATTACAATTACAATTACAATTACAATTACAATTACAATTACAATTACAATTACAATTACAATTACAATTACAATTACAATTACAATTACAATTACAATTACAATTACAATTACAATTACAATTACAATTACAATTACAATTACAATTACAATTACAATTACAATTACAATTACAATTACAATTACAATTACAATTACAATTACAATTACAATTACAATTACAATTACAATTACAATTACAATTACAATTACAATTACAATTACAATTACAATTACAATTACAATTACAATTACAATTACAATTACAATTCCTACCAAATTTCGTTGACGAATATTAAGAGACATTTAAAACAATATATTCCATAAATTTATAATTCAATAAAGCAAACTATTAAATATCTTATATTCAAAAGTACACAACAAAGCAGCTAAAATTAAATTTACCTAATCGAAAGTTAATCTCTTGCACCTTGATAATGTTTGCTAATATTTTTTTTTCATTCATACCTACCTGCCTATTAACTTGATTTGATATACTAAAAATTAAAAAGAGAACCAACATTAAATTATTCAATTTTAAAATTTGCATTTTTAATCTGCAAAGCAGTAAGCTGTTTTTTCCAATATCGTGAGTTCATTTAAATGTTTATCTCTCTTAACATCACTGAAATGCTATTTTTTATTTTTTATTGAAAATTAAATTGGTAAATTAAAATTACACCTTTTGGCATAAATTACAATTCATTAGTGTTTTTTATTTTAAAAAAAAGTGGGTGAATGATCTCGTTATATCTATTTGAGAATTTTGAATGAAACAACAATTTAAAGTGGGGTATACCAACAAGTATTATGGTAATTATTGGCACAAAATTAAATCTTGTTAAGGGAGATTGAGCTGAATTGGGGTAACCTACAAAATCCCTAACTTAATATTCACTTTAGAAGCTACCGCCCCATAATTTTCATAAAGTAAGTAACAAATTAAAGTATTAGATTGAACTTTTATTTATTTAAGTTCACAGCTATCTATAATAGTTCACTGTATTGATCTCTTAACATTAATTAATTTGGTATGAAAAATTCAATGCGTTTATTTTGTATGTGTATGTGAATCTTCTCGCGATAAATAATTGTTTCAATAGAAAATTAATGTACCTATATGATCATTTTTCCCAGGACCTTTAAATCAAATAACAAAAGAATCCATCACATAGCTAAAAGAAAAAAAAAATCTAACAAAATTTGCCAAAAAAACAAAAATTCCAATTTCATCAAAACAAAACTTTCAAAAATAAGAAAAAAAAAACCTACAAAATAACTTGATCTGTTGCAAGGCCAAATAATTGAGCAACCCATATTGTTCTTCTTCCTATATACATACTTTCCATACAAAAACTGACAAAAAAGAACATAAATCCCTAAGTCGGTATATATTACCGGATACCACTTTGCGACTCTAATTGTTGTTCAACCACACAGTCAAACCAAACCGCCACCCTCGGGAAATTATTGCGCGTTTGCCTCTCTCTATATATCTTTGCCAGGGTAATCTGATATGTTGCACCTGTTATCCCGGTTATTACGAATTACGATATAACAACCAACCCCTAACCATCAATCAAGACACGACCAACGATGACGACCGATATTGAACTAACCTAACCATATCATGGACTTGCTGCTGCTTCTGAGTCTGCTCTCCCCGTCCATTGTATATAACGATCAGCAATTACTTGGTGTAATTCATTCATAATTGGGAATCACAAGGATAAAAAAGTATCAGATTCGCACTCTCCGTAGGTATAGTATATAGATGGATATCTAGTGCGCGCGGTAGTTGATATTAGTAGCAGAAGTAGACCTCCCGAAGTTAGATCGATTAAATTCAATTTTATTTAGCTATTTTTTTCAAGAGCACTTCTTACAGTGGTGTGCAAATAATTTTGTCAAGATTTTGCAAAACTTTTATGGAAGCTTTTGATGTTTTTTTAACAAATAAATGAAGAAATTAAAAAAAAGTATACAATGTCATTTCACAATTGTTTGTGTTTGCATTTCAAATAAATTCAAAAGGGTCCGTTTACATTTTTTCGCAAAAGAACGTTTTTCAAATTAGTTTTTTATTGCTAATTTAATTTGAGTGTTATAATTTTGGAATATCGCACATTTTCTTTTTAAAGTTAACAATTTTTGTTTCTAGTTGCCATGAAAATTTCGTCTCATCACAACCTGTTGTTCGAAATAGCAAAAGGAATCATTGTTGTTAAGATTATCATAAATAAATTAATATAAGGCAAACCAAGCATGCTAACCAAATGATCATTATTATGCATTCTGTAGAGAATTTTATTGGCTACGTTTTTGGTCTCAATAACTTGTTTCGCCAGATTTATCGTTTCGTCACAAAATCGAGAAAATTGTTTAAAAAATTAAATTTTTTGGAAGCTGTTATCTTTTAAATATTTTCGGTTTCGAAAAAAAAATGTATGTATAACATAAGTTGTTGATAAATGTATACTGAACAATTTTTGTAACATCTTTTTCTCTGAAGCCAATATTTACCGAGATAATTGAATTAAATGCACAAAATTAAAGATGATGGTGGTCACCGGTGCGGCGTGGCGGTGCAAAGCAAGTAGAATCATGCTAAACAAAAAGTCGTTATATGCCTCGTGTAGAGAATTTCATGCGCTACATTTTCGGTTTTAACAACTTTTTTATTCAGATTTATCGTTTCGTCACAAAATCGAGAAAATTGTTTGAAATTTAAAAATTTAAGTTTTTGGAAGATTTTGAAAAAAAACAGTATCTAACATAAGTTGTTGGAAAACTTAAGCTGGACATATCTTTTGTTTTGACTTTTTTTTCTCTCAAACCAATATTTTTATCGAAATAATTGAATTTTACTTTAAAAAAAGATGATGCTGGCCACCAGTTATGCGTAATGAAAATTGGGGGGGGGGAACTAAGTGGAAGTGTACTGGAGAAACGCTTCAATAAAAATTTCATTGGATCTAAATTTAACTCTTACCTAAACTTCCATTTTAATAGACCGCATCTAAAAAATATTAAACACAGCACTGTTAAACCATTTCTGCAAGAATATCCACTTTATTTCCTGATACATGAGTTCGAGAATATTCTTCTTTAATTTTGTGTTTATATTTAATTTAATTTTTTGCACACTTTCCGAATCAATTTAATCGACTGACTAAACAAGTGAAATCGATGTTGATGAAGAGACAATAGGGAAATCGATATCTCATATCCTTTGTGGCAGTGATTTTTATCGAAAAGGGAAATCTTACAACTGAGGAAGTGGCCTATTCGACCGTCAACCGACCACAAAAAACACAACCAAACCAAACCAACGTGTCGTCGTCGTCGATAAGAACTAGTAACTTCAAACTCCCATAAATTCAAGAGCGATTTTTATAAAATATAACGAAAAAAAAAATTAAAATTAACTGCATAACAATATACATAGTACATTAACACTATAAATGTCGTCGGTTCCGTTTTGTGTGTAAGATGATCGTTTCGAAGGAACTTAAAACCTTCACCTATGTACGACCATGCCATACCATATCATGAAAAGAAGTCTCATAAGAATGTGTTCGAATCGAATGGAAGAAATACAAAACAAAAACAAAGAAAAGAAAAAATCAATCAGCAATGTCATTGATCGATGGGAGAAGCTTTTGTAGGGCAGTGAGTCTTATTTTGCATCCGCTTCTAGATCAATTGTGTGGGATGACAATCATGATGATGATGATGAATCCCAAATAGATAGGTAACCTGATTTATTCCAATAAAGGTTATAAATTGTTTTGTTTTAATTTTTTTTTTTTTAATTTTGCTTGTCTATTCAACATTGTGTCAGCTTTTATATAAGTCGTGTGTCTCGATTTTAATATATGAATGTAAATTGTTTTTTTTTTTATTTCGATATTTTGAATGTCAAATATTATCTGACTCACTGTATAATTTTTTTATTGATGTTTGGGTTATTTATTTAATTTATTGGCATGTTAAAAAATATTGTGTTTATGATTAATAATTTTTTGGAAATTAATTTATTTGTACGAGGTAAGAGTATTTGGGTGTGTTTTGATGTTTATTGTTAGAAATCGAAAGTGTTTTTCCTATACTAATTCGACAAGATTCGTCAACAAATCATGAACTAAAGATTTGCATTAAACTGGATATATGAAATAAAATACACGACTTATAGGTCGCAGGAACTTGCTCTAATGTTCAAGTGACTAAGAATATGAATATGAAAAATATTGAATTTTTAATTCTTTCTTTGAATATAAAAAAAATACATTACACGACTGGATCGCACGAACTTATTCTTCTTATAGTTAACAAATAGATTTTAACTAGACATGGTTCGAAAACTTGATAAAACAGAAATCTTTGTATGGCAGCTATCCGTCTTAGAAGAGCTGAAATAATAACTTGAATTTTTCCTCTAGGGAATGAGATAAAAATGGTTCACACCAAATTTGAAGCAAATCTATCCATTTCCTTAGGCTCTACTTCGATATTATGTATTTCAGGACACACGAACAAACAGACATACGACATGCCGAAAAGCACTTTTTTGGATTTCTCCGTCATCGTATTGTTAGCTTTGTTTAAAACCAATATTTCCCCTATGAATGAATAATATTTGTATTGGGGTTTTACACTGCGACCTAAGGACCTATTGTGCCTAATTCTAGAGTTGGATCAAGTATCTCATCCTAAAATCCCCCAAATTTATTTCTCTATAAGAAATTTTAGTATTTGTAGTACCTTCCGAAATTTTAAATAACACTCTTACACTTGGTAGCATCCCAGGTGTTAGTTTATTTGGTGCAAAAGTGCATCACATCTGGATATTATGTGCAGTCCTTATAGAAATTGCAGAATCTGTATGTAGAACTAGTGACTAGGCTGAGAATAGTAAGAAACAATAAATTTAATAAATTGGGTAGTGCAACGGCTCGTGAAGAACCAGGGCCTAGTGACAAACAACTCGCAACGAATCCGGTGTGCGCGTGTCGACAGGAATGGAAGGGACCTACGATTTTATGCCGAATCCAAACGGCTAGATGAGAAGCACTTATTCACTACAAGTGATACTCTTGGTGGATTTGTCAATTTCTCGCAAGAGGCAGTAGCCCTGAAAAAACTTTTTAGTTTTAAGGTGGGCGAGGCTGGGAAGTGAACCCAGACCTCCAGCGTGACAAACCATCACACTAACCATTACGCTACGGGCTACTACTACTAAAATACTAAGATGTCGTCTTAAATTGCAGTGCCCATTGAGAGACCTGTTAGGTTGTTCCTACCTAAGCTGATACTGTCTATGACCCGTTTTTGATTATAGTTCCCCAATAGTAGTTAAGCCTATCTTAGCCTGGGAAGTCATTTCCCATTTTTGGATCTAATAGCCTCCTCTTTATTTTTGATTCTACTGACGTTTTGTCCTATTCCCCTATAGGTCTCGGGCCAGGTTAAAGGAGACTCCTATTTTTACTAAGCAGTCCGCGTCCTCATATTTCTGAATGCCGTCATGGCCAGGTACCCAATAAATAGTGAAATTGTTGTTCTGGCCAGACCAATTTAGAACTGATGGTTTACGAGCTCAGTGATTTTAGTGCAACTTGGCTGTCCGTTTGGTTTCTGTAATTTCTTTCGATATTTCGATCTGCACATTTCCCTCTTAGCTTTTACCACCGCTTCAAAAATGCTAGTTGACTCATCGTTATGAATGCTTTGTTCTAGACCCAGAAATTACTTGACCAGTCCCTTCCGTTATTATCGATCCATTAATGTACCTCTTGATGGCATTTGCTTTAAGAGAGTTGTAAACAGTTTCCCTGCCCACTCTTTCTTAACTCTGTTTGAAAGCTTTTCTCGTAGTTATATTTTTTTGCTCATGCCATCTCTTGGAATGTCAATAATGCATGTTACTGAAAACTTCGGAATGCAGACTTATACATTTACCAGTCCCAGTTGCCTCCTTGGAGAATCGCAAAAATTAAACAAGCCTCTTGAAACGTTAAATGTACCAGCCGAGCCTAAAAAGTGTGAACAATTATGCGAATTTATTTCATTTGCACTCATTTCTTTCAGATGTTCTAAGACACTGTGTCTTTGCTGGGAGCTACCCGGGGTTCCCAGATAATATTGACTAGCATTGAAATATTCGATAAAGAAGCGATAGTTTTTGTTTTTAGATTTATTTTATATGACGCAGCTATTTAAAATATGAAATATTCACCGAGTCACGCTGTTGTGATGTTAATATAATTTATTATAGTTTTTTTATATAGTTTTTATTGTCCAGATTGAAAGTGTTAAAATTTTTATAGTTTTTATTTATATTTTACAACCTTTTTTAATTTATGACTTATGAATGGGTTATTTATTGGTATCAAAGCTGTTTGTTATTTTTTTTTACTACAAACTGCGATAGTTTAATAGTTATTTTTATGACACAATACGAATTTGTTTGTTCGGTTGAAAACCCCAATTAAAAACTTATTAATGAATTTTCGCTTAGGTTATTAAAAAAAAGTGTATTTACACCATTTGAAATGTATGACTTGTAGTCATCACCTTTTTGATAGTTGGTTATAAAATTTGAATATAAACGCAAAAGTAATTATTTCCGGGGATTTTTTTTATTTTTTGACAATTTTTTTTAGTTTAATCATTTATTTTTATCGACTCGATTTCCGTGGAGCAATTCAAATAGTTAACGCTTAATTTCATAAACTCGCAATTCAGAAGAAATGTTGATTTTAAAATGCTTAGCTTTTTCTTTGAAATGCTTAAAAAGTTAACATACATTTTCTCGTGAATATCGCTTATAATAATTATAATGATGATCAAATTTTTGTTCGCACCATTTGTGATTTATAGTGTTTGTCAATTCAATGTAAATATTTTTTATCAATTTATTGCTTGCAATAAAATTAAGCAATTATACTTATAAATATTTGCTTGTAAAGTTTTCAAATTCAATTAGCACATGCACAATTCTGATGAAATGAAAAGTGTTGATTATAACCTTTTATTATATTTTATTAGTATTTTCTTTTTTTTCGCGGTAAAATGACGTAAGTTTTTTTTAAGGCAAGATATTACGTTTGCTTAAAGAGAAACAAAAAAGTTTATTTAAAAACACTTAAGCAAGGTATATTACTACGCCAAAATCTTATTTGTTTGTGAATTTCAATATTTTTGTATGCATTCAAAGACTCATTTATAAGTTTTAAGATTGATAAAATTGATAGATATTAAAAAAAAATGGTCCTAAACACCCAAAAATCGTTCGGGTTAAGCCTGAATTACTGTCCCGAATCAGTAGAACGACTCTGTTACTAAGACAGGCCCTATTATAGGGATGATGCTTATTACCCTTTTGCAAATTAAATTCACCCTGTTGCAAATTATATTAATTTGTTTGCATTTAGAATTCACATTTTTGCATATTAAATTCACCTCGTAAATCTATTACTTTTATGTATAAGGGGAATTGATAAATATGACTTTGCAAAAAGGTAAATTTTGTTTGCAAAAATGTAAACTTGATTTGCAAAATAGTCGATTTGATTGTAAAATGATGAATTTGATTTGCAAGAGGATGATTTTAAATGACAAAAGAGTGAATTTCATTTTCAAAATGGTGAAACCAATTTGCAAAAGATTAAATCAATTTGTAAAATGGTAAATTTAATTTGAAACGACTACACCTTTACTTAATTTTAAACAAATTCCATTTTCCTTAATTTTTTTTAGTGGGAATACCATGTTTTCTATATTACTAACGGTAATTGTTCTATTGCATTTGTGTTATAATCTTAAATATGTTGAGAAAAACAATTATTATGAATTTATATTTATTTATTCTAGGTTAAAGTAAACAAAACTTGTCTTCAAACTAGGTTAAAATAATATCTGCTCGTTTTTAAAGAAAAGTTTATTTAATGACTGCTAATTTCACATGAGTTAAAACAAATTTTATATATTTGCATGAGAAAGTAGATTATTTAGATATTATCATTTTTAAGTTTGCTCGTAGTTCCTTAAATTATGTATAAGTAATTGTTAAATACGAGTAAGTCATCAATATTGTTATCAGCGATCACTTTGGGGTTTTTTTAAAGGACCACATCACAATTCTTATAATTAAGATAATAACATTTGCAAATACAAGCAGGACGCAATTATTTATTTGTTAATAAAATGATTATACAAAAAAAAAAAACGTTGATCATGAACTTAATATTTATTTTGCAATTATCGTTTAAATGTATATGTACGTACATACATAATCTATAATAGGTACTTCATATCAGCAAAATTATATCTGTGATGTTAGCTATTTTGTTATAATCGTGTGGATTTGTGATGTCATGTTAATATATTTATTTAAATAAATGAATTAACACAAATCAAAGTTTTATGTTGATTGTCAAAATAAAACAAATTTCTCTTCATCATTTTTAGATGGCAAATATTTTTGTTTTTTTGACGTATGTCGTGTTGATTTAAAAATGTTTGACTGATGAATCAGATCTGATATATTTATTTTGAATCATATGATGTTAGCAGTAAAAAAATATGTACATTGCAATCACTGTGCGCAAAAGTGTATAAAGAATTTTTTTACAGATAAATCATATAAATTCTCTGAAAGAGTTCCAAGAGTTTCATTCTGAATTGTCAATGAGATAAAATTGTGCCTTATTAAAGCAATACTATGCCAGTATGTTTCAATATTTATATGAGTTTATCTCTTACAAAACAAAAAAAAAATTACTCACGTTGGGCGCCACTTTTGTCATTTTACTTTTACAGAAGGCTTGTGATGGAGAACAGTTGCCAAACTTATTATTGTCGATCTATACGGTAACAGTCTTAAAAAATTAAGCCTTGTCTTTTCATAAAATCGAAAATGAAATGCAAGGTCGAAGCCTTATTGCAAATTCTTAGTGTGCTCGGTTGTTGAAAAAGTATGGCATGCTCAGCTCATTCATTGTGAATTGTCAATAAGATAAAATTCAGTTTTTTTAGCAATATTTTGTAGATATGTATGTAATTTAACTTTTTGAACACACAAAAATGACCCAGGTTGGGCGCCACTTGTATCCAATTATTTCTACATAACCTTTAAATGTACATAGGGAAGACTTGACAAATTCATTTTTGTCTACCAAAAACCAAAATAGACTTCTAAATTTGAACCCTGTCTATTCTTTAAATAAAATGCAAACTTATTGGATCCTTATTTCAAATGTCTGGTTGTTGCAAGAGTATGAAATTTTATTTAATTCTGAATTGTCAATAAGATAAATTTCTGCTTTTTCAAAGCAGGATGTATGTGTCAATATTTATATTATCATCAATATAACCTTGCACAGTCCATTAAAGTAAACAAACAACTTATTGACAGTTCTTATTTTAAGTGAAATCATAATATAAAAGGCACGCGCCACTGGAAATCAATATTCCCATATATTTATTTAGTGTGCGACAAAAACACATGTCCTTGCTACTGTCAATCACTTTAACTTATTGTAAATATAAATATTGAAAAAAGTAGCTGAATTTTGGTATGACCTTGCTTCTGACATCGTAAATATAAATTTATTTTTATAGTCAAGGTCATAACAGAAATATAAAACACTCACCTTTCCTTCAAATATTTTATATACTTCTATTCTCTCATCCCAGAAAAACAACATCGATACGCCTTATTACTACTAAGTAGTAGCTGGCAATTCTATGTCGCAAAGCAATTAATATTTGATGAAAGAGAATTTGTCCTTGTGCGGCATGGTATACAGTACACAGGGTATGCTACCGCGTGTTTCCTAAAAATCATAGACATAGCCTCTGCCAGCATCGCACCAAATGGAGCGTTTTTGAAGAGTTTTATCGACAATCGCACAAACCGGTGTTCGTTGTTGTCTGTCTGTGTGTCAAATTATGTGTCATAAATTTTTAGACAAGGACATTGTGGTACAATGGAACACCCTCTGTATTGTTGTTTTTACCTATATGTTTGGAAAAGATTTACCATCAACCATTTATTCGAATTGGATTGTTTTGATGTCATGGCGAGCGCACCTAACCAATTTGGTCATATAATAGCCTCTGTCTATATGGGAAGCCAGCCGAGAGAAGCTATATCGAAAATGTTTATAGTGTGACGACACTAATACCAAACATTCAATAGTTCTCTAATTTTCACGCATCTCAAATTAGATATACTCGTAGCCTAAAACAGGATGTTTAAGAAATCAGAATATTACCCCATAACCATCGGCTGAATCCCAAAGAACACCAGGTACAAAAAAAAAACATGGTTGAGTCCAAATTATTCTGCAAGCGCAATTAAAGCAATAAAATGCTAAAGCGATCCATAACCAGATCGTAAAAGCGAAAAGCCGAAATTAAAAGGATCAAAATCCTCTCGCAATAAAACGATTATTTCGCTGAGAGTTTTAAAAGGTTTGTTTAACATTCTTTGATTTCATATAAACATAATAAATACACAAACCATGATTGGGAATTTTAAAAGAACAATGCAAAACAAAAACCACCGCCGCGGCTGGCGGCAGCAGTTTGTTGGCATAATTTATTGGTGAATCCATTTCGCACTCATTTGAGATTTTATAATGATTGCTATTGATAGATGTGCCAGGTTTTGGTTTTTGACAGTGGCGGACTTAGATTAAGAAGGCCCAAAGCAAAACATCTGGGTCTAGGCTTCAAACTGATGGATACATAAATTAGTGGTGTTAACACTTAAGTGGAGAACTAGGACATTCTGTCAGTGTGAGATCATCCGAGTTAAGCTCGAGTTAACCATTTGAATTTGGTGAGTTAACCGAAGTTTAACTTTACACTCAAAACTAAAAAACTGGGCATTGGATGGTTAAAAAAGACAATTTTGAATCCGGTTTTTAGTGTTTTCTATGTTTTTTGTTTGTTACTTTGCTAAATGATTTTTCTGGTTCAGTTCCTATAATCGTATGAAGGTAGGATAGCACCCTCTTGATAAGAAGGTATTGAAATACTTTTTTTCCAAAAACTAGTCCTTTATTAGTTAAGATTATTTAAATTTTATCTTGCAATGTTTTCTATGTTTTTTTTTGTTCTTTTCCTGAATCCGTATAAAGTTAGAAAAGCATCTCCTCGAAAAAGAGTTACAACTTTTTATGATCCTTACTAATTCGCCGTTGATAAGTTGGTAATTACTTGCGATATTTTTTTTTTTTTTTGTTTTTTTTTTTTTCCTGACTTCATATAAAGTTAGCTTGACAATCCTTAAAAAAAGGGTTAAGACTTATTGTACTGAAAACTTTATTGACATTGCGTTAACTTGTCGCTAAGGAGTTGGTATTATTGAAATTTTAGTATGCGATGTTTTCTATGTTTTTTTTTTTTTTTAATTCATATTAAGTAAGCGAATCACCTCCTCGTAGAGGGTTTAAGACTTTTGATATTGAACTTTGAATTGCCTCACTGTTTTGTGTTAATTAGTTTTGATCGTTTTGCCGTACAATGCTTTCTATGTTTCTTATGGTTTCGCTGACTTCGTCTCTGAAAACAAAGTTTGACGCCCTTTTTAAGATTTGGGTTCAATCCGACACAGACCCAATGTATATGTATTTTTGTGTGTTGTTTTGACAGAAACTGAGTGATTAATAATATAAAAAACCAAAAAGGTCGATCCAAAAAAAAATTAAAAAAAAACTTTGCAACAAACATCAAAAAATTAATTTGTGGGTGTAAGATTGTGGCACGCCATCCGTCCAAGTTATAGCTTGTAGTCAATTACTCACCTTTTTCAACATTTCATGATTAATTGATTAACCAATTCAAGAGGACACTTTATGCTCCATTCGGACAGCAAAGTTGAGCTTTTTTCTGACACTCGTACAACAAAAAACCGCAGTGACACTAACAATGCCCAGCAGCCATCGAACGTATTATCTTGTGAGGAATAACAAAACAAAAAAAAACATTATATTCAAACGCTGCTCCCAAGCTCAGTTGTCCGCCACGTCTGTTGGTCGTCATATATGCGGTATTTGTATGTATATTGGAGTTGTTGCAAGCGCGCACAACGTTCACAACACCAACAGAGATACATCATGTACATGAGACCTTGTGTCCACTTACTGTCAGTCTAGATTAATTTGTGTAATTAATTAGAACATAATGCAGTCCACCATCCAGAAGATCAGGTAAATTCCATCTTAATCCGTCGTTTTATAGTTTTTTTTTTTGTTGTATGTTGTTGTGGATATTGTTGGTTTGTTGTCAGTCGTTTACGTCACGTTCCTCAATTTGTCCCTTTTATTATTTGGAGATGGCAGATGACGCTCCTCACGAAGAACAACGAAATTGTGAGATGATGCTGATGATAATGATGCTACTTGACACTTGATGAAATGTCTAGGTTTATACTGTTGTCTTATAGCGCCACATACATGGTGCAACTTGTCGCCTATCACGGTGTGGAGAGCAGTTCCATGAATAGACATTCGCTCCGTTTTTATATTTAAAACAATTAGTTTTAGTTTCATTAAAAGCATTTTTAAATAACAAAAATTAAAACTTGTGATCTTGAGTTGGGCGCCACTTTTCCGAAATTTAGAATTAACTTTTTTATCCAGCTGACTGGTAAGGCAATATAAGCCGTCGAATGTGAACGCGTCAACAATTCTTACGATACAAAGCATAAGAAACGATGGTTCATTTTATGCCAATCATTAATAAGGGGTTAATAACCACATTTTTCTTAATTCGAAATTTGATTTTAAACATAACATAACAAATCTTGAGTAATTTTACAAATATTCTGTTTATACAAATTTGACAAGACAATTAATACCAATTTTAATTCTTTCGATTTTTAACATAACTTTAAAACAACAAATAAAATGGATGTATACATGATACAATAAACTTATATATTTATTGCAAAGTGAAAGGAACTTAAAAGACAAACAATCGGATTGACAAATTGCTTCTTTAGATAAAAATTTATTTATAAATTAATTCATGATTTATTTATGAAGAACATACAATAATAGGAAGCAACTATTGTTTTATGTTCTTCATTCAAAGTTTAACAGTTCAAGTTTTCGCAGATACATTTATATCATGTCACTGTTTTTTATTTGCCAGTTCGTTTTTATTTAGAGTTTATGTTTTTTTTATTGCATATGTAAATTTCTGAATTCTAAAACGCTGAAAAAACGGTAGAAGCATTTGCGTTAATATGTGTTTCAATTAATTTATAAATGGTTTTATAAGAAATCCTTTTAAGATACCAACAAATTACAACTAGTGTTCTCGGGTTGGGCGCCACTTATCATAAATGTAGATTTTAATAGTTAATCTAGATCCCATAGATCCCATAATGCCATTGAATTGCTTTTGTTATTGATTTTAACCCTATCTTTTATTTTAATTCATTAATGTAATAAAAAAAACATGCCATTGTGATATGTTGGGCGCCATTTAAAAAAAATTCTTCCAGTTTTGTATCGCTTGATATTTTTGTACAAGCACTCATAGTGTGTATAGTGCATAGTGTTTACATTAAGATCTTGAAGAAAGCTTTAAATAAACACCTTAAGTTGTAGTTCACCATATGGTGTCAATCTTAAGACTATTAACTGAATTTCATCGATTGTAATATAAAGCCTCTCGTTATTTGTGTCAATACCCATTTAATGGTACTTTAAATAAACAAACAGATTTGTGGTTTCCAGCTGGGCGCCATTTAAAAACGAAGATAAAATTTTTATGATTGGAAACAAAAACATTTGTTTTTCCTAGGTGATTATTGAATAGTATGAAGGTTATTTCCTCCTGAGGCTGTATTTGAATTGACATTTCCCTAAAGCTTAAGCTTTTGGTTTTCAGTTGGGTGCTATTGAAAAAAAAAAAAATAAAATATAGGTGATTTGAAAAGAAAACCAAGGTTTCTATATGTTATAGTTCATTACCATGAAGATTTTCTTCTTAAGTTGTATTTAAAAAAAAAAAAAGGCATTCCATTAAGGTTAAGGCTTTTTCTTTTCAGTTGGGCGCCATTAAAAAAAAAAAATGCATGTGATTGGAGAAAAATTTTGTTTTCTCTATGTAATTATTCAGTGTTATGAAGGATCTTACCAAAAGTTTAATTTGAATTGACATTCCATTAAGGTTAAGGCTTTTGGTTTTCAGTTGGGCGCCATTAAAAAAAAAAATTATAATATTGTATCTTACTCGCGAATATAGAAAAATACACACTTTCCATTTAGCCATTTAGGACGTATTTTTATGAAACTCGATACAATATGTGCCAATTTTTCGCCACAAATTATTATGGTGAAACACTCAAAAAAAAAAAAAAAAATGCCATAGATATAATTTTGCCAGTCCGTGTCGCTAATCTTAATATATTGCGGATTAATTTACACAGACCCGTGGTGATATCAATATCACACGCGGAATTTTTCGAACTCGATATCATTATTTGCGCAAAATCAATACCAACCTCTTTCTCATGTCTCCCACTGTGATGTGAATTAATTATATTTAGAGTGGTGAACTGTGATGTCTGTCGTCTCCCGTCGAAATGTGATAGACGTGATAGTTTTGCGCAGAGATATTATGTGCGCTGTTCCCACGGCCCCATGCACATTTCTAGTAAATCAAAACAAAACCACAAATCCAACATGACATCATTCACAATCAAGCCGCCGCCGCCATCGAACTCGAAGAAGTCGATCATGATGAAAGTGTTGGTATAAACCATCATCGAAACGAAGACGAAGGTAACGTCAGAACGAAGATGATGATCCTTCTCAACATATAAAGTGAAGAAATCCCTACTCGCCCGAATTAATTTCTACCATAATAGGTAGGTATGTATATAGAGGGATCCATGGTGAATGTGGAGGCTGTAATGTTGTGAAGTACCAAACACACATCCCATGGATCAAGTTACATTTTGTTGATGAAATGTTTTGTGCGATGTTAAACATTATAATACTTCTGGAGTGGAGATGGTCAGTTATCATCATCATCATCATTGTGGGTCGTCTCCTTTCTCACCTTGTATTTGTCATCGACTCACATACTCATACATATCCAAATTCTCATCAAATAATCACACGAAACAAAAAGTGAAATCACTTAGAATTAAAGAACAAAACAAATAAACTGAAGATTATTTTCTCTCATATAATATTTGGGTGACTGCTGCGGCGCGGGTTGTTGGTATCCCAAGATAAGGGATCCATTAAAAGGAGGTCTCCTTTCATTATCTTTAGCTCTCCAACTTGAGGTTTTAAATACCTTTTTTTTGTTTATTAAATTGTATTGATATTAAAATTATTTTGATGATTATTAGTGAACAAACACCAGTGTCACGACACTATGGGGCATTAACACAGAGGCGCTTAAATATCACAGCTTTTGGAGATAAGATTCCCAAAAGCCTTAAGGGATTTATACGGATCTTAAATAATTTTTGTTGCTTTCGGAATGACATCAAAGAAGATTTGGATTTTAAAAATAAGTCATCGGATTTTTTTTTGCAAAATAAAGCTATATAACGTAAATACTATGGGTTATCATTTATGGAGACTTGTAGGTGGAGAGAAGTGTTTTTTTTACCAAAATATTCAATTTTTTAGATTATTCAACTTAAAGTATAGCCAATCAAATTCTTTATCGAAAAATTTCGCATTGGGCGCCATTTTTGAAATTCAACAACGATAAAATAGGCGGTAGTATCAGGTTGTCATGGTACATTTGTTATAAAAGAATTATATTTGTTTTAATGTACTTTTGATAACTTATCATCATTATTAATAATATTTCATTTTTCTATGTATCGACAATAATAATCGCCATTTTTTTTTTTTTTTTTTGTTTTTATTTTTTTTTTACAAGTTAATACAATGTATGTGAAAACCCAAATGAAATAAATCCAAGAGAGAAATTTAAAAAATATAACTACGAATTTATTTTTACTTTAATTTTACTATAAATTTGATATATTTTTTTTTGTCACAAAACACGTTAAATTGATTAAAAAAAATCGTTCTAATAAATAATTTTTATCGAAGAAATAAATTGTAAGACACCACAGTTATAGCAATTTTTTGTTGCATCATTTTTCATTTTGTGTCAAATAAATTTTCAAACTTATGTTCGTTCGGTTATAATGTAATAAATCGTATATCAGTTCATTGGATTATTTAGCTCATTTTACAACTAAATGTCGCATGCTGTTATAGGCATACTTTTCATGCATATATCTACTCATGTCCGCGAGCAATAGATATGTAAGTAGGTGGAGGAACATCAGGCTCAATTAAAACAGTGCTGTGCAAAACTAAATTGGTTGAACTATTGATTTATTTTGTATCGATAATTTATATATTCTGATACATTATACGCAAATAAGAGTACGTGCTATACAAAATAAATACATAGATCAAAACTGTAAAGGGTCCATCAGTAAGAGAATTTTAAGAATAAGATATGGTAATCTTTAAAAAAATATAACTTTCGTTTCAATCAGTGAGTTTCCAAGTATAATGTCTTAAATAACAGAAAAATGTTTGGCCTACATACTGGTTTTCAAAAAGTTCTCACCTGATAGACATTTTCGTACTAAATTTAATGTTTGATTTTCAAAATGCAAAAAGTTATGAAAAATTTCAGAATTTTCAAGCATTTTTATAGTGCTTGACCCATACTGCTTCAATCTTTGTTAATAAAGCGGTACCTATTAATAAATCGAAGGTTGAAAGAGAATGTTTTTAAATAAATAAATCATAAGTCAACTTAAATGTAAGAATTGACATTCAATATAAATAAATGTAAATGATTATATGCGAACTCATGTTTTTTGCCTATAAAACATCCCTCCTCCCCTTCGGGCAGGAGACAGTGAAAAATTCTTTTAACAACAATATAATCACGTACATATAGGCAGGTACTAATCTACCTTAAGCTTCTACTCCACTTGACACGGAGTGTCTTATCGATTTGTCTGATCTTTTTTTTTACTTAATGCTATTATTACTGGTAACATGCTGTCCCAACGCGCTTATTATCACAACGAGACAAATATTTAAACAAAAAGTAGGTACTTACTGATTAAAAAAAAAAATATTTTTCAATGCATTAATCTTTTGCTCCACAACAGGTTTCCCCTGTTTGCCCCCACAGCAACAAAAAAAAAAGTTATGGAATGAATTTTAAACCCACTCGCTTTGAGTCTTATCGCTCCATCTAAATGATAAGACACACGAATTCGAAAAAGAGAACACGACAACAACGTTCAATCAACCGTGTTATCAATATAAATCCAATGTGGAATTTGTTGCACGCTGCCGGCCGTGTCGTCGTCGCGCTTCCCCATTCAATCCACCATATAGCCCCCCTCGTGTTATTGTCGTTGTTGTAAGTTGATCCCCAATTTAGCACACCCTTTATTCACTAAGAACATTTTATGAACTATTTCGATTTCCATTAATAATAATTATTATTCTAAAAATACGATATTCATTCAGTATTTTCACATCAGTTATAGTGATATCGCATAAACCGTAAACTATGATAACTATAAAGATATCACATTCGATTTGAATCGAATCAAATTGTTATTTAATTCGATTGGTAGTCATAAATCGGTCTGCAAAATAACAGCTGACCGATATGAATAATAGCAGGTCCAAGAAGCACATTTTTTTTTCAATTTTGTAAAAAAGAAACTATAACCATTCTTATCTACCAATTAATCAGTATACAATATTTATACTAGTAATGGGAGGTTGTGATAACAGTTTGCGTGATTATTTTTCAATCGACAAAATACGTATGTTCTAAGGCTTAGCTATAAATCATATTTTAGACGTTTATGCAAAATCACGGTCGGTATTCGGTAGTAATGACAAAAGGGTATGAGTAACCTTGTTCTGAAAGCCTTGTGACACTTCGAAAAAAAAAAATAAATAAATATAAATTACCTAAAATCTATGCTTTGTCATAGGAATAATCTATTCTATAAACTAATAATAAATTAATGTTTATTTTTTGTAACCGTCACCTTGGATATGATAAGTTAGATGTTGATAGTTCTGACTGTTTGCAATTTAAATTAATAAATAATTGGCTTCAAATTGATTAATTTTACTAAACTGACAAAATTTGGTGAGTTAAACCAACAAAAATTGATAAATCATTTTTGATGATTGAATGTTTCCATCTTTTAAAATTTTTTCGATATATTTTCCCAAACTAAGGATAGTGTTCTTCTTCATAATGTATGTTTTAAATTTAAAAGGACTTAATCCAAACAATATCAAAGTGGAGCTGGATTCTACTGTACGGACGTTTTTATGTCCTTTTTGATTCCACATTCCAGTAGAATTATTTTCTGTTGTTGAATACTTAGTTTGCAAAATATTATTTGTGCGTGAGTAAATTGTCATATAACTTGTTATATAGCTCACTGGATATAAATTAATTGGACAAGTAATCCGACGAAAAAGTTAACATGTATATTTGTGTTCCGAAAACATTACTCGAAACAGCCAATCGAAGTCTTTTGTAGTAATAGGAATCAAAAAGGAGTAAATCCGAACCTTAAATTGAAAACGAAATTATAGAACCGTTCACCTTTTCGAAATTTTACTGTTCCCACATCTAAATATTAAATTTCATAAAATTTAAAAATTAAAGAAATGGATAAAGAAAAATCTTATATGGGAACATTATAAGCCCCTTAAAATAATGCATTCCTCGGCTTCACACAAGTATAGTTAGATACCAACAGACTAGGTATCTGTGAGTCACTCCTGAGGAGTCTAAAACTTAAAATTAAGAATGATTAAAATGTTTTTGAAGACCTTAAGCCAAAAGTTAATAAATAATACAAACTTTCATTGCTTCATAACTATGTCTAACGCAAGTTTCTGTACTAAATTCGTTAACATTCTATTGAGGTAGGTATTCTTTACCAACAATTATGTACATTTTGTATTTTATAAAATAAATATATAATATAAAAAAAAAATTATCTAGACTTAAAACGCTAATTATACTGATTTTTTTTGGCAAAATAAGTGCTTTTTAAATATTTGCTAAAAACATCAAAACAAAAAAGTAAAAATTAAAAAAAAATATATATTTCTTTGATTTTATTTGCTCGTGAAAAAAATTATTCATAAAAATTTTAAATTTTTGTATTTGTTTACTGGCTTAGTAATAGATAAAAATCAGTACTTAATTGACAAGGAAATTTTCTCAAAAAAAAAAAACTGTATTTCCGTTATTTGATTTTTCGTAACAGAAACCTGGTTGCATAATAAAACTTTTCTAGAGATTCCATTAACGAAGTTTAATCAAAATCGTTAAAGCCGTTTTCGAGAAAACTTGATTCAACCGATATCTTTGTATGGCAGCTATTCGTTTTAGATGAGCTAGAATAAAAACTTATTTTTTTCCTCTAGAGAATCAAATAAAAATGCTTCACACCAAATTTGAAGCAAATCCGTTCCGCAAATCCGTTGGACGTCCTGACGAAAATTACTTTTTTTAACTTCTCTTTATGGTAATTTTAGTTTTGATTGAAACCTTGAAATTAGTTTAACATGAAACTAATACAGAGCAAGTAAATAATCCATATTATGATATAACTAGCTACCTATTTATTTGGCGAATTTTTATGAGATTTATAAAAGAAAACAACTTTTGTGAAAAATTTTTTGGAAAATGAAATAGATTTCCTTGTTATGAAAATTCATCTGAAGAACGATCTTCTCATGTTTAACTACCAACATAAGATAAATAAAATTCCAGTCCAACCACTTTAATTATATTTTATTTATGCATCGGTAGGTACTCCAAATTAAATAAGATTTCCCTCTAGTGGGCTTTAGGTCAGTTTTTGGTTTTGTACTCCAAATTGTTCAATAACACCTAGGTACCTACATCTTTGAAAATTAATTGATTTATAGTGCAAATGCCTTTGAGTCGTTTTGTCTTTGAGTTTTGAATTTTTGGCAACCTATAGTGCAAATATGTTTCGCTCTGACTCTGACAACACCAATTCAGCTCTTCAGTAAGAATTGTGTTGTTGCCATTCTTAGACACCATGTTGAAGTCGATGACACCGACTTATTTTTAAAATTAGTTGCCCTGATGTGCTGCAAATTATATATTTTCCAGGTTTGTCTTTGTTCAAACCTTATTGACGGCAATCAATTTAACAATTAAAATTGGAACATAATAGCACAGCACCACAAAATGGAATCTATATCGCATGATCGGTGAAGCATCAGTGAAATAGTTATAATTCTAGCTTTTAAAACATGATGGTGGTAGCTCACTGAAGTGGTTGTTGTTTCATTCAAAACTTTGAAAGGCTTTGTATTTCGCAGAAAATTCGAGAAAACATTTTTTCTTTAAACAAAATATTATTTATAACCTAGTGTTTCCCTTACCAATACATAAATATCTTATTAATGAAACAACGAACCATTAAAACTAAGCCTATAACTATTATAATGATAAATTCAGTTCTTAGGTTCCAATAATCTTAAACCTTATAATAAGTGGTATGGTATTCGGTTCTCCCAGACAGTTTTTTATAACCTCGTCTCGCTTTTCTTATCAATTTAAACTATTATTTCACAACTTTATAACATAAAATTAAACATTATAGGTACTTTCAAACAACATAAATAAAAAGATATTATAAGTCAATAACAATAAAATTTAAAAAAAGAAACACACTAAAAAAACACGTTATCTGCAATAAAACAATTAAAATTCTACAAATGTGTTTCCCCCTCATAGAACTGAACCACATTTAAGTAGGCACCTTAGTAGAAAGATAAACAAACCAGTATTGCTTTTGCAATTATTATTTGTTTATAAATATCACTTCACGAACAACAAAAAAAATCACAAACCAAAATCAAATATTAAGGAAAACGTACCTAATGCGAATAGGTATGAAATCATCAAAACCAATTACAATGGCAGAGTCACTATCCACTGTTATAGAAATTCTCTATAACTTTCTTTACTTTTCAGAATAAATTCATAAAAGCAGTCAAATTAAATATCATCAAAATTATACATTTCAAGAACCTATAAACACATTCCAAACGCAAAGCACTCCAATCCGAAATAATACCGAGTCATATTTAATTCAAATCAAACAATGGAATTCATTCACAAAAATCAGAAGTAGGAAACCATAATCTAACACTGGAAATATGAAACTCACCTGTGTCATGACTCGATCAGCGCCAGTACCCTCTTCGTCCTTAAATATAATATCCCTATTGTAATTTGGTACTAGATCCTTGAATTTGGCATCGTCCCTATTGATGCGGCCCTCATTCAAGCCCGACGCCCCTAACGTATTCTCCGACATATTCGGTACGTGCTGTTTGAATACGAGCGGGGTGAGCTTACGATTTTTTCGGGGTCCCCCGATACCCCGACCCGGTCCGCACGCATGCACTGATGTTGTAAATATTGTCACTAAAATTAAAATGGCAAGGATGTGTTTACTAGATGGCAGCAGCAGCGTGCTGGATTTTTGTGAAATTTGATTCATTTGTTGCATTTTTTTATTTTTTTATTTGTTGTGTTTTATTATTTTTATATAATTTATTTATTATTCTCTTAGCTTATTAATTATTTTTTATTTCCTTCGAGACTATTAACACTTTTGTATTTCGCTTTGAAATTTTTAAACACCGTTATATGCACATATTTACTTATAAGATGTTCCACTTCACTTTTTGTCGATTTTAGTTTAAATAACGGTTATATATCGCAATTATAAGCGGAAAGCACCTGTTAAAGAAATTCCTTAAACGCGCGAAATTTCGAATTCAAAATTAAACAGCAAGTTCAAACGACAAAACAAACAAATAAATATAACCGACGAAAAATTACCGTAATTCGTGATTTGCTACCATGCTATTCGAAAAGAATGCGTCTCTGGAACAAAATGTCCTGCGTGTCTCTCGTGGTGTGTTGCTGTTTTGCGTGTGTTTAAACCTCGCTCGCGCCCAGCATTTCAACTGATTGACAAATGACATATCGTCGTTCACATTGTGTCTGCAAGGGTGCCAATCTTCGCTATATAGCCTCTACCACCAGCCATGGGGTAAATGTTCAAACAACGGTGTTTATGCTGTGTGCGTGTGTTGGTGTGTATACCTTTCGTTCTTTCCCCTTAAATCACCTTTTTCTTTATCGAATATTTATTTTTTCCTCGCCACTAACTAATCGATTACCTACCTTGGAAAACCACCGCTGCAAGATCGGCAAAAAGAGAGAGAGAGAAGGAGCTAAGTCAGTCTGTGCAAACTATAGCTGAGCTTTTCACTCTTGTAGTTAAACTTAACGAAAGTCTCAATAATGCGTTTAGTTTCTCCATTCAAATTGGTAAGGTTCTCGTATGAGAGTATTGGTGAGCTAGAGGCGTGGCATGGGGCATTGTATTTTATTTATATATGGAAATAATAGTTTGTGAATGAAATTGTGTTTTACACTTGTACAAGCTCGCATATATTTAAAATGACGAGCAGATAATCAGAAAAGACACTGGAAATTGGAAGATGGAAGCTTTGTATATCTGGTTTTGTACGATTCTTGTTTTGGATGCGTGCAGATAGATGTTTTTCTTTTTGACAGTAACTGCAAGACTAAAGCCAGTTTTGCACGCGGCCATGTATGTATTATATACCGATGTATATGAGAAGAAAGAAAAGATAAGTTGCCGTTGTCGCCTTTTGCACATGTACATATTTAGTTGGTTGGTGTGGTGGATAATGAGGCTTATTACTGTGTCATTCGCTGTTAATTGGTTTATTGGTCTCTTTTGCTCGCTGTTCACCTGTACTTGCTAATGATAAGTGATTTTGACGTTTTTTCTTAGCCCTGAAATGAATAATTTAATATCAATACCTAACTACCGGCTTTTGGTTTTGTCTTGTCAACCATTCTTGTAAATTTGAAATGAAGTGTTGTTTTATTGAAAATATTACAATTTTTCTTCTGTTTAAGGCATTTGAGCCTCTTAAGGCAGGATCAGGTTTTTGTTGTAGGTATATACTCGTATATGCGAAGGAATCAATGGACTGGAACATGGAAATCGTTAATGGATTGATCACCAAATAGAAAAAAACAACAGATAATACCTACGTTTGAAGCTAAAGGCCAGCGATCGTAAGACTTGTGAGTAGAGAAAAAGATGGAGGATGCGTCAGGAATGTTGACTTGAAATATATTCCGGAAGTCGTAAGATATGCATATGTATAGGTTCCTAAAAGTAATGGTAGGTATACCTCCACTTTTAACTCTGTTTCCATTTTATTCTTAGAAAAGAACCTAGGTTGGATCTAGAAAATTTTCAGGTGTCCGTTTTCTTGTTTTGTATTTGTATTTTATCCATTCATTAAACTTAAAACTGTATAACAGTTTATTAATAAGATTACCTGAGGCGAATAATAGTGTTCATTCTTTAACTAATAGGGAATAACTTTTTCCCTATTTGTACGGATTATTATGGTCTTCTAAATTCTAACACGATTAGTTTGACTGATTTCAAGTGTCTAGCTGACGTTAGGCCTCACTGTAGATGTCTGGCAAATGTCAAATAAAGTAAAATACACCACTTCTCAGACATGTCAAAAATTCAGCTTTGATAAAATAACGCAATGTTGCAACATTTGTACGCAACTTTAAGACTCGCTACCTCTTAAATCACCCGGATTTAGGATTCTTAGTATCCATTTGTTATTAGCTACCATAGTACCTGTAAGCAGACAAAAATATCTTGGCTTTGATAAAATAAGGTGTCTGGCGGCCCTGGGCTCTTACTCTACAACACAAACAACAACGAAGCAGACATTTTTTTCTTTTTATTTATTTATTTTATTATTTTTAAAGTTAAAAGCTGGCCAACTTGTGAGGTACGATGCGGTAGCAGCTGGATCGAAATGTGTTCGCAAAATTGAATTTGTGTGCATTCAATATTTTAACTAGGGCTGGCCACGAGACGAGACTCTGAGAGACTTTTGTAAGTCTCGTCTTTCGTCTCGTTAAAATCGAAAATTTTCAGTCTTGTCTCGTGTCGGTCTCGTTAAGTTAAGTCTCGTCTCGGTATCGTCTCCGAAAAATAAGATTTCCGGCCAACTTGTTGATTATTGGAACGACATATTTTCGATTAAATGTAGTTTGAATACATGGAGAAGAAAATAAATGTTTAACTGAAATTGGATTTTTCAATTTATTAGACTCTCTGTAAATTTCGGTCCAAATATACAGTCCCGTCTCGGTCTCGTCTCGGATGCATCAGCCAGTCTTCATTGTGTTCAGCCATTTAATCTGCCATACATATGTATATCTATCCAAATCTTTACACTAAAAGAAATCCTAGAAAAGACTAACTAATTTCAAGTCGAGACCCACCATCTTTTTACCAACTTTAAGGCCGCATATGATACCATTCATTTCCATTTGGCCATGGCCAAACTCGGAATCTTAGGAAAACTGATCCAGCTGTGCCACGTGACATTAGAAAACATACGATGCAATCTGCGCATTTATGAAATATGGGTATGTCTTCAGAATTTTTCCAAACATGCACCAGGGTTTCGGCAAGGATATGCGCTTCTTCCACTACATTCTGGAGCAGATAGTGCGTAGGTCAGGTGTTAACACGAAAAGCACTACCTTCAAAAGACTCGTCCAACTGCTGGTATAGGCGGGTGATATAGACATAATCGGCTGATCCCAAAGCTGCGGTGCCGTTAAAGAGTACTTCACGCAATTGAAGACAGTCGAAACTTGTTGGTCTTTAAGTCAACGAGGATAATACCAAATATACTTGCTATCAACAAACAAACAAGCGTCTGCCCACCACCTATTACAAAACTTCAGCAACTTCGAACTTCAAATTAGTTAATAAGTTCATCTTCCTCGAAGTAATCATTTAGGTACTTAACCAATGACACCTTAGTCAAAATCCGGAAAGAATTATCCAAGCAAATCGCTACTACTTCGGTTTGACAAAACTAATGGGTTCAAAATTCCTTACGCGTAAGATGAAGTCCATAAAAGCTTTGCAAAACCCGATTGCTATGCCAATGCTGCTATATGGCGCTGAGCGCTGGACGATAATAAGAAAACGAGAGCTTTTATTTTGAAATAAAAATTCCTCGAGGGTTTGTTTCTGTCCAGAAAGTAAAAACACCTCAACTAAATTGGTTCAGTAACACTGAGCAAATGGACAACAATGCTCCAACCAAGAGAGTCTCCGAATCCTAACCAGCAGTTTCGAGACGACAAGGAAAAAGACGACCAGGAAAACCGATCCTACAGTTTAAGAACTAACCAATTGACCACAATGAATGTAGCTTAGCGTGCAGCAAAAGTTGAAATTATTTCAAATTTAGCTATACATCATAAGTTTGTTGCTACATTCTCTACCTTTCTATTTTGACAGGGCTATACACGACACGCTGCATTTTCAGGTACTATTGTTTTCAACCTGTGGCTGCCAAAGCGCTTGGTCTTGAGGGCTGGAAGCAGCGTGATGGGAATCGTAGAGGATGAAAAGCCATCGTGACTAATGCTAGGTTTCCACTTCACTTGTCATTTAAAAGACGCAAATTGACAAACTTTTTAAGACAGGGTGAGTTATACTTGCTCGCTACTACTACTTTCTTTGCTTTTTGTGTTCGTAAAAGCCACCCTGTCCTGGAAAGTTTGTCAATTTGCGTCTTTTCAATGACAAGTGGAAACCAAGCATCAGTCTCAGAATAATGGGGCCAACGCAGTAATCTACAGTTTGGTTTGCATTTTGATAATCCCCATTTTACAGTTCATCAAATAGTGGGTGTAATATCGATATCGAGTGACCTGCTGACATCACAGTGAAGTTAGCAGGTCACATGGTGTATCGCGTAAGCCCAACGTGCTAGGAACTTACAGTAAGGCTATAAATTAGCAGTTTTTTTTGCATTTCAGGAATAGTGCATTTCAAGAACAGTGATCTTTTATGGGTCAGGTTCAATGATAATTTATTAGTAACTGAGTGCGACGCAACGCTTCAACGCGACGTTTCAACCTATAGAAAAAAATTCAGAATCTAGTCCAAAAACGACGAACGTTTTTGCTTTTATTCAAATATTCACCCATATTCCGCAAGTCGCATTTTGTCTCGTACTCGTATTCGAACTTGAACTCGTATCGTACGAAAATCCTTATTCTTCAAGTCGTATACGTTGTAGTTATTTTTTTTTAAGTTTAAGTTGACTCTTTATTTTATCAGATTTAACAAATTTTGTATATACAGTGTATATAATATGAAATAATTTTGCTTAAGTCTTTATGGTTTGGTCTATGGCCGTCTACCAGACTGACATTTTCATCCAACATTTCCATTTAGTATTTCAACTAGCTCAACTTCATTTAGGCTTTTTTTTCCAAAATATATCATCCTGAATTCTTTTATGACTGGACAAACCGCAATTAAATGGTGAATGTCTTCACGAACACTCAAATTACAAAGGCTGCAAAGTAAAGGTAGATCGGGTCGATGAGGCATGAAGTTAAGATTAAGTAGTTCCCCTCTAGTTTTGAATATTATGCTGATTTTTTTTAATGAGTTGGAATTAACAAGGTATGCTTTGTTAGCGAGGCAGAAGTTTAGACGGTTATAATAACATCTATAAAGTGATGATCGAGCTTCAGATGCATTTTTGTCGTACAAAAAATGACCAAGTTGTTCTAAAAGACTACTAAACTTTGTCCTCAACACTCCAGGTTGTTCATTTTGTGTGACCATTAGATTCATACTGCATGTAGTTGCCAATTTTTCCTATTCCACTACCATGTGACCTGTCATCAGTATTGAACTCTTCAGTACGATTTTGGGTATTCTTTCATCATTCATTTGAAAAATTTTAACAATATAGTTGAAATGCATACTAAGATTTTCCATTATAATGGGAGGCAGTCCTGTTTCTAGATACAACATGTTATTTGGGGTATTCTTTGGAAGACGGAAGATTCTTTCGATAAAATAACGGAGAAACCCCCTCTGAATACCATTATCTTGAATTTTGCTAGATTAACCACGAGATTCCAGCGGTCACAATAGTCCTTTAGCCCGTTCATCATTACCTGCAGTCCATCAACCGTCTCTGCAAAGAAAACTATGTCGTCTGCATACATAAGTGCGGGTATTTTAGCTCCTCCAAAAATAATTCCACCTATGACTGCATCAGTTATGTCATTTATAAACAGTATAAAGAGCAAAGCACTCAAAATACACCCTTGTTTGAGACCCATTTCTGTGTGAAACTCTTCAGAGATAAACGTTCCGTCCCATACGTAAGCTGTGTTCCCTGAGTACAAAGCTCTTAAAATGTTTATTATTTTACTTGACAGCCCAAATGTATAAAGCTTATAAAAAAGCGATTCACGAACGATAGAGTCGAAAGCAGCACGGAAGTCAACAAAGAACACATATAATTTTTTCTTTCTCCTGATATAAGAATCGGCAATTTTGTACAGTGAGAATATATGATCCGTTGTAGAATAGTTCTTCCTAAAACCGGCCTGAAACTCTGATAGGTTATTTTTCCTCCTCACCCATTCGGTCAATCTATTTTCAATAAGCCCTGCGAAAAAATCAGCACTTGTATTTAGAAAAGAGATCCCTCTATAATAAGATGCTTCATGATAGTTTCCTTTTTTGAACAGCGGGAAAATTATTGATTTTCTGAAACTTTCTGGAACCATCGCGTCTTCGAAAATTCGGTTGAATTCGTTAGTAAGCAGCAAAACAAATTTATCGGTCACGTTCTTAAAGTGCTCAAAAGGAATGCGGTCATCTCCAGGTGCCTTATTTACTTTCGCCTTCCTAATAACTTCTTTAACTTCATACATCGAAAACGGTGCATCTAGAAAGTCATCCATTATCAGCTGGGCTGCGTATTGTACTAAAGGTGAGCTAAACGTTGCGTTAAGAAGGTTCTTTAAATGATCCTTTAGACTAGGCGCTTGTAATCCAAGAGCGATGATATTTGTAGTTCCATTTAAGATTTTAACAGCCTTCCAGAATTCAGCAGAACTACGGGTGCGATTAATTATCTCTTGCTCAAAAGCTGATTTTTTTGCCAAACAAATTCTTTTGAAATTAATATTTGCTTCGGAGTACAGCTTTTTAAAAATCGGTAAGTTTCGTGACCGGAATAGCTTTAAAAAAATTAAAAGATAGTTCCCTAGCTTCTAAGCATTCAGAGTCCAACCAACTCTGCTTATAGCATTTTTTCTTTTTTCCTACCTGGTTTTGTGGGTTGGATTTCTTTATGATTTTCGTCAGAACAGTTATGTCTACTTGTTCGCTTGTTTCCTGAATTGCTCTAAGTTCATTTCTCATGTTATCTTGAAACTTGGTCTTCTTTCTTTCAATCCATTGCAATTTCGGGATCAGATTAAGACTTTTTGCCCCAGCTGGTGTTTCTGTTCGCGATGTTGTAAAAGTTACTTCCAGCGGCATGTGATCTGAAAAAGTCTGAAATCACTCACAACATTGTTCCACAATCCAGACACAAAGCAGTAGTCAATTGTAGAGCTAGCTTGACCTCTTATAAATGTCAGTTCACCCTCTGAATCTCCTGTGCAACTACCATTCAATACATGACAATTGTATGCATCGCAAAGTTCTAAGATTTTTTCACCTTTACGATCACAGACTATCCCTTTGATTTGCGATTGAGGCTGAAGACAGGCCATTGCGTGCAGAAAAAGTTGTTTTGTGACAAGTCAATCCTGCCATTGAAGTCTCCAATAAGCATTAAATTCGTCGAATCAACCTCTTGCAAAATTTCACTTAGTATCTCAAAGTCGGATTGCCAATGACTACAATTTATATATATCGCAACTATGCACATCGTGTCACTCCCAAGTTTAACGTCCATCACATAAGAATCAGTTGTCTTTCTGAAGCTCACATTAATTTTTGTATACGAGAAGCTTAAAAAAACAACGTACATCGTTGCCTATATAATATTTGTCAAAAGCAAGTACGAGATTTGTTCAACGATTTTTTAAAAGTGTTTTATATCGCTTCATATTTGATCGATATGCTATTTGTATCAATGCAAATAGGATTGCATAAACCTGGCAGCGATACCGCGGACCTATACCACCAAAATGCATTTTCGAAATGCAAAAAAGGAGGAAAGAAATAAGTGTTTTATACAGCTCCAAATTTAAGCAATACCATGTCGTATAAGACCACTAAAATACGTCAAAATGCAATACAAGAATTGATGTATGTTATTGTATTGTATGCATTTATTTTATTTTTATTGTATTTATGAGATATAACACATACTTGCACAAAACACATGCTATTAATCTAAGAGCGACAACGTGGAGCTAAGACCACTAAAATGCAATGCAAAAATGATAGATGTAAAAGAGCCTTATACCGCTCCAATGCTCCTGTAGTTAACACGGATACATAAAAGTATCAGTAAACGAAATTTGGAGCGCTATAAAGATGTTTTGCATCTACCAATTTTGTGTTGCATTTTAATATTGCATTTATTGTTCTTAGAGTCGCGCTATCACTGCCAGGTTGATTGCATATAGTTTCCACAGACAAGAGATCTTTTACATCTTTAATTTTTTGTTTGCATTTTGAAACTGCATTTCGATGGTCTTAGAGCTGCGGTGACCCTTGCAGGTTCATAAAACAAATAGCAGGAATATTGAAAAAAATATCTACATTATATGCATATTGCATGCACTATGTTTTTGTCTTTTTTTATCCGAAAAAATATATAATTCGTTTAAAAGATTTCACACGTCGAATAAATAACACAAATACAACTTTCATTCGAATTAATACTCGACTCGGAATAATGATAAAATATGAACAGTCTTATGCGATGTTGTCCGTTTCTGAATATTTGTAGAATTGAAGTCGGATTGACGACTTTTGGAATAACAACATACGACTGTAGTCGAATACGAGTCATAAATACGAGTTTCAGAATATGGGTGATTATCTTTTTATAAAAAGTGATTTTGTGTGGATTTATTGCCACATATGGTGGCAATACCGCCCGTCGTCCCCAATAAGGCAGTTTTGCGTATTGACGTATAGTTTGGGTACCCGTTCACTAATGAGCCTCGTCGCAAAAGATTTTTTTTTTGTTTTGCTTAAAACTTCTAACCACCAACTGCTCCGGAACCAAAACGGAGTCAGGCAACTCACGATGACGGTGTCAATGGACTTTGTGTTGCAGTGGGAAATAAGATACAAATATAGATCCGAATTATTGAATGATATTTATTGTATGAATATAATTAATTTAGAAAAACTTAAAATATAAAGAATTGAGCACAACGGCTCGTGAAGAACCAGGGCCTAGTGACTAACAACTCGCAACCATTCCTGTGTGCGCCTTTCGACAGGAATGGAAGGGACCTACAATTTTATGCCGAATCCGAACGGCTAGACGAGAAGCACTTATTCGTGACAAGTGATACTCTTGGAGGATTTGTCAATTCCTCGCAAGAGGCAGTAGCCCTGAAAAAAAACTTTTTTGTTTTTAGGTGGATGATCACAGACCTCCAGCGTGACAGTCGAACGCACTAACCATTACGATATTTATTGAATGAATATAATAAATTTATAAAAACTTAAAATATAAACAATTGAACAAAAAATAAATCGGGTGGCACAACGGCTCATGAAGAACCAGGGCCTAGTGACTAACAACTCGCAACCATTCCTGTGTGCGCCTTTCGACAGGAATGGAAGGGACCTACAATTTTATGCCGAATCCGACCGGCTAGACGAGAAGCACTTATTCGTGACAAGTGATACTCTTGGGGGATTTGTTCCTCGCAAGATGCAGTAGCCCGAAAAAAAACTTTTTAGTTTTTAGGCGGACGAAGCGTGGAAGCGATCCCAGATCTCCAGCGTGACAGTCGAACGCACTAACCATTACGCTACGGGCTACTACAAACAATTGAACAAAAGCTAATGTAAAATTGAACATAGTGTTTTATAAACAAGTAGTTTGATGTTTTCTAGCAACAGATAAACAATATGGCTGCCATGAACTATCGACATTTATTTTTCAAATCTCTCGAGTCTTCTCGAAGGAATCTTAAAAATATACCTATTACCTACACATGATTCGAAAATAAAAATATGCTTTTTTACCCAACACGTAAAATAACAAAACTGGATATCAACAAATTCTTTTTTCAGATCTCAAATGCATTGAGAATAACCCCGTTTTCTTTCCTTGCCCATCATCATGTTGTTCATGATTATGTTTTGACCATTGAAGATGCTGGTGGTAAAACGGAGCCCTCTTCAGTTGATCCAAGCGCCACTTGTGTGTCACATCAGAATAATAAAGTAAATATTAACCCTCTTTGTAATTTTATATGATTTGTTTTCGAACATCAGAAAATGAATAAAATACATGAAATATGTTGGGTACAAATGCACTAATGACGAACCATGAAAATGATGTGTTTCTGTTTATGTATTTTTTTTTTTTTTTTCAAGTGAAGTTTTGAAGTAAATATGCTATGTAGTTTGTAATGCTAACCAACTATCTACTTACGCTGCACTAAGAGTGATAAAAACAATTCGGTGTTGACAAATCTTTGGTCGCAATAAATCGTTTGTATTTTTCGGCAAAGATCAAATGGTTTTAAAATAAAATGCAGATTATGGAGCCAGGCAGTTCCCCATATACGAGTAAGAGCTAAGGGCGATTGATTTTTACATAGTTTCCATTTTTTGAAGTAAATCTTATATCTTATAACATGGTAACTTTAATTGGACTTGTTAAATTATTATTGAAACTAAACGGATGGAACAGATTGCTTTAAATTTGTATATAAACACTTGTATGTGATTTTCAAGAGGAGAAATTGGAATTTTGTTCTAGAAAACGGCACTAATATGTTTTAGATAAGCTAAAACACATTCAAAAATATATTTTGTTAAATTTTTTTTTTTCAAAATTTATCGAAAACAGCTCTAACGACTTTTATTAAACTTCGTGCCTTTAGGTAATATTCAAAGCAAAACACTATTTATTGGAATACCGGCAAAAATTAAGTGGAACAGGATTTGTATCATCAATTTTTCTATTTAATTTTGTTTATTTTTTTAGATTATCAAGAAAAACATTAAAATTTCGGTGTAAATAATATTGATGATGTCTTCTTCTAGTTTTTATTTTAAGGTTTTATACAACTTCCTTTAAAATAAGCATCAGGATCTAAACCTGTTTAATAACAATGTTTATTTCTGATTTGATGCCTAAAAATCCATCTTGTTAACGTAGTTTTTAAAATTTTAGTGAGCTTCCTATAACTTGACTATTACAAGAAGAACTTCACTTTGAAAGAGAAGTCTTATTGTATGATCCCTTCAGTAGGTACTGTTAAAAATAAAATTAAAAACGATATGGTTCACTGAGGCGTATACGTATTTTATTTAAATAATTTTTTATTTAATTTTTGATGGCCCAGTTTTTATAACGCAATGTTGCAACAATTGTATGCAAGTTTAACACTCGCTTCCTCTTAATTGCACTAGAATTGAAGATTCTTAGTATCCATTTGTTCTTTGCTACCATAGTATCTGTTCGCAGAAAAAACCTTACCTTTGATAAAATAACGTATGTCTGGCGGCCCTGGGCTCTTAGTCTATAATGAAGCATTACATTTACAATGCCTGCATTAAGCTTACCATGTTATTATAGCATACGGAATCACCATTATGAATAGAGTTCCTCACAACTGTATATAAATTGGAAAGGGGAGTTTAGAAGACGACCGAAGAGGAGAAATAAGGCTCCAAGGTGTGGTGAAAATAACAAGGCGTGCAAGACGATAGTGAAAATAAAAGATATTGGAAGCAGCGCTGCCGAAAAATTGGCACTTTCAAATCAGTTTGGCACTTTGTCATCAATTGGCACTCTTTTTTTTAAATGAAAATATCAAAAAAAAAAACATTAAAAATTAAATTTTCTTATACAATTTAAAAACATTCCTACACTTGTTGATCTTTTTTTTTGTGTTGGATGCCTAGGATACCTAGCGAAAGATTTTTGTATGCTGCTGTCACTATTGGATGTCTAAAAATTAATGAAAGACTTGTATATGCCATTTTCACTGTCACTACTTCTATTAAATTCCATCCATAAACTTTGAATGTTGCATGAAGCATCAAGTAGAATAGAAACTTAAAATTAAAACAGAATTGAATTGAATTTCAAAAAGAAATCAGTAAAAAAGGAGGTGCTTCGATATTACACTACTTAAAATATTTAATATTTAACATTAACAAACTTATAACTTGGCGCACTTAAGATCTCACTACTTCTTACGGCTGACTTGATACGCAAAGGTTTTTGTATACCAACCTAGAAGAACTTTTTTCTTTTTTAACATTAATGTTTTTGGTGTAGTTTCACTTCTTTTTGCAACGATTTTTTGTATTAGGATAAGTGGGTGGAATAAAGGCCACTGAAAGCCTCATAAGAAAAATTAAGTATTTAATGTGAAGATGCCACGCCCCTGCATGAATATTTTCAGAATTTCAATTTTTTCTGTGTATACCTACACCTGAAAACCAAACGCTCTATAAAATTTCATATTTCTGCACCGAGCAGAAGTGCTCTCTATTAAATATGTATTAATTCTTCGAAAATAGGTGGTTGCCACACCCACTGAATGTAAAATCTGAAATTTTTAATATTCCCCTTTCTTGCATGTCAAGTCGTATCGCTCTACCAACTTTCATTATCTTACGACGGTCAAAAGTGCTCCACATAATTGATATCAATTCTGAGAATATTGGTGGGTGCCACTCCTCTTAATGGCTTATTTCAAATTTTCCAATGTCTCCTTTGTATTGATCATATGATCTACCAGTCAACCAAATTTCATCAGTACGATAGTTAGAGATGCTCCATATTAATGATATTAATTCTGTGAAAATGGGCGGGCTCCACGCCCCCTGAATGAAGTCTTAAATTTTCGATTTGTTCCTTTGAACGCACCACAAGGCCTACCGTTGTTTGAATTTAAATTATTTTTCGATTTTGGGAAGCGTTCCATAATTTTGATGGGCAGTCAGTGAGTCCAGTCAGTCAGTAACGGTTTTTTTCGATTTTTGCAGTCTTATATATCAGGAACCACTTATGCTTAAAAATTTAAACTTGGTGAGTTGCCTGAATCTGATAATCTTAACAAATACTGCGAATTTTAAGTTTCTGACTTTATTGGTACATAAGTTAAAGGGGGGGTCAGAAATCGCCTGATTTTGATCCTGTAAAAAGGGTGTAGTGCAGAACTTGCCTTGGCACTACCGTGCCCTTTGATACCTATCATATGAAAAATGTGGAAATGAATTTTGCTATTGTTTTTTTTTTTTTTTATAATTTTATTTTGTTAATAGTTAAATAATATGTAAACAAAGAATATTCATTATTTTTGTTTGAATATGCGATTTTTTTTACTTTCGCACTCTGTGGCACTTTTTGGCACTCAAAAAAATAATTGGTGGCGCTGATTGGAAGGCAACAATAATAAAGGACAAGGCGTGATGAATGTAAACGAGAAGATGATAGAAAGGAAGAAAAAACTCCACTGAAGGCAGAAACTGGACAACGAGTAAGGATATCGATGGTGAGTTATTAATAATGAACTAAACTAGACCCATCATGCTCTTCATACCTCCCCCCTACCTTTTTCTACGATTAGACTTTATGATTCCTATCCACAATATGCCGCGGTTGCCCCTTTTAACACCATGAAACAATTCTCGCTCCTTGTGGTTGAATGGGTGGAACGCGGTATTATATATCACAACAAAAACATAAATGTTAAAAAAGGAGCCAAGTTCTTTTATATACAAAATCCTTTGCGTAACAAGTCAGTCGTAAAAAGTATGAGATCTAAAAGTACGCCAAGTTCTAAGTTTATGAATGTTCTAGCCCTACCGTTTTAAAAAATTTAATCATTCTACGACAATCAGAAAGGCTCCATATAATTGATATCAATTCTGCGAACATGGGCGGTTGCCACGCCCTCTGAATGTAGGATCTCAAATTTTAAAATTTTGCATATGCTTGCACTTCTAGCCCTACCGTTTTCCAAATTTGATCATTCTACGACAATCGGAAGTGCTCCTCATAATTGATAGCAATTCTTATTCATGTTAAAAATTTCTAAATGTTAAATCTCAAATTTTAAAATTTTCCCTTTGCCTACACTTTCAGCCCTACCGGTGTACCAAATTTCATTATTCCACGACAGTCAGAAGTGCTCCAAATAATTTATATCAATTCTATGAAAATGGGCGGGTACCACGCCCCCTGAATGGAAAACCTTAAATCCTTTGTAGACACCACTAGGCCTCCCGTGTGCGAAATTAAAAGACTCAACCATGTCGGGAAGTGCTCCATAATTTTGATGATCTGTCAGTGAGTCAGTTACGGCTTTTGTTATTTTTGCATTCTTATATCACGGAAGGAATTGTAATTTGGTGAGTTGTCTAAACCCTTAAGCAAATGCTGCGAGTTTGAAGTTTCTGACTTTATTGGTACTGAAGTAACAGGGGGGTCGAAAATCGACTGAGTTTGAGCCTGTAAAAAGGGTGTAGTGCCAGAACTTGGCTGGGCACTAACGTGCCCTTTGATAGGAGCTATGCATAGTGGCGACGTCGCGTCATAGGCAACAAATGTTAACACAGAAAATTATAATTGGTTGACTTATAACATAGTTTATCCGTAGAGCATGATCATGAGCATGAGGATGGCCATAGGTTAGGTTAGAAGGGGTGATGAAGCGGCAAGCCGAATCATCTCACTCGGATCTCAGTGGATCCATTGTGCTCCCCGGGAGCTGACTTGAGTAGGAGAAAGGATGGGTGATGAGAGGATATTGTGGGTATCAGGTAAGGGTTATGGTATAAGGAGCTTCCCTGAACCATCCTGAAATTTTAATGAATTTCATGATGCTTGCAGGTGGCAAAATAGAGACGCTATTTAATTCGTCGAAGAAGTATTCTCCGAGAGTTGCTCTTCTATTTATAGCTAGGCTGGGGGATTCGCTAAATAGATCAAATGAGGTGATGCCCATTCTGCTCAAGAAGGACCTCTGCTTGAAAAACGCTACAGAAGTTCGGAAGTTCTATCGACTTGTTAATGGGTGGGTTTTTCTGAAAAGATGCCAGACCCTACCCCCTCGTCTAATTTGGACCCGTCATTAAATACCGAGACATGATCTACGTTTGTGACCCGGTTTTCCTTCCAGAGTTCTCTTGATGGGAAGTCTGTAAGTGCAACTGGGTTGAAATCAATTTGCGGTAAGATGTAGTCAGTTTGTATATTGATGTCGGTAAAGTTAATTATCGTCTTGTGACCATAGTGGCCCTTTTTCCAATGTTTGCAATCTTTTAACCGAAGTGCACCATTGGCCGCCAGCTCTTTTGTAAAAAGATCAAGTGTGGCAAGTGAAAGGAAAGTCTCTAGGGCTGCGGTTGGTGTAGTTCTCATGGCACTTGTTGTACCTATACAGCATGTATCGTCGTCGTTGTATTTTTGTCATGGTCTTGAGATTGGTGGCTTTGTCAAGTGCTGGCCACCAGACCAAACATGCATACATATGAGTGTGTTTTATAATACAAATTCTATATACTACTGAAATACATCAGCCAAGTAGAAGACTTAGCATTATTTAATTGGACTTGTTGAATTATTGATTCAATATAGCTTTTAACGGCCTTTAGTCCAAACGCCAATTTTTATGGACTAAAGGCCGTTAAAAGCTATATTGAATCAAACATGCATACGTAAATATTGGCCGTATGATGGCAGTATACATCCAATGGATGGTTTTAGGGCTGGGCCCCCATCTCATACCAAAAATTCTATTGCAAGTATAGAATGCTATCGACGCCTTTTTCTCACGTTCTTTAATGTTTTCTCTCCAGTTTAGTTTACGAGGATGGCCATACAAGCAACAAATATCACAAAAAATCAGGAAGTTAAACAAAGTCAAACAAGAAGTTATCAATTAAATAAGAAGTTTAATAAAAGACAACCGTTCCCGCCGTAAATAGTTTGAACAACTTACTCCCGCCAATGGTGAGGTTCTCAAATTAAATATTTTTCGCACTTCTCCGTTTGATTTGCCTACTAACTTTCCTTTAGATGGCATTCACAGTCCAGGATGGGCTACGGCTTCAACTAACAAGCCCCTCCAGCCAGCTCTGTCCCTAGATAGCCGCTTCCAGTTCCAGTTGCGGACACCGAGTTGGTTGAGGTCGTTCTCCACTTGTTCGCGCCACCTTACTTTGTGTTCTTCCTCTGCTGCGTACATCATCGGGGTTGGATTCGAAGACTCGTCGGGCATTGTTATCCATATGCTCCACGTGCCCCAGCCATCTCAGCGGCTGTATTTTCAGCTTTTTGACCACGTCAACGTCGCTGTGTAGCCCGTAAAGCTCGTCGTTGAATCTTCTCCACCACACTCCTTCGATACACACCGGACCGAAAATCACACGAAGGAACTTCCTCTCAAAGCAACCTTGTAGATTTTCATCCGATTTTTCAGTGTCCATGCTTCTGCACCATAAGCAGGACCGGGATGATTAGGGTCTTGTATAAATTCTCCTTGGTTCTCTGAGAGAGGGCCTTACTACTTAAATGCCTTCTTAGACCGCAGAAACAGCAACTGACAAGAATGATTCTTCGTTTTATCTCTGCACTGATGTCATTTTGCGAGGTAATAGTGGAGCCCAGGTAGACATTAATTCCTTGACAATTTGGAAGTAATATGTGTCCATCGTGATTTTTTGTCCGAGTCGACGATGTTGAGATTCCTTTCTCGACGACAGCATATACTTCGTCTTATCCCCTTTAACCGCCAATTAATTCTAGCCGCCTCCGAGTCAATGTTCGAAAATGCGCCTATCACAGCTCGCTTCGTTCTGCCGAGAATGTCTATGTCGTCTGCATACGCAAGCAATTGAATTGATTTGCCTGGCTCCGCAAATTTGATTGCCTGAGACGTCGTCAGTTTGATTTGCTGGATTTATCCGTTTGATTTGCCTGATACGTCAGTTTGAGTTGCCGTATTTATCCGTTTGATTAACTTGCCTCCGCCAGTTTGATTGCCTAATACGTCAGTTTGATTTTCCGGATTTATCCGTTTTATTCGCCTGTGTCCGCCAGTTTGATTACCTAATAAGTCAGTTTGATTTCGCAATAATCTTCGAAGTCCAGATGAAGGCGTATCCGTCAGCCAACACTAACGAACCAAATCCAGAAATAAAGGAGAAATCAAGAAAAAGTGTATCAGTACATCAGATTCCAGAGACTCTAGCAGTATCAAAAATAGTGATAAGATAAGGTAATGCCAACCGTTACATATAAAATAGTATTAAAGTTTTGGATGATAAAGGAATTGACCTAAATCTAAAGTTGAGTACTTCTTTAGATATAACCCAGGTACCTACAACGGCGAGCAAAACCTCGGCATTCAACAAAAAGTAATTCTCAACATACTAAATTTTGACTGGTTAAAATGTCGGTTTTATGGTCTTTTTTGAAATTTATGATGCCGTAATTTCTTAGATTGACTTAACAAAAATGGCGACCTTATGAGTTCTACACTTGACAAAATGTCGACTGCCTATAAAAAAAGAAAAATATAGACGTTTGGATACATTTTTCCAGGAAAATTGGGTACAAAAAAGATTAGGTACTTACTCTTTTCAGAAAACATTTTTTTAGATTATAAAAATCGGCCATATTTGAGTCGATATTTCAATAGTCGACGTATCGTACCCATTCCGTAGGATCCGACGGAAAACCTGTGTCATTTTATAAAAAGTAGGCACTTTTATATTAAAATTTAATCTTACCTAAAAACGGTAAAAATCAAAAGAAAAAGAAAATAATTAAAGCCAAGTCTCCATATATTTAATTATTATCTAACGTTAAGTATCCCTAATTCAAAATACATAATTTAAAAATTATATTTCGACCAACAATATGCAATAGACAAAGCTCTCTCAACTCGCACATTACGAAAAATCATTATGATTATTTTTCATTGATATAATGAGAATGACGTACCTCTATAGTCTATACCTAGCAGAGTTTAAATAAATTTGCATAGACTAACACTATTCCCTAAAATGTCTACGCTTTCATCATCGCGGGCGTTTTTTATTGCCTCAACACTCCCTGAATTATACCTACAATCAAACAAATGAGAAGCAATGAAAGATTCGCTTTTGTAAAAGATTTATATGTTATCTTGTATACTGTCATTTTAATTAAGTGCGTTTATTTTCTTTTTGCCCATTAGGACGTTTAAGAGCATCTATATAGCTGAGTATATGCAGGTCGGTACTATTTGGCGGGTCAATCTAATCGATTCTGAAAGGAGGAAGTCGAGTTTTAATAAGCAGCTGCTTTGTGTGATTTGACAGGGTGGGACTACCTCGGTTTACAAACAGGTAAATCAGAAGAAATGTCATTAAGAAAGATGACAATTTAAGTTAGGGAAGCTGATTGGGAAATCAACAGGTGGAGACAGTTTTCTAAAGTGACTTTTGTAATTTTTCTGTCGGGAAAAAAACAAACAAATAACTTTTGAACTAAGGGTGAAAAAACACTTTACCATTTTACCTCAAATTCAAGATGGTGGCTATCGCTAGAGTGATAGGTGGACGAAAAATGTACCTAAGATGCAACGAATTTTATTGCAAATGTAAATTCCGACTGGGCTATCAATCGATATGGCCCCTTAAATTATTTAAAGACCTATTACCTACAATACGTTTAGTTTTATCTTTACTGCTTGATAATCCGGCACTTCATATCTTAGGCCTCAGAGGTTGGACATCAGATTTCAGGATGACACACTAAAACTGAATGCGCTTCTTTCTTTCTGCTGCGACGATGAGGCTAACCGAACGATCGATACGATACCCCACGATCCATCCTGCCAGATGATCGATGATGAGTCTCGCAATTTTAGTGCCTTAGCTCTGTGAGACTTTGTTTATGTTAATTGGATTCTTATTTTTTGTTTTTCTTCTTTTTTGAAATTACTCTTTCCTCATCTCTCGTCTATTTATTGACAGAATAGCCATAAAGAATTTTGATTAAAAAATTTAAGATCATCTTCGATTTTGAGAAGATTCTTCAACCTCATCGTGTCCGGGTTTTTTATCGTTTTGAAATTTGTTTATGCAAACAATGAGACATTAAGAATGGTCATCATAACATGGGCATTGGGTTTATTAATTGTTTTTTCCCTCTTCAGTAGTTAATATGGTTTATGATTCAGAATTATGGTTAACCTGTTGATTATAAAAATAGATATACATACACCATAAGCTTGATTTTAGGTTGCAAGTGATTTGTTTGATTTACGATAGATTACTAAGCGGTTTCTGATGTTTTTGTTTTGGTTGATGACTTCGAGTATAGGAATTAAATTGAAATTTGAAAAGTTGCATTCCAAATTATGTAGTGAAGAATATTTTTATTTTTTTGTGTTTGTGTTCGGTCACCGGTAGTTTATAAGAAAGCAAAATATATTCAGAGGGGGAAAAGTGCCGCTCTTACGGATAACTATGAAAGTAGCAATAATTGATTCGCAGATTTAATGATAACATAATTTAAATCCAGGTATTAAACAATAAACTAAGCACAATACAACACCTTTTTCCTGTTTTCTTAAAATTGCAAAGAATTTGTTCACTTAACAATGGATTTTTGCTGAATCAATGAAATGTTTTCATTTGTCAACGAATAACCTATTATCTCTTTAATGATATTTTTTTACGTCATATAAAAAAGATTCGATTATTAATGATTTATTCGTCGAGGGAACAAATTTATTCGTTAAATCAATAAACTTGATGAATGATGGTCTTTGTTAGATAAATGATTTTTTTTTTGATGAATTAACGAAAAGTCAGTTATATGTAAGTTAATTGATGTAAAAAATTTCGCAGTTTGACGAAGAGTACTTTTTTCTATGAAAATAAAAAATATATCAAAAATAAAACACTTTCTATCTCTCTTTCACTTCATAAGACAAAATAAAACACCATTTTGACACGTGCCATGTTGTCAAAATAAAAATCTTCTGGGCAGTGGAAACACTACATGGATTTATTCAATTTTAATTTATAAGACTTAGATTAAGTTGAAGAAGTAAGATTAAACAAAATAAAGTGGTATATAGATATTTAAATTTGTACACTATTTTCTTCTACAAAACTATGTATACCTTTTTTCAGTATCTTTTGAACTTTCCTATAGAAGAAAATTATTCCCTCTTGCGGAACAAATGTACTTCAGGGAAAATTTGACAAAATGTTTACCTCCCAATTGTAACATAATGGGCCATGAATGTCACTACAATTTACCACACCCATATGAATAGGATCAATTAGTTTCTGGTCAGGTCATCCTCATCCCAGCTATGATGCTATACTATCACCTCTAGGGACTCTATGACCATTCATTTTATGTATACGAAAAAAAAAATGAATAAATGTCTACAAATTTTGCGGTCAAAGCAAACAAAACGCAAACAAGATGCTCATGTTTGCTAATACTCGGCATGAGGTCCTTCCCCTTATTTTCAATTTCAAAAGAACAATACAATTGATCTTAACAAAAGGCTGTAAATTCGTATAGGCAACTATGTATTTATGTATTCGACTTTTAAATATAACCGAACTTCGTTAGTCGTTAGGTTTGACGAATGTGCCGACAAAGGAATTTGTATTGACTTCTGAGCGAATCTTTTTGATACAAATTTCTGTTTTAAACATTTTTGGTTAGACAAAATTAATTTCGAAGAATAGAAAGATGCATTATTTGGTAAATGTAAAAGAAATCTGAAGGGGAAAGGAAGTAGCACTTATTTTGATATTTTTCAATCATTTATTGATTCAAGGTCAAGGTATACATCAGATATGGGAAGGAAGTGATTTTGTCTTTGGTGAACAATAATCTAGGTTTTGAAAGAAACTTTAAAAATGACTGCGCTAGGGTTCCCATTTTAAAAACAAACAAAAATATATATTTAACGAGTTGAGAAGGATCACAAGGGACACGGGATCATATTCCCATCCTTTATTGAGTACACTGTTGCTTGCTATCCAGAGCACGCTCTATGGCATACATGTAACTATATTGATCTTACTTTTCATCTAGAACATTGGGCGAGTATTCCAAGATTCTCTTGGATGAAACATTCGTCGGCGTCTTTTGACTTTTTGGACTAAATGCATAATTTGGTGCACCTCATAGAGTTTGGGGTTGTATTTTCACCTCTATTCGAGATTTCGAGATCACATGAGAGATGGGAGTGCATTTATCTTTCCCTAACCCTGGACAATGTAGTAGCCCGTAGCGTAATGGTTAGTGCGTTCGACTGTCACGCTGGAGGTCTGGAATCACTTCCCAGCCTCGTCCACCTAAAAACTAAAAAGTTTTTTTTCAGGGCTACTGCCTCTTGCGAGGAATTGACAAATCCTCCAAGAGTATCACTTGTCACGAATAAGTGCTTCTCGTCTAGCCGTTCGGATTCGGCATAAAATTGTAGGTCCCTTCCATTCCTGTCGAAAGACGCACACAGGAATGGTTGCGAGTTGTTAGTCATTAGGCCCTGGTTCTTCATGAGCCGTTTTGCCACCCGATTTATTTATTTTATTTTTTTACCCTGCACAATGTGCATGTTTGTAATATTTCGGCGGAGTTTTTGTATCTTCTATTGTCATGTAAAACAGCTGGATCAGTTTTCCCGGGATCAAAGATTCGGAAACACTGACATATGGAGCTCCATGGATATACCTATAGAATGATGGTTTTCGTATTGAAATTCGTTTGTCTTTTCCTAACTTTGCCTGTGTGAAGATTTGAACCATGGTCGATTTGCCGAATGCCGGGCCAGAAGTCACAGTTGTACTTGCCGACTTAAATGTTGAACAATTGTTTTTGCGTCTGTGTTCGTGATTTAATGCATGCACCCGGAGCTCATATACCTACGTATTTGAAGAGCTCTGCTGATGCTAATCCGTTGGAAACTTGTTGTGTTTAAGTTTTCTTATAGCTTTGTCTACGTCTTACAGATTTTTCTTCACCAATTGCTATCAGCACTTTAAAATCCTGATAAATTCCATAACCACACACGTATTTCGGTGGCAATAGTTTAATTTTACTGTTTTAAAAGGCCAGCGTTACGGTTTTAAGACCTAGAAGTTTTGTTTGGATTGTAATAATCTTCAACTGGAAGCAGTGTACGCTATCTTCTCTCTTCTTTCTTTTTTCTTCTTTCTTCTTTCTTTTAGCATATATTTTCTTCTGCTCCCATCTCACGGGACATGGCTAGGAACAGTTTATCGCTCATAATGCTCCAGTAGTACATTCTTTTTCTATAATACTACAGTATAGCACAGAAAAGATACATTTTTTTGGCTGTAACTTTTGACTTCGGTATCGCATCATCTTCAAAAATATATCAAAATGTTGGAAATCCTGATTTGTAAAGTAATTCACGTAAGTTTTCTCGGGAACGTCAAAAATGTCAAATGTCAAAAATTGCTAAAAAAAAAATAAAAATAAAACGACATAACCTTAAAAATATTGCCCGCACCGTAAAAATTTATGTTTAAACGAAAGATGGTTTAACTGCCTACAACCTTGGCCTTACAGTTTTTCCTTTAAGATCAAAAGTTTCGGAGATATAGGTCCGTTCGCATTTTCCAAAATGGTGGGTTTTGCCAGGGTCTTGGCGTCCCGAATACCCGAATAGCTTTTCTAATAGACCTCTGTCATTTATAAAGAAATCAGCTTACCAATGTTTCATTCTACGAAACATTTATTTTATTGTACTTTATCGGTTCCGTTTATTTTACAGCTAATTCTCCAACAGCTCTAACTTTGGACTGGAATATCGCATCATCTTCAAAAATATATGAAAATTTGTTAAACTTTGTGGTCTACAATTTGTATCATGAGAATAATTTACGTAAATTTCTTACGAAATGAGAAAAATGTGAAAAAGAATACAAAAAAAAATAAAACGACATATATTGTCGTAATATTGTCCACGCAGCAAAAAGTTTTGATGACAATTAAAAGATAATTTTATTTCCAATAAATTTGATTATAACAACTTTTCACTTCAAAACTATAGTTTCGGAGATATGGATCATTTCGCGTTTTCCAAAATGGCGGATTTCCCAAGGGGGATAGCGTCTCGAAGAACTGGACATGAGTTTATCTAAAAGCCCCCTTTCAGGTATAACAAATTCAGCCGTTCTATATTTCGTTCCAAAAAACGATTTATTGCTAATTTTCCTTAAAGAAGTTTATTCTCCTTTTGAGAATACTATACATGAAGGATTTTCTTTCCGGAGAACTGTTACTTAGAGCCAGAGTCAAAAGGAATTGTACAGTCACCTCATCTTCTTCTTATATGTTATTGTGTGGTGTATGAAGCTTAAAAGAAAAACAAGGAAAAGATTTATACACAACTATTTCCTCATCAAATGCTAAAAAAAAAAAACATGATACTGCAAAATTCCAAACGTTTCGCTTCTGACCAAGCAGATGTATACTTCATCATAACTACTTAAAAGTGCTTCCATGCAGTTTATGTTATACCTTAACAAAACCTGTCTCGATAATGTACTCTACACTCTTCAATTTAACCAGTTCTATTTACGGTCCAGCTTCATCCAATTCCCTATGACATTGTCTTTAACATTTTAACCCGATAAGTTTCCATTGCACAAAACGCATCATGTACGCGTTCCAACAAAACTATCCTCACCAAGATCGACCATCATCATCGGCAATGTAACAAGTAGATATATAACGAATCTTCATCATAAGCACCAAACTAAGCCACCTGAAGAGACAACCCAGCTTCGAAGCTGTGCTTAACTATACCTAGAGCTGCAATAATGCACCCAAGAGATATAAAATTCAAATTGAGCGAAAGAAGTGGTTGAGATACGATGCGAGGCATCAATTCGAGGGCACACTTAGCAGTCATAGTCGCCTCCTTAAGTGGGGGATCTTGAACACACTGCTCCATGTCTTCGTCGTCGTGGGTTTGGATAAAACGAACGTGCAGGGCAGAGCGCATGTTCTTTGGAGCACCACAGAGTGACTGTAGTGAGTAGGTACCTACTTCTTGTTTATGGAATTATCATCCTCATCTGGATGGCATTAACAGTACTTACAGAGTGTAATGACGCCTAGTGTCGTTTCATTTTTGACATGAAGCTTACTCACTTGCATTGAGCGTTGCGTTGCGTCTGCGCGTGATGTGCAAGAAGTAGTTGTTCTTCTTTTTTGCTCTATGGCTTTGATATCAGCAATTACTGTCATAGTTGGCCTAACAATGCCTGACGGCTGTTGACAGATCACACAGTTGCGTGGGATTGAACATTTAGCATTATAAACATACAATATTGCTTCCTTTGAGTTGTAAAGAGGTTTTGAGAAATTGCTAAGGTGAGGTAGGTCAGGAAACAGAGACAAACACAAAAACGAAATTTTGAAAAAGGTCAGACAGATGATTTATTTTTTTGAATGGAAGGTATCCTCTATAATAGAAACTTGAGAAGTATCGTAGGTATGGGAAATAGGATACCAAAAGCAAGTGATCCCATCTAGTCTGATTTTTGTTTTTTTTGTAAGCTTAACTTATAGAAAAACAAATGTATGTGTAAAGTATCAACTGCCATAGGAACTAAGGCTTATAAAAAGGATTTTATTTTAATTTAAGTGTTAGCCCCATAGTTGTCTTTGGCCTTCAGTGAATTGAAATTAAGATGGAGTAATTTTAACCTCAAATGAGTAATTTTGAAAATGTAAAAGCTGCGGAAATAACTAAAAAAAGTTTTATAAACATAACTTCTTTATCATATAGGTAGGAAGGTAGAAATGTTGGCCACGGGCAGCCCAGCCCGTAGCCCAATTAGCGTGAAATTGCGCCATTCTGATACTATAACTCGTAAGAACCTGTGAATGGAATTATTATTCGGACACTGTCCACCATGAACCAACAACCCAGTTCGCTAGCTTGCGATCATTTAGGAATCAAACGTTATAAGTTGTGCAGAAATCACCAATGGTCGTACTAGAGAGATTTCATCGCGTTGAGAAAAGAGATCAAGTCTTTGATCTTCATTTCCGAAAGTTCGTCAATTATTTCGTCAAAATGCCGTTCCGAATGATTGTTCTCTAGCTTTGGCCAGAGCAGGGCAGGGAAATGAATTACTGTTTGCTTTTCGTGCAGATCCCCACAGCAGCGGCAGTGAGTCTTGTGAAGGAAGCCGAGCTTATGCATGCCCTCCTTTTGGCCAGTTCCCACTACAGGTTGCAACGAACCTTGCTATGTCTTGCCTGGGTCTGTGCACAAGATCAGTTTGTTATAGTTCGTCCACATACTTACTTTTACTTACTTTAGATGGCGCTCACAGTCTAGGGTGGACTACGGCCTTAACCAGGTCCATATCTTCATAATGTAGTTAGCCAAACTGTTCCGCTTGCGGTTTGATTCAGTGAGAAAAATTGAGAGAATATTGCCCTTCAAGCCTTCAACTACAAGCGGAATGTTGACTCTTTCCGCTTGTGAGTTATTAAGGGCTGGGCCAGCTATTTAGCCCGTTCATTCCCTTCAATGCCACTGTGACCCGGAACTCAAAGAAGAGTGACAACGAGGTTAATGTTCAGACTCGCAAGCTTATCCCTGCATTGCTCGACCAATTTGGATGACGTACCCGAATCAATGGCTTTAACAGCCGCCTGACTGTATGTCTGATTGCCACTAATTAATTTTGAAAGACCACAAGTACAAGTGCTAATATTACTTTTTAGAAGTGTTACCACGATAGCAACACTTGCAGAAGGAAGGTATTAGGGTCGCCTACTTTATAAGTATAAAAATCCACATAAATTGGCCTATAAATCGAGAGCTAGATATCGGATGATTACCCCTAGTGTCGAATAGGGCCAGACACAGACAGTCAATGTCTAGCTACATTCTAGTTGTTCGTTACGAGAGCAAATAAGTGAGATTAAGTCGTTCATTTTATTTTGTAGATAGCTCTTGATACCCGTATTTCTCAGTTGTTATCGGAAAAACACAGCTTCTCGTGTACCTAACACCATACGGCCGGTACCCAGGATCCCGCTCCTATTCGCTTACCCGATATCCCGGGTACCAGACACATTATACCGGTACCCAGTTAGTTCCCAGTATATAGGGGTGGCATTTTTAGTTTTAGTATTTTACTGAAATTTAAACCTAACCATAACCTTAACAAAACAATGAATTGGGAAACATAAAATATGTACACAAATAAAATAACTTTCTTCAAAGGCAAATAAATTCATTAATAAATTAATTTGTGACTCAAAACAAATAAAAACCAATACTGGCTCGTTTTGCAGGCACCTAACCGGGTACCTGATTAGTTACCAAAAAAAAAAACCGGTACTTAACGTACCGGTCGCTCTAAACTGTACACTTAGCTTAGGCAACAAAACAAGCGAAGTTCTAATTTGAAATTTAATATAATTTGGGTATCAGGTATAGAAATCAACGAGCAGATAATATGGTAATATAAGGACTTCGCCTTCATGAGTTTGGTTTTTCCTCCGTTAGAAAATAGCCATGTTTTCATTGCTAAAAACAACCGAGTCAAAATGGTTAAAGCTACTGGATTGAAAATACCACAGACCACACTGAACGGTTTAAATCTACCTAGTGAATCTATTTAGTGAATTGGTTAAAATTAACCAATTAAGGGCCAGTTTCACAGTAACAGTAGATAACAGTAGTGGCAGTTAAGTGCGAAATATAGGATACAAAATCCCAATTTTCGCAGTGCACACTAACTTGAATAAGGTGCACTTAAGTATCCCGTGTTGGGCACTTAAGTGTCACTACATAGTTAATATACCTATACAAACTATTTAATCTTTTTCTGAAATCCCACAAGCACTCGGTTAAAAAAAAAAAAAAAAAACAACTTAGGAGCGTGCATATACTATATACGAATTGCATTATATTGTCAATGAGGCGTGAAAATTGAAAGTATCGTATACAAATATCTAATACCCTACCTCATATTCAATAGATACCTAATTTTATTTTGAACCAAAAAGAAGAAAGAAAGAATTAAAAACAACGAAGTATGTGTATAATGGTGCTCATAGTTAACAAACTAGTTATTGAAACATCAAACTAAAAGAGCATGTAGTTTTGCCCACTTGTACGTACCATGCCTACATAAAAAAGACTTTGATTTCTGTCATATTCTTATCATTTTAAGTCTTTTCAAACTTACTAACTAGCCCATAATTTTCAAAAGAAATCAAATGGCTGAAACTATACCTAAAGAGATCTTGTTTGAAATTCTTGTTTGTAGTTTTAATAAATTTTCCTTAAAAGTCAATTTTAATAGCACTGATAAAATTTAAACAAACCACACCTTCGCTTCGTCATGCCAGCGATGATCACTAATCATAATCAACAACTTTAAGTGTCACCCATTTTCAAATGCTTCCGTAGAAGATATCTATGGAGAAAATACCATCAAGTTTAAAGAAAAACAAAAACAAATAATTTCCCTTCTTTCAATTACAAAAGCGTTTTACTTTTGATTGTTTTTTTTTTTTCCAAAGAGGATTGCCACATTTCAATGAGCTGTAATGGCGCCCATATTAAGAAATATTGCAGTTTGAGTCCAAAGCAAAGTAAAAACGGATGGAGCTCTTAGCTTAAGCTTATCAAATAAATGTTCAGTACTCCATTTTTGTATATATGTTTGTATGTAGTACGAGTCATGATTTTGATGTAAGCTCTTCATTTGAGGGAAGTACAATTTTTAAGCAGTTGCTAATTTCAAATAGTTCATTGTGTTGGTAACTCTGGTTCCCGATAGTGTCCAAAATCCACACACAAAATAGAGTTAAATGTCCAACTTGGTATGCTTTACCATCTATGTAGGACCTGAAGGCCTCTTATCTGAATTTATTACAAATTCCATTACTCATGTTGCCAACGAGAACATCCAACATCACGCGCCACACATGTATATCCTATGTCTCCAGCATGTCCCCATTTAACCCAAAACCAAAAGCTAATGCTAACATAGGCCAACGCGCGAATAGCTAGCTATTCGGGCTATTATCTGCGTTGGTTATTTTTCATCATTGGTGGCAGGGTGCGCATTACAACACGCAGAGCTGCTGCACAGTGGTATAGCGCATGTGCTGCCTGCAGCATGCGATTGCCATCATAGTTCCATAAGGCAAAACAAACAACGGCGGCGGCGGCCGGCGTAGCCTCATCCTGCTGGCTCTTTCTGACGCATGAACGGGAGCAGCAGCAACAGCAGCACCACCAGTGAAGATTAATGGGCGAGCCATACATTAAGGTGACGTAAAACTCCTTGTTTAATGTCACCGCAGTCAAAACGATAAAAACACAAAAGGCAAATCCCTGGGACCCGACAGCATCCGACAACAACACCGACAGCAGCGGTCCAACCGGACAGACGGAAAAGACAAAACTAAAAATAAGTAGAAGTAGAAAGTAACAACACAAAGCGTTAGCAGAAAATTACGAAATGAGCTACCCTTGCAATTCGCCTCCGTGTCCGTTCGTTGGTACGAGTTATTGTTGTCTTCGTCTTCGTCCTCATCCAAGTCCGATTCCGAGTCATCGGCGTCGTTGTTGCTTCCACTTCCAGAGCTGTCGTGTAATATCTGTCAGGTAAAGGTAGAATGTAGATTCCTGTTTTCACAGGTATCGTAATACATGTGTACATTTGGCGAAGTCAGCTTGCTAATATGCCATGTGTCCAATTCCATTTATGTTCGCAGGGTCTTGTCCGCGCATCCACCATCACCAGCAACCAGCAGCATCACCATCATTGGAATAGTAGAAATGATAATGGCAGAATATCGCTTACAATTCGAAGAAGACTAGGAGCAGGAGGGACACTTACACGCTAGAGTTTAGGGATTGGTTCCGCTGGACTGGACTTGGTGGAAACTGTTTACCGAGATGGCGTTCTCTGTATAACTTGCTATAATAACTTTAAACCATATCGAAATCTGAACGAAGGAATTTCGTGTTCCACGCACATATAGAAATTGATCAGTAAAATTTGTTTGAACTTGCATAAGGTCATTCTTACGAAGGACTTAAGGTTATTCAGTCAAACTCGAAACTCAAATTGGGTTTTTCTTTGTGATTTATTTATGTCACAGTTAATTGAGAAATTCTAGAATTTACTGGTAAATTTGAGAATTTTTCAAATATTGGTAAACGTTCGGAATGTTTTGTTTTCATAATTCATTCCGGGCTTTTATGCATTAGTATTAGGTAAGCGGGTACTTGGTACTTTATATCCAAGAAATCTGTTCACATATTGGCGTCTCGAGCATACCCTTCGTCGAGTAACATAGTTAACTGGGCAGGACAGAGAACCCAAAGGGAATTAAAATTCCTGGAGCCTGCGAAGCGGGCCACCAAAAGTACTGCTGTCCAAAAAATCCTTATAACAAAAGTAGTTAAAGACTTATGTTAAGAATCATTTTGGGTTTTTACTATTGTAGCTGGAAATTTCTTAATTTTACCGATGAATTGGAGAACTATTTCATATTTCGAAATTTTAGGTAACTCGATACTTGTCAATATTTAAATCTAATCACAAAGCTTTTTTATATAAACCATGATAATTCAGTCAAACCTTCATTTAACCTTGTTGGATGATCCGAAAACATGTGCTCATGCCCGTAATGGAAGATCTTAAATTTAAATTTATTTCTTTTGCTTGAACTTTAAGAAAAATTTCTCCATAAAATTGATATTTGATTCATATTACCTATTTCCTTATTCCTTTGTATTCACCACAAAAGTCCTATCCACTCTAATAAACTTCATAGTTCTGAACCAATCGGAAGTGCTCCGTATTACTTATATTTATAAATGAAAAATTTCAAATTAAAAATTGTTTCATTTGCTTGCACTTCATGTTCTGCAATACTTCTCCAAATTTCATTATTCTGCGACTATCGGAGGTGCCGCTTTTACTCTTTGTGTGCACCACGAGACCTACCATTGTATGAGATTACAATGTTCTACAATATCGGGAAGTGTTCCAAAATGTTGATGATCTGTAAGTCAGTCAGTATCAGTTATGGTTTTTGGAACTAAGAATTGAAATTTGGAGAGTTGCTTGCGCCAAGTTCTGAAAATTTTAAGATTTTGAATTTACTGGTACTGAAGTTAGAGGTGGATCGCCTGAATTTGATCCTATCAAAAATGTTTGTAGTGCCAGAACTTGGCTGGACACTACCGTGCCCTTTTAATTGATAAAGTTTTCAATCAAGTTCAATACAGTGTGAACAAAAAGGCCAACAATATTTATTCAACAATCTTTTTTTCTGGTTCTAAATGTATAGCTGATTCAGGGGCGTATACAGCTTTAGTTCTTGGGGGGGGGTCATGCAAAAAAAAATAACACAAACTAATATTTGTTAAAAGTCATGTGCCTTATATTTTTTTTTTTTCATATTTTACTGTGCGTAGCTATATAAAATAAAAGCGAAAAAATCATAATTAACTATACTAAAGGGTTTTCCAATAGGGACGGGTTGATTTTGGCAGCTCGTGGCAGCCATATTGTTTCTTTTACTTTCGGTCAAAATATCGTCTTTTAATCATTCACTACAGACAAATCATCATGGTGAGTTACAGCTTCGAGCAACACGTGCAAATGATGTTTTAGAGCAGTTAGAAGTTTATCCCAATTTTGGTCGAAAAATCATCTTTAGCGATGAGGCCCATCTTTGGATGAATGGGTACGTGAGTAAGCAAAATTGCCGGACTTGAGACGACACTAATCCACGCGAGATTTACGAGGTGCCAATGCATCCAAATAAAGTTACTGTTTTGTGTGGATTTTGGGCTGGATGCCTGGAGGCGTCATCGGTCCGTATTTCTTCGAAAATGATGCTGGCCAGGCCATCACCGTCACCGGCGATCGCTAAAGGTCGATGATCACCAACTTCTTGTGGCCTAAATTGGATGATAAGGACACTGAAGATATATGGTTTCGACAGGATGACGCTACGTGCCACACAGCCTAATACACAATCGATATTCTGCACGAGCGGTTTCATGGTGTGGTTATCTCGCGCCGAGGCAACGTGAATTGGCCACCAAGATCGTGTTATTTGACCCCTTTGGACTTTTTCTTGTGGGGCTTTTTTAAGTCGCAGTCTATGCGAATAAGTTGCAAACCACCTCGACCCTCAAAGACAACATAATCGATGCCATCGGTCAAATTCAGCCTGATTTATGCGCCAAAGTCATCGAAAACTACATTTTCACTACGCCAATTTAGGCAATTTCCTTGAAAATATATATTTCGAACTGCCAAAGCCTATTCAAAATGAAATGAGCTACATACCTATACAAAAAAATTAACAAATTAAGACGAAAACACTTTTTTGGTACTTGCAAAATTACCTCATTTTCGGTTCCAAAGAAAATTAAAATAAACAACTGAGTCGAAAGAACCTTCATTAGCTGGACCAGTGAACACGCTATTCATTTTTATTCCTGACTGTTACATTTTTTATTTCGGAGGGCCTCAGCAACAGCATACAGCAATCTCCAGTTGCCTGACCAAAGACAATCAGTTAAGCTAGCTGTGAAAATACTGAGGAAAAAAATTTGTTGGATTCGCTTGATCATTTGTTTTGAATTTTATTCAGAATTTATTTTAATCCTATCAAAGTTTTTATTTCAGCGAATTGAAGTTGCAGGAAAAATTAGTAAAATATCAAAGCTACTGTGCACTGTTTTCTGTTTCTTAATTTTAGTAAATAGATATAAATATTCACTACTGAAAATGAAAACAATAGCTCTGATTTTCAAAAATGACCACTTGTGTAAATTGCTCTTTTTACAATAGTGGAAAAACTAAAATACATTACTTACTTACTTTACTTTTGATGGCGCTCACAGCCCAGTATGGGCTTCGGCCTCAACTAACAAGCCCCTCCAGCCAGCTCTGTCCCTAGCTAGCCGCTTCCAGTTGCGCACACCGAGTGCTTTGATGTCGTCATTCACTTGTTACGGGTTCTTCCTCTGCTGCGTACACCATCGGGGTTGGATTCGAAGACTCGTCGGGCAGGTGCGTTGCTGTCCATACGCTCCACGTGCCCCAGCCATCTCAGCCGCTGTATTTTCAGCTTTTTGACCAGGTCAACGTCGCTGTATAGCCCGTATAGCTCGTCGTTGAATCTTCTCCTCCATACTGCTTCGATACACACCGGACCGAAAATCACACGAAGAATCTTCCTCTCAAAGCACCCTAGCAGATTTGTATCCGAATCTTTCAGTGTCCATGCTTCTGACCCATAAAGAAGGACCGGGATGATTAGGGTTTTGTATAAAGTCTCCTTGGTTCTCTGAGAGAGGGCCTTACTACTTAAATGCCTTCTTAGACCGAAGAAACAGCGGTTGGCAAGAGTAATTCTTCGCTTGATCTCTGCACTGATGTCATTCTGCGATGTAATAGTGGAGTCCAGGTAGACAAAGTCCTTGACAACTCCGAAGTTATATCTGTCCATCGTGATATTTTGCCCGAGTCGACGATGTTGAGATTCCTCTCTCGATGACAGCATATACTTCGACTTGTCCTCATTAACCGCCAATCCCATTCTAGCCGGTTCCGATTCAATGCTCGCAAATGCCCCTGCCACAGCTCGCTTCGTTCTGCCGACAATGTCTATGTCATTTGCATATGCAAGCATTTGAACGGACTTTTGATAGATTGTTCCGCTGGTGTTGACATGTGTGTTGCGTACATTGGCTTCAAGAACGATGTTGAATAGGTTGCATGATAACGTGTCGCCTTGCCTCAATCTTTTCTCAACATCAAAGGAATCGGTGGTGTTCTTACCAATTTTGACGGAGCAGCGAGATTTCTCCATCGTCATCCTGCACAGGCGGACTAGTTTGGCAGGGATGCCGAGACTCGACATGGTTTTGTATAATTCGTCCTTTTTCACGCTATCATACGCGACTTTAAAATCGATAAAAAGGTGGTGTGTATCGATCTGGAAATTCCGGGATTTTTCTAAAATCTGTCGGAGTGTGAACAGTTGATCGACGGTTGACTTGCCCGGCCTAAAACCGCACTGATAGGGGCCGATCAGATCGTTGACAAAATGTTTTAAGCGGTCACACAGGATGGCCGACAAGATTTTATAAGCGACGTTTAGGAGACTAATTCCTCTGTAGTTGGTACATCTCCCTTTTTATGGATGGGGCACACTATACCGAGGTTCCATTCATCGGGCATACTTTCCTCCGACCAAATTTTGCAGATGAGCTGGTGTATGCTCCTAGCCAATTTATCTCCCGCTGATGAAAATACATTACATATTCGTATTATAATTGAATACAAAGATTCTTTTTCGTTGCGTTTCAAGAATAGTGTGAACAAAGTTCACGAGTGATTTCGATATGCCTCTGATTTGGAAAAAATGTATGTCACTAAGACTGCCACCGATGGAAAAGTGAAGGCACCTTCCAAAATAAATATGTACATCAAATATACCTAATCTTTCTTACCAGTAAGACTAATTCCTCTGTAGTTGGTACATTTCAGAACATCTCCCTTTTTATGGATGGGGCACACTATACCGAGGTTCCATTCATCGGGCAAATATACCTAATCTTTCTTACCAGTAAGCCTTTCTGATAAAAACAATGGGCAAAATTGTTAAATTCTACGAGCCTAGTCGCTTTTCGTCAATAATTCCATCCGACTGGTTAAACGGTTCACCGCAAGGAGTTCCAAAAAATCTCCTTTTCCATAGCTATTGGCTTTTGCATTATGGGATTCATAGGTTACTTTGTAAAAGTAATCCACATCCAAATCAGTAACAATATTGTTCGATCGTAAATATTGAATAAGTGCAAACAAAATCCTTTCGTAATAGGTTTTCATCATAGTTTTATATATTTATGTCTTTTATCGTTAACATCAATATTTGTTGGTTAGAATAACTATAAATCGAAAGTTATCACTTTTTTGCTTTTAAAAATAATTTGTCATACAGAAATCAAACAATTTCTGTTTGTGTTCTATAATGTGTTTAAAGATTTTATTTTCAGAAAAAAAAATGTTCTTTTTTTGAAAATCCTATTAGTTTTTACTTTACTGAGTGAAAATTTGGTAACAACTCTGCTCTGTTTGGTTTAACAGGTTTTGGCTGTCATCTCAAAACGGAAACTAGCCTATAAATATATTTTAAGTTTTGAATGTATTATCATATGAGAAGTTTGTTGTTGTGTTAAATTTCTTATTGAATTGAAGTTACCAACATTCAAATTCTCTATTGAATTCTAAATTAACAATCAAAAATCCTACTAGCTTTCTAAGTAACCAACTTTCATTTTTTTTTTCTATGTGGTTACTAAATAATTATTTCAGATCAACAAAATAATCTTGAGTTCTCGGGGGGGGACATGACCCCGTGACCCCCCCCCTGTATACGCCGTTGAGCTGATTATTGATTATTTTATTAAGAATCCAAGTCCACCAAGAAACTCCACATGATACTTATCATTTGTATGTTTGTGTTTGTGGATATTTTCGTGTACCACCTTTATAAATGGACCATTCGATTGCTTTACAGGATTTAACTTAACTCGATGCGCTGGCTGTCCCACCAGCAGCATCAGCATCCCAGCCAAATGCCAAACTGTATATATTCAGATTCACGAAGCAAACATTTTCCCACATTAAATTCTTGTCCAGATCGTCATAGTGGGGATCTGGTGGTTGTGGTGGTGTTTATATCGGTATACAGCGTGCAATCACGGGGAGCGCAGGAGGTTGATGCCACAAGGAAGGCGAAGGAAAAGAAAACATTCCCAGAGACATCATGGTTCTGATGGTGGACAAGTGTGAAAGGAGGATATACCAACTCTTGGTAAACCAAATTTCAAACTCAGAACAAACAAACGAGTTTCATCAACGAGATAGTGGGATATAGTTTATGCAATTCCATATAGCTATATAGATATTTACAATCCAGTGCTGAATTTTTCATAAGACAAAGTGTTAACTTGTCTAAGGCACTGTGATGTATTTAAGTTGCATAATGAGGCGATACAATCTAGAGTGGGCAAGGGTTTCAAACAACAATATTATTCCAGTTATCTCGGTCCCTATCTAGCCCAGTCGAATTAAACAAAAATAAGTGCTGAAATTACAAAAACTAAATAGCGGATTTTTTTCTTTTAATCGTTAGAGGGGTTCATAAAGAGTGTTCAGTACGGTTTTCGACCGCCTAGCTCTTTTGCGTTAGCCGCCATTTTGAATTGTCGGAAAATCGGTTTTTGTTAAATAACTTGTTTATTTTCAATTTTTCACTAAAAATGCTTAAAATTTAATTATCTACTACTTTGGTGAAAACAATTTTTTGTCTAAGATTGATAGTTTTCGATATAATCCGGAAATTGTGATTCCGATCGGTTATTTATAGGTTATCCACAATAAAGAATATTTTTGTATAAAAACAAAAGGATAAAGTATTTTTTTATTTTCAATAATTAAAGGGGCCGTAAGGAGTCTAAATAAAAAAAATCGACCTCCTATCTCTTCAACTTTGGCCGCCATATTGAATTTGAAGCAAGTTGGTTTTGGTTAAACAAATATCATTTACGAACTAGCTTTTTGTGACTTATGCGTAATTACTCTTGATTAAAATTTATTATTTTCGACTTCAGTTGAAAATCAAGTTATCGGAACTTAGACTAGAACTCTTTTCCACACCACCGCTTGGGTAGAGGTTCAGGAGATGGACCTGCACTTTCTTCAAAATGTTCGTTAAAATTAGTACGGCTCATGTCATAGGTTGATTCCATAAGGGAGTTGTCATCATCACAAATATTATCAATATCATCGAGTAGGTCTTGAATTTCGGTTATGTTTTCACAAGTCTTTCCACTGCAGTTTTGGCATAAATCGGAACATTTCAGCCCGGATTTTGGGCATCCACACATTTTCCCACCATTTTTCCTTACATTCCACACACATTCCACCTTAAACGAAAATTAAGAACTAAGTGTAGGTAGGGTTACCATTTCAGAAAATGACAAAGGGGGGATTTTGACTTTTTTTTTGCGTGACACCTGGGTTTCAGGGGGGACAAAATTTCAAAATCTTCTACTTTTAATTTAAGAAATAGATACAAAACCAACTTGATTTTTTTATAAAAATAATAATTCTTTTTAACGATGGTTCATTATATATGTGGATGTGCCTACTGTTAATTCCACTAGTCCGTACGCCGGGAAAACGATGTGCCAATACCATATCATGCCAACATCTTCTCTTAATCCTTTTCCTTGGTAGCGTTGATATATCATTCGATAGTCAAAAAACCATCAGCTAGACAACATCACACACGACCAGAAAGAAGAGCAATTACGATCACGCAATGGTTACGATATCCACAGTTTTCGGGGTCGTTAAAAATGGTATCACATAATACTGTTTAGACTCCATTTTCCAATATATGGTGGCCAACGGAAGACTATCGAGCCACAACAAAAAAAAACAAAATTGTATAAAAATTCGTGGTGGTACAAAGTGGTGTTAACATTTTATTTTCGTGGAACTAACGTTACTCAAATAACACAGAAAATTGCTTACACTCCTTTCTCCAATGTGATGCCCAACCGTCTTATCTACTGAAAGTTCAGCCAAAATTTCGTAATATTTCATTACTGGCTGACTGTCAGATACAAATGACACTTTATGCAACCCTGACACGCGGTTTATTCCATAGGCTATCATCAAAAATATGTGTGAAAAGGTGTTGTGGAGTTTTGTTAACGGTTCTGTTTAGTGCAGTCAAAGCATAACTCCTCTAAAAAAAACCTCTGAAATAAAAAAGTTCTTATAAAAAATAAAACCAATGAGCATAAAGGAATATTGTTTTTGTCATATGTCATATATGCGGACTCGTTCATTTCTGACCCTGACCCCGGGCCTGGACAATTCAAGTGGTTTTGGTTTGCATGCTGTTCATACAAACCTGCAGAATATACGATGGAAAAAGGGTACCACAAAATCATTTTGGATGAATCCCAAGTCCCGCGAGTACTTGCGATAGTGGTATATTAACATCGAAGCTGCCACATATAACCTCAATGCTCATCCATTTGGTCTCTCCATATCTACCGTGTCGCAAATTGCATTCAATGTTTAGTTGAGTGATTGGTTGTCTTTCTTTTATTTTAAACAAAACTTAATGGCAGGATTCAGAATTGTAAATAATATGCACGAATTGAATGCAACATCCTTATAGATATGTGAAATAAGTTAAAATTAAATTAATATTTATTAATGTGGTTGTGCTAGTAAAGAAAAACTTATAATATTGCAAAACACTTGATTTTTTTTCGTCCATTCGTTAAATTTAACGCTTGGCCACCATATTGCATTTTATTTCCAATTTGTTTTATACTTACAATATCTCTATTGTTAAGCAGCATCCACACTATGTTGATTTATGTAAACCTATCAACAGTACTGATCAGCAATGTTGAGTTGAGTTGGACCTGCAAATTAACTGAATCAATCACCTTTTGTTGACCCGAACGTAACCCGATTCAAATGGTTAGAAATCAGCAACGTTGATCAACACATTTCATTTGTATCGCATGTGCTGTCTGCGGCCAATATAGGTATTTTGATTTGTGTGATTAGATACTGGTTTTTTAACGTTTGTGTTCTTATTTTTATTGCTATTTAAAATGAAATGTACGTCAAAAATTGAGTACGTAAATGAGTGTTTCTGTGGCTGTACCCCTTGAGCTTGAGACATGCCCAACATCACAGTAACAAGACAATCTAACTTGAATAGCCATTGCATGTTAGGGTGTGTCACTTTTGTATGAGAGCAAAAAAATATTCTAATTTTCAAATGTAATAATGCTCAAAAGTTTTATTAGGGTATCAGGTTTACGAATATGTAATAAAAAAAAACTAAATTTGCAGTTAATTTTCCTTTATTCCTTAGGTATGCTTAAAAAACTTAGCTAGACAAACTTATATAGATAATTCATAAAAAAAAAACATAATTTTTTAATTTATTAAAATTAATAACGCATGTAAAAAAATAGATAAGTTGAAAAAAAGTTAACAGCAATAAATATAAAAAAAACGTTATAATCCAAAGTTTTTTTATTCATATATTTTTTCGATTAAATTCTTAAATCATTTTTTTGAATTAAATTTGGGCATTATTTTCCTAGACTTTAATATTGCAACAATAAATCCTTCCCAGCTACTGAAAGCGCTGCTTCATCGTCAGTTTCACCCCCCTTTCAACTGATCGCGTGTGACATGGAAACTTACTAAAGTCAAATTTATTTTATTTACATTTACGTCATTGGTTTATGGCCAGTTTGTTCACAGTGGGTTAAATTTAGTATGTAACTTTCATAGGCTTTAATTAAGTTACGCTAATCAACAAAAATTGGCTGATTAGATTAGTGAAATCCATGATTAGCAACTCATACTTTGAATACTTTGAAAATTTAAGTAAAACACATTTGAGGATTTCCCAGATCCACTAATCATGGATTAAAGGTAATCAGCTGTGAACAAACTGGCCCTTAGGTTGTGTCAAAGTGCTTAACTATGGAGTTTTCAAATGTTATAGCTTTCATTAAAATTAAATTTACAAATTTATATTTTAGTTAATATCTGTGGCTCGCTCAAAATATATAGTTAGGGCGTTAAGGCCATATTTTAGGTCAAACCTTGAACTTCATTCTGACGGAAAGACCTTTGGTACACTGATAGTCAACATTCTAAGTTTACTTTTAAGAAGTGTTGCCACGGTGGCAACACTGGCAGACTGGAAATATAAGGGTTGCCTTTTGACCATGTTTTAACACGAAATTTCACATAAATTAGCCTATAAATCGGGAACCAGACATCGGTTGATGTCGTGGAATGTCTCGTTGGATTTAAAATTCTTGAAGCCATAGGAATATGTTTATTTTTTGACCCCTCCCCCACCATTGTAAGCGGGGGGAGCGAAATGCCCTCGGCGAATAAGGGTTTTTATTTATCAGAAAATAATGGTTATAAAATGAATATTCATAAAATTTTAAGATGAGCATCGACGTAGAATTTCATACTCTACAGCATATCCGAATTATATTTTTATCCATGAATTAGTTTTTTGTATAATCGCTTTTAAAATGCGGGGAGGGGAAAGTAGGAGTATATCAAACCACTATTATATTTGTCTTGGTATAATCTAAGCATATGACACAAGACCTTAGGGTAATTTTGAATGCCCAATCTTATGCAATCAAAATAATTTCAATATAATTTCTCTAGGAAAAGTTATAACCTTTGTATAAAATGATGCCTAAATTTTCAGTGAAACGAGCATAACATTACCAAATTTTAATGGTATGGTGATGAAACTTGGCACACATGTCTCATTTGTCGTAAAAAACTAGAATCAAAAGAGTCCATAAAAATATCTGGGCGAAAGGGTGTTTTTTTGAGTGAAAGGGAAAAGTTAATTACTATAACCAGAAAACCCCTCAAGAAACTGATATGTTGAATAAAGTTGGTAGAAATGTTTTATTTCTAGTTAGAACCAAGACTCAAAAGGATCCATGTAAATATATTGGTTCCAGGGGTGTTTTTTTTAGGCGGAAGGAAAATATTGGATATAAAGCCAACATTTTATTTTTATGTAATCGGGGTACAAATATTCAATGTGGTACATGATTTTATGGTATTTTTTAACGCTGAATCTAATTTAAGTACAATTAAGACGATACAATCATCATTAAGAAAGGAATCTTCGTTTTAATGGAACAATTAATGTGTCAAGTTTCATTACCATACCATTGAAATTTGGTATTGTTATGCTCGTTTCACTGAAAATTTAGTCATCATTTCATAAAAAGGTTATAACTTTTTCTAGGGAAATTATATTTAAAATATTTTGATTGCATAAGATTGCCCATTAAAAATTACCCTAAGGTCATGTGCCATATGCTTAGATTATACCAAGACAAATATATAGTGGTTTGATATACTCCCACTTTCCCCTCCCCTATTTTAAAAGCGGTTATACAAAAAACTAATACATGTATAAAAATATATGAGTATGAGATTCTACGTTGATGCTCATCTTAAAATTTTATGAATATTTACTCTATAACCATTATTTCCTGACAAATAATAACCCTTATTTTCCGAGGGTATTTTGCTCCCCCCATTTAACATATTCCTATGGCTTCAAGTATTCTCAATCCAAAGAGATATTCCACAAAATCAACCGATGTCTGGTTCCCAATTTGTAAACTAATTTATGTGAAATTTCGTGTTAAAACATGGTCAGAAGGCAACCCTTATATATCCGGTCTGCCAGTGTTACCGTCGTGGCAACACTTCTTAAAAGTAAATTTAGGATGTGTACCAATGCTCATCCCGTCAGAATGAAGTGCAAGGTTTTGGCTCCCTTACGCCCTAACTAATAGGAAGAAATCCAAGAAATTTGGATTTTTCGACATTTTTGGAATACCTATATGTTGTTTTTAATTCCTTCGTATACGTATCACGAGAAAACTTAAAAATAATTAATATAATTTTCTTGTATCCATACGGAGCAATTTAAACTGCATACATATATTGCAAAAATCTCGAAAGACACAAATTTCTTTGATTTCTTCCTATATTTTGAGCGAGCCAAAGATATTAACTATTTACTAAGTAAGTAATGAAAATTCCGTAGTTGAGCTCTTTGACACACCCTAATACATGTACATGTATTTTTGTGCTTCATTGGTTGTCGCATGAAACTCATCACATGATAGTTTACACTTCAACGTGTACACACTTGCATGTTGATCGACAATCTTAATCAACAATGTTGATCGGTATAAATGTTGTCGCTGCTTTAGTCCTATTTTCTAATTTTTATTGAACAATTTTTCGAATTTGTTAGTATTTAAAAAGTTACAGTTCAACAAAGCTACACAAATTAAAAAAAATAGAGACGCTCATAATTTTTAGTTATAATAACAAATAAAAAATGTATTATGATAACTAATAAACCAAAAACGTGTGAGAGTGAATCGATCATACAGGATTCCTTTTCAAATTTCAAGAAGTTAAAGATCTTCTAAGTTCTTGAAATTCTTTGAAGCAAGGCACCACATTTATTTATAATTTTTAACCATCATGACACACCTATACGGCAAAGGATCATACCTCGAGATAAATTAACCGGATAAACTATTTATTTTCTCAAAAACATGAATTTAATATTAAATTGTACAAAAACACAAAGGACATTAATAGTTAAGTTAAAAAACATATATATAACTTCGTTTGCGTAGAAACCATTGAAATTTTGATTTTATTTTCCGCTAGTGCATACGGCCCTTATAATACTTAAGATACCCAACCACACGATCAGAACGTGAGACCCAAAAGACCACACAAATACAGGCACGCGTTTGCTGACACAATAAAAATTGTTAGTTTGGCGTATTAACCAGCTATCGGGGAGCGATTATCATGCATTTTAAATTGAACAAAAAACCCTGCCAGCAGCCAGCTATCCAGGGCCAGCAACCATCATCAGTAGAAGAGGCGCAGTGCGCAGGAGGCTGTGAAAGAGCAACATGTAAAAAAAAATTCATACGAACGAAGAGCAAACAAAGGGAAAACAACGAATAAAACGAACAACAAGGTTGAAATGAGGCATCTTCTCCCGCAATCCGCGCCTTTTTAGCGGCAAAAGCATATACCCTCCCTCAGCATCATCAATAAAAATGCATTCTTTCCGTTGTGGTTGTTGCTGTTGAGGCACACAGGATAGCTCGGTTCGCTTGAATCGACTTGCTTCGACTCGATGGCAGATTCGAAAGTGCCTCGGTCCATACTCCATAGTTTCTGCAGTCTATATGAAATTGGTATGCGCTCATTTTTGTTCCTCTTGCGTCGTCAGTCGTTTGAACCGCCTTAAGAATCGTCCTCAATTTTCGCTTTGCGGCTTCTTCGGTATGCTTTTCCGTTCATCTCTAATAGTTATACCCATATATACCTTTTATGTTGGCCTTTGTTGATGTTGCTGTTGTGATGTTTGTTGTCATTATGGTGCGCTATCTGAAACACAGCAGAATCAAGCTGCTCACACGGCATTGGAATGAAAGATAAAAATCGTTTGTGTCGGCTGTAATGGAATCTGAGGAAAGAACAGACTTACAAAGATTTTGGTATGTGGCTGGGCGCATGTTTTATTCTGATCCTTCAAGGTAATAATACCCAGCATATTACAGTTAGTCAACTTATCGAATTATTCACAAAAAAAGGAAATAATAAATAAACAATTAAAAAAAAAATTAGAAATACAAATTTAAGTTTGGTTGAAGGTTAAAAGAGTCTCTTCCCAACTATCTTCTGTAAGGGTCTATCAAAGTTATTTCCTAATCAGCAAATTTGACTCTAAAAGGCCTTAGGGTAACACATTTGGCCCACATTGAGAAGCTCGAAAGGCTTTTAAGCAATCATTTACAGATTTATTGGAAGTACTCAATTTATTTCGCTAAGGCCTTTTAGAACAAAACTACATTCAAACATTGCAAATGTAGTAGTGTAGTTTTGTTCAAGTGTTTCGATAGGCACATCTAAAATACCTTATAAAAGGCTTGTCGAGGCCCAGGAGAAGCCTTTTCGAAGCACAATGCAAAACAAAATAAAAATAGATTCTTTATTTCTATTTCTAAATTTGCTCCTTTATTTTCATGCAAGTAATGATTTTCTTCTGAAATTTAATGCACATAAATTATTTATATCTGAAAAAAACACATTACTTACTTGATGGATTTTGCGGGATTTGAACCGAGGATGGTTGGGTTGAGAGTCGAGCACCTTAGGTATTGAGCTAGCCTGGCATATGAATAATGAGTGTCAAATTGGAACCAATTAGCTTCATAAAAACTTCATTGAGACTTCCTGATGAATTGAACTAATTTAAAAAATACAGGTGACCATTCGTCTGTTGCTTGCAAGGGAGTTTTTTTACTTAATGTTATTTTTTTTTTATTTTTAATGTTTGCATGATTACTCATCAGAGAAAACATGGAAGTGGTCACACAAACATACACTTTGTGAAACAACAATTAAAATATATTTAAGTTGCTTTTTCATTGAAATCGATTGTTTTTAAGAACGAAAGGCTTTGATTTGAGAAAAAATATAAAAAACTCTTTTATGCTTCATAAAATATGTACATAATTTTCATTTTGTACACAAACCATTTACTGACAATTTTAATTTGAATTTTTTTTAAAAACACTAGTTAATTGCCAAAATAAAAAAAAAACAATAACGATCATCATTAAGTTTTTTCAACTGAAAGTAGCTATATAGTATAGATATTAAAAAACGTTTAAAATGTAATTAAAAAACTACTGAGTAATGAAAGCTTCATACTAAGATAATTTTTGAAAACATTCGAATTTCTTAACGTGACAATATTTTTTAACGATGAAACAGAAACTATACTATGGTCACCTTGTTTCTGACTAATTCAGCCAGCAGTAGCTTATTTTCGCATCAATACTACTTTCCATGCGAAGTACCAGCTTTTAATGCTTTCATGTTGAGTGTGCAACACTTCGCTAGGACCAAATAATCGGAATTATTACTTCCCGCGCATGCGCCTGAGAGGATGATTAAAATTATGTTTGCATAACCACCTCTTCACAGGTCTTATAGAAACAAATTAGGCTGACATCACTTCGCTGAAGCAAATTCATCGAAATAAATGCTTCTCGCGCATGCGTCTGACAGAGCTCACACAATTATTATGCTTGTATCAGGCTTGTGTTTGATGGGTTATAGAACCAAAATTGGATGTCATGTTTAATCAGAGTTACCACTGCGATCAAATTTAATTCTGAGGGAATCATTTTTATTGGTGGTATCCAGGGTATTATTTTTTTAAAAGAAATTAAAAAAAACAGTCAAACAAGGAATATAAATAAAGTTTATCTGTTTTTGTGAAATCGTGTCTAATAAAAAATAATTAAATAATTTCTATTTGTACTGCAATTCTGAATATAAATTACATAATTATAGTTCCATATAAGAAAAAAATAAATATATTTTTTTTCTTTTAATTTTTTCAAGTGAATTTAAATTGTTTTTTTTTTCCATATTTATCACAATGCAGAAAATAAATGTTTGTTCCGTTTTTGTTTTGCAAAATTTAAAGCTTTAGCTATACTCAATGAAGCGGTTTAATTTAACTTTTCTAACTTTCCTATTTTTATTTTCATAAATAATTTGACCTGTGGTAACCCTCTCTCGGCAGTAGAAACATACATGCGCCGAACAGTACACAAGATAATGCTTTTATCGGGCTTTTCCTCAGGGGCCTTACACAAACAAAATAAATTGACATAATTCCACTAACAATTATGCTTCCATTAGACTTTTGTACACATAATAGCTTGTTTCAGGCCTTTGTAAGCTGGCCCTTCCAGAGCTCTTGGCAGTGCTAATGAAAGCCTTTTCTTTGCTTTTATTTCACATGCCTCTCAAAACTAATTTCTGGGAAGCCTTACGAAAACTATAACAAAATTGTAAATATTCAGGCTTGCAGAAAATTAAAGATTCTGCTTGTAATAGGTTTGTAGGAAGCTGTTTTCAGAAATATAGCTTTGCCTTGAAGAAATAATAACTTATAGAAATTCAGAAAATGAACCTTAAAGAGGAAAAATTGTTAGTTGGGTAGACAGATAAATACGTTAAATTCCATCCGTTTTAAAACCTGATTGACGAGCCCTCATTAGCTTGACAAAAGTCATTTTCACAGCCTATGGCGTCGAGATTTTAAAACTGTTTTGGCCAGAAGTACATATCGTCGCTCTAAAAGAAAACCGGCATAACTCAAAAAACTTGATTCTTCAGAAAATGAGTTTAAAGTTTTTTAGTCATATGATTTTTCATTGTTTTATTTTTTTTTATATAACATTAGGTTAGCTACTTCAATATTTTATTTATTGGAATTCAACAAAATAAATTAAAAAATGTATGAAAAAAGGTACAAAAATAAAAGATTTCCCAAACCCTCCTCTCCTAATTAAATAATTTTTCCGGAAAAAAATTATATTATTCACATAAGCTTTTTTTTATTTTGGAGTTAGTTCAACACTACGTTGGCAAAAAGAAATAATGGCATTACTTGAATTAACATATTGAAGTAAAATTTATTTGATAATTTATTAGTCAAAAATATAATAAAGAAAAACGGCATAAGTTTGAATAGTGCCATTCCAAAACACAGTTTTTTTTAAACTTATCAGAAAAAGTGTAACATTTTGTTTTAAAACATAAAATAAGTTATAAAACTGTACTTACTTTATTGCGTAAACTGGCCCAACACAAAATAGTTCTTTTTTCGCTGAAATTTAACTGTGGCACAACACGAATTATGCCACTTTTTCACATAAAAAACACTTCCGTTCACCTTAAAAAAATTGCAGAAACTAAATTATGTCATTGTTCATCATAGAAAAACAATAAAAACGAAAGATGTGCCAATTGGACCAAAGTCCAGCTAGCGGGATTCCGAAGTGCTACAGTAATGGCAGTTTGACAGAAAGATAGAGAATTTTTTTTAGTGGATTGGCATCATTAACTCAAAGATCGTGTTTTTAGAGTTATGCCGGTTTTCTTAAACAGCGACGATATTATGTACATACATAGGTATGTATTTAGAATATTGGATATTTAGATTGATTGACAAAAACGTGGTCAAAGACGCTCTAAGACCACGGGGTGTGACAATGTTTTTTTTTCCAAACTGACATTTTAATAGTCTTACACGGCATCGGAATGAAAGATAAAAATTGTTTGTGTGGGCTGTAATGGAATCTGAGGAAAGAACAGACTTACAAAGATTTTGGCATGTTTTATTGTGATCCTTCAAGGTAATAATACCCAGCATATTACAGTTAGTCAACTTGTCGAATTATTCACAAAAAATAGGAAAAAATAAATAAACAATTAAAAAAAAAATTAGAAATACAAATTTAGGTTTGGTTGAAGGTTAAGAGAGTCTCTTAGACAGATAAATACGTAAAATTCCATCCGTTTTAAAACCTGATTGACAAGCCCTCATTAGCTTGACAAAAGTCATTTTCACAGCCTATGGCGTCAAGATTTTTAAAACTGTTTTGGCTAGAAGTACATATTATGTACATACATATGTATGTATTTAGAATATTAGATATTTAGATTTATTGCAAAAACGTGGTCAAAGGCGCTCTAAGACCACAGGGTGTGTCAATGTTTTTTTTCCAAACTGACATTTTAATAGTCTTACAGTTCAATTTCAACTGACATTTAACGCATTATTTAGCACGAATTTATTCACAGTTCATCAAATCAAATTTAAACTCAAATTTTAAAAAGGGAACATTTTCAAACATTCGAGAGTATTGGGGTTTAGTGATTTTACTCACATCCATAGATGATCTCGCACTAAAAAACCGTGCTTTAGCACTGATCGAGCATGCATATCAGTTGCGTAGGAGGGGAAGTATTAGGGAAAGGAGAGCAATCCCATCTATAAGTCTACAATTTAAAAGGAATTAAACAAATTCGGCATTATTGCAGTATAGGGCTCAGGTATTATTAACAAAAAATAATCTGATAAAACTTTAAAAAAAAAATTACCTTAAGATCAGTATAATTCTTGTGAATTTTTACTTGCGATATATGGGTACTATATGGCAAGTTATGCATTCGTAAAAAAAATCAAACTCGAGATAATAATTTTCCCTAACATTACGATGATAGAGAACGCGAAAAAAGTGGGTCCCGCAATTCTGTCTGTCCTCGCCCGTACAGCCTAAACGGCTGGAGGGATTTTCTCCAAACGTGGTTTTGAATTTCTGAATATCATAATGAGAGGGAAAAACAGAGTTAGGTATAACGTTCCACATTCGTGTTGTGCGGCTAAAAAAAGAATCACTGCACTTGACAGTACGTCCGAAATTCGGCTCAAGGGTAAACTGATGAGCTTTCCTAGAAGCGCGAGTATTGCGGTTAAATTGTTTAAGGGGAGGAATGCAACCAGCTATTTCACTGGAACTCTGTTTGTAAAAGTAGCGGTAAAATAAGACAAGACATAAAACATTACGTCGGTGCTCTAGAGATGTAAATGTTACCGTTATGCTTTTATCACCTATCATTTTTAAAGCTTTTTTTTGGATACTATCCAAAAGAGTCAAGTAAGTTGGAGGAGCACCTGCCCATATATATGCGAATTGTACTCAAGCTTTGGACGGATGTATGCCTTATAGATCGTAGCCAGATCAGAAGAGGAAAAGAATTTCTTGCATCGCCTTAGGAATCCCAAACATTTTGCAGCGTTTTTAGCGACGTCGAATATGTGATCATTCCACAAAAGGTGGACTGTGATGCACATACCGAGAACCGAGCTGTTCAGTTTCCTCAATGCAAGTGCCACTCATGGATAGCGGCAAGGGGGGTGGGTTTTGCTTTAATGACAGGAGGCAGGATTGAGTTTTTGAAGCATTAAATTTTACGCCGTTTTTTATTCCCCAATGGACAATGCTGTCGAGGTCAGAATTTAATGAGCTTATCATACGCTGCCGTCAAGTTCCACATCCGAACGACATGGATGTGAATCTGAAAACGAATATGAGAAGCTTAGGGTACTGTCGTCACCGAAACAGTTTAATGGATTAGAAGTTTCAGACAAAAGATCATTTATGAATATAAGGAAGAGAGTCGGAGACAAAACGGAGCCCTGGAGCACACCAGCATTTATTTTGTAAGTTTCAGACTTGAAACCGTCCAATACATCTTGTATTGAACAATCCGAAAGATAATTTCTAATCCAACGAAGAAGAGATTCATCAATACCAAATGCACGCATTTTCGATAAGAGAGCTTGATGCCAAACTCTACCAAATGCTTTTGCAATATCAAGCGCAATAATCTTACTTTCTCCAAAACGATGTAAAGATTTGTGCCACTGTTCGGTGAGATATACCATCAGATCACCAGTAGACCTATTGCTACGAAAGCCGTACTGCCGGTCATTAAGAAGCTTTCGTTCTTCGAGATATTTCTTGAGCTGAAAATTAATCAGTGTTTCCATGACCTTGGACCTTGCGAGAGTGACTAGCAACTCAGTTAAAGTTTTACACGGAAAACACAAACAAAATTCTCTATAATAATTTGTTTTGTTATTGTTTTGCGTGTAAACATTTTGCTGAGTTGCTAGTCACTCTCTCAGAAAACACGACTACTATGAATTTTTATTAATTTTTATTAAAATTTCAAACCGAAACTGAACCACGTTTGTAAAAGTCGCTTTCAAGTGTCAAAAAAGTAAAACAACGTAAATTTGTATCCTAGAGTGGCATTTTCATTTTTTAACTGTATGATCAAGATAACTTTAAGTCAAACAATAACATTATAATGTAAAAAACCGTACTTTTTATTTTATTGACTTTTAAACAAATTTTCTTCACTTATATGCAAGTGTTTAAGTTTTTATTTATTGAATGTGTATTAAAAAAAATTCACGATAACTCCGAAATCACTTAGTACACAGCTAACAACTGTTTAATATTTAACAACATTTACTAATATTTTTAATGTTTTATATTACGAAACAGAAGAGTTTGAGCGTATGATTGGTTATTGCTTCGCGGCAGCGGTTGAAAAATAGTGCACCAACCGATAGCTTTAGTCAACCAATAAAAAAAACACCACAGCAGTTGAAATTTTTTCAGCTTGCTTTGGTTAAAAAAACCACTTCTGACATAGAATATAGAATAGAAACAGGGTGGGCCAAATAGAAATTTCTTTTTAAAAATGTAATAAAATGAACAAAATTAAATTGTTTCCATGTATTATGGCTTTATTAGTAAGAGCAAACATTCCCATTAATTATGGAACATAACGTCGTTCAAGTGGCTGCCTCGGCTAGCTTCGCAGTAGCGCAGTCTGTCACTCCAATTTTCCATGACCTTGTTCATGGTTAGTGCGTTCGACTGTCACGCTGGAGGTCTGGGATCGCTTCCCAGCCTCGTCCACCTAAAAACTAAAAAGTTTTTTTTCAGGGCTACTGCCTCTTGCGAGGAATTGACAAATCCTCCAAGAGTATCACTTGTCACGAATAAGTGCTTCTCGTCTAGCCGTTCGGATAGTCACTAGGCCCTGGTTCTTCATGAGCCGTTGTGCCACCCGATTTATTTTATTTTTTGTTGATGGTTTTGGGCTGTAGCTCACGGATTGCTTGTATTGGCCTTAAGTGCTTAAATCCTTTCCGGATTATTGGCATCACATAGGTGTTTTACTATTCCACACAAAAATCCAAAGGGGTCAAATCACAGCTCCGAGGCGGCCAATTGAAATCGTCAAGACTGCTGATAACACGATGTAGGAATTTGGTGTGCAAAAGATCGATTGTGGCATGGGCTGTGTGGCATTGCGCGTCATCCTGCATGAACCAGATATCATCCAAATCCATGCCCATCAGCCATCACCGTTGACCGAAAGGTTGTTCCAATGATGCCACGACCACTCCAAAATCTGCACCAAACTGTCACTCTTTGTGGATGCATTGGCTTATCTCGATAATTTTGTTTGTTAACGTAACTGCCGAGAGGAAAATGCGCCTCGTCAGAAAAGATGATTTTTCGCCTTCGAGATGAATTTTATTTCACTGATAATAACGTCATAACGTGCTTATAGGGTCTTCTGAAAAATTCAATTAACCGTTTGTTTACTATCAAGTTAAAAAAGAGCTGTAAACTGTCATTCGCCTTGAATATCTCGAGAACGGATTAATCTTATTCTACACATACTCGTAATTACGTAATAAAGAATTAGTAAAAATTAAATCAAAACCCAACTAACACTTTTTTTTAAACTAAAACAAACAAAATGGTTTAAAAATAATTTTTGTCTAAAATATTTCAAGAACAAATAATGATTCCGAACACATTCTATTTTTTTTTTCATATAGTGACATAGTCAACAACTGTGCTAATTTGTTCAAAAAAATTAAATACACAGTTTTTTTGCAGCAACAAAACTATGCAAAAGAAAACTACTAAAAAATCTTAAAAACTGTTTTTCAACTCGAATATGTTGAGAATAAACAACGATATTGACTTAAAAAATTTCACCAAAAATATAAATCAATACTAACTTATATAATGTTCTCTATATTGAGATTTTTAAAATTACCCTTTGAAAAGATTAAAATCGAAATGTCGCCGAAAACAACTTTGATATGTACAACTTATAAGAATTTCAAGGAAAATCATACTTAATTTTGGTAAGTGTTGCTAATGACACGCTTTCATTTGTCAAATTCTTGCTTGAATTAACGATTTCTTAAGGAAAATATATATCTGATTGTCATGGGCACCAATGGGAAGTTACTGTATTGGAGTGATCACTTAAGATCACTTTTTATCGCTTGAAGGGACTGTGATATATCTATAAATATGAAACAGCATATAGCAGACGCTCGAAGCTCGTTTGATTTGAGCCCTATCAACTAAGAAACTACGCTTAAAAGATGTACCGAAACTCAAACAGATATTCTCTATAAAAACTTTTTTGGTACATTTGTTTGTAAAAAAACTAACATTATACTGACTGTAGTTTAAATAAATAAATTCTGGTCCACTCGCAAGGTCTTTGGTCGTTAAGTGAATTGTTTGGGAAATTCTTAAAGTCAGTTTTCTTACAATGATCTTAAACATTGCAGGTGCGAAGATCTTAAGAAATTTTAAATCAAAACAGTTTTATGAAAATGAAATAAAAATGATGTGTACAAATTTTTTTAAACAAATCTCCACATTAAGTTTATGCTTTGATGTACCCCATACTGACCTACGATCGGTGACGACAAAATGACGAAAACATCATATTTTTTTATCCCATTATAGTTTTGTGATTTGACTAAAAAAAAGGATTCTCAAGAAGAATTTCTCTTAATATAATTTCTCTTTAACAATGAGCAGTCTTAGAGATAATTGTTTAAACCCTTTTTTAAATGATGCTTGAAACTCATCACAATACTAAGTTGGACCAACTTATTTCATCACACAAATTCATCGGCATATAGCATTTCAGACTTAAAACTCTGCCCCCTCCCCATCCATTGTTTAAATTCCTCCATTATTTTTAAAACAAAAGAGCTGACGTACGAGCTCCATTTTAATTTTATGTGTCTTAATATAACAATTTGATAAAAAAAAGTCACTTAAACTGTATAATTTCAAAAATATATCTAATACAATTACACATTTATTATAATGCACTAATAATTCACAAATTCATTCAACTTTGACAAAACTATAGATTCGATTATCATCACCACTGTAAATCTTACAACTAAACATTTAAAAAAAATGTTTTGTATTCTTTATCCACACTTTACTGTGGGAAACTTGGGATTCTTTTCTTTCTAAGCACCACCAACGTGCCTTAATGTGGAAAAGAATGCACAGAATAACACCACAAAGAATAAAAGTCGCAACCGGTGGTGGTGGATCAACGGAAACTATATAGAAAGAAGGTAATGAATTGATGGTTTGTGTATAATCGGAGTGTCTCAACATGCCATCAAATGGTTAAACTTATGATGCTCCTTTTTAAAAGATGGTCCCGAATGATTGCGCCAGTTCCTTGAGATTATGTACGACAAGACGCTAACAAGAGGCCGCTTCATAAGCACACACACCATATACAAATCCTCATCCTCATCATAGTGAAGAAGCTACACGGTCCACAACGGTGTGCAGTGTGGTTGGTGATGCTGATGATGATCATCACCGGCATAAAATGGTCTGATTGTCTGACAACGACGACGACGACAATGAGGCTCTTTTGCGACTTCCACGTCCACAGGCAGAGCAAACATTCGTCGTCGTCAGCGTCAGCATGTGCAGTCACTGCTGCCGTCGTCGTTTAGTGGCGTTCGGTGTGTAGTGTTAGGCACATCTCAAAAGCGAGAAGTAACACATTTTATTCAATAAAAGTTATTGGACCACACACCAGATGGCACGCGTTGATTTCTGGGTGGCATTTTTTTATCGGCAGTAGTGTACCAGTGGACATAATGAACATGGGCGCCGCCACCGCTGCTGCCAGAATGAACGATTCGGAAGCGCACCGCTTAAGTGAATTTAGGATTTGAATATTTGTTTTTAGGGGCGATCTTGTCGAAATGCTTTAAGTGATTTAGTTGGAGAGAGTTGGGGAGTTCTGTTTGATAAATGAGGTGGGTCTTAGTCTGGGTATGTAATATCGAGTATTTTAATTTTAAATGACAGTGAAATATGTAGTTGGATTTTGTTTGGGTGTCCGTAAGCCAATAGTTATGTAATCAAAATGAAGTTGGTTCATAGAGTTGTTTTAGCCATCATTTGAATCATTAAGTTTAGCTACTTCTTCATGTGTCCGTAACCTTGGTTTGGTAAAGATTGTGTTTTTTTTCTTATATTTGTTTTTTTTTTGTTGAGATAGATAGTTAATAGAGCAAAAGCCCAGAGTCGCGCACATGCGTTATGTTATCAAAACCAAGATTTTTATCTTATCAAGAACAACCACCTTACAAAATTTGTATTTTGTAGTTTTAGTAGTTCCTGAAATATAGAACTGCAGTAGAAGTAACTGATTGACTATCACATAACAGATCATAAAAATTTTGGAGCACTTTCCAACACCGTAGAATCTTGTAATTTTACACAAAGGAAGATATTTCGGTGCATAAACAATTGAAAAATTGACATTTTCGACTTAAGGAGCGTGGTATCCAACCACTTTCCCAGAATTGGTATCAACTTTAAATGGTTGAAAAATTATGAAATTTTATAAACTGGTATGATTCGAATTGCAAGCAAAAAAAAAAAATAAAATACGCGACTGGTTCCCACATAAAAATATTATTTAAAAACATGGCTTTAAACAAAATTGCAAAAGCATTAAATTAATTATTTAAATAAATAAAACAGATGCAATTTAATTGTTTGAACAAATATTAATTTATGCAAAAAAATCATTGCAGTTTTTTTTAAACTATTTTGAAAACTTTATAAATTAAATTGGTTGGCGTAACTGCTCGTGAAGAACCAGCGCCTAGTGACAAACAGCTCGCAACCATTCCTATGCGCGCGTGTTAACAGGAATGGAAGGAACCTACAATTTTATACCGAATCCAAGCGGCTAGACGAGAAGCACTTAATCAGGCACGCAATCAGGATTTCGAAAACAACATAGCTGTGAATCGGCAGTATTAAACGTAACCAACGCTTTGAGAATTGCTATGGATCGTGATAAAATCAGTGTAATGGTTATGCTTGATTTTTCAAAAGCCTTTGATTCTATATTAATGAACAAACTCAGAAGAAACTTTCATTTTTCTCATACTGCCCTCAAACTGATTCTGAATTATTTAAAAAACCGATTTCAAATTGTCGAGACTGAACAGGGAACCTCCAGTCCATATCTTGTTAATAATAAAATAATACAGGTGTCCCACAAGGGTCAGTTTTGGGACCCCTTCTATTTTCCGTATTTGTAAACGATCTTTCTGATATGATTGTTAATAGTAATGTTCATATTTATGCAGATGATGTTACTATTTATTTGTCTAGGAGACCTGGGTTGTTAGAAGACTGCGTGGCTAGAGTGAATGAAGATTTCTCACATATTATGACTTGGTCTGATAGAAATAAAATACACTTAAACCCACTTAAATCTGTCGGTATGGTGCTCTCAAGAAGTGAAATGTCTTTACACGATTGTCCTCCTCTAGATCTCAATGGCACACTTTTACCTTATATTGAAAATGTTAAATACCTAGGTTTCAAGATAAACAGGAAATTGAGTTGTTGTGATGCTACCTCAGATACAATTAGGAAAGTCTACAGTGGATTACGAAGTTTGAGATCATCTTCGAACTTATTGCTTCCGAAGATGAAATCGCATCTAGTTAAAACTTTTTAATGCCATTTTTTTCTTACAATTGTATAGTATATCCTTGCTTAGACTTTGAATGTAAGCGGAAAATCAATGTCGCGTTTAATGATTGCATACGGTATATTTATAGTATTCCAAGGTATGTTAGTGTTTCGAGGTATAAGATGTCGTTACTGAAAATGAGCTTGGATGATTATTATAAGTATAGATCGTTTCTGAAACTCCATGACATAATTCATAATCGTTGTCCTGAGTATTTGTATGATAATCTTACTTTTTTGCTATCGCCTAGAGGTCTGAAATTAGTCATACCACGGTTTACACATACAGTGGGGGAGCGATCTTATTTTGTTAGTGCAATTCGGTTTTGGAATAATCTTCCACACCAGTTGCAAAGAACTATTTCGTCGGGGGTATTTCGAGAGAAACTACTTAAACACATGTCACAATAAACCCATTTTTTTTATTGCATATCATAAAAAAAGTCTTAAATACTATTATACTCTTCAGTTGATATTCCTTCATAGATTATATTGTAATTAAATTTAATCTCCATATATTTATGCCAATTATAAGTAATTAACATTTTGATACTTAATAATAAGATTTTATATCTTGAAGTACAATGTAAAACATTTTTATATATGAAATAAATTGAAAAATTGAAATTGAATTGAAAATTGACAAGTGATACTCTTGGAGGTTTTGTCAGTTCCTCGCAACAGGCAGTAGCCCTGAAAAAAATGTTTAGTTTTTAGGTAGGCGAGGCTGGGAAGTGAACCCATGTGCCATTTTTACCATAAGGACAATTGCCCAGGGCGTCAATTTTTGGAGGGCGGCAAATTTTGGGAGTCGCAAATTTTCAACAACGTTGTACAAATTTTTAATAATGTTGATAAAGCAGTAAATCGATAATACACGATACCCACAACAGCTGCTGATTTATACTTATCATTGGTAAAAATTTACAGACAACTCGCAATGGTGGTGATATTTATAAAGCAGAGTACCTAAAATCATGGGTAAACATAATTGGGAGGATGAAGACGTTTCCCAGAGAATACGAATGGGGAAAAGGCAATTCGATGAGAGCACTACTCCAGAAGTTCGATTCGACATTAGACAGAAAATGGAGTATGATTGTTCAATCCAATAATAGATAATGTTATATCTCAGGTCAAAAGACGCGAGAGCGCATATTCTTATATTTGTAACACATTTGGTTTCTTGCTCCAGTTGGGGGATACCGATAGTAAACAAATAATCGAAGCAGCACTTGCGTTGGCATACATTCCTTACGACTTGGATGAACAACTAGGAGAAGAAAGTCTTCAGTTCAAGGAATTTTTGCACATCAACAATATTAAAACTAAAACAACCATGTCTGCTAAAATTATTTTGGAGGAATTAATTGTTGCCAAAAATCTAATTTCCTCATTTCCAAATTTAACACTACATTGAAAATTTTCTAATCCATACCTGTCTCAAATTAAACAAGAGAACATAGTTTTTCTGCCTTAACACGCATTAAACATTGAGCAATATATAAGCTCAATAGCCTAGCTGTCATTGGAATTGTAAATGATATTGCAAAAATCATGGATGTTGATGCAATAGCATATCGATTTTCATCTTTAAAAGCACGCCGTAAAATTATATATAAAAAAAAAAAAAATACGTCCTATACCTATACAAAAAAGACTAATAATTTTTGGTCCAAACAAATTACGATAAAATTGAAGCATATGTGGATGTAACATATAGCATCTCAGATTTGTATGGGATTCGACCAGAAAATATGTTAAGAACGAGAGTATGAGGTTGCTGCCGCTCAAAAAAAAAGTGTACTATTTGCAGGAAAAATCAAAACGTGCAAGAAAGTGCATTATTCACTCTCTGTTTTTTGTTGTTTTCCTATATAACTTTGGAAACATGCATCTTAGGAAAAAAACATTAAGACAAAATTTGTTTGCTATAAAATTCTCCACAAGATGACATTTGTATAAAACTTTCTGGTGTTATATTTTTGTTGCTATACAGATTTGACGTCACAACAAAGCTGTACAAAATAGAGTAGTTTTGAAGCGCTAAGCTGACAGATAAAAAATGGCCCAATTCTACTATTAATGTGGACTCAGATACTCTAGGGATATACAAAATGAAATATTGAAACCCTATTCAAATCGGCCTGATAGGTTCGGCATGAGAGGTAATGTTAATTAAGTGCACCGCGAAATGTTTGCATCAATGCTGTGGTCAAAGTTAGACATTTAAGCTGGCGCAAAGACACATACTTGGACTATCGTAAAGTATCGTTATAATATTTATTTTATTTTTGTATTTTTCTTGATTCCATATTAATGAATTTTATGGCAAGTCAATGCACCCACACTCTTTTCCTCACCACCTAAGAGGTAGAGTATCAGGCGCGTTTTTGTATCGTCGTATCCCCTGCAGGCCTATAATCCACTTCAAAATCCGGCTTTTTGGCAACTGCACGCTGGCTGAACCACATTGGTTCTTACACTTGCAAGAAATAATTTCAACGAGGGTCGGTGGAATCGTCGCTCCTGATGACATTGCTGGATCCAATCTCCTAGTAGTTTGTTTCCAACCCCACACCTCTGGTTCCAAAGGCTTCCCTATCCAAGCATGTACCTGATGAAATGTCCGGAACGAATGTTGGTTAGCTGCTAATTCTGTGGGTGGTAAAGAAGCTAGATCAGACTTCACTTTTACACGAGTTTTCGTTTCTTCCTCCTCCATTAGTGCAATGAAGACACTTTTTCCCACAGAAGCAATATCGTTGTTTCCTGAATTTCTTGATTTAAATAGCTACAAGGGTTTCAAGAGGCTTTGACTACTCTTCAACACGGAGATAAGCTTCGTGGGAAAAGCTGCTCCAACACCAACATAGCTGAGATCGAAGATGACTCTTAAGACGAGGAAAACAATGACGATAGCAAAAACGATCGAGGATTAGAAACCAATAACAGGATTTTGAAGTGGATTAGGCCTGCAGGGGATACGACGATAAAAAAAAAACGCGCCTGATACTAAACCTCTTAGGTGGTGAGGAAAAAAGTGTGGGTGCGTTGACTTGCCACAACATTCATTAATATGGAATCAAGAGGAATACAAAAACAACAAATTAACCGTAACGTAATCTTTTTTTCAAAATAATAACAAACAAAAGTACAAGCAAATATAATAATTTAAATAAACTGTAACTTGTTAATTTATCATACAGAAAAGGTTTTTTTGTATGACTTGCCTTTATTCATTCATTCATTGCTCGGCTCAAGTTTGTCATAGGGAGCTATTTTTTTTTTTTACTTTTAAGAAATTTAAAGGACTAACAAATAATTATTAATTATTAAAAAAATATTTATTTATCAAAATTATAACTCAAAAGTATTTGACCAACAAAAAAACTGAATAAAAACCTGTTAACAAAAATATTTATTTATTTAAACAATAGCTAATATTCTAATTAGTAATATTTTTTTTTTCATTTTTTTCTTTGCGATATACTGGAGCCAAGATATTCCTAAAAAAAAAACAGAAAATCTCTTTTTTGGGGGGCTCCGACTTGCCTGTGTTAATTCATAGTTTTCTCGACTCCTATTTGAAGTTAAGAGCTATTTTTTTTAATTGTATCGAATAGAAACAGCTATACAAAACACAAAAGAAAAACTAACCAAAATATATAAGCTTTTTTTCAAAATAATAATGAAAAACCGTCTGAAAACCAAAATAAAATTACTAAAACTAACCGTAACTTTTTACTTATTTGTTTGAACAAAAAACTTAACATTAAATGCTGGATAATTTTATTACGAACAATACGTATTAAAAATGTTTACTGTGCAATTTACTGGAGCCGAGATATTTGCAAAAATCCAAAAAATGTCAAAAAGTACGTTTTTAGGAATAACTTTGGTAAAAAAAGTTGTCAGGTGGTGCAAATCTAAGGTTAAGCTTTTCTTGTAAGCCCTTATCAATTCACGAAAAAACAGACCGTGCCGATCAACGCAAGGTCAAGCCCTTTTTTACGACACCGACGCACGGTTATACTGGACTATTAAATTGAATACTACAAATATGTACCTAATGAATCTTTAATGAAAGATATTTAATTACCTACTATTTCTTATTTTTTTATTGGTCTTGACAAATTTAGGTGCAATCATTATAATCACGGTTGCCACGTTGGTCATTTGGTCATTTTGTTCTCCATCTGGTCACTTTTCGAAGAAGTAATAAAAAAAAAACTGGACTTTTAATGTTTATGTAGTTCTTAAGAATCAAGTGCAATTTTTTTTCATCGCCTAATGTAAACGATACATGTGTTAAATTGAACGCACTGCATTACCCATCCACGACCATTGAATACACGATGGCTGAAACAAAAGTTTATTTTCTATTTTTATTTTACATTTTTAAAATAATAAACAATTTGAATAAAGTAATTCAATCCGAAAAGGTTCGTTTGCCACAATAGGACCACAGTAAAACTCATTTTAAGCAATTTTGTATATAATAATTATATTAAAAATATTGCCCTTAAATTTAAAAGCTTATAAGTATTTTTATTTATATTTTTGTTATTTATTTATTTTTGTTATTTCCTAATAACTTATTTATGATGATAAATATTAAAAATATGGCCATCTTTAATTTTCTGTGTACTATGAAGTTTTCAGATTTTAATTATTTTCGTCACTTTTTACTGGTTTTGGATTCTTTTTATTTTCAATTTTGGTCACAAGTTTTATTTCCAAGTGGCAACCGTGTATTATCTTTGTTTAGTTGCTGCGGCACTTGGCCAACCATTATTTTTTTTTAACGGTGACCAAACAAAAATTTTAGGGGAGGCAGAAAAAAAGTTTCAGGGCGGCAAATTATGAAAAAATGGCTCTGAGTGAACCTAGACCTCCAGCGTTACAGTCCAACGCACTAACCTTACGCTACGGGCTTCTACACTATTTTAAGAACAAAATTTAAAACTATTTTATTAATATGCAGTTAAAACCCTAATATCAAAAAATTTCACTGACTCGTTTTTAAAAATTTGAATTTTCACAAAAAAAAAAACAATAAACATGCTTTTTAAAAAATTTTGAAATGCAAATTATTCTGTCCATGCAATAATGAGACATTCGGAAGTATGAAAAGTGGTTCTATGGGAAGTAACTTCGCTTTATAAGAACGCGAAACAAAATATTTTTTTATTTAAAAGCAGATTGCACTAAATTAAGAAGAAACACATTCTTAAAAAACAAATAAGATAAAATAACAAAAAAGAATTTGTTTAGTTAATCCGAAGTTAAGTCATCAAATTTGGTGAGTTAACTTGTGTTTAACTTTAATCCCGCACTGAAAAACTGGTCCTAAGATGTTTTAAAAAAATATCGTATACCAAGTTTCAAAGTAATTAACGAGCCGTTTTCAAAAAAATCGATTTTGTTTTTAATTTTCAAAAAAAATGTTTTTTAACCCTAGGCCCGTGTACTGGGCACTGGGTGCCCATTGCAATTTTCAAATAAAAAAAAGCGTGAACATTGCTCTGTAACATGCCTTAAACGCTCTTTACTTCCATACATACAGTGTACAAGTACACGAAAATGGTCTCTTTGAATAAATTAAGTTGATATTTAGGGTAGGAAATGGTCGCAAAATAAATGAGCCGATATGGTGTACGTGGGCACTCAGTGCCCATACTAAGTTTTAGTGCATATTATATGAGAATTATTATTTTCTAACGGTTTTTTATGTTTTGACAGTGGCTTTTCATCAATTTCATTTGATTTACGCTGTAAATAAGTAGTCAGTCAATTAGTTTGTGTTAGGAAGTACGTTACAAGTTACAACATAATGCCTTTTCAATTTGTTTTATAAAGTGATTTCGTTTAAATAGTATTTCTAAAGTAAGTAAAAAAGTTTTTGTCAAGTTAGTTGCTTCTTAGTGTAGTATATATCAATTTTCTACAGAATATGGACAATATTACGAGTCCCATACTAATCCTGCTAAATGCATAATCAAATCGGAATTTGACTGATGCGGAGCAGGAATTTTCGACGAACACCATATGGTCGAGAACGATGAAAAGGATGCCCCTATTCCAGCTCATGAAAATAGCTCCGAAGACGACGATAATTTTTTGGATGCTGATGATCCGAACTACGAGCCGAACGAAGCTTTGCTTGACATACGAGTCCATCAGGCTAAACTTGATATGGAGGAAGAAGTTGAAGTGGAATTGCAACAGCAACAAGGATGTCATCGTGAGGAAGAAGTTGAAAGTAAACCTGCTTAACCTCCACTCAATCGAGGAATGAGATATACGGCCCGAAATATTAAAAACAATCACATTTCATAGAAGAAAGGACTCGCTTTAGAGCTTGCGGACAGGCACATTCAAAACCGAATCGCAAAACCCACGCTCCAAGAAAAAGTAAAAACTGCCATGAAACTGATAGGTTATGATAGGTTACGATGTCACCTACTGCCAGATTTAATATTTTGAAACAAAGTTGCGAAACTTGTAAATCTGCAAAAAGTGATAACAAGACTACAGCGCTTTGAGATTTTTGCTATACAGCTGCACGCACAAAGCACTATGTAAGAGTGTGCAAAAAATGCTATGGTGGTTAGAAAGCACATGGGGACGAAGATGAAGACGCCACCTTTTTATCCTCGACCTCTGCGGGACCCTGAGAAAAAGAGCAAAGAACACACAGTCCAAACTAATTTTAGATTCCATTTCCTCAATTATTTTGCACTTTCAATATAATTGTTCATGTATTATAAATTTAAATTAATTTTTCAATAAATTTCAACATACAAATTCTATTTTTTTAAATTAAAATCACTTTTTTTAACACACATGCCTTACATTTTCTATGAAAACTATCGAAGGACACACAGTGCCCAAGTGCACAATATTTAGAAATTTTATAGTACACGGGTGGTCTCGGATTAAACATTTTGGTACACAATATTTAATAAAAGGTCACGGTAGTGCCCAGCCAAGTTCTGGCACAACACCCTTTTTACAGGATCAAACTCTGGCGATTTTTGCAGAATGATGAAATATGCGGTTTGTCTTTTAATAAGTCGTAGAATTATGAAATTTAATAAAGCGATAAAGCTTGAAGTGCAAACAAAGGAAACAAATTTTAAACTTAGATTTTCTATTTAGGGGGAGTGGCATCCGCCCATTTTCACAGATTTGATATTTAATATAAAGAGCACCTCGGATTGTTGCAGATTTATAAAATTTGAGAGACTAGTAGATCATGTGGTCAATACAAAGGAGATATTGGAAAATTTGAAATTATCCATTCAGGGGCATGGCACCCGCCCATTTTCTCAGAATTGATATCAACTATGTGGAGAACTTCTGATTTTGAATTTTAGATTTAACACTACGTGGGGGTTGCAAACCACCCATTTTCGCAGAATTAATATTAAATGTATTGAGAGCATTTCCGATTGGTGCAGAATTATGAAAATTGGTATAGAGCGGTTGGTTTTCAGGTGTATACAAATTAAAAATTGCATTTCATAACTATTATTATCATTTTAGTGGGGCACTTCTTATTTATGAAAATTGGTAGAGCGGTAGGACTTGCATTCTACTTATTCTTCATTTAACCGGCGATTGTCATGATCTCGAGGGGGACCACAACTCTCCCACTGAACTGCTTCACCTAAGGTTCCACTTGTGGGGTTCGCCACAAGGTAATTATCTTTATGAGGCTCTCATTGCGTTTATTCCACCCACTTTTCCTGAATCTGAAAGAATCTTTGCAAAAAGAAGTGAAATCACACCAAAAACATAAATGTTAAAAAAGTACCCAAGTAGCCAAACCTTTGCGCAAGAATAAAAAATAAATCGGGTGGCACAACGGCTCATGAAGAACCAGGGCCTAGTGACTAACAACTCGCAACCATTCCTGTGTGCGCCTGTCGACAGGAATGGAAGGGACCTACAATTTTTATGCCGAATCCGAACGGCTAGACGAGCAGCACTTATTCGTGACAAGTGATACTCTTGGAGGATTTGTCAATTCCTCGCAAGAGGCAGTAGCCCTGAAAAAAAACTTTTTAGTTTTTAGGTGGACGATACTGGGAAGCGAACCACAGACCTCCAGCGTGACAGTCGAACGCACTAACCATTACGCTACGGGCTACTTCTTTGCGTAAGATGTCAGCCGTAAAAAGTAGTGAGCTCTAAAAGTTCGCCAAGTTCTAAGTTTATTAATGTTAAATTATCAAATATTTTAAGTAGAGTAATATCGAAGAACCTCAAAATTATCAGAGAAATATCTGTTATTTAATGATTACTGACTTAAATTGAGTTGGTTCACTTGGCAAGTTTTCTTTTATTAGCCGTGTTTTTTGAGAGAGTGATTAGCAACTCGGCCAATTTCTTACACGCAAAACAATAACAAACAAAATTATTATACAGAATTTTGTTTGTGTTTTTCGTGTAAATCTTTGCTTAATCGTTGCTAATCACTTTCTCAAAAAACACAGCTGTTATCTAATTACTCAAAATTGAAATGAAAACCGGACTAGTTAACCAACTCAATTTAACTCTTTAAATAACAGACTTCTCTGATAATTTTGAGGTTCATCGATATTACTCTTCTTGAATATTAACATTATTAATGTAGGTAATGTTTGTAATTGATATTTTCTATCATCATATCAACTGTCCATTTTTGTTGTCTTTGATTTATTTGTAGTATCATCTCAGCGAATAAAAGAAGACGAACACGGAGTGAACTACGCACTCACTGAACCAGTCGTTCGCTGTGTCACGGATGCTAATCTTATTTCAGAGATGTTTGGCTTTGATTTTCATTATAGTATTTAGATTCTCTTTAAAATGTAAATTACCTAGTTATTTTTTTTTAATAAACAGTAAGATGTTTTTAATAACCTCTATAATGTATATATGTATGTACATAATTTTAAACCTTAGTAAGTTAACTTTATAGTTTGTTAGATATTTTATATCTGATTGATGATATAAATAAATAACAAAAATATTTTTTTTTTGTAAAAAAACCAACATTTTATACACGTTCCCTTCCCTTAAAAAGACATCCTTTCAACGATATTTTTATGGATCTTTTTCTTTATGGGTTCTCAAAACAAATGAAACATTTTTACAAATTTCATCCTGGTATTATTTTGGTATAATGTAGGATAGGATATACCTCTTCCCCTCGATAACCCCTACCTCCTCCCTCTTCTTTTTTTATTGTCAGCAAACCACTACGATCTCCTTGCACACAGCCCATAGGAAAACTCGACACATGTAAACTAAATTGCCGACCTAAATGAACCAACTAGTTTGTAACTTTAAAAAAAAAAACACTTTTTCAATATTCTTTTTTTATTTAATAATCAATTTAAATATATATATATATTTTTTTTTTTGTATATTGTTGCAATATTTCACTTCCGTTTTCATTGTCTTTTCTCTAAAATAGCTTTATTTTTTGTATTCAATAGTTTCATTTTCACATACGTTCTATTGACTTTGTTCGTTTTAGTTTCTTCATTTTTTTTGTTATTTTTATTGATTTGTTGAATTTAATAATTTATTACATTTAATATTTTTAGAATATAATATGTATCTATAGTATTAATTTTTCATACATCAATACTTTCAATTTGTTAAATAAATTACAATATTTTATGGGTACCTAATAATATAATATAAGATGTATCTACTGTTTTTTTTTTTTTAATTCATTCATAAATATATATATATATATTTTTGTAAATATTCATCATAATAAATTTCACATATTTCAGTTTATTTGATATTCTATTTGGTTTTTGTTTTATTTAAAATACCTATACATGTTTATACATCTACCTTCAATGCAATGTTAAAGAAAATGCCTATAATTAATAGCGAACTGAATATCTTTCTGAATTAATTTTTAAAAATAATTTTTTTGTAACTAAGAATGGTTTCAATTAATGTTTTTACTAATTACTGTTAGTGTTTACTAAATTTTAAGTTAAAATTTAATGTACAACTGATGCTCTCTCATTTTGTATTGGTGTTTGAAAGTTATTCTTATATTTTTTGTTGAAAATATGTTTGGTAGTTGAATAAAAATATTATTTAAATAAAGTAGGAGAATAATTATTATTCTGAGAATATAATGGAAGTTAACCAATACAAAAAATATTAATGAAAATTAAGCTAATTTAATAACATTTTACCTACCAAGAGACTTATGCATGTTTGTTCTTTGTGTTTTAACTTTAAGTCTAAACATTTTTATTTAAGTTATTCGACCCCATCGAGGTATCCATTGGAACAGAAACGGAAGGAATTTCGATTCCAGGATTTTTTCGACAAAGACAAACCGTTCGGAGCGAAAATCCTCCGATTCGTATCAAATTGAATTTTTCCGTTCCAACAGATACCCCTCTAGGGCCGACTTTATTTTAAATCAACTATTTATGTACGTGAATCTTCCTAGCTACAAGTTGAAATTTTCAATTGAACTTGTTTGTGTTAACATAATTCAAAATGTAGCTTAGCCATTTCGATTTGAAAACAAAAATCTTGGAGCTTTTCTTATGTAACATCTATGGAAAAGTGACGCCACGAATGGTAATTTTTTTGTTTTCGAAAATAAAACTAGAACTTTTATTTTATGTGTGTATATTTCTCCATTTATTATTCTAAGTTCTATTGTTAAAAAGATCGGATGTATGTATAATGTTTGCAATATTTTCACTTCGCTGAAAAACTAATTTTTTTGCTAATTATAATATTATTTTTCTATGGAAAGTAGTTTCCCAATAATTCCTTAAGATCGCGATAGGAATGAATAACTTTCTATTTTTTTTTTTTTGTTACTTAAAATTCATCTCTCTTTTGGCCCAACGTATCCTTCTGAAATGTACATACTTATTTATTTGCGCTAAAAATAATACTGCAATACCAATATAAAAATTAACCTTTAATCGAATTTGCTTGAGAAAAAAAATAATAAAAGAAACTGGGGAAAGGAAAGAGATTTGAATGTGGAAGTTACTTAAGTGTTTTTCAAGCACTCTAGAATGGACCACGTCTGAGCTTCGAAGGTAGGCCAAGATATTTTGATATATTTTGATTATGTTCAAGAAACACAAAATGTTCTCTATTCAGGAAAGGAACCCGCTAAGCTGATAGTTAATTGTATTTTTTTTTTTAGTATCTTTTAGAGATTGTTCTTTTTATTTTTGTCGGTGGGTGGTACAAACTGCTGGCTGGGTCAGATTATAAATGGACTATAATGAGAAATTTGAAAATCAACCACTATTCGTAAATTTCTTTTAAAGCAAAATATTGACCATAAAAGTGATTTCGATTTTTTTTTATTAAAACCGTAAGAGCCGTTTTGGAGAAAAATACGTTTTTTTTTTTCATAATGGTTGTATGACAGGTAACGTTTTCTTTAGAACTAAAAAAAATTCCAACTCCCCCTTTAGGAAATCCCATGAAAACCAAAGCTGAAGTCCAAAGCTTAAAGAAAATCGCTTCGATGGCTAAGGCTGCAGAAAGACAGACAGAATTGCGAGACATACCTTTTCGGTGTTTTCTTGTAAGTAAAATTAATCAGCCCTATTGCGAGTTTCACCCGGAAAACATTTCGCCCGAAAATTTTTTGTTCGCCCGGATTTTTAAAAGCTATTGCGAGTTTCACCCTCTATTCTACAACAAGTTCACCACCAAAATTTAAATGAAAATCTTGCTGTCAATGACATGACATATTTCACAAGAAAAAAAATGCTATCAATAGTGCCAATAAGGGAATTTTTACGAACAGGGAACATTTTTCGCCACAATAAGGGAAGAGTGAAATTTAATTTTTCCGGGCGCATTTTCTTTCACGCGAAACTCACAATAGGGTTGAATATCATGAGTCCAATTTTTTGTACGAATCAAAAACATGCCCTTAAGTACCTACCTTAATTGCAAGTAAATTGAAAATTACTTGTTGGGGGACTGCCCCCCTTTTCCCTCGTCACTGCCTGGATTCTATCAAGCTGATATAAGGATATTTTTCAGAAATCCTAAACCAGATCTGTTAGGGAGCCCTTCTCGTCATCAAACTCCCAGTTCCTGGACACTGGGAGTTTCCTTGTGTGAAAGGGAACTAAGGAAACCTAATGTTCACGAGCTGAATTTTGTTTCCTCTTGTTTCTGATATCGTAAAAATCCCTTTAAGTACAAAAAATCCATTCAAAATAGCCAAAATACCCCGGAATATTGTATTCCCCATTTTTTCTACCACCTCCTCAAGGATTCCAAAATAAATTTCTTTTATTTTTTTTTTATTTTTCAAACAAATTCGACTGATTTGCTTATTCTTTTCTTTCGGTTTTAGGTATATTTGTTTTTTTTTTTTTGTTTTCATAGTGATAAAGAGATTATCGTAAATTAATTATTTAATTTTTTAGATAAGCTAACTATCTATTATTGCTAAATGTGTTCTTGAACTTAGTACACTTGCTCCTTTAATCTCAAGCAAACGATAAATGTAATTTGATTTAATTGCAAAACAGTTAATTACATGGTGTTCGTAATGAAAACTATTTAACGTGTTTTAAGCATAATGCTATATTCCTAACAGATAAACTGGTTTTCTCTTGTTTTTTTTTTTTTGTATTTTAATTTTTTTTTTTTATTTAATATGTATGTATATGAATATAGTTTTAATTTAAATATATATATATCTATATTTTTTTAAATGTAATTATGTCGGTACCTATATTTATAATAATGTTAATTTATTTTATAATTATTTTTTTTTTTTTAGATTTTCAAACACTCGCAATTTCACTTGCTCAATAATTTGTTTAATCACCAATGAGTTTTTATTTAATGTTTTTTTTTCAATAATTTCGTCAACTTTGAGGTATTATTAATTCCGATTGAAATTATTTAATAAATACATTATTCTGTTTTTTTTTTTTAAAGCTTGATAATTTTATTTTTTTTATATGCTTTCGTGAATAAATTATGGGTTTTTGAAGGTCGCATTTAAATACTATATTTTTTCTTATTCGCTGTTTTTAATCACACGTAATATTTTTGTTTTTAATTAGCCACGTAATAATATTTTGAAAAAAAAAATATTAATTAGGATCCAAAGTTGGAGCGACTAAATTATAAAAAGCAGAAAGTTCAAATTTTATTGACGTACATGTGTTTTTTTTGAAAAAAAAAACTAAAATATTAGCCAGAATTCTTGAATACTTCTGAAAGAAACCATTTTGTAAAGCAATTGCACCTTAAATCAGTTTGTAGACATTTTTTACTTATTTGATTTAGGCCCAATTGCTCAATAGGCAGTTAAACCTTAGAAAGTACTTATTCTTCGAATAAACAAAAGTTTTGTTCATGTTGCTATAGTATTTATTCCTCTGATACTTTAACTGATGATTGAAAAATTGGCTCTTAGTTTGCAATAATTTTATCAACATTTTTGAATTGCAACCCAAAAAATACCCATATTCGAAATACAGCCGCTCTCAAGTGACACAGACTGATTTTTTTTCCTCAGTTTTTCAAATAATCTTTTGAAACATAAATTCCAAAAGCATTATATTACAAAAATATGTTAGGGAATGATGAAATGTCAACATAATATGTAACAATGTATTTCAAAATTATTATTTTAAGATTAAAATTAAATAAATATATTCATATAAATTGTGTAGACTCACATAGAAAACTGTACGAATAATATTGTTTTTTTTTTTTTCATTGTTAAAAAACCTTGGTTTTTAAATTTATTTATTTGGTTTGTGTAGTGAATTTAAAAAAATAGTTGATAATGCATTCTTGCAGTACTGTGGTATCGTTCCTGGTAGTTTTGTATAATAGTTCTATATAGTTTGATCAGTAAAAAATCAGTCATTAGGTTACATTCAACTGTTTCTCAAGATTTTTTATGTTTGCTTGCCTTTATTATTTTCATTATTTGTTAATTTCAATTCATTGTTAATCTCATTTTTGTTATAAACTATTTGCGATTTTAAAGACATGACATACAAAAAATATTTTTTTTTTATTTTTTGTTTTTACTTAAATAATTTTTTTCATTTTTATTATCTTTTTGGTTGATACGTTTCCTTTTTATAGTCTAAAGGTGTGGTGGTTCCGTTACAATATAAGATTTTTTTAAATTTAAATAAGAATTTAATGCATATAAAGTTCATGTCGGTTAAATTGGAGACAAAAATTAAAAGCAACTCAAAATAATTCATGAATATGCAATAGAAACTACATACTTCAACTATTTATGGAAACGTCGTAAAAAAAATATATTATCTGAATGTTATAAAAAAAAAACATTACTAAAATTGAAAGGAAAATAATTTCAAACAATAAACAATTCTGCATGACTTAAAATAAATGTAGAAGTTACTGATCAATTCCTGGTTAAAAAGGTTATAAAATGTTGGTGTTCAAATTCAATTTATAAGCAACATAATTGATTGTATGAATAAAACAGAGTGCCTGTTTATTGTTGGAATACTCCATTATTCCGAGTAAGTACTCCATTTGATATGAATAAAAATCTTAATTACATGGTTTTCATGACCACCTGCTTTGATTTATTATGGAGCAACTACTATAAGGGGGTGCTTTGTCTTCTTCATACCAACCATTGTAACGCATTTTTGTACTTGTGTACTGTACAATGTTGGTCAACAATCAGCCGTGTATCACAAAGTTTATAGAAATCTGAAACTCATTGACATTACTAGCACGTCTATCCAATTGTTGGTATTACCACGGGATTCGGAATATTTTTTGCGATCCGTAAGTGTACGATTACGATGAAATTCATGATACCGCTAAATATCTACGAAATGAGAATGTTAAGTTTGTCGAATTTCAACAGATAAAAGAAATAGGTAATTGAAATATTGAATGAATTTTTTCTACTACAGATTTTGATACAGTTTGAGAATGACATTTAAGAAACCACACGACAAAGAAATCCGAAAACTTCGTAAATCAGCAATCCAATTCTACTATTGGAGTTTTCCTTTTTTGTCAACTGCATTGTAATCTCAATTTGACGCTTACGTGAGAATTGAGAAAGTAGGTACATATTCAATTTATAAACCGTGTTGGTTCAGCATTGTTGTTACAAAATAAAAGCAAAATGGATATTTTCCGTTTTTTTTTTGACATGCGAGCTTGTATTGTTGGTTCTCCAGATATCAGAATATAGCCCAGGCAAAATGTACAAGAAAATGGCCAATCTGCCAACAAAATCCAAGTGCAGGTTTTTAAATACAATTGTCTTTATTTTGCCATAAGAAATACTGTCGCGAAAGTCCATTACCGAATCGTGTGCGCGTCAATAGTTATTCAAGGTTAAATGTCAAAAATATCAGTTTTCGCATAAAACTCGGAAACGGTAAATGCTATCGAAAAGTGTTTCATAAAAAACTTATGTCATTTTCAACAAAAAAGGTTATAACAATTTTTTCTGACGACCCACCGTTAAGAAGATATCGACATTTCAAAAATCGAAAAATGTCGAAAATGGTCGTTTTTCACGTATAACTCCTAAACGGTTCAAATTTTTGAAAACATCTGAATACAAAGTTTGTACATTATGTAAATCCCTTCAAGAAACTGATCTTGAAGTTTTGATCTTTTGATCTTTGCATTATACGCAAAAAAGTGTGATAAATTTGTTAAATTTCACTATTCAGATATGGAAGATTGAAATGCTTAAAACCCAGAAACGCAACTTAAGCCTCTATACCGTTTTAATTTGCGAACTTGTTTTCAGACTTTAGAAAGTCGCTAAAAGTACCTTATGTGCTAACAGTGATATATACAGAATCAGAGAAATTGTTTTCAACTTTTTAGACAGTTGAAAATACACAAAAACCCAGGCCAGACTCAACGAAACATTCACATAACAAGGCCCTTGTTAAGCCAGTCGAAGATCAAACAGGATTTTTCGTAATGCACAAAAGTAAATTTAATGACCAAAATCGTCACGTAGATGCCTATAAGTATAGAAAGTATTTAAAAAAAATGAATATAAGTATTGTGCTTCATCCGATATTTAAAAAGAAATATTCATAAAAAATACCAGTCCATTAAAAATTATTTTGAAGACATAGAAGTTCTATGTCCAAAAGCGTTTTTCAAAATGGCGGCTGAATCACAATACCAATATTTATTACGCTATAAACAACTTTTGAAATTAGAGACATTTTCTAATTGTTGTTGTACCAGATGTCATTAGTTTAATTATTACAAGAGCTTACAACAACATAACCCTATTCACCAAATAGCTTTGGATAACAATTTGAACATGCCTTACTTTTTGGTACGATCTCGCATCAAACGTTGAACTTCACTCGCAATAAGGAACCAGTTGAAAAGTGTTCCCAATCAATTAAACGTAAAACTTTAATCAAGAGTTCGTTCGGCAGCCAAGACGACTGTATTAGTGTCTTAAAAAATCTATGGCAATGAAAACCAAAATTAACAAGCCATTAAATAAAAGAATAATAAAAAACTAAAATATTAAATTTGTTATAATACTAATAGATATTTATTTAAAAAAAAAATTATATACATAATATATTTAAGGGGCATATTATCTTTATATGAAATTATAGTAGTGTTCTATTTGAGAATGTATACAGAATATTTTTGTTCGCTTTGTTTTATTTGGAAACTTTATTTAAAATTAAATTCTAAATATCTGTTTATTCGATATTTCCAAGTCTTCATGAAAATCCAATGTAATTAAATTAGAAAAGTTAAAAAATAAACAAAATCGATTTTTATAAACAAAATACTTTTTTTTGTATAAACAAATACTTTTTTTTATAAAAAAAAAAAAATTGTCACTGTGTAACGAATATATATTATTTAAGTTAAGAAATGTTTTTTTTTTTAATTTGAAAATCCTAGCAAATTAGTTTGATAATATATATAGTTTTTTTTTTGTTTTAATATCAAATTTTTTACAGATTGCATTAAGCTTTGATTTCACATTCGTAGTGAAATATTTCCTTTTTTTTGGTTAAATCAGTAGTTATTTTTAAGCATTCTTTTATTGAAACGCTGGGGTTACCTATTTTTATTGTGTTCTTTTTGTTTTGTTAAATACATAATGGTTTTATTTTTAAATCAGAATTTAGAACTATCTATAAATATAGGTTAAGATATACAAAATTATTTATGATTTATGTGACATACATATATTATTAAAGATAATAAAATTAAACATGACTTTCAAACTACAAATTAGAGTAAATTATACATAATTGTATATGGTTGGGTTTTATAAAAAAAAATAATAAAAAACACAGATGCTTTGAAAAAAAAAACAAAATAAATAAACATATTAAGTTTCTTTTTTTTTTTGTTTACCTAGAATTCTTCATATTAATGAGTTATTCTAACCGCAATACCTTATGGTCTATAGATAGGAGTAGGATTCAGTGACGCGCTGATGATCTTTTTCAAGCTTTAGGCTTGTACCGTTACTGGCGTTTGGCAGTAAGGACATTCCGTCACTGAACGTGCACATGTGTCGCACAAAATGAAGTGATTACATGGATCTAGTGTAATTGTGCGATTGTTTTCCTCACATTTCATGCATTTGGTGGCGGTTTCGGAATATAATACTTTTTCAACATCTTCCAGGTCTGTGCGAAGTTTTGACTGAGATTAAAGAAATTAGAAAATAAATGTATAATAGGTTAAGCTATCATAGACTAAGAGCCCAGGGCTGCCAGACATACGTCATTTTATCAAAGCTAAGATTTTTTCTGCGAACAGATACTATGGTAGCTAAGAACAAATGGATACTAAGAATCTTCAATCCGGGTGCAATTGAGAGGTAGCGAGTGTTAAAGTTGCATACAAATGTGGCAACATTGCGTTATTTTATCAAAGCTGACTTTTTGATATGTGTTAGGGGATGGTGTCATTTAATTTATTTGACACTTGCCAGACATCTACAGTGGGACCCAACGTGAGCTAGACACTAAAAATCGGTTTAACTAATCGTGCCATTTACATAACAAAATCAAATATTTAAAAATAATGTTTTCTTTGGGCAAATATTCTACAATATTTTCTAATCAGCAAGACACCTACAGCGGGGCCTTTCATCACCTTAAAACTGTTAAAATAATAATAATTCTTTGTTACTTAAACGTGATTTTTTTCGCTTATTTTAGCTGTTTTTAAATCTCTGGCTGATGAAAACGCCCCACTGTAGATGTATATCTGATGGGGAATTATTTTTAAACAGTTTCCCATAAAACATATAAATATTAGCTTTAAAACTACAACGTAAATGGCACGATTAGTTTTACATATTTTAAGTGTCTGGCTCAAGTTAGGCCCCACTGTAGATATCTGGCAAGTGTCCAATAAAGTAAATGACACCATCCCCTAAGACATATCAAAAATTCAGCTTTGATAAAATAACGCAATGTTGCCACATTTGTATGCAACTTTAACACTCGCTACCTCTTAATTGCACCCGGATGTAAGATTCTTACTATCCATTTGTTCTTAGCTACCATAGTATCAGTTCGCAGAAAAAATCTTAGCTTTGATAAAATGACGTATGTCTGGCGGCGGCCCTGGGCTATTACTCTATTTTATGATTTTAACCGACCTGCAACTGTTTAAGTTTCGATATCGATAAACTACGCAAATCTGATGTTAAATTTATTTGTGTTTGTGCAAGATCAAAACGATCCTTCCAATCTAAAGCGTCCTGTTTAGCCTTATCTCGTTGTAATTCAACTAGGCTCAACTGCAAACAAAAAATGTACATATGTATGTGTGTTAAAGTTTTACGAAGTTTTATGAAGTGTGTCATTTAAATTCAATTACCTTTCTATTACATTCATCCATTTCCAATTTTAATGTGGTTTGTAATTTAATTATTTGTGCTGTTTTATTTGTCAAATCATTGTTAAGTCTAACAACATCTGGATTTGATGTTTGTATCGATTGCAAAGAATATGCAGCAGGTTTATTGTTCTGCAAATTATTGTCAAATAAACTATTTCCAACGGAACTACTAGTTAGGTCATCACGTATTGAATTTAATTCGGTTATTCTGTTAAAAAAAAAATGCCATTCTTTAAATGTCAAATACTTATTGAATTAAAATAAACTCACCTAACAGAAGGACTAATTGATAACGAATCCCCAAAGCCCGGCGATATAATGCGTGATTGAAAAAATAAACTACTGTCATTTTGGTTAGCTGTCAATGAATTACTTAATTTCGAACCAGAACCACTATAATTAAATACATCGGCTACATTAAATAAATTCGAATGATTAGTAGGACTATAGTTGAGCGAGCTGCCAGGAATGTTTACAGAGAAACCACCCGAATTAAAATCTGTAAAGAAATAATCATAGTGTAGTGTTACGAATGTAAAAAATATCAGTATTGCTTGTTATATGATTTTACCTGGTATTGAATTTGTTAATTGTGAATTAGGAATGTTAATAGGAGCAGAAGACCGTTGCAACAGTCCAGATTGAGCAAGTCCGGCAGAGATAGGATTTTCTCTTTGATTAGGTACGATATCTCGCATTTCATCTAAAGAACATGAAGCTGTAATTATAGATTTGTATGTATCTATGTAATTTAAATATAAATCTTTTTACAGCTGCCTGCTGACTTCCGATACTTATACAACTATTTTATCCAACAACAAGAAAAAAATCCAAATAAAAACGTCTTTTTTAAAGTAAAAATGTATTATTAATATTAATCCTTATGAAATTGATAAAAAGTATAAAAACAAGCTTTTTGAAGGCGAAGCTAAAGAGTGTAGAGAAATTTGTTAATCTGAGAGAGCCCTAAAGCAGTTATTTTAAGAAAACGGCTACATGAAATTTGGCCCCAATGAAAACTGGCCCCAAACGAAAAAAATGGCCCCAAATTTGGGGCTTCATAATGAAAAATGGCCCCATTTTCAAAATTGAAAAATGGCCCCTAGAATGGCTCCGCTTAGGGTATGTTCAGTCGTCTGGCAGGCGCCTATGTTGGCAATAGGTCTGCTATCACAGTTTTTGTTTTAAAAGTATTTTGGTTTAAGAATAAAAGTTTGGGACCATTTTTTATAATGAAATTTCACCCCAAAAATAGAAAAAAATCCCCAAAACAATGAAAAATTGCCCCAATTTACAAATTTTAAACTTTATGTTTTATGATTTTGACAGCGTACACATTAATGTTTAGAAAGAGTAAGTCTAGTTATATTATAAGGGAGAGTTAGATCTCGACTTTCAAATTTGTTTCCTCAACAAAAAGTGTTGAGAGAAGTTGGTGGATTTCGACACTACATGACTCAGTAGTCGTCGATGTTGATGATATTACTAGATTAGATAATCTTCTACGCCGTCATCACAACAATTTTTTTAACTATTGCTTTGTGTTGCTTGTGTCACACAAATTAAATAATAGGTACCGTAAAAAAAACACAAAACAAAACTAATCTTCAAATATTTTGGATTTTTGTAAGTAATAATACCAAACTAATGTCCACATAAACTTTTGCTAAGCCTAACCAACCCATTCTGAACATAGAATAGAATGCTTTTGCCTAAAATGATTGAACTCAAGCACTGCATCAACTGTACCATTGTCACCTACTTGTTTTCACGTCATGTGCAGGCGCAGACCCTTCCAAATTTAGCAAGAATGTAAAAGATGCCGTTAAAGATGACCTTTGTTATAATTGTATGGTTAGTTTTGGATTTATCTAGTCAACCTAAAAGAGTTTTTAGTACATGTATTTAATAATTGGATTCAAGAAAGATTAATATAACGCCTCTTGTCATCTGTATAACTGAACACTAAGAAAATGCATTCACGAATAAAAAAAAATAGTGGAGTCAATTAAGCACTTAACACATTTAAAAATCTCGCATCGCAAATTATTTGTTTTACTTTGTACGTAATAATATTGCCTTATAATTTTAGCCGCTTTAGGCTAAAAATAGATGCCTGGCTTCAGTAGAAGACTCGGCCTGTACGTGTTTAAATTGAGATATTCAAATATTAAGCTGCGATTTGTTTTAAAATTATTTGGATCCTATCTGGGGGCGTACATCTAGAATTTCGTAAGAACGCCTCAAATACATCTGTGAGTGAATATTTGACAATATGAATATTTTGGGTTTGGGTTATAGGTAAATCGTTATTGTATCGCGTACGCAGGCCTAGTCACCTCACTCAATGAACTTTAGCAACTCAATGAAAAATGATACAAAACATCTAATAATGAAGTTCGATGGACAGAAATAATAAGTTATAACAGTTTTAGTTGCTGTATTAAGTAAACTAAGAGGTGATTTGTAAGTTCCTCAAATAAAATCATAATTTTCATGCCAGCTATGCAGAGTTAAATAAAATGCACAATCGACTGACTCGCACTAGATTCCTCTTGTAGCTAATAACTAGATTGTAGCTACACATTGACGTTACATATTAATCGTTCGATAATATTTTTATATCGTTAACAAGAAAATAGTAAGAACAAGTTAAAATAACAATTTAGAAATTTTTCGACATATCGCTCATTAAAAAGAACAACGTCATAACTCAAAAAAACATCAATTTTGACCTAATGATACAGTTCAAACTCATTTTCTATAAACTATTTTTTGGCAAAACGTCATTTCTAGAACTCAAAATCTTAAGGATATAGAGCATCATTTGTCGTTATATACACTGTCACTTTTAAATAGTTTTTTGTGGAAACACCGTATTTTTTCATTTGCTGTGTCGGACAAAACAAAAGTACTCCTTTTCACTTGGTTACATTTTGTTTAAGTAAATTTCTAAACTTAAATATATTTAAATGAATTTTATTTTATTAATGTAGGTATATGTAGATTACAGTCTAGGAGCCGACATCAAATTTTGGGAGTGGATGTATAAACAAAATCTGAGTATGAGGGTTTAAAGGGGTATATTTTGAGATATCGAAATCAAAAGTCTGGCAGGTTTTTTTCTCAGCCCTTAGCGGGATGTTGAAAATAGAGATTATACAAATTTCTGATCGGGGATATTATCCTTTCAATTATTTTTTTAAAAATACATTATGATGCTCTGTCATTTTCCCTAAGTCCAAAGACCTTAATCTTTCGGATCCGACCAATAGAACTGAAGATATTAGGTTTTTAATCGAACCTCATTCGTTTTTTCTTGGAGATTTATGAAACGCAAAAAATCAACAAAACAAAGTCTCCAAGAAATGACGATTAAGGTTCGCTTTAAATGCTTATATCTTGAGTTCTTTTAATCGGATCACCAAGATTAAGGTCTTTGCACTTAGGGAAAATGACAGAGCATCATGATGTGTTTAAAAAAAAAGAAATTTAGAAAATCTCTATTTTCAATACCCCGCCCCCGCCAAAGGCTGAGATAAAAACCTGCAAGACTTTTGATTTCGATATCACAAAATATGCTCTTTTAAACCCTCATACTTAGATTTTAGTTATACATCCACTCCCAAAATTTGCTGTCGGCTCTTGTACTATTAGCGCTTCAATCGCAAATAAAAAAAAATATATTAATTGCACAGTAAAGGAAATACAACAAAAAAATTAAAAAAATATTAAAAGCAATTGCGACAAAACTAAAGCACGTAATTAAATTCTGTATAGTTGTTTTCCAATATTTTGTGGTGAAGCCACTATTTTTGATAACTGATGCTTGACAACTACAAGGCATTGACTCAATTAAGTTCCTTTATGAATTCCTGGGGGATGCTTCCGAGCAATTTCTATTGCAACAACAAGAAAATCCTTATTTTTACTATCGCGTTGAATCTGGCGATCTTCAAACGCCCATAGGTTTTTTTTATGGGGATGAGGTAAGGTGACTGTGCCGTGCCGGCCACTTCAAACCGTTGATTTTATTTTCCAAAAACCAATTTTGCACTAATTTAGCGGTATTTTTTGGATCGATGTCATATTGGAATGTCCATTTTAAGGACATTTCTACTTCTGCGTGTGGTAGGATGATGTTTTGAAGGACGCCATCGTTTACAAAACGATCCATTCTACCATCTATGTTATGAGTTAGGCCGATTCTTTGACTAGAAAAACATCCCCACACCAAAACATTTCCTCCTCCCTGGTTTATTGAGCCTCTTGTAAGACGTGGGTTTAGCCTTTTGCCTCATTCTATCAGAACATTGCGTATTAAACTTCTGAATTCGTCCAAAAATAACACTGCTTTCTATTTGGCAACAGTCCAATCAATGGGTCCGATGGAATAAAGCAAATTCGCAGACCAAAAAGAATTTTTTTTATTTATTTTACCTACATTAACAAAATAAAATTCATTTAAATATATTCAAGTTTAGAAATTAACTTAAACAAAATGTAACCAAGTGAACAGGAATGCTATTGTTTTGTCCGACACTGTACGAAAGGACCTTTGAAGTGAAAACAGTCCAATGAATATTTAAAAGTGTCATATTTTGCGATAAAACTTTAATTAACAGCTCTACCAAGAAAAAAGTAGATACAAATGAAGATGATTATAAAATACAGCCATGCAAACTTTAAATTGCGATTTGCTGAAGTTTCACGTTTTTTGAGTTATGACGTTGTTCTTTTTAATGAGCGATATATACATACATAATATGAATTATATATTATTGTTATATGATAATACAACAAATACATATATATAATACAAAAAACCTGCACAAAAAGTTATAAAAAAAAATATTTTATTATTCATACAAATTTTAAATGCAAATTTTGTCGACTAATTTAGAAGTACCTAATTGCAAAATTATAGTTTTATTATGAGTTTAACCAAAATCGTATTAGAGCCATTTTCGAGAAAACTTGATAAAGCCGAAATCGTCATATGGAAGCTATACATCTAGGAATGACATAAACATACTTATAGCAAATTTGAAGCAAATCAGACGCACAGACAGACATACCGAAGGACGTCCTGTCAAAAATCTCGTTTTAGGAATTCTGCGTCAACGTAATGAAAGTTTGATTAAAATCGAAATCGATACTTGATCTATAGAAGAAGTTAAAATATGTAGGCGTGTTCAGGAAAGAACATTTCTGAGAGTCTCAGCAATCTCAGTTGCCTGAACCGGATTCCTCAGCAAAAAATATCAGTTTAGCTGTCAAAATACTGACGGAGCAAAACCTCCGACATCTCTGTTTCCTGAACGCGCCTAATAAATAACGGGTGAAAAAAATACAACGAGACAGGTTTTCTTTATATGAAAATTACTTTACAAATTTGATTTACTCTGAAATACTTCAAGCTGAAATCATAATTAGTGTTCGTGAATCGAAATCTTCATTCCCGTGGCGAGTGAGTACGTGATTAATGGAGTGGTACTAAAATCAAAAAAATTACTCATCTTATGTCTTTTGCAAGCCACTATGATACATTATAAAAGACATTCAATTTGTGATTCACTTGGATTAAATTTACATAAAGAGCCTTCGGCATCATTCCAGTGACCATCATCCCCACGCCGTAGTTCCCATCATTTCTATGCAATTTGATCAAATACGGTCCTTTTTTGTATTATAGAGTTGTGAATTGATAGAATGGATTATTATAATAGCATAATAAGTTGTTTCCATCTAGGGTCAAAAATATTAATGTTTCTAAATATTTTCCCGTGTACATATATTTTTTTTAAATGTCAAATTACTCATACTCACTGATCGTACATGAAGGGAAAAATCCCTTAACGTATAGCAGCGGTTCCCAACCTTTTTGTAGTGTGACCTTGAATATTCTTATAAAACGTTGTTATATAAAACTGTTATAAGTTTATGTAAGTTACGTTGCGAAGTAATAATAGTGTTGCCGGTTTTTTTTTAATATTTTGTTTTCCTTTTCAAAATCATTTTTATAGCAAATGTCCCCTCCATCTTATATGTATTTCGCTTTTTGAACCAACCTATACACTGACGCGCTTTTTTTTTTTAATATTTATCAACTATCAATCAATAACTGACAATCACAATTGGAATTAATATTAGTATTAAATTAAAATAAATTAGCAGGGCATAAGGCAATATCGGACGGCCAGGTTTGTATTGAAAATTTTGGCAAGGTTTCGAAAACAATTGTGTCTACAGAAAGTCCTAATTTTTCGAATATAATACGGTTAATCCAAATAAAAAGAAATAAAAATTAATCGTGATTTTTCTATAAATAAAATCTGTATTTTACTTTAACTTGAAAATGTTTTGTGTCATCGAAAAATATGATAAATCAAATTTGTTTTTGTATAATTTTACATTGAAAACATACAAATAAAATCCATACTCGGAAAAAACCACTCAATCCTGTTTACAGTAAGAAATTTTAGAAATTTAGAAAGGCCAAAATACATTTTTTGAAGTGTTTCAACAGGTTCGAGTAATTTTTATTGAAATGTTGTTTTTTTTTTTTTTTGTATAGCTAAATTTTATAATACTCACATAGCCTTTCCAATGGTAAAGTGAAATTTAGAAAATTGCCTTGATTTTTATCTAGTGCATTGATTATACTATTTGAATCATTTTCAATTCCCATTAACTGAAAGAAAAACAAACTTTAGAACAAAACATCTTGTACAGTTTGCTATAAGATATATAAGTTTTGCTTTTTTTTTTTGCTTTTGATCTTTTGTAGAGATAGAAGGATGCAAGATGTGTTTTTTGTTTATTTTTTTTATATGTAATGTGGATTATGTGGAGAAATTTGTATTTTTTTAAGTGAAAAGGGGAGGACGTGATTTGTAATAAGCAAGATTGTTATATTACAACTTACTTTGGCCATGTCTAAACTTTGGAAATGTGATTTTGAGTATTCGATGTGAGTCATCTTATTTGATGAAAATGGAGATGACGATGATCCGCCATTCATATAGCAGTCATTGCTATTTCCGTAAATGTTATTCTTTTGCTGTAATTGTGCACCAGGTGCTTTGATATGGGAATTGCTTGATCCTATTGAAGAGGTACTTGCTGATTCACAGCTCTCACCATTGCCATTGAAAAATAACTATGATTTTCGAAAGAGATACATATTAAAAAATATAGTTTCTTCTTTTTTTAGATTTTTTGAGTTAGTTAGAATTGATATATGTTTTTGTTTTTTATCATCCTCCTCCTTATTTTTTTTTTTTTTTTGTATTCTTTTGAAGTTTTATTCTTTTAATATTTTTTATTTATTTATTTTTTGTTTTTGATTCAACAAAATTAACTCAAACTTACATTTTCGCTAACTGAAATAAGTCCTTGTTTGCAAGTGTCCTTCTTAATTTCTGGCAGTGCGCTTGATATAATATCACTAAGAGCTAAATTTGTTGATGGGCCATCTATATCACGTGGTTTATCTTCTGTTAAAATATACGCTAACAAATTTGATTTCAGAGCACAATCCAATTCGGCAAGTTGTTATATGGAAAAATATACATATACACACACATAAATGTTTAGTAAACACAAATTACAACATTTTTTTTTATTTTTAACCCGTTCTCTTTAATAAATCTTATTTATCTTATTTATGTTAATTCTTAATGCAATACAACATTCATAATTTTGATTATTCATTCTAAGTAGACATAGAGAACAAAATAAATTAGTTCAAATTATGTCTGCATTTTTATTAAATCTTAGTAAATTGAGAACGCCTAAGTGTATATTTTTGAAACATTTATGAAATGAAATTGACGATCACAACAGAAGGAATAAGAACATAACATTTGGGGGAAATAACACCAATATTAGAATAACTCGTTAATCTTAACATCTTTTAGAATTTTGTTTTTTGCTCGTTAACATCATGATTATGACAAGTTTCTTTTTGAACGTTATAAAAATCAGATTGTTTTTTTTGGCAGAATGTACATCAATTTTCACAAATTATACAAATAATAATGAAAAAACTATGATGTTACTTATCAAGTTATTCCAATGAAGATTTTTTTTAATAGTCATACATAAGATACATTTAATTTTCACTTCACAATTTTCAATGTCAATTTTGTTTAAAATGTGCGTAGTACAAGCACAAATATTTTTGTCAGTTAATTCACACAAATTTCTAAAAATTTGGTTTGATTGTAATATTTTAACCCTGCCACGTCAAACGAAAAAGCTTAATAAAAAGGTGGTCCAATATTCAACATATTCAATATTAACGATTACCATAAGGTTTTGAGGCCATTTTAAAAAATAGTTATTGAAATTGTAGTGTAACATCAGTAAGGATTTGGTAAGAGAGAAAAATTATTACTTTTTATTTAGAACAATAAACAACTTAAATAAAAAAAATAATGTTCGATAATAAATTGTGTGAAAGCCTTTTTCCGCGCAGGAAAAAGCTAACACCAATGGTTAAACAGAAATTAAGAATCTGCCTTAATTGGGCAACTATGGAGTCGTTTGGTAATCAAAATAATAAAAAAAAACTCCAACATTAAAGGAAAAAGAGAAAATTAGGTATGCGTTGAGCTTCTCGATTTTAAGTGGCTGAGGAGCCCAATTTTCATTTTCGGCAGCGACAGTGGGACACCATACATAATGACAGAACGGTTCAAATGGTACAAAGTCGGCATCCTCATATTCTAATTCAATAATTTACATGACTTTTGCATTGAGGAAGACATACATACAAATGTACTTGTTATTTTGAAAAGTGGTCGATGTTAACCGACTCTTGAAATCAAAGCAAGAAGATTTAAATTTTATTATTCTATTGTTTAATAGTGAAAATCAATTCTCCAAGGGTCAATTTATTCACAGTCCATTAAAAACTGATTGTGTCGCTTTAACTAATATCGCTTTTAATATAATAATGTCATTCAGAACACTTCATTAATTTGTTGATTTATTCACTCGCCTTTAGTTGGCTTCAAATTGCTTCTTTAAATTTAAATGTTTTAAAAAATATGATTGGGATTTTTTTCTTTATTTTGACTGATGAACTATCAATTTAGCACTAAATAAGGTAAGAGCGTCTGTTTGTTCACTCTCAATTTTCGTTCACAGTCAGTTTTGTGATTGCTTATTTTTGTTGGTAATCTGAAAGTGCGATATGAATAACAAAAACCGACAACGTTCAAAATACCTTCTGGTGGAAAAACAAACTATGCTTTTCAGAATATATTTGGTGTACTGAATCTAATTCCAGTCCCTAAATTCTTTTTTTTTTATTTTTTTCGAAATATTCAAAGCTTTTGCTTTCTTAATAGCACTTTATGATTAGCAAACAAAAAACTGATTATCAACGCTAATTGAGAGTCAATAAAAAGAAACAGTTCGTTACTACTCTATTAAGGCTTAACATCCCCTTTAAGAAGTGGATTTTATCATTTAAGTTAAAACCGACTTTTAATTAATTAAACAATTACATAGTTAAAAGAGGAAACGTCATTTAAAATCGTTAAAGAAGTATGAATAAATGCAAATATTTTAAAGCGATCAATTTGTAATTTTTAATAGCGAATAACTGTGCGTTAGAAATTAATGAAAATCAACTCAGCATTAATTTTAAAATGACAATATTTCGCTTGAAAAAATGAACCTAATATATTTCAAGCACTCAGGAAACATGTTTTCTTGCAAACGGTACTTTTTTGAACGAAAATTTGAGCTCGAAAACATTACTGAACACTGAGCAAAAGTCGAACACGACCGATTCAGAGAATGCTCGCATGCTTCAGGTCTGTTAGAGCTCTACTCTGAACGGAAGAATAAACCTCCCATTATTCCAACTTTCTACAAATGTCCCTGGATTGGCATGATACAAACATAAACGCATACATTGGTCTAGTGCACGATCATAAACGCATAAATTGGTCTAGAGCACGATCATAAACGCATAAATTGGTCTACCAGATCGATCAAATATTCGAACTACTACCAAAAATAAATGTAAATTCCTACGATAATTAGATAAATTGAGCAACAAATGCAATCAATAGCGACATAATTTGTAAACTAGAAAAACATAAAACATTGAAGTAAACGATTTAAAAAGTTATAAATGGGCTCCGCAGGTTTTGGATTAAATATAGAGGTAATTAATATCCTTCAGGCAATTCTTAGGGATACAATTTAGACGACTTTTACCAGAGAACTTTAAAATAAAACTCTTAGTTGTTCAATCCTGCTATAACTTAATTCTACCCTGTTGACTTCTAACATCTTTCAATTTGTCAGTGAGAAATTATTAATTGTTCAACACCACAAATAATATTTAATTATAAAGTTACACAAGTTTAATTTTTCAAATTACCCATTTGTTGAAAGAACTATTATTTAGGTGGATTCATTTGTATGTACATAAATGCCTAAAATAAATACAATTTATAAAATTCAATACACCCTTTAATAAAGAAAAACCACGTATTTAAAAATAATTCACTTCCAAATCATATACTTATAAAAATACATAATTAGAAACATCTCCTACATTTTATTTTCTCAATCGTTAAAGGCAGTTTCGTATGGTTAGTATTTAAACAAAAAGATTATCTTACGAATGGGCAAGACAATTATGTATTTAGTTAAAAATAAGACAAACGTTTAAAACATCAATTGATTGCTAATTGATAAAATCTGCAGTTGCAAAAAAAAAGTTTAAATAAGCTCTTTTTTTAACACAGAAATGTTTTTCTTCAACCTCTTAAAACAAACAAAAGTGAAATAATTTTGAATACTTACGTTCTACATGCGCAAATGCACAAAATACACTTCTTGGGCAGTAGCCAGCTTGTTGAACATCATTGCATTTGGTTGACTTATAGATTTCCGGATGAAATTGTTGTTCGGTCCTAGTATGACAATACTGACAATTATCACCTGCCTCACAATTTCCCGGTTCACCCCATTCCTCGCCGTGTTTTACATTCGGACATGGAGTTGATCTAAAAGTAAGTAGTTGATAAATTTATTTATTTTTTTTTTTGTTTTTAAATAAAATAATTTATCAAAAACCTATATTTGAATTTCCTTGGACTTCTACGTTTATCTTTGCTATTATGAAATTGTGGACATGCATAACCTTGTCTGCATAGACGGGGTGGCCTTTTGCAAGGTTCTGTCTTGTAATTTGCTAAAACATAATTTGTATCCTGCCATTTGGGATCTTCATTCATTAAATTTCTTTCTTTGTCAAGTGCATTTTGTGCGTTTGTTCCGTCTATAGTGTTTTCTGAATTTTGTAATGTTTCTAATTCCTTTATATCATATACCGGTGGACGTTGATCTTGAACGCCATGGGCAAATGCACAATGATGACCATTTTTAACGCAATAACCACGTGAATCGGTGTCGTGTACGCACATACAAGTTTTGTAGTATCTTAAGTGATAGCGACGTTCTGTGTCTCCAGCCGTACGGTGTAGAAATGGGCAGCTATTTAGAATGAAATCAAGATCAAAATTAAAAAAAATCAATACGTAAATCCATCAGGTCAGATTTTCAAAATATGTACATATGTTACTATATGTCTGTTCCTTTACTCTGAATTTCTGTGATTTTCTGTGCATTTTGGTCCCAAGTTCTGTCAATGCAATTTTTTTTATATGAGCTTGACAGGACTTCGGACTAAAAATCACAGACAATCACAGAATCTCAAAGTAAAGGAACAGACCTTATATAATAACTAATACAAAAACATGTTTTAGAATATTTTACATTGCGAATGAATTTTTTTGAACAAGTTCATCTGAGAGTTATAATATTCTTCAAAATTAATTTAATATAGAAATCCGCCAGTAAAACGATGTCATATGCAAGATTTTCCCACAGAAATGTTTGGTTGGTGCAAAATCCGGTTGCGAATTTTTTTATTTGTTGGTTGAGACTTCTTTTGTATTAATAATAATAATTATTCAATACATTTTCTTCCATTCACACTTTGTTACAAACACAACATTTCACTTGTTGCTTGGTAGATTATGTACAATTTTTACTCAGAGTGCATTAACTTTCTTCCTGTTCTGAATAAAAACTCGTATGGTTAATAGTTATGATTGCAGTCTTATCAGCTTGTTTTGAACAAACAAATAAATACAATAAGCATGTTCGTAAACGTACCCGTTTTTTTGTTGCTTTCGGCACAAAAAGTAAAAACTTTTATAGATTTATCATTATAGTCCAGTAACCTTGTCGTTTGTATTGAAGGCACCGTTTGCGGCAAATATGGTATTTCTGATTTCTTGCTGAGTTGTTGAGGATGTTTACCTAGTAAATAACCTAACTTTTCGACCTCGAGCGGCGACCGATTCATGGTCAAAAATCAAAAAAACGTGATTTTTCGCGGTATTTCCAGTTATTGGCGATTTTAAATAGTTTTAAATAAAAAACATTGATCTACGATTTCAAAGTAACCTACTTTGCTCCAATTTGAGCCCAAAACTATCTTTGTAGACCGAATGGTTTCCAAAAATACAGCACTTCAAAATTTAGCGATAAAAAAAATATAACAAGTAGTATTTATCAAACAGTATAATGGAAAATAAAAAATGGTTGACATAAATGCATCAAAGTACTGGAGCCAAAATAATAGGACAATCATACCGAAAGGGGGGTATATACCCCCGTTAATATGGGAGGGGCAATTATCCACACAAATGACTTATGGTAGAAAAACAATGGTAACACCCACAATATTTTCTCTTAAGGCACCATTTTTTTGACACTTTAAAGGTGTCTGGCTGCCGTTAGGCACCCATGTTGATGACTGGCAAGTGTCAAACAAAGTTTGTGACACCTTCCTTTTGAACATATCAAAAAATCAGCTTTGATAAAATGACGTAATTTGGACACTTTTTTATGCACCTTTAACACTCATTATCTCCGAATCGCACCCGGATCCAATATTTCTAATACCCATTCGTTGTTTCCTACCATGGTATAAATAAACACACAAAATCTCAGCTTTGATAAAATGACGTATGTCTGGCGGCCCTGGGCTCATAGTCTATATATGGTTTTAATAATAGCTCATGAACTACGGTATATTTTGAGCAATGTTTAAAAAATATAAGCATGATTATATTGGTAGGACAAAAATAAACATTAATTTAACTTTTATTTCGTCTGGCAATATAATTAAGAACGCATAAAAAGATTGTCATTACATTAAAAATATTTGAAATTTCAATATGTTAATGTGAATATATTGTAGGAATTCTTTATAATTTCAGACAAAATTCCTTGCATATTTTTGCGTAAGGCATGGATTCTTGATAGTGATGTACTCTATCAGATTTCCTCAATATTTAGAACATTCTTATCAAAATGTTTTGTTTTTTTTTTTACTTTAACCATCCCTTGATGTCTCCCCATAAGTTCTCGATAGGATTTAGGCCCGAGCTTTAGACGGTCTAATCTAAAAAACCACTTCTTGAATACGGAAACACCTTTTAAGCAATCCGTTGAGGACTTTTTGGATCATTATCGTCCTTAAAACGAATTTTATGGGCATAATTTCAAATGAATAAGACTCCATAACATGTTCCTCAATGTCTTTATAAACTGTCTGGTCAATTCGAGCATTTTTTTCTAACTTATCGACCATACTATGCCAAGTTAATGCACCCCAAATTAAATTAAGTTTTATCCTGTACTCTGCACCGTCTTAAGAGTGTATTTTTTATTCAATTTCTCGATAGAGTTACTTGTTTACAAGACCACATCAGTTTTAAATTCATGCATGTTATATTTGTGTTGCTTTACTATTCTGAAAAACTTAGTAATTTTGAAGCACTCAAGAAATAGGTCAAACATTTTCCTATTCTGCTAAAAATTTTGAATCAAATAGTAAAGAGTATTACAAGACGAAATTCAAAAATTCGATCCAAATTGAAGGGTCCAGGGAAAAACGGCTTAAGTCCATTTTTTTGAAAAATGAAACTAATGATGTCATCTTGTAGGTTTCTGTAAGTACTGTTTGATGGAATAATAAAATTTCAATAAAAATTTTGGATACCTCTCGAAATGACACTTTTTGTTCAAAACTTTTTTTCAAAAGTTTTGTTTTAGCTACAAAACAATTTTTTTAAAACAGTTTGTTTCCAGTCCTTGTAGTCTACGAAGTAATAGTTTCAAACAATAACTTGCCCGATATTTTAAATACTTATTTCGTAGTGATACCAAACAAATTAAAATACAGGAAACGGTCTAACACCGGGTTTCTTAATATTTTTTTTTTTTGTTTTCAAATATAGATTTTTAAAATCGAAGGATGTTTTATTAACAAAAAGCAAAAAACCGTTTCTAATTATCATGTTTAGTTCCTTCGCAAGAAATTTTCAAAAAATATCTTCAAGTTTTCGGCTACCATGTAGGCCGTAGATAGAAGTCTCCCCTAACGCATATCATTTTATTAGAATATACAATTCATAAAATTAAAATCAATTTGTGTTGTATAAATAAGTACATTTAATTGGAAAATATATTTTCAACCTTTATTTAATTTTCCTTAGAATTGAGCATTTGTTTAGAAAGTAAACTTATATTATCGTTTTTCTCGGAATGAATTTTAGTGGACCTAAGCCGTGTTTCCCCTGGACCCTTAAATTGGTTAAATAGTTTTGGCAAGAAACATGATGTTAACTAAGTGCAACAAGCAATGATTGCATCATTGCTGTGGTCAAAGTAGGACACTTAAGTTGGCATTGATTTTTGTTCACGTACTTGGAACCCTTAACTATAATAAAATTTAGTTCTTATAATATTTAGGGTAGAGTTGCCAGTAGCCGGCCCCTTAACGAAATTTTCCGACAAAACTTATGATTAAGCCTTGAATTTTTAACTTTTTGATATTGTTTTATTTACCAAATTGTTCATTAGAGATTTCTTAAGAGTTATACAAACATAAAACAATAATATTTTAACGTAAAACAATATATTTCATTGTTTTTCTAAAAAAACTCACATTTTCCTGTTTTCGGCCCCTTGGATCCTGATTCCGGCCTTTGTGTTTCCTATACTCAGCCCCCCCAGTAAAAAGGCTATATTTACGAATTCAACTATTTTATTTTTTTTTCCTTATAACAAAACAACATACCTACCTACTTTCGTTTTTAGTTATATAAGAAAAACAAGTATTAAACATAAAAAAATAACTTTTAATAGGTTTCTTGTCTCCAAGTTGTGTTCATTATAAATGTTTAATCTTTAAATAAATTTAAAATTAATAAATTAAATACAAAATTCAAATTTTTCTAATTTTAGTTTTAATTTTTATTTTATAGGTACATAGGTATATTAAAACTTAATATCACGATAGCCCAATGATGGAGTAGCACTCCAAAACACGTCGCATAGTTATATTTAAAATAAAAAGTTGTGATATGAAGTTTTAATATATAAAATTAAAATAAAAATTAAAATAAAAAATTAAAATAAATTAGGAAATGATTTTTGGGTATATTCTAAGACCAAAATGGTCTATCTCTAACTGTTACATCTTTTATCGGGGATTTAAGAAAAGGCTTACTTTGGTGTTCCCTTAGCCATGTTAACAGAAATTTCTCTGTTAATACTAATGATAGAAACTTCGTTTAGGGCTTTTATTTGTAGAGGAAATAGAAGCCTTTGTGATTGCGTTTAAATAAATTTTATTTTGTTTTTGAGTCTTCAGATATCCTGTTTGTAGCCTGTACCATTTTTCTTTTTGACTTCAAGGTTAATTTTTATCCAGAAAATAGGCTTTTTCTTTTTTAGCTCAGAAACGAGTTCTGAACAGAGTCCGGGCATATCGAGAATTCTCTGAACATCCTCTGAACAAAGCGTGTTCTGACTTCTGAGCGCTCAGAATTATTTTCGAAACACACCTGAACACTTAGCTGTCATTTTTTTATTTTACTAAAGAAATTAAAAGGACAGTCATGTTTCTCCTCCAGTTCAAGCCTCCTGAAATAAGACCAAGCCTTAAACAAATTTTGCTCTTTCTGAGGATTAAGTACCTACTAGCCTTTAGGCCTAATTTATTCAATCCCCATTAATTTTAAACCCATCATTAAAAAAGGGATTGTTTAAAATGTTCATACAAATTTGATTAATTTCCCATTTTTAATAGCAAATTTAAATTTAATGTAGAGTGAATAATTTAGGACCTAATTTATAATAAAATAATTAAATATAATAAAATTGTGGTATTTTTCCTTTTGTTTTTAAAAGGTTCGAAATATGGAGACAGACAAAAAATAATGTTTCCTATCTTCGGCCGAGGTGGCCGAATATAAGCAACAGAGGTTTTTTGTGTCCTATTGCCGGCCCGCTTAAAAAAATCGTAAAAATTACTTTTTTTTCGCTTTTTAAAGTAGATTTGACTAAAATATAACATAATAAACAAATATAAATGCATAAAAGACATTTACTTCCAAATATTTCAAAATAAACGCTTATTTTGGAACAATGTCCAGCTAACGTTTTTGACAAGAAAACTTTATAAAATCGTGTGCCGGCGAGATCGCACAACTACAGATGTAAATACTGAGCTAGTATACTTGTATAATGGAACGAAAAAAGTTGCAATTAGTAGGAGAGAGATGACAGACCCTTTAAAAACTCTAACCACAGAAGTATCACTACTATTTCACTAATTACGAGCCATTTTTTGGTAGGCGGCCGGCTACTGGAGACGGCCGGAATAAGGCAACTCTACCCTATATGTTTTTCTAAGCAACTTTGGTAGCGATTTTAAAAGTTACAAAAATTGTTCACTTGGCATGTAAATATGGAATTTCGTGAACATTTTTGAGACTTTTAAATTCACTACCAAAGTTGCTTAAAAAAGATATAAATATTATAACTATATTTTATGATAGTTAAGGGTTCCAAGTAGGTACGTGTACAAAATCGGTTCCAATTTAAGTGTCCTATTTTGACAACAGCAATGATGCAAACATTGCGTGTTGCACTTTACTTAGTTAACATCATGTTTCTTACCAAAACAATTTGACCGATTTGGATCAAATTTTCGAAATTTCGTCTTGTTATACTCAAGACTATTTAATTCCAAATTTTTAGCAGAAGTGGACAATTTTTGACCTAATTTTTGAGTGCTTCAAAATAATTTAGTTTTTCAGAATTTTCTTTTTTTCATGGTTAGATAGCAACTCAAATATAACATACATGAATTTTAAACTAATGTTGTCTGTAAAAAACTTTATAACAAACATGAATACAATTGATGGTTTTTTCCTAAGTTGCATATTTCCAAAGTTATAAAGGAAATTGTCCGAAAAATGGGTTGATTTTAGCATTTTTTCACTGTTGCATATCCTGCAGCCAGCATAGGTTTTTCGAAGTTGCAATCCTGGCTGTAGATGACTCTAACATGCCCCAACAACATATCAAAAATGCAGAAATACATCGAGCTTTATTATTAGCTGGGCTACTACTACTATGCAGTAATTCAAACACACAAAAATAAGGTCAGAGGTCATCCTCCTCTATCCTCGTTACTTTCAAATCTCCTGACTCCCTCGACATTCTCAAGGCAAATTTTAGCTATTTATAAATTTTGAAAAATCAATAAGTACGTACCTATAGGTACATATTTAAAAAAATGAAGCCAAAAAAGATTTGTTAATTTCCAATTAACTCAAATTTTCATCTTAAAAACTTCCTACATCTTTTTCTCCGTTATCATCATAATACTTATTCCATGCGACTTTTTCTACGCATTAAAATTGCCATCATCGAGGCACCAATAATTCCCTCCACCCCTTTGGGGTTGAGGGTTAAGAACTTTTTTTTTAAACCGTAAAGCGAAAGTGTTGATGATCTAAAAAGGAATGGTTAAAGTTGAACATCATAGCATAGCACTTGTTCTCGTAGTTGTTTCCTCCATTTCATCATTTTACCAAAGTTCACACATATTTTCATTCATTAGTTTTTTGGGTTTGATATTTTTAGTGGGTGAGAAATTCCAACACACGCGCAATCAAGCGAGAGCAAAACAGAGTAGGCGAGCGAAGTCAATAGAATAGTCAAAGCCGAAGCCGAGGAAGCAAGCAATCAAAATCAAAACAAAAATAAACAAAACTTGCCATCGACGAGAAGAACAAAAGAAGTGGCTTTGCGCAACATGTCAACCACAATGACGACGATAAACAATGAAAATGCACACACACACACAAGTCTTTTAAACAAAATTAACTTAAAATTGTGATTAAAACGGCAAAGGGGTGGGAATTGAAAGTAAAACTGAAAGCAGTATTGTCGCTAAAAATGTACTGCTTCTCGAGTTCCTTGCACATATTCCAAGAATTTAGTATTTCTGTTTATAGTTTAACTTTTTGCGACTAATTTGTTTATATACAACGATACCGCCGCCATTAATTCCACTGTTTGATAAACAAACTACATACACATTCACAATTCACTATAAAAGAGTTCGGCGTGCGCACTGAATCAACTAAAAACTGAACGTGGGAGCTAGCAAAGTGGCGAAGCGCCTAGGTAGAAATTCTGTTTGTACACAAAAAATATTACTTTCACTGTTTACAAAAGCAATGCGAAAAAAATATAGCAACAAAATCCGATTGAAAAACAACAAACAAAAAAGTAGCACTTTTCACCAAAACAACAAGGCTTGATTATGAATTTATGAGTTATGTATTACAATTCCAATTGGGAATATTTCTTGCTCCTCATAAGGATGAGCGGGAGATTTTGCACACACAATTTTCGTCTTTTTTCCTGTGGGTTGATTTTTTTCTTTTTTTTTTTGGTTTGGTTTGATTGAAGAAGAAGGAACTTACTCATCTCCATCGGGACATAATCCAGTAGTTTCATCATATTTGGTACAATAATTGTCTGCACTATAATTAAAGGTACCATCTCTTTTGCGAATCGGTCGACGACGTCTTTGATTTTGGAAATGCCAATTGAAACAAATAAACGGCCGATGTTGATTACATTTGTGTTGCAGGAATGACTGACATTGTTCCACACGGAATTCCTTTAAATATCTGCAAGTGAAGTGTCTTGTTTTGTATATCAAATTGAAGAAGAACAATTGGGGTATATTTTTTTGTTTATTAATTGATTGTAGGGAAGTTAACTTACGTGTAATGATTGGGTTTTTCTTGTTGTGTTGCTAACATAAGTTTATTCTCGTTCGCCATTTTGTGTGTGGGAAAACTATTGCGTCTATCCGACGCTCAAAATACCTTTTGAATGATTTTTGTTCGAATTGCAAATGCAGGCAATGGCAGCGCTGCGGACGGTTAAGAGAAATTTTACTTCCAGTTTGAGCAGCTCTGGATTGTGTGCATTTGATTTAAGGTGGAACTACATTTGTAGTCTTTAAAAGGCTCTCCAAAACATTCGTTGCGGCGAAGAAACATGGTGGATTTACATGTATCTGCGTTTGGTTTCTGCACAAAAAAGGGATGTCAAATACAAAATGCATATTTGTTAGATAGAGAGAAAAGATCAGAATGAGAGAAAAGATCAGAATGCAGAAGAACTTTGTTTCTGCATTATAGGAAAGTGCCATAATGCAGAAATGAAGACGAACATGCTCGTCTTCTTGATGGTTCTCTTTCACTCGCTCGGATTTTTTGTGTACATCTGTCCTGCTCTACTTTTCTGCATTAGGCAGACGAAGATACATATAAATCCACCAACATTCGACAGTCAAAATTAATTCATATATATTTCTCCGCCGCGTTGCTGTGGGCGCTCTCATATACCACCATGTAAATAAATGTGGACATGCGAATGTTTCTTCGCCGAAACGAATGTTCCGCATTGGTTTGGGAGAGCTTTAATTGATTTGAGTTTACATGTTCCATGGTGAAATGTTTAAAATTCTGTACAAACATACAAATATTTCAAATAAGATGTAGATTCAATTCATTTGACACATACCGTGTACTTCACTCTTCCACTATCGGGAACATACATTTCTTTTGTTTTACAAATCAAAAGGCTTCTATTACAACCCCTCTTCAGAACTCTTCACTTGGACAAATTTTGTCATGTCGTTCATTTGCCTTCCAGCACTTCTTTTTTTCGAACAATGTTCACTTGTGGCTATGATGTGGAACATCTGTGGAATCACGGTGTAAGGAAATACATAGACATATACTTTTTGCAAAAAGCACAAAAGTGTGAAATACTTTTACAACTCTTGTCTTCATAACATAAGGGAAATTTTTGTAAGTGTGCCCCTCGTCAGCACATTTAAAATAGGATCCGGCTGGTCGTTGCTCCTTTGGGCTTTGTACTGCGATGTGCCCATACTTTGAACAATTAAAACATCTCTTGGGCTGTTCGTTGTTTGAAGCTGAAGTTGAGGGAACCATATTTCCTCCAGAAGTTGTTGACCTAGCAACCCTAGTCATCGGAACTCTTCTCTTTTTATATCGTGGCAAAAGGTTTTTGAGCTCTACTATTGTTTTAGGTAATCCACACGATAATTGTCTTTTCTTTTGTGTATTACCCCACACCTGACGTTGTGGTATATTTATTTTGTACAAAAAATATTGTCTTTATTAACAAATATAATTATTTAACTTTTAACAACTTTTATATATCTTGCTTAGACACGTCTGCGAACTAGAATGGACGTTAAAATACAAATTTAAAACTTAAAGCGAGACCAACAACATTTTGTCTCGCTTCTATGTCTCACAAAATCTATGTCAGTTATAAAATCGTTTCCCAATTCACAATGCGATGAGTTTTTTGACAGCGTTAAATTATTTATTATTTTTGTTCTTGCTGTGCAGTGTGCGTTCAAAATAATGAAAAAAATCAAACTGAAATTACTTTAGTTATTTAAATATTAAAATTGTGTTTGTCCATTGGGCTGGTGAAATGATTTTCGGCTAAAAATTCAAAGAAATTAAAACAATACAACATTATAATATTGTCAACACAAATAGATCTACAAATATAATTTCATTGTCAAAAAAATTTATATTTATTTTTGTAAATTTTACACTTATCTGTTGCTTTCACAAAATTCACCATCAGTCAAATATAAAAAAAAAAACATAAAAAACGTCGACGAGAGCGTTTTTTTCAATTTTCCCAACTCCGGCGTGACGTGGTGACGAGAAACGTATCATTGTGTATACCCTGGCGTTCCTCGTATACTTACATGATTTGAAATCGGCTTGACAACTACGACGAGTTCTCGTCACGCTCACGTCTCGTTTTCACGTCGCATTGTGTCGACACCTAGCTACGAAATTCCGAAACCTAAACATAAGGGGAATAACACATTATTGCGTGTATTAATAATTGTATACTACAGTGGCTTAATTTATCTGTCAGAACAATTTTCGTATTTGTTATTGCAAGCATGTTTCTTTAGGGAAGAATTTAATTTCTCTCTTTTGTACTTTTTGGCGAAGTATAGGTATATGTAGTAAAGCCTTCAGGCTACACGGGCAAATACTGGCAAGCAAGTTGGCTACATAGATTGACTGTCTAATTCCTATACGTGAATATGATGTGACATATAGGCGGCAAGCAACTTGCCAGGCAAAGTTGCCGGGCAAGTTGCTTTCAAGTTTTTTACTGGCTACGTTCTGCTTTTAAAAGGATAGAGCGTCTAAGGTTCGATCTTATATTTTTATTAAAATTGCTCAAAATACGGTAAATCGTACTTCAATGACGAAAATGAAAATAAAACCACAAAGTTGCAATCTCACATGCGTTTGTCCATCATCTGAATCATAAATTTCCGTTTTTAAATTTAAAAATTTAATTTCCAAAATTTCGAATTTTGAATGCGTTTTCGGTTGGAGGATCGGAGTTAAGGCTCTCCCAAACCAATACGAAACATTCGTTGCGGCGAAAAAACATTCGTCAGTCAGAATTAATTCATACGTTTCTCCGCCACGTTGGTGTGGGCACTCTCATATATCACCATGTAAATAAATTATGAAATGCGAATGTTTTTTCGCCGCAACGAATGTTCCGCATTGGTTTGGGAGAGCCTTTACTCCTTTTTGACTCCGCTTACTCCAAAATAATTCGATTGGCTGTTCCGAGTAATATTTTCGGAGTATTTTTCAGTTCCGGAATTAATAAAGGAGTAGACCCGGAACACACATATACATATAAACCCTTTCATCGGATTATTTGTCTAATTAATTTTACCCGACTAAAGGCTCTCCCAAACCAATGCGAAACATTCGTTGCGGCCAAAAAACATTCGTCACTCAAAATTATTTCATATGTTTCTCCGCCGCGTTGGTGTGGGCACTCTCATATATCACCATGTAAATAAATTTTGACATGCGAATGTTTTTTCGCCGCAACGAATGTTCCGCATTGGTTTGGGAGAGCCTTAAGGCGGGTAAAATTAATTAGACAAATAATCCGATGAAAGGGTTTATATGTATATGTGTGTTCCGGGTCTACTCCTTTATTAATTCCGGAACTGAAAAATACTCCGAAAATATTACTCGGAACAGCCAATCGAATTATTTTGGAGTAAGCGGAGTCAAAAAGGAGTAAAGGCTCTCCCAAACCAATGCGGAACATTCGTTTCTAATTTGGGAAATATTTATGAGTGTGTGCGTGTAAATTGTCTGATAATTATGAAGAGTTTGCACGTTTAAAGGCTCTCCCAAACCAATGCGAAACATTCGTTGCGGCGAAGAAACATTCGTCAGTCAAAATTTATTCATATGTTTCTCCGCCGCGTTGGTATGGGCACTCTCATATATCACCATGTAAATAAATTTTGACTGACGAATCTTTCTTCGCCGCAACGAATGTTTCGCATTGGTTTGGGAGAGCCTTTAAACGTGCAAACTCTTCATAATTATCAGACAATTTACACGCACACACTGATAAATATTTCCCAAATTAGACTACTAAGTATTTGTTTTTGTTTTTGGTTTGCTTATTAAATTTAAAAGTGAGTAATTTATGAGTATTAAAAAACCTCGGCTAATATAAAATTCTTTAAGTTTTTTCATGTATCATCTCCATAGCAACTTTCAACTTAATTTGAAAGTCAAAGACACTGCCTCTCAAACACCCGAATCATAGGCATTCATTGGCCGGATGAGGGCCATGTAGCAAATCACCTTAACCCTGCTGTCAAGACGGCTGCTATAAAACAACCGTTTTGTCGGGGCAAAAGCTGCCTGGCTCTGGTCAGAGCAGCATTTATATGTCTGTCGAAATACAAATACTGATCCATCCAGATGCCAAAGTACTTTACTACTCTTCTATTCGCCAGTGGATGTCCATGTGGCCCTACGATCACCAGCTTGCGCCAGTTCTTTCTCGTATCCCTAGGGGCACCATGCAATTTAGTCCTGAACAGAATAGTTTCTGATTTCTGAAAGTTGATTTTCAACTTCCAGTCATCGCAATATCGCTGAATCTTGTCGAAGTCACGCTGTAAGAGAATTCTGATGACCTCAACTGTTGGAGCTGTTCTGTACGCAATTAGATCGTCAGCATACGCTATTGCATAAGCTAGACTGCCTATGACCCTGTTTAGATTGGGAAGTTTGTGTACGGGTTCACGACAGTTTGTAGGAAAGAGAAGTGCGGGGTAAGAGTTCTCGTGAGGCATGTAGAAAATATAAAAACGGGACTCGTGAGTCGGCTTTGTTGTTCTTTCAATGTGGAAGTTGTTGATGTTGTTGTTGTTTTAATGCATTTTGAGCCGCCTCACAGTTTGTAATGTAAACACGATGGTACTCACCAGTCCGTACTTAATCTTCCCAATCTAAACAGGGTTTATCATATCGCTGGTGTAAATACTGAAAAGAATCGGTGAGTTCACCGCTCCCTGCTGAAGACCATTTTTAATTTCGAAAGTTGCGGTAGAAGTTACATTGCCACTTTTGAAAACAAACTTTCTACCATTGAGCATATCATAAAGCATAATATAAAAGTGGTTTAATTATATGCCAAGTCTGGCTAGCTTTAGATAAAGACCTTCTAACCATACGGTGTCGAAAGCTTTCTCCAAGTCAACCAGACAAGCACCTGTACACTGTCTTTTAGATTGTCATGTTCCGCCTTAAAACCGAACTGATTGTCCGGTATTATATTGTTGTCCTCCTTACCTTACCTTACCTTATACCTTACCGGAGATTCGCCGGATTGGAGTTGTCCTTTCCCTTTTTCGGGAAAGGATGAACCACAGCTGTTTTCCACCGCCCTGGATAATATGCATTATTCAGAGCATTGTTAAAAAGTGTGACATAAATGTAACTGCTTCCTGAGGCAGATTTCGCAGTACAACGTTGGATATACCATCGATTCCTGCTGACTTCTTTTTCTTTAATGAAGCGAAGATGAGCTGGAGCTCAACTTTCGAAATTAACAGGGAATTAGCCCCGCGATGGTGGTGTTTGCCAAGTGTTCTTCATTGAACCCGGTGAAACCGAGATTCTCTGATCGCCATTGCGTCATTTCATTTCGAAGGTAGATGGTGAAGCAAGGCTCTGTTTTCCAGGTCATGGTTCGGGCGAATGCTAGCATTTACCTTGTACACTTGCTGGAAAGCAGCTCCCACTGCCTCCACTTTTTCCCGAGGATCTTCGATTATAAAGAGGTCATCGTCCAAGACGGCTTCCTCTGGATCTATGCATGCTATCAGAAGTACGTCTCTTTTCTCTGTCGTTCTCTGAAGTTTAAGACACGGAAGTTCGTTTTGATCATTCCGTCTAAATATTTTATTAATTTGAGGAAACATACTCGGGTCGCTAGAATTAACGGCCCGAATTTTGTTGTCTATGTGGATTTTGTGGATTATAGTGGTGATGTTGGACATCTGTATGGCCTGTGGAGTCGGCCTGTAACCATGTATCCTTCTCTTCCTAATCCATTGCGATACAAATGTTTCGTTATCCTGTGTTTCTCTTTTCTCTTCAAAATGATAAGAATTCTGAGCGAATTGAGTAAACTGCGCATATCCAATTCAGGGGAAATGGTAAGGTGGTTCGCTGATTGAACCAGAATATCTTGTTAGTACCTAGAAAAACTCAAATCAATGCTTTACGGCGAATGTAAAAACGATTTAAGTTAGTGTCTCCCAAACCAACGCGAAACATCCGCTCTGCAAGGCGAATCATTCACAATCACAATAAAAATGATAAATAAAGTCTCTCACTCAACACTTACCGACGGCAGTTTTTTTTTTGTAATTTAGCATTGTTTATTTGTCACTTTTGTTATCAATGTGAATGATTCAGCCTTAACTACATAGACCTACTTTTGTACAAAAGATCAAAAGTGAGAAATTAAAATGCTCGCTAAAGAAACATCCTTGCAAAAAACCAAACGAAAATTGTTCTGACACATAAATTAAACCACCATGCACAATTTTCTATTGTTTTTGGTAACTAGGTGTCTGCAGAATAGATATTTATTTCTCACTTTTGTACAAAAGTAGGCCTATATAGTTAAGCCTTTAGCCCTGCAGAGCGAATGTTCCGCGTTGGTTGGGGAGAGACTATTCAATTCACTTTTTCACAGAGCCAGAATTGGCTCTTACTGGGAGTTTGTAGGCGAGAAGGGTGTAAGGGGAATGAAAACAAATTCCACTCACACCCTTCTCGACAACAAACTATAGCTAGTTTCTGGCAACTCAGTTTCCTTGTGTGAAAGCGGTTATGCCGATTTCGATTAAACAATTTTAGATTTGGTGGTCAAACTTTTGATCAATCGAGGTAAAAAGAACTCAAAACGTGATTTGATCTATACTTGCAATTGGGTGAGTGCCATTTTCTATTGATTTAGATAAAAATGCCACTTTAATTTGGTGTGTGTGCAAGTGCGTGTGAAAATCTGTGTAGATATTTGCCTGAAATCTAGTTTTGCAAAATTGATCTAAATCAAATCAGACCACCAGAAAATTCGATTTTTTTTTGTAGTAAAGAACGTGAAATGTGAAAAAGATCAAAAAAATCGAATTATTTTTTCGGAATCGAAATCGACATAAATCAAATCAGACCACCAGAAAATTCGATTTTTTTTTGTAGTAAAGAATGTGAAATGTGAAAAAGATCAAAAAAATCGAATTATTTTTGTTGAATCGAAATCGACATTACTATTTCACTGAACGTTATCATCGATTTTACCTAAAAACAAAACTGAATTCTTCCACATTTTTTGACAGCAAAGAGACAAATCTCAATATGCCACAACAGTTGCACATGTAAACAGAAACAGAAACCCAACTAAACATTTTCGATTTTATCAATAAAACAGTAAATATAGTTTAAAAACTAATATTTTCGTCCAAGAATTATGGAAAAAGTCAACACAAATTCGAAAAAACAAATAGAACAGTGGTGTCAACTGTTAGAAACTGCCAATACTCAAGATCTTATCAGCACGCTGCAGGTACATTTTTAATTTTATTCCAAGTAAAACATTTGAATTTATCTTATGAAATGTTCTCAGGACATTTCCAATGCCTATCGACCTGACAATGCGGAATTATTAAGCAAAATTCAACACCAACTCTATCAACTTATCATCCGATCCTCATCTGGCCGCACTGCCAGTCAAGTTATCCTTAACTCGAGCTTGCGCACCTACTTCCACATCCTCAATCGATCTGGCACCGTTGACACTTTCTTACAAGACCTCGATGGTAAACCCAAAGAAGCTCCTTTCATTCTTTATGCTATGCTCAGCACCGATTATCATAAATGTTTGCAACAGGACTATTTGCAAGATAAATGCCTAAGCGCACTCTCTAGAACCATTGAATCCAACTTCTCGCACTTGGTTCCCGTTCTTCGGGCTCTGAATCTTCTTCACAAGAAATACAATGTCCCTCAGATGGACATATCCTTGGAGAAAATCTATTCCTGCATGCAAAGCAATCGCCTCGGTGCTCGCGACGAAGCTCTCATTCTATTTCGCTATTCCACCGTAGGACTACAGCAATCGGTGGAACTCTTCAACTTAATTATCAATTACTGGCCTTGGACGAACAAGAACAAATACTACTTACTCTCTGTAATACTCACTAATCATAACCTTCAGGTTCTATCAACAAATTGCGAATTCATTGAAGAAGACTTCTTCCATGGTCTTCGTCTAGGACTAAGCTACAAAAGCACCTTCTCGGCCAGCCAGAGTCTAGTGCGAGCTCTCTCAAAACAACACAGTCACCAACTACTTGAGTTATCAATAGAAATCCTCAAGAACGGCACCGAAAGGGAAATTGTTAATTTCCATACTCAGTGGTTCACTCACATCATTCAAAAAGATGAACTCTATCGCATGCTCCAGCTCGAAGATTCGAAGGAAATCTCATTCCGATACATTTTTCTGGTGTGTATTTTTTCCAAACAGATTATTCTTGCTGGCAAGGAACTCGACGGACTGGCGCTGTTTTTCCGAAAAAATTGCTTTATCCTTACAATGGACACCCAGATGTACGTCTTCAGGTTTTTTGTTGACAATTTGGCCAATTTGGAATTCCCAAGTTCGCTGGAGTTTATTAGTGAATTCATTGAGATGCACAGGTGCACTGAATGTCCTCAAGTGCGACACACGATTCTGGGAAAGTTTCCCATTATCTTCAATTTTATAGCAAAAATGTTTTGTTCACTGAAATCGGAAGCCCGTGGACCAGTTGGGGATTTCTTTCGAAAGCTCTTCGGGTTGGTCTCGAAAGATATGCAGAATGCCTTGTATCAGCCTTTGATCTTCTCTCTGAAAGCACTGAATAGGATTTTGCAAATTCTCTTCTCTTCGAGCAGCAAAAATGTCTCCAAAGCTTGCAAGCTCGAACAGAATCAGGAACTGGGGGAGTTCCTGGTAAAGGAGAAAATATTCGATGTTGCAACGATGAGTAAGACTGCTTTTGAAGTTCTACATTCGCCCGAATGCTATGACGACGCCAGGGAATTGGTGGTCAATATAATCAAAAAGTTAAAAGTACAAAGCCTGCGAGATGCTTCTAGAAAATGTGCCGAATGCAGTGAGAGCATTGAAATCGATGAAGTTGCACAAACCGCCATCTTTGCTAGATTGTGCATCCATTGTAGTCACTACGATGGCCAGGCGACCGATTATCCACGAGAGCTGCTAAAGTATAGCATAAGAAGAGTCCGTGAGATTATTAAAGTCCTCGAGTCAGATCCACTTAATGTTTGTAAGAATGAAGGACATATCTTTGGACACATGAGCGTAATCAATGAAGTTCTCAATGAGGAGAATAGTTCACTGGGTGTGGATTATGCGGATTTGTTGAAAATAGTAGAGGATGTGATTTTGTTGCATTTAAAATTGTTAAATGCTGCTGCTAAGGAAGAAAGTACAGCAGCCAGTTTTCAGGTTATGGATGAAAGTCTGCAAATGCTTATCGAAAAATCGATATATGAACGGAAGAACGATGAGGAGTGTCGAAAGTTTTTGATGTTGTCCTTTTGGTTGGCGCTGAAGGTAAGTTTTGGAATTTAAAAAATAAAAATACCAATAACATTAAATAATTGTAAGAAATTTAGACCTTCTGCATCTTGTCATAGATATATTTTAGATTAGTCATGCGGCAACGATTCATCTGCGCCTAGTCTTCTACACACGAACCATCAACATACTAACAATTTTCAAAAACTTACAGCCATTTTTTTAATTAACCAACAATTTTCAATAAATATATGAATTTGTGAGCCTGGCAACAAACACTGCTGTACGCCTGGTGATTTAAAACTTTTATGCTGCGTCGAAAAGTTGAAGCTTACAGCTCATCTGCGTCTTTTAAAACTAATTGAGCTGCACATAAGCGTAGTTCGTGTCTAAGACCAGACGCTTCGTTTGCAAAAGAGCTTAAAATCACTTTTTCCGTCCGAGAGCATCCGAGTTAAGGAGCTAAACTCAACCAAATTTCGTGAGTTAGCTCGAGCCTAACTGGGATTGTTTGCAGCTGTTGTTTGCAGATATTTCTTCGTCTTCTTCATTTTCCATAAAAATCGTCTGATTTTGGTAAATATATTCATCAACATATTTTCGCCTTTGCTCCAAAGCTCGTCATTCATTTCAATTCCTGCAGTTTTGGAGTGATTTTGCAGCTCCGATATGATTTTTCCTAAGTCTTTATGTTTCTAGTAAGAAAATATCATCTTACATTGTTGAAAAATTCTACTTATTTGTCCCAACTAATTTTTCGAAATAGTTCCTCAAGTACTGCACAAAATGCTGATGATAATGGGTCCCCTTGCCTTGCTCCTCTGCTGTTTACCCTTCTTTTGAAGAGAAACTCTGGATGTCGCATTCGAATATCATCGTCTTCCAAATTGTTGCAAGTTTTACCGTATCAAATGCTTTGGTAAAGTCGATACAAACTAGTTTAAGGTGAATTTGACATTCAATGTGCTTTTCAATCAATTGATTTTTAGTCTACATAGACTAAGCTGCTACTGCTTTGGTACCTATTTATCCTGGGGGAAGCCTAAAATACGTATTCTGATTTTGTATGCAATCTTATTAAAAAGTTCTATTGGTCGGATTGCCAAGATTATGACATTTGGACTTAAAGAAAATGACAGGGCTTCACGGTACCTATATATTTTTTAAATTTATTTAAGTGGTAAGACAAACAAAAATCGCTTTTTTCAAACCACCACCCCTGCCAAAGGCTGAAAAAGAAACCTGCCAGACTTTTGTTTTCGATACCACCATATACATGCATACATATGCACCTACAAACCCTCACACATTGGCTATCCACTCCCAATATTTGCTGTGGGCTCTTGGTGTATATCTATGTATGTATATAATAAATAGCCTTAAACAAAATTTGTGGTACCATTTGCTCAAAAAGTATCCAACCGATCCTGGTAAATTGTATATGGTTGGAAAGCCATAGATGCGGAGATGTGCAGAATATACCTGAAACACGCATTTCACACTGTGGGTCATTTTTGTTTTTCCACTGCTGATCACGGCGCATATTAAAAAAATATTAAAAACTAAAAAAAATGTTTTGTGATTTAATTTTCAAACAAATTGTTTGACTCTAGTCTAGACTAGAGTCTGTGAATGTAATTTTTTGGTGATCAAATATCAGCCAGTGGGCAATACTAGTTTATTTAATCATTCATATCTGGATACGATTTTAGTTATTTTATTCACTCCTAGTCTTTCGTTTAAATACAGATTAAAATATAAAAAAAAACGATTTCTCCATAACCTTTAATAATTATGACAAATCTAATTACAGAATTTGCTGAGTGAAATATGAGGATAAAAATCCAGGATGAATTTCGAATCTTCCTAAAAAATTGCTAGTTTTTTGGCTCTTTGAACAATTTTAGTTACAGGGACGACTTTTTTTGTTTCGTTTGTATAAATATACCTTCAAAAATAACCTAGTATGTCAGAAAATAGTTAAAAATAGTATGCAAAAAATCAATTAACTAAAAGCAAGTTTCCTAAACGTAGTGGAAAAGCTGAAATTCGAGACTAGGTCATAGCAGTAGCTTTATTATGGACCACAAGATTGACGAAGCATGCAACTTTCGTATATTCGGCTTATATGGATAGTATCGATAAGTCCAATAACCGTTCTTTTCATAAAGAAGTTCTAAGGTGATTTTTAATTAGTTTGAGCCTAGAAAAAGTTCTTTCAGCTGTTACTACCATAAACGTGGAAATAGAAAGCATGCTGTTATTATTCCCGGAAAATAGGATTTTTTTTAAATGTTAAGAAAACCCGCTGTTATAACATAACACGTTAGGTCGTAAGCGGAAAACAAAAATCAAAAAAATTATAAACGTCATAGAAGCACGAAGCGGCTTGGAATATTTGCAAACATTAATTGCAAAAGAGGAAGAATCGATTCCTCATCTTCTGTGTATATGGCTGGTTCTTAATCCAAAGTCGCAGCTTTCACTTGGGAGACTTCTTCTTGAATGATCCTAGTGATCTAGCTAACACGATTTATAAGAATCCCTAACTGGTTTTAACCAGTAGGAAGAAAATTTCTAGATTCACGTGGTACCACAATGGACAAAATTAAGTCAGTTTTTCTGCTAGCAGCCACTTTAGCCAAACCTAACAGTACAATAGCTCCGCAATCTATAAAAATCTTATTGTGATCCATGAGCTAAGCATGCTGACAGCAAATTTTTGGTTTGGAGGTATAACCAAAATTTGAGAACATGTATGTAGAGGTACTAGGGCCACGATTTCAAATTCAACCGTCTGGCAGGATTATTTTGTCGCCGGGGCTGAAGGCGGGAGATTCAAAACCGCGATTTTTCAGATTTTGGTTTAGAGTATATAACCGCTTAAATATATATGTAAACTAAAGAGAACTACGCTCTCATCAAGAATTTCGGGGTCCCCGACGATTTGAGTGTCGCCCGACCCAGACGCCCCCCAAAAGAGGCAAAAACACAGATTTTGGTTTGGAGTATATAACCACTTAAAAATATATGTAAATTGAAGAGAATTACGCACTGATTAAGAATTTCGGGGTCCCAGACGATTTGGGTGTCGCCCGACCCAGACAGACGCCCTCCAAGGCCCATAGGGGCGAAAACAAACTTTCTATTTTAAAGGTTTGACCATATAAATTGTTTATCGAAAAATCAGGAAAAATCTCCTCATTACAAATATGTAGGTATGTCCCAGACGCTTAAAGTGTCGCCATACCCTACCAGACGCCCTCAAAAGCCCATAGGGGCGAAGAACAACTTTTGATCAGGAAAAATCTCCTCATTACAAATATGTATGTCCCAGACGGTTAAAGTGTCGCCAGACCCAGATAGACGCCCTCCAAGGCCCATAGGGTCGACAAAAAAACTTTCTATTTCGAAGGTATAACCATAGAAATTATATATCAAAAAATCAGGAAAAATCTCCTCATTACAAATATGTGTGTCCCAGACGCTAAAAGTATCGCCACGTCCTACCAGACGACCTCTAAGGCCCATAGGGGCGAAAAACAACTTTTGATTTCGAAGGTGACGGTTGAATTTGAAATCGTGGTCCTTATACCTCAACATACATGTTCGCAAATTTTGGTTATACCTCCAAACCAAAAATTTGCTGTCAGCTCTCGGTCTATAATACATGTACCTCTTCTAAATCTTACGAGGAGCACTCCCAAAAAACCGACCAAAATGCTCAAAACATTCCTGTATTGCGACCTCAACTCCAGAAATTGTGTTTCGCCCAATGTATAACACTGGGCTCTTCATTCAGTCTGTTATACCTTACTAAGACACAAATCTGGGTCGACGTTTACCGATTCTTATTAAAACCACAGCAAGAATTTTATTCCTGTATTGCGAATATTTTCCTCCTCTCTTCTTCAGGTTTCTACACCGTAGGATCAAAATGACTTTTGTGTTACTGTGCTTCTAGACCGAGAGCTGGAAACGCATTTTTCGAACTCGTCGGCTCGGTTTCTTAGGTCTTATATTTTTGAAACCAGAAATCTTTCTGTTTCATGATTGCGTCGAAGTAAATCCGTTGCCACTTCATTTAATCTTGAAACTTTGGTCACATTTATGTAGGAGTGAAATACATAAAGGCAAAACAATTTATAAAAAAGGAAACAGTTTTATTAAATAATATAAAGATTAAGAAACGGCTTCAATATTTTAAAATTACAACTTATTCGTTTTACTGCTGAATTAAGAATAATTAAATAACAGAAAACAATTTGGAAAATTAAATTATGAAAAACTAATGTAGAGTTGAGTTGTTTATATAAAGTAGAAACATATGTCTAGGTTGTATTCCTACACCCACCCATCCTTTATTTTTCATTCGTCCCGAATTTAAATTTTATAAATTTTTTTTTATAAAATTTTATAAATTTATTTTCATCATTTTCATTTTCGCTTTGGTCCTCGTTATGCCATGGTTTCATATTATCGCAGCTAGATGGCGTCTGATTTGGACCTTCATGTGGTGATGCTTTATTTACTTTATATCTTTATCTTCCAGATCTATTCTTTGAGACAATTTCGTATAGACCTAAGAAATCAGAAAAAAATTATTACAAGATACAAATTGTGTTCTTTCTATTGCAATAAGATCTCCAATTTCATATTCAGTTGCTGGTTTTCTTTTTCGGTTAAAAGTTTTCATGTTTTCATCTTGTAATTTTTGTATCTGCTTGCGAGTATCAATTCGAATTGTCTCTCTTTCGTCATCGTAGTGGTTTATAAGCTCCTGCTTAACAATCTCAAATATTTCAATATCGTCTTGTTTTTTCAAAGAGATTCCAAAGAGAACTTCGTAAGGGGTGCGGTTGATAGCCCTTTGCAGCGTACTATTCAGCACTATTTGAACCCTAGGAACAAGTTTGTACCACTTTTCAGGTTAATCTTGTGATAATCTTTTTAGGAAATCAATCACCATTCGGTTAGATCATTCCGCCTGCCCATTCCCTCGTTGTACCCCGGTTGTAATTAATATATGCTCAATATTTTCATCTGAAAAATAACATTGCAAAATATTTGAGAGAAATGCGCTGCCTCTATCGGTCACAATTCTTTTTGGGTTTCAAAAATGCTGCAGTTGTTCCTTGGTTCTTCTAAGTGTTTCTTCAGCTGATACAGTTTTCGTTGGAAATAACCAAACATATTTTGAAAACCCGTCTTCAACTGTCAAAATATATTTATAAAGTTTGTTAGATGCCATGTGTCAAATGGCTGATCACCCTTTTCCAGCTGGTTAATAAAACCCTCTTGTTTTCCGGCTTTTCTATTGGCGAGAATACAACTTACACAGTTTGAAATACGACGGTCGAACTTGTCTTTTAGTTAAGGAATATAAAATTCTGATGATATGAGATGAATTGTCTTAAGTGAGCCAAAATGTCCCTCTTCATGTTAGGAGTGAAATAAAGCCAAAACAATTTATAAAAAAGGTAACAGTTTTATGAAATAATATAAAGATTAAGAAACGCCTTCAATATTTTAAAATTACAACTAATTCGTTTGACTGCTGAATTAAGAATAATTAAATAACAAGAAAACAATTTGGAAAATGAAATTATGAAAAACTAATGTAGAGTTGAGTTGTTTATATAAAGTAGAAACATATGTCTAGGTTGTATTCGTACACCCACCCATCCTTTATTTTTCATTCGTCCCGAATTTAAATTTTATAAATTTTTTTTTATACAATTTTATAAATTTATTTTCATCATTTTCATTTTCGCTTTGGTCCTCGTTATGCCATGGTTTCATATTATCGCAGCTAGATGTCGTCTGATTTGGACCGTCATGTGGTGATGCTTTCTTTACTTTATATCTTCCAGATCTATTCTTTGAGACAATTTCGTATGGACCTAAGAAATCAGATAAAGTTTATTACCAGATGCAAATTGTGTTCTTTTTATTGCAATAAGATCTCCAATTTCATATTCAGTTGCTGGTTTTCTTTTTCGGTTAAAAGTTTTCATGTTTTCATCTTGTAATTTTTGTATCTGCTTGCGAGTATCAATTCGAATTGTCTCTCTTTCGTCATCGTAGTGGTTTATAAGCTCCTGCTTAACAATCTCAAATATTTCAATATCGTCTTGTTTTTTCAAAGAGATTCCAAAGAGAACTTCGTAAGGGGTGCGGTTGATAGCCCTTTGCAGCGTACTATTCAGCACTATTTGAACCCTAGGAACAAGTTTGTACCACTTTTCAGGTTAATCTTGTGATAATCTTTTTAGGAAATCAATCACCATTCGGTTAGATCATTCCGCCTGCCCATTCCCTCGTTGTACCCCGGTTGTAATTAATATATGCTCAATATTTTCATCTGAAAAATAACATTGCAAAATATTTGAGAGAAATGCGCTGCCTCTATCGGTCACAATTCTTTTTGGGTTTCAAAAATGCTGCAGTTGTTCCTTGGTTCTTCTAAGTGTTTCTTCAGCTGATACAGTTTTCTTTGGAAATAACCAAACATATTTTGAAAACCCGTCTTCAACTGTCAAAATATATTTATAAAGTTTGTTAGATGCCATGTGTCAAATGGCTGATCACCCTTTTCCAGCTGGTTAATAAAACCCTCTTGTTTTCCGGCTTTTCTATTGGCGAGAATACAACTTACACAGTTTGAAATACGACGGTCGAACTTGTCTTTTAGTTAAGGAATATAAAATTCTGATGATATGAGATGAATTGTCTTAAGTGAGCCAAAATGTCCCTCTTCATGTTAGGAGTGAAATAAAGCCAAAACAATTTATAAAAAAGGTAACAGTTTTATGAAATAATATAAAGATTAAGAAACGCCTTCAATATTTTAAAATTACAACTAATTCGTTTGACTGCTGAATTAAGAATAATTAAATAACAAGAAAACAATTTGGAAAATTAAATTATGAAAAACTAATGTAGAGTTGAGTTGTTTATATAAAGTAGAAACATATGGCTAGGTTGTATTCCTACATTTATGGCCATCAAATAAGAAACAATCCGTGTCGGTTCACTAGGTCATTATTTTTAATGTTTAAAAAAACAAGATCCAAGTTTACAAACCGTAGTGTAAGATTCCCGTTTTTGTAATTGAATATTTCATTCATCGGTCTATTTTCCTTTTTATTTTTTTTTCAATATGTAGACATCTTGTGAAGTTGCAACAACGATTGGCCGCATTCTCACAGACCAAGCAGAAGCTGATCCAAACATTTTAAAAATTGTGGAAAAATGCTTGAATGTAAGCGTGACAGTTTTACTTCGCTGTAGACATAAAGGAGCCATCGAAGCAGCTGGCGTTACTCTAGGTATTTTTTTTTTTTGGATTGATTTGACAAACTATCGCCACCAAAAATAAGAACTCAACTACAATTTCTTTGATGTTTATTTATTTTTCCAGGTAAACTGGTAAAACTATTGACATCTCATTCAGATGATTCCAAATGCTATGGAATTGTATACAAATGCTTAGATTTGCTATTTGAAAAAGTCAATCAAATAAGTACAACCCGAAGAGGAGCTGGACTTACCATAATGTTCCTTCATCTTGTTAAAAATGAGGTGAGAAGAGAACGCCCTTTAACCCATAGAGCAGTTAAAATGCTACTTAATCGGATCGAAAACGCCGATGAGTCAACATCGCCAAGCGGTGCTGAAAATACATATCAAGACGAAGAAACTGAACAGAATTTTGATAGTGTCCATGCACTGGTTCTGCATTATCTATGCGTGGTTGTGAAAGATACCGAATTACGTGACACGGTGTCTGAGTACTATGATGAGATAATGATGGCTGCCGTGTTAAGAATCGACAATCCTGAATGGACCATCTGCAATGCGGCGTTGCAACTCTTTGGAGCGCTTGTACCGAAAATCGTTGGACAAAAACAAGCCACCGAAATGGTTATACCAGTTTGTTGGGAACCAACCGAGGTAACATTCCTAGAAGTTAACCTAAAGCTACCACGCACATGTGAACACATATTGAGTACATGCTGCAGCGTCGGCAAGTCAAATGTATCTACAAGAAAATTAATTCTATTCTTGGAATTCCTATCCAATGTTGAGCATTTAAAGAAAGGTGAACAATCTATATCTCCTATGCTGGAGCGTTTTCGAGAGTTTTTCTGGTCTTTGCTTTCTCATGAATGCGAAAAAGTTCGAAAATTAGGCGCTACATGTTTTGTTCGAGCGCATGAATTCCGTGAAGATCTTCCAGTTGTGCTTTTGCAATTAGCTGAAATAATCTTCAAAGTACACAATGAGAACTTCTTTCAAGGGCTCTTGTTTGCTATCAACGAAGGAATTCACAAAATCGACGTTGAATGGAAGTACACAAGTGTACAGAGCGTTGATGAGTTTTTGGAAATTTTACGTAATACATTCCGAGCATCGTATAGCTATCGATCGCTCAGCTTCTATACACGCGCAATTCTTATGGACTTCTTCCTGCTCACTGGTTTGGATTTGAAGGAACAAATGGTTATGGAAATTGTCCAGAAAGAACAGGAAGTAAATGCAGCTGAAAAGAAATCATTTGGTTTTGATCTGTGGCGTGAAAAAGTCTTGGAAAACAAAGCCTAAAAAAATATCATTCGCATTTGAAATGCATACACTGCTGAACAAAATTAAAGGTACAACATTTTTGGTTCCCTTAATTTTGTGCAGAGTAGTATAGTTTTTTTTCTTTTTAATTAAAAATAGTTTTAAGCTTAAACAAGTGTGAAGCTCTAGTCATAGTTTTACAGAATATTAATATATTTACTTTTATTGTTGTTGTAACATATACAGAGTTTTTGTTTACCTTATTCTATATAGCTATTAATAATTGTCTGGATCAACTGATGGTACCATCTTGGTCCATGTTTACTTCTTGATTTCTTGACATATTCTGAATTGTTTGACTGAGAATGTTTCTTAGGATGTGCGGCTTGCAGTGTTCCTCCAACCACGGGATAACGCCGGTGGTAAGTTGTTCAAAATTGTCCATTGGTATGTTTTGGAATGTTTCAAACATTTCGTCCATAATCGATTGGAACTAGAGGAAATAATATAAAAAAATTAAAAAAAAATTAATGTTAACAAATAACAAGCTTAAGGGAAAACATTGGGCTTTTATACATATTGTGTATAGCTGCGGTAAAAAAAATAGCACCCTAACGAGAACCAAATTGCGTTATAAAATAAAGTTTATGCCAATATTTTGAGGAAATTTTTGAATAATGGTAAAAGCTTACATTAAATGAAAACACCATATTTGGAAAAGGAAATCAACTTTTATTAATTAACTTTAAAAAAAAAAAAATAAATTTTCTCCTAAAACTCAAATAAAGAATCGGTAAAAAAAATAGCACCATGCATTGCTTTATTATACAACTCAAAACTAAAACTTTGTAGATATCCAACATTTTTTTCTATGATTTTCTTATTTAGGGGTAGTCCACCAAAATTAGTACTTTGTTGCAAATCCTTTGTTGGCTATCACTGCTTCACAACGCCTATTCATTGAATTTACAAAATTTTGGCACCTTTCAACAGGAATGTTCTCCCAGGAAACCTTTCCTGCAGCCCAGAGTGATTCGTTATTTGTTGGCTTTGTTTCAGAGACGGCTTTCTTGACGTCAGCCCACAGATTTTCGATTGGATTCAGGTCAGGCGATTGCACTGGCCACTCCATCATATTAATTGAATTATCTGAAAACCATTGCTTCGCCTTTCTACTGGTGTGCTTGGGGTCATTATCCTGTTGGAAGACCAACAAAAGCGGCATCTCTTCCTCTGCATAAGGGAGCATAACATGTTCCAGTATATTAACGTCAACGTGTTGATCCATGATGGGTTTGATCCAATATATGGGCCCAACTCCATAGTAGGAAAAACAGGCCCACACCATTATGCTTGAACCTCCGTGCTTAACTACTTTAGTATTGTATTTGGGCTTATATTCCGCTTTTGGAGGTCTTCTAACGAAGGAACGAGATCCTTTGCGGCCAAACAATACTATCTTACTTTCATCAGTCCATAGAACGTTGCGCCATTTCTCTGTCTTGCAAATGTTAAACGCTTCTTAGCATGTATTGCAGTTAAAAGAGGGACTTTTCTTGGACTACAAGCAAATAAATTATGTTTCTCAATCTGTGGCGAACGGTTTCCACGCAAGCTGTAATGCCTCTTTTGAGCTCAGTTGCAGGCTTAAAAGGATTTGTATGGCTTTCTCGAACAAGCCGCCTGTTGAGAGTTGTCGTCATAACCGGTTTTCGTCCACGAGTTGCGGTGTTAGGTGTGTATATTATTGCATTCCGAATCATTTTGTTGGAACAGCCAACAAAACGGATTTCTGCATACGTTTTACCTTCCGAGATCATATTTTTGATAATTTCACGTTATTCGTTGGTACAATGCTTTCCACGACCCATTGTATTTGAAAAAATGTAAATTTTGTGTGTTTAAATTAGGAAACCAATTGAGCATGAACAAATTCTAACACTTGGCCTTGCCTTGAAATATGCACAACAAAAAAAGATTATTTTAACGAAATCTGCAATCAGTGCTATTATTTTTACCGCACAAAAAATGTGATTTTCTCCAATATGGCCTCGTAGAAAAAGAACCTTTATCATTTTAATGCCAGAGATACACAATATATCTCTTTGCGAATCTATCAAACTCAAAAGTTACAGCCAGCACTTTGTGGGGAATGTCAAACAAAAGGAAATTGAAAAAAAAAAAAACAAAAGCTTGATATTAAATTTAAATGAAGTTATGTGTTGATAAAAGAAAAGTGATAAAGTCGATAAATATAAAATAAATAAATTTAAAGAAATATCTAAAGATGCGTTAAAAATAGGTATCGGTCGAGAACGGCAGAAGTGTATGCAGACGAACGTCCGAGATATTCGTCCAATAGCTCCGATCCGAAATTGGCCGGTTTATCGGTTTCAGTATACGCGAACCGTAAAGTTGATAAAATTTTACATTAAGACGATACGAAAAAAGAAAAATTCTTTTTGTGTCTGTCTGTCCGGCTAAATACCAACTTTCTTTAATCCTGGTACATAGTTTTTTACAGCATGCAAAAAAAAAACGGTACGTGGCATGTAAAATTTTGTTACCATTAAAAAATATTTAATTTTTCTCGAAAACGGTTTCCTCAAGTTTGGTAAAAATAAATCTAAATATTTTAACATGTATGCACGGTCTGCTTTTTCCGAAAAATGCTGTTCTAAGAAACGGATACAAGATTTTTACAAGAAATGTTCAACAAACCTAGTAAGTAATAGGTTTATTTGATGAACAAAATCTAGATTAGAACAGCACAGAACAGCACAAATTGTCAGAACAAGTTAGAATAGAAAAGCGCAGTACCTACATGCACCAATGTGATTGACAGTTTCCGATCAGCTGTGAAGGAGTGCAAAATTGAATTTAATTTGGTTGAAATAAATTAAGAATTTTAATTTTTTTTTTGAAAGATATGGATATTTCTTCAGATATTTCCGCCATTTCTATACAGGAATTATGCAAAGAGTTCATCAGTGATAATTTATTCACTTCCAATAAGCTAAGAAATCAATCAGCTGTTACTTGTATTCACTTGCACCACCTAAAAAGTAGGTGCAGAAAATATTGTTCTAATCTGTTCTGAAAAACTTCATGGAACACAAAGTTTCAGAAGATAGAACAGTTTAGTGCAAGGTTTTTACTCATGGAACACACAATCTTGTATTTTTCTGATCTTTTCTGTTCCGAACAGATTCATTTAACAGACCTACTATTAGCTCTAGAGTCAGAGTCTATGTGGTCAGAAAATAAAGCGAACCTCTGTTTATCGATTTGTAAATTCTTTTTTTTTTTTCTTAAAAACTCTCCAAAGTTTTGATAACAAATATTTTGTGAACAGTATGAAAATAATGTCTGGGTTACAGCAGTGGTAAATACATATCTATTTTGCCTTATGTAGTAGCTCGTAGCGTGATGGTTTAAGTTATTACTTATTACCTAAATAATTATTTATGTTCTACAAATATTGAGAGCATGTAAACATAGAACATGCGACTCAGGGGGGGAGGTCATAAGCACAATAGATATATCTAGCTTTTACTCCTAATTTAAACCAGCTCATGTAGAAAAACAAAAGTTGAATCTCCCAGGGGGGTCATGACCCCCATGCCCCCTTGGATTCACGCTTGATTGCTTAGTTAAATTTGTTAAAGTGAAACACAAAGCTAGAACAATTTTGCATACAACTTTAAGTTAATTGAATTTAAATTCATTCATATTATAGCTAGAAATATTCAGAATTGGTCTTACAATAGAAAATAATAATCTCTTACACCTACAAATGTACATATTTTTCAATTTTAGGTGTGACCGATAGCAAAAATTCCTTTTGTTTTAATATAGTGAGTCTCGCATGTCAATATGTAAGTGCGTCTTGCAGACATTTGGACCTGCAGAAAAAGGTCTAGACCCCCATATTCATATCTAGGGCGCTCAGCTCTTTAATTTTGAAGTTCCTACCCTTGGTACTTGGGCTTTAAGAAAAAAATACATTTCAATGTAGCATTACGTACAAAGGCCCCAACCCATACATGCCAGACTTTCATATTTGAATATGAATAGTATGGAGTATGAACCTATCTTAAAACAAAAGGAATTTTTGCTATCGTTCACATCCAAAAATTAATGTGCGCTCTCGGTCTATATGTATGTTAGTACATTATGTAGAATCATTGCTTTACTAAAATAATCATAAAGAAAATGGATTAAAAAATAAATCGGGTGGCACAACGGCTCATGAAGAACCAGGGCTTAGTGACTAACAACTCGCAACCATTCTTGTGTGCACCTTTCGACAGGAATGGAAGGGACCTACAATTTTATGCTGAATCCGAACGGCTAGACGAGAAGCACTTATTCGTGACAAGTAATACTCTTGGAGGATTTGTCAATTCCTCGCAAGAGGCAGTAGCCCTGAAAAAAAACTTTTTAGTTTTTAGGTGAACGAGGCTGGGAAGCGATCCCAGACCTCCAGCGTGACAGTCGAACGCACTTACCATTACGCTACGGGCTACTACACAGAAAATGGACTTAAAATTACATATGGATTTTACATACCACTTGAAATTTAGCCTCATCGGTCAAACGTGCCTCAGCCGGACCAGGATTCGACTGTTGATGTTGCAGCATATGTTCGTAGCTGTTTTGAATTATACGCAATGCCATAACTTCTTTGTGCAACGCTGCACTTTCGTCTTCTTGTTTTTTCTTCTGTTGGTTCAAGTATCCAATATAGTCAATTGATTTTTGCAGAATCAGCGCTTTACTGAGTTTATAGCCTGATGAATCATTTGGCTGGCAAGTAGGTACGAGTTCTTGCAAACTATCGTAGCCCTTTTTGATGGCATCACGACGTTTTTGTTCGGCTTGAGTGTGTGCTTCTCGTCGACGTTCTTTGTAGCTGAGAGTGGCACTACGATTTGTGTCACTGTCATCTTCATCATCTGTTAGAAGAGGGGTGGTGCTCTTTATCAGTGGGAGAGATTGTTTTTAAATGCAAATTTTACCTGTGTTGTTTGCGGATGAATTTGGGGTGTGTGTACTTCCAGCACTACTGCAACGAGAATATTGTAAACTATTGTCTTGTTCTTGATTTCTCTCAGGCTCCAATTTGATTTCATCGTGTCGGGGACTATTGTAATCTGTGGACATGCTTTCTGCCATTTTATTTGACTTTTGAATTGATGAGAATTCTCGAGAAATAACAAGCCAATTTTTTTTTTATTGAAGCAGCAGATAGAAGATAAGTGAACTCAAGATTATTTTCAGTGCGATGTTGTAAATGTCAAACAACATATGATAAGAAAAGGGCACGTTAGAAAAACTTTCACTGAATTTTGACATTTCGCTTCTTGAGACGTTCCAGGTTGCAAGCAAAATGTAAATGGCCGCATTCGGAAACCTATGCGATAGCCTATCTAAGATAGGTTCGTATCCATATAGGTTTTCGAACGTGTTGGTTGTTTTTGACATTTCGCATGGGGATACAAACGTATACCAAAATTTTTCGGATAGGTTGGATAGCTATCCAACAGCAAAAGCTGTTTTGTAATCCACTGTTATTTTACAGGGGATTACAACAACACAAACGTATATGGATATGTCTACATAGGTTTCCGAATGCGGCCAATTTCTTTTCCTCGGGCCTATTGACACCTGGTAAGTTGCTTTCCACGCCACCTGCATCTCAAGCGCTTAAGCTTCAAAAGGCGATAGAATTATTTACGATTTGACGTTCAATGTATTTCCCATAAGAGAAAACGAAAAAAGCGCCTGATGAAAATTAGTTATACCAAATTATTTTATATCAACGGGTATGATTGAAATAGAACCAAAAAATGTGTAAGCTTATAAATCAACCGGAAAATATATTAAAATAGATGGCTAAAATGCTTTGCTTTGTAAATGAAAAATGTAAACAAACCACCTTTACAACCAGAAACAACAACAAAAGTACTCGATTAGAAATAGAGAAAGGCAGAGGCGTAGTCGCGATTATTAAAAAAATATGTTTGTTCGTAATTGAATAAAAATCTTCTTGTGAAAAAATTGTTAAAAAAAATATTTTTCAATTGGCTTTTTACACATTTGTTTCTTGATTTACAAAAGAGGCAAGGTATGAATGAAGATCAAGCTCGATCACTCTTAACGTGTTCTACTTTTAAGAAGAGTTTACTTTAAAAGAGTGCTAACATTTTTTTAAATGAAGGATAAAAGTTTTTTTTTGCCCGAAATTACGTTAAAAATGTATTCTTAGAAAGAAACTTACGTGGTTGGATAAAACAAACGAACACAGGGAAATCAAATGATGCCCTTATAATTAATATTAACCTGCGCGTACCTAATACAAAAAAATAAAATGAAGATTTATATCACTTAAGTGCATTATAGGTGACTCCTTTTGATAATTTGTAAACTAATTTTCGTTGGCTCATTACATTTACTTAAGTGAGCGCTTTTGACTGCTATAATTCTATTTTTAAGAAAGCAAAAGTGAACGAAAGTAAATAGCAAATAGTGGAAAGTAAATAGCAAACCGCAATTATTGGTGCAACACATAATTTCCTGGTATTATCTTTTTTTCTTACGTACACTTAAGTGGACCTTTGACATTAATACTTCTTTCTTTACTTAAAATAAAAAGGAAAATTAATGTTTTATTTAAATCCATAAGAAACTCTAGCCCCCTAAACTTCTACCTGACTACGCACATGATATCGTTCTGACTGACGCGTTGGATCCATTTTGGAAAATAACAACAAAAATGCACGTTTGTTTACATATTTCATCTGCAAAATAAAGCAAATTAGTAATAAGTTTCGATATATTTTACGATTGATTTGCAAACTAGCATGTTTAATCATTCTATTGCAATTATAATACAAACAACCGTTCATATAAAATTAATTTGTTAAAATAATGTTTCTACGAGCTGTTTTTGTTTTTCTCTTATGGGAAATGCATTGAACGGCAAATGGAAAAGAAATCTATCTCGTTTGTTAGTGAGTAGGTTCAGGGACTTGCAAGTAAGGCAAATTTCTAGAATGTGATTGGCCAGCTGTCAAAAGTTCCCTTCATTTGAAACAATTTTTCGACAGCTGACCAATCACAGTCTAGAAATTTGCCTTACTTGTAAGTCCCCTACCCAGTTTCACGCGCTGCTGCTAGATGTCGTGACTCCATGTGCCAATTGTGGTTTTGTGATAAAAGCTTTGACGGCTTTCACACAAGGAAACTGAGTTGCCAGAAACTGGCTAGTTTGTTGGCGAGAAGGATGTGAGAGGAGATTTTTTTTCTTCCTATAACGTGCTTCTCGCCAACAAACTAAAAATCTCCGGCAACTCAGTTTCCTTGTGTGAAAGGGGTCTTTAAAAAGGATTTATCTGTCGGGTTCAATTATCAGAAATGATCCATACAGATCATAAAAACACATGCACCCAAACAAAAACACGATCATGTTCAAAAAACTATCCGGCTTTGTTAGAGTTTGTTCGGAATTCAAATAGACTTATGATGGCCAATTGCACCAACGTCTTTTAAATTTGTATTGCTTCGTTAGATTTTAAAATAACATTTATCGGTTGCACCGACCACTTTTGATTCTAAAAGCACAACAAACGAACCAGTTAAGTAAAGTTCTATTTTTCACCAGTTAAATTTTAAAACCAATTTTATTTATTTATTTATTCTATGTGGAATTCCTTAAAATCGATTTAAAATCGATTATTTTATGTGATTGTGCATTTAGCACAATCAGGACAGGATTTTTTACACACAAATTATTGCGCCAAGAAATTAATAAATATTCCAAATTCCAATCAACCAACACAATTTTTTGTATTTACCTATGTGCAATTATTTTCTTGAAATTAATAAATTATTCACTTTAGAATATTTGTTTCTGCGACACGACAAAGAAAAAAATTAATCGAAAGAATGAGAAATGTCAAATCTTCATAGTAGGTGTAGATTTTACTAAAAAGGCACTATTTGATTTTGTTTAGAAAAATTGATTATTTAAGGTTAGACCGCACTAGGCGGAACTGCAGTGCAGCAGAACTGCACGGCAGTAGAACCTTCAAATATTATTTGTATGAGATCGTGTGAGCTATATCGCACTACGCGGCAACTGCACTGCACGGCGCGGCACTGAGCGGCAAGTCACTTATCTGACCAAAATTGTCGCGCAGTTGCCGCAAAGTGCGATAGAGAAGTAAAAAAAGACAAAGGAATAATTTTCTTTTGACACAAAGTTCTAGTTTGTTTCGATTTAAAAAAGAACGGAAGCCGGCTGTAAAATAATTGAGAAATTAGTTTTATTGTCGGAAACTTTGTCTTACTCAAAAATTATTATTAGTATGTAGATATTGTAATATTTTGCCAAGGGTTCGCCTATAAAACTTATTTCTTAAACTGAACAACAATTACTTTACAAAAATAAAACACCTTTATTTCACTTCAAATACTTTTATTATACAAGCACAATTCACTATTTTACGCCGATGTTTATTCGTTCACTTTCAAAATCAAACTGAGGTCTTCGGACTGGTGGCCCTGTATTTATATCTGAGAAAAAGCTACTAGAATCTTCTCTAAAGTTCTGGAATGTGCTGGAATTTGCTGGAATACGCTTCCCCTCCACAAGTAGCTCAAAAGCTCTCAAAAGCTTTCGTTCAGTTAATTATAGCAGTTTTCAGTGGTTTAGGTATTGGATAACATAAGTGTGGTTTTGGTATTGGATAACATTAGTTAATCTTTTGTTCAAAGATGGCGCGACTAATTTATTCTGTTATAGAAGAATAAAAGATGTCGTTGTTTGCATAAATGGGTATATTCACCGCATTGCCCCCCTCTTAGGATTGATCGTCCCGATTAAATCCATTACTCCCGTCATCACCGTTATAGCGATGTAAACGGTCACAGTGAACTACCTTAAGCTTGCCTCTTAACCCTCTCTGAATGCGGTAAACCACATCATTGATTCGCTTCACGACGGTGTATGGTCCTTCCCAGTTTTGTTGAAGTTTTGGTGACAGTCCTTTTTGTCGATGGGGATTGTACAACCACACCAGGTCTCCTTCTTGGAATCCAATCGTTGTTGCACGAGCGTCGTACCGTGTTTTCATCCTATCACTGGCTATTTTTATGGTTTTCCTTGTCCGTTGATGAATGTCAATGAGTCCTTCTTTGAGGTTATCCACATATTCATCTGGCTTTTCCAGTTCCATAGTACGGCATCCAAATTTTACTTCACTAGGCAGCCGTATTGTTGTGCTGAACAGGATCTCCGATGGTGTATGTCCTGTTGAACTATGAACCGCACTTCGGTAGGCCATCAAAAACAATGGAATATGGCGATCCCAGTCTCGTTGGTAGTCACCTACAACCTTGGACAGACGTTCCTTAAGCGTCCTGTTGAATCGTTCGACCATTCCGTCAGATTGTGGATGAAGCGGTGTTGTCCTCGTCTTCTTGATGCCAAGGAGAGAGCAAACCTCCTGGAAGATGTTAGATTCGAAGTTCCTTCCCTGGTCAGAATGCAATTCCAAAGGAACACCGAACCTGCTCACCCAATTGAATACAATCTGATCAACCACTGTTTTGGCTTCTTGGTTTGGGATGGCAAATGCCTCTGGCCACTTGCTGAAGTAATCCATGACTACAAGGATGTATCGGTTTCCACTGTTGGTCTCCGGAAACGGACCTGCGACATCTACAGCTATTCTCTCGAAAGGCGTGCCCACATTGTAATGCTGCATTTTACTTTGAAGTTTTCTACCTGGACCCTTTGTAGCAGCACAAGTATCACATTTTCGGCACCACTTTTCGACATCATCTCTTGCATGTAGCCAGTAGAACCGTTGTCGTATCTTTTCCAGCGTTTTGTTGACTCCCAAATGACCTCACGATGCTCCATCATGCATCTCTCGAAGAACATCATTAACCTTTGACCTGGGCACGATTAACTGCATCACAATTTTTCCCATTTTGTTTCTATTTTTATTCTTATATTTTTGTATGTCACTTTTACTGTTTATTTATTTACACACTTTATCACTTTTCACCATAAATTATCTGAATGCACAGATAAAATAAGTTCTATTCCACTTTACTGACACCAATGTATATTTTGCCAAGGGTTCGCCAATAAAACTTATTTCTTAAACTGAACAACAAACAAAACAACTTTACAAAAATAAAACACCTTTAATTCACTTCAAATACTTTACTTCTAATACTTTTATTATACAAGCACAATTCACTATTTTACACCGATGTTTATTCGTTCACTTTCAAAAATCAAACTGAGGTCTTCGGACTGGTTGCCCTGTATTTATATCTGAGAAAAAGCTACTAGAATCTTCTCTAAAGTTCTGGAATGTGCTGGAATTTGCTGGAATACGCTTCCCCTCCACAAGTCTCCACAAGTAGCTCAAAAGCTCTCAAAAGCTTTCGTTCAGTTAATTATAGCAGTTTTCAGTGGTTTAGGTATTGGATAACATTAGTGTGGTTTTGGTATTGGATACCATTAGTTAATCTTTTGTTCAAAGATGGCGCTACTAATTTATTCTGTTATAGAAGAATAAAAGATGTCGTTGTTTGCATAAATGGGTATATTCACCACAATATGTACAATATAAAAAGGTCTTACTGAATCAGCATGTGCATCACCAAGATCGGCTTTAATTGTAATAGGTACATCGAGAACGAATAGTTGAAGATGGATATACATAGACAATTGGCAGCATTTATGAGCCCACGCGTTTTAAGGTGTCATTCGAGTAAGATTTATCAATCAGCAAGGTCTTCATGAAGCTGAAATAGATCAGGATGGTGTTTTTAAAGAATTTCTAGAGGAAACTATTAAAAAGAGTCTTTGATCCACCTTTGAATTTATTTAAAACAACATCGGACGTGCATCTTTATCCATCTCCAATTTCATTTGTGAAAGACAAACATTTGCATATTTTCGAGTTCGTTGGGAGAATGCTGGCACAAGCCATTTATGAAGGAATAGTTGTGGCTTGTGGATAATCCATTTGGGTCTATATTTCTTTTGCAGCTGTTAGAGAAAACCCAGCAGGCCGTTTATTCTTTTTTTAAATTTTAAAAATTAATTTTGTTTCACAATAATGTTGTCGAGGAAATCCAAAACCCAAAAAATGATTGTACTGGAGGTACCAATAATAACTAATTTTTGAAAATAAAAAATTATTAAAAAATTGCATTTTTTTATTTTAAATATTTGAATTTTTTTAACAAAATCCTGGGAGACGTTTTTGATAAAAATATTATTTTTCTTGGCGAAAAAAAAAATTTGTGGCAGGTACCGTTATTTTTGGCCCAAATGTAGGCCTCTCTGAGGGTGTTTTATCCCAACACTAACACTAATTCATAAACATCAGGTGGACAGGGCTCGGGATGATGTAAACGCTCTCCTTCTCGATCCATTTCTTTTTAAATCTGAGAACCATTCAAACCCACACAATGTTCTTCTCCAAATGTAAACAACTCCCACAGTGTAACACCAAACATCCAAGTATCAGATGCATGACTGAATTGCCGATACCGCAACAACTCGGGCGCACACCCTTAAAACGGAACCTTTTTGTGCTCTGACATCACATAGTAATAGTCCTCCTGGAGCAATGCTGGACCCGTCACCTATTTTTATTTGGTTTCTCGCAGTCAGCAGCACATTCCGGCAAGCCAGGTATTTTTATAGGTATTAGTATTGTAAGCACGGCAGATCGCTTTCATTAGCGGATTTTTATTTTCTTATACTCAAAAGCGCTTTTTCTTTCCATTTTTTGTTTGATGGCGAATTGAAAAAAGATGCAAATATGAATGAATTTGCCCTTTTTAGAATAAGAAAATGCAAACCCGCTAATGAAAGCGATCTGCCGTGCTTTCCAGAATCGGCCTACAGATGTTCCTCAGGGGCGTATGTTTGCATTGCTTTCGCATTGTATCAAGCAAAGAAACTCTCTCCGCCAGCTCTGTTTTTATCATCATCGGCTGCGAGAGAACAAACCCCATGTAGGCGTACTAAATTTGAATGTGCCAGAGGTGCATAGCTTGCACTTCACGAAAGAAATCTTCAATGATGTTCGGCTAAGTGAGATTGTATGATTTGAGAACTTTAACTGCCACCTAAACGATGTTATTCGTAGGCGTTGCTACTCTCCCTTGCGCACCACTCCGAAAGAACCATCCCAAAATAAGTACCCAGCCTTACGTCCTTTTCATGAATCAAACAATTCAGCTGTGTCGATTGGTTCGCTTTTGGGACATTTGATTGCTTCTTACTGGTTTGCCCAGCCCACAACGTTCCAGGTCAGTTGGATTTCTCCCAATAAATTGCTCCAGCTGCATCTCACGTAAAAGATCTTGCCACCATTGTGTTGTGTGTTGAATTTGGTTCTAACAAATTAAAAGCGCTTTAATGTTGTCATCGATGCCGATGCTCTGGATAAAAATGAGAAGATATAAATACATTATACCATAAAGAAACAGTAGAGTGCAATACGAACGCAATTTTCTGTTGCAGTGCTCTTTGAGAACTCTACTAGCAGTTTACAAACTTAAACGTATTAAATAAAATGGAAAATATTAAAAAATTAATATTCCCGTATTTGTAAAAAAAATCGGTACTGTCAAAATTAGAAAGAGAAAAAGACTTTATCGACACAAAGTGCCGCGCCGCTGCAGTTCAGGTGCGGTGTATCAAAAAAGTGTCGCTCAGTGCTGCTATGTATCGCGCAGTTCCGCTGCAGTGCAGTTCCGCCTGGTGCGGCCTAACCTTTATTCTAAACAAATCGATGTGTTCAGAAAATAATCGGATTATTGGCTGTCAAAAGGTTGAAAAGAATTCAACATTAGGTTTGTTCCCGAGATTTTTGGGCTGAAATTGTTGGTCTGTCAAATTTTAAAGAGTGGGGATGAAATTCTCTCATAGAGAGAAAAACTGCCGAAATAGTGTGGAACGGTTTCTGGGCAAACATTCTGCCACACAACTTCACACAATAGGTCCGTTCCTTTACTTTAAATTTCTGTGATTTTCTGTGCATTTGTGTGATTTTCAGTCCACAGCCGTTCCCGTACTTAATAATAACGAGAGAGTAAATAATTTTCCCTACCTGTGATTTTCAGTCCGAGAAATTTCTTCGGGCTGAAAATCACAGCTCAGCAAAATGTCAATTTGAGAACAAAAGAATGAAAGCCAAACATCGTGCCTTACTTGTCCAGCACATTAGGTAATACGGAATTTGGTTGAATTTGCATTCCCGTACTTTGGCACAGTTATGATATTTTAAAGAATATATCAACGTTGCTCTCCAAGATCTGACAGTTTGTGATTTTCTGTGCACAAAGTAAAGGATCGGACCTAATTATTCTTTTAATTTTTTGTTACTTTTTTTCTTCCAACGCGAAGCAAACTGAACCGATGACTCTGCAACAGTAAATTTTTTATATAACGTACTTCAACCTGGCATTTGACAGACCAACAATTTCTACCCAAAGAAATTTCTTGGGCAGAATTTGTCAGGAGGGGAAATTGTTTTACTCTCTCGTGAGCGCTCTCTTCTGCCCAAAAGTACCAAATTTGTGGGGTGTGGAACAGCATTTGGGCAACAATTGTTGACAATTGGCGGTTTTGGTTAAGGTGTGGAACAGACCTTTTAATTGACATTTTTTTATCGTATTGAATTTTCCGAAAACCCCGTTTAGGATCACAGTAAACAAAAACAAATTTGTGGTGATTGTTTGAAATTCAATTTTTTTACTATTTATTTTGACAGCTTGCGCAGAACTGAACAAAAATGAAAACGATACTGGTATTACCTGTTCTATATGTATCTTGGTTTATGCTTTGGTGTGATTAGGCTATAAACAAGTTTTCTGTAGGAAAATTCGGTGCCATGAAATAAATTCCAATGAAATAAAGTCCATAACTAAATGTTGGACTTTATTTCATTTAATTTCATATATATATATTAAATTCGTTTTGGACTTTATTTCACACCTGGGAGTGCAATAAAGTCCAAAATTTGGTTTTAGACGTTATTTCATTGAACTTTATTTCATGGCACTGAAAATTCATCGGTGGTGTAAAATAACCTTTAGTAAACCGGACAATAAGTTTTTTGAACTTCTAGGACCAGAATAAGCGAGATTACGTTTCTAAGGTCTCAGAGTTCAATCAATATATTTTTTTGTGAGTGTGTGAGTGCAATTTGACAGGAATTTCGTTGTCGCACAAAAACTAAGAAGTAGTGCGCGCTAAGCAAATATTAAAGTGTATTTTATTTTCGCGTTGTTTTGATAATTTAAAAGCAAATATATTTCGTCTTATAATTGAAAAACATCAAAAACAATTGTGCGCGTAATCAAGTAAAAAAATTACAATCCAAAATTAATCCACACACAGCAGCGAGGATCTATTCTGAATATTTCACTAGGGGATGAAGAAAAATAATTTTGCAACGTGTTTTCCTCGCGAATTGTATGTTATTTTAATGGGATTTTTGTTTCTTGAAGATACGCACAATTATCTTTACTTTTTTTCATCATTCACTGAAATATTAAACAATTAAGAACACTTAAACATTTGTTTTCTTTTTTTAACTTCGTCACAAAATTGTAATGAGAACATTTAATTCCATCTTGATGCATGAGAAATGTCAAATCTTGTTAGTGTGTGTGCGATTTGATGTGAAATCTAGCTAAAAACGCAAGATTTGTTTGACAGCATTAAAATCGATTTTGTTTAGAAAAAATTCGATTTGTTGAGAAAAATTCGAATTTTTTTGGTTGTAAGGAATTCGACATTAATTCACGCTTTTTTCTTACAAATTACAAATCTTTGTGTAGAAAAGATGGACATGGTTTCTTTTCCTATGTGCAACATTTTCTATGAAAAAAGGAGCTGTGTATTATGCTGCCCATAATCTCGTAAAAGCCTGCCAAACTAACATTTTCACTATTTTGAGATAATGATGAAAACACAATCGCTTACCGCAACCTGAAGATAAAAAGTGAAAATTACCAAAAAATAATTTTTGTAAAGCTTAATAATGCTTTATTTTTTCAAATAGTTGTAAAATAAATTTTTTTTAGTATTGAGGAAATAAGGTAGATAGAGCTTTTTAGCCTTTGACAAAAAAAAAAAAATAAAAAGGCCCTATGTACAAAAATGTACGTAATACCATTGTATATGAAAACTATAGTAATATCATCAACATCGACGACTACTGAGTCACGTAGTTTCGAAATCCACCAACTACTCTCAACCCTTTTTGTTGAGGAAACAAATTTGAAAGTCGAGATCTTACTCCCTTTAACCTTACTCCCTTACAATAAGGGTATTCATGCAACGTCGGAAAACCATCGTAAACGTTGTGAATGTCGGAAAGTTTACGACGTCGTAAACGAACTGTCACAATTTGTATAAAAATTCTTTTACGATAAATCGAAAACTTTCCCACACGAATTTGTGTCGTAAACGTCTTAAATGAAAATATAGTAAACGTGGAAAACTGGTTTTGAAAGTATTATGACATTTATGTATCAAAAATTGTAAACAACAAACAATTCAATAACAGAGAACATTTTTAACTATTTTTTTTCAGACACTTGAATAAAATAACAGTCGCATACTCAGAATTTGTTCACCACACCACAAGGGGCGTTCATGAAACGTGTGTCGGAAACTTTACGATTTTACGACGTCGGAAAGTTTCCGATGTTGCATGAATACCCCCAAAATAACTAGACTTTCTTTTTCTAAACATTAGTGTCTACGCTGTCAAAATTATAAAACATGTTGCAAACACATGCGGCACCAGCCGTCGAAATTAAGTAAATAAAAACGACTCTATGAGAATACTATAGTTTTCATATAAAATGGTAATACTTAATTAAAAATCCTTTTTATAACAAGAAACAAGAAATTTTAAATAATATTGATTAATTTCAAACAATTTTTTTTATAAAATGTACGCCTAAAATCGTATTAAAAATTATAGAAACTAATATTTTTAAAAGCCCTTACTTCCACATAGGGCTTTTTAAAACAAACCATTCGAATTTGATGTGACACATTTTTATGTGATTCCCTAGAGCAGAAATTCAAATTTTCGTTTTCGGTTTTATCAAGTTTTCTCGAAAACAGCTATAACGATTTTGATTAAACTTCTTGTAATCTCTAAAACAGTTTTAATATAATACTTAATACTAGTTTTTGCTAGGAAATTCGAATACTGGTAATGAAATTATGTGTTTTTTTAGTTAGGTATTGGATTTTCTTCTTTTCTTTTGGGTTATTTCCGAATATCTTGTCATTGCGGTTTGGTTGATTTTGTCTATATTTTGCAATTCGCTACTTTTAAGTTGTTTAAAAAACTTAAATCCTTACTCCTTTCCTTACCCTTCGCTTTTCCTTCCTTTTTAGCAAATCTTGAGGAGCGCAATGGGTACATTTGAGATCCGAGTGAGGTGATTCCGAAATCATTACCCCTTATAAACTAACCTAACCTAAAAAATATTGCATTTAAAGCATTTAGCAAATCTTGAGGAGCGCAATGGGTACATTTGAGATCCGAGTGAGGTGATTCCGAAATCATTACCCCTTATAAACTAACCTAACCTAAAAAATATTGCATTTAAAATTTGTATGAATATTTTTTATCACAAAAAAAGAAAAACTCAATTTCATTTTATTTTAATTTTTTTTTAATTGAATAAAAAAATTTCAAAATTACTGTTTGAACTTGTTCTTATTATTTGTTCGATACAAAAATATTATTGAACTATTACTCCCGTCAAAATGTCTAGCTGCATTCTAGTTGTTAGCTGCAAGAGCAAATTCGTGCGATCCAGTCATGAAATTTATTTGTATTGCTGCTGAACTGTATGAATAGTAAACTCAAATATTTACATGAAATTTATCCTACCAATATAGCCAAATAAGAATAAAGATCGTATCTCATCCATCAACAAATATTTAAAACTTAACTTACCTTGAAGCTCGAAATACAATAGATTTGAATTTCTTCTACTCGAGAAAAAGTAGTTGGGAAAATTATGAAAATATGACTTCTTGACTTAAGTCGGTTATTTATTCCATCAAAGATAAATTTGTCTGTGTCCGGTGGTCATCTGTCCATCTCCTGTTTTAACATTAGAAAATTAAAACAACTTAGTAGTGTGATTGCTATTCTTATTTTTTATTACCCACAGTTTTTAACAATAATTTCATTTTCGTATCTATAGCATATGTTTGTTTTTTTTTTTAAATTAATTTAATTCTTATGCTAGTTTAATATGATTTGTATGCCTGCACAAACTTTGTTGATTTGATTTGTCAAGAAAATATCTCAACATGATTAATTTTATTCGACACATAATATCCTATCTCAACTTATTTACAAAATAAGGATGTATACGTAGTTGATTAGATATAAATGTAGATTTAAAAAAAATATATATTCGCTGTAATTCAATTAAAACAGAATTGTATCCACTAAAACAATTTAATACTTATAAATATAATAATAAATAATACTTGATAGTGATTTTGTTTTTAATAAAATAAATAAATACAATTTAGATCTATATGAACAAGTCTCTATTTACGATGCCATGATGTGAAGAACAGACGACGACGATCCCATTCACTTAGTTAATCTTTTTCTTCCCAACAAAATTTGTTAAATGTACTTAATTTTGTAATAGATTTTTTTTTTGTAATTCTTCATATTTTAAGATTGTCGTTAAGCTTATGGTATCTTCCTAATTAAAAAATAAACTTAAACAAAAATATATTTTCCTGTTCTTCGACATCATAATTTTTTATAAATAACGATTTTAAGCTAAAATGTGTTTTGTTTTATTTGTTATTTTTCTAATAATAATTATTACTCACATCAATTGTACAATACATTCAACATTTATCGTTTATTTGTATATAATAGGTATGTGTATATATTTACACGTTCTCTTACATAGCTAGTAACATTATAGGTATATGTAAACTGGTTTCAAATAAATATTGCTAGGTTCTCACATCCATAAATCCATTGATTAAGGATTGGCTCTTGTTTTTTTTTCTTTAATTTTTTTTTATTTAATAAATTAATACATACAAACATAAATTGTAGGAAAAGTTTTTAAGTACGTACCTATAATAAATAATTTAAATATTTTTGTTAAATCTCTGAACCCGTTTTATCCCTAAAAACACACACAGCTTTATCTGACATTTTATTGGGTAGTTCAGGTATGTTTTTGGTAAGCTCAAAAGAATTGGACGAAAAATCTCCTTCAGGTTGCTTTCGTTAAAGTAAACAAAAAATCAATTTCCTCTAAAAACATTATGTCCAAAGTTTAAAGAAAATCACTCCAGTGACTTAAGGTGGCACTATAATTGTCAAGTGGGCATTTAAGCTAAGTCAAAAAACAAAGAAAATTAGATTTCCGAACAGACAAAAGTACAAGTTGTAGTACATATTGTACTCTAGAAAAATGAGCCATCTTCCTCTATTTTTACATTATTCCTACTTCAACGAGATGTCAGTTTTTCTTAAGTGAGGTGAGCTCTTTCCCTCCGAAAGCAAAAGTGAAAAAAACTACACAAAAAGCAAAAAACGTCAATTATACAAGCATCAGATGATTTGATTGCATTCGCTTCTTTTCGTCCGACTACTTAATTGCCCCTCCAAGCAATAGATTGCGGTAAACGGCTGAACACAATAGAGTGTCGTAACTGCAGTAGCAGCTAGAACAGTTGTCAAAAAATATCGTACGCTATAATTTGTATGTGCTCTAAATCTACTCTTTTTTTTGTAAAAAAATTGAAAGCAGAAATTATTTTTTTCCACGCAGTCGATTGTTTTGTTTGAAAATTTGAAAGCTGCACGTAAATTTGAAAGTTGACCAATTTGTGCGATACGATACGATGATGGTGCGATAGCAGCTGCGTCGCAATGTGTTCGCAACATTGAATTTGTGTGCATTCAATATTTTGACAATTTCTACGACTGCGACTCTTCATTGCAGATCGAGACAGACAGAGCGAATTGAGGAACCAACTGTTTTTCGTGCTTTCTATCATGGACCATGGTAATGTTAGGTAAAATTAAAATCTTCAGAATGATTGTTTTTACGAATCCCAAACTTGCTCTAGGGTACCCACATCGCAAGCAAAAATGGGACGAATTGCAAAAAATTATTTTTATCCTCAAAAAAAAATGGTGGAATAGAGCTTTTCCCAAATTATTATAGGTACTCAAATTTTGTCTCATTTGGAATTTGCTTATTTCGTTTGACAGTTCATTTCATTTTGAATTTAGTTTGGCAGTTAAATGGTTGTTTTTGTAGTTTTCTCTTTCTGTGTTTGGTGTTTGTGCTTCGCGTTTAGCGTTTGGATTCCAATTGGGTGCGTTCATAAAATATTCACCTAATTAATTTATTATAAACAAAAACGTCTTACGTACACTCCTGTCGATTTCGATTCAACAAAATCAAATCGATTTTTTTATCTTTTTTCAGATTCCCTTTCAACAAAAAAAATCAAATCACGTTTTGAGTTCTTTTTACCTCGATTGATCTAAAGTCTGACCACCAAATCTAAAATTGTTGATTCGAAATCGACATCAGATTTCAATCTAAAAATTGATTTTTTCCGTGGTGTAGGTATAAAGAATGCAATTTCAAATATTGATGTTTGTGTGCCTGTGCCACTGTCTTCATCAATTGCAGTGTATTTTCAAACGAGTAAAATAGTTTGGATGAAACTACAAATTAATTATAAACTGGTTTCATTTTATATAACAAACTATTACCTTCTCATGTTGAACACAATTTTCACAACCAAAATAAATTAAATTAGTCACACACTTTTATAAAGTGACAGTTTAATATTGTATCGGTGAACCTATAACAAGGGCTTAAAATGCAAAACAAATATATGATCATCAAAATTGATTTTAAACTAAGAAATTTAAACTTAAAATTTATTTAAGAATCCAGGGTTTATCGTGTTCTGTTTTTATTTCTAACACGTCATCAGCGCTTCAAGTTTCAACATATGACATTTTTGAAGTTTCATTTGTGCTTATTTATTTATCAATTATTATTTAATTATTAACAAAATATTTATTTTTTACCATCCTACCTAAATTTGTTAACAAAATTCCCAAATTAACTTAATTAAGGAGTTTGGAGATCCAGTTTGAGAACTTAGGTAATAAAATTTAATTGTCCTAAGATCAATTTTATAATTGAAAACATATAATAGAGATCAGTTTAGGTTTAAGGCAAGACCGTACTCAACTTCAGCGGCACTACACTTCACAACGACGCGAGATCTCATTTTCCTGAATAAACAAAATCAACAAGAAACTGTTTTGTTCAAACTGCCACTGTAGGACATAATACAAAGCTTCTCTAAGAAATAACCTGCGGCCCAATTCTGCAAGCCTGAATGAATTTTCCTGTATATACACTTTATAATTAAAATAAAAAGTTCAATTAACCCCAACTCCAGAAATTATTGTGTTTCGCCCAAGGTATAACAGTGGGCTCTTCAGTCAGTCTGTTATACCCCACACACATTTTGGTCGATGTTTACTGACTTAGTAGGGTATAACAGACTGACTGAAGAGCCCACTTTAATACCTTGGGCGAAACACAATAATTTCTGGAGTTGAGGTCACTTGAACTTTTTATTTGAATTATGTTCATTCACTCCACTTAAAACCAAAGTAATTTTAATATTTTAATATTTAAATTTCTTTTTCTTTATACACTTTATATTAATGCTCAAAAAACATGTCGACAAATTTGCGAGTCACTTCTAGAGTCTATAGAGAGATTGCAAATATTCATATGCTTTTGCACTATTTTCTGAGGGCGCACAGAGAAAACTCACGCTTTTGGAATTTGGCTCCTTTACTGGAGAATTTGTATGTAATTGCTTAGTTCAAAAATGTTTTGTAAGTACAGTTGCCTTGGTCATTTGAAATTTTGAAAACTAAGCTCCAAAATTCTCTAAGTCCAGCCAAAGCCGTAAGAAACAATTCCTGTTGTATTAAACATTTACAATAAACTCGACATCCCGTTGTTCTCCAATTGTTTAAGCCTCAACTGCGTTTCTTTTGGTTATTTAGCTTTGTTTTTAGTGTAAACAGTTATTGCATTTGACACGTTAATGTTAATCCCCGACCACTTTTTTATCTATTTTAACTTATCTCTTCAAGCCGGAATATAAAATTCTACACGTTGTAATGTATCGCTTTCTTTCAAATTATTTTAAGAATCGGCTGTGGGGGTCTTTAGCCCCTATAGCCACCCCCAGGATCCGCCACTGTGTGAAACCCAATTTAAGTTACGTCAAATTAATGTTAAGCGATTTTTCATTATCGAAACTTTTAGAAATCAAAAGAGAGATTCATCTGATATTTGAGTTAAATTTTGTAAGCGATTTACTACGAAACAATATGTAACTACTCAGAAAATATAAGCTTAGAAAAATAATAACGCCCATATTTCTCACTCTTCAAGTACATTATTAAATTTAAAAAAAAATGTACATTTTAAATGTTTTCATATTCTTCAAAACAAAAACCAAAATAAATATCCCATCCCCACAATCTTTTCTAATAGTAGATACATACTTAAAAGAATATCTTACTCATCTAACCATAAAAATCTTATCAAACATTTTTATCAAAATCTGGAATTTAATTTCAAAATAAAAATCACTTGGAATATTTTTTGTTGTATAATACCGTTAATTTGTTTGCCACTCTTTCTATCATTCTTTCACTCTCTATAATATCTTCCTATTAAGTCCATTTGTCATCATTTGTGATATAAAATTTGTGCAATGATTTTGTATTTTGTTTTATAAACAAACGAACAAATAAACACTTTTAGTAGCTATGCTATACGTAGTATGCATTGTATGGATTCCTTTTTTGAATACACGGCAATACACATTCCAGTGTATTTCGGAAAGCCTCTCTAAAGTCTCGATTAAAATAAGCATAAATGAGAGGATTTAGGGTTGAATTGAAGTAACCAATCCAAAACAAGACCGCAACAACGATATCAGGACAAGGGCAGGCTTGACCACACAATGAGGTAATAACGTACCTGAAAAAAATATATATATATTTAACAGTTCAATAGGACACTTGAACAAAAAAAACGATTGAAAATATGTTGTAGGTATTTACCATAGGAAAAATGGAAGCCAACATAAGAGGAATACACCCATTATGATTCCCAGAGTTCTAGCTGCTTTGTGTTCTGCTCTCCAGCCTTTTCCTGGTCGAACAGAACCACCTGAAATAATAAACAGAATATTTGTGTAGGAAAATAATCTTATTTTTTTTAAATGTTGGTGAATTTTGAAAAAAATAATTAATTATAAAAGCTTTAAAGTTCACATAATGAACCGTGATTTCAAATTTAGTTTCTTGTATTATTTATTTACCAATAGATATAAGAATACGTTTTTATATTTTTTTTTATTTAAAGTTTAATTTATTTTATGATCTAGCATCATGCTGCATAACTTCAATGAATTTATATAATGTGATACAATTTAACAAGTTTTTTTTGTGATGAAAAACTAATTTTTAGAACTGATGCACGTGCAGCCTGAATCTACAAAAAGATTCATATTTTCGAAAATGTCGGGTTTCCGAGATATTCTAACTTTTAAGTTTAGGATGTAAAAATATTTCAAAAATCTAACCGGATGGGAAGCTTTGAATTTGGATTTAAAAAATTAATTAATGGGTTATTTATTAATTTGTATTTGCCACAGTTTATTCGTTATTGGTTAGTGTTGGTAAGATTAAAGATTTGATTTAAGAATTAAATAATACTCTATAGTCTACGTAGTAGCCCGTAGCGTAATGGTTAGTGCGTTCGACTGTCACGCTGGAGGTCTGGGATCGCTTCCCAGCCTCGTCCACCTAAAAACTAAAAAGTTTGACAAATCCTCCAAGAGTATCACTTGTCACGAATAAGTGCTTCTCGTCTAGCCGTTCGGATTCGGCATAAAATTGTAGGTCCCTTCCATTCCTGTCGAAAGGCGCACACAGGAATGGTTGCGAGTTGTTAGTCACTAGGCTCTGGTTCTTCATGAGCCGTTGTGCCACCCGATTTATTTTTTATAGTCTATAGTGACCTCCAATCCACTTTGGGGCAAAGAAGCATGTAAGGATAAAACAAATACGATATGAAAAAAGGTTGAACATTTATTTTTTAAACGAAAATGTTTACTCTATATAGGTATAGGCCGAGCGTTTAGGATAAGTCGAGACAAGATGAAAATCGTCTTTTTTCCTCCGTTTAGGCGGGAGGGGCAATTTTCTACAACTGAAACACATCCAGTCGTTTTATCTACAAAAATTAATCTTGCAAGGGAAAAAAATAGCAGGTACGATACAATTTTCCTTCACAATTCGTTAAAAGGGAGTCATAGGAGCCTTATAGCCGCCATTTTTGATTTATCGAAGAGCTAGTTTTTAGTGTATAACTCGACCATTCACTTTTGACATTAAAGATTAAAGTAAAACTAGTAGTAGATTCGAAGGTAAGGGTGAAACAACAAATTCTCAAGACCCCCTTCGTCTTTCAAAATTTTGAGTTGATTTAAAAACTTTTCACTTGAACAAATTTTTAAAAGCAAATTAAATAATACGCACCTGGCTTTGAAAAAAGATAAAGCATGATATTTTAAGTGTTGCCCTTGTTTTTTCCAATAATGTTGTTATATTCAAAATATTTTGTTTCTAGGAAATTGCCACTCCCGCCTAGACGGGGGGATAAGACCCTCCTCCCTTAAATATTATTTGATTTATTAAGTCAACCTACAAATGTACTTCTAGTTTTATTTTAACCTTTGTGTCAAAAGTGCATAATTGCACTAGATCTAATTAGATCTTCGGTAAATGCAAGTTAGCGGCTTTGGCACCAGACTAATTTTCCTTTAGAGCATCACATAAGTGGCTAATGGCTCCCTCTAACGAAAATGTGTCGTTAGGTCCAAGGAAAGAGCGCCCAAATCCAAAATTGGAATTATCGCCGAATTATTTTTTATGGCCCAAAAAACGAAAGACAAATTGGAAATATGTCCCAAAATTACGTTTGCTCCAAATAATAAAATGGAAATTTCGACCAAATATTTTGAATGTAAATTGTTTTTGTTAAATTTTGGTGGATCTTTCCTCAATTTTGGGCGATTTTCCAAACCAAATTCATTGGGTTGGGAATTTAGCACCTTTATTGGGTCCTCTGTCCCGCTCAGGCGAATCCGTCGCTCCGCTTAGGGTATGCTCAGTGCCAGCCACACAGGCAACAGTTTTCTTGGACAACAGTAGTTTCAGCAAAATATAACCTTGCATTTGGGTGTTACTTCATTATTTTGTAATTGTTTTTGACAGTTATTTCCTTTTTTTGAGCCTTATTGCCAGTTTTCAATTCCAACTTAAAATTTTGGGCACTGTTTTATCTTGATAAAAATTGCAAAAAATGTAAAGAACGCCCAAAACAGAAAAAAAATACAGCAAATTTTTTTTTTTTTTTCAAAGTTTTTTTGACCGATGTTTCCAAATCTATTTGGTCGTTTTTTTCGGCTGCCAGAAATTGCGCCAGAAGAAACTACGCCAGACTTTTTTTTTGAAAAAACCCCAGAAAATTTTTTCTGCTTCGAATTGGAAAAAGAAGCAGAATTTTTTGTGGAAAATAAGCCAGAAATGTTTGAAATTGTTCCAGACAGAAATGGAAAAAAGCCTGAAAGCAAGATGGAAATTAGGCCAGAAATACAGTTATATATTCTGGCCTAATTTCCTAATATCAATTTGGAAAAAAGGCCAGAAAATATTTTATTTTACTACAAACAAGATAGTTTCAGCACAACCGAAAACAGCAGCCGCTCGAATAATGAAGCAGTGGAGGAACATCCTGAAGACACAAAAGAAGCAGATGTAACAATATGTACATATATGTGTTATCTGTCAGGTCCTTCCACGAAACATATTGTGATGTTGATGTTGCCATGCAGACACATGAAAATATACTCGTAGTGCAACTAAAGGCCAGTTTGTTCACAGTGGGTTAAATTTAGTATGTGACTTTCATAGGCTTTAATTAACTAACGCTAATCAACCAAAATTGGCTGATTAGTGAAATCCATGAATTTGAATTTTTTAAACAAAATTTGATCAACAAAAACATTTGAGGATTTCCCAGCTCCACTAATCATGGATTTAAGATAATCAGCTGTGAACAAACTGGCCCTTAAAGTTGCAAGCACAAGCTGTTGCGCAGATTTACACGAAAACTACAAATGTCCATGCTGGCTGGAAATCGTAGCAGACACGTTGCAAGTTTACATTTAGTAAAAATATTTTGTTCTTTTTTATTTAGTTAAATAAATTGTTACAAATAATAATTGAAAACTTCAGAAATTGTTTGTATATTTTTAAAATTCGCTACTTGGCCAATATTGTACAGTTCTATCAAAACAGTAGGGGTGGCTACGAGACGAGAAAAGTCTAACTCTTGGTCTCGGTCTCGCCTGACGAGACCGAGACGAGACTGCATATTTGGTCCGAAATATACAGAGTCTAGTAAATTATAAAAAAAATCCAATTTCAGTTAAATGTTTATTTTCTTCTGCACATATTTAAACTTAATTCGTCAAGAGTATTTTAGGGTATGATTTTGGGGTATATTCTAAGAAAAAAATTGTTTTACCATTTCATTTATCGGGTATTTAAGAAAGGTCTTACTTTGGGGTACCCTGATCCATGTTACCGGTAATTGCGTCGTAAGTACTTATGATAGAAACGTTTAGGCCTTTATTTTTAGAAGAAATACCAGCCTTTGTAATTGCGTTTAAATAAATTTGATACCTTGTCTCAGTCTTAAGATATCCAGTTTTTAGCCTGTTTTATTTTTCTTGCCCATGCTAATTTTTTGACTTTGGGGTCAATTTTCTCCAAAAAATGTGTAATCAACATGATGTTTTAATAATTTTTTTGAATGTATGTAACAATACTAAAAATAAAATTCACCAACAAGTTTGTCGAAAAACCCATAGATTTTATGATAATTTGGAAAAACAGCGCAAGATAAAATTAAAATAAAATATTTCTATCATAAGTACTTACGACGCAATTACCGGTAACATGGATCAGGGTACCCCAAAGTAAGACTTTTCTTAAATTCCCGATAAATAATATCAAAATTGGATATAGGCCCTAACTGTAGAACACCGCACCCGCACCACGCCCGCCGCAGCCGCGTCGCAGTGCACTCCCCCCCGCGGGTCTATGTCAGGGGCTGTTGTCTTTAGTTGTGATAGAACTGTCTACAATATTGACCAAGTAGCGAATTTTAATCTGTTACGATTTCCCGGCAGCATGGACATTTGTAGTTTTCGTGTGAATCTGCAACTGCTTGTTAGAAGGAAGGAAATTTTGACAGAAACTTAAACTTAAAACTTTATATTTAACCATTTACTTTTATGTATTCAAAACCAATTTAAGACAAAGTCATGAACCCATTCTTAAAATATTTAGGCTGAGGGCAAAAGCTGTAACAAAACAAAAATATGAATATTTTTGGATGGGTAATGGTTATTTGCACCAATTTGTATTCAAAAAAATGTTTTTCATCCGTCATATGAAAGGTATTAACGTCTTCTTTTTTCCATTCAAATAAGTATTGCGCTTTTATTTGCACGAAAAAAAAAGATATGAGCAGTTTTATAAAATAAAATTTTAATCAAAGATTTTTCTATTTTCGTAGGTCTGTTTTTGATAAATTGTGTATAGACATTTTTAAACAATCCATTTTGATAGAAAATCTATATTTTTTTTTCATATTTCGGCTTATTTTTCAAGTTATACCTATCAAAATATTGAAAATTGACCAGTGTGACCATTTTATCAGAAATGTTTTAGTGAATTTGGGCGAATTTTTGTGCGTTTTAAAAATATTACGTTCTATAAAAGGATATTCAATAATAAAAACTCTTGCACGCAATTGTTCCTTTCTTGTATTTTCCGGTATACCAATAACCTATAGTTATGATAAAGTGGAACATAACCTTAAGCGGACCTTATGACACACAAATTGTCGTTTGGTCCGGGTGATCTTCCTTGCAATCATCGACCTCGTCAATAAGCCGTTTTTCTAAGATGAATTGAATTTATATATTTACGGTTTATCTAATTCAACTCATGTAACAAAAATTGCGCGTATTGACTCGGTCCTCACTCGTTAACTTACTGATGAGTTCAAGTGAGTTTTTTTTTTAAGAAATCCGAATACTAGGCTTAGAAACTTTTTACGGAAACAACTTAACTTGAAAAGGGATTTTTACTCCCTTTAAAATGTTTAAACACAGTGCGAGAGTAAGGAAAATTGGAAAGGATTTAAAAGAGGAGATACCGATGCACATTGGTTTCGAACTTCTGAATATCAAAATGACAGCATTCAAAATTCGGGAAGTGCGGCTAAAAAAAGAATCTCTATTATTGACAGTATGTCCGACATCGGGCTCGAGGGAGAACTGATGAGCATTTCTAAAAATTCCTAGAAATACGAGTATAAAGGTTGAATTGTTTTAGGAGAGGAATGCAACATGCTATTTCACTAGAACACTGTTTATAAAAATAAAGGTAAAATAATGAAAGACAATAAACATTGCGGCGGTGTTCAAGAGATGTCATATGTCTATAGCATATCATTTTCATAGCAGCTCTTCTTTGAATTCTATCCAATAAACTCAAGTGGGTTATTAGAGCACCTGCTCAAATGTGAGAATGGTCCAGTTTTTATTATAGCATTCCTTGGGAAGGAAAAGGAAGGAAGAAACAAATTGTCAGTAAGTTGGGGCCAGAGCACACATTTTCAGACAAAAAATCTCGCCATAAAAATAATGAGAAAAGTTGAACATTTTTTCTTTTATCACTTTATGTTTCATTTGCCTTTTTATGTTTTTTAACTGCATTTATTTTATTCCAACTTGTGTAAATTAATGAAAGCAATTAAATGAATAGTTAGATCTTCCTCTAAGAATTTGTAGATCCTTTCGAAAACACATTTTTCTATAATATATTTTAGTACGCCTACGTTCATACATCTTTAATAATATTTATTTAACAGGAAGTCTCCCCCTTAAGGACACTTCAAGAAATAAATGAACTAATATTTCAGCATTTGTAGATTCAATAAAAAAAAAAAATTGAGCGTATAGTTTTAACGGAAGCGATAATAAGTTTTTTTTTTTTAACTTTAAAGAAACTATTACTAAAAATCCAAATACTTGCTATAACATTTACGGAACAATTTAACACTATTTATAAACCTTTTTTTCAGCAAATCAGAGAGCAAATAATACAAAACAATTTACAAATTAACCAAGCTCTAAGTTTAACATGCTTCAACGTAGTGTATATTAGACTTAATTTTTAGTTTTAAAACTAAATGAAGTGCGAAGTAAAGATTTTTGAAAATACCGCCAATTTTATAAACAAAATGATTTAATTATAAAAATTTAAATGCATATTTATGAATGTTTTGATTGAGTGTCTTTTGTAGTCCATATGGCAAAAGTTTTAAAATATTAAAAAGGCAGACAGTAGAAGTAGCATATAGTTTTTACAAAAAAAACTAAATTAAAATTAAATTTCTATTTATTATAAAAAGCCAGCGAATGGGTAAATTAAGAAGTTGAAATTTTGTTCGTGTTAATTGTTGTTGTTTTTTTTTTTTAATTTTAAATTTTTGTTTGCGTGCTACAAAAGTGTGCCACTCACCACTAGCATCGCATTGACATCCGGCGCGGTGAGGCTCCCGACGCCTATGTTGCCAACGGTTTTTATGCCAAAACATTATGCGTTTTTTCGATTGCTCATTGGGTTGGACCTCTTCGGAGGAGGTTCGAGAAGAACATGTACATTTCGCTTTAAAATGTCTTGCCTTAGTCTTCTTTTTGTGTTTTTTTGTACTACCAGTGACAAAACGATGAAGTCTACTTTTGGCAGGAGCATTTTGATTGAAACTATCTATGGCCGTGTCAGTGGATTCGTCTGCTTCTAGTTCATCTCCATCTATAACAATGCATATGCCACCGCGTCGTTTCAAAGACGACTTTGATTGATAGTTTGGAGCTATATAATAGTGTTTTTGGTTTGGATGGTTTTATGGAATGATTTATAGGAAGCGGGATAGATATAGATAGAGAGAGAGGGAGAAGAGATGAAAAATACAGAGATACATATAGTTTCCATTAAAACAGTAAATTATATTCAGCCATAAGATTATTATAAGTATAGTTAAAATGGTTTCCAAGATTGGGTTTTTGTTTTTTATTGTAGGGAAGTACAGTTGTAATATTCAAGATGGTATTAAAGCATTTGTTTTTACAATAAAGAGTATGTATGTATACTTTAATGATTATGTACATTTTATACAAAGCAGCTTTTCTAAGTGAAATCTAATACATATTTATCCTGATTCAGATATGTTGTTGGTAGTTTAGGTTCCTTTAAAGAATACTTGCCTCTGTTTTGAGAATGTGTAGCCACCTCAGTAAACATTTTTATGCTCAATAGGGCTGGCCACGAGACGAAAAAAGTCTCGGTATCGATACGAGACGAGAGTGCCTTTTAAACAACTGAGACGAGACCGAGACGAGACTGTATATTTTGACCGAAATTTACAGAGAGTCTAATAAATTAAAAAATCTAATTTCAGTTAAATATTTATTTTCTTCTTCACATATTCAAACGATAATCGAAAATATTTCGTTCCAATAATCAACAGTTTGTCCGGAAATCGTATTTTTCGGAGACGAGAGCGAGACGAGACTTAATTAAACGAGACCGATTCGAGACCGTAGCCCGTAGCGTAATGGTTAGACTGTCACGTTGGAGGTCCTGGGTTCGCTTCCCAGCCTCGTCCACCTAAAATCTAAAAAGTTTTTTTTCAGGGCTACTGCTACTGAGGAATTGACAAAACCTCCAACAGTATCACTTGTCTCGAATAAGTGCTTCTCGTCTAGCCGTTCGGATTCGGCATAAAATTGTAGGTCCCTTCCATTCCTGTCGACAGGCGCACACAGGAATAGTTGCGAGTTGTTAGTCACTAGGCCCGGGTTCTTCATGAGCCGTTGTGCCACCCAATTTTTATTTATTTATAGATACGAGACCGAGACGAGACTGAACATTTTCGATTTTAACGAGACCGAGGTACGAGACTTACAAAAGTCTCGCAGAGTCTCGTCTCGTGGCCAGCTCTATTGCTCAAACTTTTACAGAACAAAACTATTAAAAATACTTTATTATTGTTTGGAAACAAAATAAAACGTAAATATATACAATTGTTTGCCTGTGAACATTTTTTGCGCTGGCTTAACACTCTCCCACCAAATACCAGTGTGATTAGACATATAATCATCAACATGTTTATAGAAATTAATACAATTATATGTATGTACATTTGTCAATACTGAAATCAAAAAACGATAAAATTGATCAGGGTCTACTATACATTTTTTGGCAAACAGTCCTGCTTCTCAATCTCTTCTTCATTATAATGTAGAACAGAACGCAAATTTTCAAAACAAGTTCTTAATTCAGTTCTTCAATTTTGATGTACATATGTATATCAATTTATTTCCCTGGCTGACGGAGAGCTGGCTACAAAAAAAGTGAGTCATCGGTACACGATTGATTTTTACTGGAGAGAATGATTTAGTGTAGCTTAATATGGTGGGCGGGGGTTCAAAGTTGTCAAACTTTGGTGAAAAAAAAATTATAAGGTACATGGATTCTGATAACGCAAATGTGTTGTGTCCATCGTTGATAAACGTGAAACAAAATGGCAGACGGTTTGGGAGAGGCTAAGTTGCCGCAGACGTCGTTAAAGTTGTCAAATTTTGGTAAAAAAAAATCATAAGTTACATGGATACCGATTTTTTTTATTTTAATACTTATGTATATAGAGAGCTAAATCCAAAATGGAAGACGAAAAAGGAAAGGCTAACAACGCGGCAGACGTGTTTGAAAAGTGCACTGTTAAACCAGAAAAATTGCATTATTTCTGCCCCAAAAAATCCAAACGAATATTTTGAAATGCAATTATTTTTATTTTAGCACAAACAATATAGTTGCGAAAGTTCATTGCCAAATCCCACAACCGCCAATAGTTATTCAAGGTTGAATGTCAAAAATAACAGTTTTTCACTATAACTCCGAAACGGTAAGTGCTATCGAAAATCATTTCATGCAAAACTTGAAGACCATGCTGTCCGCCAAAAAAAAAGTTGTGACCATTTTTTTCCAACGACTTACCGTTAAGAAGATATTGGCATTTAAAAAAATTCCCCTAGAAAAATATAATTTGCAGTGTGTTTATGCTGTAAATTTTATAAACGTCGGTAGCCATCGACTAAAATGTTGCGTCTTAGAAAGGTAACAATTACAGCTCTAACTGATGAGGTCCACTGTAATTGTTATCAGGACCGAAACGCATTGGACTAAAGGTCGCTTAAATACTTTTTATTGAATTTCATTCAATACAGTCCACTAAAATAAAAACAAAAACAATATAACTTCTATTGTTTAGGTTTTTTCTTTCTTTATTTAAAAAAATGTAAAATGTCAAAAAAGCTATTTTTTCACGTATAACTCCTAAACGGTTCATATTTCCGAAGACATATGAATACAAAATTTGTACATTGACTAACCCCCTACCAGAAAACATTATTATTTTTTTCTTAAAAACAAAAATTTTAAAGATATAATTAATTTAAAAAATTCAAAAAGGTCTAAATTTCTGTTTTTTCCCTTTTGACTCTGAAATTTTTAAAGATGTCAATTTATACATCGTAATAACAGAACAAAAATATTATGACGGTTTTTTCCATAAGAACCATCAGTCGCAATATATTACTGTTTTAGTAGCGTTAAATGTCGAAAATAAAGGTTTTTCTCATATACGTTACATCTTTTAAATGGTAATTTTTTCCGAAAAATTAGATGAACAAAATTTAATTATTAATAGATTTATTATTCCGAAAAGTGTTGTTATTTATTTATCGTATTTAACCAACAATATACTATAAGTAATATTTGCTAATCAGCTTCAGTATCGGACTTCACTAACCCAATCAGAATCTTCCTCCGAATCGATTTCTTCACCTAATGAACTATATTGTTTGTGCTAAAATAAAGATAATTGCATTTCAAAATATTCGTTTGGATTTTTTGGGGCAGAAATAATGCAATTTTTCTGATTTAACAGTGCACTTTTCAAACACGTCTGCCGCGTTGTTAGCCTCTCCTTTTTCGTCTTCCATTTTGGATTTAGCTCTCTACCTATATATACATAAGTATTAAAATAAAAAAAATCGGTATCCATGTACCTTATGATTTTTTTTTAACCAACATTTGACAACTTTAACGACGTCTGCCGGCAACTTAGCCTCTCCCAAACCGTCTGCCATTTTGTTTCACGTTTATTGACGATGGACACAACACATTTGCGTTATCAGAATCCATGTACCTTATAATTTTTTTTTCACCAAAGTTTGACAACTTTGACCCCCCGCCCACCCCATTAAGCCTCTGAATCGCGCTGGCAGACGTGCATATTTGTGCTCAGCTACACTAAATCATTCTCTCCAGTAAAAATCAATCGTGTACCGATGACTCACTTGTTTTTGTATAGCCAGCTCTTAGACTAGAAAGGTTCCATCAACTTTTCACGAAATTAGTTTGTACATTTTGTGGAAACAGTTCAACACCACCCGATTTAACTAAGATGTTTTCCAAAACTGTCAACATCGATATGTACAGCGTTAACAAATTTCGTTTTTTCGTGAGGCTGAGTGGCGAGTTTTCGTTCACGGCCAATTCACGAGCAAAATGTACGGGAGCCCCTGGTGAAGCTTTGACAGTTGAATAAAAAAAAAAAAAAAAAAATTGTGTACAGTTTCAGTTTATGCACATTCCTCATTTATTTTCTATTTATTCTTTGCGTTGCGTGCCCTTAGAATTTAAATAAACTTGAACTTGAACTTTTTCTCAAGTGCCTAAGAAATTCTGTAAAACTGTTTATCTATGTATATTTTAGGAAAAAAAAAATGACAAAATGAAAAACGAAATATTAAAAACCAACGGAAACACTTACAATGAAGTACTTTACCGGTTTTGAAAGCCAGAAATATGTTCTTAAATGCTTAATTTAAATTAAATTATTCATGTGAACAGTTTTTGCAAAATTTGCATGCAAACTCAAAATTATGATAAAAAAAAAATGAAAAGTCTGTCCGACCACTGGTTTTGTCTAAGCTTTCATTTATTACCCCATTTATAAAAATCATCATTGCCTCATATTAAATTTCAAGCGAAACTGTCCCTCTATAGCTATCGGCTCTAGCTCGGTCCCCGCCAAGCAGTTTTATTGCTATGCATGGTACTGATCCTGGAATGGTCGGGTTAGTACTACACGGATTCCGGGGGCTAGCAAAGTAATGCAACAAGTTGAACGGAATTTAAGAGTGGCGAGTTGGAACGTTGGTACTATGACCGGTATAAGCTGTTAGTTGGAAGAGATGATGAAAAGAAGGCGAATATACATCTTGTGCGTCCAAGAAACAAATAGCAAAACAGGGCTCGTTTCTTGGACGTTAAGACAAAGGCATTCAAGATGTTCTACTACGGAGAAGAAAAGAACAAAAATGGGATCGGTATCATCCTTGCGAAGGAATTGCTTGTTAACTTCTTAGCTATTTCGAAGTCCAGTGGCCGTTTGATGTCTCTAAAATTGGTGATGCAAGGAAATAAGTGGAATATTATCAGCGCTTATGCTCCCCAAATTAGATGTGAACAACCGGAAAAAGATTCGTTTTGGCTAGATTTTCACGATCACATTAAAAACATCCCGAAAGATGAGCGTCTGTTTGTGGGCGGAGATTTGAATGGACATGTTGGGAAATCTAACGAGGACTATGAGGACTGTCATGGTGGTTTGGGGTACGGAACTAGAAATCCTCCTGGTGAAGACATCCTAAACATGTGCAGATCATATGGCCTTGTCGTGTTAAATACCATGTTCATTAAACAACAAAAACATCTTATCACTTACAGTAGTGGTGGAAATGAAACTCAGAATGATTACCATCTGGTATCCAGTTTCATGAAGCCCCAAGTCAAAGATTGCAAAGTGATTTTAGGTGAACCGATCGCCCCACAACACCGTCTTCTGCTGACAGAATTTTTTATGGAGATGATGAAGACGAACAAACAAACAAAGGGTTCTAGAGGAATCAAGTCGTACTATCTGGATAAAGTTTGTCTCTTTTATGAAAGATTAACTGTATGCAAACATCGACAGACATGCAAATGGAGGGTGTGGAGTAGAAAAAATGTGGGATAAATGCTCAGGAGATTCGTTCACCAAAATTCATTAACAACGCTCAAGGCCACCTCATTGTGGATGACGACAAAATTCTTCACAGATGGCAATAGTATTGTGGAGGACTTTTAAATGAACAGTTTCCGAGGATATACTTTCCAATAGCTGCACCTAACAATGAAGAAGTCGCCGACATCACAGTCGAAGAAGTTAGTGATGCGGTGAAAAACTCCAAAACGGGAATAGCGATTGGGCCAGACAAGATACCCTCTGAGTTCTGGAAAAAGATGGGAGATATCGGGTATAGATGGTTCATGATTCTCATCTCCAAACTTATCTGCGGCGACCAAATGCCTTATCAGTGGAGTGAAAGTTACCTTCTTCTAATCTACAAGGGGAAGGGTGATACACGAAACTGCTACAGCTCCCGTCGATCAAGCTGATGTCACACACCATGAAGATCGTTGAGCGGATATTGGATGGCCGCCTACGAAAAATAATACGGCTATCTGACGACCAGTGCGGTTTTGTTTCGGGTAAATCAACCACGGATGCTATCCAGAGTTCAGGATTCCTCAAGAGATTTGCATATTGTATTGGTTAATTTAGAAAAAGCATTCGACAGACAACAACGAGATCTGATATGGGTTGCACTTAGGCAACGAGGAATTCCGAAATTCTATGGCAGGTGGTCATGGACATGTACGATCAAGTTAAAAAGTTAAAACAAAGGAAATATACCCCGCAAGAATCACCGAAGAGTTCCCAATAAGAGTAGGTGTGCACCAGGGAAGCGTCTTGAGTCCTTTGCTCTTTATTACTGTCCTCGACTTTCAGCTTGAGGATAAGGTGACGGACCCCAAAGTGAATGAGTTATTCTTTGCTGACGATGAAACCATCATAACTGAAGATCCTGTGTCCTTGCAACGACCACTTGATGTATGGGTGGATGTTCTGGACGGAAATGGATACCACATTAGCACGAAAAAGACCGAATACTGTCCTGAATGCTGTCCATTTTCTGATCCACACAGGCCTATTCCGGACATCTATTTGAATGGAACAGTGCTTCCCAAGTGCGAAAAGTTTACCTATCTTGGATCAATGATCAACAGCGAATGATCTTGTGATGACGACATCAAGCATCGCGTAGGCGTAGGGTGGATGAAGTGGCGGGAAAACTCTGCCATCTTCTGTGATAGAAAAATGCCCCCTAAGCTGAAAGGAAAGCTCTACACGGCAGTTGTTCGTCCAGCGCTTACATACGGTTCACAGTGTTGGACAATGTACAAGAAGTATGAGAGTAAATTGACGGCAGCTGATATGAAGATGCTTCGCATGACAGCAGGAGTGACAAAGCGAGAAGCAAGAGAATCCGAGGAAGCCTACACGTCAAAAATACCATCTTGGACAAAATACAGCATGACCAACTTAGCTGGTACTTTCATGTACAAAGAGAAGATGCCATGAGAACCCAGTTCAAAAGGCAATAGCACAAGACGTTCCAACACTATCGCGGAAGAAAGGCAGGAGCAAAAACTCCTGGATGAAGCAAATGCAACGACACCTGTTGGCCTCAGACATGGTGGAACCTTAGGTGAAGCAGTTGAGTGGGAGAGTTGTGGCCCCCCTCGAAATCATGACAATCGCCAGTTTATGAGGAACAAGAAGAAGAAGTTTTTTTGATACGAAATTAAAACTTGCCCTATAGACTACAAAGCAAGTAGAAAGAGGAAAGGCTTTCCACTACGTTATTTTCTAAAAAAAAGGTACAATACTTTGCTAAAAGTTTAACTGTTCCGCTTTAATAGTTTTGTATGTTGAGTATTTTTTTTTTTTTTTGAAAATTTTCCCTCCCTAGAGATAGATTTCCCTCCCTTAGCCTCAATTGAAAATGTTTGTATTGCCTCCATCTAAATGAACCGTTATTATTTCGTAATGATGGTAAGTAATGTAGATTAATTAGGAGGTATGTATGAAAAGTTTATGATTTTGTAGATATTCAAACAATTTTCATGATTATTTTATTTTTACAAAGCCTTAAATTAAGTAAAACCACACTGACAAAAAGAGAAAGAGCATAAAATAAATAACAAAATCAACTTACTTGCTGAACTAGTCGAAACACGCCCCATTGGTATGTAACTACGGCTATCACTACTGTCCTGGGTAAAGTTTATCACATTTACATCGTAAGTCACCACTGATGCCTGACGTTTTCGGACATTTTGAATTCCTTCTAAATAAAAGCCGCCATGTTTTCTCGAATCATCTTCACCAAGACAATCTCGCAGCGGTGATGCGTAATCCTTTTCATCAACTGATATGTCACCGCTCCTAACTGACGTGGGTGATAGAGTGGAATCCAAGATGATTTCTGGCTTGGGAGAAATATGCTGTTGAGCTGGCAGCGTGGTAACCACATCCAGCGATATCGTTGACGAATCACTGATTATCTGGTTCGCATTCGATGAGAAACCCGTGCTGAGGGGAGACAAAAAGTAGACATTTTGTGGACTCAGGGGCTGTTCGATAAGCTCGGGAAGATTTTTCACCGAATTCGGTGTTGTAGGCGGAGAAATCACGAACCTATTAGGTGGCAACTGATCGCTGAGCGTACTTAGTCGCTGTCTCATATTATCACTGCTCAGCATAAAACTGCTAGAGTAGATTTCACCCTGATCGGAGAGGGGTGATCCCATGGAACGGAATATTTCCTCAAGATCATCGCTGTCTGAGATTTGGTTGGTTTTATCACAAGTTGTCGGGGGGGTTTCGGTGTCGAGAAAAAGATTGTCCGAATCGATAATTGATGCCGTCAGAGATGGTGGAGGCGTCCCCGGATGCAAGGGCGACATCAAAGGGGACGTTTCTCTGTTATTAAAACTGCTGCTGCTGCAGTACATATTGCGCTGTGGCGTTGTTTCCGAACTGAAATTGATCAGTTCTTCCACGCTATTTTGAGCCACTGGATCACTTCGATTTTCACTTTCCAAAATGTGCAAGTCTAGGAGGATGTCTGGTGTGGTTGTTGTAGTAGGCTTTGAGCCTCCTTCGACTTCATGTCCTTCACTCATCATTCGTGGCAGATATATAACACCATCTGAGTCGTCTGTTTCACTGGGGTTTCTTTGGCGATGCCCAACAGCCTTTCCAACTCCGTTGTAAGAATGAGATAGTTTTCTATTGCGTGTTTTCTTGAAAAAACTCGATCGACTACAACTGATTTCCTCCTCAGCCTTATCACACTTCTTCTCCAGCGACAAATAATCACTTGTGCGTTTGGTTTTCGAGAGCAGATTCTTGAGGACACCTTTATCACTCTTGAGGGATATTTTCTTCATAGGTTTCCCGTTGAATGAGAAAATAAATTCAGAATCACTTACGGCGAATAGTTTTCGTTGCTTTTGACTCATTTGCTGAACATCGCCTGGTGACAGGCTTGCTACTTTACCACTCTTCATTTTGATGAAATCACTTTCGCTTAGAGCTGAACACTTAATGGGGGGCTTCATGGCAGATAATTTAGACGGACTATTGCTAGATTTATCGATTTGTTGCTTGAAGTAGAAGAAATTATCCTCAATGAATCGTTTCAGCTGTTGGTTGTCCTCCTCGATTGGCACAACACTTTGCTGATATTTACGCAGATTCTTAATGCTAGCATAGAACTCATTGATTTCATCCCTTGATTGTACTCCAAGCAGATGTAATCCCTTCTCTTTTTCACTCATTACTCTTTTATTAGAATCACAAATATTGTTGTCGATTCGTTTGAATGAATTGTCACTGTGATGGTTGGCAGAGCTGGGTGCCAGATTCGAAGAATTCGGCTGCAAGAATTGTGTCCAATTCGTTGAAGTCTGACCGTGGGGATCTTGTTGTTGTTGCTGTTGTTTCTGATGTTGTAATTGCAATTGCTGAAAATGCAAAGCAATCATTGAGGGTGCACTATCTGTGTGTGTGACTTTTTCGAAGCGTTCTTGCTCAAGATCACGCAGATCGATACTACTTCGGCTAAGTCGTCGTTGAGGTGGCGATGGTACCCGAAGTTCGTCACAGTCTTCTTTTCCATTTTCACTTGGTGAGGGAAGTTCCTGCAAAATAAAACAAAATTAAGAAAATGGTTTGTAGTTTCCACAGAGTTTCAGATGTATGTTAGTGTTTAAATGTAAATTTAAGTTATGTTAGTTATTCAGTAAAACTTTCTTTTACCAACAAAGTACATAGAACTTACAATTATTTCAATAATTCACATTTGTGTATATTAGACAGGACCTTAAGCACCTAAAAAAAACACCCGTCAATAGTTTCTAAATAATAAAAAAAAATCCCTTAATTTTTTAAGATTTTTTCCCCTCCCACTTAGTCACCCTGTTTTCAATTAAAGATTGATATATATCAAAATTCATTCAGCCTTAATACGATTAAAAATTTCAAATTATTATTTTTTTTTACTGTCACTGGATAGTTTAAACTCTTAAAAATTAACATGAAAAATAATTATATGTAAGTAATTTTATTTTAACAGACATTCTATTTAAAGACATTCTATTTAAAATAAACGTCTGTTTAAATAGAATTCCTCACATATAATTATTTTCCATGTTAATTTTTAAGAGTTTAAACTATCCAGTGACAGTAAAAAAATAATAATTTGAAATTTTTAATCGTATTAAGGCTGAATGAATTTTGATATATATCAATCTTTAATTGAAAACAGGGCGACTAAGGGGGAGGAGAAAAACCCAAAAAAAAAGTTGGGGGATTTTTGTTTTTACTATTTAGAAACTATTGACGGGTGGAGAAATGTTTTTTTTTTTTTTGTGTGTGTATACCTTCACGACACTGAATTGAGAAAACTGCCAATAAAACAGATTCTACACCACTGAACAACGTACATGAAATGTTGATGCCCTGCAAAATATCATACACTCCACCATGACCGTCCTCATTGCATGCCCAGAGCACAGTGATGAAGATTTAGTTGACTGATCATATAATCGTTTCTACTCTGGCAGCTGACTCTGGCGTCTGGCTGTTTGGTGTGCAGTGTTGTCATAATCTCAAATTTCATAATGCTGGATTTCAAATTTTATAATGCTTGATCGTATGGGACCTCCAAAAACAAAATGCTAGATTTCAAAATTCATATAAAAACATCCATATCGATGAATAAAAAACAAACATTTTATAAAATGCAAAATAAATATTTGTTTTCTCATAAATACCTTACGTACATACAAAGGTAATATCTCCATATATAACAACATAACGAAGACAAAACAAAATTAGTTCAAAAATAACAAAATTTAAAGCTTTATATGTTAATATGTATGCACTAATAGGAACTTTTACAGCTAATTATTTTTAAGTAAGAACATGTTTTAGTATATAATTAATTTATTTTAAATCAGTCAGACTTATCACATTCTTATTTGTATAATATCTTATCTTTTTTATGATTTTAATTAAATAATGAGTTAGCCCAAAGTTCTTCATACAAATAATCTTCTTCATCCTTAGGTTTTTAATTAAAAAAAAAAAAAAAAAAACCTAAGGATCTCCAACACAGTAAAGCCGCCAGTGCCAACCTAGTCTACCTCATGAAGGATAGACAAATAGATATTGCCCTGGATTGCAGGTGGCAGATTTAAGGGCCTTCACTCAAAAGAACTAACGCTGTATAAGACCACAAACGTAGGTATTAACAGTAGTATTAGAGCTTGTATCGTAGCTAGAAAACAGATTAATCTCTTTCTTCTATCTACATGCAGTTGTTTAGACCAAACGACGGTCAAACCTGATCGAGCCGGGCTCCCACCACTAGTTATAGCATCATGCTATATGCCGGGTGATGAAATTGAAGGACCACCGGCTGAGATGACAAAGCAACTCATTGCACGTGCTGCACTGGGGAAATGTGACGCTGTTGTGGGCTGTGATGCCAACGCGCACCATTTGCAGTGGAGAAGCACTGATATCCACGAAAGGGATGAGTTACTATTTGAATTTATTATTGAAAATAACATTTTGGTAGCGAACAGAGGGAATGAGCCCACTTTTGTCACCAAAACTCGTAAAGAGGTACTTGATGTAACTTTATTAAATAACTCAGATACCATATTCATAGATCAGTGGAAGGTATTAAAAGAGGAATCATTCTCTGACCATAAACTCATAGAATTCTTAATACCTGACACCCAAATTCCTCACAAACCTTTTAGAAATCTCAGACGAACAAACTGGGAAATTTTCAATAGGGAGGTAGAAACAGAATTACGAAAGCTAAATACTGATGCGTTACAAGAACCCGAGATTATAGAGAAAGCTACTGATAGCTTCACTGAACTTCTCGGTAAAGCATTCGAAAAAGGATGTCCATTAAAACCAGGGGGATAGGGTAAAAAGAAACCACCCTGGTGGACAACTGAACTTGGCAACATCAGGAAGGAAACAAGAAGACTTTTTAATGTTGCCAAGCGCACAAGAGCAGATAGTGACTGGGAAACTTACAAATCTAGTCAAAAGAAATTCAAGATGGAAACTCAAAGAGCCAAATGGAGCTCATGGAGAAACTTCTGCAGTCAAATTGAGAGTACCAACGAATCAGCTAGACTCAGAAAAATACTTGCTAAGGGACCAATTGTTCTAGGATCTCTTAAGGAACCCCATGGACATTGGACGGAATCGTGTAGCGAAACACTGGAACTCCTGGTAAACGCTCACTTTCCTGGTTGCACCTCTAAAGGGAATAACAACCCACAAGTAGAACTCAGCATAGAGAACACAACACCAACGGAGCTGATTACGGAAGAAAGGATAAAATGGGCTATTAACTCCTTTAAACCGTATAAATCACCAGGTTTGGATGGTGTCTTCCCCATGATGCTACGAAAATGTGAAGACCATGTAATCCCACACTTAAAAAACATATTCCTAAGTAGCCTTTAATTAGGATATGTGCCGAAGGCGTGGCGAGAGGTCAAAGTTGTATTCATTCCAAAAGCTGGCAAGCCAAGCCACACGATCGCTAATGATTTCAGACCCATTAGTCTCACTTCTTTTCTCTTAAAGACATTAAAAAGATTGATTGATATATATATATACGCAACGCACTGAGCCCGGAAGTCATATCTCCAGCCCAGCATGCTTATACAAAAGGTAAAAGTGTTGAGACAGCACTACACAGTGTCGTCAGCACAATTGAAAAAACGCTCAAGGACAAAGAATACACCCTTGCTGCCTTTCTAGACATTGAAGGAGCCTTCAACAATGTTCGGAACGAGGCGGTGGAAGGAGCGCTCGTGAATCTTAATGTGAATAACGCTATCATCAGATGGATAATGTTCATGTTGAAAAACAGAGAGATCAACTCAAGGCAAATCAAAGTATCGACTTCTAGAGGAACCCCACAAGGTGGGGTGCTTTCTCCCCTTCTCTGGACACTCGTGATGAACACAGTTCTTGTGAGACTAAGATACAGTGGAGTCAAAGTAATTGCATATGCAGATGATCTAGCATTACTAGCGACAGGCAAATTTCCCTCCACAATTAGTGAACAAATAGAAAATACCCTATCAATAGTGAATACATGTAGTAGCCCGTAGCGTAATGGTAAGTGCGTTCGACTGTCGGGCTGGAGGTCTGGGATCGCTTGCCAGCCTCGTCCACCTAAAAACTAAAAAATTTTTTTCAGGGCTACTGCCTCTTGCGATGAATTGACAAATCCTCCAAGAGTATCACTTGTCACGAATAAGTGCTTCTCGTCTAGCCGTTCGGATTCGGCATAAAATTGTAGGTCCCTTCCATTCCTGTCGAAAGGCGCACACAGGAATGGTTGCGAGTTGTTAGTCACTAGGCCCTGGTTCTTCATGAGCCGTTGTGCCACCCGATTTATTTTTATTTTTTATATAGTAAATACATGGACTAGGAATTGTGGACTTGCGGTAAATCCGCAAAAAACCGAACTAGTCCTTTTTACGAACAAACGGAAAATACCGACTTTCAAGATTCCTTTCATTGAAGGGACCAAACTCAAAATCTCCGATCACGCAAAATACCTTGGTGTAATCTTGGATAAGAAATTTAATTGGAGTCGCAACGTTAAAGAAAGAACTAACAAAGCCATGTTTGCATTCTACTCCTGCAACAGGATATTTGGTAAAACCTGGGGACCTAGCCCAAAAATTATCAGGTGGATGTACACGGCGATAGTTAGACCTGTACTGACAAACGGTAACGTAGTCTGGTGGAATGCGCTCGACAAAGTTACTAACCTTAAACTCATGACCAAGGTACAAAGAATGGCATGTATTAGAATCACTGGGGCTATGAGGTCCACCCCCACAGCGGGCTTGGAAGCTATACTCAACTTAACACCCCTTGATTTATTTGTACACCCACCTGGGAAAAAAGTCTCTATCTATTCTAGTGAGCGTTACCACTGGGCACAACCAACTGGGTTACCATAAGAAAAAAATGAGTCTCAGTATGGACGACTTATGTAGAGGATGTGGTGACGAAGAGATACATGAGGATACTCCACACTACCTTTGTCACTGCCCTGCACTATGTCATCTAAGAAATAGGCTCCTCGGGAGACATTTCTTCAATGACTTAGGGGAACTATCTGACATTACAAGCAATTACATGTTAAAATTTATGAACGCTACAAAATAGCTTGACAATTCTTAAATACAGCTAAACAAATTAGTCACATACACCAACCCACTGATCTATCAAACTCAACCGCCAGACGTTGCATAGAGCCATTGCTCCTACGGGCCTGGTGGTGGGGATGATTTAAACAGTGGATGTAAAGAGAAGGGACCACGCCCTTGAAAAGACGATGGTTAACCTCTCCACAACCCGGTGATTATGCGCAAACAAAAACTTCTCCAACACCTTAATGGGACCAACTTAACACAGCTACCACATACACCAACCACTGATTTATCAAACTTACCCGCCAGACGTTGCATGGAGCCACTGCTCCTACGGGTCTAGTGTGGGGTTGATCAATCCAGTGAGGGTAAAGGAAAGGGACACGCCCTTAAAAGACAATGGTGCGTCAACCTATCCTCAACCCGGTATTTACACAGCGACTGACACTCCTTCAATCAATTTGTAGACGACTTTTCCAAGCTTCAGCTTGTAAGAACGGTATTGACGCCCTCTAAGGGCTATGTCATTTGATTTATCATATGTTTCTTTTATGGGGATTAATCCCCAGGGTATCACAATGGATCTACACTGATCTAAGTGTGACGGTAACAAGATCAACAGTCAGCCCACTAACCTAACCTAACCTAACCTAACCTTAGGTTTTTCATACTTCGTCGAGGCTCCAACTTCCTCTTTAACACTTCTTGAAACCTCATAAGAAGAGTAGCATTTTATCTTCTATCTTTAGCCCCTGCCTATTTGGATTTGGACAATGCTGTTCAGTAATTGTTTTCCAATTTTATGACGAATTTTTTGTTTTAATTATATTGCTTTGGCTGAAGAGGCGCTCATACTCATCATTTGAAATGGAAAGTCAAGTCAGTCCAATGCCAATCACAAATGGACCTAATTCGAATTCCTTAAACATATTTTCCCCAGCTGCATCTTTAAAAGTTAGTAGCTGGTTCCAAAACGCATTTGTTTTGTGAATTTCGAACTTTTGAAATTTCATAGCTGATTTCTTAACAGATTTCTTAACAATTCAAGCAGCCGAATACCATAATATAATTCATAAGAGATTGTTTGAGAGCTCAAACTTTTGTATTGAAATTGATAACAGAATAGTAGAATAACAGAATAAAAGACCTTGCTGAATAGGCCCAAATAATTGACTTTCCAGATTGAACAGCAACAGATGATTTAATTAATTCATTTCTATTAAAAAAAGTCATGAATTTTCTGAATCTTCGTGTTTTGACGTTATTAAGGTTAAATCGGAATGCTTTCTATTTCTTCAAATATTTTTTTCAAAATATGATATCATCAAATCAATGATTCGAAATCATTTTTGGCATTCATAAATGCAAAAAATAAAAACAAGAATGCCAGAAAAGCATCAAGCATAATTTTAAAATTTCAAAATGCTTTTCTATTCTCTATAATGCTAGATTTAGCATTAATAATGCCGTTATGGGAACACTGGTGGTGTGAGCCTGTGAGGTGAGCTAAAAAAAATATGTATTCCAACAGAGAACGGAGTTACCTTACCCATAGAAAGCAATACAAAAGAGCTTTTTCAATGGTTTTTATAAAAAAGCTTTCTGTTTTCAAGCTTTTGAGAACAGAATTAATTAAGGTGAGATATAATGCAAAGTACGGAAACCCTATGAGAGCTTTTACTTGAAATAGGTATCAAGCCAATGCGACCAGACAGAGATACAAACGTCCTATCTTCCCTGTACTGATAATTTTTGTTGAACAGAGTATAGTTACTTTAATAAGTGTGTATTAGACTAAGAGCCCAGGGCCGCCAGACATACGTAATTTTAATAAAGCTGAGATTTTTTCTGCGAATTGATACTATGGTAGCTAAGAACAAATGGATACTAAGAATCTTAAATCCGGGTGCAATTAAGAGGTAGCAAGTGTTAAAGTTGCATACAAATGTTGCAACATTGCGTTATTTTATCAAAGCTGAATTTTTGATATGTGTTAGGTGATGGTGTCATTTAATTTATTTGACACTTGCCAGACATCTACAGTGGGACCTAACATGAGCCAGACACTTTAAATCTGTCAAACTAATCGTGCCATTTACTTAACAGAATCAAATCAAGATTTTATGTTTTCTTTGGGCAAATATTCTACAATATTTACTTATCAGCAAGACACCTACAGCGGGGCCTTAAATCACTGTAAAACTGTCAAAATAATAATTCTTTGTTACTAAAACGTCATTTTTTCGCTCATTTTAGCTGTTTTTTAATGTCTGGCTGATGAATACGCCCCACTGTAGATGTATAGGTGATGCTGAATTATTTCTAAACAGTTGCCCATAAAACATATAAATATTATCTTTAAAACTACAACGTAAATTTCACTATTAGTTTGACATATTTTAAGTGTCTGGCTCACGGTAGGCCCCACTGTAGATGTCTGGCAAGTGTCCGATAAAGTAAATGACACCATCATGACATATCAAAAATTCAGCTTTGATAAAATAACGCAATGTTGCATCATTTGTATGCAACTTTAACACTCGCTACCCCTTAATTGCACCCGAATTGACGATTCTTAGTATCCATTTGTTCTTAGCAACCATAGTATCTGTTCGCAGAAAAAATCTCAGCTTTGATAAAATGACGTATGTCTGGCGGGCCTGGGCTCTTACTCGGTATGGGATTACAATCAAAAATGTTGTTAAATGGCGCCTAGCGTGGAATACGTTTGTGGTCAGTTTTAAGATATAATGTTTTTTTTTTAATTTATTTGTTTACATCTGAATTCCAATTAAGAGTATGAATCCCTGTATAATAGTATGAGTTTATACAACACTAAGAAGTGCAAACAAATAGTGAAGAAATAAAACATAACTTTGTTAAAGGGTGGCCTATAGCCGAAGGCAGATTTGATGACGTAAACGACGTTTACGAACGTAAAAAACGGACGCCATTCTTGGAGACTGAATAAGATAGCACGTATCTTACCCGCTCTCTTTGATACAGGTGCTTAGTTCCTAAATAAACATATTTTCCATAAATCCTAAAGAACTCTATTTTACTTTACCAGCTTAACATCGAACGAACGTTCCAACCAAGGTACTAAAGAAACAAAATTGTAGGTTATCTATAATTTTTTAGAATGGGATGGATTGGCTATTGGCGTTTTGTCACAGACTAACTAAAGCCAAGGTTGAAAGATGTCTCCAAAAACAAATGTTTGAGCAAAAAGTTGAAATGAAAAATTGGACAACATTTTTGTGGTGATTTGGTTATTTGCGATTTTAAATATGCTACCATCAGGTACAAATAAATTAAATTGATTCTTACGTCCCCAAATTCCAATAATAAAAACCCCTTGCACCTACAGTGACGGACGGCCAGCGATCCTCAGATTGTCATCTAATAAAGTCAATAATGTTTCTGACAATATTGTCAGAAGAAATTGTTAATTCAGACGATTTTTAAAGAAGAAACGAGTTGTACGACGCATGTAACCCTTAGATTAGTTGGGGAAAGGCAAGTATAGATTTATACGGAATTTTTTGGTTACGCTGATGGATTAGATTTTTAGTACCACTGCTAATTCATGGACACCACGAACACCATAAAACGTAAAACGTATAGGTTTGTTTTTACCCAGTATAGAGGTAATATGTGGTGTAATATTGTTAATAAATTTTGGATTGAGTATTTCTGAGTTTACTACGACTACCGTAAAAATAATTAAACACATTGAGAGCGTTATGAAAATAGGGAATCATTTATAAGTAGATGTTATATTATACAACATACCTACAGAATGGAATTTTAACACAGAACTATATTTATGTGCTTTACGGTATACGCCAAAAAATGTTTGAATAACTGAAGTGAAGGTTATACCAGCCTTGCTGAAATCTGACATTTCCGCTGAAAAGTTTAACATTTTTGACCCTAACTATCTTCGGGCTGTTTTGCTATTTGAGCGCAATTTGTTTCGTTTACAATGGTCTTAAAATTTTATCTCGAGAAAAAAATTGGGCTTAGTCGTAAAAACTTGCGTGCAATGATTCTTTGCGATTTTCGACGTGGATTTATCAAAACAAGAATGCACCGATAAACTTAAATCCACTTTAGGAGATAAAGAACCATCCTTTATTTACAACCTCTCGTTCAACGACGAATTGCGTAAAATTCAGTTGTTGTGACAGGGGCAACCTTAACCATTAGTACACATCAAAGGTGTTTTCTCGTGATAACACTTGCAGTTAGGCTGCATAGCTTTCGCTCCGTCATATTTACATTGAAGGTTTTGAATGAACAACAACAACTTGTGTTGGCTACCGCCAACACCAAGTATTAATATAGGCTGGAATTATTGCAAATGCATGGCTGCCACACCAATCATCAGATTCCTTTTTATGGTGCTTAGTCTATAGTCTCAATTTTAATTTATAAATTATTTTTGCCGTCAACTGGATCTGAACCTAGACCAAGCTACTTCAGAGGCCGTTGCACTACGCATTGCACCACCGAGGTCACCTGATCGTGCCCATCCAAATGAAGGTTTTTGCATTTACAATTGGAATTTACAAAACAAATCTGATGATTGGTGTGGCAGCCATGAAATTGCAATAATTTCAGCCCTTAGTAATACTTTGTGGTAGCCAACACAAGTGGTTGTTGTTCATTCAAAACCTTCAATGTTTGTACACATAACAAGATATTGCATGAGCACTTACTTGTTGAATTATTGATTCAAAATAAGTGTTGCCGCAAGCTGAAATGAAAAGTCGATTGGCTGGAATTCGGGGGAAAAAAGTCGCTAGAAGTCGCTAGACAAAAATTGGTAAATAAGTGTTAAAAAAAATTTCTCTTTGAATAACTTTTTATTTTTGTTCAAAAATTTGAAGTAAATTAAAAAAAAACTTAGGTCTATAATAAATTTGAAACAGATGAATTGCTTAAATCAGACTACTGCGCTCACTCGCACTTACATTATGCATATATTTTTATGTGTGTGTGCTTATGTGTGGTGAATTTCAATATCCAATTATTGGAAATAGGAAATGTCAAATAATTTAAATGCCTGGAATGTAAAATCACCAGGGCCACTACATAGAAAGAAAGATAATCTAGCGACATCTAAATATTTTTTGTCGCGGAACAAATTGAAATGTCGCTATATCTAGCGACAAAGACGCTAGAATGGCAACCCTGTTCAAAATAGCTTTTAACGGCTTTTAGTCCTTAAAAATTGGCGTTTCGGCCCGGCGTTCTCACTTGACTCTTCAGTCTAATGCATCATATGGAGATACTTATGAGCTTGAAATTAAACCACTTTGAAGGTGAAGCAAATCCAACAACAATTGTTTGTGGTTGCCTATTATTTTTTTTTAGTACTTCTTTTAAAGAAACGTAGAAAGGTCAATTCAAAATGGTGAATGTTTGCCAGAAAGGTTTGATGAAATGCAAAATAATAAACACAAAATACGTTGAATTAGCAAGCCCTCAAAAATCTGTTGAAAAAAACATAATTTTCGAGCACTTTATAAAACATCGAATTCATGAGTTATCCGCCGTATAGTAGGTACTGATTTGACAACCAATGACTTCTTCATGTTCCTAAATATAAAAAAAAATAAATTCATGATTTTTCAAGAGGTGTCCCGAGCAGAGCGACAAAAATGTTTCGTACACTATTGATCATTGTGGATAATGTTTTGAGAATCATTAAAGCTATTTCCAATGATAAATATGAGTATCGTACTGTGTTTAATATTAGGCTAGAAATATCTTTGAAGAACAACTTTTATAATGAGATATTAATTGTCATTATGGCGGTATTCGAGGGAAGTGAACATTCCGTTACCGTTCTACGATTTTTAAAGCATTTCTCGTTGGTATAGACAATAGACTGTAAATGCGTTGTGAACAGCTTGTCAAAGATGTATCAAAAAACAAAGAGTTCCCTTACATATTGGAAGGAAAACGGTTCACCGCTCGCGAACGATTACTTTGTTCTCCTCACTGCTTCATGACTGGATTCACGATATGATTCACAAGTATGTACAATGTTTTAACCAGATGTGCAATTGGTAATTTGTTATTTGCGCCCCAGCCCTTTGGTTGCGTTTGCATAAGAGACATTAGGAGAGACAATAAATTCCGGTAAGAACTCTCCGTTTGGTTGCCGCTTTACCTTTCAGAAATTAGGTATTGATTGTGAGCACTTCAAGAATGAACAAAACTAAAGAAGCTACTTAGAGCCAGTCTGCTAACACTGTGTTCCGTCTGAAATTTCATTTTCACAGATTCGGATTAAACGGCGCTAATCAACCAAAATACGCTGATACGATATTTGTATGTTACAACTCAAACTATATGGATTCCTTCGTTAATTAGAAAAAAACATAATTCAATGATTGTTTTGTTGTGTGATAATCACTGTTTAAGAATATTAGCAGGAAACAGACTGGTCCTTCCACTAAGTGTATAATTACGACTGCAACAACGATTTTTTTTAAGGATTTTGATAAAAATCACAGTTATCTTCCTTTCTAAAAGCTTAATGTTTTCAGTGATCCAATAGTAAGAAACAAGAGACTGATACTGTTAGCCAAGATAACTAAATTCAAATATAAATAATGATAATGTAAAGAAATTGTAACTTAAGAAAAAATATTGTAAGAACTGCCGGTATAATAGTATAAGTGTGTAAAAGTATTGAGACTGTTCATCGTAGTTCATTATAAAATCTATCCGAGTCAGTCGAGAACGAGAGTTATAAAGCGCTATACGTATTGAAGAATCGCTGTAATAAATATATTTAAAGTTGAAGAAGAGAGTTTTTATTTATTTAATTGAAGAAAGACACCCCTATAATACTTTGTACGTCAAAATCTAAGAAATATAATTTCAGCAAGCATAAACTACAAAAAGAAAGCCTTAATAACTAAAATCCCGGATTTCCTATTTGCATGTACATAACACTACTACCTAAGTAATTCAATGCTCCTTATATATAATGTTTGTTTCCGACCACAACGCCTGATACGCTTAATAAATTTGAAGCACTTTATTGGATAGCATGAACTATATTACCGTATCTTGTTTTCTTACTACAAATAACCATAAAAGAGACAAAACAACGCATATTTAGATTGAAAGAAAACTTTATCAGTAGTTGATGTTGCAGAGGTACATCTGACCTTTGTCGGGTTCGGTTGAGGGAAGCGAAGCGTATCCAACCATTTGTATTCATTTACATTTTCTGGCTAATAAGAGCCCTTTAGTTGGCCATACGATCCTAAACTATGAACAGATTACGATAATCTTCTCATTCCCTCTCGATTCGACCCATACCATCAATTTAGAACGCTTATTTCGTGTATTAATGCTTTCATTTGCTATCAGTTAAGCGCCACTTAATTATTCCCTCATTTATCCTCCATAAAATAGCAATTTACTCATGAAACGTGTACAGTTCATTGCTATGTATGTTTTTGTTTACCTCCAAATTGCTTATGGCGCTGTGCGTTTCCTCCCTGGCCAGATTCAGTTCGCACTCACTGGGATGCATGTAGTTCATGTGGTGGCTCCCTATTGCGTGCTGTGTATGACCCATGTGAACGCTATTCAGCAGGATATTCGAGCTTGTCCGACTAAGAGCCTTTCGTTGGCGCACTGCTTCTCTGCAAACAAAAAAAAGCAATCAGAACGACAATTATTTCAGAAGTTAAAAAATAAAAGCAAACAAAAACTGTAGAAAAACAACAAAAACAAAAACGAATCGAAAGAAGAGCAAAAGTTGTATAAACTAATTAACTACTCACTTGTATATTCGCCAGTACATGACGACCATAACGATTCCGGGAATCCAAAAACTCACAGAGCTCGATATCAAGGCATAAGCCTTATTTACTACAAACGAACAGGCGTGCGGATTTTTGTTCATTTCCCGTAAATGCTCTGCCGTCGTATACCATCCAAGGAATATCGGAGTAAAGGATATTAGTGCGGGCAGAACCCACACGTTGGCCAGCATAAAGCACACCGTCTTATGGGTCATGTTCAGTGGGTATTCCAAGGGACGGACTATCGCATAGTATCTGATGTACAATTGTGTGACACGCAAATTTAAAAGGAAGGAAGAGATAAAGGGAAGAGATTATTATTTTCAACTATGTATATCCTTTCGGCATCCAGTTGGAGAAATCCCTAATTGATTCATGTCCAATCACTGGTTGTGATGGTGTTGTTATTGCTGACAGAACAGCCACTTTCACTTCACTCAGACTCAAACCCAGAGATCCGAATGATGTGTTTGTCAACATGAAGTCACCTACCTGTCAACTGATATGCAACAAAGATGCAGGATGCTGGCGGTGGAGAAGTACACATCCAGGCTATTGTAAACATTGCACATGAACGGACCGAACAGCCACCTGCCACCAGAAAGCTCCAGGGATGCATTAAAGGTCATTGCGCACAGTGCGACTAGCATGTCGGCCATAGCCAGAGACACCACGAAATAGTTTGTTATGACCCTGAAAATTAAAAAAAAAAAAATATATTAGGGTGAGTGTTTTCCGTGATGACGTGCATTGTTTTGTAAATAGCCATATAAACATTCAAACAAAAAATAAAAATTACGGGCATCAACACAGTAGAACAAAATGGTTTCTGGCATAAGGTCACTGATTTCACCTATGACTGTAGCAGATTACTATTTAAATAAATGATGGTTTCAATGCAATTCTCAAAAATACGGTTTGATAAGCAACAACTTTTCGGTAAGATAATGATATGGCAGTTGTTATCGACCATCAATAACAAATTAAGTCAGCATATAAGATTAACTCCAGAAGATGAATCTGTATTGATATTTTAAAAAAGAATAGTGCAAGATTGTGTTACAAAGAGGATTTTACTTTCTTTAGATGCGTTAAGCATCGTATTATCTATTAACATTTTATTAAATTTAAAATCACTAAACAACTTTTTAATCATCTTTCGCCTAGTACGCTCCTGATGCGAATCGATTTTTTTTCCTTGGTCCTCAACAGGAGCAGGACAACGAAATGCTAACAAAAAAAAAACACAGTGGAAAAATAAATATTCATGGAGATTTTTGCTTTTTGCAAATAAAAATATCAAAAATAATTTAACAAAATTAGGGAACCATGCTGTAAGAAGGGAACAACAAATACATTTTTCCGCACGCTATTAATAGGTCCGGGCTAAATTCTCTTAGATAAGAAAGCGTAGACTTCTCAGAACAATTGAAGCCAAGGGGAGTTAGACGGCTCAATCCTCTTTGAAGTTATTTCTACACAAACAAATTATTAATAGTTTAAGGTGCAACATATTACAAAATCCTTTAAGCAAATTTTTGAAAATGATAGCAAATAGAAATAAAGAAACTGAAGCCAATTTGACTCACTTTATTGCTAGTGAAAATGCTATTATGAAGGCAAAAGACATTTTTCCCGGAAATGTTTGTCTCCTTCATAATAGGAAATTTGATGATAAAAATCTGTGGCCACAAGGAAAAACGACATAAGTCACTTTTTGTAGTTTTCCAGGAAAGCAGTTTGAAGATTTGCTTTGCGTTCTCAAAAAAAGTAACAAACATATTGAAAAAGTAATAACGCTGAAACAAGCAAGATGTTGATAAAAATTATTCTCTATTAAAAAATGTCAACTTTTTTGTTTATTTATAGGTTATTTTGCAAAAAGCAAGACTTATGCTGTTTTTCCTTATGCAGTTTTGTAAATATTTCGATGTAAGTCGACTTTTGTCTTTTTTCCGTACTGGAGTTTAATAAATTATTTTGTTTAAGTTAACTTATGTTGCTTTTCCAAAACAGAACTGGAGTGTACAATCGATCTAAGTGGACTTATGTGCCCTTTTTCCAAAACATTGTTGATAAATACGAATCGCAGGAAGAATACAGAAAAGACTAACGTTCAATGAAAAGACTGAATGACACAGCAGACAATGCATCTTTACTTCATAACTAGTATAAATAATATAATAATATATACTTATATAAATAATGTTAAATTTAAGAAATTCACAGTTATAAATTCGTTTGTTTAAATAGTAAATTTAAGTAAAATACATTTATTTTCATTCATCAGTATGTTCTAAATTGCTATCATATACACTGCACATGAGGTTAGAAACAGTCATTTTTGAAAAGTTAATATTAATCGCGAAAGAGGTCAAAATTAGCCATAGAAATGTGTCTAGAAAACCCATAATTGAACTTCAAGAAAAAAAGTTAACGGCAGTTAAGGGAATAGATGTTTTTTAAGTAATTTTATCGTTTTATAAGGTTATAAACACACACAAATTGAAGAAAAACCATGTTTTTAATGTTTTTTTTTTAATTTTAATAAACTATGTTTATGCTAATAATGTGCGCTACTGCCAGATTTCAAAATAGCTTCAAAAACTCGATCTTAAAGGGAGTTAATACAGTGATTCCAAACAGTCAAGTGAAATTTCACTCAAGGGCAACTTATTGTCGTGAAGCAATCATCGTGTTCCTACCTTCTTTTTACACTTTTCGTTTGAGCTTACCTTACATTTTCTATTATTTTGAAGTTCGTGAATAGGGGGTTAGGGCAGCAGAAGAGCTTTTTGGCTTGAAAGTAAAGATCTTAACACTAGAGTATGAATAGCGGCATAATTTGGTTGAAACTCTATGGATTCCGTCTGAAAAGATCATTGGTTTGCGGAAACATTGATTCTAGCGAACGCTTTGAAGTATCATGATGACTGGAAACCATTGGTCTTGGTACTTTAAACTACCAAGTTTATCGTTATCGTTATCGTTATCGTTATCGTAATAACGGTTCAGAAACTGATCCTCTTTCATCAGATCGTGAAAAATATTATTATAACCATCTTGTTGAGGAAAGAGGAGCAACTTCTGAACTTTCATCACAACAGGAAAGGAGACGTTACGATGTTGGAGCAATATGGTATTATGGAACGATGAATTTGGTAGTTTAAAGTACCAGGACAAATGTTTTAAAATCATCTTCGTACTACAAAGCATCACTAGAACCAGTGTTGCAATGATATTTTTGGACGAACAACATACAGCTCGAGTGTTTAAAAAGTAAATTTTGAGCCAAAATGGTCTTCTGCTGTCTTTATCCCAAAATTGACCGGAGTTCAAAATAAAAGAAATTGTTAGGGGATGGCTCACACGAAAAGTATACAAAGAAGAGAAGGAACACGATGAAGCAGTTTTTTTTTACACCAGGACCTTCTAACCCGAAAGTTCAATGATACTCACAAGTAAATTGTCGGTTCTTCTGTTTAACTCCAAGCTTTTTGGTATTTGATGAAGATTTCACTTTCAAAGAAAGCAATGAATTAATGTTTAGAGTGCTCTTGCATTATGACTACCTATAAAAGCCCAGAAGTTACTTAAATAAAAACTTCTGTTGATTTTGAAGAGTAATATTGGTAGAGAAATCCTTTTGGCATGTGGACAATGGAATAAGTTTAAGTGTAAGGTGAAGAAAGCCTCTGCTGGCGATATTTGTTAGCCTCTTTTTTTCTTAATATTTGAAGGTCCAGCAATACACTTTTTCAAAGTTTTTTCATACTATAAAGTTACTTTTACAACATTAATAACAACGCATCAAACCATTATTCAGCACTTAAGTTTACTTTTAAATCATCTCACAATTAAAAAAAACAGAAAATGGAACAAAACTTATAAGAACAAAACAGCATAAGTCACAATCTGAACATAACTTTGCTCTCAGAATAAAGACACAAGTATACTTATTTTCACGGATTTCAGTAACGGTCTTTTGGAATAAGAGCATATGGCCGCTCCCTGACTTGTCGGTACGGTATCGGTAAGCGGGTTTTCTTACCGCACCGAAAGCATACCGATACTGCTTCTGTCTCCTACCTTGTCGGTATACTTTCGGTATTTAATCTAAGAACTCAGAATCCGGAAAAAAATGTCGTCCTCAGAAGAAGATGCAATTGCATGTTATATTTATACGCGTTTGCGTATAAAAAGAAAACAATACTGGCGACATCCATATATTGAAAAAAATTCGTTTTGTCGACTGTTTGTTGCGGCCAAAGAACTTAAACAAGATGATGAAAGGTTCCAGTCCATGTACAAAATGAAAAAGAATACCTATAACGAGCTTTTCCTTCTCGTTGCTCCATTGCTCACAAAACAAGACACCAGATTCAGGGAATGCATAAGCGCAGAAGAGAAGTTGCTGATTACCTTGAGGGAAGTACCACATTTTCATTAAAAAAAAACTAATATTGTTTATATGTAGTTAATTAAATATGTTTTATTTAAATAATATAAGGATTAAAGACTAACAAAAAGTGACTCGAATCCAGCGAATCCAAATGGGTTTATCTTATGCAACATCAATATCAGAACCGGAGCATGAGCATGCATCCGAAAGCGCTAGAGCATGAGCATGAGGAGGATTCCTATGTTCGTATGAACTTCCTTGAGATTGATAAGGATGTTCAATGTCATTATGTGCTGATGAAGGCGATGACGGAGAATAAATAAGATATTCGGGCTGTTTAATCTCATCTTGTTTAATCTCATCTTTTCTTGAATATTCTTTTAATTTGTAATTGTATAAAAACTCGTATTTTTCCACTTCCAATACAATTTTAACGTGGACGTCCATATCTGACGATAACATTTTACACAATACACGCGGTATTTACCAATTGCTTACTGCCCATTCGTACCGCGGTTCAGTTTTGTTGAGTATTAATCGTATAGAAGGGGGAATATACTTTACGTTTAGGCGGGAGGGGCAATTTTCTAAAAAAATTACTTTAACACAGAAACCAAATGATTGCAAAACAACTGCAACACTTACAGTGCCCTGATATATCTTTTTGTAAATTAAGAAATCCATCATTTTGTTTTATTTTTAAATCTATTTTTTTTTAATTCACAGTTATTGATAAATTATTTTCAAACTCAAAGTTTAAAAGAAAAATAAAGATATATTGTTATTAGATACTATTTTAGTTTCAAAAATTCTCTTATTAATTTTTAGTCAAATACTAAAAACCGTTTGGTTTTAAGACTTTTACTGTTCAAGATATTAAGAAATAAATGAACGAACTTTCTCTTAAATCAAAGAAGAGTCTGGCTAAATGAGCAACCAGTTGATTATTATCATCATTCTTTTAATTTGTAATTGTATAAAAACTCGTATTTTTCCACTTCCAATACAATTTTAACGTGGACGTCCATATCTGAAGATAACATTTTACACAATACACGTGGTATTTACCAATTGCTTACTGCCCATTCGTACCGCGGCTCAGTATACCGCATGTATACCGTACCGCCCGATATCGCCTAATCACTATGCACCCATTGAAATACATGTAATCAGTACACAAGCGGCACGTCAGATTTTACCGTACCGACAAGTCAGGGAGCGGCCTAAGTTAACTTGTGTTGAGTATTATCGTAAGGAAGGATAAGGAAAAACTACACAAGTCAAGTTATTTTCGTATAACTCATAATTTTCGGAAAAACGACACAAGTAGACTTATGTTCTCAAAAGAAATTATTATAGTTTTGGAAAAAGAGCATATTATGTCTTGTGTGTGTTGATCTTATTTTCAATTACAGAACAAGGGCATAAGTAGAATATGAAAATTGAAATATTTGACTTATGCTGTTTTTCCTTGTGCAAAGTTAGTAGAAGACGACTTATGCTATTTTTTACTTGGCTATAACTCAGAAACCATAAAATAAATATATATAAAAATATTTAGACATAAGTCGACTTATGTTGTTTTACCTTGTGGCCACAGAAATTAAAAAACCATCAATTCCGAGGGAAACTTTCGATTATAATTATCGTTCTTGGTATTCGAAGAAGGAAAATGTTCCCAGGATTTTTGTTTATGAAAAGAATCATCGTCACGTTTTAAGCTCTCCCATACCCATCATGGTTTTAAGTATAGTTATCCCAAGTTTGACTGCAGTTAATCAAGTCTTCGAAATAGAATGAATGATTTTTTTTTTAACGAAATCAATACTTGCCCTATTGAGCAAGTAAAAATATATTATGTAATGCAAGTGTTAACCTTCAAGGATTTTTTGTTTATTCAAATCAAAAATGTCCCGATTAAATGCATTCATGAAATGTACTCTGAAATATATTTCTCCTACCCATAATCGCAAGCAAAAATTAAACAAAATTTGGGAATTGTGTGTTGGTCTTAGTTTTTGAAAAAATAATAAGAAATATGACAAAAACACGTCAAAATGGCAAGTAAAAGCCTTATCAGAGGCAGAGAAAATAGTCATTCTAAGATAGCCCTCCAATTGGAGTCTCTTTCAAGTTTAACAATGGCCTAAGAATTCCTAATGTTAAGTTTTTATCAGCCGAAACCTTCTGAACACGAAATCATGAAACACATTTGCTCTCAACCCAAAATTACCACTAAAACTTTGAAATTAACCCCTACCCAAACAATCGCTGGTCGAACAGCCTACTTTTTTTTTTTTTATAATTAACACGCACTCAAGGGATTATGACTACCCTTTAAATGTTGGTTTAACACAGTGCGAGCATTTAGGAAACAGTAGGAGGATTTAGTAGGAGAAACCGATGTACATTCGTCTAAAATGTCTGGGAATTGAAATGGGGAGGAAAAACAGAGTCGGTTAAGGAATTCCACATTCGTGTCGTTCGGCAAAAGAAAGAATCTCTGTACTTTACTGTACGTCCGAAATTTGGCTCGAGGGTTTACCGATGCGCATTCCCAGCGGTGCGAGTATTACGGTGAAATTTTTTTAAATGGGGGAATGCAACTCGCTATTTCACTAGAACATTGTTTAAAGAAGTAGCGATAAAACAGAGATCGGCAAGAGACGTTTCGACGATGTTCCACCGAAACAATTGTTCCGGAAATTGCTCTGTCACCTATCAGTCTTAAAGCTCTTCTCTGAATTCTGTCCAGTAGGTGCAAAGATGTTTTTGATACACCAGACCAGATATGAGAATTATATTCCAGTTTCGGACGTATGTAGGCCTTATAAATTGTGGCGAAATCAGAGGAGGAAAAAAAGTCTTTACATCGTCTTAGGAAACCTAAGCATTTGGCCGCATTTTTAGTTATATCCAGTATGTGGTCATTCCACAAAAGATGGTCGGTAAAACACATACCAAGAATTGACAGCTTTTCTGTTTCCAAGATGCAAGTGCCATCCATGAACAATGGCATTGGGGAATATTCCGCTTTAAGGATAAACAACAGTTCTGCGTCTTGGGAGCATTAAACTCAACACGATTATAGCCCATCTAACGTGCCATTTAGATCGGAATTTAATGAGCTCAACATATATTGCCGTTGCAGTTCCACATTCGAAAAACAAGGAATTGAATCAGGAAATGAATATTTAAAGCTGAGGGTGCTGTCATCAGCAAAACAGTTAAGTGGATTAGTAGTTTCGGACAAAAGATCATTAATAAAAATGAGAAAAAGAGTCGGAGACAAAACAGAGCCTTGAGGGATACCAGCATTTATTTTACGAACTTCAGACTTAAAGCCATCCAAAACAACTTGAATTGAACGGTCAGAGAGGTAATTACTAATCCAACGAATAAGAGATACATCAATAACAAACGTACTCATTTTTGATAGAAGAGCAGGATACCAGACTCTATCGAATGCCTTAGAAACATCAAGCGCAATAATCTTACTTTCTCCAAAACGATGTAAGGATTGGTTCCACTTTTCAGTGAGATATGCCATCAGATCACCAGTGGATCTATTACTGCGAAAACAATATTGACGGTCATTAAAAAGATTATGTTCTTCAAGATATATCTTAAGCTGTCGATTGATCAGTGTTTCTATGACCTTGGACAAAAGGGACGTCAGTGCGATTGGCCGATAATTAGAGGGTGAAGAGGATGCGCCTTTTTTGGGGACTGGTTGGACAAACGCTGTTTTCCAACTTTTCGGGAAGTATTCTGTTGAATAGGTAAGATAGAAAAGTTTGCGCAGTGGTTTTGCCAATGTGGATGAACATCTCTTCAGAACAATGGGTGATATACCATCCGGGCCAGCAGATTTGTGAATATCGAGATCTTTTAATAATCTTGCAACTGCTAGGGTGCGAAAATAAATTGTTCCCATTGAAAAGTTTACATTTTCAAGAACCGGTGGATTCATGTCGCTATCGGGCAGAGAAGAATTTGCTGCAAATTGTTCTACAAACAAATTAGCCTTATCTATGGAACTAACAACAGGGTTATCGTTGTAGATGAGCGTGGGAACCGACGAAGAGGTGGAATTCTTAATTTTCTTTACGATGACCAAAAGTTTTTACTGCCTTTAGGGCACTGGATTATTTTTTGTCTTATTTTTTGTTCGTGAAAGAATTTGGTTCTTTGGATCCAAGCGTTACAAGCATTCCTTGCTTGCTTAAACTTGATGTGGTTTTCCTCAAACGGGTTGGCTTTGTATGTTCGAAAGCACAACTCTCTTACCCTAATCACTTCTTTGCAGCTACCATCAAACCAAGAGTTTTCGTTTGGCTTCAAACTCTTTGATCTGTGAGGAACAAACATTTTCATACCGTTTATGATTATGTTTGTTATCATGTCAGCACATGCACCCACTCCCCTATCAAGAAAGCTTATCGACCAGTTAAAGTTTCGGAAAAAGTTATTGAGACCGTCCCAATCGGCTTTTTCATATTGCCATACGACTCTTTTGGGAATTTTTTCTTTAACTGGGGCTTTGAAACATGGAAAACAGCTGACACAACAGAATGGTCTGACGCACCTAAGGGCGTTAATACACTTACAGTATATTTTTCAGGTGGGAAGTGAGGAATAAGTCAAGGGTATTAGGAGATTGGCCGGCAGCATCTGGAATTCGCGTTGGCTCATTTACAAGTTGAGTGAGATGGTTAAACTTGGGATTATGCACGTTTAAATCGCCCGTAATAACGATTTCGGTGCTTGAATTCTACTGCAGAGAATTAACAAAAAAATTTCGTTAATGATTTCGTGTGTCACTTGGTATGGGAATTTTCGTTTCGCTTTAGCAGCCTTTTAGGCTTTGGCTTGGTACTAAAACCATATGCCACTTTGACATTAATAAATAAGTAATTCCGTAATTATGTAAAAATTTGGCGAGCTACTGATTTAATTTAAAAAGAGTGATCCTGCTAGCTTCATATAGAGCACTTTTTTGTTTTTTTTTTGTTTGTCAAAAATAACTTAAGAAGTTGCCATAAAACTGTCGTTAATATGGCATAAAAAGAAAAAAAGTATCGCACCCTTGTCATTTGCCAAAATGGGCGAAAAACGCTAAAGCCCATTTTTGTTTATGAAGTTAGCATGAGACTTTTTATTACTGTCAAAGATTATTTTTGACTAACTCTGACATTTGCGATTAAATGTAGTAAAAATGTCCGCAATTTTAGATCATCCAAAAATGACATAATATTAATTGGTAGAAGATAGTCATCTTATCATTATATAGTTTTATTTGAACAATTCATATTAGCATTAGCAATAGCCGTTAGCCAAAGACACCTATTCTAAACCTTATTAAAAGTGTACCGTGGCGTATGTGGAGTATTTAAAAAATAATAAATGTTACACATACGCCACCGTACACCTTTAATGTGTGAATTATTATATATAGGGTGATTCACCTTAGGTGTGATAAAAAGCTTGAGTGTGTAGGTTTAATAGAGACAAGACAAAAATCGTATAGAAGGGGGAATATACTTTCCGTTTAGGCGGGGGGGGGGGGCAATTTTCTAAAAAAATTACTTTAACACAGAAAACAAATGATTGCAAAATAACTGCAACACTTACAGTGCCCTGATATATCTTTTTGTAAATTAAGAAATCCATCATTTTGTTTTATTTTTAAATCTGTTTCTTTTTTTAAATTCACAGTTATTGACAAATTAATTTTCAAACTCAAAATTTAAAAGAAAAATAAAGATATAATGTTATTAAGTACTATTTTAGTTTTAAAAATTCAATGCTCTTATCAATTTTTAGTCAAATACTGAAAACCATTTGGTTTTAAGACTTTTACTGTTCAACATATTAAGAAATAAATGAACGAACTTTCTCTTAAATCAAAGAAGAGGCTGGCTAAATGCGCAACCAGTTGATTATTATCATCAACATCTTTTTCTCTTGTTTTAAATAGATGTTGGTAACTCTGTTCTTTTGACAAACTTAGGAAAGGCAAATGCCCTAGGAAATGAATTTAATGCTAATCATCTTGCAGCTAACAACATTATTAGCAGTGGCCCCATTGAATCTGCTGTAGAACAATCAATGGTATTGATTAATTCGCATCAAATACAGGTTGATGATGACTTGATTTCAGTACAGGATGTAAGAACTGTCCTGGCATTTCTAAGGAACTCAAAGAGCCCTGGTTTTGATGGCTTGAAAAATGTAATTTTAAAAAATCTTCCCAAAACAGGTGTTAAATTCCTTCATGCACTTTTTACTGCTTGTTTTAAAAGAGGTTACTTCCCAAAACGATGGAAAACTGCCAAAATTATTCCAATTCAAAAACCTGGGAAAGTCCTTCAATACCTAGCAGTTATAGACCCATAAGTTTACTCAGTTCTCTGAGCAAATGTCTGGAGAAGCTTATCAAAAATAAAATTCTGATGCATTTAAATACGCATAATATCCTTCCACCAGAACAATTTGGCTTTCGAAGTAATCATAGCACAGAGCACCAGATACACCGCATAACCAATGATATTAAGAGTAATCTTAGGAAAAAGTACTGGTATAGTTTTACTAGATGTCGAGAAAGCATTTGACACGGTATGGCACGAAGGGCTCCTACATAAAAGTCTGGTCCTTGATTTTCCGCTCTTCGTAATAAAAGTAATTTATTCGTCTTTATCTGAAAAGACGTTTAGAGTCTCAGTAAATAATTCGTTTTCAGATCTGTATGAAATTGTTGCGGGTGTACCCCAAGGATCTGTTCTTGGTCCATTTTTATATAATATATACACTTATGATTTTCCGCGATTAACAGACTGTAAATCAGCGATTTTGGCAGATGATACATGTTTGTATTCATCAGATTCGGTTAGCTTTAACATCGAAACCAACTTGCAATCTGCATTGAATATAGTGCAGTCGTATTTCAACGACTGGAAAATTAAAATTAATGCTGGTAAAACACAAGCTATCTTTTTCACAAGGAAAAGAAAAGCTTGTCTTTTACCTAGTAACATGCTTCAAATCAATGGTTTTTCAACAGAATGGAAGTCCAGGACTAAGTATTTAGGAGTACATTTGGAAAAAACATTAACTTTTGGTATTCATATACAGGAGACAATAAATAAGGTAAACTTAGCTATAAAAATGCTATACCCTTTCATCAACAGAAAATCTAAACTTAGTACCGAAAATAAGCTCATCATTTTTAAAGTCACCTTCCAGAGCATTATGTTATATGGCTCACCTGTTTGGGGTAAATGTGCTAAAATCCATATACTTAAACTACAAAGAACTCAAAATAAAGTACTTAAGATGATGCTTAATCTACCGTGGCATTATTCTACTGAAGATCTCCACGTATTGGCCAACATCGAAAAAATTTCATTCCGAATACAATATTTATTTGAACGATATAATCTATCTTGTAGCTCATCTGAAAACTACTTAATCTCAAATCTGGCTGTTTGATTAATGTAAGCAAAAAATACAAAATACAAAAAAAAAAAAAAAAAAAAAAACACAAAAAAATGGTTAAATGCTTTATATTATTATTTATTTATTTATTTATTTATTTATTTATTCAAACACATATATATTTATTTATTTATTCATTTATTTATTTATACATTAATTTATTTATTTATTCATTGATATATTTATTTATTTATTTTTTTATTTCTTTATTATTATTTATTTATTTATTTATTACTTGTTTATTTATTTGTCTACAATATACATATATATTTGTAATTTGTCACTACTTATATATTTAATTGTATATGTTTATATATTTATTTATTAATTGTTGCTGTTATATAAATGAATAAGCACTCATTTTTTTTTGTTTCATTTTATTAATTTATTAAATTGTTAATTATTTATTTATTTCCATATGTATGTTTTCATTTGATGTTATAAAACCATGCACTGCATATTAATTATAAAATTAAAAACCACGTATTTGAGATAAGTACTTTTTGGTGCTTTGCAGCCTCCCATTCTCTCCATTCTCGGATAACATTATTTAACAATTTAAAGAAGGTTTTTTCTTGTAGCTTTTCCTTCGATTTTCCTTTGCTATATTTATGTGATAATTGAAATAAATATGATATTTTTTTCAGTAGTAAGGTAGAGTTATGCCATATCTCTGTAAATTGTGCAATATAGTTTTAAGTAAGAAAAAATGTAATTAATCTCAGCTACAATAAAAATATATTTCAATTTGAAGTCTTAGAACCATCTTGTTAGTATAGTTTCTGACTCAAAATTGATAAGAACATTGAATTTTGAAATCAAAAATAGAACTTAATAACGTGAAATTTTGAAAAAAAAAAATAGCTTTAAGATTATTTTTATTTTTTCAAAATTTTGAGTTTGAAAATTATTTTTTTTAAAAACTAACATCGCATAAATCAGGTTTACTTGCATTGTACCTACTTGGGTTGCGAATTTCAAAAAGGTATGTATGTATATTCTATATAGCTGGGTGAAAACTATAGATTTCACGAAAGATTTACGAGAGGAAATCACCCTATGTAAAACTAGTTAAGTGGATCTCCCATTTTTAATATTTTACCTTTTTAATTTTTTATAATTATATTTATTTTGAATAGGAAACTTAAATTTTGTCTAATAAATGACGAGACTGAAAGTTTAAGGTTATTAATAATAAAGAAGAGATAAATAAAGTGTTTCATAGTTCCTAGGTAGTTAGATACCGAAGAACATTTCCATCTCCAAAATTGTAAAAAGCTAAAAAAAGCTATCTCTGCCTCTGCGTTCAAATAAATTCCCTTGTGCACCAAATTGTCTTCGAGTTATTTTCCTCACATGTTTAAATTTCCTATATCTTTAATACACCTAAGTACAGGCACCTACATTGAAAGTTAGAATAAACTAAAACCTTTCTCCATGGTTGCAAAAAATAATAACTTCAATACATTTTCTGCTAAAATTCTTCAACTTTCTTATCTCCCTCCAGCCAGAAATCGATTCAACAATAATTTGATTATATATTTATTAAAATCTTTCCAAATTCGTTCACGAGTTGTGAATGGAGTGTCGTATATACTCGCGTATACGATAAATATATTGATTTCGTGATATTGAGGCAATAATTCTTCTTTGCTACTCTGTGCACATACTGATGAGTTTAACGCATATTCAAAAACCATCATAAGCAAAACCGTACAAGATTATTTCCAGGTCTACGCAACATCCCCAGGGCGCTTATTTGAAGTTGATAAAAATCAGGTAGGTTTATACGCCTCATGAGGAAACTCTTCACAGATAGTCTTGTTATTATTTTACCTTATAATACCTCCAAGGGCAATGTTATTCAAATTCAACAACTTGGGGTTCAACTAATACGAGTTTTGTACCTACATTTATCTATAACCTATCGCGCCTTACGTGCTAAAAGATTCAAATATTCCATTTTCTCTTGCTAAACAACATGTTCATGTTCATGTTCACGGCCGGTGCGGCGCGATGCAAAAATAAAAGTAACAAAAAAAAAAACTTTATAAGATCATGGCTTAGCTTTTGTCTTTTGGTTATTAAATTTCTCACATGAAATATGGCAGTTCCTTCCTTGGTCCTTGTCATCATTGTCATCGGGAAGGCAAAGTTTGTCGCCCTTTGTAAGCAACTTGGGACACAAAAATTAAAGCAAATTTATTCTACCTCCTTCTGATAGAAGACGATGGGGACGGAGGTAGAAGTCTGTGGAAACACCATCCTTTTTTCCTTTTTTTTTCAATTTGATATAGGTACCTAAATGCCCCTTCATCTGAGGCAAATAAAAGACTTTAACAAAATGGCGAACATAAAAATAGCATAAATGTTTTGATAGCTGTTATAGGTCGTTAACGGACACTCTTCTTGTGGGAAAATAACCCACTACGATGATGATACCTCCTCTCACACTTAATACAATTTTACACCTCGTATAGCAAAATGGTGATAAAAACATTTTTTTAGATATTGTGTAGATTGTATGAAGGATTTTTTTATTCACCTGATGCCATTTGTTGGCTGCACAAAAAAATTGTTTGCACTGGTGAGTAACGAATTTTGCAAATAAAATGCACGCCATTTCACTTCGTTGGGCGCCATTTAAAATGGACCCCTGCTTATTTACATAGTTTTTGCAACTTTTCATGTGCAATATGCAATATCTCGCATCTACTCTTCTCCTTTTTAATCTGGCGTAAAAAAGAGCTCGATGATAATGTGATGGGGATAATGATATTAATCTGCATGCGAAGGATTTCCATGGAAGTGGAAGTTTAACTTTCTGCTCACATTAACTCTTCTTGAAATCTACCAGGGCCGTACCTGATGGATTTATTGGTTAATTTTGATTTCAGAAATGCCAAGGAAGTTTCGAAATATACGGAATGTGCTGTAGAAGTATGGAGTGGACTTCAAAAGAGTATTAATTTGATAAGAGTATAAAACAAACAGTTTTTCTTGAGCATAATATTTTAAAATTTAATTCACCACCTCAAAGTTATTTGAAACGGACCTGTTATTTCTAACTTATGTGTATTTATTTCACATAATGTGAAAATGCATTATCTAGGTATCTGTATTTATGTCAAAACTTTTATTGCGTTTGAGAGAACGTTTTTCTGACTTAAACACCCAAGGGATAATGGGTTGTGTGTTTATAAAGTTCAATGATTTACGTGTGGTAGAGTAAGTAAAGTAAAGAAGGTTTGAATTGCCTGAACATACCTAGGTATGTACTTGAACATGCGGTGGAATAAATAAATAAATAAAAGTTTAAATGCATAAAGGATAGATTTAGAGGAAAAGTTGTAAAAGTTCTGCAGAAGCAAAAACTTTCCTGGCTTTGATCATTCATTTCTGACTGTGATTACGAATTAAAAGTTAATTTTCTACACGAAACTGTCTGACTCTGTCTAAAAAACAAAAATTCATACGAGTATACCAAAAACACACATGGTGGTAATTTTCTATCATTGAGTTCTATAGGTAGCAACTAACATACACAATTGGGGAACTCTCTTTGTTGAATATTTTCATAGAAAATATAAAAGAACAGTTAAAAAGCAAGAAAAAAAAAAGAAAACAATAAGCTAGCAATGTACATTTATGGGGAGGTAGGTTAGGCTAAACAAAAACAAAAACAAGCTGTCGCAGTTTTGTTCTCAGACGGATAATGAGACATAATCGACATAAAAATTAACTGAGTTTCCAGTACAACATACAATGATGGTGCAATTAGATACTTTGACGAACTAAAGCGTGAGCCATGTTGCCGTTTATTGACTAGAGTATTTTTGCAGCCGTGAATTTGTTTCAAGTGCCTTAATGTCAATGAACCATGACAGCTATGGTAAGTGAAAACAGAAGGTAAGAATAAGAACCGTCAAAACTTTAAAAAATACTGTCTTTTGTTAAATTGTTTAATGAGCAATCATGAACTTGTAAGTTAGGTATACCCTAAGGAAACGGCTTACAATCACAGGCAGTGACACTTAAACATCTTGGTGCGGGCCTTGTGAGAGCGCAGTAAATAGTGTCTTTCTAAAAGTCAATCAAATATTTAGAAAGAAAACAATTTCAAATGGTTTTCGCAATGGGAAAATATCTGCTGTTTTGAAAAAGGTAAACTGAGGCTGGAACTACACCAAATAAAAAAAAGCCTAATCCAAACCATCATCAAATAAAGCAAAACAAAAGCGTTTTTTTGATTGCTTTGGTAGGAACTTGCAGTAATAGCCTTTTCACACCAAACTCAAGACCCGGTTTTCGCGAAAAAATCAGTTTTAGCTGAAAACCTAGATAAAAATCACATGTTTTCCCATACAGCTTTGCTAAACCACAAGTTTTGATAAACCACAAGTTTTATATAAAACCTGTCCAAAACATGTTGGATTTGCAGGATGAGCTAAACAAACACACCTAGTGAAACATTCAGCGCTCAATTTAAACGTCATATAAATAGCTGACGGGCTGCTGCCAGGAAAAAATTAATTTTTCAGCTGGAACCTGGAACACAAGAGACCGCGATGCAGTGTTGCACATCTTTTATACTAAATAAGCTTAGGTTAGGTTAGAAGGGGTGATGAAGCGGCAAGCCGAGACATCTCACTCGGATCTCAGTGGATCCATTGTGCTCCCCGGGAGCTGACTTGGATAGGAGAAAGGATGTATGAGGAGAGGTTGGTGGGTATCAGGGAGAGGTTATGGTAGGAGGAACCTCCCTGAACCATCCTGAAATCTGGATGAATTTCATGATGTTTGCAGGTGGCAAAATTGAGAGTCTATCTAATTCGTCGAAGAAGTATTCTCCGAAAGTTGCTTTTCTTATTTTAGCTAGGCTGGGGCATTCGCAAAGGAAGTGGTATGAGCCCTCCACCGTCTCCTTGTCTTGACACCCTCTTCATAGGTCAGATGAGCTGATGCCCATTCTGATCAAGTGGGTTCCCATGGAGTTGTGACCCGTGAGTGTACCAACTAAAAGGGATAATTGGGGCCTGGTTAAGTGAAAAGTCTGTTTTGTTCATAGAGAGTAAAGGACACAGAGTCCTTGAAACCCGACTGTTATCAAGTGTTGACCACCGGTCGTTTTCGGCTTTTAAGAAACTGTGGTGAATTCTACATTTTTCTTGTTCTAGAGGCATAAGTACCCAGGGTATGACTTGGCTCGGTTCAAGTATTGCCCCGTTTTTGGCCAGTTCGTCTGCCCTTTCATTACCAAAAATGTCACGATGTCCTGGGACCCAACGAAGGGTAACTGTATTTGCTGCGCCCAACGATTTTAGTTCGCTGCGACAGCAATCAATCAGTTTGAATTTTGTAACAATTGATGATATGGCTTTGATGGCGGCCTGACTATCTATGAAGAAATCAATGTTCTTACCCGTCAATTCAAGCGTGGAGAGATACTTTGCATCTTCACAAACTGCAAGGACCTCTGCTTGAAAGACGCTACAGTAGTTCGATAGTTTTATCGACTTGTTTATGGGTGGGTTTTCTGAAAAGATGCCAGACCCTACCCCCTCATCTGATTTGGTCCCGTCAGTGAATACCGATACATGATCTTCGTTAGTGACCCGGTTTTCCTTCCAGAGTTCTCTAGATGGAAAGTCTGCAAGTACAACTGGGTTGAAATCAATAAGCGGTAAGATGTAGTCAGTTTGATTATTAATATTAGTAAAGTTTATTATCGTCTTATGACCATAATGGCCCTTTTTCCAATATTTGCAATTTTTTAAACGGAGAACGCTATTGGCCGCCAGCTCTTTTGTAAAAAGATCAAGTAGGGCAAGCGAAAGGAAAGTTTCTAGGGCTGCGGTTGGTGTAGTTCTCATGGCACTTGTTGTACCTATACATGCTAGTCTTTGTGCCAACAAAATCTTTCCTTTCCTTCTATTCCTTCTAACTTGTGCCTTGCATTGCATTTAAAAGACCTGATGTCTTACAGGCGTATAGTTAAAATTATTATTATTATAATAATTATTATTATTTGTATTTTTGTCATGTTCTTGAGATTGGTGGCTTTGTCAAGTGCTGTCCACCAGACTAAACATGCATATGTTAGTATTGGCCGTATGATGGCTGTATACAATCAGTGTATGGTTTTAGGACTAGACCTCCATCTCCTGAAAAAAATTCTACTGCAAGTGTAGAATGCTATCGACGCCTTTTTCTCACGTTCTTTAACATTTTCTTTCCAGTTTAGTTTACGATCAGTTATCAGTCCAAGGTATTTTGCCTTGCCCATGATATAGAGCAGTGTCCCATTTAAAGTGGGAGGGTTAATAGTTGGAATGTTATGTGTTCTCGTAAGCAAAACTAGTTCAGTTTAAAGTGGGTTGACATTTAGTTCACAGTTATTGGCCTAATTACTGAGCTTGTCAAGGGGGATTGCAAGAGATCACGAAGTGTGGATACGAATTTGTCAGAGGTCATTATCACGATGTTGTCTGCATATGGCACGACTTTGACTCCACTTTGGTTTAGATCGACCAAAACCTGATTAACAACTAGGAGCCAAAGTTGCGGTGGCAATACCCCCCCCCCCCCCTGTGGTGTTCCCCTACATGTTCTGACCTTGTTCGGATACGAAATAAATTGAATGTAACGAATCAGAATTCATTGCATTAGCTTTTTAAACATCCAATATTTATAAATTGCCTTTTAATTTCTTATAAAATACTTTATTTTTTTCCCTTTACTGTGGCACTGCAAATTTTCAAAGCGGCACGGCCCTTCTTCGAGACTATTGTGTTCAAGTAAAAAAAATGAAATGTCAAATGAAAACTTGTAAATTTTCGGTGTGAAAGCTTTTCGAGTTTTCGTAAACCTATTGTCGAAAACCCCGTTTTGGGTTTGGTGTGAAAAGGTTTTAAGGCTCCCAGTTTGCATTGTAATTTTATTTTAAGAGTAATCTGGGTGCAAAATTTGAAGGCCGTAAATTGAAAAAAAATCACTGTGAAGTTAACTGTGAAGCAGTATGATTTTTTTTTTTTCAAATTAAGCCTTCAAAATTTGGACCCAGCCTATTCTTGAAATGCCTTCTGCAAGTTATTTGCACGCTTGGTTCCCGAGATACACTACATACTCTCCTTACCTCATTGTGAAAATCAATTGATTGCAGCAATTATTTGATGAACTGCAAAATCGAGAATATACATAAATGCAAACAAAATGAGAACGAACTGTTAAAAACTGCGTAATTAGCGTTTATGGGAGAGCATTTAACAAAACACTGGTGAATGAACCTGATCACACAGCACTGAGGTAGTGAAACTGCCACTGAAATAAAAATCAGAACTACATTTAAATTATGTTCTTTATCTTGAACTGACGTACATTACCTATTTTCCACAATCCATACTACTTAGAGCTGACTATCGCCTGAATTAAAAGTAATTGTGTCCCTCTATTCTTACTTCGCGCTTGCACAATGAATTAGAGTTACCATTGCCACATTGATGCAACAAGTTACGGCATTTTCTTTGGCTTTTGTTCACGAACTTTGAGAATTTATGATTTTTAAAACTTAAAAAAAAATAATTTCACTTAAAGAGCAAAGTTGTTGTTAATTGATGTTTTTCTGTTTATTGTTTATATTTATTTTTAGAAAATCTATTTAAATGTAGTAGTAAAACGTAGCCCCCCACATGCCAATATCCATAACAAGAATGAGAGCGCTCGACCTCAAAAAAATGGATCGAATTGCCGAAAAAAAAAACTAATTAGATTTGCAAGAAGTGTATAGTAGATACTGAAATAAATCAAACAAACTGATTTATTTTGATTTCATATTTATTTTTTGACGAATAAATAAATAAATTGGGTAGCACAACGGCTCATGAAGAACCAGGGCCTAGTGACTAACAACTCGCAACCATTCCTGTGTGCGCCTGTCGACAGGAATGGAAGGAACCTACAATTTTATGCCGAATCGTGACAAGTGGTACTCTTGAAGGATTTTTCAATTCCTCGCAAGAGGCAGTAGCTCTGAAAAAAAACTTTTTAGGTTTTAGGTCGACGAGGCTGGGAAGCGAACCCAGACCTCCAGCGTGACAATCGAACGCACTAACCATTACGCTACGGGCTACTACATTTTACTACTAAATTTTTTGACGACACTTGTTTGTTTATTCTGATAAGCTGCATCAACTGGTAATTTTTTGCCCCAAACCTAGGTTTATAATACAAATTCTGTACACAATAATCAAGTAAGCAACTAAGCAGCTATGTGCTCTATAGTTAGACTTGCAGTATAACTTGCAGTTATATAATTTGTTGGACACTGTGGCGTATACGTATTATTTTAATTTTTTTTTAATTTTTAAGAGTTTTTGTGACGATCCATTTACAGGTTTTCCAATTTTCCTTACAAGTCTTATAATATTCATGTACAGAATACGTTCAGTTAAAACCGCTATTCAAAAATCGATATTCATTTGTCAATACCAACCTATTTTTAAACCACTCTGCAAAAGCCAATTAAAAGAGCCAGCCTTTGTGATGTGTCTGCAAGGCAATTCAAAAAAAAAAAAAAAATATTCTCTAAATAAATATTGTCAATGTTTCTAAAACCAAAATTTCATTACCCAATGTGATAGGCATATATAAAACCAAACAACGACGTTTTTCCCATTAACACCACTTTGTTAATTCAATGCCAGATATGAACACAAAAACCTATATCCTATTTAACCACTAAATATTTGGCTAACAAATTCGAGTATTTATAGCATGAGTTGTATAAACAGTGTTTCCATCCAACCCCAACTTTAATTTCAATAACAATCCCATCGGCAGTGTTTTGTTTATTCTGATCGAAAAGTAATATCTAAGACTAAAATATAAGGAGAGAAAACAGAAGACAAAACACAAAAGCCTATCCTATTTTAACAAAGCGTATAAATTGCCCAAGGGATTTTGTTGATAGACATGTTGTGCTTTTACGAGTAGATAGAGGTAGAGTGTAAAGGTAGGTAGGTATCTGCTATTGTATCGTTTATGGAGGGTGAAGTCAAACTTCTTCGCATGTCAAGCAAATGTCATACAATTGAGTGGCAGTAAGGATTATTGACTCAATTGTATCTAATTCATTTCTCAGCTTAGTGCAAGTGAACGAAATGTATGTCCTTGATTTTGTAGTATTGTGAAAGGGTGACCATATGCCATTTGTTTGAAGGTTGACCAGTTCTTATCATTTTTTGGTAAGTTCTATCTTAATCCCTACTTTCTAATGAAATACCCTTAGCTTAGGAATAATTCTCTTTCGTAGCGGGAAAGTGTAATGTGAAAGGTGGGGCTCTCGCCTTCTTTAATCTCCTAATCTCTCCACTAATCTGGAAGGCATTTACCTTCATTCACACGAGGTAAGGGCACCTCCATCAGAGGCTACCGAGCTTTATTTATAGATTGCATTTTGCTAGCAGTGTTATGCCTGCCGACTAACACTGCTGTACGCCTGACGATTTTTTTTTATAATGAAGTCATACAAGTTTTACTGTTTCATGAAACAAACTATTGATTTTGATCTCTACCGTCTCAAAATCTATAAACGTAAAAACGAATCCTGGTTTCTTCGCATGATTAAAACTTGAAAACAACTGGACCAAATTTAATACTTTCTTCTGCTGGTTTGTTCGTGTAAATGCAAATACTTAGAAAGAAAAAAATGTCGGAATATTATCAAGAGGTGGCGCTGTAGGCGTAGGTTTCGTTTTACAGCAAGCGTAACTCGAGAACTCACCGTTCGATTTTCACGATTGTTAGTTTAATGGATTTGTATTGGCCTAACGAAGGACACTTTGGAATAATATCCCAATAATTTCAGGATTACTGGAAATCCGGAAAGATCTGGTTTAAGTACATTTCTTGGCATTTAATCGAGAGTCGGAGGTAGTAATGGATTTCGATCGAGTCGCATCGAGTCAAGATGTTCGAACAAATATACCTTGTGGAATTTTGAACAAAAGCAACCGTGCGATGATTTGATGCAAGCAGTCGATAACGGACATGGTGGCATTTCCTTCCTTGATGCGCCCAGTGGAACTTAAAAGAAACATTCCTGATTTTAAAGATTTTGTCTACGATTCGTAAGAGATCTGAGATTGCTTTGGTAATCACCTCTTATGGCATTGCGGCTACGTTGCTTGAAGGTGTTGGACTCATTCTACATTGAAATTTTTGCCATTGAACCTGCATCAGGTGAATGAACTACCTTCATGTAACATTTCAAAAAACTCTGCAATGACGAAAGTATTGCAGCAATGTCAGATTATCATCTGGGACAAGAGCACGATGGCTCACAAACGCGCATTGGAAGCCCCCGATCTTGCGTTTGAAAATGTACAAAATGATAAATGACGTTTCAGTGCACCACTGATTTTGCTGTGAAGTTATTTTCGCTAAGCGTCGCCTGTCACACCAAGATCAACTCTGACAGATGAACCGACTAGTCGCAGAGTTATTCAGGCAATTGTTGGCGCAGGGCAATGGCGTGATTTTAAGTTGACTAAGTCCCCAGCCTGATTGAAATTCTACCGAATTTTAACCACTTTTCAGCAAATCGACGCCGAAAAAGCTTATCGCCAATGGTTTCTAAATTTTTCTCAGAATTATGTTGACCATGTTTGGATGTTCCGAAGTTGCCGCCATACAATTTAAAGTCAACTCCAGTTATAATTTTGTAGTGCAATCTCAATGCACTGAAAATTTGTAATGGAACGCGTTTGATTGTGAAAAATCTCAAATAAATTGTCATTCAAGCGACTATTTTCAGAAGAAAATTCAAAGGCGAAAATGTTTCAAGAGAAAATTTGTAGTTTAAGATGCCATAAATGATGTTTGTGGGGAAAATGTAATTCGTGGTGTAAATTAACCTCAAAAATAACAAGAAACTTGGTTTTTGGCACTTTCATACCAGGACACATATCGAAAACCTGAGCCAAGAAATACTAAAAAACATGGTTTTTAGTACTTTTTGACAAGGATATTTCGAAAATCTGAACAAATCCATTAATTCTGAGATCAGATTCGAATTCAGGACATTCAAAGCATTCCGAAAAGTATAGTCCTGTTTCTGTCGTAGACATTTGGTTAAATTCTATTCTCCTGCATCGTCATCAATTTTACTGGTCGAACAGCGCATTAAAGAACGAAAACCACGGCGAAATTTGTTGTTTATGGTTTCGTCTTGCCATTTTTATAATTTATGGGATTGTATTTGTACGTTTTGCATCATCAGCGTGCTGGGCTTAAGGTGAATAGGCTACGAATCAATCCACATACAACTTGCGTTATATCTCAACGCATTATCTATTCCGCCACGGGCTTATAGTTAAGCTTATTTTCTAATTGGAAAGTCGTAGTTTTTATTTTAATTTGAAGAGCATGGCCACCATAAATAAATAGTTAACAAAATGGATCTACACAATATAGAAAGGAATATGAAGCATTCACACTTCTGGAAATGTGAACAAGGTAACTTTTTCTTGTCAACTCTGATTTCTATAAACTAGCTTTTATATCATTCGTAGGTGATGTTGATATTTTCAGTCTGGTAAAATTCAAAACTACGAACATTGCAGCAGTAGGCTGTCTTTTGTTTAGAAACAATTAGTCCAGTTTATGTCGATTTTTATATTTCCAGATTGTTTTTGGTCTGAATGGCCATTATTAATTAATCATCATATCTCTAGATTTCTTTTTTTTTAAATACGTAACGAACGCAATGAAAAATGCATACGATCAAAAGAAAATTGAATTCTACAACGAAAATAAAAAAAAATTTCACTAGAAAGTTTTTATGGCTCCGTCAAAAAAATATAAATACAAAAAATCTTTCATAAATGGCCCATCATTCAAACAAAACGCTGCGCTGGCTATCCATATATTTCAACTTGCCGACCAATATGTATGATTTTCAAAACATCACTTTTATGTTCTTTTTATTTGGGGGCCAACATAAATACGTGTGAAAAAAGACTTTAAATTTGGGTTGAATTGCTCTTTGAAAACTATGTGAGGATATGATAAAAGGGATGTGCCATGGCCATGCCATGACCCATGATCATGAGTAAAACCGAGGAAATTGCTTCATTTCGTAGCAAAGCTTCAAAGCAGAAGCTGATGGGAAATGAAAGGAATACAAAAAAAAAAAAAAAAAAATGCAAACAGCTTGGTAAAGTACTCACCAGCATCAATGGTGTTATGTGAGTGAATGTGGAAAAAAGATTCTTTGAATTGTGTAAGGTTTCTTATAGAATACCAATACCAATATTCATGGTCATGGTCATTGGAGAATGTCTTCAACAAAGATATTTCATGAGGTTGAATTATAGTATTTATGTTTTGACTACACAAAAAGGAAATCCATATTTCAGAGAAGTAAGAAGAAATATCATAAATGTAAAATTATTATAGAGTTTATCTCCATGTGTACTATTATAACATGCAAATATGTACATGTACATTGTAAACTGGAAATAAAGAAGTAATTGGCCCTTGTAAAATTTGTGATTTTCAATTCTACACAGGAAGACTGTTTGTAAATAAATTCAAGTAGCCCAAAAATGTGTGTAATATTTTGGGACTAAGTAATTTTTTCCATCTAAGACAATGTATGTTTAAACTTTTTTTTGAACCTCATTTGGATTTAGAAAATAAATAGAAGAGTGAAATACAAATTATGCAGGGTGTTTTGCATAAAGTGCATCAAGAAGCAAACGCTAGTAGGTTGGGTTGAAATAAGAATAGAAAACAAAAACAAGAGAGAGGAAACTGGGGCACATTTGACACTTAATTTTTAAAGGTCTGTAGTTACCAAAATTATATATGAATTCCAATACTTTTTTTTCGTATGATGCATTGGTTATTCTAGAAAAGACTAACAGATACATTTTATTTTTATAACAACTTCAGCAATTTTTTAAAATTTGTTTAAAAAAAAGTAATTTTGTCAAAGGTGCCCCGGGCATGGGGCACATTTATAAATATGTATCTTATTTAATATAGAATTTGCCGAAGTCAACGTGAAATAAATATGTTCGACAACAGTCAAAGAAATGGTGGGCAGCTAATATTGTTGACCTTAATAAAGTCATACACAAATTTTTTGAAAGAATCGTTTGACAAGCCGTATGCATGAACAGAGCATTTTTTCACATATTCTACCAGTTATTTGTCTTGCAGCTTCGTAAGGGTTTGGCGCGACGCATATTTCGATTGAAAAGTGAAATATTCGTCAGCGCTACTTTCCCGAATGCATCGAATCAGACCAGTCTTTTAAGGAATCCTGGTTTTTCATACGCATTATCAATGTGGTTCTATTAACCCCATATTTTTCATAAGCTTATGTTGTCGTTGCAAGTTTTTTCGTATGTCTGCAATAGCCCTCTTCACCTTTTCTTCGTCGATTTCAATCCAATTTGTCTTTCGCTTTTAGTTTCTTACCATTTCTTTATAAATAAAACACAAATATTAGTATAACAAATCAATGTGGGGCACATTTAACAAATGTCAAATGTACCCCTACAACAGTCAAATGTGCCCCCTTTGCAAAAGTCAAAGGTGCCCCAAAGGTTCTTCATAACTTTTATAATGTTTTTTTTATATTAATGTTTTACTTTAACAAAATTGGCTTTAAAATATTAACATTTTAAGAACAATGCTATCATTATATTATTTCACAATAAAAAAAACTCTTTTATTTTATTCACAAATCTCTTACAAACCGGTGGTGAAAAATTGCATCAAAAATCCCGAAATCACAAAAACACGTGTTACTCGAAAATGAGTTGAAGCAAAACTGCCAAAGTTCATAACGTTTCTTTATATTAATTGAGGCTTCGTTTACCATTACAACTTTTCTTCTTAAAGGGTGTGTTCACACCGAAAATCACAAAGTCAAATGTGCCCGGTGTTAAATGTGCCTCAGTTTACCCTATGTACTTGTATACAAGTAGTAAGGTAGAGCCCATTTCGGACATGTTCGAATTTTTATCTCCCCCCACAAAACTCTCTGCATATTTTTATTAAAATCGATTAACGTAAAAACACGTGCTACCACAGAACAATAATTTGTTCAAAATACTGGCTAAAAATTCCAATAACCATTGGTAGTTGTCCGTAGCGTAATGGTTAGTGCGTTCGACTGTCACGCTGGAGGTCTGGGATCGCTTCCCAGCCTCGTCCACCTAAAAACTAAAAAGTTTTTTTTCAGGGCTACTGCCTCTTGCGAGGAATTGACAAATCCTCCAAGAGTATCACTTGTCACGAATAAGTGCTTCTCGTCTAGCCGTTCGGATTCGGCATAAAATTGTAGGTCCCTTCCATTCCTGTCGAAAGGCGCACACAGGAATGGTTGCGAGTTGTTAGTCACTAGGCCCTGGTTCTTCATGAGTCGTTGTACCACCCGATTTATTTATTTATTGGTATTTAAGGTCTTGTTTAAGTTAAGGTATAAGAAAAAAGCATGGTAAGGGTAAAGAGGGGTAACATAACACCAGGACATGTAAAGGGTAATTTGCTTCAGACGGGAAACAGTGCAATTTTCTAAAATAAGCGGAAAAAATATTATTATTAAACAACGACAAGTCTTAAAATACTGCCAAGTAGCATTTTTTAAAAGTCACAAATGGATTCTTTTATTTTAATTTTAAATGAAGTTGTTTCTATTAACTGCAACTTGGTGTCCACTAACAGTCCAATTTTGCTTCTGTAAAACTTAAGTAAAATTCTGGAAGAAGTAGTATTACTTCGGAAACACCATTATCCCGTACATGCTGTTTTGCTTAAGGGAAAAGAACTCGACTTTGCATCCACTCCTAAAGTTCCAGCATGACATCACCATAGTCACTTTTGGATGCTTTCTGGATGTTGAGAAAGCATTCGAAGGATTGAAGCCCATATTCATTAGTTTCACCTATGTCATCACTTATAAAAATTCTCTCATCTTTTCTTTCTTCCAGAAAATTCTACGTTCAACTGGGCAACTGCAAATAATAATGTTTTTGTTTAAAGCTAGGCCCCTTTATCTACAGCCTGATGACATCTGACCAGCAAAAGATGACCAGCATGCTGATGGCTCCCCTACATAAGCCTACATCGATGTCTCCTCTGGTAGCTTTAGGAAAAGTTTAGTACCACATCAACAGACTCTAAGCCTTCTACAAAAAATGGGGCATACGAATAAACAACTCCAAATCGGAGCTTGTGTGCTTCAGGAGCCCAGTAGAAATTAGCCAAAAAGAACGTGAAGAACGTAGGCACCCAACCCACTTCAATGATTTCTTAAGATTCAACCCGCACTCACGAAACATGCTCAAAAAAGCCAACTGGTTATCCACCGACTCCACCCACTGATGAGACGTACCTACGGACTAAGCCAGAAGACTAAGAAACTTATACACAAACAGCTCCTATGACTGTCATCTGCTATTCCTTTCAAGTCTTGTTCTCCATCTTGAAGACGGCCATGAAGTAACTTCAAATGTTCGAAAGAAAGTCACGATAAGGATCTGGAGCAGACTACATTTAGACCAGCAGCGAACGAGACATCACAGCAACGAGAGTCTTTACACAGGTGGACAGGTAACTACCGCTTTCAGCAAAAAACTAGTCGGACACACAAACAGTCACCCAAATCAACTGATGAGAATGATATGGCCACCAAGCAGTGACAAAAAGAGCCGAGCGTGAGAGATTTCAGTACTATGGAAATGCCGTTATTGGTAAAATTTTTTTTCATAAAAATATTAACCATACCTTAAATTGTAAACGCACAATTTTTTATCAAAATTCTTGGAGCCGTTTTCTAGAAAAAGAATTTTTTTCTTAACAGGTTTTCAACATTTGTATGGAATGTACCGTTATTTTTTAATTTAAAAAGATGATTTTTTCAAGTATTCTACAAAATTATAAGAAACTATCTTACACCTAGTTTTAAAAATATTGACCAAGTCATTTTCAAAATATTTAGTTTTCAAAAAAAAAATGTTGGTTCACATCACAGTAATGTTTATATTTTTTTATACTATAAAAAACAAATGAAAATTTTCAACACAACTTTTTACGAGAAGATCAAAAACCAAAAAAATGGTTGTACTGGAGGTACCCAAAATATTCACTTTATGAAAATAAAAAAATTATTAAAAAGTAGCATTTCCTTACTTAATTTATTTAAATTTTTTTTTAACAAAATCCTCGGACCCGTTTTTGAGGAAAATATTATTTTCCTTTTTGGCCAAAACAAATTGTATGGCATTTTACGTTATTTTCGGTCTTAAAACAAAATTAAAAAAACACGTCTGGGCATATTAGTCAAAAAACACCAAGTTTGAAGAAAATCCCTCCAGCCGTTTAGGCTGTCCGGGCGAGAACAGACAGACAGAGAGACAGACAGAATTTTGGGTAGGTTAGTGTATAGAGAATGTGCTTATTGTACACTTATATATATTTGCTTCTTACATATGCTTCTATTTAGAGACGTACTACTATATTACATTGTACATATACTAATACTATATTAATATTGTATAATGAGAGTGTCTAACACTCAGTTTAACTTCACTTGCTAATAGTCGCTCTAACTTGTAACATCATTGTATCAATTTCTTAATAATACATCATTCCATAATAAATTTAAGTTGATTTAAGCTGATTGCATTTCATATTTTACAAACACAATATTAGGGAAAATTATTATCTCGAATTCGATTTTTTTTAAGAATTCATAACTTACCATATAGTACCTATATCGCAAGTAAAAATGTAGGAACCTTTTTTAAAAAATTCTTTTAAGTCTAAAGTTCCCAGTTCAGGACCACGAGCTTTAGGCAAGAGAGGGCCATAAAAGTCCACTTTCCAACATTTGCTAAACTAAGCGTAAAGCTTTAATTGTTAATATATATTGACTTTTCTGCTAATATGCTTACTATTATAAGTATGTATTCACAAAAAGCTAACAAAGAAGGGACTACTAATACTAACACCCTGTCTTGAGTTTTACATGCTGCCCTGGGATGGGGTCTTTATAGTTATGTTATACCTCGGGGAACACCTTCCGCATACAAAAATTATCCAGAGAGTATGATTGTTTGCTTTAATGTATTTTACAATTTTAGGTGTTCGTTGCCTGACTAGACTTTATGTATATGAAAAGCTAATTACGGTTTATAGACAAATCATTACGGTTTCAGTTCAATATTTTTCTATTGATTGTCGGACCAAGCTAAAATGTACACCGTCATGACAGTATGAAAAAAATTAGAATAATATACAAAGTTCCTATAATATATTCTTTGAAACAATACAAAAACAATATACATACGAAAACCCATTTTCGAAATAATTCGATTAAAAAAAATGACTCAACCAGTGAAAACCCTACGGTCACTTAAAAAAAAAATATATTTAATCAAATCGGTTGTTTATGAGATTGTCTATTAAAAAGAGCTCAATTATTTTTTTTGTGTAGAGTTTATTTGATTGAAAATTAGCAAAATTCAGTTTTTCAGACTTTATAAAACAAAATGGAAACAGGATTATTTGCATGCACTAGATTGAATGGATCGATTAGTTAGGTTGGGTAGAGATTGTGGATATCTACCTCTTACCTCCCTTTCATTTGTTTCCCTGTTCTACTGTTTTGATTAAGTTAAAAAAAAAAAAACTGCTAATATTTTGAGTTTGTTCTATTCGTTTCATCAAGTACATGCATACGTAAATTTTTAAACAACAGTTTAATTTTCCAAATGGATAAGAATCATTAAAATTGAAATGGTGGATATTTATAAAATTAAATTCAACAAGATAGCCTTTCAACCAATGAAAAAAAAAAACATAAAATAGAAAGTTAACTTAAGAATAAAAAGTAGAAATAGAAGATAAGAAAAGAAGTGAAAAAAAAAGAAAAGTATAGCATGAGAAAATTAATTCTCATGTGTATAAGAAAAGATAAGATTAAGAAAGAAGCAATAAACATCCTAAGAAAATAAACAATGTATTGTTATTGGTAGTTATAACATACTCATATACTGATTTTTTGAAACTTTGATGAATCTGACAAGTTCGGATTGATAAGAGCAAAGAATCCCATAGCTTTATACAATGGAAGAAAAATAATCTCTTGCTTTCCAAATAGTTGTAAGTTGGAAGAATGATATTGCTTGTTCTACTGGAAGCAGCAAAGTTTAGCTTTTTTAAAAAGGTACTTCGGTTCTTTATTTTTGATAGTATTGTAAAGTGAGACACAACTTCGACAGTTTACAAACTCTTTAAGGGTCAGTCCCATAATTTGCTTTTCAAACATAGACACATGATCAAAACGGCTCAATCCAAACACATATCGCACAATTGTATTGTAAGCTACTTGCAACTTTCTCATCGAAACAGAATCAAGAAAACTGTAGACTGCAGCACTATAATTAATCATTGTAATCAACAAGGTTTTGGCAAGTCTCATCCTGGTGGCCGAAGCATTGCCGAAACATTGAGTTTCCTCACTCAACCATAAATCGATTAAGCAATGTAATTCACATTATCAGCAGCAGAAAGTTGAGAATTTGAAAATATTCCGAAGCCTTTTGCTGTATCAAGATATGGTATTATTTTAGAAAATAGTGGAATATAGGAGGCAAGTACGATGTATCGATTTTATGTTTTGAGAAGACAACGCTTTTTGTTTAATCAGGGTTAAGATTAAGTTTGCTAGATAATGCCAAGGTTGCAATTGCCTATATGTTCATTTATTCGGAAGAAGAGAGGCCACTTCGATATATCTGGGCATCATCTGCAAAATCATGCATAGAAACACTTTTATAGACTTCTGGTAAATCATTAATAAATAATGAGAATAATAAGGGTCCCAGAACCGATCCTTGTGGAACTCATGATTGAATGAATAAAGACTCTGAGCTTCCACTGCCCATCATGTGATTGATTTGTGTTCTCTGCGATAAGTAGCTTTTGATCAACATGGTTAATAGACAAAAAGAATTTTGTGGTCTACACTATCAAAAACCTTAGAAAAATCCAGAAGGCACAATATAGTTAAGTTATTTTTATCGAATTCAATCCTAATATCTTCAAGAATTTTTACTGTTGCAGTTACACAACTGTGTATGGATCTAAACCCCGACTGAACAGTACTTAGCAGTTTATGCTCAGTAATATGGTTATTAATTTGATTACTAATGCAGAACATTAAGAAATGTGGAAGAGTGTCCATTTGCCACCACGCATTGTTGCCTTCCACTTAGGTACGACAAAATCAACTTACAGGACTGTACTAAAAAGCCAAAGAAATTTCGCAGTTTTTTACATAGAAATGAATGGTTTACAATGTCAATTGCTTTTGAAAAATCTAAGAGCGTTAGCAGCGTCATGTGGTCTCTGTCCATTGCGGTTCTTATTTCCTCAGTAACTAAGAGTAAGTTGGATTTGCAGCTGCGCTTTGGTCGAAAACCAGACTGGAAAGTTGTTAAAAGGTTGTCAATCGAAACATATTCTTGGACTTGCTTTAGAATAGTTTTTTCGAATACCTTTGACAGAAACGGGAGAATGGCTATTGGACGGAAGTCTTTCGTAAAACCCGTTTGCCTCTTGGGGACGGGAATAATTTTAGCCTTCTTCCATTCTGAAGGGAGTTCGGACGTGGTTAATATGCTATTAAAGATGTGTGTTATACAGTGCAAAACATACGGGAGTAACAGTCTTACAAACTGGAAGTAATCCAGTTTGAAACGTCTCCAATGAATGTAAGCGGCATCTCGTCACAGCATTAAGGCGGAAAAGTCGCCATTTAGCCAAGGTGAAGACGAGTGTTTAATCAGACGTGTTTTAGAGAAACATGAACATCAAAAAGTTGATTGACATTGTGCTGTAAGAAACTGACTTGTAAACAAAAAGCTCAAACTTTGTGTTAACCCTTAGGTGAATCACCCTGGATGTACAAATAAAAACTAGGTCTCACAATTCCGCCTAACAAGTTTTTAGGACCAAAAATAATGATACCTGCCATACAAATAAAAAAAGTTATTTTGAAAAATTTCTGGTACACTTGAAAAAATCTTCATTCTAGAACCAGAAATGACGATACCTACCACATAAATGTTGAAGTATCTCATTTTCCTCGAAAACAGCATAGAAGATGTTGATACAAAAATGTATGCCTCAATAAGTGCAATCTACTTACAAAGGAATAAACTATTTTACTTTTGATAGAACCATAGATCATTTTCAATTAAAAAGTACAAGTGACCTCAACTCCAGAAATCATTGTGTTTCGCCCAAGGTATAACAGTGGGCTCTTCAGTCAGTCTGTTATACCCTACTAAGACACAAATTTTGGTCGATGTTTACCGACTCTTATAAAAATCACAGCAAAAAGATACTGTGAATTTTATTATTCTAGGGGAATTTGTTTAAATTCGTGCACCTAGAAAATAAATACCCGTGGTCAGGTTTTTTATAATAAGAAGATGAAGAAATTTAAATATTAAAATATTGAAATTACTTCTGTTTTAAGTGGAGTGAATGAATAAAATTCAATTAAAAAGTACAAGTGACCTCAACTCCAGAAATCATTGTGTTTCGCCCAGGGTATAACAGACTGACTGAAGAGCCCACTGTTATACCTTGGGCGAAACACAATGATTTCTGGAGTTGAGGTCACTTGTACTTTTTAATTGAATTTTATTCATTCACTCCACTTAAAACAGAAGTAATTTCAATATTTTAATATTTAAATTTCTTCATCTTCTTATTATAGATCATTTTCTACTTTCTCACTATTGAATGAACCGATTCAAATAAATTGACTTATGTAGAAGCTTCTAAACAGTTTAAATTATATTAAATATCAAAATTTTCAAAAATATTTTTCAGTTATCTTCTGAGATTTAATTTCAGGTAAATTTTTTTAATAGTCAGTTAAACCGCAAATAGTACTTTTTCTTTGAATAAAACAAAGTTGTGTTCCTATTGCTGTTTTATTTATTCCTCCGATAGTTTCACTGATAATTGAAAAATCGGTTCTAAATTATATAGATATTTAAAACAAAATGTTTCCAAAAACACTTACATATATTAAAATACATTCACTTTCAATGTTAATATGTACATATGTATATTGATTTAAAAAAATACTATATATCTACTTATGCATATAATTCTTTTTTTTCAAAATTTTACGAAGTGTATTTAGGTTGAATCATCATGAATCATTAAATTTATAATGAGGGACAAAAAAATTTCATACATTTTTATGTTAAATAATAAATCATTAAAATAAAAGCATGTAATCAAAGGCAAATACAATCCTTTTCATTTCCTTAAAATATAAGATCCTATCTTATTGAAGTAGCTTAAGTACCTCAATTTAAATATAGCTCATCCGGAATATCCTTCTATTTTCTCCATCATCGAATGAGATTTACAAAGTAATCCAACTACGATTTTGTTGTTTACCTTTTGATATCCAAAAAACACAATCGACTAATGGACGTTATAAAGTGGGTAGAAGGTACCTTACCTGCCTGTCTTTTGCCTAAATGAAAATAATAAAAGTATGTAAGCTGGTTTGTGCAGTGCCGTATCAATTGGAATTTTTATTTTGAATACAAAAGACGAAATCTTTTTGCGTTCAAATAAGATGTTACAAAAAATGCAACAGAATACAATTGATAATAAGGTTACATCAATTTCATTTTCCAATATAAGTCTTGGAATTTAAGAATTTACCTATCATTTTAACAAAGTGCCATTAAAATAAATCAAAAAACAGGGAAAAAGAGTAAATCTAAGTCTTGAAAATAACAAAAATTGTAAATGATTGGAAACAGGGTCATTAGTGCCCTCCATTTTTCAGTTTTGGGGAATAGATTAGGGTTTATAGTGAAAAAGGGGAACTTTCCCTTCAAAAGGGGGATTTATGGAAACCCTTATTTTAAGAATGATGAAACTTTGGCTCATCAACCAGATTTATGTGATGACCATGATTGGCTGAGTGCCCGAGTGATTTTGGCGCCTTATTTTTATTGTATTTAATAGAATTTTTGAATAAAGAATTTAAATTTACTGAGTTACGTGAAACAGCACTGTGCATGCTTTAAATCATTATTTTCAGTACTGCAACGAATTTAGACGCAACAAAGTTCACCGGGTCAGCTAATTTTAATTTATATAATAAAAAGTTGAGACTAAATCAACCGAATCGGAGTGCTAGTTTATTGTTTTTTATTTGCTAACCATAATTCCTTGTATATGATTCTTATGTGGTAAGCAAATTTGCTGCTAGCACATACAGAATAAGTGACCAATCATTTTTAATAGTTCACTACTCCATTTTCAAACAGAGACTAGTCTTGATGTAATTGGCAATATAGTACACTGAGGGAAAAACACTTTAAATTCCTGAACAAACCACTCTAAATTTAAAAGCTAACATGTATGCAAGACAACGAATAGTGAACGTACTTAAATTAAAAGTTACACTTTAAAATGTTTCAACGCAAATCATTTTAAACTTAAAAGTAAAAGTTAATTGGGTCATCGAGCGAGGATGCTTGTGACCGCCATCTTTTCCTAAAAGTTAACACTTTAAAATTGAAACCGGCACTTTTAAATGCCATTTAAAAGCATTCAATCTGGAATTTAAAGTGTTTTAAAGTTAAAACTTTAAAAACCTTCAAAAGTCTTCTTAATGCTCTAACTTTTAAATTCGATTTAAAATGACTTCCTTTAAAATTTAAATGGTACACTTCTCAAAACATATTTGAAAACGATTCATTGAAAGTTCTGGCTTACCAAAGTCAAGTACAAAAAATATACTCGAATTAGGTACATTTGAATACTAATGCTTATAACTAATTTTAATTGAAACAAATGTGAACTTATAAAATACAAAAATTAAATTAATTAATCAATTTTAAAAATTTAAATTTAAAAACTAAATTAGTTCATTTTAAAATTTCTTTTAATTTTAAAGCTAAAAGGTTTCAAAACAGGCACGTTTTCTTTAAACTGGACCAATTTTTTTATTTTGGACATGAAACACTTTAGATTTGCACAATTTCAATTTGTAATATGCGAACTTTTGATTTTAAAGTCCACCACTGTTACTTCACACACAAGTATTCAAATATGTTAGGTAGTTATATAAATTAAACAGTTTATCTCTGCCTTGCAGAAATATACCTATACATATGGAAAATAACCTCAATGAAATTGAAATCAATCAATCGATATTATTTCTATATCGAAGGACCAAATAAACAAACACAAGTTACACAAGTTTCCATTTTTAGCTGCTAGTGCCTTCCCCTGCCTACTACATTGTTTGGGTTACACAAGTTCGTCTATTCCAATAAAACATAAACAAATTTTGAAAATTTGTTATATTTTTAGGCTGCCACCCACACTTCAATTTACACACACACTCATACATAAGTAGATTTAAACCACCTCCTTAATTGATATTGAGTTGGAAAAAGGCCAACTCTAATAAATTCGAGTTCAAGGACTTTTATGTTTCCATCAATAGCCTTTAACTTAAATAATTAAAGTCAATATGTATGTATATTGTATATGTAGACTGATATATGTAGGAGGAATAGTGCATTTCATTTGATAATGATTGGATAGATTTTTGTGTGACAGTCTAATTAAATATGAGTAATGGTTGTGTCGAATATGTGTCGAATATATAGAAAAAATAAAACAAATTGATTGTTGACTTTGCACAAGGTTGAAGCATGCCAAGTCGGATATAACCTTCAAAAATCATAACGAAATATGCCTACAGAAAAGCCAAGGGCGTTATGTTGTATGTTAACCCCTCACCATCCTGACACACGCACAGACATCGAGATCCTGTCTCTTCCCGATAATAATCCTCAATTCAAATTGTTCCCATAAAGCCAATCGCAATAGAATAATATTCTGGGTTATTTTGCATGGGACGTTACAGTGCCCTACGGAAATGAATTCCTTTAACCGGAAACCGACTGGTGTGGTTATGGTAATGTGAATTTTGTGGTAGTTTGGCTACACTTTGTGTGAAGAGCATATCTTGAAGATTTTGAAACTCTTATTATCAAGGACATCAACATCATATAATAAGTTGTGTAGAAAATCGAGCACAAAGAAAACCCCGAGGCTTGTCTTTAGATTTACATATTAACTTCGGTTTCCCGAAGGACTTTTATTATGCAAGCATGATCATGAGAGATTATGTAAACTGCTTACTTAGTTGTTGGTTTAGCATATAAAATGGTTATCAAGGGAATCAATCAGACTTGAAAATAAATAAATGATGTTACTGGGTAGCTATTGTTTTTTGTTTTGCTTGTTTGTTTGAAAGAAATGGGTTGGGTATAGCTTAACGGATTTTTACCGTAAATATTTGTTCTAAGCTTAAAAGCTTAAGTTTGAGTGCATGAGTGTAGAAACTTATTGATGATAAAGAGCCTAGTTCAATTTATTTTGTAAGGTTTTACAAAAAATAATTCAATGCGTTTCTTGTTGCAAGAGATGTTTAACGAAACAATAAACATGACACATTCCCTTAATAGTTTCAGAATAAATAATTAAATTAGCAAGTTTTTGAGCAAAAACCTTCAAGAAAAGCGGGAAATGTATAAAAATTAATGTATCTATAGTAAGACCTATCAGAAAACAAATTTGGCGTTTTAAGTTATTTAAGTTGCATGATAATTTTAAAATTGTATACCCCCAGTCTTATAACGCTAATCAAACATAGCCTATCTTTAATCAATGACTGTGGTGTGAAAACTTATAACAACTACTAAATTGAAGTTAATTGGTGTTAATTACTTAATTCACACAATTACGTGGGAACACTTGTCTACAGACACATTTTTTTTTTAAATCTAACTTTAATTTTTCAAACCATTCGATAAAGGGGAAACGTTTACATGTCTGTGAAGTTGCTACTTTCACCTAAAGTACCAATGCAGTAGTATGCAGTTTTTTTTTTATCAAATAGTGTGTGTAATTGCGTGACCTGTAAATTTAACAGTGAAGTTAGTAGGGAACATGGTATATCTCGTGAACTAAGCGTGCTAAGAACAGTAAGACTCCAAAAAATTCGCATTTGTTTGCATTTCAAGAATTGGCTGGTGGGCCCAAATTTTATAAGTCCTTATTTTTAAAGAAATTGATAAAATTGACTTCACAATTAAGTTGACATGGAAAAAAGTGTAACTCGAGAACTAAATATGCTAGAAATTTGCAGTAAGGCTCAAAACTTGCATTTTTTTGTATTTAAGGAATAGACGGAGTCAAAATTTTGCAGAAATTAAATAGTGCCCATACTACAAATTTGGAGCCTTACTGCAAATTTCTAGCATACTTGTTCACGAGATATACCATGTAACCTGCCAACTTCATTGTGAAGTTAGAAGGGCAGCATAAAATGTATTCCAAATTAAGAACTTCAAAATTTTGACTCAATAGTCTGTATTAATGAAATGCTAAGAAAACTGATAGTTTCTAGCCATACTACAAGTTCCTAGCACGCTACATTCGTAGAGTGTGGCTAAAGAAAGAATATCTAAACCTGACAGTATGTTGGAAATTTGCCTCGACGGTAAACTGATTAACTTCCTTAGAAGTACCTACAATTATTACGGTGAAATTCTTTGATTGGAGAAACGCACTTGGGTATTTCACTAGAACATTAAATTATAAAATAACGATATAATAATGAGTTAGACATGAAACATTGGACCCTACCAATAATCAAATTTAGTAACTACTTAAATATTTAAGTAAAATAGATCATAATTGTATGGGCTCTAAATAATAATCGAACCATGGTATGACTTCAATATTTAGGTGGACCCTTAATAATGAATATTACATGGTATGGACTCTAAAATATGAAACATAACATGTATGGTTCATTTTTTATATTCCATACCATTATGGTCTACTTTCCTTAAATATTTAAGTCGTTACTAAATTTTATTATTGGTGGGGCCCATTGTGACAGTATATTTAAGAGATGCAAATGCTTCCGTTAAAGGATTTTCAATAAGGGCGGGTAGATGTTGAAATAAAATAAAATAAAAGAAGCTGGTGTGTGAGGTATTAAATTTTTTTTTTTTAGTTTGAAAGGCTCAAATTTAAGCCATTAGTACGGAATATGGTATCGTTCAACTGACGGTGACCCCCTCACCAACGTCGTTTTCAAAAAAGTACCAGACCAAGAATTGCGAAACAAATGGCGTTGTCTTTGGTCATTACATGAACTTTAAACTCCTGGCTAGTTCGATCTTATACGAGTGTAGGGCTAAGTCCTAACAAAAAATTCGCCGAGTTGGGGTCTGCGAAAGGCCGGGTTCGGCTGTATACTTTCACGGACTGCGCCGTTGTTCTCGGTCGATCTTGACTTACGCATATTGGCTGGTTGATTATTATCGATCTGGTCGTCGCAAATTTGGTCACGAAACGTTGAAGTGTCGACTGTGTGGTGGACCATGCCTACCGTAAAATCGGCACAACGGCAACGTGCGAAATGTTTGCACTAACGAACACTTTTTTTTGATAATAAAGTTTTGTCATTTGAGCGCGCTGTTAAATTGTGTAACTTGCCATGGTTGTAATTATTAGTAACTTAATAATTACAATCAGATTTGACAGATGTCACAAAAAAAAAACAAAGCCGCCACACGCCAAAATTAACCCGCACCATTTGCAAAATTCTTTATTTTTATATAACCTATCATTTTTAAAACTCTCTTTTGTATTCGATATCGAAAGATAGACAAAAATTACTGGAGCACCTGTCTAAATATGAGAATTGTGATCGAGCTCAAGCGTATTTCCAGTGATGAACTTCATACAAGAACAGGTCAAGAATTCATTGATTCTACTGTACGAAGGCACAAGTGTTTGTGGATTGGACATACGCCTTGAAAAGGAAATGCAATGGAACCCACTCACGCAGAAAGGCAGATGAGTGGACTGACCTAGAAGTACTTGGCAAAGAACGGTAGAAGAGGAATCAACACAACTGGGTAAGAGGTGAAGTGAGCTGAGATAGACATCCAGAAACCGTACTCGATGGCGTAGTGGAGGTGGAGGTCTTATGCTCCGCAAATGGAACCTCATGGATAATATAATGTGACACAGCGCGAGCGTTTAGGAAAACTGGAAATAATTTAATAGGTGTCGCTGCATATTGGTCTTGAATATTTGTACATCACATTGGGAGGGGAAAATTGAATGAGACAAGGCATTTCACATTGTTGTGCGGCTAAGGAAAGCTACTCTTTATTTGATAGTACGTCTGAAGTTAGGTTCAATGGTAAACTGATTAGCATTCCTAACTAAAAGAGTATTACGAAAGAATTTCTAAAGGACCACGCTGGAGGTCTGGGATCGCTTCCCAGCCTCGTCCACCTTAAAACTAAAAAAGTTTTTTTTCAGGGCTACTGCCTCTTGCGAGGAATTGACAAATCCTCCAAGAGTATTACTTGTCACGAATAAGTGCTTCTCGTCTAGCCGTTCGGATTCGGCATAAAATTGTAGGTCCCTTTCATTCCTGTCGAAAGGCGCACACAGGAATGGTTGCGAGTTGTTAGTCACTAGACCCTGGTTCTTCATGAGCCGTTGTGCCACCCGATTTATTTTTTTTTTGTAGGGCTTAAAGTGCAGACAAAGGAACAGTTTTAAAATTTGATATTTTACATTCAGGGGCGTGGCACCCGCCCATATGAATAGAATTGATATTAATTATGAGGAGCACTTCTGATTGTCGAAGAATGATGAAATTTGGTATAGAACGGTAGGGCTAGAAGTGAGAGCAAATGCAAAATTTAAAAATTTGAGATTTTAAATTCAGAGGGCGTGACATCCGCCCATTTTCGCAGAATTAATATCAATTATATGGAGCACTTCTGGTTTTCGTAGAATGATGAAATTTGGCAGAGCGATAGGACTTGACATGCAAACAAATTGAAAATTAAAAATTTGAGATTTAACATTCAGTGGGAGTGGCAACCACCCATTTTCACAGAAATAATATTAAATATATTGAGAGTACTTCTGTTTGGTACAGGATTATGAAATTTGGTATAAAGCGGTGCGTTTTCAGGCGTATACAAAGAAAAAGTTAAAATTTTAAAATTTTTCAGGCAGGGGCGTTTCATCTACCCACTTCTTATCAATAATTATTATGATTTCAATAGAGCACTTCTAACTTATTAAAATTGGCTGATGGGTAGGACTTGTTGTATATAGAGAAGGCATAAATTAAAATCTTACTTTACTAATGAGGCTCTCATTGGGCGTTTATTTCAACCACTTTTCCTGATTAAAAGAACCTTTGCAAAAAGGAGTGTAATCACAACAAAAACTTAAATGTAAAAAAAGTAGCCAAGTTCTACTAATACAAAAACTTTTGCGTATCAAGTCAGTCGTAAAAAGTAATGAGATCTAAAAGTACGCCAAGTTCTTTGTTTATTAATGTAAAATATCAAATATTTTAAGTAGAGTAATATCGAAGAACCTCAAAACTATTAGAGACATCTAATTTTTAATGATTACTGACTTAAATTGATACCAGTAGAATAGGATAGATAGAAAAGATTATGAAAGGGCTTTCCCATACTTACGAAACATACCTCTTCATATAATGGGTGGGATTAAATTCGGGCAAGCGGTTTTGTGCATACATGTCAATATCTCTCAGAACTTTTTCAACTGAACGGGTGTGAAAGAAAATTCGTCCCACAAAATCATTTGCGCTCTCAAATATCTACAGGCAAAGTCGTAAAACTTTTTGACTGCGCCGATTTAACAACAAGTTGTGCTGAAAGAATATTTTCTTAATTAAGTGTGTCGTTGAAAACGACCGTTTGAAACAAAGGCGAAGTATTTTTAACAATAGACCAAACATTTTTAATAGCATTGGAATATTGCAGAATTTTTTTATTAAATTTTTGATCATCCAAAAATTTGGTTAATCGAATATGACCGACTTCTGGATTTATGAAAGTTCTTACTTCTGTCATAATAACCAATGTTATACACAAAAGGGTAAAGGTGGGAGATATGGCACCCCTTTTTTGTTTTTCTTATAACTTTAAAAGTAAGAAGGATAATCATTTCAAACATAGGTTATATATACTGTATCTAATTTATAAATCAAAAACATGGATAACTAGGGGATTTCACAATGCAAAACATATTTTTATCAATGACGAAATACATTAAAAAATTGACAAGTGAAAAAAATGGCGGGTGATATGGCACCTACTGGCGGGTGATATGAACCTTTCTTTTTAAGTGATTTTTTGTCACAGTTGTTGTATACGTATATACGTAAAATGCAATGGGACCTGACAAATTGTGCACTTCATGCACTCGAAAGTTACAAAAAAAACTGTTCTGTAATTAAAACAAAAAATTTATTAGAATCAGGAAGGGGTGATATGGCACCAGTGTAAATGTACTGAATTTGGGGGGTGCCATATCACCCTTTGGACATTGGCACTATTATTCGAAATGAAAATAAAATGTAAGTATGTGCAGTTATAGCGGTAAAAAGAAACTAACAGACACGATTCACTCTTTGTTTTTCCGTTAAAAGAAAGACCGGACACGGAATACTTTCGTTTCTACACTAAACACTGGCGGCACCATCGGGCCGTGTTTTTGTCAATTGGCCGCCAAGATCATGTGATTTGACAACGTTGGAATTCTTTGTTTGGGGTTATTTGAAAGAAAAGGTGTACGTCGATAAGCCAGCAACAATTCAAGAGCTAAAGGATGAGATAATTTGGCACATTAACGGCATCAATTATGTGTCAGCGTCATCGAAAATTTGAACCATCGGATGGAGGTGTGCCGCCGAGGTCGCGGCGGCCACTTGGCCGATATTTTGTTACATACATAATTGAACCATACCAATATTATCATAATAAAAAGAAATTATTCAAAATCAACATCAATTTAACCACCCTTTACATACTGTAAAATAAAACTTAATTTCTTGTAAAAATCAAAAGCACCCCATTTATTTGCCAAAAAGAATTTACCTCTTTAATTGAACCCCTGGGGTTGGCATTAGGGCTGCCAGATTAAATTTGGTTAATATTGGGACGCCAGAGCCCCAAAACCGGTACAATTTGGGACATTAAAAAAAATCTATTTATACAAATCTTAAATGCATTGGCGCAAAATTTTAGTCGATTAAGTACGATGTTAAATCATTTTTAATTAATAAATTTAAAACTAGTTTAGCATCGTACTATCTCATAACATAACACTATACGATTCTTAATTTCGAAATGAAGTATGTTTCCGATTTTTTTGCACAAGTGGCACTTTTTTGGACAAGTTCAAAAATATTTAAAATTTAGAAAATTTTACTTAGCTGTTTTAAAATTAGAAAAATGTTAAGTAACTAGTATCATGCTTAACCTTTAATATGAGGCTGCTTAAAATGTTGGCCAATATTTTTTGAATAACTTAGAAGTACCTACCGAATTACAGAATTTTCACAAAATCAAAAAAGTCAATAACGAGATATTCAAGAATATCTCAAAACAAGTAAGAAACCGGTTATTTGCCAAAAAAAAAAATAAAACATTTATTATAGTTCTACGATTTTGTTTGGCAAAAACTTATGCAGTCTTATAAAAACTGTTGTAAAATTTACATGTAGGTACGAAATTTTATCAAAACCATTACAGCCGTTTTTTTAGAAAACTTGACAAAGACTAAATTTTTGTATAGCCGTTTTTGCATATCCAAATAAGCTAAAACAAAAAATTGAATCTCACTCCTAGGGGTTAAAATAGAATATTTCACACCAAATTTGAAGCAAGTCTACCGATTCGCTTAGGCTCTAGCTGGATATAAATCGGGACGCACAGACAAACAAACAAATGGATGTATTTGTCGAAAATCAGTTTTTGGACTTCTATAATCGTAATGTTAGTTATGATAAAACACTCGTGTTTTTTTTTCGACACAACACACAAAACCAATAATTGCCCTATAGCAAGTAAAAATGGAGAATCGGGACAAAATCGGGACATTTTGTAAATCGGGACAGATATCGGGACATGGTTCAAATATCGGGACGTCTGGCAGCCCTAGTTGGCATAGCTTCAAACTCGGATAAATCGAATACCGCCACGACGCGCCGCACCTACTGTACTAACCCATGCCAAGCAATTTTTTTTTTGTTAACAAATGAAATATGAAATACCCATAGCAATTTGACTAAGTATACCTAATTCTCTTCTGTCCTGGGCAAGAAATCTGAGATGAACATCAGAAGAGACCAATTAAAAATGACATAAGGGATGTGCTTCAAGGAATTGACCAATTTTGTAATTATAGTTTGACTGTCAGCATGCTCCTTATAAATCATAATGTAGTACATTCACATGTAGAGCTTGCCAAGAGGCATTTCGAAATTCGCATCTAAAGCCCCAAACTAATTGCCACTTATGCCCTAAGCTTGGTGTTCAAACATATATTAACAATTCATCTAACCAATAGTTACATACCTTAATTTCCGATTGCGCTGAACTGATATAATGACAAGAGCATTTCCCAGAACTGCAGCGATTATGATAGTAGAAAAGATGAACGCTTTAATTAGAAATATGGATAAATTGATCCAATTCTCATCGGGAACTACTTCATCTGCTACTGTAGTTCCATTTCTTCCACTTCCACTGCCACTTCCACTACCACTGCCGCTGTCCTCTAAATCCTGCACGATGCCGGTTACATTCGCCAAAAGGATACCCTGAATGGTGCTGCTGCTGGTGTTCAGCTGATAGTCTAATATCGAAGTGCTAGTGGAGTTCAGGACTGCGGCAAGTGTATCAGCGATGGTGACTGTCTGCATAAAGGACATAATATCTTGTGTCATACCGAGCACAGAGGCTTAACGTAATAACGGGCATCCAGCACCACAATCATCAGTGCATCAAACAGTACCAGTTGGGTTTTGATGTACATTTTGTTGTCGTCGTCACCGTCCTCGTGGTGGTTGTCATCGGTGTCGTCATCACAGTCGAACACATAATACAAAAATAGTTATGATGTAACCTAATTATTAATTAAATCAGATTGTAGTTCTCCCAAAGTTTTCTGTTTATTTTATGATAAATATCCTCCGTGGACGTGGACATGGAAGGCTGAAGCCAACATCGTCGTCAGCGTCCTTGCTTCACCAAACACCATCAACTGCAAATATAGGAGAAAAAAAAGAAATTGTTAGAAAAACAAATTGAACAAAATCATAAAGTAAAAACTTTTAATACTAAAATAAAAAGTTTTTTAACTTCGTTTGAATAGCAGTTTACAGTTGGATAATATATGTTTTTCTTTTTTAATGTTCATACGACTACGACGGCGACGGGTAAACTTCAATAAAAACACACTTTTCCTTTGAGGCAAACGATTTGCATATAAAGTGAGTCTTTTGTTGGTTTTGTTACTGTATTGCTAAAGGAATATAGAAACCTCCACACGTTCCTTCGCTTCAAACACGTCAGCCGTGGGTAATATTTTGAAATATCCCTCTTGGTACATAAAATATTTTTAAAAAATGCCTACCTACTACAAACGAACGAATGTATATTGTTTTTAGGTTATGAATTTTGTTTCCTTATAAAAAGTTCAATAATGCTAAAGGCAAATAATCTTTACAGGTGGCGAAGGTATTGTAAGTTATGAGGAACTTTTCAATGAATAATGTCTTTGTGTTACTTTTCTCAAATATATAACCCCCCAAAGCGAATATAAATATTATAACAAACAAAATCAAAACAGGCAAAATAGTCCAGGAAATTAGATCAGAAGAAAAACATAAATGTTAAAAAAGGATCCAAGTTCTTCTATGTACAAAAACCTTTGCGTACAAGTCAGCCGTAAAAAGTAGTGAGATCTAAAAGTACGCCAAGTTCTTAGTTTATTAATGTTAAATATCAAATATTTTAAGTAAAGTTATATGGAGGAACCTCAAAATTATCAGAGAAATCTATTATTTACTGATTAGTGACTTAAATTGAGTTGGTTTACTCGTCAAGTTTTCATTTTAAGATTGATGAGAAAGTATGTAGATACTTGGCGTACTTTTAGATCTCACTACTTTTTACGTATGACTTGTTACGCAAAGGTTTTTGTACATAGAAGAACTAGGCTCCTTTTTTTTATGTTTTTGTTGTGATTTCACTACTTTTTGCAAAGATTCTTTTTATCAGGAAAAGTGGGTGGATGAAACGCCCCTGCATGAAAAATTTCATGATTTCAACTTTTTCTTTGTATACCGACGCTTGAAAACTAATCACTATACCATATTTCATAATCCTGCACAAATGCGAAGTGCTCTCAATATATATTTAATATTAATTCTGTGGAAATGAGTGGTTGCCACGCCCACTGAATGTAAAATCTCAAAGTTTTAATTTCCCCTTTGCTTGCGTGTCAAGTCCTATCGCTCTACCAAATTTCATCACTCTACGACAATCAGAAGTTCTCTACATAGTTGATATCAATTCTGAGAATATGGGCGGGTGCCACGCCCCTGAATGGAAAATTTAAAATTTTCCAATGTCTCCTTTAAATTGACCAAATGATCTACCAGTCTACCAAATTTTATTATTCTGCAACAATATATATATAATTAATAATAATTCTGAGAAAATGGGAGGATGCCACGCCCCATGAATATTAAATATCAAGTTTTAAAGTTTAGCCTATTCTACCACTCTACCAAATTTCATCATTCTACAACAACCAGAAGTGCTCCGTATAATTGATATCAATTCAGCGAAAATGGGCGGATGCCACGCCCTCTTAATGTTAGATCTCAAATTTTAAAATTTTGCATTTGCTTGGACTTCTAGCCCTACCGATTTACCAAATTTATTTATTCTGCGACAATCAGAAGTGCTCCTCTTTATTTATTTTAATTCTTATTCAAATGGGCGGATGCCACGCCCTCTGAATGTAAAATCTCAAATGTTAAAATGTTCCCCTTGCATGTACTTTAAGCCCTCCCGCTGTACCAAATTTCATCATTCCACGATAGTCAGAAATGCACCAAATAACTTATATCAATTCTATGAAAATGGGCGGATACCACGCCCCCTGAATAAAAAATCTCAAGTTTTAAAATATTTCCTTTGCCTGCACTTTAAGCCCTACCGCTGTACTAAATTTCATCAATCTACGGCAATCAGAAGTGCTCCAAGTAATTTATATCAATTCTATGAAAATGAGCGGGTACCACGGCCCCTGATTTGAAAATCTTAAATTTTTGATTTTATATATAACACCACAAGGCCTACCGTTGTGTGGTTCACACAACGGTAGGCCTTGTGGTGTTATCTTGCCTTCGCGCCTCAACAAAATGACATATAAGCAACCTCTGTACGACTATCCGTTTTTAAGTTAGAATAGAAGGATCTTTAACTGAAACCTCTGTTTTCTCAAAAAATAACTGTGATACTTCGTGGTTTTCATTTGGTTATGTCATTCCTTCGATCGTTTGGGTATAAATTGGAAGGTAGTGGTTTAAAAAAATCTTTAAATACTGTATATGTCCCGCATTCTATAGACAAATGGATATGAAAACAAAAAACGAACTTTGGACCCCTATAACTTAAGAATGAATAGACGTATAGAGGTTGTTATTATGTCATTTTGTAGATCATTTTGTGAAAAAATAAGCTTCTCGGAAGTTATGAGCCAAAATAAAAGAAATTACATTTTTAAAGATGGCGGCACTTCCCTTCGGGTACCACTCATAAACAGCGTTGTATAATATTTAATTAGTCGTTTACAAATTACCCATTACTCTTTGTAATATGTAATTAAATAAAATCTAATTACTCATTATATTTTCAATATTTAATTAGATAAAATCTGATTACCCATTACATTTTTAATATGTAATTAGATAAAATCTAATTACCCATTACATTTGTAATATTTAATTAAAAAATATTTAATTACCCATTACAAATGTAATGGGTAATTAAATTTTTTTTAATTACATTTTGAAAATGTTATGAAAAAAAACAAATTTTTTCCATTAAATTATTATAATGTAATGGAATTTTTTTTTTGCATTACATTTTATAAAAAAAAATAATTTTTTCCATTACGTTTTCAAAATGCAATGAAAAAATTAAATTTCAAAATGTAATGGAAAACAAATTTTTGTTTCCATTACATTTTGAAACCTATGTGTACCCATTACATTTAAAAATTAACAAAATAGCGACTCTTTTTGATAACGAAGATGGTGAAATCTGTTTGCCTTTGATGTCGTCATCACAAGTTCCTTCGCTCTTGATCATTGATCCAAGATATTTAAACTTTTTGCACTTGGGAGGCACTGTTCCATTCAAATAGATGTCCGGAATAGGCCTATGTGGATCAGAAAATGAACAGCATAGGTATTCGGTCTTTTTCGCGCTGATGCGGTATCCATTTCCCTCCAGCACATCCACCCATACATCAAGTGCTCCCTGCAAGGACACATGATCTTCACTTATGATGGCTCCATCGCCAGCAAAGAATAACTGATTCACTTTGGGGTCCGTCACCTTATCCTAAAGCAGAAAGTCAAGGACAGTAATAAAGAGCAAAGGATTCAAGACACTTCCCTGGTGCACATCTTCTCTAATTGGGAACTCGCCGGAGATTCCTGCGGGGCATCATACCTTTGTTTTAACTTGCTCGTACATGTACATGACCATCCACACGTAGACTTCCGGAACTCCTCGTTGCCTAAGTGCAACCTATACCAATACAATATGCAAATCTCTCGAGGAATCACGATATTTGTCCATTCTGATTCTTGTACTCTGAATAGCATCTGTGGTCAGATAGCCGTATTATTTTAAGTAGGCGATCATCCAATATCCGCTCAACGATCTTCATGGTGTGTGACTTCAGCTGGATCGAACGGTAGCTGTCGCAAATTTCATGTATCACCTTTCCCCTTGTAGACTGGAAGACGGTAAGTTTCCCTTCACTGATTAGGCATTCGGTCGCCGCAGATAAGTTTGGAGATGAGAATCATGAGCCATCTAGAGCCGATGATGTCTCCCATCTTTATCCAGAACTCAGATGGTATCTCGTCTGGCCCAATCGATTTTCCCTTTTTTGAGTTTTTCACCGCATCAGTAACTTCTTCGACTGCGATGTCAGCAACTTCTTCATTGTAAGGTGCAGCTATTGGAAAGTATATCCTCGGGAACTGTTCATTTAAAAGTCCTTCACAATACTCTTGCCATCTGAAAAGAATTTTGTCGTCATCCACAAGGAGTTGGCCTTAAGCGTTGTTAATGAATTTGATGAATGAATCTCCTGAGCATTTTTCCTTCTCTGTGCGGCGATTTTGAAAATATTTGCGCCCTTGTTCATGTTGGATATTTCCTCCAGCTCCCGATACATGCTATTTGTACTCCCTGCTTGAAGTTGGGCACATTTTTTCATTGCTTCTTTCTACCGGAAGATCTTTATAAGTCTTAAAAACACACGATAGCCCTAGGTTCATCTGATTCGATATGAACTACTTTGTCATTCTTCTGTGTATAAAGAGCACTTTCTTTACAAGATTAATCATTGCTCGGGGTTATTCTAACAGAAAAGCAGTCTGCTATAGGTAGGCAACATCGTTCGGGAGGGAACTTCTCCCTTTCGAATAAAAGCACAATAAAATCAATTTTTTTTTAAGAAAGCCCCTAAAGCTAAAGGGTAAACCTTTCACATTTATTTCAACCCTCCTCAAAGTTATTTTATATTAAAAAAATCAAAATATTTGGTTGGCAATAAAAATGAAAGCTAAAAACAACAAAAAACTTTTTACTTCTCACTTTCAACATGACTTCTTTTGTTCAACCTTTAATTTCTGGGCTTTCAATTTTTGTAGCATTCCTCAAACTCTATAGACCTAACCGTGAACGATAATAAGTATGAAAAAAAAAACTTTCAAGGCTTAATTAAAAAAATCCATTATTATTGTAGGCTCTATGTAAAAAGAAATTACAAATTTTCTATTCATTTTTGTAGCAAGGTCTATCTATGTATATCTATATGGGATTTTTAATAATTATACGAGGCGTAAAATTGAATTACAAAGGATTCTTTTGACATTCTTTTGCGCGCCTTATTTCTCACCTTCATTTTTGAGAGGATTCTTAAATTCATAACCGTGTTGAAGTGAGGAACTTTTTTTTGTTTTGTATCCATAATCTTATCATATATCATACTGTCCGTCAAAATATCAAAAAACCTGAGGATATTGTACAGAAGGTCCTTCGTTCTTCGTCCTTATAAATAACCTGAGAACTCATCAGAAGCTTATGGGTATTTGTTTTTATTATATGATATCACTATATCTGTAGGGGCTTCCGAGGAAAAATATAACGTAATCCAATTAATGTGTTGCCCTTAGCTACTATACTGACAGAGAGGAAACAAACATGAAGTGTTGTAGTAGTGATACCCGCAATCCTTGAATTAAAAATAACGTTTATGATTTATAACACCCGCACATAGCCTTGAATTTAATTCTTTATCTCGGCTAATCAGTTTTTAGAATGAGTTTATTTTCCCGAAAAGTTTAGAGTGCATTTAAACTTCCATTTATGACTTATTTCGTTAATATAAAAGTTTGTTGAAGTTTTCTTTTTTTTTTGGGAAAAATAATAATATGTATTTATTCGTACACGTTGTGTTTTGTATACAATTCAATTGTAAACGATATTCTATACATATACCTAACGCAAACAAAAATGAAGGCGGCTTCAGACTGTTTTGATATTGAATTTATTAAGGTGTACGAGTACCATAGTATCGTTAAACAAAAACAATTCATAACGCCCTATTCACATGTACGACTTTATTTGTTTTATTTTTTTTTTTTGTTTCTTAGGGAAAGAAAGAAAAGTTAAGGTGTATGTTTGTCGAATTGTTGGTTTTAATTTAATTTGAAAAGAACAAGCCGTTAGCTATACTCTGTGTGCATTATTAGCTTAAATATCAAAGGAGGTACATACATATGTACATAAATAATTTGTTTCTATTTGCTTTGTGTTTTGTTGATTTAACTTCTTGGAAGTATTGACGTACAAATATTGGTATTTTAATTATTTCTTATTGTTCGAATTTGAATTGAAAGTGATGGCATTCATAACACCGGTAATTCATTTTTTTTTTAAATTTGACTCGTTATCAAAATCCATCATAGGGAAACAAAGTCATAGCAAAGCGTTTTCTCTGTTTTCTAGTTATACACTTACGTATACACTGCGGTTCACTTGAATAAAGGCAACAAATAAAATTTCACTAAACGTTGAGTTATGGGTATGGTGACCATATTGCTGCAAAACCTGGGACAAAAAGTGAAAAGTTTAAAAACGTAAAAAAAACCCTTTCAGTGGGAGCATCTAAGAAATGCGTACAAATTTCTACACATCATTCACGTACCGTCTTTTTTTTTCCGCCCATTTTTAAATTACATAGATATATCTAAACCTAAAAAAGATTTTAAACAAACAAATTTATCAATCAACTGAGAGTCATTAGTTCTTGTGTCGCTTCGCTTTTGGTTCACAAAAGCCTTCTATTTCTGGCCAGGAAAGTACATTACGAAGAATTACCCAACTAAAAATTTCCAGTTCCTTAAATGATCTATCCCACTGATTTAAATAGTCGTAGCAAGTGTTATAAAATTGATAGACATTTTCTTCAAATTTCTTTTAGTTTATCAAGTTTCACAATTAGGGGTTGCAAATATTTTTAAGCTTATTCCTTTACATTTATTACGGACTGATCGCAAAATAAATAATAAAAAAATGTCAGTTTTGTACCAATTTGAATAGTGTCTTTGTGGTTTTTCAAAGAAGAATGGTGGACTACCATTTAACACAAAAATCACAAAACAGTAAGAGTAAAACGAAAATGTAAATAAATTAGTCCAAAATCAAATTCTGATATTCGTTTGCACATACATAAGTAGGTATATCAATAACTTCATTTAGAGCCAATTTTTTAATCACCAGTTAAACTACCAGAGGAATAGCAACAGGAACACATTTTTGTTTTATTGAAAAACTGGCCCTTAAAAATCAAATTCAAGAATAGGTTTATTGGTTTAAGATAAAATAAAGGAGAATATTGTAGGTCATAAGTGTTGTTTCCTATGTAAGACCTTTTTTTTTGGCAAATTTCACCTCCCGTCTTGGGGGTATATAGACCCCCTTTCAGGTATGATTATAATAATATTAACTATATGCCTGTAAGACCTCAGGTCTTTTAAATGCAATGCACGGCACTAGTTAGAAGGAATAGAAGGAAAGGAAAAATTTTTGTTGGCACAGTGGATTGAGAATTAGATGTTAATTATCTCATTAAATTCCACGGGTGGCATCCAGTTGAAGTTGGGGAATATAGAAAAGAATGCTACCTAGACTGGGGATCGAACCCACACGTCCAGGTTAGCAGTCAAACACTATATCCACTGTGCCATTGCCACCCGCAAATTGATTATTTTATTCTTTTGGCGCAACCTACAAGCTCCTGTGCTTTAATGCATTTATGTCAAACATTCTCTATTTGCCATTATACTGTTTGATAATACTTCTTGTAATATTAAATTTTTTATCGCTCAATTTCGAAATGCTGTATTTTGAGAACCATTGGGTCTACAGAAATGATTTTTGGGTTCAAGTTGAAGAAAATTAAGTTACTTTTAACTCGTAGAGCAATGTTTTTATTTACAATTAGTTCTTTTTTGCACCAAGTTAATAGAGAGAGTTCATTGGCATCATTTAACTATCTTAATCGAGAGGTAGATACAGGGACAATCCTTAAATTATCAATTTTTTTTTGAAGAGAAAATTTAAATATTTCAGCTGTTCTGTTTCATATAACTCGATTTTATCATCCATTACTGGAATAATAAAATATTAAAACCCAACCTAGCCTAAAATAGCCAATGCCTGAAAAAATCGCGAACAATTCGTGGTTTTTCTTATTTTTGACCATGAAGCTTTCGGCGCTCGAGGTAGGTAAATTTTAAGGAACAAAATGTGAACACCATGAAAGTCTCCGAAAAATTAAAAAAAAAAAAGATCTATTTTGTATCGTCATAAGGCCTTTTAAAAGAAGAAACATCTTCAAATCTAAGCCATTATTCTTTTAAAAGAATAGCAAACCGATGGAATAGAATTTCAAAATTAAAAAGATTTTTTTTTTTTTAAAGATGTTCTTGAAATCGACGTTTTCAGTCTATATTTAGAATAAAAACTTTCTTGTTAATGAACAAATACATTATGTACAAAACGTGGGTAGCACCTTTTCAAAAAAAAAAAAAAAAATAAGATAAATTCAAGCAATCTTTCAACTTGCACAATGCACACGGTAATATTATATTAGGTATACGCCATGTTGTACCTCAAAACATAATCATTTCTTTTCATTTTTTTTTCCTTTCTAAAGAAACATATCTTCCTTGATACTGCAAAATGTCTACCTTCATATGTCAAGTTATTGGGAATAAAGTCAGGAGAACTGAAATAACTATTTTCTTTTTATAGCTTGTAATTTATTTCTTTTTATTATCGTAATAGACAAAAAATTGGTTTTTCGTTCACTAATGGATTTTGCTTGCACCTTGAAAATACTGACATAAATTATAACAAAGAAATGAATACCAAAGCGGAAAGTTTTCAACATTTGACGTTTGAGTTTAAGTAATGAAACCAAGTTTATGGTGCAGAGGTAGGGGTCACCTGGCGAAATTTTGTATACTGTTAGCTAGTTCAGTAATAATAAAACGCTAAATGTTATTTTTTAAAACTCATTTATGGAACGTTTTCTATTTTAATTTTATCACGAGTAAAACAGAACTCAAAAATTGTTTGCCCACTTACCCTGCTATTAAACTATTCTATTCTAAGTATTAGCCTAGCAACTAAATGACGCCTAAGGCTGCGCGCATAGTAGTGCGACAAAGCGATGCGATGCGAGAAATGTTTCCGTGCGAGAAAAATTTTTACATTTATTCTTATAAACGTGGGCACAGTGAAGTGATATTTGCTGCGAGTGTTGCGGTCTTATCACATACTTATCGCAAGCATCACGTTCACAAACTCTTTTGACCACTTTTTCTCGAATCTCGAATACCATCTCGCATCGCTTCTCGCATAGCATCGCTTTGTCGCACTACTGCACGCGCAGCCTAAGGATTAAACTCAAGCTTTATGTACAGTTTTGTTTTGTTCCTATATAGTTAAGTGCATTTTATTATAAGCTTCTATCGTCACTTCTATTTCTGTTCTTTTTGATGGTGCGTCCTGCTTATATTATTGGTCATGTTTAAACAGAAGTAACAATAATTAATTATTGCTAATATTGTTAAATATTATTAAGGTTAAAAATAAAATATCAAAATAAAACTTAACCTTAAACCTAAATAAGTGTTTTTCTGTGTTTCTAATGAAATCATGTTCCTAGAATCAAAAATTTCTTTATTTACCATCCATATATTGAAACTCGAACAAAAATCTTATTTTTATTGAAAAAAGGTTTAAAGATTAAAATAAATGGTATTTTGATATGTGAAATCTACTTTTATGTAACAAAAAATTACTTTGTTATAAACAGCACCTATTTCCTATTAATTTCTTTTTTTCCAAGAAGTGAAGCAAGATTCGCAGGTTGTACGTTGTAAGTGGCTATCAACAATTGCAGTTGCAGTATTAGTTAAAATTGCAATCGAAAGAAAATGTTCTCTTAAAAACTCTTTTAAAGTTCGCAGGGTGCACTTGCATGTTGCAGTTGTAGTACAAAAAATGTAAATGCAAATATGTTTATATCCTCATTACATCTTCACCTGGACATTTGTACAATTATTCTTTGTGAGCTGGGAATTATATTAAGAAATGTGTTTCAAATTAAGGACAACAAAATTCTGAACCAGCCTTTTCTTTGAATGCAAACAAAAATTCGAACTTGTAGCCTTACTGCAAATTTCTAGAGATCTAAACCTTCTCGAGTTTTACTTTGTTACTTGTCAATTTTCACTGTGAAGTCAATTTTATGAATTGTCATAAAAATAAATAGGTACTCATAAATTTCGACTCATTCTATTCTTAAAATGCAAAAAACTGCGAGAACTCACGAGATACACCATGTGCCTTGCTTAGTTGACTGTGAAGTTATAGCAGGTCTCTCGATTACATCCACTGTTTAATGAGCTGCAAAAATCGAGCATAGAAATGCAAAAAAAAAAAACTGCAAATTACCACTACTTTAGGTAAAAGTTGCCCTGCCAACTTCATACAGAGGTCAGTAATTATGAAGTTCACTATGACGTTTTTGCTTACAAAAATAAATACAACATTTTGGGCCACTGGCCACTGTAATTTGTTTAATACATATATAAATATCTTTGTCATAACGACTAACAGCTATATGACAAGTTTTGGATTCATACAAAAATCAAACTTGAGATAATAATTTTCCCTAACATTATAGTGATAGAGAACGCGAAAAAGTGAGTAACCCAATTCAGCATATGCCACTTAAGCAATTTTCTTCAAACTTTGTAGTTTAGGTTTTTAGGTAATTTCCTAGAAAGGTAATTGAAATTTTTGTTAGCTCGAAAATAACGGTACCTACCATAAGACGATTATTTATTTAAGAAACGGTTCTACCGATATTGATACACATACCTATGTTTTTTTTTTTTTAAATAATTTGTTAAATAAAAACGTTTTTAACGGCACCTGTCATATGACCAATTTTTTAATTTCTAACGATTTTTGAAATTTTTAAGCAAGCAAATCAGAAGGCGTTTTTTTAAATGGTTGTTTTAGCTATAAGAAATGTATACAAAATTTTACAATATTTTGTATTTAACCTTATTTTTTATTATGTTAACGTCTACCGATTTCAACGAATTTTGTTTGCCTTGATCACTTTTAGGGGGGGGAGGGGTAAGAAAGAAAATTCCATCTTTGCGCTACCCTAAAATATATGTACATGGGTAATTTAAATATAAAGAGTATGTGTGACCCACTCAAGCATTTTGTTTCTGATCGCTACGTTAAATTAAGATTACATTTTAAGATATTTACTATACTATTATAGCCTGCAGGAGTTGAGATTCACTTCCATCTGATTTACATGTGAATTGTTTCAGGTTAAAGGTGTAGGGATATATTAATGTATCGGATAAAACAATAGATAGTTGAGGCCGAAGCCCATCCTGGGCTGTGAGCGCCATCAAAAGTAAAGTAAGTAAGTATAAAACAAAAGCGTCGACTCCAGTTGTTAATTTATAACAAGATTTTCTTAAGAATAAAATTCAAGTAAAAAGACACGCTCAGGGTGTCAAATAAAATCTATCTCAAATTAAAGTGACAATTTCTTGAATTTGTCCAAACCCTTATCTCTGAAATATTAAATTATATTCTTCTCAAATGAAAAAAAATGTAAAGTATACATATACAAACAATTTTCATCAGAAAACCCCCAGTGGATTGAATATATTAAACGACCTGTATTTTGTATACAATTTATAATACATCAACATATAATCCACAGCTTTTCAGCTAAAACTTCTTGTTTTAACTACTTTTCCTTCAAGAGCTTAAGCTCTTTAAACTTTGAAATTTAAAGGGATCTTAATGATTTATAAGACAATAAAGGATCTCTAACCCTCATTTGAGGTATCTAATGAAAATGAATGGAATGAACTTAATAAATTGGTTAAGGAAAGGCATAAGCATATCAGGCACACTTCGGTATCTGTATGTATTTTACGAGTATTCATGTATGATATTTATACTCCTAAGAACTTGGCCTAAGTCATTAATCAAATGTTGATTTATTATTATTCATTTTATTTTGAAATTGCTAAACCCCCATCCTGTTCTTATAAAGAAATTGGCTGAAGGATGATTACCACCTACCTACATAAAGGCTTGAGCATTAAGGAGAAACAAAAATGAGTGTTATTAGTGTAAGAACACATTCGTGGAGGAAGTAGGTGCCTTCCGTGATACCCTGATGATGTTTAAGTTAACAATGAAGCTTTGTTTTAAAAGTTCAAGGACCCGTATTATAGATTGATGTGAGTTTAATATTAATGCTCAGGTATATGTCACAACTTATTCCTCAAAAAATATGTAATTACAAATTGTTTTCAAAAAGAAAATAATGGAAAATTTTACATAAATGTTTCATTAAAATTTTTAAATGCAGTATAACAATTGAATATTTTATTCTGAAAAATTTCCTGTAATTACTCTTCAGTTTTGCTTAAATTTCTAACCCGAAGATGTGAATATTTAAATATAAAAATTATTTCTTTTTTCAATTAAATAGTACAAGTGACCTCAACTCCAGAAATTAATGTGTTTCGCCCAGATATGACATTGGGCTCTTCAATCAGTCTGTCATACCCAACTGAGACACACATTTTGGTCGATGTTTACCGACTCTTATAAAAATCACAGAAAGAAGATACTGTGAATTTTAAATATGGGGTCAATTCCAATTTTTGTATACCTACCATAAATTATACTTTTTTCTTAGGGGGAATGAAATGAAGCCAATTGATCTGCCAGAAAATATTTTAGGCAATAATATTTCGGGAATCTATTTGGGTCGGACTCGAATTCAATAAGGTATCAAAAACTCTCGGATAAGTAGGACTTGGTTTCCGTGACATTACTCGAAGTTAGCTCTGTGAATTTATAAAAAAAAATGACGTATACGCCGCGCCGCCGTAGCGTGCAAATAATTTCTTTTTTTAAACTATCCAGACGTCTATTATTTTGTCGCAGTAAAATTTCAAAAGAAGTAAACTAAAATTAAAGAAAAATTAAACAAAGAAATATTGAATTTCGGGCGAAATTTTTTAGTTTAAGACAAAAAACTTTGATAACAGACCGACGGACGACATAGGCGTCCCGCGTGAGCGGGACAGATGACCCGAAAAAGGAGATAAAATCCTTGACCCCGCGAAGCGGGCCACCCAAAGTACAAAAAACTTTAATAAGAATAACAGACCGACTAACAGGAACGGCGCGCAAAATTTATGAAATTTTCAAAAAAAAAAAAAATAATTTCTAATTTTCATTTGGATATTATTTCACTTTATATTTGGACTTTATTGCACTCCTAGGTGTGTAATAATATCCAAAATGGCTTTGAACTTTATTTCACATCTAGGAGTGCAATAAAGTCCAAAATTTGGTTTTGGATTTTATTGCATGATGGTACCTCATGAATTATGTATGATTCATGGACGTAGGAGACCTAGAAGCGTTCTGATATTATTCCTTAGGTTTGCGCTCAGAGGCTTAGGTTGGGTAAATCCTTACGATCTCCCACCTAACCATAATAGTCTGAAACTTATTGACATGCCTAGTCTTGAGAGACTAGACTCTTTGCACCTTCTTTCCCGTGTCCACTTTAATATTCCTCAAATAAACATAAGGAATTTGTCCGAATGTATACATATTTCTAACTATCGGACCAATTATGAACGTTTTTCTCCTTTAAACAAAATGTTTTATTTATTAAATGATTTCAATAATATATGTATATATAAACTTATTCAATCAAAATGTAAATTTTTCTAAAAAAATTTAAATCAACTTTTTTTTCATACACATAAATTGTACATAAAAGCTTTATACCTAGTAATTAGTTAACTTGTAAATAAATAAATAAATAGATATGTCAAAATTTACAAAATTTTTGAGTACGGTACGGCTTTGTGCTGAAAATCACACAAATACACCAAAATTCCTGAACTTTAAAGCAAGAGAACGGACATTTTAATGAAAACAAAAAAAAAAAAAACATTTCGACAGCACACCGGGTCCCACAACCTTGCTCAACGTAGGTAAATTATCATGGATTATAACCATATAACAAGAGTATACAAATTTCCTGCATCGTCAGTATGGAGAGTAGTTGTTATTCCACAGTAAGTGGTAATATAACAATGCACACGTAGGTACAGAGAATAGAAATCTGTTAAATTTCATCGAATCAAATGCCACTCAAGGACAACGAAATAGAAGGTTAAAGGCTTTGATTGGTGACAATATTGATATAGTTACAATATGAGAACAGAGTGCATTGTAATTTGAAGCATTCAATTCTAGGTATTTTCAATTACAGACAATTGGACAATGCCAAATTCTAATTAAGTTACAGTTAATAGCTTCAGTTTTATTACAATCAGTTATAGCCTAGGAAAAATGTAGGTACCTTTGTATTAGGGTGGATCGTTTTCAGCATTTTTTGCCAAATCACTGTGTGCAACTCATAGAATAAGCTAAATGTTTTTCTAAACTTATCCTCATCATTTATTTTGAGTCGCCCTTGGGAAAAACAAAATCGGGAAGGCACTGAAAATTTTTAATTTTTCATAAAAAATTATATAACAATGAATTCGGGTGGGAATATTTGGCGACAAAAAAAAACAACGGATTCTTGTAGAGGGACCAAAAACAAGTATTTTTCACCATGAGGGGAGGGGTCTATCTTTTTCAGTATAGGCAGGAAGGTCTATTTTATAAACAAAATGATTGAATACAATTAGTATTTATCGTGATTTTAGATTTTTCTAAAAAAAAGAAGACATAAAGTCATCTGGATTTCAGTGCTTGATGAAGAATTAATAAAAAAGACTTATCCACTAAGGAATTAAAGCCAAATTCTTACCTAATTCCACATTTTTTAAAGGAAAAAACAGTTCATATTTTTTGAAGTTTGAGTTTGAAAATATTTTTTCCGAAAACACATTTCTAGCTTTCAAAAACTGTATCACTCTTCATCATCAGTGTTTTCGTTCTTTTTAAATAATTTTTTAAACGATTTATTTTCATTTTTAAGTGTTTTCTTAAAAGTTCCCCTCCCACCTATACGGAAGGAGATAGACCCCTACCTCCATAGTGAAAAATACTTGTATTTATTCCCTCTACACGAATCTGTTATTTTTTTGCGTCAACTATTCGCGTCTTTAATTCTTAATAGGTAGGTATATAATTTGTTTGTGAAAAAAGACCAATTTTTGATGGCTTTCCGATTTTGCTTTTCCCAAGGGCGACTCAAAATAAATGATGAGGATAAGTTCAGAAAACCATAAAGCATAAACTATGAGTTGCACACAGTGATTTGGAAAAAAATATTGAAAACGATCCACCCTACTATGTATGTATGTACAGTACATATCATAAAATGGACTATCTGCCGAAAGTATGCAATTGAAGATTTTGAAAAGAAATTATCTTTATTTTAACATACAAAATACTGACACAAAAGTCCATTGCCAAATCTTGTGCCCGCCAAAATGTATTTCAAAGTATCAGTTGTTCGCATATACAACTTCAAAACGGTAAATACTATATTGAAAAGAATTACAGCCAAACTTGAAGATCATCCCACCCATTGTTCCTACGACTCACCGTGAAGGAGATAACAACATTTTAAATCTCATTTTTGCCTGTTCGGAAAGCTATTGTCGTTTCTTTGTGACATTCACTGCAGTTGTCGTTCGACAATTATAGTTTTTGGCTGATGCTTTATTAATGTTATAAAAAGTAGCGTAATTGTGTATGTGTTTTAATGATTCAATGATGGTAAAAAGGATGTTTTTCATATCCGGTCTCCACCTATAGCTTTTTACAGCTTTGTTCCACGCTACGCGAATCACCCTGCATATTAAGGACTGATAGGGTCGAATTTAATTAACTACTTAAAGCGACTAGTGGATACGAATAAAAATCAGAAAAATTTATATATAATTATGACAATCAGTATGTGCGTTACTTGGATGCAATCGACAGTTTTATTAAAGCGTTTCTGAATAATGTCAAACTTTCAATAGCGCAAATTGCTTACATTTTAACAATTTAAAATTATTAACCGATCCTCATGGGTCCTTTTAATTCAGTCATACCACTACAATATTCAATGTTCTTAAAAAAAAAATGTTCAGTGTTAAAAGAACCACTGAAATCGGTTTTCATCATTACAATTGCCTGTACGAGTATATGTATGCTGATCCGTATTAAAAGTATTTAAACTGAATTGAATCGGTTTAAAAAAGAAAATTGCAAACATTGGCCAACATTAGAACCAACATTTACCATAAACCCCCACCAGTGTGCTGTCTGCGCCCACATTTACATACCATCCGAACTCAACTACACCAAGCTAATTTCCAACTAAAAACCACACATTCCACCCAACAAGAATGATACAAAACAAAAAAAAAAAAAACTCTTGAACTTCAAACAATGGAACATAAAACCATCTCCATCCAGCTTATGGCATACTTTTCTACTGTAAGCATTTTAAAGGACTCAGATTCTGTTATAGTTAAGCCAATGCATCATTGCATCAGCATGACGATGACGACAATGATGATGAGGATGATGTTGATGAAGGCTTCACTTTACATAGATGACAAATACAAACAAAAAAAGGAAACAATATCAGTTTAAATTATCTAACTGTCTCGAAGTTGTTGTTGGTATTTTCAGCATCATTATCATAGAAATTTGAGTTACGTTTAAACGTCAAGCAGGAATTTCAACAATTTTTTGCGACAGTTGAAGGTTAATATTCGTATTGTGAGAACAAAAATGTACAATTGAGTTGTACCTACCATCTAGCTGTATATGACTTGGATTTTATATAAGTAAATAAAGAAGAATTTTCGTCTAGTACCAGCCAAATTTAAATTGTGAAAGAATACGAAGAAGTTGATATAAGGGAATGAAACCTTGATATGTACTAAGAAGATGAAGAGATTTAAATATTAAAATACTGAAATTACTGCTGTTTTAAGTGGAGTGAATGAATATAATTCAATTAAAAAGTACAAGTGACCTCAACTCCAGAAATAATTGTGTTTCGCCCCAGGTACAGAAATGTACATTATGTAAGTTGGGTTTTAATATAACATCAAAAATGGATAATTTGTATCCGTCTTTAGCAATTCCAACGGTCTAAATATATGGTTATGTATATGGTTATTCCAAAAAGATGTTAGGACGTCTACGGAGTCAATTTTCAAAATATTCTTTGGTAATGCTCTAGGGATCATGACGTTATCTAGAATGACAAAAATCTCGAATGGCGAAAATCTCGAAAAATCCAAAAAAAAAAATCTCGAACGCAAAAATCTCGAATGTACAAAAATCTAGCACGTACAAAAATCATAAAAGAGACTATATCTAGAAAAAAATCTCGAAAAAAAAATTCACTCGAGTTTTTTTTTTTTAAACTTTTTCAATAGTTTAAACGCAAATAAAACGCATAATAATGTTCAATTTATGAAACATTTATTTTTCTAGTCGAAAAAGAACAACAAATCAAAATGTTTTTAAGAAAAATTAAATATATTATAGGATATGTTGTATATGTGTATACTCGTACCACAACATAACAAATATCAAAAAAGTACAATAATTATTCAATACGAGCGAAAAGTTTCCAAATGTAACAAAATAAAACAAGTAACTCTAAAACTAAATAACTTCTATAAACTGGAGTTATATGCAAGACTCTTAAGGCAGCTTTTATGTCTTTGTTCTTCTTTTTTGTCCAGTATTTTTAAGATTTGCTTTTCTGTTTGTAAATACTCCCTTCTAACCTTAGTTTCTTGACCAATTTGAATTTTTTGAACCACACAACTAACCTGAATTGACTTACTAGCCAAAACTTCAATTAATTTATAAAGTCTAACATGTGCCCTTCCAATTAAAACCTTGAGCCTCCTATGCGAGGACTCAACTCTGTTTTGTGTTCTGAGTTAGCTCTGTTTTATTTTTAGTCAGCACATGACCAGAAAACTTAAGTTGTTTTGGATAGGTCCATGTGCAGTGTATCCAGAATTAATATTTATTCTAGATTTTTTTTTTCTAGATTTTTGCCGTTCGAGATTATGCTTTCTAGATTTTTGTTTTCGAGATTTTTTCAATTCTAGATTTTTTTTTTTCGAGATTTTTACTTTCGGGATTTTTGCTTTCTGGGTTATTGGTTTCTAGATATCGTGGTGAACCCAATACTCTAACCGTTGAAACAATACTCGATAAATATTGGAAATCTTTCTACCACTCGAGATATGTTTTTTGTTTTTTATTGCTTTATTTGTATTTATCTATATGTAGCTCAAAAAGACTTAAAAAATTTCACCTGGACCCAGATCACCTAAGACTTAGACGATTGTTCGATTTAACGACAGTCGTTTTGACGAAAGCTGTATCTATTCACTCCTTTAGAAAAATATCGAACCGATGATCGTTAAATCAGAGGCGTATACAGCTTTAGTTCTTGGGGGGGGGGGGGGGTCATGCAAAAAAAAATAACACAAACTAATATTTGTTAAAAGTCAAGTGCCTTATATTTTTTTTTTTTTATATTTTACTGTGCGTAGCTATATAAAATAAAAGCGAAAAAATCATAATTAACTATACTAAAGGGTTTTCCAATAGGGACGGATTGATTTTGGCAGCTCTTGGCGTCTTTTAATCATTCACTACAGACAAATCATCATGGTGAGTTACAGCGTCGAGCAACACGTGCAAATGATGTTTTAGAGCAGTTAGAAGTTTATCCCAATTTTGGTCGAAAAATCATCTTTAGCGATGAGGCCCGTCATTGGATGAATGGGTACGTGAGTAAGCAAAATTGCCGGACTTGGGACGACACTAATCAACGCGAGATTTACGAGGTGCCAATGCATCCAAATAAAGTAACTGTTTTGTGTGGATTTTGGGTTGGATGCAGGAGGCGTCATCGGTCCGTATTTCTTCGAAAATGATGCTGGCCAGGCCATCACCGTCAACGGCGATCGCTAAAGGTCGATGATCACCAACTTCTTGTGGCCTAAATTGGATGATAAGGACACTGAAGATATATGGTTTCAACAGGATGACGCTAAGTGCCGCACAGCTTAATACACAATCGATATTCTGCACGAGCGGTTTCATGGTGTGGTTATCTCGCGCCGAGGCAACGTGAATTGGCCACCAAGATCGTGTGATTTGACCCCTTTGTGGGGCTTTTTTAAGTCGCAGTCTATGCGAATAAGTTGCAAGCCACCTCGACCCTCAAAGACAACATAATCGATGCCATCGGTCAAATTCAGCCTGATTTATGCGCCAAAGTCATCGAAAACTACATTTTCACTAAGCCAATTTAGGCAATTTCGTTGAAAATATATATTTCGAACTGCCAAAGCCTATTCAAAATTAAATGAGCTACCTACCTTTACAAAAAAATTAACAAATTTAAGACGAAAACACTTTTTTGGTATTTGCAAAATTACCTCATTTTCGGTTCCAAAGAAAATTAAAATAAACAACTGAGTCGAAAGAACCTTCATTAGCTGGACCAGTGAACACGCTATTCGTTTTTATTCCTGACTGTTACATTTTTTATTTCGGAGGGCCTCAGCAACAGCATACAGCAATCTCTAGTTGCCTGACCAAAGACAATCAGTTAAGCTAGCTGTGAAAATACTGAGGAAACAAATTTTTTGGATTCGCTTGATCATTTGTTTTGCATTTTATTCAGAATTTATTTTAATCCTATCAAAGTTTTTATTTCAGCGAATTGAAGTTGCAGGAAAAATTAGTAAAATATCATAGGTACTGTGCACTGTTTTCTGTTTCTTAATTTTAGTAAATAGATATAAATATTCACTACTGAAAATGAAAACAATAGCTCTGATTTTCAAAAATGACCACTTGTGCAAATTGCTCTTTTTACAATAGTGGAAAAACTAAAATACATTATTTACTTACTTTACTTTTGATGGCACTCACAGCCCAGTATGGGCTTCGGCCTCAACTAACAAGCCCCTCCAGCCAGCTCTGTCCCTAGCTAGCCGCTTCCAGTTGCGCACACCAAGTGCTTTGATGTCGTCATTCACTTGATTGCACCACCTGTTACGGGTTCTTCCTCTGCTGCGTACCCTATCGGGCTTGGATTCGAAGACTCGTCGGGCAGGTGCGTTGCTGTCCATACGCTCCACGTGCCCCAGCCATCTCAGCCGCTGTATTTTCAGCTTTTTGACCAGGTCAACGTCGCTGTTTAGCCCGTATAGCTCGTCGTTGAATCTTCTCCCCCATACTCCTTCGATACACACCGGACCGAAAATCACACGAAGAATCTTCCTCTCAAATCACCCTAGCAGATTTTTATCCGAATCTTTCAGTGTCCATGCTTCTGACCCATAAAGCAGGACCGGGATGATTAGGGTTTTGTACAAAGTCTCCCTGGTTGTCTGAGAGAGGGCCTTACTACTTGAATGCCTTCTTAGACCGAAGAAACAGCGGTTGGCAAGAGTAATTCTTCGCTTGATCTCTGCACTGATGTCATTCTGCGATGTAATAGTGGAGCCCAGGTAGACAAAGTCCTTGACTACTTCGAAGTTATATCTGTCCATCATGATATTTTGCCCGAGTTGACGATGTTGAGATTCCTCTCTCGATGACAGCATATACTTCGCCTTGTCCTCATTAACCGCCAATCCCATTCTAGCCGCCTCCGATTCAATGCTCGCAAATGCCCCTGCCACAGCTCGCTTCGTTCTGCCGACAATGTCTATGTCATTCGCATATGCAAGCAATTGAACGAACTTTTGATAGATTGTACCGCTGGTGTTGATATGTGCGTTGCGTACAATGGCTTCAAGAACGATGTTGAATAGGTTGCATGATAACGCGTCGCATTGCCTCAATCCTTTCTGAACATCAAAGGAATCGGTGGTCTTCTTACCAATTTTGAGGGAGCAGCGAGATTTCTCCATCGTCATCCTGCACAGGCGGACGAGTTTGGCAGGGATGCCGAGACTCGACATGGTTTTGTATAATTCGTCCCTTTTCACGCTATCATACGCGACTTTAAAATCGATCAAAAAGGTGGTGTGTATCGATCTGGAATTCCCGGGATTTTTCTAAAATCTTTCGGAGTGTGAACATTTGATCGACGGTTGACTTGCCTGGCCTAAAACCGCACTAATAGGGGCCGATCAGATCGTTGACAAAAGGTTTTGAGCGGTCACACAGGATAGCTACCGACAAGATTTTATAAGCGACGTTTAGGAAACTAATTCTTCTGTAGTTGGTACATTTCAGAACATCTCCCTTTTTATGGATGGGGCACACTATACCGAGGTTCCATTCATCGGGCATACTTTCCTGCGACCAAATTTTGCAGATGAGCTGGTGTATGCTCCTAGCCAATTATATCGTATTATAATTGAATACAAAGATTCTTTTTCGTTGCGTTTCAAGAATAGTGTGAACAAAGTTCACGAGTGATTTCGATATGCCTCTGATTTGGAAAAAATGTATGTCACTAAGACTGCCACCGATGGAAAAGTGAAAGGCACCTTCCAAAATAAATATGTACATCAAATATACCTAATCTTTCTTACCAGTAAGCCTTTCTGATAAAAATAATGGACAAAATTGTTAAATTCTACGAGCCTAGTCGCTTTTCGTCAATAATTCCATCCGACTGGTCAAACGGTTCACCGCAAGGAGTTCCAAAAAATCTCCTTTACCATAGCTATTGGCTTTTGCATTATGGGATTCATAGATTACTTTGTAAAAGTAATCCACATCCAAGTCAATAACAATATTTTTCGATCGTAAATATTGAATAAGAGCATACAAAATCCTTTCGTAATAGGTTTTCATCATAGTTTTATATATTTATGTCTTTTATCGTTAACATTAATATTTTTTGGTTAGAATAACTATAAATCGAAAGTTATCACTTTTTTGTTTTTAAAAATAATTTGTCATACAGAAATCAAACAAAACAATTTCTGTATGTGATCTATAATGTGTTAAAAGATTTTATTTTCAGAAAAAAAATGTTCTTTTTTTGAAAATCCTTTTAGTTTTTACTTTACTGAGTGAAAATTTGGTAACAACTCCGCACTTTGATTTCTGTTTGGTTTAACAGGTTTTGGCTGTCATCTCAAAACGGGAACTAGCCTATGCATATATTTTAAGATTTGAATATGAGAAGTTTGTTGTTGTGTTAAATTTCTTATTGAATTGAAGTTACCAACATTCAAATTCTCTATTGAATTCTAAATTAACAATCAAAAATCCTACTAGCTTTCTAAGTAACCAACTTTCATTTTTTTTTCTATGTGGTTACTAAATAATTATTTCAGATCAACAAAATAATCTTGAGTTCTCGGGGGGGGGGGGGACATGACCCCGTGACCCCCCCCCCCTGTATACGCCGTTGCGTTAAATCGTTCAATCGTTTTGTGGGTTGGGGTCGAATTACTGTATGTAGCAAAATACTGTATTCAAAATACTGTATGCCAAAATACTGTATGTCAAAATTCGGTAAAGCAAAATTCTGGTTGGTCAAAATACTGTATTTCAAAATTCTGTGCATCAAAATTCTTTAAAAATGCTGTAAAAGAAATATCGAATTGATAATGTCAAAAAGTGTGCGCGCACTTTTTTACATTATCAAAACGATATTTCTTTTAAAGCATTTTTAAAGAACTTTGGAATACATATTATTTATTAGAGGTTTTAATTTGACGTCATAACTTTCTTATTACCAACTGAAGCAATAAAAGATCGAAATTGATAAAGAAGCAAGCTTCAATTGTTGATTAATATGTGTCGGTACCTAGTTGGGTACTTAGGGAAAAGAAGAGAGAAAACTAAATTCCAGACTTATTTACTTTTTCTTCGTTCACCTCATTTTCCCTCTAAAATTATTTCTTGAGTTTTTTCGTCATTTTTGGTAAATGTCAATTATATTGTATAAAGTTATGTTTTGATTGTCAGTGAACACAACACAATTATATTCAAAACTTGTATTAGATTATGGGCAGTATTCATAAACATTTTAAAGTCTTTTGGGGAAAATATATCAAAATGTCAATTGATATTAAAATGTATGAATATTTTGATATGGTATCGATATGGTACTGAAACTGAAAATATGACCAATTGCACAAAGGTTAATATGTTATTTTCAGTTTCAGCAGAATCTGAAACTCAAACGAACTCTGTAACCAATTATTTGGTTTTGACATCTTGAAAAATTCATTAAATGTCTCTACTTGTTGCTTTATCGCTTGATATTATTTTCCTTATTACTCTGAAATGATGCAAAGAAGAATATCTGGTGCTGTTTTCCCATTGATTTTTAATTTCTTACCATCTTTTAACAAATTTTTTGAAATGTAAAATGTCAGAAATTGAAAGAAAATTGTAGGAGAATCATTTGATAAACTATTGTTTTGCTAAACACAGGTACATAAATGTCTATGAATAAGATCTATGTTTATTAAAAAAATAGAACCAAAACTGTGGGTTAGTAAATCAAGTGTTAAACGAACAACTATGAATAAGCCCCTTTTGTGTTTTATTTTTTTTAAGGAAAAAAAAAAAACAGTATTGAAAATACAGTATTGAAAATACAGTATTTTGCCGTACAGCATTTAACAAAACAGAATTTAGCAAGTCAGTATTTTGATCATACAGTATTTTGACATACAGAATTTTGTATTTACAGTATAATGACATACAGAATTTCGGTCTTACAGTATTTTGACCACACAGAATTTTGACATACAGAATTTTGAAAAACTGTATTATGACCCGCTCCCCATTTTTGTCTTGTCGATTTTGGCTCTAGTACTTTCACATGCCAGTTAAACTTTTTCCTCCTCACTTTTAGTGAGCATTTAAGAAAACAAAATAGCTTAAGAAAAATAGGGAAGGATTAAAAAGGAGAATCCGATGTAGGTACACATAAGTTTTGAAGTTCCGAACATTAAACTAGGGAGGCATTCCACATTCACAAGGTGCGGTTAGAGAAAGAGAATGAACTATACTGTACTGTACACTGCCGAAGTGAAGCGATTGCCTTGTACTTCATTTTGAAATTCTTTACTACCGTACTGCTTACACGGCCAAATTATACACTTTTCCATCGTACAAAATCTTTTCTTCATTTTTAAAATTTCATCAAAAACATACCCTTCAAAATGAAAAGCGAACTCTGTAAAACTTAACACAATTACCTTTAGGCGTTTTTTTTTTTAACTTTGTCTAACTTAAGACAACCGTCCTTAACCCTGACTTAAGTGATGTTTTATTCCAATAAAACAGCATATTTAGAACTATAAATACACTATCTAACTATCCAACTATCTAAGTAAGTCTCGATTTACTTTGCACGAATTTTCCACTAAGATTTTTCAACTAATAAAACACACAACTATTTTGCCAAATGCATTACTTGTCATTGTAATCTTAGTTATTTTATTGATTTTGTTGTCCTCTTCAATTTTCATTGAAATTCACACTCGCGCCATCAAACAAACGACACAGTGATACTTAACTTTCGAAAGAACCTGGTGGAAAGAAAATAAAAGAAAACTAAAAAAGACCAGAAAAATTACTTGACTTTTGAAAAATTACTTGACTTTTGAACCCCCTCAAATAAAAATTTTTTTGCAACACAATCAAAAATTTAAATGTTTTTTTTTTCTCCACCGTTTCGCTTGAATTAGTTTTGAAATACTCTGCAATTACTAAGCCTTTAACACTTAATTTTTATTTTGAAGTAAAATACTATTCTACCTCTTTCGATAAAAATGTTTTTCTTTTAAAATGAAATTCTGGAACACCATATAAAACATTTTCTTAAACTTTATTATTTTTATAGCACTTTAAATAATTCCTCTATAGCTCGACTTAAAATTTACCACTGAAGAAGTACATATATTTGCACTCTAATTTCCAGCAAAATAATACAAAAAAACTCTTGATTCACATGCTGAAATATGTTTTTAAAAAATGTGACTTTGTTTGATTTTTAGATGCCCTTTTTATTGAGTTATATTTACTTTTGACATTATTTGAGGTAAAATATTAATTAAAACATTCTGAAACACCCTGCAAATATTTTTTCCTAAAGTTCACAAAATGTATATCCTTTGTAATGTCCTTCAAGCAGAAATAAAATTCTGCTAATGGGATAAAAATATCAAATACATTCGGTTTTCATCCCGACTTTCAATATTTTTTTTAATCAATACTTTTTACAGATCTTTTTTAATTATTTAACCTTTTGTTTGTATGCTTAAGCAAAACAACCTGTATATCGGAAAAGAACTAAGTTTCTGTGGATTTTTTTTTAAATGTTTTGAATCAATGAAAGCGAACTGAATACGATTATGTTGTCGAGGAGCCCGCCATAGGACGACCTAGCCTCATCTCTTTACCAGATAAGAGATATCACACCAAAAACATAAATGTTAAAAAAGGAGCCAAGTTCTGTAATGTGCTATTTTTCATACACCTAGTATGCACACATTAAATTACTTAAATGCCCATCACTATCTTTATTCTGCCAACCAACTTCTTAATCCTAACAGTATTCTCTCTTTCAATACACACAAATTCAGGGTCAAGTTCAAGTGCATAGAAGAAGTGCTAGAGAAGAAAACTAGAACTTACGGTTTAATCGCGTGATGACTGATGAGTTAGGCGCCAGTTATAGCTTTCATTGAAAACCATCATTGAAAATTTTGTCTTTCAATTTTGATGCACTTAAACAAATAAAACTGATGGCGTTTCGGTACCAACATGAAGGTTGTTAGTTATATATTTTTTTTAGTCAAAAAAATGTTTAGGTAGTATGCTTTAACACTTTCTAATTAAATCACTTTTAGTTTTTCAATGATGAAAATCGTTTTCAATGAAGAGCTAACATTTTGTTTAAAATATATTCCATTCTCTTCCTGTTCTCGTCTGTCAGTTTTTCGTTCAATGATCGACTCTAAGGCGCCAGTTATAGCTTTCATTGAAATCCATCATTGAAACACAAATCAGTGAAACAGTGGAATATTTTCTGATAAGTCGGTTATAGCTATCATGAAATTTTATTTCATTGAAAATTCCATTCCCCATACAAAAAACAACTTTGAGGTTAAAGTCGATCATTGAACGAAAAACTGACAGACGAGAACAGGAAGAGAAAGGAATACATTTCATTGGAACGAATGTGTTCCACTTTTGGGGACAAAATATCAGCTGTTCATTGAAAACGATTTTCATCATTGAAAAACAAAAAATGATTTTATATGAAAGTTGTAAAGAAAACTAAACATTTTTTTCACTAAAAAAATTAAATAACTGACAACCATCATTTTGGTACCAAAACGCCATCAGTTTTATTTGTTTAAGTGCTTCAAAATTGAAAGACAAAATTTTCAATGATGGTTTTCAATGAAAGCTATAACTGGCGCCTTAGAGTCGATCATTGAACGAAAAACTGACAGACGAGAACAGGAAGAGAATGGAATATATTTCAAACAAAACGAGAGATCAAGGGTGTCAAGGCAAAAACCAAAAATCAATGCAGCACAGTTGGATTTGAACTTGCCACGCATAAACACCACTTAAATTATTGTGCATGTAAGAAAAGCACCTGTTTGTTTAAAAAAGTTTGATTTTTAAATTAAAAATTCTCAGTAATATACTAAGAAAGAAAAAAACGTTAAATAATCCGGTTTATAATTTCTATAGTTTCCGTATTCTTATTTGAATTTATCCATAAGAAAGCCTACCGAACTATAAAGGCAAAAACCTTTAAAAAACGATAAATCCGTTATAAAAATAAATAAATAAATCGGGTAGCACAACGGCTCATGAAGAACCAGGGCCTAGTGACTAACAACTCGCAACCATTCCTGTGTGCGCCTTTCGACAGTAATGGAAGGGACCTACAATTTTATGCCGAATCCGAACCGCTAGACGAGAAGCACTTATTCGTGACAAGTGATACTCTTGGAGGATTTGTCAATTTCTCGCAAGAGGCAGTAACCCTGAAAAAAAAACTTTTTTAGTTTTTAGGTGGACGAGGCTGGGAAGCGATCCCAGACCTCCAGCGTGACAGTCGAACGCACTAACCATTCCGCTACGAGCTACTACACGGGCTAAATCCGTTATCTACCATTTAAATCGAAAAAGCTGGATTACATACATTTTACCAACTATACTGAATATTAAAATAATCAAAACCTCACATAGCGGTATGTATTACAATTGCTAAGGGCGAATCCCGGAATTATATTTTTTTTTTTTAAAACAAAAATGTAATTGTTCCCGGAGATCTCATAACTCCGCGCCTAGGATCTAGGCCTAGATCACGTTAGGGATCTACCCGCATCCATCAAGCCATATTGTTATATATCTATATATCCATCTATACCGGGTTTCCCTATCAGAAACGCAGATGAGGATTATCGTGCACAGGCAACTTATGACCATATTGATACATTCTACCTACAACTTCATATCACTTTAATTTCCCTTTGAAATTTCTTTTTTTTTATATATATATATCAATAATTTCTTTTTCTTGAACATACCTTAAGCCATAATTTTTATACATTTTGTTGGGTTTTCGTCTCCAAGTTGTGTTTTTTTTAGTTATTATATTTTATTTATACTTAAATTAAAAATTATTTAAAAAACAACAACTTTTATTTTGTATTTCTTAAAAAAATTTTTTAATAAATTTAAATTTAAAAAACTATTAGCACAACTTTTTGTTATAGATATATTTGTTAATGCGACGCGTTTCGGAGTGTTGCTACTCCATCATCGGGCGAACTACTTAATAGTTTAATAATTTTTCAAGACTCAGATACATATATATTTTTTTTAATCCTTAAATTTCCAAAATTAAATTTTATTTTAACTGCTTTTTGTAAAATCGAAAAGAAAAGCCGTTAGAGAAACTGTTTCAATCCATTTTCGTTAAAATTACGAATTTGAACATAAAGGTAGGTAGGTGTGTAATCTTTCTAGCATTTTTATCGGGAAACATTTTTCTTTGTGTCGATTTTGTTGGGCGAAAGGTTTTCGTAGATAAAAGGCCTATTAACTATAGGGAATCGATAGTTTTTCGCCAAATCTAACTAAAAACCGCGATTTCAAATTACAGGTTTTGGTATACTCGTAGTAGATTGATGCTTAAAGGAATACATATGTACACTCTCCATATGATTAATTCTTTTTGTCTAAAAAATTTTTTTTTTTTTTTATAGATATGGCATTCTTCTCGTTTATTTGTCTTTCAAAATTTTCCGTTCATGTGTTTCTAAATCTAAAAATTAATTAATATTTAACTTAATGTACCTATGTTTTACTTTAATTCAGTAATCATTAAATTACATATTTCTCTGATAATTTTGAAGTTCTTCCATTTTACTCTACTTAAAATATTTGATATTTAACATTAATAAACTTAGAACCTGTCGTACTTTTAGATCTCACTACTTTTTACGGCTGACTTGTCACGGAAAGGTTTTTGTATATAGACGAACTAGGCTCCTTTTTTAACATTTATGTGTTTGGTGTGATTTCACAACTTTTTGCAAAGATTCTTTTTATCAGGAAAAGTGGGTGGGAGAAACGCCCCTGCATGAAAAAGTTCATGTTTCAAACTTTTTCTTTTTATTCACCTGAAAACTTAACACTTTACCAAATCATAAAACTGCACAATTAATATCAATTCTGTGAAAATGGGTGGTTGCCACGCCCACTGAATGTATAATCTCAAAGATTTAATTTCTCCTTAGCTTGCTTGCCAAGTCCTATCGCTCTACCAAATTTCATCATTCTACGACAGTCAGAAGTTTACTATATAGTTGATATCAATTCTGAGAATATGGGCGGGTGCCGCGCTCCTGAATGGATAATATAAAATTTTCCAATATCTCCTTTGTATTGACCACATGATTTACCAGTCTACCACATTTTATTATTCTGCATAACAATTCTGAGAAAATAGGCGGATGCCACGCCCTCTGAATGTAAAATCTCAAATTTTAAAATTTTGCATTTGCTTGCACTTTTAGCCCTACCGTTCTAACAAATTTGATCATTCTACGACAATCAAAAGTGCTCCTCATAATTGATATCAATTCTTATTCAAATGGGCGGATGCCACGCCCCCTGTATGTTTAATCTCAAATTTTAAAATTTCCCCTTTGCCTGCATTTTAAGCCCCACCGCTGTACTTAATTTTATCATTCCACGACAGCCAGAAGTGCTTTAAATAATTTATATCAATTCTATGAAAATGGGTGGATAGCACGCCCCTAAATGAAAAATCTCAAATTTTAAAATTTTTTCTTTGCCTGCGCTTTAAGCCCTACCTCTGTACTAAATTTCATTAATCTACGACAATCAGAAGTGCTCCAAGTAATTTATAGCAATTCTATGAAAATGGGTGGTTACCACGCCCCCTGAATGGAAAATCTTAAATTTTTCTTTTGTATATACGACAAGGCCTACCGTTGTGCGAAATATCAAGAATCTAACATGTCGGGAAGTGCTCCATAATTTTGATGATCTGTCAGTGAGTGGTGAGTCAGTCAGTCAGTCAGTTACGGTTTTCGCTATTTTTGCGGCCTTATATCTCGGAAACCACTGAAGTAATTGAAATTTGGTGAGTTGTCTAAACCTGGTGAGCTCAGCAAATGCTGCGAGTTTGAAGTTTCTGACTTTATTGGTACTGAAGTTAGAGGGGGGTCAAAAATAGCCTGAGTTTGATCCTGGAAAAAGCGCCAGGACTTGGCTGGGCACTACCGTGGGCTTTTATACAGTTTTTATATAGTGTCCAAACAAACAAATTGCGCATGGGTTGCCTATAAAAAAGTGATTGAAAAAAAAAAATCATTCCTCAATGTCTTACCGTTTAGAAAATAAGATTTCGACCTTTTAATACTTTCACCCTAATTTACCATACTTAAATTTAAAATTTCAAAAAATCCCGTATTTGAATATTTTTAAATTAAATTTCCTTTCATAATATATTTTTTGAATATCCATGGCCTCACACATAAGCGCATTTATATAATTGAATAAACGCAAAAATTGATCTTTAAAGCGTGGCAACCCTATGAAGGGCCCAGTTTTTTGTAGGCAGCCCATGCGTAAACTGTTTGTTTGCTGTTTGGACACTATCTAAAAATATGTTTACCTCTTATCTGGTAAAGAGATGAGGGTAGGTCGTCCTATGGCGGGCTCCCCGACTATTTGTATTTTCTTATTTATTGTATGAGCATTTTTACATAAAATGTGTTTATGGAAATGAGTGAAGATTTTTCAATATTGAGCTATTATTTTTGTTTGCTTTCTACATGAAAGATGAAACCAATGGCACAAATTGAAAACAAGTACAAATTACAATAAAATTTTGACATTTCCCATTCCCATAGAAAAAAAAGGACAGAAGTGCCGCATCAGAAGCGTGAATCAACTCCGCCGCAGGGTGGCTCTTAAAAACCCTCCAACTTCAAGTAATTGTTATGGGTTATGTCAAAGGAGTGTTAAAGTGGGTGTGGGGGCAGGGGTGGAGTTTGGTTATGGTATGAAGAAGATGGTGAATAGCAAAGATTCAATTGGAGAGGATTTCACGATACTTAAAAGCAACAAAGAATAGAAATGTATATTTGTATATCCCTGCTTTTTATTGTGTACTCGCCTGATTCTCTTAGGAGCCAGCATAGTCCTTAGTGTTGAAACCTTAAGTGGCACATTTTTTTTTACCAACAATCATATGTTTTTTTGTTGAGCTGGGTGGATGGATGAACTCATTTTATTTATTTTTATGATGAAGGTCTATTGTTTATGAGAACCTACATTATATACCTAAACGAACGTAGTAAGCAATGTAAGGATTTTATGTAGTACATTCATGTATTTATGTACATATCCGTCTGTTTACACAGACTTTTTGGGATAAATGAATACGTTTTTATTTTATTTTTTTTTTTGAGATCTGATAGTCCAGTCGATATACCATAGATGCGGCTTGAATATTTTTTTGTTTCTTATGTACGGTTTAATGTGGGGGAACTTAATGAACCATTCAATATGACTGCCAATGTGGGAGTTATACAAATTAATCTCCTCCGAGCCATAAAATAAACGACGCATTAACTTGAGTAAAATATAAATAACGTTAAGTTGCTTACCGTAATTGGATATTATTTTTCTTCACAGGTGGAAATAAAATAATACCTCGAGAGTTTGTGCTCTTGATCAAATGAATGAATGAAATATTTATTGGGAAGCTCCTTGGAAATAATTTAATAGTATTTTTTTTTGTCTGTTATTAGGAATTGTACCTATTACAGGAAACAAACAGGTGTTATTGTAACTTCTATGTAGTGATATCTGGAAACCAACTGGCAGCTTGTCGTAGTACAAGCAGCTGTCTCATCATGTATTCTCTGTATAATTTGTAAAATTAGGATGCAAAAACTTACATCCGAACAACGTTTACAAATCGTCGAAATTTATTCACAAAATTGGTGCTCTGAGTGTGCGCCAAACTAACAAAGCATTTTATTACCATTTTATCTCAGACTCGTTTATGATTGTGGATTGAATTAAGTATATGAGAAAAATGTTCACGAGGCCATCTAGAAAACACCAAGACACAACATCACAAAGAAATATCTTTTAAGAGTAGTCTGTACAATGTACATGCTGGCGCTGGAATGACTGAAACATTTGATTATTAACTGGCTCCTACTTTTTGTAAACTGAAAACGGAGTCAACATAATAGTACAAGAAAATTAGCAAAAAACCAATCGATTTATGGAACGAAATACAGGACGGCTGAATTTTTTATACCTGATGTCACGGTAAAATTTACCGCGACAAAAATCATTCTTTCAATCGTCCAAATCCCTTTTCCTCCCTCGCCTTTTTCTTCTTTCCCTACAGGTGTTTCCTTCGATATACTGAGAAAGAGAAGGGCAGCCATTGTCCATCAGCCATCGGTTCACTCTCCCAGTATTTCGGAGAAACAAGAATCGATATTGTCAGTTTTGGCACACAAGGTGGATGGGTGATCTAACCTATTGAAATTGTCAGACAGGCGGTCTGATACTAGCTGAATAACGATGAAATCCAAAAAGGAGCACGGGCGACACTTGATCCCCGATTGCTGATGTAACTCATATGAGAATGGCCGAGTGCCTAACATAACTTTTAAACTATGTAAAAGATGGAACGTTATAGGCTTATCCCCACTCCCCCAAATCTAACAAAAACCCACCGAAGTATTTGTATTACATATCGCGAGTAGGAAAATAACTGCCAAATTATCTCTCCAAATATTAAGATATCGAAATGGTCAAATAATGGTCTTTCGTTTTTCGCTGCTCTGAGGTTGTCTTTAGATTTTCTGTGTTTTTATTTTTAATAAATTTTGAGGGGACTAATGTGTTGTGCTCTCGAAATTGAATTTTTTGACGCTTTCTGCTTTCTTTAGGATTTCTCTTGAGATCGTAAATAAATATGTAGTGGGAAAATGGCTGGATGCGTTCAACTGGTTCGCCGCCCCTGGAAGTTGAAACCAGCGGTCGGCGAATTCCACGATGACAGTGCATAGCCGGGGAAATAGATGCGAGTCAGCAGGACCGCTGTATTTCGATGAACGGTAAGGCACTACAGCAAGAAAGCTGAGTGTAGCTTACAAGATGACGTGATCGAAATCCACGGATTCTGATTGGCTGAAAACCTGGGGGCATTGGAAAGGAAAAGGTTCGGACGGACATTAAAAAATCCAAAAGAACACTTCTGGACTGAAGAGCTAACGAAAAGGATCGATTGAGAAAACTTGACAGAAACAAGGGAGGTGATAAAAATTTAAGAATTTAATTTTGATTAAAAGATTGATTTTGTTTTTGAAAAATTGAAGAAAAGAAAAATATTGTGAATTACTAGGAAAAGAGAAATTAAGGAGAACTAAAAAGCAGAGAAAGAAAGAAAAATTTAGTTTTGATTTAAAGATTGATTTTGTTTTTGAAAAATTGAAGAAAAGAAAAATATTGTGAATTACTAGGAAAAGAGAAATTAAGGAGAACTAAAAAGCAGAGAAAGAGGAAAAATTGAAGGACAGACAGGGAAAAATTATAGAGGAGAGGAAGTTTGCAGTTAAAGAAAAAGCTAAGTATAGTGTCCATTAATTTTGCTGATAAATTTTAATAATTCGTTTTTGTGGCTAAGTTGTGCCCTTTACATTTTTTTTTTGAAAATCCGGTTGGTTTTTGTTACGTTAAATTATCCTGACATTGCAGGACTCGTGACCATTAAACGCTATTTTCCTTGTTCGGGACAAAGAGATAACGTTCCATCTTTGGAAACGAACGTTTCCACAAAATTATCCTGTTAATTTCATTTAAAAGATCTTGGGTTTTAGCCCTCCATCAGCAAGGTTTTCCAAGCAAAACATAATTTCAATAAATAGATTTAAATTCCAATTCGGAAATTCAAAAATATATTCTTTTGATATCAAAATACTTTCACCGTCGGTTTCGCTTCAAAAGGTTTGCGACTTCCTTTGTGTCCAAACAAAAATCGCTGGCGCCCTTTAATTTTCAGGTATTACACCCCTGCGGTAATCTATAAAAAACGTAATCATTTTGATTGGGCGCATTCAATGTAAAATTTGACAACTGCTGAAAATAAAGTACATACTTAATTTTTTTCGTTGAACGCAAAATTATATGAAGTGTCGTTTTTGTATGGGGAGCCTTTTTTTGTGTATAGAAAAGCTGTCAGCTGAATTTTCAGATGAAAATTTCTTGCTGAAAATTCAGATGAAACGTAACTAAACTTCACTAAACGTAACTTAATGTAATCTAACTTTTTATGACAGCTGGCCAAACAGAAGTTCTATCTGAAAATAAAGTACTGAAAAATTCAATGCGTTGAATGAGCCCATTATTAAATTAAATTCACTTTTTACGATCCGTAAAAAGCGCATCGCGAACCCACCCCATCGCTGAGCATAGCCGTGGTGGCAGCATTTTGTTGTTGCCTGTTGCACTTTTTTTCATGTTCGCTTCCATTTCCTACTTCAACCAACTTTAACAGTTCGGCCTTCTATTTGTGTTAATCGTTGTGAATTGTGCGGGCCGGTCGTCGTCGACGCATCGTATTCTTTTTGTTTTATTTTTATTTATTTATAATAAAATACCTAATTCGGTTCGCAAAATAAAAGTGTAACACTGAAAGAAGGAAGGAAAAAGATTATGTTGAGTTTTTCGGGACGCCATCGCCATGCCATCCCCCTGGGGAAATCCGAAATTTTGGAAAACGCGAAGTGATCTATATCTCCGAAACTATTGATCTTAGATGAAAAATTGAAAGGCCAAGCTTGTAGGCAATTAAAATATCCTTCGTTCACTAGTACATTTTTTTTCGGTGCGGGCGATAATTTCAAGGTTATGTCGTCTTATTACTTATTCTTTTTTTGTCACATTTACACATTTTTATCATTATCGATTAAGTAAACGTGAATTACTTTCTTAATGAGAATTTTAGAACACAAAATTTCCAACATTTAGATATATTTTTAAAGATGATGCGATACCACAGTCAAAAGTTACAGCCATTTTGGTTGTGCTAAAATGAAAACTCCGGAGTAAATAAAATACTAAATTGTTATTAAAATCAAAACAAACACCAAAATGACTGTAACTTTTGACTTCTGTATCGATTCATCTTCAAAAATATATCAAAATGATGGAAATTTTATGTTCTAAAATGTTTATTTGGAAAGGAATTCACGTAAAAAGATTGTATTTGCAAAAAAATTAAAAATAAAACGACATTACCTTGAAAATTTTGCCTGCACCGACCAAACATATAGATATAAACCAAAAATGGTTTAATTGCCTACAACCTGGGCCTTACAGTTTTGCCTCTTAGATCAATAGTTTCCGAGATATAGGTCCATTCGCATTTTCCGTAATTGTGGATTTCGACATGGTCATGGCGTCCCGAATAACTGGACATAAGCTTTTCTAATAGGCCTCTTTGATTTATAAAGAAATCAGCTTGCCAATATTTCATTCCGCGAAAAAGTCTATCTTTATTGTACTTTATGGGCTCAATTGATTTAGCAGCTAATTTTCCAAATGCTCTGACTTAGGACTGGGATATCGCACCATATTCAAAAATATATGAACATTTGTATCACGAGAACAATTTACGTAAATTTCTTTCGAAATGAGAAAAATGTGAAAAAGTAGAAAAAGTAAAAAAGTAAAAATAAAATGACAACTTCAAAAACATTGTCCACGCGGAAACAAGTTTTGATGAAAAAATAAAAGATAATTTTATTTCTAAGAAATTTGATTGTGACAACTTTTTACTTCAAATTGAAAGTTTCGGAGATATAGATCAATTCGCATTTTCCGAAATGGGGGCTTTCCCAAGGGGGATGGCGCGGCGCGGCGTCCCGAAAAACTTAACATAAGCTTTTCTAATAGATATACAAAAATCAGCCGTCCTGTATTTCGTTCCACAAAAAAGTCTAATTATCCTGTGCTATAACCCTCAACGGCAACTTAATTCATGTGATTTGCATCCATTTGTATATATCTTTCTTTTTGTGCTGTTAAAGTAAGTACCTAGGTCAATACACTGGTTCTCGAACTTTGTCTTATTTCTTACACTCAACTTCCACCTTCTATTAAGCTCAATCTTTTATAATAAATATGGTAATAAAACATTTCGAAAGTAAAATACTTGAAATAATTACTGCATAATATTAACATTCAGACCTTAAAGGATCGCAATAGGGCGGTCTTAGTCTGTAAACTCTATAGATAAGCATTCAGTGTTGTAGATGTTGTGTCATTATGTTTTTTCGATCGATCCGGTGCTGTGAATGAGAATTTGATTACGAATCAATAAACACTTAGCACTGTAACAAGGAATTTTCCAGTCAGATGGCAATTTTTCGAATTATTTACGTGTGAAGTTTTGAAAAACGTATCACTAGATTCAAATTGTTGTTTTTTTTTTCTTTTTTTTTATAATTCACGCTTACATATGATAGGATTATGACTACCCTTTAAATGTTGAAATTTAATTTCAGGAAGAAGAGGGAGGAAATGGATGATTAAAATGGAGAGATGGAGGGAATCCCACATTCTTGTAGTACGGCTAAAACAAAATCTCTGTATTTGACGGTACGCCCGAAATTTGGCTCAAGGGTTTACTGATGGCCATTTATAGCGGAGAAGGTGTTACGGGTAAAATATTTAAAGGGAGGAATGCAATTGGCAATTTCACTAGAGCCCTGTTTGAAAAAGTTGCGATAAAACAGTGATATGCAAGAGATACTTCGACGATGTTCCAGTGAAACAAATGTTTCCGAATCTGACCTTTCACCTATCAGCCTCAAAGCTCCATTCTGTATTAATTCTATCCAGTAGGTGCAATGATGTTTTAGATGCACCCGACCAGATAAAGGAGTTATAATCTAGCTTAGGGTGTATATACGCCTTATAAATTAATGCCAAATCAGAAGGAGAGAAATAGTGCTTGCATCGTTTAAGAAAGCCTAAACATTTTGCTGCATTTTTCGCAATATCTTAAATGTGATCGTTCCACAAAAGTTGGTCAGTAACGCGCATACCTAGAATCAAAAGCTTTTCTGTTTCCTCAATCCAAGAACCATTCATGTATAATGGCAAGCATTGAATTCCACTCTATTATTGATACCTCATTTTACGATTCTATTGAGATCTGAGTTCAATTATTTTTATCGTGAGTTAATACATAACTTGTAGTTCTTCTTTCAATCTTTCAATCCTAGCAGATGCTGTAATATAGATTCGTTTAACTCAAACGAGAGGTTCAGCACAAGGAAAAATAAATTATAATAACAAAATCGTACACGAGGGCGTATACGTACTTTTCTTTAATTTGTGTATGACTTTTTTAAAAACTATTAAAGAGACTTGCGATATTTAATACAAATATTTAAAAGCAACGTCAAAACATACAAATGCCGTGCTTTTTAAGGCCAGAAATCCATAATTTTAAACAAAGCTGACAAATTTTAAAATTATTTCTTTCAAAATTGTACGTTATTTCGGGCTCTTTTTGTTTTCAAAATTCAATGCTTTTATTAATTGTCAAACAGTGGGCAACCAGATATGTATATAAATATCGTTTAGTTTTTAGAAATTCAAAAACAAGACAAAACATTTTATGACTCATAAGAATGTCCGAGGAATTTAAACAACCTGCTCCCCGTTGCATATCACAGGAACAATTTTTTTTTTAATTAATTCCAAAACTTCAAAACAGTCAAGACAGAATGGCGGGACCTTCTATTTTCGCATTCTCTATCATCATAATGTTAGGGAAAATTATTATTTCGAGTTCGGTTGTTTTTACGAATCCATAACTTGCCATATAGTACCTATGTATTGTAAGTAAAATTCGAAGTCCGATCGCAAAGAAAATTCAATAAAAAAGTGTATTTAGAATCCTAGATAGGCTATCCAAGTAAAAGCTGAACGTGGCCAAGAACCAAGATAAGATACTTGAAAGCAACTTACTAACAAGTTGCGTGCCGCCTAATTCACCCCATTTTCACGTTAACGTATTTGACAGTTAATTTATTAAGCCAACTTGCTTGCCAGTACTGGCTCGTGTGGCCTCAGGGTAAATTACATATATAAATAGAGTTTTTCCCATTTAATATAAAAAATATTTAAAACCTTTTTGCTTGAGCTGCAATTATTGAGGATTTTTTAGAAACAAAAACAAATAACAAACAAGTACACAGTACAAGCACATACAAAAATTATCTCTTTACAATACAAAACAACCAAGAAAATGAGTTCACCCAAAGTTGATCCGAATTCAAGAATCAAAGTAAAATTTTCATTGTATTTTTTTTTTTACATTTAGCGCGCGCTAAAGGGGTTGCGACCACCCATAAAATGATGTACACAGCACGAGCGATTAGGTAGGTTGGAGGGGATATGAAAGCAGATACCGATGCACATTGGTTTTGAATGTCTGTATATCACAGTGGGAGGGGAAAATTGAGCTGGGAAGATCATTCCACATTCGTGTAGTGTGACTATAGAAAGAATCTCTGTACTTAACAGTACGTCCAAAGTTGGGTTGAAGGGTAAACTGATGGGCATTCCTAGAAGCACGAGTATTACGGTTGAACTGTTTAGGGGGAGGAATGCAACTGGCTATTTCATTAGAACACTGTTTGTACAAATATCGGTAAAATAACGAAAGCCATGAGACATTGCGACGGTGCTCACGAGATTTAAATGTTTCGGTTATAGTCCTATCACCTATCATTTTTAGAGCTCTCTTTTGTATTCGATCCATTAGACTTACGTGGGTTATTGGAGCACCAGCCCAAATATGAGAATTGTACTTAAGTTTTGGACGAATAAAGGCTTTATAGATCACAGCCAGATCAGAAGGGGAGACAAATTTCTTGCATCTACGGAGAAAACCTAAACACTAAGCAGCATTTTTGGCGACATCAAATATGTGGTCATTCCACGAAAGGTGGTCTGTGACACACATACCGCGGACTGAAAGCTGTTCAGTTTCCTTTATGCAAGTGCCGCTCATGGACAGCAGCATTGGGGGTGGGTTCCGCTTAACGACAGGAGACATCATTCAGTTTTGGAAGCATTAAATTCAACACGGTTTTTTATTCCCCACTGAACAATACTGTCAAGATCAGAATTTAATGAGCTTATCATACGCTGCCGTTCCACATCCGAAGGACATGGATGTGAATCAAGAAACGAATATGAAAAGCTGAGGGTACTGTCGTCAGCAAAACAGTTTAATGGATTAGAAGTTTCAGATAAGAGATCGTTTATGAATATTAGGAAGTGGGTCGGAGACAAAACGGAGCCCTGTGGTACACCAGCATTTATTTAATGGATATCAGACTTGAAACCGTCCAATACAACTTGTATTGAGCTGTCCGAAAGGTAATTTCTAATCCAATAAAGAAGAGATTCATCGATACCAAATGCACACTTTTTCGATAAGAGAGCTTGATGTCAAACTCTATCAAATGCTTTTGAAATATCAAGTGAAAAAATCTCACTTTCTCGAAAACGATGTAAAGATTTGTGCCACTGTTCTGTGAGATATACCATCAGATCATTAGTGGACCTGTTGCTACGAAAGCCGTACTGCCGGTCATTAAGAAGCTTTCGTTCTTCGAGATATTTCTTAAGCTGAAAATTAATCAGCGTTTCCATGACCTTGGAAAGAAGGGACGTAAGTGCAATTGGTCGATAGTTGGAGGGTGAAGAAGATACGCCTTTTTTTGGGACAGGCTGGACAAATGCTGTTTTCCATCCACTCGGAAAGAGACCAGTAGAGTAGGACAGATGGAAAAGCTTAGGCATTGGTTTTGCCAGCGTTGAAGAACACCTCTTCAGAACAATGGGAGGGATACTATCCGGGCCAGCTCTCAAGTACAGGAGGAGTCACAACACTTTCTGGCAGCGTCGAATTAACAGCAAACTGTGTGGCAAGAAAATTGGCTTTATCTAGTGAGCTGACAAAAGGTGTATTATTAAAGACGAGCGTTGGAACCGAAGACGAGATGCTGTTTCGTATGTTTTTTACAAAAGACCAAAAATTTTTACTTCCTTTGGGACATTGTAGTATTTTTTGCCGTATTTTTTGATCATGTAAAAACTTGGTTCTTCGAGAATGAACGTTACAGGTCTTTCTAGCTTGTTGAAACTTTTTCCGGTTTTCCTCAGTAGGGTTGGCTTTATAACAACGGAAGCTTACTCTCTGCACCTGATAACCTCTTTACAGCCCAAATCGAACCATGAGTTTCCTTTGGGTTTGATAGATTTTACCCTATTTTCTCATTCCACAAAGAATTAGATTTGTGATCATATCTGCACTGGCGTCTACGCCACTATCGAGGAAGCATAGTGACCAGTTAAAGCTCCTGAAAAAATCGTTGAGACCGTCCCAGTTGGCTTCCTCATATTGCCAAACGCTTCCCTTGGAATTTTTTTCTCTAACTGAATTTAGTTGGCATGAGAAATTTGCAGATATGACACAATGTGCCTAAAGGCGACAATACACTAACAGTGTATTTATATCTGAGTCAGATGTAAGGAACAAGTCTATTGACCTGCATTGTCAGGATTCCGAGTAGGCTCGTCAACAAGCTGAGTTAGGTTGTTTAACTCAGCATAAATCTCGGCATGCCTTCCTTCGGGTGTTCTCTGACCCGATTAGCGTAGCCACGAAGAATTATGTACATTGAAATCGCCCGTAACAACGATTTCACTGTGCGGAAAATGGGAAATAATTCTCTGGATTGAGTCGGATAGTGCATCGAATTCGTTAGAAGTCGAATTACCATCCAAACTAGGGCTACGTTAAATAAAACAAGTATGGATGATGCGCTTCTGGACTGTGAATTTAAACCACATGAAATTGAAGTTAGTATTCAAACATGAGCCATATTGTGGTTGAAGCTGATAAGCGAAAAAAGGGGTTTTGCTCGGAAAGTTTTGGAGTAGTCTTGTAAACTTTTCATTTTTATAGATTTTGGGGTGCTCTTTCCGAATTTTGACTTTGCCACCTCGCACCTTTGCCGCTAACGCCAACATTCTAGGTTAAATGTCGAAAATATCAGTTTTTCGCATATAACTCTGAAAGGGTAAATGCTATCGTAAAGTATTTCATGCAAAACTTGTAGATTTTGTGATTTCAAAGACAAAAAGTACTGACAATTTTTTTTCCTACGACTCACCACCGTTAAGAAGATATCGACACTTCAAAAAACGTAAAATGTCGAAAATACCCGTTTTTTCCGTATAACTCCTTAACGGTTCATACTTTTGAAAATATCTGAAAACAAGGTTTGTACATTATGTACCCCCCTATAGGAAAAAATTTTTATTTTTTTCTTAAAAACAACCGTTTTAATGATAAAATTATTTTAAAAGTTTGACAAAAATTTTAAATTTCTTGCGTTCCACTTTTTACTCTTAAATGCCGAAATTGTCGAAAAAAACTTAGACTCATTATTACTATTAATATCTACAAAATGGGTTCAAAACATTTTCCATCAAATTCGTCATTTAAGAGTAAAGGGCTATAAACCGGTATTTTCCACTTTTTGTGATTTCTTGAAATAATGAGATAATACAAATTATGCCTGGTAGAAAAAAATTGTTAATGCAAGCTTATAAAGGGCTACATTATGTTTAAATTTTAATCGTACAATTTTTCGATAATACTTGCCGTTTAAAAGATATATGAAAAAACCCTATTTTGTCGACATTTGACGCTATTTAAGTATCAATATCTTGCGATTTATGACTTGCCTGAATACTATTTTCTAGAAAATATTATGGTCTACAAACTGAGTCTAAGTTTTTTTCGACATTTCGGCATTCAAGAGTAAAAGGTAAAACGCAAGAAATTTAGAATTTTTGTCAAACTTTTAAAATAATTATATCATTAAAACGATTGTTTTTAAGAAAAAAATAATATTTTTTTCCTATAGGAGGTTACATAATGTACAAACCTTGTATTCAGATATTTTCAAAAATTTGAACCGTTTAGGAGTTATTCGTGAAAAACGGGTATTTTCGACAATTTACGTTTTTTGAAGTCTCGATATCTTCTTAACGGTGAGTCGTAGGAAAAAAATTTGTTAGAACTTTTTTTCTTTGAAATCACAAAATCTACAAGTTTTGTATGAAATACTTTTCGATAGCATTTACCTTTCAGAGTTATATGCGAAAAACTGATATTTTCGACATTTAACCTTGAATGGTGGCGTTAGCGGCAAAGGTGCGAGATGGCAAAGTGAAAATTCAGAAAGAGCACCCCAAAATCTATAAAAATGAAAGGTTTTCAAAACTACTCCAAATTTTTCCAGGCAAAAGTACAAAATGACTGGACTATAAGTCAAGCAATCGCAATCCGTAAAATGTATAAATCAAATATTGCCAATCGTATCATTTTTTTTTATTTCATAAATATTTGGAAGTGCGTACATCCTATCGATGTATAATTTGACAGTCTCGCAAATATTAGTCAAGTATATTTATTTTGTATATAAAAGGAACCTTTATTATTATACTTTGACAAAGGTCTGAAAGACATAGAACCCTATTATGCTACATTTACTTTGGGGAAAACCAAAATTCATAAAAATCAAAAATAATAATAAATTCCTATCAATGCCATAGCATTTAGTCATATTTTGAATATGTGTATTATCCAACTTGCGAACTTTTGTCGGATCATTTGTTCAAAGAAAAAGAAGTTATGTAATTTCTCATACGACTATGAACACATATGCAGCAAAAAAAAAATATATATAGTAAAGCCTACACAATTGGAATACCAACAATCTTAGACAAATATTTCGTTGGAAATCAATATTTCATGTTTTTTGTTGTATTGTGTAGGTTAGGTTTTTCTGGGTTAATGGGATTGAATTTTCTCGACCCAACCACACTTATGACTATGACTATGACTATGAGAGTCTTCTAAGATTTATTGTGATGCTCATTTAAGGGGCTTACCAAATTTCTCATTTTATTCTCATTCCTTAATAGAATTTCCAGCGATTTCCCTCTTGGCAATATTTTGTGGTGTTTTATTTGAATCTGCGGCAATGTTCTATATATTATTTTGAAGCTGTGTGATGTCTATTCGTAGAATTCTTGATTTTTAAATGGCAAGGAATTTAGCATTCTTTTATATGCTAGCTATTTTGCCTTTTACAATTGAAACTTTTGTACAAATCTTTGTTGGTTGTTGTATTTTTTTGTTATTTGCTTAATATATGACCAGTTAAAATAATTTCCAACATTTCTTTTCGGTCCTTTTTCCATTATAGCATTTCTTTAAGTTTGGACAAGTCCTATTTTTATTAGGTATTATATATACCTACTTTGGTTTGAGGTTGATATAGTGGTGACCTAATGGTGGAGCTGTAGACTTGTTAAAGATGCTCCGTAGGTGGTAGATTCATTTAAATTTTAGTCAATCTTTTAGCTGTACAATTAGAAGGAGGGAAGTAGGTACATTAGAAAAGAAAAATGGGCAAAAATATATGGGGCCTGGTCTACCAAGTGACCTGAAACGAGACCTATGAAAATGATTAGGTAGTATAGAGTTTACCAACGTACGAGTTTTTTGTTGGTCCCAAAACAATTGGAGTTGGCTTAATTAAGCGACAAAAAAAAAAGAAGGAAAACACGGCTCCTAAACTTAAGCACCTCATATCTGGGATGTTCGAAAAAAAAGTATGTCATCTAAATGGTCAGTAATTGGTCAAAAAAGGTCAACTAGTTTCAGAAATTGGTCAGCCATATGAATTTTTTTATCAAAGGTTTAAGTTTTTCAAGGTCACCAACTATTTTGGGCACCTCATTTATGGGATATTCGCAAAAAAGTGTACCATTCGAAAAGCCACCGACTTGTGATAAAAGGGCAGCTAGTTTCAGTATTTGGTCAGCCAATAAAAAAAAAAATAAATCGGGTGGCACAACGGCTCATGAAGAACCAGGGCCTAGTGACTAACAACTCGCAACCATTCCTGTGTGCGCCTTTCGACAGGAATGGAAGGGACCTACAATTTTATGCCGAATCCGAACGGCTAGACGAGAAGCACTTATTCGTGACAAGTGATACTCTTGGAGGATTTGTCAATTCCTCGCAAGAGGCAGTAGCCCTGAAAAAAAACTTTTTAGTTTTTAGGTGGACGAGGCTGGGAAGCGATCCCAGACCTCCAGCGTGACAGTCGAACGCACTAACCATTACGCTACGGGCTACTACAGTTTTGGTCAGCCAAAGGTTATTTTATATGAATTTTTGAAGTTTTTTCAAGGCCGTATAAGACTTTTAGCACCTTCTTGCACAATTGTATAAATGAGGTGCTAAAAGTCTTATACTGTGACCTTGAAACAAACTTTAAAAATTCATTAAAATGAATATGACCAATTACTGAAACTAGCTGACCTTTTTTGACAAATTACTGACCTTTTAGATGACATACGTTTTTTTGCGAATATCCCTTATATGAGGTGCTAAATGTTAGGAGCTTAAAAACACTTTTAAAATTCGAATAAAAGTAGGCGAATTGTTTTATATTTTGCCTTAACCCCATGGCTTACAGTTCTGTGTTCATTTTCAAGAATGATGCTCCTGAAATAAGCTTTCCAACATTGCATAGCTCATTTGTGGGCACTAGACGCACAATCATTCCCATTCATTAAATTCGCCAAGTCGAATAAAAAAAGTAGAATTTTCATACTGTTAAGCGAATTATTCATCCACCATGATATTATTTCGTTGCCGTTCAGTTCAAATCACAAATTTCAGATATTTAAAAAATGTTTTGTTTTGTTTATGAAATCTTGATGAAATGTTTTTAGTGTCATAGTTTTTCTGAAATGTTTTTGAAGTGAAACTTCTTTGGGCGCGTTGAGAGTGAAATTTCAAGGTTGAATTTTTGTGAAACGAAAAAATGTAACGCCACATATGCAACGCTGACATCACTGATTAGCTAATTGGTGGGAGGTAGAGTAAAAGCAAACATTTTTATTGATAGGCTAATATATTTTATATTGCAATAAGTTTGGATTTTTTGATAATCTCTATTATTGTATTGGTAGTAGCCCGAAGCGTAATGGTTAGTGCGTTCGACTGTCACGCTGGAGGTCTGGAATCGCTTCCCAGCCTCGCGTCCACCTAAAAAGTAAAAAGTTTTTTTTCAGGGCTACTGCCTCTTGCAAGGAATTGACAAATCCTCCAAGAGTATCAGATAAAACCAAATTAAAGTTGTCATATACAAATTTTTGAATTTGCAGAGATTTTGAGTGTAGGAATTTTTGGAAATAGTCGGAAAACCTACTCAAATAAACTGATTTATATCTTTTAATTTTCCACCTTTTTTTACTGTAAATTGTCACCATTATTATTTAATTTTCAAGTCTACCACCCCAACCCATCGATCATCTTGATATAGAACACTTAGCGGCGTCTTATGCATATAAGCTTAATATCCCTATACATATCGAAAATTTTAGATCACAAAAGAAAGTTCACTTCTGCCACGAGTACTGAGTTACACGCGCCCTTTTTTAATTGTGTGGACGTACTTTCAAATCAACTTCCCTCCACTTAATGATAAAGTGGATAAAGTAAACTCCGACCAAGTTTCTTGTCAGGCCTAAGTCCATAGCTAGTTTTTTCGTCCCAATTTTCTGGCCTTTGTTTTAATGGAAGTTCTAAATCAGATCAACCCCGTTATTTTGTCTGTTTCCCCATCAAATTTAACAGCTAACAATATTTCAATTAATTTTAGGAATCGGTTGTGTGGGTGGGGGGGGGTGTGGGGATTAGTGCTAGTTAAACTTTTCCACGGTTAAATTTGGATAGGGAGATATATACAAGTAGTATAATCATATCGGAGTGAAACATCCCGTGGCGGACAGCTACCTTGAGCGGACAGATCCATTAAACGGACAAATTCTCACGACCGTGGATCAAGGATTTAAATTCTACACATTTTATGCTCTTTTGTGCGGACAAGAATATCAGCCGTAATTTGGTGAACTTAATTCTCTTAGGCGGACAAACTTCAGTAACTTGTGACTTTCTACCCTTCTTTTCACCATTCCTTTAATATCTTTTTTTTTTAAATTCGAAACGTGAACAATCGGTGCACACCGACACCGAGGCATTTTTAATCAATGAAAATATTGTTTTAATTCTTTTTTCTGAATTACTGTTGTGCATTAGTCAAGTATTTTAAAGTCACCGTGGCTGTTCGACTTAGCGAGGTTTTACTGTTCCTATAATCAACATATCGAAAACTCTTCTTGGCCTGAAAATATCCTACTACAGTGAGCTTAAGATTGAAGGTTTGAATTATTAAGCCAATTTAGATGCTCAGTCAGAAGCTTCAATAGTTCCCCTTCCGTGATTGATGGCTTTAGTTGAATACGAATTATGCGGTTCTAGTTTGGATCCTTCTTAAGTATTTTGCATGGTAATGAAAGCTATTATTATTATTATTATTATTATTAATTATATTATTATTTATTTTATTATTAAATTTTGTCTTAATGTTGTTTAACCAAACAATCAAATAATAATCAAGTGTACTCTGTACACACTCAATTCTAGGTAAAACCACTTGCCTCGAAGCAAATCTTAAACTTATGCTTAAATAAATTTTCACAGAAGGAACTTTAAATAAAAAGTAGGTAAATGGTGTGCAAAAACAACAATAATAACAATTTCTTTAGATTATGCAAAGTAAAGAATCAAAAAACTATTCCGTTTTATGAAACAGTAGTTCGGTAGGTACCTAACTACTTTTATCCTTGTGAACGCCAAATCCTCTAGCAGAAAAAAAAGTAACTTTAATGTATGCAAAATCAGAAATCTACAATTCAAACAACTTGTCACGGCAATTTATAAATTCAGACCTAGTTCCAAGAAAAAGGAAACTTTCTCATATAGTATAGTTATGGTATTCCTAAATTCCTAAATGTTTTACAGTATAGTTAGTTTGCACCATTTCACTTCTTCAACTATTTATTTTCATATAAATGTAGATAGTTTTCGATCTTGAAGGCGACAAAAGACAAATCGTTCTCAGAAAACAGATCATATCCGAACCCATCCTCTTCCTTTCGATGGTTCATCTCCCTTAAAACTTATTCCAACAAAATAAGGAGAAACAAAAAATAAAGTAGACATTTGTAAACCTAACGAAGCACAAAATAATATAACAACACAACCTTGTTCTTTTATATAGGTATATAAATCCACCTTACTCACGTTTGAATGACACTTCAGAATTTCGTAACAACCGAATCATTTCACTTTCAAAAATAAAAAAAAAAAATAAAAAAAAGAACAACTTTTCCCTTAAACGATACACGATAGGAATTACACGTTCGAATTTGATTAAAAAGCGGGACGACATGTGTGTTACCTAGATATTGAAAACTTGACTTCAAGACGAAGGAACTTTATGGAAACATATTCTCGCATCCCCGCACGCACTCTCCTACTCCTGATGGTTTTCGGTCGTCTGATATGGTGAAGCTACAGATGGGTATAAACTGTATAGAATGGAAGCATTTCCTCTTCCTCCCCATATACCTGCTCTCACATTGTCCAATTTGTGTATAATGTGTGTTATTCGCATGGGATCACATATCACTCCTGCTAGGTTAGCATGGATACATTATATTCGACATGTGGGTGTTATCAAACGAAGCGAATGTCAGGATACCGCCCGCCAGCAGAGCCATCGTCGCATCCCACAAATAATATAAATCTAACCTCTTTAAGTGATGTCTACAACAATACTGCAAAAACAACAAATACTATAATATTATATGTATTTAGGGGCAGCAGTGGGGGATTGGGTTTCATTTGAGAAAACGGATTTGCTAATTTATATAAAGTGGATTATTGTGCTTGCGAATCATTAACGGGTGATGAATTGCTACTAGAAAAGAGAGACATCAAGGCGTGGCACAACCCCTTAGGATTATTTAATCAGTTAGAAGGCAAACAGAGTAACATAGTCTCGCACTAAAAACGGAAATCAGTCAAAGCATGCAGATGGAAAGGAAGGATAAATATACAAAAAAGAAAAACATAAAAAACAACAACTGCTGGTACAGTGTCCTTTTTAGCTTGTTGATTGTTTATTGTCAACAAAGAATTGAGAAAAGGATTTACTGAATATCCACCTACCTTCCAGCCCCTTACGCCCACTTTACCATCCTGTCACATTTGCAAAATAAAATAAAAAAACCAAGTTCCTGAAGGGAATGTTGTGGAATCGTAAAAAATAACATGATGGTGTGCCAGAGTAGTCGACAATAACCTATCGGGTCTTAAAACACAGCTGAATGGCCGGAACCGGAAAATCTTTATTTAAACTTTTCCTTTCATAATTTTTGTTAATGTTGGACATAACCCTTTGAATAAACTAAATATTTATGATATATTATTTTAAAGTTCAAGCATTATTTTGTGTACAAATAAAAAAAATAAATTATATAATCTCTCCATGGCAACAGTTGTGCTGGTTAGTAGCCCGTAGCGTAATGATGGTTAGTGCGTTGGAGTGTCACGCTGACTGGAGCCTTCAGCCTCGTCCACCTAAAAATGAAAAATCCTCCAAGAGTATCTGTATCATGTCATAAATAAGTGCTTCGTGTCTAGCCGTTCGGATTCAGGGAATTCTTTGACATTTAGAGCAAATTTATGTTTCTAATCAGCTCGTTATCAGGGACTTAGAAGATTTAAAGATCTTTAATTATGCATTTTGTAAACCACTAAGAAGCACCTTTGACAGCTTTTTGTTGGTATAAGTGTGCATAATACAATCGAAGAATAGTAAATAATAGTTGCAGAACATATTTTATGTTTGTGTAATGGATTATTTTATTTGATGTATTTATAAGTATTGTAAAACTTCATAAAGTGCGTAATGTCAACAAGAGAATTTATTTTTTATATTCGAACAGAATTAGGGAATTATTGTATTTCTCGGTAAAATAATTGTGAATTTTAAGTGCGCGTTTTGTTTTATCACAAATGTATTGAAGGTACTTCGCGAAATTACAACGCGCTTCCGGAATTATAAATAATACGCTGAGATTTTGAAAAATTTTAATCTAAACAAAACAAAAAAATCTTGAGAACTATTGTCAATTATTAATAAAATATTTTGTTTAAAAATTAAAAAATGTGTTGTGTTTTTAAATCGAAAAAGGAGACCTTTTCTTTTTCAAAATTGAGAAAAAAATTGGTTATTCGAATCATTTTTCTTTTCATCGCCATATTTTTATTAGGGTAAAAGTTTCTTTTCCATAGAGCTGCAATAGCGCTTCAGAGCTGTAATAGCGTTATTTCAGAGCTAGTAGCCACAAGGTGACAGATTTGCTTTCAGTGCTTTATATAAAATAGGATGTTTAAGAAAATAAAAGAAAGGGTGAATATTCTGCGCAGCGAATACCTAGTATATTCTTATTTAAAGAGAAGGTGTCCCTGAGATGCACTTTGAACTTAACGAGCAAGTTTTTTTTTTGTGATTCAGCTCGAGTTAAATTTCGATAAGTTTTAAAGCTTAGTCGTTCGGATTTGGCATAAAACTGTAGGTCCTCTCCAATCCTGTCGACACGCGCACACAGGAATGGTTGCGAGTTGTTAGTCACTAGGCCGTGGTTCTTCACGAGCCGTTGCGCCACCCAATTTATTTATTTTTTAATACATGTGCTGTATGATTAGTTTTAGCGATGCCAACTCATGCAGGTAAATTGAAATAACGAGTTAAAAGAGTAAACATCTAAGGTGAAAAGTATTTTTTTTATTTTGAGGGGAAGGTAAATGTTGGGTAAGAACTGACAAATTTATATTTTTATTCATATGGTATAATTTAAGATTTAATGTAATCAAGTTTTCGACTCTCTAATTCACAAAATCCCCTGTCATATTAAAGTTAAGTATGATTTGTAGGTATAACTGAAGATACACAAAAGAATACATTTAGGGCAGTTATGAGGCTCATAAAAGCTTCACAGAGGCATAAAAATCAATGAGAACTTATGAGAACTCATAAGTCATAACATAATAATTGTTGGAACTTGTATTTCGTGCATTTTGTTAAGAAAAATGAGCATGTCTAATGATAACGGGCCTCACTAATAATCAGATTTAAAGGTCACTTAAATATTTTAGTGGAATCTAAATAATGCACCATCCAGCATATTTAATAGTCCAATTTAATAGTCAGTTTAACGCTTACCGTCACATTACATTTTAAAGTAAAAAAAAAACACATGTTTAACTTTGTGTTTAAGTGTAAACGACACGTTTGTGCTGTCATTCTGACAGTTCATAGCAAAAGAAAAAAAAAAACGATTTTCCTTCTCTTCAATGTTTTTCAATTCAATCGTTTAATCGTAAATTTTGTTTTAATGTTATAAAACTAAAATTTTTAGGTATAATTAAAATAAAGTTTATTTCCTTCTTACGTATTTAATTATTTGTGAATTTCAATTTCAGTGTGAACTATTTTTCAAAAGTCCTCAGTTTGGACACCAGCAACGAATGAGTTCCTGAGTAGAGACACTGAAACCTTTTTCAGTCAATGAAGACAGACCGGTGGGAAAACACTTACATGAACTAAACATCCACGTTTAAAACTTGGGATACAAACGAGGAAGTATTTAATGACAGGCGGCTACAGTCTCCCTGCCAAAGAAATAAAAGAGCAATGCCGACACAAATTTGTGGTCATCATAGTCTGTAAATAGATCGATTCTTTTTCGGTATATTTTTGTTCGGCGAGATTGTGCCACCTTCTCCATCTTTAGATCTTCGGAACTCATAGTTAAAATTGGATTTTGTAAATTTTTAATAATTTCACTTAAAAGATCGCATGCAGCCTAAAATTTATGGCACTGGGTCCACAAGTCAAAAGTCCATAAATCAATATTGGAATTTTGACCCACCTTGATAGGTAAAAAGTCCTCACCAAATCTTGTGGATTTCTGACCCACTTAAGTGGGTCACTTTATAGAAATTTCAAAACAAATTTTTAATTTCATGTAGAGTGTAAAAAAATTTTCATATTTCAAAATCAGTTTTTGAAAATGTAAATCAAGTATTTTAAATACAAAAATTGAAGAGAATTAACGCGTTTGGCAATAACGCCCAAGGAAACAGCGTCCAAAATACAATTGAAAATAACTCCTAAATATTTTTTATCGCATCGCCCAAAAAGCAAATAAGAAATTGGAAATATGGCTCAAAATTACTTTTTGCTCTTAATTATAAATATTTTTTTAAAATACATTTTATACATTTTCAAAAAGTTATTTTGAAAAATTTAATATTTGTTTTTAAAGATAGGGCCCTGAATATTTCAAAAATTACTTTGCAAAATATTTCAAAAGCAATTTTACAATTTTTCAAAATATTTTTTTTTTTTAAAATATGAACAAAGCATTTTCTAAAAATTCGTGCGTTTCGCTGTAAAAAAATTTTATGTTTAATAAAAAACTAAATAAATTCTAAATTCTTCAGCGTTTTTCAATATTTGAGTATATGAAATTCTTAAAATATTTGTCGACTCTATGACCATCTTTCTCTCTAACATTAGGGAATATTGACACACATTATTGTGGACTTTTGACACTTATGAGCTAAGGGCTTGTTTAATTTGGGTATTGGAAAAGTTGTGATGCCTTGTTATGTAGCCCGATACTCCCTGGCTGTGATTTGGCATTTCTGAAGTATTTTTCTGTGAGCATCCGGCCTAAGCTAATGAAGTTCTCGGATAAAATCAGCAAAAGGTGTTTGAATACTGGCTTAAGTACTTATTTCCAAGTACCAGTGGAGTGGAAAAAATGTGAATCCTCTCGAATGGCGATGGAAAGCATCTAAATATGGATTGGTAACTAAAACCACGAATCAACCTGCACCAGATGTTTTGCTGAAAAAATGGCATGCGGATATAAAACGTGTTGTCACGGAATCTGTGTTTTAAAAGAACTGCATGGGTGTTAACTGCGACAATTCGCAAGAAAAGCACATAGAAGAAGATGATGTTTTTGATGGCGATATTCAAGAAATTTAATCAAATCTAGAAGTGAACATTTTTATTTTCTTTTTGTATAATTATCTTTTTCACATCAATGAATTATAATTGATAAATGGCGCATTCCTAAAACCTAAAAAGTTTTTTTTCAGGGCTCCTGCCTCTTGCGAGGAATTGACAAATCCTCCAAGAGTATCACTTGTCACGAATAAGTGCTTCTCGTCTAGCCGTTCGGATTCGGCATAAAATTGTAGGTCCCTTCCATTCCTGTCGAAAGGCGCACACAGGAATGGTTGCGAGTTGTTAGTCACTAGGCCCTGGTTCTTCATGAGCCGTTGTGCCACCCGATTTATTTTATAAATGGCGCATTCCATGAAAAGTGGTAACTTTGTATGTTTATATATTTTATTTTGGAAACAAATGAAAGTATATTTTATATAAAGTACTATCCCTAACCTTACTTCTATTAGTAGTCAGATCTCAAAAAACACTTAAATAGTAACAGGTCAAATTGAACAAAAAATCACTTGCAAACAGTCCAGCGGCCTTACAAATAAGCATGATCTTAACAACTTAGTCAATCGATACACACATTCAAAAGTTATTAAGTAATATGTGTTAAAAATATTGTATTATCAATATCTCCACTCAACAGTTATTTAGGAAAACAATTTTTTCTATACACACTAAGAAAAACGATTTAGACCAACAAGACCACGATTTGGACCAAGAAGACCACGTTTTCAACAAATATCTATGCATTGTCAGTTCTAATTTCGTACATGTCGGGCACGTTACATAATTGTCGGGCATGTTACGGCAATTATAATGCTTAAATTCAGATTAAGTACATTTTTTTCAACTAATTTATTTTTGTTAAAAAATTTTTATTTGTTAATTATTTTTAGAAAATGCTATTTTGTTATAAATATTCAAAGTTTAGCTAAAATAAACCAATGATTAATGAAGTTCTGAACTTTGGTAGTGTTTATGTCGGGCACGTGACACAAACTACTCTTAATATAATTACCGAGTTTTTGAATTTTTAACTACAAATCCTTTGCCACATGAAAGCAAGGATTTCAAGCGATCTAAAAATGTATGAAAATAATCTAAATTCTAGTATTATGTCGCTTTAAATTTACTTTAAATAGAAAAACTACGTACGAAAGTCGGGAACGTGACAATGGAATGCCCCAAATAAGCTTTTTAAAATAATGTCAAAGTAAACACAATAAAAATCGAAAAAACTGGCTCACTTTGAGCGACTATATCCTTGTTAATTTTTTCTAATTTTTTTTTTTGAATCCGCCATTTTAAAGGAAATTTTAAAATCTTTCTTCTATATGAAGAAATTCCTATACCTATCTCTACAGTTAAACGCAAATAAGTAAAATAAACCAAAAAAAAACATTTTTGTTTGCATTTTTTTTTTGAAATTTTGTTTATTTATTTTAGTACATTAAAAATTTATTAAACATTTTTTGAATAGGCGTACTTGATAGTTAACTTTATTCCCTACAGTAAAGGTGAACACCTTTTTATCGAAATTTAGCTTGGTTTTCGAGTTATGAATATGCAAAAAACGAAAAGGGTTGCATTTACCCTCCCCCTCTCAAAATTGCACCCTCTCATTTAATAGCATTCTGCGGTTTTCTCATCTTCAATGACCCATACAATGATTTTTACAATTAAAACCCGGTAACGGGTTTTCTATATGACATAATCAATTAGCTTAAAGGTGTTACAAATTTTTGTCTATTGAGAAACTTGTAGAAGTTAGGACCGAAAATAAGTTCCCCAGTTTTGTACAAAAATTGAACTTTCTTTCGTGCTATTTGTTATGTAGGTTGATTTGTCATTTGTATTTGTAAACTCCATGGTTGTAGAACAAATTTTTCAGTGGTTCAGCTTGGGTTCAATGGATTTGAATGGATTAACTGATGTTCAATCTTTCACGACTTTCAAAAACATGGCCTCAAAAAGGCTTGCAATATAAAAATGAAACTTAGTCAGGGATATCCTAAAATTGGAAGTTTCTTTAAATGAATGAGCGAGACAAAGTTTGTATTGGGAAAACACTTAAAATAAGAATTTGTAAGAACTTCTTATATTTTGTTTACAGCTTTAAATTTCCAACCAGAATGTTTTTGTTTCCCAAAAGAGCAAGCAGAAGCGACCATGTCGAGGCTTTTATTATTTCTTCATCACCTCAATTTCTAAAGGGCTTGCAAAACAGCACATCATACTAATGGATTTATCTTACTTTAATGAGGATTGATGGTTGCTGCTGTTTGTTGTCCCATGTCATCATTGTTAGTTAGAATATTGAAGGATCATCCCACAGCAGGTGATGGTCGAACAATTTTGTATAAAAATCAAATCATTTGATTGGAAAATTCAGTAGTTCACCAATCGATTCCCAGTACTAACGACTCCACGAACACATAATAATAGTTAAGATGTTTTTCGCTTTTGTCCTTTTGTTGCTGACCTGTTTAGCCAGTAGCAGTCATTCAGAGGTATGTTCTGTATATCGAATCTATACAAGCTCGGTTGGGCTTGTGAGTTTATCTTATTTAATTCTTTGTTGTGTGCTTAGATTTCAGAATCAACTCCAACTATGAAGAAACATGAAAACCAACAGTCACAGAGTGCCGACTATGATAACAGGCAGACGAGGTTGAGGAGAGACTTGAATGACTTGAAAGATGGCAACGACATTTTTGACGATAATTCCGGAATGCGTCCATTGGAGCTCGAAATAGAAAGCCTCCCACAGCCCCTGCTGATGTTCTTGCAGAAGATGTGCCAACGTAAGTTAAAAAAACTCACAATACAATACTTAGTTCTAAACCCGTCTTTAGTTCAAGCTAAACCTCTTCGCATGAAGACTCCTCGACTTGGAAGAACTATCGACTTCGACAGCGATGACGACCGAATGAGGCTTCCTTTTGGAGCGGGAAGAATCAATAAGAAGAACGTACCCTTCAAACCAAGACTTGGCAAGCGGACATGTCTGTGTGATAACAATTAATTTAAAATCTTTATTATTAACAACTGAATAATGTGTTAGCTATTAAAAAAAAATTTAAATGCATTAAAGCAACCAACCGATGAGGGACTAAGGGGTTTTTCTTTCAATATTCATGGCACAGCACATATGTAATTTGTATCCTTTTTTTTATTTCACTGGGTTGTGTCCTTTATTCATCATCACATGCGATTTATCTTCCCATTTTGTTGTTCATCATCGTTGTCGTTGCTATTGTCGTCGTCGTCCAGGTTTTTCGTCGTAGTTGGTTGTCGCTCCAAGGGCTTTTTTAGGGATTCACTCAACGTCCAGTGTATGTGACTTTTATTGATTGAAAATTCATTGTGTGCTAACGCCACCACTGCCGCCGGCTTATGGTGTGGATGGAAATCCATAGCATATTAATACCTGATCCGTTCGAATCAGAGGAGCGAGTTGCTGTTCGTTGTTGCTACAGTAGAGTATATGTGCAGAGGCTAAAGCTGGGGTTGACACATGCTCTTCGACCATCGAACCTATCGGCCTTAGAGTGTTTTAATATTTACAAAAGGATTTGTGACGCGCGGTTTTGATGAAGAACGCAGCAGAAGCAACAAAAGTAAGCCCATCATCAGGAATCCGAATCAGGACTCTCTGCAGTCAGAATCAGTAACAAAAAAAATTGTAATTTTCATCAATATTTCGTTGTTACGAGCTTTGGAGGAGATTACTTTGAAAATTGATTTTAGCCGTCACAGTATTTCGCATAAATAATGTGAAAGAATTTATTTACTTTTTTTCAAAACAAAAGTGAGTGTTATTGTTTTTAACCTTGTTTTATGTGGTGTTAACAGTTATCCACTGAGTGATGGCTTGGTTTTATTGTTTGAAAGTTATAATTCTATTTTGGGTAAGGTTTTATCTTGATTTCTTAATTAAAAGTGATTTATTATACGTACCAAGCATATCAAATCCTATTTCACTTATTACTTAAAATATTGATCAAAGAATGTTTAACCACACATTTAACTTAGTCCATAACACCAGCACGGGCGTATACAGCTTTACTTCTTGGCAGGGGGATCACGACCAAAAAAATAACACAAACTAATAATTTTTTATAAAAAGTCACAAGTGCCTGATATTTTTTATTTTCAAATTTAACTGTAAGTAGGTATATAAAAGAAAAATGAAAAAGTATTAATTAACTATACTACAATACATTACCTTTGTTAAAAATAAGTTAAAATAAATTAAAATCGTTCATATGAAGATGAAGAAATTTGAATATTAAAATATTCAAATTCGGTTTTTTTTTTTTTTTTTTTTTTAATGAAGCACGCACTAAAAGGGTTTTTACTACCCTTAAAATGTTTAAACACAGTGCGAGCGTTAGAAAAATAGGGAAGGATTTAAGAGGAGACACCGATGTACATTGGTTTTGAATCTCTGAATATCGAAATGGCAGGGAAAAATAGTGTCAGGTAGAGCATTCCACATTCTTGTAGTGCGACTAAAGAAAGAATCTCTATACTTAACAGTACGTCCGAAGTTGGGCTCAAGGGTAAACTGATGGGCATTCCTAGAAGCACGAGTATTACGGTTGAATTGTTAAGGGGAGGAATGCAACTGGCTATTTCACTAGAGCACTGTTTGTGAAAATAACGGTAAAATAACGAGAGACATGAAACATTGCGGCGGTGTTCTAGAGGTGCAATTGCTTCCGTTATATTTCTATCACCTATCATTTTATAGCTCTTCTTTGAATTCTATCCAATAGACTCAAGTAGTTTATTGGAGCACCTGCCAGTGCTGTCGGAATGGCTACTATAGTAGCATTTGGCTCCCTTACTGTTGAAAGGACTACTGTGCTACCCATGTCTCAGAAAGGCTCCCCAAGTCTCTATATGGGAAAGTTAATGAAAATATTTTTAAATCCTGACTCCTATTAAAAATTTCACATCTCTGTTAATTTAAGATCATATTAGGGGTATTCATGCAAACGTGGAAAACCTAAAGAAAGCTTTAAAACGATAGAATTTTATATCGGTAGAAATTAACTGTATACTCTTATTTATTTTATAAAATATCTAGAATCAAGGCTCTCCCAAACCAACGCGAAATCGGCATTTGTCGACGACAGTTTTTGTTGTTATTTAACATTGTTTATTTCTCATTTTTGTTATCATTGTGAATCGTTCGCCCTGCAGAGTGAATGTTCTTCACCGCTTCCGCGTTGGTTTGGGAAAGCCTTTGGCTCCCCAACTTCCCAAACTGCTCCCCAAATGTTATGAAAAGTGCTACTCTCGGAATTTGTGAAACGACAGCACTGGCACCTGCCCAAACATGACAATTGTACTCGAGTTTTGGACGAATAAAGGCTTTATAGATAACAGCCAGATCAGAAGGGGTAAACAATTTCTTGCATCGCCGAAGAAAATCTAAACACTTAGCTGCATTTTTGGCTACATCAAATATGTGATCGTTCCACATAAGGTGATCTGTGATACACATACCGAGGACAGAAAGCTTTTCGGTTTCCTCAATGCAAGTGCCACTCATGGATAGTGGCATGGGGGGGGGGGGGGTTTCGTTTTAACGACAGTAGACAGCATTGAGTTTTTGAAGCATTAAATTCTACGCGATTTTTGATTCCCCATTGGACAATGCTGTCGAGATCAGAATTTAATGAGCTTATCATACGCTGCCGTTCAAGTTCCACATCCGAAGGACATGGATGTGAATCTAAAAACGAATATGAAAAGCTGAGGGTACTGTCATCAAGAAAACAGTTTAATGGATTAGAAGTTTCAGACAGCATATCATTAAATTAATGTTTGAGAACTCTAGCAACTGCACGAGTGCGAAAGAAGAATTGTCCCATAGAATCATTTACGCCCTCAAGTACAGGAGCAGTCATAACACTTTCTGGCAGCGTCGAATTAACAGCAAACTGTGCTGCAAGCAAATAGGCTTTATCTTTCGTGCTGACAAAAGCTGTATCGTTGAAGACGAGCGTTGGAACCGACGACGAAGTACCATTTCGTTTATACTTTACAAATCACCAAAAATGTTTACTACTACTGGGACATTGTAGAATTTTTTGCCTTACTTTTTGGTCATGCAAAAACTTGGTTCTACGAATATGACCGTTACAGGTCTTCCTGGCTTGTTGAAACTTCTTCTGGTTTTCCTCAGTAGGGTTGGCTTTATAACTACGGAAACTTACTTCTCTAGCCCTAATTACCTCTTTACAGCTCGAATCAAACCATGAGTTTTCTTTGGGTTTGATAGATTTTACCCTATTCGGGATAAAATTTCTCATTCCACAAAGAATTAGGTTTGTGATCATATCTGCGCTGGAGTCTGCGTCACTATCGAGGAAGCATAGTGAGCAGTTAAAGTTTTTGAAGAAACCGTTGAGACCGTCCCAGTTGGCTTTCTCGTATTGCCACGCGGTTCTCGTTGGCGCTTTCTCTTTAACTGTGTTTTGTTGGCACGAGAAATAAGCAGATATGACACAATGGTCTGATGTGCCTAGAGGCGATAATACACTAATAGTGTACTTACCAGGGTCAGAGGTAAGAAACAAGTCAAGAGGGTTGGCGGATTGACCTGTAACGTCTGGTATTCGAGTTGGCTCGTCAACAAGCTGAGTCAGGTGGTTCAACTCAGCAAAGAGCTCAACATACCTTCCTTCGAGTGTTGTCTGACCCGAAAAGCGAAGCCAACTAGAATTGTGTACATTGAAATCGCCGGCAATGACGATTTCAGTGTGAGGATAATGGGCAACAATTCTTTGGATGGAGTCGGACAGAGCATCAAATTCGTTACAAGTTGAATTTCTGTCCAGATTAGGACTTCGATAAAGAAAACAGGTGTGAATGATGTGCTTATTTACCGTAAATTTTACCCACATGAAATTAAAGTTTGTGTTAGAACACAAACCATATTGTGGTTGAAGTTGGCACGTAACATCATTTCTTATGTAGACGGCTAAACCATGGTGGGGAAAGAGTAATGGCACTAAGTTGTACCCAAATAAATTAAATTCCGAATGATCAGAGTTTTCACCTATCTGAGTTTCACTTAGTGCCAAATCAGCTGGCATGTTGTTTGCAGTATAGACGTACGTAGCGTAGAAATTCTTTCTAAGCCCACGAATGTTGCTAAAATCGACACTAAATCTATCAACCATTTAAGTATTCAAAAATAACGAAAATTCAAGTTAGACAATTAACTAAGTTGAAAATTCATTCTAGTTCCCAATTTGAACATTTCAGTATCAACCTGTCAATAGTGTTATACCTTATTGACAAAATTGAACTGAGCCACCCCTGGTTAAATAGAAAAAAACAAACAGCTATCTATCTGACGAGAAGTTAACTTAAACGGTGCAATGCTCTGTGTGGGGAGCTCTACAAACAGTGCATTGCATATAACGATGATGCAAACTAAACTGTGTGAAGTGACGGGAAAGGAAATGAGGGATTTACCACTCGTTGCACTGTGTTGTTTTTTTTTTTTTTTTCTTTTCTATTTTTTTTTCGGAAACTGACTTTCACAAAACACAAGTGTACTCGATGGGAGACAGGTCGGCACTGTGGAGTGAATGAATATAATAAATTCAATTAAATAGTACAAGTGAAGTGACCTCAACTGCATTTAAGTTCTAAACCAGTCAAGAATCAAAAGTCGGCGTGAAATAGCAGACTACGAATATAATACTACATTTTCACTACGCCAAGTTAGGCAATGTCGTTGAAAATAATATATATTTCGAAATAAGATAATTTCAAACAAATTTGCACGAAACTAGGTGAAGATTTAAAAACGCACTCGATTGGAATCCATTTTAAAAGCTTTGAAAATCTTTAGTATGAATAAGAAAGAGAAAACAAGTATTTAACTGCCAAAGCCACTTCATGAAATGAGCAATACGAAAAATTTAACAAATTTGAGACGAAAACACTCTTTTCGTATTTGCAAAGTCGAACGAACCTTTAGTCGCCGAACCAGTGAATGCGCTCTTCGTTTCTGTTCCTGGATGTTACATTTGTTTGTTTTTGAGGGCCTCAGCAACAGAATACAGCAATCTCCAGTTGCCTGAACAAAAAATCTCAGTTCAGCAGTCAAAATACTAGGGACAAATTTTTTGGATTTGCTGATCATTTGTTTTGAATTTTGTTCAGAATTTATTTTATTCCTATTAAAGTTTTTATTTCAGCTTTATTACTAAATCAAATTGAAGTTGCAGGAAAAATAAGTAAAATATCATTAGGTAATTTCTGTTTCTGAAATTTAAGTAAATGGTTAAATTTAAATATTCACTACTGAAAATGAAAACAATAGTTCTGATTTTTAAAAATGACCACTTGGGTAAATTGCTCTTTTTATATAATAGTGGAAAAACTAAAATACATTTCAAATTCGTATTTTAATTGAATACAAAGATTCGTTTCCGTTGCTTTTCAATAAAAGTGTGAAAAAAGTGCAGGAGTGATATTTATATGCTTCTGACTTGAAAAAAATGTATGTCTCTAAGACTGCCACGGTGGTAAAGTGAAAGACACCTTCCAAAATAAATAAATAAAATAAAAACTAGTGCCGGAGTCTATAAAATAAAATGCAATGACTGTGATAAATTTTACATCGGACAAACAGGCAGAATATTTTATGACAGATTTCTAGAACACAGACCAAAATAAAACACAAAATCCAATTATGCTCTCCACTTAATAAACGACAACCACAACTACACATATTTCGACACCAATTTAGCACCTATGCATTTCTGCAGAAAGGGAAGAATTTTAGACGCGCTAGAGGAGTTCGAAATATATAAAGCCAATAAAATAGAACAAGACAATGTACTCAGTGACAAACTCACATTCAAGACAAATGCATTATATGACACCGCACTAAACCACTGCAAAAATAGAAAGAAACAAACAAAGAACATGCAAAACCAAAAAAGCTCACACAAAATAGAAAAGAGAAAAAACAACAAGACAAACTATGAACAAATAATTATTTGGCAACTACAAAATCTACTCTTCAAACAGAGCTTAACGCCCGAAAATGGAGAACACTCCGAAACGCGTCGCGTAATATATTTTATATAATATTTATTATTAATTAAGTTGTGTTAAATAAATTTTTAATTTTTTAAACAAAGTTTATAAAATTTTTCATTTACAAAATAAATATGCATGTACATCAAATATACATAATCTTTTTATCTTTCTTACCAGTAAGCCTTTCTGAAAAAAATAATAGACAAAGTTGTTAAATTCTGTGAACCTAGTCGCGTTTTCGTCAAGGTCTCCACCCGACTGGTCAAACGGTTCACCAAGGTGTTCCAAAAAATCGCCTTTACCATAGCTTTTGGCTTTTGCATTCGAAACGAAACGGACTCAGCCAGAAGACCAAGCTTCTTCTTTATGAGCAGCTCATTAGACCGGTCATCACGTACTGGTTTCCCATCTGGTTTACGACGACAAAAACCTTCATGAACAAGCTGGCAATATTCGAGAGGAAGATCTGGCGGATCTGCATAGGGATGCACTTTGACAGGATACGTATGAAATACATCAGCAACAAGAGATTCTATGAAGAAGCCAAAATCCAACAACTTGACAGATACATCATCAAATCCAGCCGACGCACACTGGGCAAGATACCCCAATAACCGGAATTAATTAAGGAGATGGGTCTGCTTTACTGAAAACATTTTTTTAGTTGAAGTACCATAAAAATTAATAGGAAAACCAAAATTGAGTTTTAGAATTATGTTTTGATGCTTATTGCCGACTGCGTAAATGGTGTTTTTGTAGATATCTATGTATGTTTTTTTTGTTCGAACGTAACTCCTCAACCACTGAACCGATTTTAACAAATGATGTGGCATTGGATTCGGCTTGACGGCACGAGTAACAAGGGGTACCATGGGCCACCTTTTTTTATTTTAATTTAAGATAACTAGCGTTAAGCAAATTGTAAATAATTGACTCCATGACCGCCCCCCTGTATACGCCGTTGAACACCAGTGTTGCCTAGCCTTAAAAAAAAGGACACTCTGACTCATGTGTGATGGCCATTTCATCTATTTGTTCTTTTTATAAACCATGAATAAATATAAATATCGTGTAAGACAGTAAATATTCAGCTTTGGAGGGTGCAGGTTCAAATCACCTAGTCGCGTTTTCGTCAAGGTCTCCACCCGACTGGTCAAACGGTTCACCAAGGTGTTCCAAAAAATCGCCTTTACCATAGCTTTTGGCTTTTGCATTCGAAACGAAACGGACTCAGCCAGAAGACCAAGCTTCTTCTTTATGAGCAGCTCATTAGACCGGTCATCACGTACTGGTTTCCCATCTGGTTTACGACGACAAAAACCTTCATGAACAAGCTGGCAATATTCGAGAGGAAGATCTGGCGGATCTGCATAGGGATGCACTTTGACAGGATACGTATGAAATACATCAGCAACAAGAGACTCTATGAAGAAGCCAAAATCCAACAACTTGACAGATACATCATCAAATCCAGCCGACGCACACTGGGCAAGATACCCCAATAACCGGAATTAATTAAGGAGATGGGTCTGCTTTACTGAAAACATTTTTTTAGTTGAAGTACCATAAAAATTAATAGGAAAACCAAAATTGAGTTTTAGAATTATGTTTTGATGCTTATTGCCGACTGCGTAAATGGTGTTTTTGTAGATATCTATGTATGTTTTTTTTGTTCGAACGTAACTCCTCAACCACTGAACCGATTTTAACAAATGATGTGGCATTGGATTCGGCTTGACGGCACGAGTAACAAGGGGTACCATGGGCCACCTTTTTTTATTTTAATTTAAGATAACTAGCGTTAAGCAAATTGTAAATAATTGACTCCATGACCGCCCCCCTGTATACGCCGTTGAACACCAGTGTTGCCTAGCCTTAAAAAAAAGGACACTCTGACTCATGTGTGATGGCCATTTCATCTATTTGTTCTTTTTATAAACCATGAATAAATATAAATATCGTGTAAGACAGTAAATATTCAGCTTTGGAGGGTGCAGGTTCAAATGGTGACAGGCAGGGTTAATATTCCGAGCACATGGTGATGTTATTGGTTGTTTTGTATTGATGTGATGTGGTCTGCTGACATTTGATATATGACCAAGGTAGGTGGTATATGTTATTGTTTAATCAAAGTCTGGCTATGGTGGTATAATTTAAGGTGGGCTCCACTGAAACATGAGATTTTTCATGAATGATATTATTATTAAACTTAACTCTTAGGGAAGTTTGTTCATATTTGGGAGATTTTATGTAACATGATAGAAACTTTTTATTTGAAAGACAGAATGACATGAACTTTTCAATGTGAGGTATTTTATTTACTTTAAGTTTTTTTTTTACATGGCAGTCCATGTTGGTGAAGTCAAAAAGCTTGACAAATCTCAAACAACCCTTAAATTGACGCTAGAGTGTGAGACAGCTTGTCAAATAGTTTATTTTGTTTTATTGGGTTCACGGTTCAAGATTATTAACCATTAATGGTCAACAAGTTTGTTACACATAATATGTAAGTAGGTATCCTTTATGCAGGTCATGTGTGTCAAGGACTTTTCTCTTAGACTTTGTTAAGTTAAGTGACAACTTTATATACTTATTTATAACAATCGGTACTATAAGTATACGAATAACAATATTTTTTTTTTATAATCGACGCGCACTCAAGAGGTTGTTACTAACCTTCATGAGAGGGAAAAATAAAGTAAGGTATAACATTCCACATTCGTGTTGTGCGGCTAAAAAAAGAATCCCTGTACTTGACAGTTCGTCCAAAATTGGGCTCAAGGGTAAACTGATGGGCATTCCTAGAAGCGCACGTATTGCGGTAAAATTGTTTAAGGGAGGAATGCATCTAGCTATTTCACTGGAACACTGTTTGTAAAAGTAGCGATAAAATAGGGAAAGACATAAAAGCTTACGTCTGTGCTCTAGAGATGTAAATGTTTCCATTATGGTTTTATCACCTATCATTTTAAAAAGCTTTTTTTTTTGGATACTCAAGATACAAGTAAGTTGGAGGAGCACCTGCCCAGATATGCAAATTGTACTCAAGATTTGGACGGATGTAGGCCTTATAAATCGTAGCCAGATCAGAACTGGAGACAAATTTCTTGCATCTTCTTAGTAACCCCGAACATTTTGCAGCGTTTTTAGTGACGTCGAATATGTGATCATTCCACAAAAGACGGTCAGTGATACACATACCGAGTATGGGTATGGGTTTCACTTTAACGACAAGAGACAGCATTACATTTTTGAAGCATTGAATTCTAGACGGTTATCCCCAATGAACAATGCTGTCAAGACCAGAATGAGCTAGTCATAGGCTGCCGTTGAAGTTCCACATCCGAAAAACAGGAATGTGTATCTAGAAACGAATATGAAAATCTGAGGGTACTGTCGTCAGCAAAACAGTTTAATGGATTACAAGTTTCAGACAAGAGCACGTTTGTGAATATGAGGAAGAGAGTAGGAGACAAAACGGAACCCTGGGGAACCGCAGCATTTACTTTATGAATTTCAGACTTGAAACCATACAATAGGACTTGAATTGAACGGTCTGAAACGTAATTTCTAATCCAACGAAGAAGAGATTTCTCAATACCAAATTCGCGCTTTTTCGATATTAGAGCTTGATGCCAAGCTCTATTAAACGCTTTTGAAATATCAAGTGCAATAATCTTACTTTCTCCAAAACGAATAAAGATGACAGGCAACAGAGATAACCCGATGAACAATTTATTGCACAGCAAGAAATAAATAAACTAAAATACGAAATTGATGTGCATGCGATGGTATGCAGATCGGCACTCCGTTCGGCACAATGCAACTACAAAGACAAAAATGTCTGCCAAGACTACCAGCTTGATTTCAATGAAAAACTGAGAAAATGAATAACTGTCTGCAGTGAATGTATTAAAACCATCGGATAAACATAAAATATTTCTTAAAGTTAATCTACCTCAGTCGCTGGAATTACATTTTTGAAAACAAAATGTATGACTCTACTGAACAAGTATATATAAACACCCATTGATTGCATAACATTTAAGTGTAGTGCACTCATGAAGAATAGATATTTGTACTTTGAGTATACCAGAATAATCTCATTTACCAAAGTCAAACTTTTTAGATATTAGGTTACGTATTAGTAAGACGTTGGGATTGGAAGCTGATTTAGTAATTGAATCAAGCACTCACGATTCACGAAAGGCAGACAAACCAAACAGCCACCCATATTCTCTGAGCTGTATTGTCCCCCGCCCCTAGCGCCTAACTGCGTGAAAACATAACGTGGTGGATAGTAACTTGAAGACACCGGAAAACAAATATCCAAAAGTTTTCGATATTTTGAGCTTTTTATTCAGAACAAAAAAATGTATAAAATAAAAATATGATAGTAGGAGATTAATACAACCACTTCAATGTTAAGATTAAATTTTGATCATTCCTTTCCTTAACATTAATATTTACATTACATCAGGGGCGTAAACAGGATTTCCGTAAGGTGGTGGAGAGCAAACTCAATGAAAACACATCAATATCATCCCATTTAATAATATTGTTAATAAGGCTACTGGTCGGTCAAAAAGTACCGAATGGACCACCAAACAGAACTTTTAAATTAAAAAAATTCCAAAAATTAGTAAAGTCTGCAAGTAGTTTATGTGCCCCTGTTTTTCAGTTCGGGATTTTTACATTCATCCTGCATTGAATAACTGCTTACTGGCTTAACTGCAGCTTAATCTTATTTCTTGAGTTAACTAACTCTGGTTTAAATGCCCACTAAAAAACTAGGCTTTAAAATATGAGTTCTTAAGTACAAATTATTATAAATAAAATTCTGTATCTCGTACCTATACAGATTATTATAAATAAAATTCTATGTTTCAAAAAAAAACTATACATAAATTATTATAAATTTAATTCTATATTTCAAAAAAAAAGATGCGCACTTTTTACTTTCGATGTAGGGCAAGTTTAGGATTCGTGCAAAAAATCGAACTCGAGATAATAATTTTCCCTAACATTACGATGATAGAGAATGCAAAAAATGTGGGTCCCGCAATTTTGTCTCTTTGTCTGTCTGACTGTCTGTCTACCTGTCTGTCTGCCAGTCAGTCTGTTTTCAAACTTTTGACTTAAGGTTATTTGGGAATTCTGTAGAGGGGAAATTGTTTTTTTTAGCTCAAAAAAAAAAAACGGTACCTGCCATGCAACCAATATACAAAAATTGATTTATTTCAAAAACGGTTCTAACGATTTTGAAGAAAAAAAAACACAAGGCATTATTATTACTATAATAAATATATATACATATTTCGGTAGAATAAAAAAAATATTTATAACGGTTATTAACGGTACAATTTGTTTTTGTTGGAAATTCAAGATCGTGAAAACCGGTTAATGATTTTTTTTTAAATTTTGTGTAAAATTGTTCAAACAAATCTTAAACATTTCTGTACCAACTTTCATCAACATACCAGTCTTGGAGGCACACACCAAGGAGGCAAACGCTCACATCGTCGATCTGCAAGTGTTGCCACCGTTGCAACACTTCTTAAAAGTAAAGTTAGGACATGGACTATTAGTGTACCAAAGTGCAAGGTTTGACTTTAAATGTGCCCTTAACACCCGAACTATTTGTTCACAAAAAAAAAAAAAAACGAAAATTAAAGACATAATTCTATATTTTTTTGAGCATAAGAAGATGAAGAAATTTAAATATTAAAATTACTTCTGTTTTAAGTGGAGTGAATGAATAAAATTCAATTGAAAAGTACAAGTGACCTCAACTCCAGAAATAATTGTGTTTCGCCCCAGGTACAATAGTGGGCTCTTCAGTCAGTCTGTTATACCCTACTAAGACACAAATTTTGGTCGATGTTTACCGACTCTTATAAAAATCACAGCAAAAAGATACTGTGAATTTTATTATTCTATATTTTATAAGAAACGGTAAACATCGACCGAAATTTGTGTCTTAGTAGGGTATAACAGACTGACTGAAGAGCCCACTGTTGTACCTTAGGCGAAACACAATTATTTCTGGAGTTGAGGTCACTTGTACTTTTTAATTGAATTTTTTGAGAATGTTAACTTTTAATTACTTGTGATTTTAATATATGTATTTTAAAACCAATAATTAACAGTAAAAGCAAAATTTATAAATATTTTACTTTCAAGAAGTCACTTGCTTATAATGAAACAAACTTATTACTTACCTACGAGAATTTTAGCCAAAACAATAACCGAGAACGAAAACGAAAACATTAAACAAACATGTTCTAAATAGAGTAAGAGCCCAGGGCCGCCAGGCATACGTCGTTTTTTTACAAAGCTGAGATTAAGAACAAATGGATACTAAGAATCTTCAATCCGGGTGCAATTAAGAGGAAGCGAGTGTTAAAGTTGCATACAAATGTTGCAACATTGCGTTATTTTATCAAAGCTGAATTTTTGATATGTGTTAGGGGATGGTGTCATTTAATTTATTTGACACTTGCCAGACATCTACAGTGGGACCTAACGTGAGCCAGACACTTAAAATCTGTCAAACTGATCGTGCCATTTACATAACAGAATCAAATCAAAATTTTATATTTTCTTTGAGCAAATGTTCAAAAATATTTTCTAATCAGCAAGACACCTAAAGCGGGGCCTTATATCACCGTAAAACTGTCAAAATTATAATTCTTTGTTACTAAAACGTGATTTTTTCGCTAATTTTATCTTTTTTTTTAAATGTCTGGCTGATAAATACGCCCCACTGTAGATGTATAGCTGATGGAGAATTTTTTCTAAACAGTTGCCCATAAAACATATAAATATTAGCTTTAAAACTACAACGTAAATGGCACGATTAGTTTCACATATATTAAGTGTCTGGCTCACGTTAGGCCCCACTGTAGATGTCTGGCAAGTGTCAAATAAATTAAATGACACCATCCCCTAACACATATCAAAAATTCAGCTTTGATAAAATAACGCAATGTTGCAACATTTGTATGCAACTTTAACACTCGCTACCTCTTAATTGCACCCGGATTGAAGATTCTTAGTATCCATTTGTTCTTAGCTACCATAGTATCTGTTGGCAGAAAAAATCTCAGCTTTGATAAAATGCCTTATGTCTGGCGGCCCTGGGCTCTTAGTCTAAAAGAAATACCAGTTGAACAAACTACTTTTTTTAAAGGTGAGAAAGTAATACTACAAGTATACCCATTCTAAGTCACTATGAAACCCGATTGATAAAGTTTCGATTTTCCTCTGATACAGTGGCCTCATTTAGCACTTGTGTTTGAATAGAATAAGTATTATTAGACTTTAAGACACACAACATTTTTTTTTTTCAAATAAAATGTTCGTCAAATACACAACACTCCGTAGATAATAAATAAAAAATCGTTATCGATTAATTAGGTACCTAGCAAAATATAATTTTTGAAGGTATGGAAAATTAACTTTCTTTCTCATAAAATAATAAAGATAAGACGCTGCCGCTTTAACTTCCATCTCGATCTCATTAATATTTCCAATTAAATGCGTTTAATCACTCACGGAAATGTCCAAAAAAAATTAAAAGATGATGAAAGTCTCTCAAGTATTATACATGCGGGATTACATTAATTACTTTCTTATTTGCTCCCCCACATGAAAAACACAAGCAAAATACAAATAAAATAGGTATATAGGTACACCTGCAAACATGATGTTGTTTCTGACACTTTTGTATATGCAGGAAGGAAGGAAGGATGGTAGTGAATTTATTCGCGGAAAGTTTATTTATGCTCAGAAGTGGAGCATTTTTAGTTTTCAGAGGGATGTTAATGTAATTAAGTAGGATTAAGAAAGCTTTCACTTCAAATTAATTCAATATTTTCTTTAAAATCTCTAAGAAAATACACTTTAATCAAAAACTTAACACTTTTACTTATCTTTTAAGGTAGACATACTCTAATGGTTTAAGATAACAAGAAAATATAAAATGTATAAAACATAAACTTTACCTAAATGAATGAAGGCGACTACATTTAGGGTTTTTTAGGTGAACTTGAAAACTAAACAGTCAAAACCTAGTAGGTTTCAATAACACAGGAAATAAAATGTATAACAGCATCATCACAAACTTCTTTCAGGCCTATATTGTATGGCTGAGCAATTTGGACATAAATAATTATGTATTACTTTATTTAGTGATGTATTTATAATCATAAGATAGAGTGTCATAATAGTCTAAGAGCCAACGACATAAAAAGTCAAGTCATTTGCGTAATGTTGAAACCCATACCAATACATAGCTCTGGAAGGGTTAAACCAGTATTACCTTGTCTGCCTGCCCATAGCCTTGACGAAGTGGTGGTGGTGGGGGGTTGAAAATGTAGATTTCCTAAAAATTTTATGAGGGGTATTATTACTTCAACTAATTTTTGAAAATATATAATGATGCTCTGTCATTTTCCTTACATCTAAACACCTTGATTTTGATGATCAGACAAGTAGAACTCAAGATATAAGCTTTTTAAGCGAACCTTATATTTGTTTTCTTGGAGATTTTTAAAACGCAAAAAATCAACAAAACAAAGTCTCAAAAAAAAGAAGTTTATGGTTCGTTTAAAAAGCTTATATAACTTGGGTTCTACTAGTCGGCAGAGTTCCCATAACGGCATTATTAATGCTAGATCTAGCATTTTAGAGAAGAGAAAAGCATTATGAAATGTAATTTTTTTTTATTTTGTTGCATACTCGAATGCCAAAAATGATTTCGAATCATTGACTTTTTCTAATAGAAATTAATTAATTAAAGCATCTGTTGCTGTGGAATCTGGAAAGTCAATTATTTGGGCCTGTTCAGCTAGGTCTTTTGTTCTGTTATTCTGCTATTCTGTTATCAATTTCAATACAAGAGTTTGAGCTGTCAAAAAATCTTTTATGAATTATAATATGGTATTCGGCTGCTTAAATTGTTAAGAAATCTGTTATGAGATGTCAAAAGCTCGAAATTCACAAAACACAAATGCATTTCGGATCCAGCTACTAACTTTTAAAGATGCAGCTGGGGAAAATACATAAGTTTAAGGAATTATGTCGATTTGTGATTGGCATTCGACTGACTTCACTTCGCGTTTCAAATGCTGAGTTTGAGCACCTGATCAGCCAAACAAATATAATTAACACAAAAATTAGTCATGAAATAGGAAAAGAATTATTAAACAGTATTGTCCAAATCCAAATACACAAAGGGCGTAGAAGATAAATGCTTCTTTTCTTGTAAGGTTTCAAGAAGTGTTATAGAGGAAGTTGGAGCCTCGCCGAAGTATGAAAAACCTATTTGTATGAAGAACTTTTGGCTTACTCATTATTTAATTAAAACCATAAAATAGATAAGACATTATAAAAATAAAAATGTGGTAAGTCTGACTGACTTAAAATTAAATAATTAACTACTAAATCATGTTCTTACTAAAAAATTGTTTGCTGTAAAAGTTCCTATTACCTATTTATGTACATATAAAGCTTAAAGGCTCTCCCAAACCAATGCGAAACATTCTTTGCGGCGAAGTAACATTCGCATGTCAAAATTTATTCACATGGTGATATATGAGAGTGCCCACACCAACGCGGCGGAGAAACATATGAATTAATTTTGACTGACGAATGTTTCTTCGCCGACGCAACGAATGTTTCGCATTGGATTGAGAGAGCCTTTAATTTTTGTTGCAGGTTCAGATAGAATTTGACGAAAAAAACAACATCTGAACTAAGGAATTTACATGTAAAATAAAAAAACAACTGAAGTCCATATGAACCTTGCTAAGTCCAGATAATTATTATCGGTTCTTAATTAAAGTTCAGATAGAAAAAGTACTGCCTCTGCCAGCTCAAATTACTATTCTGTTATCGATAGTTTGTACGAAAACGTCAAAAACGACTTTGCTATGTTCGGATGTCGTTTTTTTCGACAATTTTATCTGAACCTGCAATAAAACACGGCTATTACCTATGTATGTATGTTAGGTATTTATGTGACAACAAATATTTATTTTGCATTTTTATAAAATGTTTGTTTTTTAATCATTGATATGGACGTTTTTATATGGATTTTGAAATCTAGCATTTTGTTTTTTGAGCTCCCATACGATCTAGCATTATAAAATTTAAAATCTAGCATTATGAAATTTGAGATTATGGCAACACTGCTAGTCGCATCATTAAAATCAAGGTGTTAAGAAGTAAGGAAAAAGACAGAGTATCAATATATATTTTCAAAAAATTAATTGAAGTGATAACACCCCTGATAAAAAATTAAGAAAATCTCCATTTAAACTTATTTTTACTTGCGATATACGTAGTGAAAGTTTAGGATTGGTGCAAAAAAAAAAATCGAGATAATAATTTTCCCTAACATTACGATGATAGAGAACACGAACAAAGTGGGTCTCGCAATTCTGCAGCCTAAACGGCTGAAGCGATTTTCTTCAAACTTTGGACTTAAGGTTCTTATGTGATTCCCTAGGGGGAAAATTGAAATTTTTTTTTTTTAGCTCAAATAATAACGGTTCCTGTCATACAACCAATATACAAAAATTGATTTATTTCAAAAACAGCTCTAACGATTTTCAAAAAAAAAAAATTGGTTATTAACGGTACCTGTCATTCAGCCGATTTTTGTTTTCAAATTTCTCGTTAACTACTACACCGATTTCAACCAAAATTTGTACACAAAAGGTCACTTACAATTTTAACAATTCTTGAAAAAATTATTTTTGGATTGAAAGCGGTGTTAGGGTTTGTATCTTTTTGTAAACTAAAAATACTCCAAACTACAGAAAATCACAGCAAATTGTGTGTGGCAATGTCAATATTTTCTCACGGTTAATATAGGCTGCTAAAGGTAAATGTAGGTAATGACGGACGCCTATTGATTGTTTTAGCTACATGAGTTAGTAAACAAGTTATATTTTAATACAACAATTTGGGTTTTGTCACATGTCTCTACCCCTTCATTTCCTTATGAAATATTGGAGGAATGAACTTCTTTTTATTAGCTCCTCACCAAAAATAATTTCAAATACTGGATTTTTACTGTAAAAGTCATAGTATTGGTTAGAATTTACACATTTTTCAAACAATTTTGGACGCTTAATTCAAAACGTTTTAGGTTCACGTTCGGTTGAATCAATAGGAAATAATTTATCATTTAGAAAAACTTTATGTATACAACTGAGAGACGTATAAGAGTAAGAAGATTCATAAGTACATAACTGTTTGCTTATTGTATGAATTGGGATAGGCAAATAATAAAAAGGGGGTAAACAGAAGAAATACAAACACAGGAATAATACCATTGAATTTATAATATTGTATTTATTCAATGTTAGAACGAGAATCCGGACCAAAAGCCTAATATATTTGCCTTATGATAACATTGGAAAATTTTAACTTATGGAAATAAAAGTCAAAATTAGACTTTAACCAAATACATAATTCCATTTTTAAAAAGCAAACAATTAATCTGTATACAGTTAAATAAACTTGTTTTTTTTTTGCATGGTCAATTCTTGATTGGCTTTGTTGATTAGATAATTCCTTGCCAATATTGTTAAACTTTATCACGTATTTAAAGACGTATATATCGGCAATCACATGGTTAATGCTTCCTCTCAAGCATACACACGTCAAGGAAAATCTCTTTAACAGTGGATGCCACATTTCTAAAAAAAAATAAAATGAGTGAATAAGGGATTTTGTTCTGGTGGTTTAGGGCTTAAACCCTCAGTAGACGTTTCATATATTAGTATAAATTATTAAGACTGATTGTATCGTATGGACTTAGCCCATAATCTTTGAGTTTTGTTCTTGAAGTTTTGGAGAAAGCTGCACTTTTATTTACTATCGAACAAAATTTTGGTTTTCTCTTGCTCATGTGTTTTCATAGTTAGACCACTTAGAGCTCATTAACTTTAAATAGCCAAACATTTCAACAACAGTTTGGTATGATTACCAAAAACATAAACAAGAAAATGCCTTGTAATCACAATCACTTATTAAATTTCTTAAGGCGACAGTGAAGTTCTTGAGTGAATGAGTGCGTTGATTAAGGGAAAGCAAAAACTGAACATATCATTATTCCTCTTATTTTTATTTAATCTAGAAGAGCATTCTAACTACCAGTACAAAATTATGTGGCTGTCTTAAAAACAAGACTTCTACTAAAATATGATTTCATATCATAAGCTTATTTAATTATAAAAATCTTCACTAAAGTAGTTTAATTTTTTCAGTAATGCTGTTGATAGCTATAAACTTAACTGAAAAATAAACATCTTCCAGATGTTCCAATGTTCAATTAATCAACAAATCAATCAAAAAAAAAAAAAAAAAAAAAGGAAATAAAGAAATCCGCAATATTGTTTGATGGAACCTTCGAAATATGTCTATTGACTTGTTTTTTTGTGATGTCTGAAAATCAATTTATCAAATTTTAATATCATTATTATTTTTTTGTAAAAAGATAAAAATATCAAAACACATTTTTAGTGGACATTAAAGTTGGGACCGTAACTTAATAAAAAAAATAATCTCTTAAGGAAGTAGATCCAGAAGTCTTAGGGCCAGTTCATTCACAGCTTGTTTTGCGTAATCAATGATTCCTGCAGCTGCTAAATAATCGAATGTAATTGTCAATTATAATAAGAAGAAGACAAACAGAACAATAGAAAATATTGTTGTTATTATTTTTTTTTTGTTTTATTGGACTATATTGAATAAAATTCAATTGTAAGTTCTTATGCTACTTTTAGTCCAAATGGCGTTTCGATTCTGATAACAACAGCCGGCTGGCTCTCATCAGTTAGAACGGTTGTTACCTTTATAAGACAGCATTAGTACTCTGCAAATTATATTTTTTTAGGAGATCATGGAAATAAGCTTGTTAAAATCAATAATGTACCATGTACGTCCGGCTGGCGGTAGGAATCTAAAGTGGGCAGATTCGATTTTGTCGCTTAGCAATTCATTCCGAACACATCCATGATGCTGAAGACGAGTGTTTCGATTCCTCTCGATCAGAATGCAAATTCAATTTCTAAACCATTTAAAAATGTCTGTTCACTTCTTGTTCTTTTTCAACCACTAAGGCAGCTACCGCCATTCAACAAAAAAAGTAAGCTGATAAGAAAAAAAGAGATGAAGCAAATGCGGACCGAACACAGCCGATTTCGTTCAATAAGCTTTACTTTATTAGAACCTATGAAATTCGCAATACACCATAGCAATAATTTAGGCCTAATTTATTCAGTCAAAGTTGAACATAACTTTGGTATTTTTACATTCAACTTCAGAATAAGTTTTTATTCACTCAAAGTTGACGTTTTCAACTTTTGATTTTCCACTCTAGAGTTAATCAACTTTCGATTTTCTCAACTCCCTGAAATAGTAGAAGTTCGCGAGCAAACTTGGGATTTTCTTCATTTCTGTTTATTTATTCATGCTATCCACGATGAAAATATCGGTTCTCGTCAGATCACCGAAATCTAGCATCGTCGGACGCGGTTAGTACCTACTTAGGTGGAGGACCGCATTGGAACACCGTGTGCTGCTGGCATTTGTTTCAAATTTTTTTTTTTTTCTAATTGAAAATTTTGTATTATTCCCCACAAAAAAAAAAAAACAAGAACAGGTGCCCAATTTCAATAAACAGATCACTTCAGCATTGTGTTCCATGTTATACCTATACGGAACGATTTGCTTGTGTTGTGACGTTGTAGTGGGTAGCGATTTCGCCGGACAAGTGAAAAAAATACTAATGAACATGGATCCATCGATGATTTCATTCCACAGTAACAGTTCTTTCGTTTCATGGATTTCTTGTGCTTTTTGGTGCTCCTTATCACCTTTGTTTTTTTTGTTTTTCTTGGTACAAGTTCGGGGTTTGACTTTTCCTGTTTGACCCTGCATTATTCTTTTTTTTGTGGAAAATTTGTATTTCTTCCTTCATAATTTCATTTAAGGAAATCAAAATAGTAGAAACAAGTTATAGACTTATTAATTAGTGTGTGAAAACTCACTTCTTATTGTTGGATGTTTAGATATTTATTTTAAAAATAAAAACTTTAAACCGTTTTGTGCAGCTTTCAATTTCACTTGGTATTCTTTTGATTCCGCGCTTCACATGGAATAAAAACTGCATTCCAATCATTCGGAATAAATAAAGAACAACATTAATGGTCTACACTGAATATTTTATTGAATAAGGAAACACAAAATTCTTGTTCCAAAAATATTTTGAATATCCAAAATGATTAAAGAAACATTTTCGCACTGAAATGCAAAATTATTCTAATACAAACCGAAAGTTGAAAATGACGTATTGTGTGTCATGTGTCACAAATATCCCAAGGATATTTTAGAAACTGCAGGTTGATCAACTTTTGAATTTCAACTCTGGAGTTCAGATTCAAAGCAGTGAATAAAAGCATTTTTGAACTTTCAGCTCAACTACGGATTTGAAGTCAACTTGTAAGTTGTCCAACTTTGCAGTTTTCAGCAACTTGGGCAATACTGAATAAATTCAGCCTAAGTGATGTTAAATTGCAACAGAGAAATGATTAAACCTACGCCTAGTCTAGGGATGCCAGATTTGAAAAATTTCTGTGCGGGGCAATTTTATTTTGAGAATAAAAATGTCCGAAAAATCTGAAAATTATAATTTATTTTTAACTAAAAACAAAAAATAATTTTTGTATTATAAGTCCAAGGGCCGTTGACTCAAAAAATATCTTAAATTAATGAAAATTGGTCTTTTTTTGATAAAATTTGAGTTTAAGAATCCAAAGTTTGAACTGTTAATCATGAAACTGCACTTGAGCGGAACAGCACCTCAAAAGTATTCGTAGGAAATTGTATGAATTTCAGTTCGCATAAATGTTTATAAATATTCAAATTTGCCATTATTGAACGATCTAAGACGAATTTTTTTGATTTTAAAAAAGAAAACGTCAACAAAAATCCATGATTTTTTTTTAAAGACGGTGCGGTGTTCACATTGGACTGACTCTTCCGAATTTACAAAAGAAAACGAAGAAATCCAGAAATTAAATTATTTGTTTGAAACTTACTACTTTTTTGTGTTTCTAGCCATGAAGTGAGAGTGAGAGAAATTTTAGAGAAGTTAAAAATAGTTGTAAGAGTTAGTCCAATGTGAACACCGTAAATTTATGGATTTTTTTGACGTTTTCTTTTCAAAATAAATCGTAGGAGTCAGTCAAATGGGAACACTATTCCTCAGAAAATGTTTTCAGTTTGACTGTCAAAATAATCAGGACATTTTGCATTCGGTTGCTCACTTTTTTATAATAATCATACAAAAGCCGAGTTTTATGATAAAGTGAATAGTAACTCAGGAAATTTTTTACACGGAAAACACAAACAAAAATTCTATATAATAATTTGTTAGTTTGGTTCACCGGCCGCAAGATCTCAGAAAATTTCTTTTCAAAACACTCTTCATCACATTTAAAAATTGATCAATAGCTTAAAAATATTACTGAACAAACGAATCCAAAAAAAGTGGTCTCAGATTTTTGAAAGCAAAGTTAAGGAATTGCATTCAGAATTTTGGAATTGCCAAGATCTCGGAAGCCGCAACTCGTTAAATAAAATAAATTTAAAATTGGCATTTTGAATCTTTTGGCGGCACTAGCGGGACATTAAATTAAATTACGGGACATTATTTTCCAGCGGAATACTTGCGAGACAGATGTCGTTTTGCGGAATTGTCCCGCGCCTAGTTCGTCACGTGGCTTCGGTAGTGCGTTGGACAGTCAATTTATTTCACGATCTGTGCTTAGAACTCTATTCATAGAGTGTAAATTCTCTTTTATTTCAACATTTGTCCCATTAAAGAATAATTTCTTTCCGAGTGAAAATAATCATAGCTTCTACAATTTCCAACCGATTTTGATAAATGATAGCTCATTCAATTCAACATAAAAATGGCATTAAAATTGAATCTTCAGAATATTGCTTATAACGGTTCTCAAATTCTATTATCACTTTTGTTGTTATTTGAAAAACAGTGCTTTCTTTAAACCATTGCGCTGACGCTATGAATGAAAATAACAAAACAATACTTTAAAAATTAAAGCTGAAACTACAAGCTTAGTAATGCTTTATTTAATTAAAACTGGAACTACAAGCTTAGTAGTGCTAAAAATTTCATCTCGATATTTTTTGTAAAACATAGTGATATTATGGCCTAAAAAGTGCAATTTTTCAAAATATGAATTTTTAAAGCAGTGACATTTTATGTAAAGGGTGAACAAAATGAGTCAATTTTTGGCTTTATTTCTTTTAAAATATTTGTTCTTAGTATTTGAGAAATATTAGCGCGTTACATTTAACAGTCGGCAAACGGGAGGCTGTTAAAAATCAGTAGCACCGCGGTTGATACTGTTTGGATGTGATTTTGTAAATTAAAATATTTTTTTCAAAAACTACCGTTTTTTATCTTTAAAATGACACCTCAAACGTATTGATATCTTTAAAAATATCATTTCTAAAAATAAAATAAAAAACCATTAAAATGATGATTTTTAAATTTTTCAAGGGAGGTGGAGGGGGAACAGTGCATGCGAAAATTAAATCCAGCTGGATTTCCATCTTATGGAACCTTAAGTTGATTCCAACAAAGTTTGAAAAATATCAAAAATGCGATGGCTTTTCGATCAAACGTTTTTAAATGGAATGACTCATAACTAACAACTGCAACGTAGCAAGAATATTAACCCAAAATAAATATTCTCGTTGTTCAAGGTTATCATACCATGACTGATATTAATATCAAATTAATATCAATGAGGTGCACGAATTTAACAATATTCGTCACCATCAAATGAATACGAAAAAAAAAAAAAAAAAAAGGCCAAACCAAGCCAAGAGGCAGTAAGCAATTCGATTTGTCGTACTCAGCAAAAATAGTACGCGGTCGTTTCTATTACCCAAATGGCAATAAGGTGATGACGAATGAATGCACAGGGAACAGTGCTGTCGTTTCACAAATTCCGAGAGTAGCAGTTTTCATAAAATTTGGGGAGCATTTTGGGAAGTTAGGGAGCCTCCTTTAAAGGCTCTACCAAAACCAATGCAAAAGCGGCGTGGAATCATTCACAATGATAACTGAGAAATAAGAAATGCTAAACAACAACAAAAACTGTCGTCGACGAATGTTCCGTGCGGATTTCACGTTGGGTATGGGGAAAAAAAGTTTGTTTGATTTGGCAAACTAATGTCTCCAAAAAGATTTGAATGAGATTTATTTGAAATCTTCATTTGTGGAAATTACAATTTGTATGGTTAATCTTCGAGATTTCAAGGAGATTTGTGTAAATCTTGCTAAATCTCGGTTTAGTGCCCGGTGGAAACGTAGTATTAAATTCTATATATTTCATAAAATAAATATGACCACAAATGATGTGAATGTGATTTCTTTAATAGGAGCATGGATGTAAGAAATCAGGATTTAAAAGTATTTTCAATTTGCAAAATACGTTTTTCATTAAATTTTTCATGCGGAGACTTGGGGAGCCTTTTTGAGACATAGGTAGCACAGTCGTCCTTTCCACAGTAAAGGAGCCAAATGCTACTATAGTAGCCATTCCGACAGCACTGACACGGAACCCCAACTGGGCATACCAAAATGCAACATCAACAATAAACATACAATGGACTGGAAGACATCGATCGACCGACGAATGGATGACGAAAGCGGACGTGTATGTAGGGAAATAATTTAATGACAATAGTGAAATGCTCATTTAGCATTTCAACAATGGTAAGGAAAAAATAATTATTATGAAATAAAATCCAAGTGCCACAAATGAATTTAATTTCGTGAAATTTCAATTGGAAATAATGTAATTACAAAATACTCATAACCCAAATAAACAAATTGGGAAAAAATTAAAATGGTAGGGATAGTAGATAAGGCCTTTAGAATTTAAGGTATAAATAGTTAAGAAAAAATAAAACAAACTGTCAAACAGTGAAATAAAATCAACCGAATACATTCACTCTGCCCGAAGGCAAATAAACAAAGTAACGTCTTTTTTCGAGTACACCAGGAAACCCCCAGAAGGAAAATAAAGGCAAACAATTAACCATCATTTTTAAAGGTCTAAACAAACATGGGTAAATGCTATAACTAAAGGTGTTGGCTACCAGGGCCTCTTAATGAAACTGGAATTCATCGCGTTTATTCTTTCGCCCTATGTCAGTATCTCACAAAAGTCACAACCACGAACTATTGGGCAGCATGGATGCCATGGCAAAAAAGATTATATATAACAACTGCCTGTTAATGAATCAGAGCTCTCTGGAACAATTATATCCTGGATCAATCCTGTTGTTTTCTCTATGATGAAATTTGCATTCTTTTAACAAAAGAAAGTGTTTTTCCTTTATTTATTTATTGAAGAAAAAGGCGGTAATGTTTAAGGATTTTTATTAGATATTAAAGAAACTTTAAGAATCCTGATATTGATACTGTAGTATCACGGTTTCACTCTAAATATGTAATCTAACTTTTCACAATACATAAACACAACCGCAGAGATATAGAAAGTAACCTTGATAATACAAATTTTATAAAAATTATGACTCACTTGTAGACGAACAGAGCAGGAACAATTTCTGAAAGAAGAATGGAACTTTAGTAAGTAAGTTAAAGAATTGATTTGATTTGTTTCTTTATTATTATACGATAACTTCAATAAAATGAAGTTTGATTAAATGTTTGAAGAGAACTAACTTCAGAACGAGTTAACATACACAAAAATTACCAGAATTATCCAATTTCACACTGAATTTATCAGTGGGACTAAGTTCGGAGATTAAAATGAGTTCAGTTCATTATGTAATAAGTCCCAATGAACTAAGTCCCAATTTAAAGGAAGTGGTATTAGTCCAGGAAAATTATGATAAAATTGAAGCATATGTGGATGTAACATATAGCATCTTATATTTTTATGGGATTCGTATAGAAAATATGAAAACAAAAAGAACATAAGGTTGCTCCCGCTCAAAAAGGTGTGCTTTTTGCAGGAAAAATCAAAACGTGCAAGAAAGTACATTATTCACTCCCTGTTTTTTGTTATTTTCTTATATAACTTTTGAAAAATTCATATTAGGAAAAAATATTGACAGTACATTTGTTTTGTATAAAATTCTCCACAAGATGACATTTTTATAAAACTTTCTGGTGTTATATTATTGTTGCTATACAGCGTTGAAGTCAGAAAAAACCTGTACAAAACAGAGTAGTTTTAAAGCGCTAAACTAACATGTAATAAATGATCCAATTCTACTATAAAAGTGGACTCAGATACTCTAGAGAATTACAAAATGAAATATTGAAACCCTATTTATATCGGACTGATAGGTTCGGCATTAGAGGTAATGTTAATTAAGTGAACCGCGAAATGTTTGCATCAATGCTGTGGTCAAAGTTACACATTTAAGATGGCGCAAATTTTAGTACACATACTTGGAACCCTTAACTATCGTAAAGTATCGTTATAATATTTATTTTATTTTTTTTAATTCACTTTTGTAGCGATTTTAAAACTTCAAAAATCGTACGAAAAATGTTTTTTTTTTTAATAAAATAATTATTTATTTATTTTATTTTATATATATTTTATTTATTTATTTATTAAGACAAGTATTTCATAAAATTTTTGCTCTTTTAAAATCGCTACAAAAGTGAATTAAGAAAATAAAATAAATATTATAACGATACTTTACGATAGTTAAGGGTTCCAAGTATGTGTACAAATTTGCGCCATCTTAAATGTGTAACTTTGATCACAGCATTGATGCAAACATTTCGCGGTGCACTTAATTAACATTTCCTCCAATGCCGAACCTATCAGACCGATATAAATAGGGTTTCAATATTTCATTTTGTAATTCTCTAGAGTATCTGAGTCCACTTTTATAGTAGAATTGGATCATTTATTACATGTTAGTTTAGCGCTTTAAAACTACTCTGTTTTGTACAGGTTTTTTCTGACTTCAACGCTGTATAGCAACAATAATATAACTCCAGAAAGTTTTATAAAATAGAAAAGAATAGAATAGAATGATGACTTTATTGATTGAATAATAAAATTTACATAGTTAATATTAGTACAAGTCTTGTTTAGACCTGGTTTTGAAACCGTCGGCCAGATCATTGACAAAAATAATGAAAGTTAAATGATAAATGAATTATGATTTTTTTAAAATATGAGTATTAAGATGCAATTAATTGAAAAATTTAAAAGAAAAGTAAAAAAAATTTGACAAAGTTAAGAAACTCATTATTTTAAAAGCGTAATGATATAAATTTAAAAATTTTCTGCTTTAATCTTCTGTCTGTAAATGGAAGCTGATTTGATAAAGCTATAATAGCTTATTCCAGCCATTTGAACCATTCAGGATGCATACAACGTCTTCTCTGTCAATATAGTTTGTACCAAAAACAAGTCGCCTATGTTCCCATAGGATGGGAAAAGAACCCGAAAAATGATAAATATCTTCTCTTTCCCTTGTGTTCCATAATTCACATTGCAGAGGCAGATCTGGTCTGTGAGGTATAAAATTTAAATAAAGAATTTCTCCTCTCGCACGGAAAATTGTAGATATCAGTTCTGTTGAGTTTTTGTGATGAAAGTAGTTTGCTGCACCCAGATTGAACTGAAGCTTACTGTAGTAATTCCTATATTGGGATGCTCTAGCCTGATTTATACAGTCATCACGATGATTTGTGTCCACTTTTGATAAAATGATGTGCAGAGTTTTTTAAAGCTCGAAAATGTTTCCTGTGTTAAAGTTTATTATTTCTCCGACAGATTCAGAAAGGGTTGACCAGGTTTTAAGGAAATTCAGATTATTTACGACTAGGTGATTTTAAATCTTCTTGACCATCCTCGAGGAATCCATTTGAAATATTTTTAAAATTAAGTCGAAGTGAATTTTCAGAGAATCTATGAACATTGGCGGCATTCCAGTTTCGATGTGGAGCATATAGTTTGGGTCGTAGAAGGTAGTTTAAAGATTCGCTTTAGAAAAAATCGAAGTAACTTTTCCACATTATTATATTCTTTATAACTCCAAACTTGAGCAGAATACAACATAATTGATTTGGAAACAGCTTGGAAAAGTTTGTATTTATGTGAGTGATGAATTGATTTGTTTTCAATGCATTTTTTCCAAGAAACATATACAGCAGATTTTGCTTACCTGAGTTTTTCTTTTTTGTGTGTGAAATTATAAATCCCAAATATTTAAATTCTTTTACCACTTCAATTTCGACTGCTTTTTACTTCCATCGTTCACTAGCTGCATATCTTCCCTGTCCTTTTCTAAATACTATTATTTTAGATTTGTTTAAATTTACTGTTAGGTTCCAGGTGTCACAATACCTTTCGAGGACATTAATCATCCTTTGCTATTGGTGAGGAGATTCTGCTAAAAGAACAATGTCGTCTGCGTACATTTAAACTGGAATTTCTTCACCTGCTACAGTAACCCCTCCACCAACACAATCCACCAAATCGTTGATAAAAATTGTAAATAGAAGGCTACTTAGAGAACACCCTTGATTTAATCCCATTGAGGAACTGAATTCCTCTGAAAGACTCTCTCCATCCCAAACCATTATCGAGTCATTTTCATAGAGTGCTCTTAATATTTCAATAATTTTTGAAGAAACGCTGATGCCAGCTAGTTTGAAGAAAAGAGACTCTCTATCAATGCTGTCAAAAGCTGCCTTGAAGTCTATGTAGAAAGCGTACATTTTCTTTCCTTGCTGCAAGTATAGTTCTGCTATGTTTATCAAGAGGAAAACCTGATCTATCGTGGAGTAACAAGTTCGAAAACCAGCTTAAAACTCACTCAACACGGATTTCTCGTTTGTCCAAGTAACAAGTCTACGGAATATCAAACTGGCAAAAAGTTTCATGGATGTGTTCAAAAATGAAATCCCCCGGCATCTCCTTTTTTGATAGTGGGAATATTATTGAAGGGATGGCGTGTAAATTTAATATATTTTTATAGCAGTTTTTAAGGCTTATTATAAAATCTGAGGAAGCAAATTTAAAGAACTCATAGGGGATTCTGTCTTTTCCTGCGGCTTTTTTTACTTGAGCTCTGTCTTATATGGAAAGGAGTTCTTCTACGGAGAAGTTGGAATCTAAAAAGCTGTCCTCAGCATATGGCATTGTGTATTAAACTCTGAGAGATATAAACTCGGCATTTAGCAGGGAAGAAAAATAGTTTTTCAACTCCGCTGCTTTCAGTTGGCATCCAATTGTTAGATTTGATCCACTGACATTTTTTAATACTTTCCAGAATTCGGCGGGTGACTTTACATTTGATAAAGATGTGATGATGTTCATGTGGTAATCCTTCTTCTTTTGTAAACACAAGGTTTTATAGTTTTTGTTCTATTTTGCGTACCACTGTTGAAATTAGGTATTGTTGTGTTTCCAAAATAGAGCGTGTTTCTGGCTGCTTCACAATCCTTATCGAACCAATTTTCTTTACGAATTTGGGCAGTTTTTTTAGTAATTTGTTGACGTGGATTTGCTTTTCTCACAATATCGAGAAGATCTTCCAATGTTGGGGACGGCCTCAGGGTATTGAGAAATCTAAGTTCATTACTCAGGTTTTGTTGATATTCCTCACGAAATTTGTCGTTCCACTTAAGTTTTGGAGGGAGATTAAAGTCCGCTTGGGAAGCCGGTGTGTCACTCATAATGGACAGAATCAAAGGCATGTGTTCGGAAAATGTCTTCACACCAGCTTCAAAATCCAATTTTTTGTTTAACCAGGCCCCTGCAGCGACACCATAGTCAATTACGGAGTAAGCAGTAGAGCGAATAAAAGTATATTCTCCCAAGCTATCGCCTGCGCATCTTCCATTCAATACAACAAAGTTCTAAGAATCACAGAGTTCTAGGAAATTGTTACCTTTGGTATCCTTGCGGTTGTCTTTTGAGGAACGATCATAAGCAAGCTCATAAGGGTACGCTGAAGAATTTGGAGGCCAGTCCGGTTCGTTACCTATTCGTGCGTTGAAGTCTCCTAATAAAAGTAGGTTCGGTTCTGACAGTTCACCTAAAAAGTCTTCCAAGCTGGAAAAACTTCATACCAATGAAAGTTTTATATAAATGTCATCTTGAGGAGAATTTTATATAAAAAAAAATTTGTCTCAATGTTTTTTTTCCTAAGATGCATTTTTCCAAAGTTATATAAGAAAATAATAAAAAACAGGGAGTGAATAATGCACTTTCTTGCACGTTTTGATTTTTCCTGCAAATAGCACACCTTTTTGAGTGGCAGCAACCTCATATTCTCTTTCTGATCGAATACCACAAAAATCTAAGATGCTATATGTTACATACATGTCAAAATATAATTTTCCTCGACTATATTATTTTGTACTATTTACTTCAAATACTGATAATTTTTGATTTAATCAATATTTACAAATAAAATAGAATTCCTTTCGTTTGATTTATTTTCGTCTTTCTATATTCAATCAAACCAATTGAATATCAAGTATATCAAAGTTTTGTATAATTGGACATATGCATGAAATTATGCTTGATCTGAAAGCTTTATAAGTACGTAATTAATTTTGATTGATTTACAAGAAATTTATTTAATCTTTGATCACGCCACAATAAAATAAACCCCATAACTGACCCTTATATATGACATCATCTAACTCATTAAATTGTTGGTTGTATCCTTAGCGAAAACCAAATGTTTATTGAACAAACTGTATCATAAGACTAATGGGTCTCAGTTATTTATCCGAGTGTTAATCTTGCTTTTCCTGGGTTATTTTGTGCTTGTAGCTTTACTTTTCATTAGTGAGTGTTTCTCTCGGAAGTAAACTTGTTCTTGTCATAAGAAATTTCAATAAAGATAAAAATTACATGTCTCTCTGTCCCTATGTGAATGCTTGTTTATATGTTTGTATATATGAATGCTTGTCTTGGGAAAATTAAGAAGCGTAAAATCCTATTATAAAGTTGTGAAATAACAGTTGGTGCTGACAGAACAGGGAATACGAAGGGACATTCATATATAAAATATTGAGAGAAAACAAATCCTAAGATGACGTAATCATTCACTTTGCCGGGCTTTAAATCATTACACTGACACACATGTGTCACATCGACAAGTCGTGTGTGTCTGATGATAGCCTTCATTTCGCCTTAAAGGGTCACGAACATAAGAACAAAATTTATTAGAAGAATATAATAAACGTCAAGAACTCAAGGTGTTTGTCTGTGTTGTAGGAACAGCATGCTGTAGACAAATTTCGATAAGTTAACTTTTTGGATATTGATGAAAAAAATCCCCACAAGACTGGCCCTATTGACATTTTTATTGCGTCGCAGTCGAAAAAAGGTTTTACAAATCAGATTTGTACGAAATTCTATAAGACCTTAGGAATTGGATTTTAAGACCGATGGGATTTAACAAAAAACAACATAGATAGTATTTGTGAGATATGTTCAAGTCATTTGAAGTATTAAAAAAGGGCTCATCATGGGACGCATTGCAGAAACTAACTCCTGTGTGTGACACCACTGTGGTTTTTCTATGGCTAAGTTTAAACTTCATCTTATTTTAAAATAAATAAATTAGTGTTTTAAGTCTATGTTTAATTATCTTACCATGAGACGTTGTATAGTTCAGGGTAGTAAGTGTAGTGTATGAGTGTCTTTTTATCAATGTACTTGGAAACCGAAAGTAGCACTTTTTAAATCTTAAATATATGATTTTTTGTTGAAAAACATCATTTATTAAAACGAGACAATGGTAACATCAGCAGCAATCCTTATTTAGTTTAGTTTTATAAATAACAAATTAATGTTAATGCTCATGCTTGCTCATAAATAATGTCAATGTATGTAACTATCCACCTTTTAAATCATAACAAAAATATACTACGAGACAAAAGCATTGGTTTTATGAGTACTTAAATAAAGTAGTTGAGCAGCTTGTATATTTTATTGCTGCTATGATCTATAGTTTTAATATGAGAGAATGGGCAGTGTTGAAATATAATGCTGTACAGAAAAAAACATCTTGTGAAGAAACAGAACAAAATCATAAGTCATATAATAGTAATTGCATGGAATAAAAAGGTTATGGTTGATATACGATTCAACTTTTAGGATGAGTGCAATTACTTTAGTGCGGTTTATGTTATAGAGGGACGGTTAAATGAAAAAAGAAAAATCTGAATTATGTTATTGAAAATTTCCTTGGAAGACATCAGGCATCCACATTGTAAATAAAAACAATTTCCTGTTTGATTTTTATTCATACCTATGTACGTCGGAACGGTCAATTTTAACATCAGCCTGGAAACAATGTGTACATTCACTAACGCATCACTGCCCAAATGATGCCTAATCAGTTTCGTCAAAAAATTCATAAAAGGCATCAAACCGGCATCATTGTTTGACATTCATCATGGCATCATGTGATGTTAATGGGCTCTATTTAAATTGTGACTTTTCACTTCGATACAAAAATGTATGTCGGTTAAATGCATTTTATGAATGTTTTGACTCTGATTGGGCACCATTTGCGCAGTGATGCGTTTGTGAATTTGCATACAATTTTAGTCCCGTGTTTAAAATTAATTTTGGACCAAAAGTAGTTATTTCCAACATTTTTTTTTTTTAACTTCTCATTGGAAGTTATTGTAATTGGTGCGATTTGTCGAATTGAAAATTTTGACATATCTTCACGTTTTGAGGTCTCTAGAATCAGAATTCGTCGTTTTTAGCAAGATGTCTGTATGTGTGTATGTACGTACGTTCGGGGTACCTTTTTCTTGAGAATGAATAAAGATATCGACCTCGGATGAATTTTATTTTACAGATAATGTTGTCATAACGTGCTGAAAAGGTTTTCTAACAAATTCAATAAACCGTTTTTTTACTACTGCAATTTAAAAAGGAGCTGTAAAATGTCATTTATCTGGAATATCTCGAGAACGGAATAAGATATTCACTTCAGACTAATTTTAATTTACACATAATTACACAATACCAAATTGGTAAATATTAAAAAAAAATTCAACAGCCACTTTTTTTTAAACTAAAAAAAAATAGTTGAAAAATAATTTTCGTCTCAAATATTTAAAGAACAAAGAATTATTCCGAACCCAGTCTATTATTTTTTTTACATATTATGACGAAGTCAACAACTGATAATTTTTTTAAAAATTCTTAACAAATTTTTTTCAACTCAAATATTTTGAAAAACAAACAATGATATCGGTTTCCAAACTCTACCAAAAATATAAACCTATACCACCTATATGTTGTGTAATTTTGAGATTTTCAAAACCACCCTTAAAAACGCTAAAAATCAAAATGTTGCAAGAAACAACTTTTCAAAAATGTTTAATTTCTTACACTCGAAATCGGTACAAAATCGAAATTTTGCATATTACACTTAATTTGCATTTTTATATTCTTTAAAACCGTGTTTTTTTTTAAGTACACCCCTGGTTTTCGTATTTTTTGTAGCCAATAGTCTGTTTTGAAATAATTGGCTTAAATAATTAATACCTACCTCTACACCAAGAAGAGTTAGAAAAAAAGTACAAAATATAGGCAATGTCACATTTTGACCTGTATCTCTATATCTAAACCTACCTATATACTGATTATCCAAAAACCCAAAGTTATGACACTATATAACAGTCCGTGAGTGCAATAGTGGCCTTACTGCAATTTTATGGAAATTGAGTTTATTACGAAAATTGAATCTGTAACTACTAACCCACATTTCTGCATTCAAATTTGTTAAATTTTCGGTTCCAAGCCATAGTTACAGGCATTTTGTACTTAGGCCAAACACAAAAACATTAAAAGCTCGAGTGCAAGAGTGGCCTATCTACCACTTTTGCGCTCGTATATTTGATTTTATTGTTTGAAATCTTAAGCTAGTTCAATTATTTTACTATTTTGTCAAAGGTGATATAAATGTTATGAATTAAACATAAGTACCTACCCATATAATCTCCCTCGATAAGCCATGAAGTTAAAGAGTTTCATATCATAGTAAATGCTGCAGACATTGAACAAAGTGAGTAGAAGTGAGTGCATTAAGTGTTGAATCGTTTGAATATTTTCCTAAACTGTTTAAAATCTACGTTTCTGCTTATCAAATGTAAAAACAAAGCATTTGGTTATGTACATGTACAGTATGTACATAATCAGATCAAGTGGAGGCTGGAATAAAAATATTAAAATTGCGACATTATGTCAGTATATACACGTAACATCTCATCCAGACTTTAGAGTTGATTAAATTAACCCTAATTTTTTGTCAGCAGACATACGTATTTACAATGCGACCAATATATTGGGGTGATTGAGAAGAAATGAAAATATTTTCCACATATTTACATCCCCGATATGATTGGATAGAAGTCATAAACTCAGCGAGAAAAAAAACAATCATTTATTGTCATAAAAATGCATAAAGACCACTTTTTCTCCACTTTGAAATTAGAAGAAAACATTTCAAATAAAGATATCTGCAAAGGGACTTAAGGTTAACTGGTTCAAGAATATGGAGCTTCAATATTTAAATACCGACCCCTTCTTAATATTTTTTTCAATATGCTCTTGAAGAAATGTTTCCATTTCAAAGGTTTTGTATTTCGAAAGGAATAAGTGTAAGCCTAGCAAGCTTTAACATAAGAACACTATACCCCGATGGAAGACCTATAACCATCGAAAAGAATAAGGATTTGCCGGACCTAACAATTCTAATGCAAGTACCGCAGAGGATTTTATTGATCCTAACACTTCTGAAAGTGAATACAAATGTTAAATCTCAACTTAATTAACAAAAAACTTAATTAAAAAATAAAATTAAAAAAAATAAATACAAAAAATAATTTTATTTACAAATCTTTGGCCAAATCTTTATCGATTTTTAGTTTTTTTTTTTACATTTTTCCTCTGTGCAATAGATTTAAAATCGGTATTTTGCGAAATGATGAATACAAAGTCATAGCCCTGTTATTTTCTGAGCATATTGCAAAAAGAAAATCAAAGCTATGATTCTTTGTTTTAAAACTACAAGTGTTTGAAATAACCTGTTTCTTATATTTGCTCTACTGAAAATAATGAAAAATGCAGTTAGGCGACTATTGCTCTCACGGCCTCATATATACTCTATCAACTACCACTTAGGTAAATATGTATATGGTTTTCAAGTGCACCAATGGGAAGTTATTAGTGTGGGTCGACCCCAGGCTCATTTTTAAATGTTAAATTGGACGTAAAGATTTACGAAATCTGGGGCACTGGCGTAATGTTGGTACTGTTAACACAAAAAGTGCTAAATGGACTTGAAATCAAAACCAAAGAGCTAGTCTGGTTGAACATTGTAGAAGGAGTGGCAGACAAGATCAAAAGCTTGACAAAACGTAGTTACCGTAGTGAATAAATTTTGTAACATTTGTTGGAACGCAATTCGCTTTAAGACAATCGGTTCAAAAAAAAAAAAACACACAGAGACAAACTTTCAATGTTGAAGAATATCCCAAAAACAAACACCAGTTAGAATTAAACTGTTTTTTTTCGGACTTGACTTCCGTCATTAATTTCACACCTAATCGTCCAATTTAACACCTGAACGTTACATTTTCAGATATACGCGGGCAAAGTATTCCTGGTTTGGCTTTTCAAAGGATATTTATTGTTATGATTTACAACTCTTAATAACTGACTTGACTTTGTGTCGTTGACTTTCGATCTAACATTCTTGATTTAGTTGATACAAAAGTATTTAAGTACCTAATCAACAGAATTTAAAAATACCTAAGAGCTCTATCGTGGTAAATTTTCCTGACAAAATACTTGAAAAAAAGACCTCAAAGAGACTATGATGGTTCTGTTTTTTTAGAAAATGCAATTATTCCCTTCAAAACCGCAATATAAAAACATTCACATATACAAGTAAAAACACTTAATTTTAAAGTAGACTCTAAGAAAACAACTGCGAAAAGTAGATTTTTGAGTGAAGTGTTCAGTTGAATCCTGATTACCAAAATCAAAACAAAGGATTTATTGTGTGTTCAACTTAAAACTCCGGTTAGGATTTTTTTATAAAGGTAAATTTATTTAGGTAATTTGAGTTTTTCAGTTGAACTTTTTAAAAATTACTTTACTTAAATTCAAATATCGATTTTGAAAATTTACGCGTGTGCGGATTTTCACATAAAAATATTTGAATTCTTAAGAGCGAAGTTTGAACAAAATAATGAAGGGGATGTTTAAAAATTACATTATGAATTTAAAATTTCACCCTTTTAAAAGTTTTTATGTTAAAATAAGGGCGAAGATTAAAAGATAGATCATAAAAGCCAAATATTAGAAGAAATATGGGGTTTCGTGTAAAAGAAAATTTTGATTGCAGAACCAACATAACAAGAGGGAGGTTTGAACTTTGTTGTCAACGTCATAGAGCCGACCAACTGCAATACAACGATTTTTTTTTTTAATTTCAGCTCTAAAAATTATGAATGCTTTAAAATTTTGCATGCAGGTATTGCCAAGTACCTAGCCTATAATTTATTGGTACATTCCAAAATTTTTTGAACAGCATAAAACAAGGAAAAAGTTAAGATTTCTTCAGTCCCTCGAGCACCCTCTATATTTATTATTATTTTTAGCTTTATTCACCATTATTGTTTAACTATTCAATTACGATAAAATAAAAAGTAAATTACAAATATATAAGTTACAAATTAATAGAAAATTGTTTCAAAATAACATTAGTTCTCGGCATAAGCCTCCCACATTGCTGCCCATATATCTCTGCACTTGGCGTCGTTATACCAATTTTGATTGAATCGTCCAGGTCATCAGCCCACCTCGTTTTTGGCCGGCCGTTTGGTCGTTTTTCGCCTTAGCCCAAAGGTGTCCATTTGGTTATTCGTTTTGTCCATCTTTCGTCTTTTATTCTCGATACATGTCCAGCCCAGCTCAATTGCAATTGTTTTGTTCTTTGTATCACGTCAACTATTTTCGTTCTCTTTCTTATTTCTTCGTTTCTTATTCTGTGTATTTGTCTAATGTTTAATAATTTTTGTTCAATTTTTGTTTGGCAGCTCCGCAGTTTTTCATGTGAGCTTGATGTCAGTCCCAATGTTTCGAGGCCGTATGTCATTACTGGTAAAATTGTTGAGTCTATAATGGTTTTCCTCATGTAGTCACTTATCTTCGAGTCTAGAATTTCTTTAACACTCCAGTATTGTTTCCAAGTGTTGTCTATTCTTCGATTTATTTCTTTTTCGTCCTGCCCTATAAACGATTTCAGTTGACCCAGATATATATAATTTTCAACATAGTCTAATTTCGTGTTATTTAGAAATATGTCTATTTTTAAGTGGTTTGTCATAATCTTCGTTTTTGTCAGATTTAGGTGTAGTCCATAGTGTTTGCTAGTGGAAGCGAGTTCAGTTAGCATTGATTGTATGTCTTTCGGTGAGTCAGATAAAAGAACCACGTCATTAGCAAATCTTAGATTATTGAGTTTGTGGCCCCAGATATTAAGTCCGTATTTTTTGTTCCAGTTCAGTTGTCCAAAAATGTCTTCTAGGACTGCAGAGAATAGTGGTGGAGATAAAGGATCTCCTTGGCGAACTCCTCTTTTCATTTGAAACTCCCTTCCTATTTTGTTCGTTTTAACTTTAGCTGTATTGTTGTTGTAGATGTTTTTCATCGTATTTATAAAAGTCTTATGAATGTTTTGGTTACGTAGTGCTGTCTAGATGTAATTGTGTTCCACTGTGTCAAAGGCTTTAGTAAAATCAATAAAAAGGAGGTAAAGTGGTTTTTTATATTCATTATGTTTTTCAATAAGCTGATTGATCGTCTGTAAATGGTCGGAAGTCGAGAAGCCTTCTCTGAATCCAGCTTGCTACCGAGGTTGGTTGTCAATAAGTGATTTCTTGGTTATTCTGTATAATGCCATTGAGAAAAGATTATATATTGTCGATATCAAGCTTGTGGATCTATAATTGTTGAAATCTTCTTTATCTCCTTTTTTATGTATCAATATAATAGTACTTTGTTGCCATTGCTGCGGAATTTGCTGAGATGTTAGAATTGCGTTGAATAATTTTGTCAATATTGGTATTAGAGTGTCTTTTCCGTATTTTAGCATTTCGGCTTCTACTCCATCGTTGCCTGCGCTTTTATCATTCTTCAGACTGTCGATTGATGCTGCGATGTCCGTTTCCGTAAGGTTATATAAAATCGTTGATGTTGCTTCGTTTTGGTTATTTGAAGTTGTGCTCGAGCTGAGATTGTTGCCTCTTTCTTGATTTGAATCGAACAAAGTTTCAAAGAAACAAGTTGCAACTTCATTAATGTCTTTTCCTCTAGTTGTCGTTTTTTAGTTTTGTTTCATTGAAATTATCCATTATTTTTTGTTATTTAAAAATGTTTTTGTCTTTTTTATTGATTTTGTGCTCTCGAGTATATTTTTTATTGTTGTTTCATTGTCATTACTCATTTTCGTCTTGATTGTCTTCCTTAGAGCTGAAAGTTCTAGTCTTTTTTCTTCTGTTAGAAGTGTTTTTTTCCTTAGGGTATCCCTTAAGTTGACAAGATGTTTTGTTTCAGTTGAAATTTTGTCAATTTTGCAGGATTTAGGTTTCATTATTGTGTCTTTGGCTGCAGTCTTCTTTCTTTTCAGAGTTTTGTGGTCAATTTTTATTTTTGTTCTTACCATTCTGTGATCACTGTCGAATTTAAGGCTGTTTATAACTGAAACATCCATTATTGTATCAATTTTATTAGTCAGTATTAAGTCAATTTCGTTTTTTATTCTTCCATCAGGTGTTCTCCATGTCCATTTCTTTTTGTTTTTTTTTGTTGAAAAACGAGTTACTCAATTTTAAATTCATCTCTTGTAGCCAAAGCTACAAGTCGTTTTCCTCTTTTGTTTCGTATTCCATAGCCAAATTTCCCGAAAACATTTTCTTCTTCATCTTCTATTGTTCCCATTTTCGCATTGAAATCGCCTATGATATACATCAGCTCGGTTTTTGTCTCTTGATATGCATAGTCTAAGTTTTTATAAAAAGTTTCTATCTCTTCGTCAGTAGCAGGGCTTTCGCAGCATATAGCAAGAAGCGGACACGGTGGATTTTAAAAATGTAAAAATACTGGACAAGGAGAGCAAACTCAATACAAGACTTACTCTTGAGAGTCTTAGAATTCCTTGTTTTGGTTTATCCAAATATATTGGAACAATTATAAAAAACATCGTCTCGGAAAAATATAACGTCAAGAATTCCTTTCAAATAAAAGATAAACTACAAGAGATAATCCTAGATGATGATGATGTTATGGTATCTTTTGATTTTATTTCATACCTACTTATTTAGCCATAAAAAAAAATTTTGAAAGAATGGACCACAATACAAGACCACACCAAAATACCTAAACAAAAATTCCTTAAACTCCTTGAATTCTGTCTTCGTGACAACAATTACTTCCAATTTGATGACAAGTTTTATCTACAAACATTTGGAATGCCGATGGAAAATCCACTTTCTCCAATGGTAGCGGACATTATCCTGGACAATCTTCTAGATGACACGATAGAACAGCTCAACAAAATAGGTATAAAATTCAAATTTATTGCTAAATATGTGGATGAGATTTTGCCGTCATCAAAGTAAAAGATAAAGACGAAATTCTCAACCAGCTAAATTTGTACCACAACAAAATTCAATTTACAATAGAAGAAGAAAACAACAATAGCCTTCCATACCTAGACATACTATTACATAGAGAAAACAACAAAATAATATACAACTGGTACTCCAAAGAAACTGCATCAGGGCGAATGATAAATTTCCACTCAACCCAACTAACAAAACAAAAATTAAATACAGCATCCAATTTCATTAACAAAGTCTTAGAACTTAGTGACGAAAGATATGAAATAGACAACAAAAGAAAAATAAAAACAATTTTAAAATTAAATGGCTATCCAAATTATATAATAAACAGTCTACTAAAAACAAGAACAAACAAATTAGAAACAAACCTTTGCAATAACAACAACAATAATACAGACAAAAAAATAACTACCAACAACACCAAAAAGTTTTACGGGGTACCATATGTTCCTAAGCTAACTGATAGCAGAAGCTTACATCAAATTATGAGAAAAGAGAATATTTCTTTTTCACACAAATCTAATTACACACTCAAATCAATTTTCACAAATACCAAATCGAAAATTAATAAACAGCAACAACACAACGTGGTTTATGAAATTAAATGCACTGGAAAAGAGAATGAAGACTGCGATCTTGTTTACATAGGACAAACAAAGAGAAATTTATCAACTAGACTACGGGAACACGAAGCGGACGTAAGAAAACATAAAGAGACAACAGGGCTTTCGCAGCATATAGCAAGAAGCGGACACTCGGTGGATTTTAAAAATGTAAAAATACTGGACAAGGAGAGCAAACTCAATACAAGACTTACTCTTGAGAGTCTTAGAATCCAGCAACAAATAAAACGAACGATGAACACAAAAGAAGACACCGACTGCATTAAACAAAGCTATGCTGTAGCAATTTAATAAAAGTACCTGAGCTCAACTGTGATATAAGTGTCATTGTTAATTTTGTATTTGATTATTTTTTGCTAGATTGTTCTTAATTTATTATTTATTTGTTTTTATGTTCAATTTTGTGTCAGTGCCGTCTCCGGGAATGATGCAATAGTAGGATATATGAAGCAGAGTATGTAATTTTGTAACAATCAAGTAAGAGAGAAAAAAGATGTTGTTTTATTATTTATAAACTTAATTAATTTTGTTTATTAGATTGAATAAATATAACCACTGAAGAAGTGAGGAATACTCACGAAACATTGGGAAAATAATGGAATAAGATTGTTTTTATTCGCATTTTTTACAAATAGACCAAAAGAGCCTAAATAATCACAGTGGAAAAGTAGCAATTTTTGTTGGTGCGTAGATTCGAAGAATAGTTATTTTTGTGTTTTGAATTTTTAAAGTCACCGAACAGATTCTTTCATTGAAAAGGCGAATGTTCAGTATGTCCTTTTTTAAGTCTTTTTTTATTAGAAAACCAACGCCATATAGGCCCTTCGTTTCCCCTATATCCCCTATATAGCAGAATAGTTCGTTGTCCGATTCTAGAATTTTTTCTCCGAATAAACTCGTTTCTGAGAGTCCAATGATGTCCCAGTTTAGGTCAGATATTGCAAAATCTAGTTTTTGCTGTTGCTGTCGTTCTTCCGTCGCTAGAGTTCTTGCGTTTAGTGTACATATGTTTATAGTATAAGTTTTATCTTTCGTTGTTTTATTTGATGTCTTCGATTTTTTAATTAATTAATTAATAATTTAAACTATATGCCTGTATGACCTCAGGTCTTTTAAATGCAATGCACGGCACTAGTTAGAAGGAATAGAAGGAAAGGAAAGATTTTTGTTGGCACAGTGGATTGAGAATTAAATGTTAATTATCTCATTAAATTCCTCAAGATTTTTGGGGGGATTGAGCCTACATCCCTCACGGTGGCTAACCGGCTTGAGGAAGATGTCATTTGATTTAAATGGTTGGTTTAGTCTATTGCATGTAAGGTCCTATTGTTGTTATGTTGTTGCTATTGTTCTTTTTGGTTAATGTCTGCTTTGTTTTCCTTATAGTTCGATTTAAAAAAATTATAAACGCTACTCTTTTGATTTTTTTCGTAAGTTATCTGTTCTTTACTTTGTGTTTTTTAGTTCCAGAGAAAGTTGGTTTGTCATTGTAAGTTTGAACTTCGCTTTCATGGGCTCTTTTATTTGGGTTCGCCTTGAATCCTTCTTCTGAATGTTTATTGAGAGTTTGCTTATAGTCAGTTTTTGGTATAGCTTTTTCTATGATAGTGGCGTTTATATCTTCTTTCCTCATATCGTCTTTTATGTAAATTATTGCGTCTTTAAATTTTTTTAACTTAAATTGATTTCTCATGATAACTTCTTTTTTAATTTGGGTGGTAAAGCCAACCAAAAGTGGTCGCGTCCTTTCTCCTTTTTTCCCAATTCGTCTTACAAAATCAATTTCGGAAAATTCGGTTCTGATATCAAGAATGTTGTTCAAAATGTCCAAAATGCATTTTTGTAAGGATTCGTTTTCTGTTTCTATTTCATTGATGTTATAAATCACTACGTTTTAATGTCTTTTCTATGTATATAATTTTGGCTTCTAAGTAATTTTGTTTTCCTTCAATAATATCATGGTTTTGGTGGATTTGGTGGATGAGAGGATTCAAGAACAAGACTCACCAAAGAACCGTGCTGTCCCAAGCAGGAGGAGTCTCTCCTTGTTCCGGTTGGGGAAATATAAATTATTTTAAACAATTTCAAAATCCCGGAATTTGTTTTTTTTTTTTTATAAGAATTCTCTCTAGACTTTGTTTTAAATCATTAAAGTTTTGCTTATTAGATTTCTTTAACAAGTATTTTTATATTTTTTTTTCGAGGTTAATAGCCTTAGTTTCACTTTAAATGTTATCTCGATTTGATTGTTTTGTTTTTTTCCAAATTCTCGACAAAATATTTCATTAGCACCTTGATACCACTTGTATCTTCCTTAACACACTCCCTCTATATACGTACCTGATAATATGCATGTAGGTTATTATGTGAAAATTTGTGGGGAAAAAATAGTTGAGGGAACTTTCAAAATAAGGAGGATAAAAACAAAACTGAAATCATGGATCCACACACTAACAACAGAACACTCTTTCTGGAGTGTATCCGCACAAAACTAATTGGCAGTCGGAATAAAATAAAATAAAAATTAGACAAACAAATTTTAAATTTCAGTTGAAAATTTATAATTTGTTTGACCATTTAAGAATATTTAATAAAATTTGACAGGGCTTCACCGGGTGACGCGCCGCGCCGGCCGCTTTAACAATTACTATTGAGATTGAATGCTGCAGGTTTTCATATTTTAACAAAATAATAAGAAACGTAATCAAACGATGCTTTCTCTTACAAAGTTTGAATTCGGTATGAACAAATATATATTTAAAAAAAAATGATTATTGATTGTTCGCAAATATGATTTTTTTTTTTTCAAAAATTGTTTGTTTGCGTTTCTTTTTGTGAGTGAGGCGAGGTGTGCATAAATGGGTGCAAGGATGCGTGCTTAAAAAGGTATAAATCGGTGATAATAATTCACCATACCTACAAATCGTTTTGCAGGTTGTATGGACTTTGGTTCAGTAAAGTCTGAAATTGCTTTAACTCTATCCTTAGAAGGTTTAATTCCCTTATCTGAAACGTCGAATCCCAGAAATTGTAATTTGGAAACGCCGAAGACACATTTTGATGCCTTGATTCGAAGCCCATACTACAAGAGGTGTTGGAATAGGGTTCTTAAGTGCTATTCGTGTTCTTCAGCTAACGTACTAGCTACCAGAATATCATCTATGCATAGATGAAAAGTAATGGGAGATCTTTTAACAGTTGGGACATGAACCGTTAAAAGGTTTGCGCTGCATTTCTGAGCCCAAGAGGCATACTGAGGAACTCAAAAAGTCTGATGGTGTGATTACAGCTGTTTTGTGTACGTCCTCTTTTGCCATGGGTATGATGAGGTAGGCTCTTACCAAGTCAATATTTGAAAATACTGTGCAATCGAAAAGTGTTGCATTCAACGTGGATATATGGAAGCGGGTTTCTATCTGGGACGGTCATGATAGCGTTTAGCCGCCTATAATCACCACATGGTCTCCAGTCGTTTTCGCTTCCTGTTTTGAGGCCATGTGTACTGAAGATGCACCGAGTGGGGATGAAGACCTGCAAATGACTGTTTGAACCATGTAGTCAAATTAATCCTTGTCGATTTTAAATTTGACGTTGTTGAGGCGACGAGGGCGAGAATAAGGAAGAGGTCCATTTATTAGAATGTGGTATTCGATCAGTTTGTATTCGTGAAACACTAAATGTGCACTAAAACATCTGGATTTCAAAATGAAATTAAATAATCCATTTCTAAATCCTTTTCCTGCCTTGATCAGACCACGCATTTGAGGGCCTAGTTTTTTTTTAATATTGTGATAATCCCAATAGAGAAACTTCTTAATACCTATCTGCACAGTTATCGAAAAGTTTGGGATTAACACGTTTAAATTATTCAACTTTCTCATTTAAGTTCGATTTAACTTGCATGTAAAAAAGTATAATTTAAAGAAAAACACCTTAACGTAATAGAAAATCTCAATAAGCCCACTTATTTTTATAGCTCTCTACAACCGATTTATCCATCTTATATAATGTATTCAAGAATTTAAATGTTTAATCTTAAATATTCCAGCAACAACAGGAGAAAAAAAAAATTCCTTCGATGTTATGTTTACATAGAAACGACAAATTATTCTCAATAAAAATTCCACAAATAACAGCAAACAAATATTATAACAACAACAACAGCTTACAGAAAAATCGATTTATTCTTCGACGATTGGAAAATTGTGAATAATTTAAAATTTTCAATACGCATTTACCATTCCATCACGTACACTCAATCCCAACTAAATCCGCCAACTTTTTCTCAACAAAATAAAATACAAAAAGAAAAAAAAAAATTAAATAAAAAATGACTTCCAGTAAATCACACTGTTCAACACATTCTTCAAAAGTGACATTAAAAGAATCTCTTTTATTTTCCCCTTCTTTTTTGATCAATTGGCTTCACCTGTCTTGAATAAGACTATGCATCAAAATTAATTTCAATAAGCCTGCAATAATATTTAGGGAATGGTCTAGAGAAAATGCGAGAATGAGAATGTATAATGTATATGTACTGTACATCCTTAAATTTATCCTTTGCAGATATAGTATAACTAAGTCTTTTTTCGAAATATGTCTCTTGCATGTGGGAGTATACAGTATACCTACATATCTCGGTTGTTAGCGAATAGATTTAATTTAATAATTTTTTTTTCTCAGTTTTGACGTTGATGTTCCTTATCCTTTTTAATGCTCATGACATGAGGATAGAACCTTAAAATAACTTCTTGAATAACCCACGCAGGCATTATACCTATGTATGTCAGTTTCAGTAGGTAAGATGAAGTTTGAAGTTGCAGGGAATCAATATAATATTCTTGTGATATTTGGTATTGGAAATAACGATGCAAAACATTACTTGATGGTATGAACAAAGAAATCCCTTAACGCTTTTATTGATTTATAATATTTTCAGTTTATTATAGATTTTGAGAATTTGGAATTAAACACAGTCGGCTGTTTTGGTCGTTATGGTTATTATTTTCTCCTACCAAATTATTTATATCAGTAACTATGGTAGCTTGTAATTTTTTTTTTCCAAATTGTTGGAGCCGTTTTCGAAATAAATCAATTTTTGTATATTGGTTGTATGGGGGGCACCGTTATTTTTTGAGCTAAACAAAATTTCAATTTCTAGGGAATCCCCTAAGAACCCTAAGTCCAAAGTTTGAAAAAAACCGCTTCAGCCGTTTAGGCTGCAGGGCGAGGTACAGACGGACAGACAGACAGACAGAATTTGCGAGACCCAGGGTTCTCTATCATCGTAATGTTAGGGAAAATTATTATCTCGAATTTTTTTTTTTTGCACGAATCCTAAACTTGCCCTTTATTACGTATATCGCAAGTAAAACGTATACAAAAAATATTTTGCTTGTAGTTATTCGGTTATGATTTTTTTTTTTTTAACAAAATAAATTAATAAAAAAGTACGACTTCCCTCAAATACCTGAAGCCTACGACCACGATTTAATAATTAATATTCTTTTTTATTTTAATAATATGCTAAAATAATTGAACTAATTTACAAAATTTAACACTTGCTGTTGCAGTTTTTTAATAATAATTTTTTTTTACATATATTTTTTGATACAAATATCGTGGATTTTTTATTTTCACAAAATGTTTCCCACCTCTAAAATAAAAAAAAAATTTATAAAAACCATTTGGAATGCATTCAATCTAATTGAATTCAATGATTGTTAACTTCCCATTGGAAGTTATTGTAATTGGTGCGATTTTTCGAATTGAAAATTTTGACATATCTTCACGTTTTGAGGTCTCTAGAATCAGAATTCGTCGTTTCTAGCAAGATGTCTGTATGTGTGTATGTACGTTCGGTCGGGGTACTTTTTTCGTCCACCAAATCTCGAGAACGCATAAAGATATCGACCTCAGATGAATTTTATTTTACAGATAATATTGTCATAACGTGCTGAAAAGGTTTTTAACAAATTCAATAAACCGTTTTTTTACTACAGCAATTTAAAAAGGAGCTGTAAAATGTCATTTATCTGGAATATCTCGAGAACGGAATAAGATATTCACTTCAGACTAATTTTAATTAAGGTACACATAATTACACAATACCAAATTCGTAAATATTAAAAAAAAATCAACAGACAATTTTTTTCAAACTAAGGAAAACAGTTGAAAAATAATTTTCGTCTCAAATATTTCAAGAACAATAAATGATTCCGAACCCAAGCTATTTTTTTTTTTAACATATAGTGACGTGTTGACTACGTCTGATAATTTTTTAAAAAAAATTCAATAAACAGTTTATTTTTAGAGCAAAAAAACTGGAACAAAAACTATTAAAAATTCTTAACAAATGTTTTTCAACTCAAATATTTTGAAAAACAAACAATGATATCGATTTCAAATTTCTACCAAAAATATTTACCTATACCACCTAAATGTTGTGTAATTTTGATATTTTTAAAACCAGCCTTTAAAAAGCTAAAAATCAAAGTGTTGCAAGAAAAAACTTTTCAAAAATGTTTTAATTCGAAAAATTCTTACCGCCAAAATCGCTTCAAAATCGAAATTTGAAATGTGACACTTAATTTGCCCTTTTATATTTTTTGAAACCATGTTTTTTTTAAGTACCTACAACTCCCTGATTTTTGATATTTCCTAAGCCAATAACCTGTTTTAAAATAATTGGCTTAAATAATTAATACCTCCATACCGAGAAGGGTTAGGAAAAAAAGTTTTATAAGTAAGATTCATTGAATTTTGTAAGCTATTTTGGTACAAAAAAAAAAAAAACAAAAAAATTTACTATTATAAATAGCTAAGTACAACATTTAGGTAATGTCACATATTGCACTGTACCTATCTCTATATCTATGTATATCTGCCTATATATTGATTATCCAAAAACCCAAAGTTATTACACTATAAAATATATAATTATATAATATATACTCTACCACCCACCACTTAGGTAAATATGTGCATATGCATATGGTTCTCAAGTGTACCAATGGGAAGTTACTAGTGTGGGTCGACCCCAGACTCATTTTTTTTTTTAGATTGCATTCTCAAAAGATTGAATTCTCGAAAGATTGCATTCTCTTACAACTCTGCGTGCACCGGGCAATCAAATGAGGTCAACATTTTTTACCACAAATTACTTGCAAATAATTGACTATTTAACTTAATTAATTTTCATTTGAGAACATAGTGAATAGCTCTTTTAGTTTATAAATGGCTAATTTTACGGGTCGCTTTTAAAGATACAAACCAAATCAGCAATAGTTGGAGAGAGTGGATTACCCATCTTCATTCCATGGATCTATTTGTACAAATCATTCTTATATCGAAGATAATTAGTTTCTAAAACAGAAGACATTTAATTGTTGTTAATATAAATAGTTTGCTACTTTATCTCACTTGTAACTTTAACTTTCACGAAGTTAATTGCGATTGGTTCTTAAATTTACTTATTCAAAAAGGCACAACAAATATCAATACAAGAACAAAAAAAATATTCAACATAAGTATCACAATCGCAACAATAACTGCCTCGTTAAGTTTAGTTTTCAAAACTTTTTTTTCCTAGACAAACAAATTTAGAAACAGATAAACTCAAATACAAAACTTTCCATCAGTTAAATGTTATGTAGGTTTTTTGTTGTCAAATCGTTTCAGGCATGTGAAGTTGTGTGTTGCTAACTACAAAAAGGATATTTTACGAAGCTTGAAGCTTCGATGTGATGTCAGGAGTCAGGAGGTACATATAAATACAAACATACATATAATACATAAGTAGATTCATATTATGCTCGTATATCTCGATTTCGTGGAATGGTTTTGTTTATTACTTTTGTTTCAGAATTCATATTTATGGAGATTCGATACGATCAATCACATACTTAATTATATAGCAAACTGTCAAACTTGGGAAGGCTGATTCTGCTTATATCCATAAATATTAATTAATAAATAAGTAGGAACTCTTGTTATTACCTACTGCAGGTGGTCTTCTAGATTATTTTTTCTAATGAGATGCCCCCACATTACTGTTGATAATTGAAAATCGAAATTACGAAAACTGCTAATTAACACTCCGATTGTTAAGTGTGGTCATTCATTATAATACAGACCGTTTTGAATAGGAGGGTTCACACTCATCGACAATTTCTTCAACGCGTTTCGAAACGTCAAATTTTTAGTAATATGAACACCGGTTGATATTTTTTTGTAAATTCTTTAATAACTCGATATTTAGCAATTGAGCGACTTGTATATAATAGCTATGTCAGAGAATTTCAATTTTTGTGATAATTTTAAATCTTTAATGTGTAATTTTTGGAAACAGGGCTGATATAGAAGTTAACTTAAAAATTGGCAGTGGACAAAATAAAATTGATGCGTCGCGTCGTGTTGAAATTCGAGAATCAGGGTTACCTGCCGACTTGAGGTCAAATGAGCTGATCAATTTTCTCAAAAATTTATATAAACGACCTGAGAGTGGATAAATATTTAAAGATAAATGTGTTTTTATTTATTACGGAGACAAAATCTAACTTTTTTGTGTCGTGTCGAGAAAAAAAAATGAATGGAATGATTTATTTCAAATTTAGTGTGAAGCATTTTTTATTTTGAAGAGGAAAAATGATTTTTTTTTTCCTTTAGCTCATCTAGAACGGTTAGCAGCCATACAAAGATTTTTGTCTTATGAAGTTTTCTAAAAAAACGGCTCTAGCGATTTTGACTAAACTGTATGCATGTAGGTGATCTCTAGACTTGTTTTAGTAGTACCTACTATATACCACATTGTTGTCAAAAAATTCGAATGAAGCCGGTACCATACCTGTCTCGGGGGTTGTGTTGTAGAGTCGTGTGTCGCTGACAGTCCCAGTTCGCATTATTGTAGATATTTACAAACAAAAATAAAAAAAAATATGTTTTTAGCTTAAACTTTCAAACAGATTGTTACGAATTCAAACTTGATGTTTTTGCTTACAAACATAAATTAAAGACATTTGGAGTCACTGACTTTACTCTTTTGTAATTATTTTTTTCTATTGTGTTATAATCCGGCACCTAAATGCAAGAATTATATGCAGGTTTTTGGATTTTGACGCCTAAATAGAATTAAATATAGGTAGAATAGGATCAAATATGGGTAGAAATGCAAAATAAAGGGTAGAAATATGGGTAGAAATGCAAAATGCAAATGAAAGGGAATTGGTTGATTTTCTTAAACTGAACATATAACGTCATTTGCCCAACACATTATTTTAAAGTTTTTATAGAGCCAAAAAAAAAAGGTCACACACAAGGTTTTAGCGTTAAAGGAAAAGCTTACCTTTCTAAAAAATGATGTCATAGATATTTTTAAAAACAAAAAGCTGTCTTATTTTAGATATATATATTGGGAGACGATTGCATGAAATCAGCTAGTTGTGGCTTGAAGTTGTCTACCAAGGTGAAAGGCCGTGCGATCGCAGATGTTTTTGAGTTTTTTTTTTTTGTAAAGGACACTGTTTCATCTGAACCTCGTTATGTGGCCAGCGGTATCCTTAAGTAAGTACCTGCTTATTTTTCCAATTTTTTTAAATAAATGCAGGATATAAAATATATATTTTTTTTTTCAAATAAAGCATGTTTGATGACGAATTATTGAATTATTCTTCCTCTTCGTCGTCGGGATATTTTTCAAGTAATTAAAACTTACTCAGTTATTTCAAGGTAACAAATTCTATGCTAACTGTCATTTTTCGGAAAGGTGATAATTCAACAGCTGATCTTAATAATTCAGCTGGCAGTAGTTGTGACAGCAAAATCCCAAGAACGTCAAAAACAAGTAAACAAAGCAAACTGCTTTAATTTTAGTTGTTTTGCCCGTTTTTTTTTTTAAGAAGAATGTTAAGTGTTTATTGTTTATTCGATTTGTTAAATAAAAACTTTATTGAAAAAGAGATGTAATCGATTTTCTTTTCTTATTTTATCATCCAACTCCATGCTTTCTTGCTTTTCAAATATATATTTGATGAGAATTGTTTTGTGCCATATCCATTTTTTTGTGTTCCACGTGTATAGAAAAAAAAATCATTTTCAAAATGTAGGAGGTGGGACACAAGTCAAAAAAGTAAACTTTTACGCTAATTAACATATCTTGTTAACGGTTTGGCAAAACACTTTGAAAATTGATAGGTGAAATCCTCATAGGACTAACTTCAAGTTAAAAAATAAAAATAAATTCCTATCACACAGTTTCAGAGTACCAAGTACGCAAACCTTTAAATGCGTTTTTCTCGAAAAGGTGCCAATGGCGTATGGAACAAACCAATTCTCGGGCGACGATAGGCTATTTTTGATGTTTTTGTTTGTAAAAAAATGGTTGTTAGTGGTCTGGTAACTCCCATGGAACCATTTTTTGATTCAAAATTTCCAAGAACACTGTTTGTCATATAAAGTATGTCAGTATTTAAAGGTAAATACCTTTGACTTTGAAAATAAGGTAAAGCAAAGTAAGCATGAGTCTACTAGTCAATACAATAATAATTAAGATAAAGAGATAACGGCAAAGCCATGTTAAAACTTCCTCGAGAAAAAAGTTGAGACGAGACGAGGCGAGTTTGAAGATACTTATTTAATTTTATTTTAAGTGTTGTAAACCTCACAAAAAAAAAAAATATTCCAACATGTTGCGAAAAGTAATTGCTTCCCTTGAATAAAAGTGCTACAGTGGTACGAGTATAAGGCACCTACCTTCCTCTTATAAGAACCTCTTGCAAATTGCTCAGTAAAGTTACCATGGAAAGCAAAATCATCCCAGCAAGTCTCGAATCTCGACTGATGTGATTTCCAAAGAAAAACCCTAAACAGCCATTTGGGTTTTTTTTCGTCTCGAAATAAATAGGTATTCAAACAAAACATTCGCTGCTATATAACCGACCATCATGCTCTCCAATTAATTTTCCAGCCATCAATTCCAAAAGCTAACCATAACAAGATAATATTTACAATAGTGTAGTGCGTAGGTATATCTATACAGTGTTTCCGCTTCAATGGAGAAACGAACATAAAAGCCACCCAACTTAAATCATCGCCCATCTGTTGTACCGCACCGTTGCGTTGGAGTCTTTGTCGTCGTTGCCTCCCATAGTTTAGTTCAGCGATTCCCAAACTTTTTAAGCTATGGAACCCTTAACAAAGTCCAAATATATTTCGGAACCCCAACTCTTAACGATAGGAACAAATAAAAACCAACAAAATAATTTGCTTTACTTTATTAATGTAGCAATAAAACAACAAAAATACATATATCTTTTATCAAAAATGGCATATTATGGGGATTGGCCTGCATTTTGAGTGACTTTGGCCACGAAAAACTATGAAAAATTCATCAAAATTGTAAGAAAACTGGTCTTAAAAAGACGTACGACGCTTATAATTACAAGTCCCCTAACAAGGCTGCAAAAGAGCAAGGAAAGATTGATCCTTCTTATATTATTCCAGTGATATGAAAACTTAAATTAACAATTCATGTATTTAAAAATTAAAATAATATAAATGAAACCCTTAAAAATAAACAAAAATCGTCTATAAGAAAAGGTCTGTATACTCAATTGTGGTTTATTGATTGATTTTAGTGAATGAGATAATAAGGAAAGTGTTTAACCGGCCAAAGTCACCCAAAACTGCAGGGTGACTTTGGCTACCCCATTTTTGATTTTTAATAATTAAACTAGCCAACTGATTTGTCTAAAATATTCGATACTTGTGTTTATTCATATTTTAATTTGAAAATGCCCAAAGTGACCTGGTTTACGGTACTTAGAAAAAAATGTTTGTGTTTTTAACCTTTGTACTTCGAGAAAGTCGAGGAACCCTGAACCCCAGGGTTCCGCGGAACAATGTTCGGGAACCGAGGGTTTAGTGTCTTGTTCCCTAAATTCTTCGCTTAACCAGAAAATACTTCAACCAAGTATTTGTGAGTTTTACTCTACACAAGCACCTGAAAATGAAAGTTCCTCCAATCAGGGATGACTTTTGTCTTGAGTGGTTGTTTCAATAAAGTACTCTCCTACTGCTTTACCTTCCTACCTAACTCACTTGAAGAGCGCTCGACATTGAGGAAATCACTGCACACAAACAACGGTACATAACACTGTCGTTTCGCTGAAAGTTTTATATAACACCCAAACAGTCTGTCACCTCTGCTATAGCAAGCAGCCCCAGCTTCAAAGAACAACTGTGACTGTGACATTATAATATTAAAACGAAAACAACACACATGTTTTTGTTTGTTGCTTTTTTATTGTTGTTGTTTTGTTCACCTCTTGTTTATCTTCTTGAATCATGATGAGATATTTGTAAGCCCACAGGGCTGTCATAATGAGGACACCAATGGAATAAGGAGAGGGGAACACATTCGCTATCCTTTTCTGAGCTTAAATCGGGTTTTTCAATAAGAGCGCTACAAAATGTTAAATAAAACAAAATCGGTTTTGGATATCAATTAAATTCTTTATTCCTGTGAAAGTACGTTCGATGCCATTATGTATGGAACTCGATTTCTTTTGCATGGCCACCACGGGCACGCTCGCAGAAGTCCAGACGCTGAACCCAATTTTCGACGGTTTTCAAGCATAAATCGGCCGATACTGCTGCAATTTCACGTTCGATATTCGTACGAAGTTCATCAATCGTCGCTGGCTTGTTGGCATAGACCATAGACTTGACGTAGCCCCACAGGAAATAGTCTAACGGCATCAAATCGCACGACCGAGGCGGCCAAGCGACTGGACCATTTCGTGAGATAACACGTTCTCCAAACTTGGTTTCCAATAAATTGATTGTGACATTCGCTGTGTGGCTTGTGGCGCCGTCCTGTTGGCCAAGATCTTTTCGCAAAAATCGCCACAACGACGTCACAGAGATGCCCAACGCTTGAGAACGACGTGTGAGAGACACATTTGGGCTTTCTGCAACTGAAGCCTCAGCGGCAGCAATATTCTCGACACTACGGACACTTCTTTGTCTCACTGGCACGGAAACATTTTGTACTGTTCCTGTGGATTCAAATTTTTCCACTAGACGCTCAATTGTTGATCTGCTAGGACGATTATGACGACCATAAATTGGACGTAGCGCTCTTAACGTTAAGGCCACTGACTCCGAATTTCGGTAGTAAATTTTAATAATTTCGACTCATTTTCGGTTTGTATATCTTTCCATCATGAAATGGCAAACCTTATTAAAGAGAAATCTTAAAAGAGCGGCAAGAAATATGGCATCGTTTGCTGTCCCTGTTACTCTACTTTTGTGGCGTCCTTGTTGAAAAACCCTTTAGAAGACGTCGCATTTCATCTAAACGCGTTGTCACTTTCTACAAGTGTCAACTGATCCTTCAAGGTTTTGTTATTTTTTTATTTTTAAAACACTTTTCGAAATTTCTTCATGCAATCGACGCTAAACGTCCAGATATCTTTTAGATTTTTAATTCGGGAAATGATTAAAAGTGCTTTTCAGAAAAACAGAAAAAAAGCAATATGTTTTTGTCTGATCATTTCTAAACGTCAAATCGGCACTTTGGCACACTGACGTGCTTATTTGTGTTGGAGGCAAACAAATATTGTTCTGTGAGATTGTTCTGCACAAACAAATGGTTACAAATCTAATTAGGTATACATTAAGCCGCAGTTTATGATAAAGAAAGAAGAAACGAAAGTGAAAATTGGGGGTCCAGACATTAAATATTTAAAGTTAAAACTATTACTGATGACCTTTTAAGGATCTTGATTGAAAGTGCGTCAAAGTGCAGCAGAAATACGTCAAATTCTGATTTTATTTTTTTTTAGCGCTTCAACTAGGTTTTGAGACAGTTTCTTTAATTCGGAAGTTCTCTTTCAATCTTTTGGAAACTCATGAAATTAAACGTCCGCGTTGATATGTTTATTGTTATCACAATTACAGCAAATATGTAGCTACCATTTCATTCGTTATAAAAGTACCTTTTCAATGTTTTTATGGTTTAATATTTTAAATTGATTTATACGAAAACAAAAAGCCAGATAATTTTACTTTCAGTATACATAGTAATCATCAAGCTTTTTTACATATTTTTCATTTTTTGTTTGCTTTTTATGTGACATAATGTCATTGGGCCAAAGTGTTGGTTGTCAGTTTTGAGTTTGTCGATGTTAGCTAAAAATGATTTGAACAGAAATGATTGAATTGGTCAAATTCGACAATAATATGTTGTTGGGGCATGTTAGAGTAGTCTGTAGCTAAGTTTGCAACTTCGAAAACCCTATGCTCGCTGCAGGAAAAATGCAACAGTGAAAAAAAAGCTAAAATCACCCCATTTTTTCGACATTTTCCTTTATAACTTCAGAAATATGCAATTTATGATAAAACCATCCACTATAAACTTGTTTGTTATAAAATTTTCTACAAGACTACATTAGATTTAGATTCATGCATGTTATATTTGTGTTGCTATCTAACAAGGAATTAACAAATCGGAAAAACTAAGTAATTTTAAAGCACTGAAAAAATTGTTAAATTCCGCTTAAAATTTTGAATCAAATAGTCTAGGTCTAGGGTATTACAAGACGAAGTTCGAAAATTTGATTCAAATCCGTCAAATAGTTTTGACAAGAAACATGATGTTTACTAAGTGCAACAAGCAATGTTTGCATCAATACCCGTGTTTTTTTTTTTGGTATTCTATAAACAGTACAGTAGAAAATTACCAAAAAACACATCCGCAGTAGCCTGGTTTTTGTATTTCAAAATTGGTTTAACTGAAAGAACACCTGTCAGAATATTAAGAAAAAAGTATATTTGTGAGAATCAGAAGCAGTCAAAATTAACTTCACCAAAAAACTAATAATAACCAACATTTGAGAATGAAATCACCAAAAATTCTTTCGAGACTCGGAAAACCCATCCGCAGTATGACTCTACTCTAACTTTTATCGGCAGTATTCCTACTTAAGTTGGCACTCATTTTTGTACATGTACTTGGATCTTGGAACCCTTGACTATCATAAAATATAGTTATAATATTTATATCTTTTTTTAAGCAACTTTTATAGCAATATTAAAAGTTCCGAAAATTGTTCACTTTTCAAGTAAATACATTATGTAATTTGGTGAACATTTAAACTCGCTGTATAAGTTGCTTAAAAAAAAGATTTAAATATATAATGGGCCTTACCAATAATCAAATTTGGCAAGGACTTAAATATTCCAGTAAAATTAACATTAATTGTATTGATCACAAACAATGTCACTGAGGGAAAAAATGTGATCTAAAATTAAATACGATCGTATTTGATTTAAAGTATTTTAAATGAAGTCGACCATTTTCATTTTTACGTTGAAACAATGTTAATTTGAATATGTGACGTAATTTTAAGAGATTCAGTTTAGTTTTAAAGTAAAACGCATTTATTTATACATTAAAATCAACTTTTGTACATTTACAATCCGTTTTTACGTTTTTTTAAAGTGCGCTCAACCTTTTTTCAAAGTGTATTCATTTTTACATCGAAACCCACATTTTACATTACGATTCACTTTGTGGCGTTTGAAGTGCCATCAACGTAGTTTCATAGTGTTAAGTAAACCTGATGAATTTCTTAATATTTTTAAGCTAAGTATAAAGAATTTCAAGAGCGCGTTGTAATTTTTCGAAGTAGCTCCCTTACATTTGTGAACAAATTAAACGCTTTTAATTAGGTTTCCTATATTTATTACTTCGCATTAGGTATACTCATGGCAAAACGATTCACTTAAGTCGTCACAAATACATAAATGATTCATCACAAAAATGAAATGCGTCGAGCATGAATATACATTTGTCTTTGTCTTACATAAATTTAAACAAAGAAGCGTGGCGTATTTTGAATCAGTACCTAGCCAAGCGAAGTTCAATCTACATTGATTCGAAGTAGATAAATGTTATTTTAAGAGATGGATGAATTTGATTTATCTATGATTACACTTCAAATCAACATATAAACGTATTAAAATCTAATTCGTTTTTAAGTATGAAAACACTTTGAAGTCACTTTGATTTAAGAATTTTCGGCGTTGGCGCCAAATCGTTCCGAAAAATAGTGGAATCAAAATATTTTCCTTTGATGTTACGTTGTTTTTTTTCTCTGTGTACTATTCATGGAACGTTTAATTTTTTGAAGTCAATCCCATAGTTGATTCATTATTTAGAGTTAACTTTAATATTAAGGTCATACCATGTATAATTAATTAGTTAGAGTCCATACCATTATGGTTCATTTTACAGAAATATTTAAGTCATCACTAAATTTGATCAGATATTGGTAAGGCCCGATAACTTTATTTTATGATAGTTAAAGGTTCCATGTACGTGTTCAGAAATGAGTGCCAACTTAAGTGTCCTAATTTGACAACAGCAATGATGCAAACATTGCGTGTTGCACTTATTTAACATCATGTTTCTTGACAAAACTATTTGACCGATTTGGATCGAATTTTCAAATTTTGTCTTGGCTATTTGTTTTGGCTATTTGATTGCAAATTTTGAGCACAATTGGACAATTTTTGACTTTTTTTTTTGAGCGCTGCAAAATTACTTAGTTTTTCAGATTTGTTGTTTTTACTCGTGGTTAGACAGCAACTCAAATATAACTTACATGAATTTTAAGCTAATGTAGTCTTGTAGAAAACTTTATAACAAACAAGAATATAGCATGGATGGTTTTTTCATAAGTTGCATATATTTCCAAAGTTATAAAGGAAAATGTCCGAAAAAATGGGGTGATTTTAGCGTTTTTTCCACTGTTGCATTTTTCCTGCAGCGAGCGCAGGTTTTTCGAAGTTGCAAACTTAGCTACAGACTTATGTAACATGCCCCAACAACATATCAAAAATGCAGAACTACATCGCACTTTGCGAATTAACTGTCGAATTTTACTGGGCTACGTAGTATAAGACCAAGATACACATATTACAGGTAATATCACTAGCGTTTTTATTTTTGTTCAGTTCTGCGCATGTTGTCAAAATCAATAGTAAAAAAATTGAATTTCAAACATTCCAATCACCAAAATTTTGTTTTTGTTTACTGTGTACTTACACAAGGGGCAGCCATCTTGAAATTTGAAAAGCTGCGCCCGATAATACCTTAGATATGTGTACTGTGGTATACGAGTACATTTGAGAAAGAACTAATTAAAAAAACATTTTTATTAATTTCTACTGGTTATTTTCTCATGAAACAGCTCTAAATTCCATGAACGTCAAAGTAAAGAAAGGAAGTACGTACGTATTTTCTTGAACCATGTAACTTGCCTATCAAGAAAAGATGAAAGACGAAAAGAACGAAAAAACAATCAAAGGTTTTGAGGATTTTTGAGCACAAATCATCTGCCAGCTTTCAGATCTACTGTACCTAGAAACAGCGTTGACAGTTAAAAAACACAAACAAATTCTTTCAATAAAATGTATGTATATTGATATTTTCACTGATTTAAGGCCACAAGCTTTGATCTTTGAAGTTTCAAGTTTCAAACCATATCGATTTTTTTCCTTACGTTTTAAAGCATTTTTTTAGTGCAGGCAGCGCTTTCACGCAACAAGTAGCAGAGGGTTCATGTCATTAATCTTCCCTTCTTTATTCAAAACGACAGCGCTGATTTAAGTTTATTACACTTCTCAACTTCAATATTATACTGTTTAATGCTCAAAGAGACACACAAAAAACATGCAAAATCACAATAGAATGCGGTATTAGGAGCCACAAAACGCTGTGGTTTTGTAGGATTTAATTAGCGTTTTGCACGCTTTACATGTTTTACCACACATAACATCAAACACACAATATTTTATAAAATGTATACCTTTCTGCAACAACTATAACTATAAACAGGCAAGGTTCTGGTTTGGGAGGGGGAAGGGTTGCGATTTGTTTTCATTATAGTTTATATAACATAAGTAAATTGCTTCGTCATCCATCAGTGTTATCAGAATCAGAAGTGTGATATACCTACGTTTGCAATTTTCCATGCTCTCACACTGAAATGTCATGCATTTTAGAAATCTAGAACTGCAATTAGTTTGCGGGTTAAGGACAAGTGTGGATTACTATTTTCACACCGAATCAGCGTTGGTTGAAACAACACATTAATTAGACATATAGGGTTTGATTCGGTTGAGTTGACCTTTTTGGATGATGAATGATAAATTAATTATTTAGAAAATGTGTTTAATATAATGACATTACAATTGTAGTTACATACATACATATAGATCAATTGGAAAATTTCCAGGAATATCTATTACAGTGTAAATTGCTCCAGTCAAATTGTCATATAATATGCTTACAGAATTTAGGGTAGTATTGAATTTTTGATATACAGTACCTTTATCAAAATTTGGTTGGAGTTTTTCAAATACTTTTTTTTAGTTTCTTACAAAACCTCAGTTAAATGTTTAGTTTATGAGGTTGAAGTGTGCGAGTTTCAAATATTTGGAATAGATATACTTTTGTCAAGAATGAAATCTGAGCAGCCTTAAAGAAAAATACCCTATTTTTTGTTATGCAATCTAAATGGTGATCAAGGATAGGAAATACTGTACTAATATACAGTAAATTCATTTAGCTACAGAGAAGTAATAATTGTAGGCAACGATACACGTTTGAAACATTAAACTTAGGGCTGTCCACGATACGAGAAAAGTCTCGATCTCGGTCTCGCATGACGAGAACGAGACGAGACGAGACGAGACAACCGAGACGAGACAACCGAGACGAGACAACCGAGACGAGACAACCGAGACGAGACAACCGAGACGAGACAACCGAGATGAGACCGAGACGAGACTGTATATTTTGACCGAATTTTACAGAGTATAATAAATTAAAAAATCCAATTTCAGTAAAATATTTATTTTATTCCGCATGTATTCAAGCTATAATTGAAAATATTTCGTTCCAACAATAAACAATTTGGCCGGAAATCGTATTTTTCGGAGACGAGACAGAGATTTAATTATACGAGACCGAGACGAGACTGAAAAACTTCGAATCTAACGAGACCGAGACGAGGCTTACAAAAGTCGCGCAGAGTCTCATCTCGTGGCCAGCCCTAATTAAACTTTCTTTTTGAATTGAATTAAAAGCAAACTCTTTAATATTTATGAATGAAAATATGAATGAAAATGAGTGCCAAACCAACGACGAGCTTCAGATTTCCTTAAGAGGGTGTGATTGTGATAAATAACTGCAGGTTCAGCTGTATTTAATTTTGTATTGTTATTTTGCATGAAAACTCATCCAACTTGTAGGTACTACTAAGTGATAAACTAGTCATTTATAGGGCCAGTTATACAAACATGGTTCAGCTTTCAAACCATTGACCAGATATTCCACCCATTCCGGCGGATTAAATAAGGTTCATAATAGCCAATTCTAAGCTTAAACCGTGATTGAACTTCAGTTAATTCGCTTAAATTCGTGAGTTACAATATTTGGTTCGCAATACAAATATTTGTACACTGACACTAAGGCCGTGTGTCAATTGCATTTAAATTTTGGTTAAATCTGATTAGGGCTGACCACGAGACGGGAAAAATCCTCGGTCTCGATCTCGGTCTCGCATGACGAGACCGAGACGAGACGAGACCGCGACGAGACTGTATATTTGGACCGAAATTTACAGAGAGTCTAATAAATTAAAAAAATCCAATTTCATTTAAATATTTATTTTCTTTTGTACGTATTCAAACTATAATCGAAAATATTTCGTTCCAAAATCAACAGGTTGTCTGGAAATCGTATTTTTCGGAGACGAGACCGTGACGAGACTTAGTTATACGAGACCGCCACGAGACCGAGACGAGACTGAAAATTTTCGATTTTAACTAGACCGAGACGAGACTTACAAAAGTCTCGCCTCGTGGCCAGCCCTAAATCTGATCCCAGTTAAATTTGATCCGTTTTTATAGGGGTGAATAAAATTAAAGGGTTTTGCTATGTCAATTGCATTAAATTGAATTTTTTAAAACATACATTTCCCATTGACGTTCCTTGCGTTAAGAAACCTATCCGAGACGGTGTCAACCTGTCCAAAAATTTTCAGATACCTTGATTTGTTGTTGCAATAGCTTTTTTAAGAGGAATTACAACACAAATCTGTTCAAATCGCTTTGAATACGATCTTGAACGCAGAAATAGCATTTTGATAGTAGCAGTCATGAACCTAGTATACCTGGATTGCTAGTCGATCGTCATTCTCATTTGTTAAGCATGACACACAAAACGTCTTTTACAACTTTTGGTTTGCATAAGAATAATTTTTCATTAGAGTGTGAATATGTTTTTTTATTCATTTTAGATTTTCAAAATATTTGGAAGGAGAATTTTGTGTTTCCTTATTCATTAAAATACTCGGGATAAACCATTATTGTCGATGTTTTATTTATTCCGAATAATTGGAATGGATTTTTCATTCCATCGAAAGCGTGGAGTCAAAAGAATACCATCAAGAACAAAAACTCAATGCTAATGCGGGTCCCCATCTAAGTACTAACCGCGCCCGAAGATGCTTGATTTCGGTGATCGGACGAGAACCTGTTTGTGTTTTTTTAACCGATATTTTCCGTAACGTCTTTCGGCAAAAGGCAACGAATATCCTTTATTTAATTAAAATAACCATAATAATTGTCGTTGCTTTTGAGAGGCGAGAACGCAATCATGGTCGTCCTATTTATCGATACCAACACGGGAAAGCATTTTATATTGCCGCCTTTCTTTTCTTCCTCTGCATCATCTTTGCTGCTCCAAAAAGATAATGCCCCATTCTCCTTGAAGTATGTAATTTGCATGAAATTTTTTTATTGTATTATTTCAATTAAAACAGAGCTCTATTTTTATTTAATTATTATTTATTTTAAGATTTTTTTTCCTTTCGAAGTCAAAAGCGAAAAGTTTACACAACTGAATATTATGAATGAATAAACAGAAATGATGAAAATTCCCAAGTTTACTCGCTTACTTCTACTATTTCATTGGCCAACTCTAGAGTTGAAAATCAAAAGTTGAAAACGTCAACTTCGAGTGAATAAAAACTATTTCTCAAGTGGACTGTAAAAATACCAAAGTTATGTCCAACTTTGAGTGAATAAATTAGGCCCACAACTGCAGCGGAACTACACTTTACGACGCACGCAGCAAAACGTTATTTGTATGGAATTGTATGAGCTATATCGCACCAAGCGGCAACTGAACTTCATGAAATTTCATACAAATTATTGTGAATCGCAGCTCCGCTGCAGTGCAGTTCCGCCTAGTGCGGTCTAACCTTGAGTCGTTTTCAAATTACCGCTAGTGTATCGATTTTTTTTTAATAAAGGGAACCATCGTGGATGTTGGCTCCTAGCAGTCCAGGTATAAGAGGTCGATGGTGTAAATAATGTGCAAGAAGCTTAATACAAACGTCAAAATGTATCCACTAGTTAAAATTTAAACGAGCTCCTGAGTAGCCATTGGATCAAATTTAACGCACTTTTAACGCAATAAGATATAAGTTCTCAATTAAATTGAAACAGAAACTTTATGAAGGAGAAGGTGGACATAGTTTTCATGCCAAATCAATGCTTCATAATAAATCACAATTGAAAAAGGGACAGTTTTTCAGGCCGAGCATCAACTCTGCGTTTTTTTTATATTTCGCGCGTACAAAAGGGATGATGGCTACCCTTAAAATGTTTTTAACACATCACGAGCAATTAGGTAAGTTGTAGAGGATTCAGAAGGAGATACCGATGCACATTGGTTTTAAATGTTTGCACATCGAAACGAGAGGGGAAAGTCGGCCCTGGTAAAGCATTCCACTTGTGTGGTGCGACTGAAGGATGAACTTTAACTTTCAGTTGTCAAAAACCTATCGAGTATCTACAGAATGACTGAAAAAAAGAGCATTTTTCAGGAGCTAGCTCGGGTTTAACTCAACTCGCAGAAACTGTGATGATCACCCACTGAAAAACTGTGCCTCAAGAGACTTATTTCACTGCACAACATGAAATTTATATTTTTGTTAAAAAATGTATTGTCTGATTGACTTTGTGATAATTCAACAAGCTTTTAGTCAAATCGCTTTCATCTCTATAAAAATTCACTTTTTAGTGAAATGAAAAACTTTATTCGTCAATCCAGTTTATAAAGGTGGTGCCTCATTAAAAATGATAGGTTATATCGAAGCTTTCGGCATTAACAAAGCTCTTAGAAAAGCTCGTAACTGATTTTTTTTATGCAAAATAGTCATTGCCGCAGGATGGTGCCTCAATCAAGACTCAACCTATGTCTTCTTATTTTTTGTTTCTTTATCTTGAATATTGTTTCACAATCTGCTGCCCATTTCTACGCGAATGGAATACTTTGAATTGTATAAATTTTAAAAAGATTCCCGCGATTAGCTTTTCTTAATTTTAATTGGTCTGCTGATATGCTGAATTAACTTTTAAGATATGTCCCGATTGGAACACAAATGCTTGAAGTAAGGACAGAACCTTAGGAGCTCAGAGCCAGAAATTCTTTTGAATTTATTAAATTCTATGGAATTACTTAATCGCATAAACTCTATTTTCCACTATTCTACTCACAGAACTTATTATAGATTTAATGAGCCCATTTCGCTTTTGATATCATTAACTTAACTCGATTTGCAAAGAAGCTGACATAACAATGACAATGAATAGAAACAATTTTTAAAGGAATTGTTTTAATTAAGTTAATTTGGTATAAACCTATTGTTATATTAAATTTATTAGACGCAGCAGATGTAAAAATCCATCATTAATGAAATAAAAAAAATAAATAATCAAAAACTTGAATAGCTGCTCTACCACAATAAGGCAAACTCAATTCACCTTTAATTAAATCACTGAACCAATTGTTTTCATATTGTCAAGCATTGAATTTCATTCTGATAAATAAAACAGTACGTTTTACGGTTTACTAGTAATTACTAGAAAATTGATACACAATTATTGTACTTTGTGGTTTGAAAAACAATACGAAAATATTGGACTCTTCATCAGAAACAATTATTATAATTTATTATTGTTCCCTCCATTCCTTATTTGCTTTTATTTTTTCATCCTTGATGGTCGATTTATATTTCTCGTCAAATCCATTACAAAAAACTCACTTTACCATTTACATTTATTTTTCAAAACCAACAAACAGCAGATTTTCCCATGTGTCATGTATATCTATATTTTGTGTAGTTTTCTATCCATAGAGAGAATGATAAGGGTTTGGGGTATTTGATATTTAAAGTAGCACATTGTTGGTATAGAAATTGTTAGTTTATATTTCTGGTTTTGACATCCTGAGGGAGGTTTTTATTTTTCCATTTAAAGTGGAAAGGGTTAACAACTGTCCTAAATGTCACTTACGGTTAACTGACCACCAAATTCAATCATATTTTCAACCACAATGAAAACTAAAAACTCTTTAGTGGAGAAGTACAAGTGGAGTTTATGAATCTGCTAACAACTGTCAAAAGAGTAAACTGTTGAAGGTTTTGAATGTCCATCTATTTTTCAATGAGGCTATAGAAGAAACTGAAAGAATATTTCGTGACAAATCGCAATGCAGGAAACTAAGTTTCGTACGAGAGACTCAGGGTTAAGTTAAAATAAATCAACTTTTACATTGGGGTGGCTCAAATTGAACAATTTTTTTTTTTGATTTTGATGATGGTATGATAAATTAGTTTTTTGTACCTCAAACAAATTATATATAAAAAGTTAAGAGGTCGTCGCTATTTAGTTGAAGATACAAGGTTAGGTTAGGTTATAGTGGCTGCCAGCAAAGAAGCCGACACACTTAGACCATCGATTGGTCCGTTGTGATACCACATGAATCTAAGATTTTCTCCGCACTCGCTAAAACCAATTGGAGCTTTTTACAAAGCGCATGAGACTGTTAATGTCCGAGCTTTCTAGATCGGTTGGATCATCGAAGAAGAAATCCCCAAGATGGAGTTTACGTCTTTGAGATAGGGCCGGACATGTACAGAGAAGATGAGGAATAGATTCTTCTTCCTCTTCATCCATACAGCTTCTGCAAAAATCATTTGCGAACACTCCAAGCCGCGTGGCGTGATTGCCTATAAGGCAGTGTCCAGTAATGACACCAATTATGGAGCTGATCTGCAATCTGCTTAAAGATAACAAACACTTAGAGCGCCTCGTGTCCAACACTGGCCAAATCTTTTTAGTTGCCAGGCAAGTGGTGATGTTATTCCACCTAAGGCTTGTTCTCCTTATAGCATCTTGCTTCAGCATAAGTTTGCAAGTAGCGATAGGTATACCGATATCTACCTTGTCTGGTAGAATAGGTAGTGTTGTTCCACTTTTGGCGAGTTCGTCAGCTTTGCAATTTCCCAGAATGTCCCTATGGCCGGGCACCCAACAAAGGTGAATATTGAACTGTTGTGCCATTCCTGTAAGAGATGAGCGACAGTTTTTGGCCGTTTTAGAATTTGTAGAGACAGAGTCCAGAGATTTCAAAGCAGCTTGGCCATCTGAGAAGATACGGATATCCGACGTCGATACCACGTTTTCTTTAAGCCACGATTAAAATTCCTTTATCGCCAAAAGTTTCGCCTGGAACACGCTACAATGGTCAGGAAGACGAAATGAGAGACTAAGATTTAGTCTGTCTGAGTACACGCCTCCACCAACCCCATCATCGGTTTTTGAACCGTCCGTATAAAAGTGAATCGATTCGTCTTCCAAGAATGTCACATCATCCCATGTGGATCGGGAAGGTATGACAACCTGAAAGTTCTTGTCGAAGTGGAATTGTGGGATGGTGTAGTCAATGATACCTGGCAGTGAACCGTATGAGTTCAGAATAGATGAGTGGCCAACATCATTATTGATCCACTGTGAGGAGGCTTTAAGACGGATTGCCGTACATGCTGCCGTTTGTTTACTGAATATATCTAGGGGTGTTAAATAGAGGAGAGTGTCCAGTGCAGCGGAGAGAGTAGAGCGAAGTGCTCCACTTATGCAAATAGAAGCTGATCTTTGGACTTTACTGAGTTTATCGCGGTTAATCGCTTTATCCAAAGCAGTCAACCATACTGCCACCCCATAGGTGAGAATTGGTCTAATTACCGATATGTATAGCCAGTGAGTAATGCGGGGTTGTAGATCCCATTTATTCCCTATGGCTTTCTTGCAGGAGAAAAGGGCTACAGTGGCCTTATTGACTCTTTCTTGTATATTAGGTTTCCAGCTTAACTTTTTATCTAAAATAAGACCCTAATATTTTGCTTCGTCAGAGAATGTTAATGGAATACCTTTAATTGTGGGAGGATCTATAATAGGAATTTTATATTTCCTAGTAAAGAGGACAAGTACGGTTTTGTGAGGGTTGACGCCCAAACCGCATCGCTATGCCCAGTTTATAAGCTTGTTTAAAGCATTCTGCAAGAGTTCCTTCAAGACAAAAGGATGCTTACCTGATAAAGCAATAGCAATATCGTCCGCATAGGCAATTACTCTGTAACTTTCCGGTACCAGGGAAGTAAGCAGTTCGTTTACTACCAAGTTCCAAAGGAGAGGGGATAGGACGCCTCCTTGTGGTGTGCCTCTACTAACCGCTCTTCTTGCAGAAAATCCGCCTAGTTTGGAGTTGATAATCCTGCTAGTTAGCATTTGATTAATCAGTTCACCAAGCGAATCGTTTACCTTCAGATGTTGAAGATACAAAGTGTATGGAAAAAAAGTTGGTAAATGTTTCAAAGTGCATAACTTCTCAACTGTTGAAATTTATTGACAAATTCAAATAGAGAATTTATTTTCATAAAAAAAAATCTTTAGCTTTTTATTGATATGGGCTACCGTTTAGCGTTTATAAGAAAATAATCATCACTTTAATATAAATTTAACAGATTTCGCACAATAATAATCAATGTTCAAATGTTCAAAATGCAGGGTGATGATTTTAATATATACAAATACATAACAAAGATAAGATATATGGGTAGGTTCAAGACAACCAACCTACATATCTACATGCCCACACCCGGTATGAAAACCACAATCATTTTCCTGAAATTGTATTTAAATTTTCTTCATTTTTTTAAACATTAAAAAAGTAGCCCATACTATACATGATTTATGGTAGCAATAAAAAAGGGCGTAGGCAAATTCAAAAAAAAGATGTCCTCTTGCTTGAAGATTCTTGTTCTCTTTCAAATATCCTGATGCCAACATCATTACGGAAGAAAGTATTACGACAATCATGGTCAATAAATATTTTGTATGCTAATTTTGTTCGTTTGCATTATTTAACCGAGTCAAAACCAACCAACAAAAAACCCTTTTGATGAAAAAGAAGCCAATTTAGGTAGCATAAATTCGTTTGAAGAGTCTTATACTCGTTCCTTCGTATCAAACCATCTACCTTTATTTGAAATTTAAAGAATGCATGAAATCAACCCATCAGAGAGGGGTTTGATTTAATTTAAGAGTATGCTGATGAAATTTCTTAAGAGATCAATTTCCTGTTTTTTTGCTTAAACAAAAATTAAATTAAGTACACAAAGAAAACTTTAAAGGATAGGTTGTAATGCAGGAGCTGCTGATATGGTTACTCAAATACACACAACGGTCAGTCTTCCACGCCAATTTAAATTCACGTCACGTTAAATTTTCTTACCACGAATAAATTTAACGGTTTTAAAGGCTAAAGACTGACTTGCTATGTGATAAAGAGGACAAACGAGAAAAGAAATCGTGTATGTTTAGTGGCTCTTCGATGATTGTCGTTTTGTGGTAAAGGGAAGAGTAAGGAGAGAATTTTTATGTGAGTAAGTAAGTAAGTAATTCATTTATTTTCGTTTTTGATACATTGTTGATTTACAAATTTGAATTTTAAGCTATGGCATTGCCGTCAGCTCGGTAAGCAAATTAAGTAATGTATTATTATATTTATTACTATTATAATTATTTTAAATTTAAATGAATTAAAAGATTATATAACTAAACAAATTCAGTAACAAGCAACATTCTATACAAGTAAGTGTTTTTCAAAAACAGATACCTAGAGTGTTTTCCATTCTAAATCATTAAGAACTGCAATTGTTTCCTTCAATGTTAAAGTTTTCTTTCCGAAGTATGTATTTCGTTGTGGAGTAAAAATGGGACATATACCCATGAAGTAAAAACAGTCTTCCTTGGATTTCAAATTACATAGCGTGCAAAACTGATTAAATTTTCCGTTGTATGGGGATCCGTTAAGTCCAAGTACTTCACATCTTGTTTTGAAAACTAAAGATATCTCTTTGTAACTAAGCGAATCATTAAAGTAGTTTGATTGCATGAGATTTAGTTTAAGTTGTGAGTAAAGAAGTCTGCTCTCTGATCTCCGAGCTTCTTCTATGAATGCATCACGTACATAATTTTCATGAACTTCTATAATCTTATAAAGTTGCTCTTTTAGATGACGTTCATTTTGAGAGTTCAATATTACACTGAGGGAAAAAGCTATGCAATCAGTACAGAAACTTAAATGTAAATGTTATGTACTGAAGTTTGTATGGGATTGCTATAAAAAATCTCTTTACTGAGTAAACTTCATATGTGGTGGTTTCTATATATTTAATACAAGAAGTATATACTTAATACACATCTATCTGGCTAACTTATGTAATGCAAACACAAATATTTATAACCCGCCACCAAATTATATACCACGTACAAGCTACATGTGGTCTGTATCACCTACGTTTATTTAGCACACACAGTACATTGCTACCTGCTATACCATTTTAAACCCACCACCAAGTTACATATCTGCCAGGTACAAGCGAGATGTGATGTGTACACGCGCTATAGATTTAGTACATTTATATCTGATATTCTATTGAAAACCCACCACCAAGTTGTGTGCAGGTACAAGCTACATGTGATGTGTACACGAGCTATAGACTCAGTACATTTCTACCTAATATTCTATTGAAAACCCACCACCAAGTTATGTGCCAGGTACAAGTTCAATGTGATGAGTATGTACCTACATACGTTTACTCAGCACACGCGCTATACACTTAAGACCCACCACCAAGTCAAGTCATGTGGCAGGTACAAGCGACATGTGATGTGTACACGCGCTATAGACTCAGTACATTTCTCTCTGCCCAACTAAATAAAAGGAAACTGTGTAAAGTTTTTAACTGATTAACATTTTGCAGAAGATTTTTATATTGGAAATTGGCTCAGTGGATGCATGCTCGCTCTCGGCACGGAAGGATACCTGTTCAAATCCAGGTAAGTAAAACTTGACATTTTGTTCAAATAAAATAAAATAAAATAATTTCAGAAGAGAAGAAGAGAATTTCAGAAGAGATGACATAAAAACCAGAAGAAGCAAGCAAGCACAGCAAGCCATAGACGTTGCATGAAACTATAAATAGTCCATTGTTGAAAGTACATACAAATATGTACTCAGTACATAAACATATGTACTCAGTACATTGTACTGAGTAAATTAATTTATGTACTGAGTACATAATTTTATGTACTGAGTACAACAAACGCATGTACTGAGTACATATACTTATGTACTGATTACATTATATTTATGTACTGAGTACATATATTTATGCATATATATATATTTTTATGTACTGAGTTCATCTATTTATGTAGTGAGTACATATATTTGTGTACTGAGTAAATATATTTATGTAATGAGTGTATATCCAGTGTACCAACAACATCTTCCTTGTACTCAGCCCAAATACCCAGACCTAATTTATTCAATTAATCAATGCAGTATTTATAAATTTATAATTTATAAATAACAATTGTACCCGGTACATTATCTTTGTACTCATTACAAGTACCCAACACATATTTATTTAATGAATCCATGCAATATTTATTTTTTATGTTCTGAGTACATAGCAAATTTACCCACTAAATAGTCTGCTTACTCATCACAGATATCTGGGGGTTCATTATTTAAAGCATCCATAAAATATTTATATTTTTGTAGTGAGTACATATCAACTACACAGATGCTTTAGCCATCGCATCGCAGCAAACCAGCATTTATTCATTTATTTAATCAATTTCATATTTATATCTTTTCACTGAGTAGAAGCTGTTCTCACTACAAAATCATTAACTGTGATTTGTGATAAGTCCATAGGAGAATTATATTTGTATAATGAGGGCATAGCATCTGTACCTACGGCATAATAATTCAGAATCGCGGATGACCGACGACGGGCTTGGAAACTATACTCACTACAATAATCATTGACTCATCACAAATAACCTACGGATCGATATGTACTATGACCATATTGCATTAATATTTATGTGGTGAGGGCATATCAGCTGTGTCCACCACATAAAAGGGTCAAAACTACGAAAATTCGAAAAAAAAAATTGTGTAATGGGTCCATAGAATTCTTTATTGGCTAAAGTGCTAATACAGAATTTATTTAGCCAGTAAAGATTTCAATATTTAACCAGTACATAATGTTATATGTGTGCAGAAATCTATGGGATAGGTACATACATTTATGTGCTGAGTGCATACATTTTTCCCTCAGTGTACCACCACGCCACATATGCTTCCTAAATCTTCCCACTTCGGCACCCACCAGTCCTCGTTTCTCAATTCATACAATGCCATTTGTTTTGTCAGACGAACATCATGGTGAGATAACACTTTTACAATGTAATCCGCTTGCGTTTAGACGAGCGCCTGACAAAGATGACAAGAAAGCATTACATGATATCCTTGAAAAGACGTATGATATTTGCCCAAAGTCCGACCGCAAAATAATTATTGACGAATCTGTGGTTCGATAGTTTGACGACCATCACAACCTTCGTGACGAGACTTCTGGTAACGGCCATATACATGTCGATTACAGAATCTGCAAAATTTTATTCCCGGGGAGTTGACTCGATCCACAAAATGTCAAAAGCTATATGGAATACGGATGGGCTTTTCAAACTTCAAAACATTCCTGCAATTTTTTACAGCGGATTTCTAATAGAAAAAAAAAACTGAAGAAAATCTTCGGAATCCTTCCGCAGACCATTCATCGGATTCTGCAATCGGGTTGATAGTTTTTGCTACGAAATGTCATCATAGCAAGTACCTGTTTTTGTACACTTTGTACTAACACAAGTGGTTTTGGCGCTACCGTGATGACGTGTCGTTAACCAAATTAGTCCTCATGCGATAGACGCCAGACTTGCAACCAGTAACATGGATGTCCAAATGTTTTGAGGGGACAACAAAACTAGGACCTCAACTTGGGATTAGTTCAAGTGCGTTGCGTAAACAGATTTTGTGAAAAGATTTTATGTCGTGAAGCTAAAATACAAAGAGGCTGCCTGAAGTTTTGTTGAAAACGATAATCACTCAGAAAGTCCACAAGTAGAAGGACTGGCAACAAGCTATCCGAAGTGATGCACCTGATATGAATGGTTTCAGTATTAGCACGGGACCAAGTGAACTTTTTAAACGTCTAAGTTGTGTAGTCACGAATTTATTTTTGTCGTGTAGTTTTTAGGCGAGACAAATATAAAATCGATGCCTGCTACTTGTACAGTGGGGTAAATTTTGCAAAAAAAATGTTAAAGTTGTAAAAAAACAACGAGTACACTTGTCTAACATGTATAGTGTAGTCCTATATGTGACCAAACGAAATACCTGGCTCGATGAAGAGTGCCAGCTGACGCATGCATCTTAAGAATGAGGTCTACCAATGGCATTGGTGCTGACTAGAACCAGAGATCCTGAGATAGCTGCATGAAATCTGTAAGGGGCAAATAAGAAGGGAGTGAATGTTTACAAGCACGAGAATAGGGTGGCCGAGTCTACTGAAGCTTGTATCGGCAAATTAAATTCTTTAATTAAAATTAATTATTTTGGACTCATAAGATCTGCGTTTCTAGCGCCAAATTTATAAGACAATTGTTGCCTTTTATTAAGTTATTTATTGATGTCAAAAAAAAAAAAACCTCAAGGTTTCCAGGGCTACAGCTGGCATTTTGAAATTCAGTACATACTATTTTGTCTTATACAAATAATTAAAATTTATTGTACACCTTAAATTTGTGTCGGGCCAGGTCGGGAAGGGTTTATAGAACTTTTAAATAATACACCCTTCTTTCAATGTATACACTTGGCCCAACAACTTCACTTCATACACTTCTGTATTTTCGACAACAATTCCAATAAGAGTCTTGTTTTCATTTCGCTCCAAATATTTCACATTATAAAATTGCACCCTTTTTCCTGACAACGTAACACAACAAAAGTGTTGTGAAGTTTCCATATACAAAATAACTGTTTTCCAAGTCGTATATCAACCTTTAGTACCTACTGGAGTTGAATCACTTTAAATATTAAAAGATAATTGAAAACAAAAATTAAACAAACCATTCAATTAAATTTAAATTATTTGCACAAATTTACTTACATAAATTTCAGTCCATAACATTTAAAATAAAATTAACAATGAATTTCCTTAAAGAGATTAACAAATAAAAAACACACTTAACAGAGGTATATTACCTACCACTACAAACATACATTTATTATTTAAACTGAAACAAAAAAAGACATCATGGAGGAGCGAAGACGCTAAACAAAATTAAATTCAGTAAAAATTAATGAAACAAAAATACTGATTATTTGCGCGATATGTCTTTTTTTTCTTCAAGGACCCTCCAGGAAATTAGAAAGCATCAGAGAGAAGATTGTTCTTTTGTTTAGGAACAACAACAACAACTGTACTGAAAATAAAATGATGACTACAATATGATAGCTATATTTTATAGGCAGGTATATGTATGTTATATCAAATTAATATTTACACAGGACTGGCTCATCTGGGTGGAATAATAAATATGTAAAAGCTTTTTCAAGTCTTATCACATAATTCATGAATTTATTGACACTTCCCTATCCGTTTTGGTGCTAAAGATTAATCATAACCACTGGATGATGGCGAAAATTTGTTATATCAATATCTTTTTTTATATGTATAGAGCCAGAATATAATGTATTGAAAAGACACAAGGAGGATTGTCTCACAATTCCATACTGCCACATTAAAATGAAGCCGCAGAGATATTTTTTATCTCTAACCAACAAAAAAGCTATCACATCAATGATATCATAATTCAATGAACAGTCAACTCCGCTTATTTGAATAAAGCTTACATAAAACAGAGCGGTTACCTTTAATAAAATAAATTAACTTATTAATATGTTAAACAACTTAAATGCAGCAAGTTAACGAGAAAATGTTTAAGCTTTAAATTGAATTTACCAAACATCGCTTGAACCCCACTGCTCTTACCTTAAAGGTTATAATAACAAAATGTAGTACACACAAGAACGTTTTCGACCAAGGAGGACACCTTCAGTGCAATAAAAAATAAAATTAAAAATCTAAAATCGCAGACAAATTCTTTATTCATAGCCTTTTTTTTACCGAGTATCATAAAAGTTATTGTCTTCGGTTTTTTATTTTAATTTTTGTTACATTTATTAGAAAAAAAAATATTTAAAGGTTATGTTTAAGACACGATTTCGACGAAAACTGACCTGAAAGTATAAAAAATAGCATGAGCAAGAATAAATGGAACAGGCTATAATTTGGATATCTAAAGATACATACGCAGAACATCAACTTTATTTAATCGATTTACAAATGCTATACTCACGGCTGGATGGATTTTATTCAAATTTGGTGCCTAGTATTTATTGAGTAATACACCCACAAGTTTTTCGATTTGTTTAGAACTGAAAACAACTATGGAAAATATAAATTTTCTGAAAAACGGATCCTACGATTTTGATTTAAGAAATCTCTTAATTACTATAAATATTTTTGTTTGGGTAATTTTTTGTTTCAAAAATGGTTATTATTGGTATCTCTAGTACCCTAGAATATCTTTTTTGATTTTCTCGAAAACATTTCAGCTGATTTTTTGTTCAAATTCTTTGCATAGAAGCTTCTAAAAAGTACAAGCAGAATTCTGGTCAACTTGGTGCAGATTTGGTTTAATGTAAATCACATTTAAGAAAAAAATAATTTTTGTTTTGAAAACTCGATTTTTCAATATGAGCCGTGTTTTTTGAGATAGTGTTTAGCAACTCAGTAAATTTTGCTAAATAAAAATAAAATTCTTATACTATTTATTTTTTTTGTCTACGTTAATGTTTGCGTGTACACATTTTGCTAAACTTCTATACACATACACTCTCTCAAAATAAGCGGTTATTACTAATTACTATGGTATCCCCCCATGGGGGAATTACAAAACCAAGAGCTGATATTGTTTCACTCTAGAGTCTAGAGAAGCGATAGAAATACAAAAACAGCTTGCGTGGCTACGAAAGAACACCAGATCCATATGCATTCACGTACTCTACCGAAGAAAATGAGTTGATAACTTAAAGCACTAGTGAAATTTTAATTTTCTCAAACTCACGGTTTATTATAAAATTCAACTTGCTCTGTAGGGCAACTATTGGTTTCGTGTCGAAAAAAATGTTGACGATTTAATCATAATCAGAACTAACATAGAGAGGTTCTAAAAAGTGATTTTCGTCAAGACGTCCGTCGATCTGTTTGTCTGTGCGTCCTGATGTACATCGACCTAGAGCCTAAACGAATGCACAGACATGCTTCAAATTTGGTGCGAATCATTTGTATGTGATTCCCTAGAGGAGAAATTCGAATTTTAGTTATAACTCATCTAGAACGTGTAGCTGCCATACAATAATTTTGTTTTTATCGAGTTTTCTCAAAAACGGGTTTAACGATTTTGATTAAACCTTGTACATGTCATCTTCTAAACCTAGACCAGTTCTCATAAAACTGCCTACCACTATCTTACCAAAAAATTCGAATAATAAAAATAAAGTTGAAAAAATAAAGTGAAAAAAATACTTTTTGTATACTTTTTTAGATATATTCCCGCATATCTTGTCACTGTAGTGTTGATTTTATTTTAACATTATTTTGCAATTCGGTACTTCTAAGTTGGTTAACAAATATTTGTGTTTAATTTTTTTTTTTTGTTACGAAAAAATAAAATCATAGGAAAAATCAATTATTTTTTTTTTATTTTTAGTTTTTTTTCCAAAATGTGGCCCGAAACTGCTAGTTTAACATGTTTTCATTATTCTGTCGTTAATAATAAAAAAAATATTTTCAAACCATTTCTATATCTACACCATCAATGTTGTTCTAGTTGTTAGCAACGAGAGTCGTGCATATTTTGTATCAAAAAGTCAAATCATTAATGTGATACCTTACCCGTGTTTTTTTGGCATTCTATAAATATTACAGTAGAAAATTACCAAAAAAACGCATCCGCAGTAGCCTGGTTTTTGTATTTCAAAATTTGTTTAACTGAAAGACCACCTGTCAGAATATTAAAAAAAAATATAATATTTGTGAGAATCAGAAGCAGTCAAAATTGACTTCACGAAAAAACTAATAGTAACCAACATTTGAGAATGAAATCACCAAAAATCCTTTCGAGACTAGGAAAACTATCCGCAGTATGATTCTACTTTAACTTTTATCGGCCGATGTTGTATTTGTTAATCATGGTAAGTCCTACTATGGATAGCTCCTATGGAATACTACTATGGATAGCCTTTCCAATAAAACACGGGTCTTCTAAAATTTTGAAACCCACAATTAAAACTTAAATATTAAAAATTAAAAAATAAATTCAAATTTCCGTTACCTTTCATAATGGATACATTATACCTCATTATGTGTGTAGGTACATATGATTTTTATTTCCTGCACATCTGTAGGAGCAAGCCTTTTCCCAGGATATATGATTTATATCACTCTGACTACAAAATTCACGTTTGCCGTTTTTTAGTTTCTTTGATAAGAACCTATATCATCGGAAAATATAGTAGTATTGGCAAACAAAGAGAAATCTGATTTTCCTCTTTACATTTTCTGTGGCCAATTGAGCCTAAAAATAACTTTTTAATAATTTCTAAACTAAAATGTTAGGACCCAAAGTGTCTTTTATTTATTTTTGTAAGCAAAAAAGTTATAGCTATAGGTCTTCAAAATTACTGAATCCTGGGGCCGAATTACCGCATCAGTTAGTGAGCAATACGTTACTGAATTATCTGCATTTGGGATTCCTTCCTAAGATATCGAGTAAAGTATCGAGTATCGAATTCAATTTTTGTCATTTCCTCGTCAGTGAACGAGTGTTTTTTCATACGATAGATAATAGGTAGACGAGTGAGCAGTAAAATGGCAGAAAAATAAAATTATTCTCTTCTCTGCAAATATTCCTACACAATATAAATTAATGGTGTTTCGGGGTGAATTTAAATAAATTAAACATAACCCAGAAAATTATTCTTGCTTGATCTTAAGACACAATAATTCGATTTAGCCATAAAATATTTTTGGCCAAATTAAAAGCATGAGGCAATTGTAAACAAAACATGAGCCCAACACAAGCAGCTGTGACAATCGACGAATGAAAAGTTAGGAATATTGACGTTTAGCAAAATGTACTAGAATTATCCTTGTACAGTACGAACTCAATTCGATACGTGATACTTCGTATAACATCATACCAATGTGATAACTCGATAGTTCGATAACGTGTTAAAGTTCCTCACTCGTTCACTGAAGACGTAATTCGGCCCCTGTTTTGATCATATAGTGCTGCATGGATGCATACAATTTTGATATTATTTTAACGGAGTCGACTGTACTATATTTCGGTAAGGCGTTGGCCATTGTATCTATAATTTAATATGCGGTAAGAGGAGGAGGAAATGGGGTTTGTATCCTTATTTATTTTTAAACGAATACCTCAATGATATCGTGGAAATTGAATTGTTACAAATTAAGACAGGTGAAAAGCGAAAGATAACGTTTTCCAATAATGTAAATGACTTTTTGCGCATCATACCCTGCCATTACTTCAGGCACGTCCTATCGAGAATTTCATTAATAAATGGTTTTGGTTTTCTAAACGTATAACGTAATAATCAAGAGTCACCTACATACCACACACATATTCCTTCCAATTTAGGTGATCCCAAGGGAAAAGTAGTACTTTTATTATTTTCTATAAGTAATAGTCAAATCTGTTATATATTATAGGTATGTATGTATGTACATATGTCTGCTTTAGTTTAGGAAAAAAAAAAGAAGAAGCCTCCTTAGGGATGGTTAAGACAAATGGACTTTTTTGGATGCTTGTTTTTATGACTACCGCATCTGTTTTTTTTTTTTTTTTGGTTGGAAATAGCTTCCATAGAGGGTCCTCTTTGGGCTCCAAAGTAATGGAATAAATTTCGTTTAGTATTTGACAGGCTTATTAATTCTAGATAAATTAATTCAAGTAGTTCAAGAAGTTCCGTTGGATTTTGGAAAAGTGATTGGATGTTCATTGGATTTAAGTGGATTAGTGAAAATATGATGCGCATCAGTTTGAAAACGGAATCAGAAACTATCACATTTGGTGGAAGTTACAAAACCCATGTTATGTTGGTCAATTTGAGGACACCTGTGGCTTTCATTGAAATCCATTATTGAAATTAAATTTTGAGAAAGAAGAAAAATCTAAGGATTTGTTGATGCAACATTAACTTCATTGATATTTGTAGCCAAGAAACTACCAGCCTTTGTAATTGCGCTTAAATAAATTTGAGACCTTGTCACAGTCTTAAGATATCCAGTTTTTAACCTGTTTCATTTTTCTTGCCCATGCTAATTTTTTGACTTTGGGCTCAATTTTCTCCAAAAAATGTGTAATCAACATGATGTTTTAATAATTTTTTTTAATGTTTGTAACAATACTTAAAATAAGAGTTTTTATCAAATTTGGCGAAAAACCCATAGATTCTATGATAATTTGGAAAACCAGCGGCAGGTAAAATTTAATAAAAAGGTTTTTTTTGCTTAACGCTCGAATGGCTGTGAATAAAAAATGATATGTGTGCTTATCGATTATTTTTATTTTATGTGTGAACTAAAACAGTTACAACAGGTGTAAAAATGAGTCCTCTTTGATTTTGTATGCATGCAGTTTTTGTATTTCACTGATATTAACATTAATGATCCTAGCTACTGCATCACTTCGGGGAACGCTTTGAGCATGCGCTCTTCTAATTCACTTTAAGTTGCTATTTTGGTTGAATAAAATATTTATTTCATTCTTCCCCATTCAAAAACATCCAAAATTGTACGATCAGGAGAACTTGCAGGCCATTAAACTGCTCCAACTTTTTCCTATCCAACGATTACCGCTCACTCTTCATCTTTTCAATTTTAAACCTCTCAAGCAAAGTGGGGGAAGCACCATAAAGTTATGAATAAGATGAAGCTAGTTGAACCTATGGAATGTGATAGATTTATATCGATCGGAATTTACCTATAAATCAGAGATAAAGTAAAACACGTCTGATCTTGGTGATGATTGAAAGAGAAGAGATTGTTTATTACATAAACATGTCAAGTCTACAAATGTCATTTAGCTTATTGGGCATGTTCAATTAACTTTCCAATACTCTCCCTTAATTGAAATGCCTTTATTTTGTTCATAATTCAATTAAGCTTTAAATATTTATATAAGTTCGTATAAATTTCATAATTAATAGTATTCATTCTAACAATTCAATACATTGGCAAAATTAGTGAGTATTATTAGATACATTTAATTACATAAAACCAAAAATACTTGAAAACACCTCCAATTTGCGACCAGAAGTTGGTTTAGTTAGGATATCAGCTGGCATCATATTAGTTGGCAAATGAGTGAGTTTAATCAAACCCTTCTTCACGTTTTGGTGGACGAACTTTTCTTTTACATCAACATGCTTAGTTCGTGCAGAGTATGCATTGTTGATGGCTAAATTAACTGCACTTATGTTGTCGCAAAACAGTTCTATTGACTTAGGTGAGTTTATGAAGAGTTCCTTTTCAAGCATTTTTAACCAAATGCATTCTTGTATTGCTGCTGTCATAGACATAAACTCAGCTTCTGTCGTTGAGATTGCGATGGTTTTTTGTTGTTTGGTGCACCAAGAAATTGCGCCACCCTGCATGGTAAACACATAACCAGTAGTGGACCGTCGCTCGTCCTCATCACTCGCCCAATCGGCATCGCAATAACCTCGAAGTTGTGTTTGAGAATTATTGTATGTAATTTTCTTTTCCATTGTTCCTTTAAGGTAACGTAAGACGCGCTTGGCGGCACTCCAGTGTGCCTTGCCTGGATTGTTATTGTAGCGACTTAACACATTAACTGGAAAACAGATATCAGGTCTTGAGACCTGCACGCAAAATTGTAGAGCGCCAACCAGTTGTCGATACGGTACATCCTTCATTTGGTTTGTCTCATTTTCGTTGCTCGGACACATTTTAGCGGATATTTTCTGATTAATATCCATTGGTGCAACGGTTGGATTGCATTCACTCATGTTAAAACGAGATAAAATATCCTTTATATATTGAGTCTGATCAATAGAGATGGTACCTCTTACCCTGTCCCGTGTAACTCGAACTCCCAAAACGGACGATATTTCCCCCATGTCCTTCATCTTAAACTGCTTGGAGAGCACATCAGTCAGCTTCTTTTCCAGTTTTGTTTCATTGCTAAAAATTAGGATGTCATCCACATAAATAGCTACGATGAACAAACGAAAACTTTCGATGAAGTAATATACACATTGATCTGTCGATGAACGCTTTAGCCCAAAATCCAACAAAGCTTGGTTCAATGTCGAGTTCCAAATACGGCTCGATTGTTTAAGTCCGTAAATTGATTTAACCAGCCTACAACAACGGTTTGTTCCATCCGAAAAACCTTCAGGCTGCGACATATAAATTTCTTCTTCCAGCTTGCCATGAAGAAACGCTGTTACTACATCCAATTGACGAATATTCAAGTCAAATTTAGCTGCAGTCGCCATCAAATATCGAATTGTTGTAAAGCGTACCACCGGCGAAAACGTTTCGTGGTAGTCTACACCTTCGACTTGAGTAAAGCCTTTGGCGACCAATCTCGCTTTGTAGCGTACGACCTTACCCTGGGTGTCGCGCTTTGATTTAAACACCCACTTACATTTTATCGGCAATTTTCCAGGTGGCAACTCTTCTAATTTCCAAGTCTCATTTTCTTGAAGCGATTCAAATTCCTCTTTCATAGCGCACTTCCATGAATCAGCGTTCTCACTCACAATGGCTTGCTTGAACGTCGGTGGATCACTCATAAAGAAAGCAAAGGCGAAATTGGCGTAATCCGGCTTTGGCTTTCCTTGATTTCGAGAAGATTTCTGGCGAGGTTCGATGTCTTGGTTCAACTCATCCTTATCATCTGGATCGTTTGGGAGCCACATGCTGCCGTGATCTTCACGAGGCATAACCTCCTCTGATTCGCAAATGACCTCTTTTTCATCTTCAGAATAGTCCAACAAAAAACGATTAGTTTTATCAGATTCAAAATCAATTACCTGACTCATGCGATTTGATTCCAGAAATGTAACGTCTCTGCTTATAACAACGGAATTTGAATGGGTGTTGTACAGCCTGTATGCTTTTGCATCTGAAGCGTATCCGATAAAAATACACTCGACGGATTTGTTGTCCAGCTTCTCTCGCTTCACTGCTGGAACATGTGCAAAAGATCGACAACCAAAAACCTTAAGCATCGACAAATTTGGTCGTTTGTTTGTCCAAATTTCTTCTGGAGACTTCTCTCCAGTTCCTTTACATGGGATTCGATTAATGATATAAGCTGCAGTCATTGCAGCTTCCGCCCAGAACGCCTTTGAAAGCCCAGAGTCGATTAGCATACAGTGCACCTTGTCCATAATCGTCCTGTTCATGCGTTCCGATAATCCATTTTGTTGTGGACTATAGACAGCTGATTTTTGATGTAAAATGCCATTCTTCTCAAAAAATTGCTCGAATTTCTTGTTGCAATACTCGGTGCCGTTATCACTTCTAAGACACTTTATTTTCTGACCTGTTTGCTTTTCAGCCATAGCTTTAAATTTCATAAAGCAATCAAACACCTCGCTTTTGTGTTTAATTACATAAATAAACACCTTTCTCGAGAAATCGTCGATAAATGACACAAAATGACGAAAGCCACTCATAGATTCCACAGATGAAGCTTGGCAAACGTCACTATGTACCAATTCCAGCACTTTCTTTACACGTGTTCCGTCATCACTGAAGGGAGTACGACTTTGTTTCCCTTTGATACATGTATCACACACACTGCTTCTGGGAATCGAAACGTCTTCTTTCAATTCTCTTTTTAAGAACTTCATATAATCGAAACTAGGATGACCAAGACGACGATGCCATAGAGCCATATTTGCTATTGGTTTCTTAGTGATAGTTGGCTCTTCTTGTTTTTCGGCTACAAATGATTTAGCATCATGTGCAACATCTAGTTTGAACAAATCGTTAACTAGACTTGCTGTGCAAATTATATTCCAATCAGAGTCAAATATTTTGCACCCATCATTCGTAAACAAAACTGACTTGTTGCCTTTTACCATTTGGCTTACCGATAACAGATTCGTACAGATATTTGGTACATAGTGAACTTTGTTGATTGTTATCTCGTTCTGTTTGCCGTTTTGTAATATAATTTGCTTCACACTGCCCACACAGTCGATTGAAATCTTATCATTGTTTGCCACAACAACTTCTTTTTGCACAGATTCACGTTTATTTTCAATGATCGACTTGTGTTTTGTCATATGTACAGTACAGCCACTATCAATATACCAATCTGATGGCAATTCACTCGATTGAACTAGCAAAGATGAAAAAAGCATGGTTTCACTTCTTTCATTTGTGTGTTGTTGCTTTTTTTTGTTCTTTGCCTTGGGACAATTTTTGACGAAGTGTTGCTTTGAACCACACCCAAAGCAATGCCTTACACTTCTGTTTTGTGATTTTCTATTTTTCACAACTAAAGCTGCCTCGCCCGAATCACATTTTTCGCCATCAAAGACTAAGCCTTGCATCAACAAATTTTTGACATAGTCAAATGTGATTTTACTTGAAGAGTTTTCTACCGCTAGTATCATAGGTTTATACTCTAAAGGTAAGCCTACCAACATCAATGAGCCTGCTACTTCATCATCTATATTAAAGCCTGCTGCCTTCACTTTCGACCACAATGTACTCATTTTGTTGACATAGTCTTCCATTGATGTGCATTCTTTTTGCTTGAGTGATACCAATTGTTGCAGCAATGCCACTTTTCGACCGGTGCCGGTATCATCAAAAGCTGCCGCTATACTATCCCAAGCATCCTTGCATGTGCTGGCTCCTACTATGTGATTATAGTTGCACGGCTCGACCAATAAAGTCAATTCACCTAATGCTCTCAGATCAGCATTCCTCAGGTTAGTATCTGCTTCGTCAGGTAATGAGGTGGTGCATTTGTCCCACAAACCCTTGATTATCATGTGAGCTCTAGCACCGACCTTCCATTCGGAGTAATTTTCCCTACCTTTTAAGCGATTGAATGGTAGTTGCGATGTCATATCGTCTATTGAATCTGCCGTAGAATTCTCGGAGGAAGTACTACTTGAATCTTTAATTAAATTTAAGATGCCGTCAAACGATTTACTTAATTTTATCTCCTCAAATTTATCGACCATGTGTCAAATACAATTGAAGGCAAATTACGATTCAGTTAATTGCAGAAAAAAAACAATATTAGAGAAAATTACTAACAAATAAATAACGCCGCAGAAAGTTAACAAATTATTACTTATTTCTGATTAAAATAGGCTGCGGATGGCCCATAACCTGATAGATTTATATCGATCGGAATTTACCTATAAATCAGAGATAAAGTAAAACACGTCTGATCTTGGTGATGATTGAAAGAGAAGAGATTGTTTATTACATAAACATGTCAAGTCTACAAATGTCATTTAGCTTATTGGGCATGTTCAATTAACTTTCCAATAGAATGTCCTTCAATAGTTCTGATAACTCATTTTGCAACAACTGCAGATAGTTTGTAGAATTCAACTTCAGTGGCTCCTAAAATTAGCATTTTTTCAAACCAAGGAATTTCAAAGTGCACTAAAATTAGCATTTTTACAAACCAAGGAATGTCAAAGTGATCCGTTATAACTGGTTTAGTAAACATAATTAAAAAATTATCTAAAACCACACAAATAATTTTTATTCATAACTTTTCGAGCTTAAAGCTAAAAAAACATTTTTTTTTTAATTTTACCTGCCGCTATTTTTCCAAATTATCATAAAATCTATGGGTTTTTCGGCAAACTTGTTGCTGAAAATTGACCCCAAAGTCAAAAAATTAGCATAAGCAAGAAAAATGAAACAGGCTAAAAACTGGATATCTTAAGACTGGGACAAGGTATCAAATTTATTTAAACGCAATTACAAAGGCTGGTATTTCTTTTAAAAATAAAGTCCTAAACGAAGTTTCTGTCATAAATACTTACGGCGCAATTACCGGAAAATGGACCAGGGTACACCAAAGTAAGACTTTTCTTAAATACCCGATAAATGATATCAAAATTGGAGATAGGCCCTTACTGTAGAACAATTTTTTTTTTAGAATATACTTGAAAATCATAACCTAAAATAATGTTGACGAATTAAGGGACACCCTGTATATAATAGGCTTACATTTAAGGTGCGACAGAAAGATACAGCGATTGTAAGAGAAAGATACAGTGCTTGCGACGATAACATACAAAATCGTATGGGATTTTCTAAGAACTTGACTTAAAACAAAAAAAAAAAAACTTAAAAACAACGATAAAATTAACAATATCATGTTTATTCATTCAACAATATCTTTTTATACTTTTGTTTTAAACAGAAATTTCTTTTTTTATTTTTTATTGAAATAAATTTTTTTTAATAAACATTTGTTAAAAAAATTAATTTTCAAGCTCAAAATTAAAAAAAAAAAAAAAAAAAATAACAATAATAATAAAGTGATTTTTTTTGTTGTCAAAATTCAATGCTCTTATCAATTTTCAGTAAGACTTTGGAAATCGGATGATTGTAGGACAATTATTTTTCAAGATATTAAAAAATAAATGTCATGCGTTATAAGCTTAAATTTAGTTAAGACAAATATATATCAGTCAGGCCCGTAGCCAGAAGTATGTAAAGGGGTGGCTTGCTTCACAGTGTTAGAAACTATTTTGAATTTTGTTTTGTTGTGCGAATTTCTTTTTTTTTTTCCTGTAAAAAAAACAATTGCGAGGTTGATCAAACTTATCAAAAAGATGATCGAGATGGTAAGCAACAGCATTTTTTTTATATTTCGCGCGCACGAAATGGGTTATGACTACCCCTTACTTACTAAGATCCTTGACCCCTCTAAGGGGCACAGGGCTACCCCTTAAATGCAGCACGAGCGATTAGGTAAGTAGGAGAGGACTTAGAAGGAGATACCGATGCACATTGGTTTTAAATGTCTGCATATCAAAATGAAAGGTAAAAGTTGGGCCGGGTAAAGCATTCCATATTCATGTGGAAGAAAGAATTTCTGTACTTAACAATATGTCCGAAGTTGGGCCCGAGGGTAAACTCATGGCCATTCCGAGAAGCACGAGTAGTACGGTTGAATTGTTTAAGGGGAGGAATGCAACTGGCTATTTCAATAGAACACCTATTATAAAAAAGCTCTCTTTTGAATTCTGTCCAATACACTCAAGTGGGTAGGTATAGGTATATACCTATTTATTTAACAAAATAATTTTTACAATTTGACTTATAACTAGGTAGGTACGATGATATTATATATTTATTGGCACATAGGGGGCCTAATCGAACTCTCCGGAACAAAGATCAAAGATTTGACTTCTTTCCTCAACGCGACGAAATGGATCTAGGATTTACTTCGGTTTCCTCTTGCACCATCTTCTTCCCCAAACTCCTTTGACTGCGAGCTAGCAGACTAATGGTTTTTGAAGGTGGCTCATGGTGCACGAGGACCGGACGATCACACAATTAGGCCGATCTCCGCTTCAATACCAGACAACAAGTGCCTAGGTGGCACAGTGTAGATGGCTCTTAGTTGCGAACTTCGACCCTTTTGAGTTTTTTCCTATGCTCAAGTCCAAGAAAGTTTCAATGGATCTAGAATTAACTTCGGTTTCCTTTTGCACCATTTTCTTCCTCAGACTCCTATGACTGTGAGCTAGCAGACTACTGGTTTTTGAAGGTGGCTCATGGTGCACGAGGACCGGACGATTGTGTTAACCTTCGTTTCAATACGAGTCAACAAGTTGCCTAGTTGGCACTGTGTAGATGGTTTTTAGTTGCGAACTTTGGTCCTATCGGGTGATTTTTCCTATGTCCAAATCCTTAATAAATTAAGTTTCATCACATGTCTAAATCCAATAAAAGCGTCTGGTCATACAGGCGGGTGGTACTTTCTCTGGTAACCACAAGTAATGTTGTGCAAACAGACGGAGGTGTACAGAGATTTACCATATCCGGGTGTGCGACTAGATGATCACCCTAAGGGATCAGATCGTATGCGTCCTGGGCAAATTAGCAAATTGCTTAGCGTAGCATACTGCAGCCGAGCTCGGGCGAAGGCGATGATCCGTTGGGAGATCTATCACCAAATACCCTCATTACCTTAAAAAATGTTCTTTCAATCCACAGGTCAAACGAGTTATAGTATCAAAACGGTGCATTATAGCGTTAATTGGGTCATCGAGCAAGGATGCTTGCGACCGCCATCTCTACCTACCTACCTACCTAGGATTATTAAATATAAAATACATGCCAAAAAAAATTATTCTTAAAGTCGGTTGACTTTATTGTCCTCGGAGTTTTCCGTCCCAGTTGTCAAGCTGTGGTTTAGGTGGGGGGATTGGTTGGCATTTAGCCTCGGTGATATGCTGACCCTGTGTCAGCGTGGAACGAAGAAATTTGCTCGTTGTCCGTGATGATGTTGTCGTCCAGGATGTCCATCGTACTGAGATATCTCGGCTCAGTTGATTTGGGTGACTGTTGGTGAGTCCTAGTAGCTTCTTTGCTTGAAGCAGTAGGTACCTGTCCGGGGGCATGATGTTCGCCTCTGTGTAAAGACGCTCGTTGCTGTTATGTCTTATTCGCTGCCAGTCGCAATGAAGTCCGGTACAAATTCTAAGTAGCTTGTAGAGGTGTTAATCCGGACGCCCCATTTCTTGTAGTAGACGTAGAGTATGCTAATGTGGTATTCAACTTTGAGTACAGCTGCCAGCGGAGACATCGATGTGGCGTATGTAAGGGAGTCATCAACATACAGGAGATCTTGGCAGCCAGTTGGCATAGGCTGATCAGCTGTCATCAGGCTGTAAAGGAAAGGGCCTATAGCATCGAACCTTGGCAACTCCGGCTTTGATGTTCTTCACTTGTGATTTACACTTGTCCAGTTGAACGTAGAAATTTCAGGAAGGAAGAAAAGATTGTAACTGACGGAGGTAAATGAAATACGTGAAGCTTATGGATAAGGGCTTCAATCTATACGCTATCGAATGCTTTCTCGACATCCAGAAAGCATCCAATGGTGACACGATGATTGTTAAGGGATATGGTGATGTCATGCTGGAACTTCAGTAGCGGATGCAAAGTAGAGTGCTTTTCCCTAAAGCCAAACTGCATGTCCGGGATGAGGGCGTTTTCGCTATAGAATCTCTTTATTCTCCGAAGTAATATTTCTTCCAGTATTTAACTTATATTGTTCAGAAGCGAAATCGGCATATAATTGGACACCAAGTTTCACGCACCTTTCTTGGGGATGGCCACGATCTTTGTTGTTTTCCACTTTTGAGGGAAGTAGCAGTTGTTGATGCAGTTGTTCATGATGATTGTTAAAAGGATCATCACTGCATGTGGCAGCCTTTTCAGGATGTAATTTGAAACCCCTTCTGGTCCGGCTGACTTTTTCGGTTTTGAATTCCCGATGATATCTGCTACCTCCTCCAGATTGCAGAGATGTGTGCTATCAGTTGGGTCACTTGCTAGGAGGGGAGACAAATTTCTTGCATCTTCGGAGAAAACCTAAACACTTAGCATTGATCTTTTATTTTTCCTATTGCACTTTTTTTGTTTGTTAGTTACACGGCGGCGCGTAGTTTAATTATGATTTTATTTAATATATGTTTTTTTTTTTTTTTTATTGAACATGGAATGGACTTTTAATTTTGGAAAACAGAAAATAGGGACTATTTTTATTTTTACACAGGGGAATATCACTTCGATTACACAGAACACAAACAGGTGCGTATGTGATGACGATCATATGCAAGTCGGTACTCCATTTAAAAATGTATGTTTAGGAAAGTATATAAACATTTTTAAAAAAAAAGTTAAATTATATATCAGTTTTAAAAATCGAACATAATTTAAAAATATCTTTAAAAATGCGTTTTAAAGCAGTTATTTAAAAATATTATTTATCATAAAAAAAAATATTAAAAAACATACACCCGTTCATAAAGAAAAATTAGTTATTTTAGCTCCAGTGTTAAGGTAGAATAAACCATGGAATTAGAATTTTCTGGGCTCAAATTAAAGACAATTGCTTACTGCTCCATTTAAGTCCGGAACATTCTTATTCCATGGAGTAGTTTTCCTTAACATAAATAAATAAATAAATCGGGTGGCACAACGGCTCATGAAGAACCAGGGCCTAGTGACTAACAACTCGCAACCATTCCTGTGTGCGCCTTTCGACAGGAATGGAAGGGACCTTCATTTTTATGCCGAATCCGAACGGCTAGACGAGAAGCACTTATTCGTGACAAGTGATACTCTTGGAGGATTTGTCAATTCCTCGCAAGAGGCAGTAGCCCTGAAAAAAAACTTTTTAGTTTTTTAGGTGGACGAGGCTGGGAAGCGATCCCAGACCTCCAGCGTGACAGTCGAACGCACTAACCATAACGCTACGGGCTACTACAGTTTTCCTAAACACGGACGCTAAAATAACTATTTTTTCTTTATGAATAAGGGTGAATATGTGAACAAAATAAAGTAAAAATATTTAAAAAATTCAGAAATCGAAATAAACTTATCATTTTTTTTTTCAACATTAATTCTTTAATCTTGTGTTTTTAGGGAACAGTTATTTAACAAGAATCAATAAAAGAAAACTAAGAAAAACTAAAATAGTTGTAAAGAAAAACAAAAAATAAATGGTAAAAATAGCTAAATTTCAATACAAATTTATATGGAAAAAGTAAGGCACGGGTTAGTGACAAACGGATTGACTGGGAGTACGATTCGGAAAAAAATGAGCTTGCGATATACGGGCACCCTTATTCATGTGGACTTTTTTTTTATCTTTCACATCTTAGCTACCCCATTTGGTCAGAGTATTAGTACACATGTGTAATTCTGGGCAGCAAGCATGTAAGCAAGCAGATATGTGTCCAGGCCTTTTAAGCAATCATTATATTAGCTCCATCTGGTCGTAGAGCGTAAAACCCAACAATGAGATGTCAAAACACAGGTTTCATCATCATCACAGGATCAAATGATATCGATTGGGCTATATTATTCATTTTGTATCCATTTGTGGCTCCATGATTTTGAAATTTGGAACGGCAACAATTTGTACATTTTAAAGTTATAATATTTATTTGTTATTACATATATATTTTTTAAATATTATTTGTATCTCAACGTTAAAAAGGTGTTAAAATATGGTCTTGCACAACTTTCAAGTAGCTACTTGTAGATAAATAGTTATCAACTCTCGGGTCATTTATCTATATTTTTGAGAAAGTTTACCTATGATGCTAAGTTGACATCAGGTTAGGTAAACCCTCGAATTGCAACAGCAGCGTTTTTGCGTAAGAAATTAGCAATAAACTAGCAAAATTATTACATATTATGTATAATTTTAATATGAATTTGCAGAATTCACTTTTTAAATCATTTGGTTAATTGCAGTCAAACTTGCGAAAACAACTTGAAATGATGGGAAAATGTTTTTTTTTTTTATATTTGGTTTCCCTGAAAATGTTTTCCTTCTTTGAAAGTTGATAACGTTAATGGTGATCGAAAGTTTTTCTCAGAATTTATCTATACCGGGAATTAATTTTCATCATTCAAGTTCCCATGATTTTTTAATTTTAACTTTTAAAGTAGAAAAATATTTCCGGGAAAAATTTCTTTCGCGATATCCTTTATTAAGACCTTTTACTACGAATAAGTGATTATAAACACTCCCTTTGAAAATTGATAACTCTAATGATGATCAAAAGTTTCCCTCAGAGTTTGTCTGTAGCGGGAATTAATTTTCATCATTCAAGTTCTCATGATTTTTTGATTTTAATTTTTAAAGTAGACAAATATTTCCGGGAAAAAATTCTTTCCTTTATGAAGATCTTTTTAATAGGAATAAGTGAGTATAAACACTCTCAAACTGACTTTGATTTCTGGATTTTCAATTCCAATTATTTTCAGCGTTGGCTTGAATGGTTTAGGTGGATTTCGGTAATGCTGTAGAGAGTGAGAATTTGTGCGTCGAGGGCAGTCTTAAAATTTTACTAACGAACACTTTACTCACTTTTACACTAACACTTGGTATGGCAGCCTATGTACCATTGGACGATCTCCAAATATATATAATATATATAAATATATAAACAGGGTGTCCCGTTAAGGATGGTCCTTACTGAATATGATGATAGGCCAGGTAATGACCTTTCAGAATTTGGTAACTTGTGCATACCGAATCATAACGGTTTTCGAGTAACAGCTATTTTTCGAAATTTAAAAAAAATTTTACTTTGAACCAGTTTTTTGCTCACCCCGTCCATAATTGACTTTTGTTTTTTACAATTTTTACACTAAAACTTTGGCTAATAGTTTGACTTATCTTACTGAATAAAAAAATATTTATTTACATGACCATCTGCCTACAAACTAAAAGATAAACTTGAACTTTGACCAAACTTAATTTTTGACCTCAATCTTCTTAAGAGCTCCATGAATAAAATTCGTGTGACATAATAAAGGTTTTATCTTTCAAAGATATCCCGTTTTTCTTTAGTTTTTAAAAGATATAAAACTTGCTAAAGCGGTGCTCAGATAGAAAGTTATAACCATTTGAACCCAATTAAACAGGTTTAAAATAAAACAAAAATAAAACATTTTTGTTCAAGTATATCGGTAAAATTAAAATATCTTTTCAAATATAACTTAGACAAAGATGAATTTTGGTGGAGAGCTTCATTTTAATGTCTTACGCATTTAAATAAGAACCTTAAATTTGGGCAAGGACTTTCGATTTTGTAGGGTGAAAGGGGAAAAGTCCAGTATTTTTGAAAATTTCTCGAAAAACATCAGGTTTTTTAAGAACTGTCTTTGGAAAAACGGTAGCTATTAAAATTCCGCACAAAAAAGATCAATCACTTTTTTCGCCGGAGCAAGAGATTTTGAGAAAACAGGGACAAAATGTGGCCTTACTTTAATGTGATATTTTCCACACCGTTGCATTTCTAACAAAAAAATTATAGTAAAAATTGTAGAATATCATAAGCTACAATTATTCCGAAGATATTTCTTTAAAAAACCTGATGGGTTTCGAAAAATCTTTAAAAATACTGTACTTTTCCCCTTTCACCCTACAAAATCGAAAGTCCTTGCCCAAATTTAAGGTTCTTATTTGTAAATGCGTAAGACATCAAAATGAAGCTCTCCACCAAAATTCATCTTTGTCCGAGTTATATTTGAAAAGATATTTTAATTTTATCGATATACTTGAACAAAATTGTTTTATTTTTGTTTTATTTTAAACCTGTTTTATTGGGTTCAAACGGTTATAACTTTCTATCTAAGCAGCTCTTTAGCAAGTTTTATGTCTTTTAAAAACTATAAAAAACGGGATATTTTTGAAAGATAAAACCGTTATTGTGTCATACGAATTTTATTCAAGGAGCTCTTAAGAAGATTGAGGTCAACAATTTACGGGACACCCTGTATATGACCTCTCCGCAGTCTACTGGCTGTGTGGAATACCATCTCTCGAAGATAGTATTCTCCTACACGATTTCGGAAAGGGAGGGCTCCTAAGCTTTCGGCTCTGGTCAGATGCTGCGAGGGAACAAAATATAATCAGGTGCGCAGACGAGTTCACTAATTGTTTCCTTAGTTCCTGCTTTTTCTAAGATTAGGAGGGCTTGAAGATCAAGCTAATCTCAGCGGATCTGACTGCCGCTCATGAGCACTAATCCAAGCGGACAAAAGCTGATTTGTGGTCTACAGAGGTTAAATCCTCGGATGACTGGACATCGCATCGGTCATCAAGGCTAAACAACCGCAGAAGAACAGAAAATTCGTTTGGATTTCGTTTCGTTTAGAACATGTTTATACTGGCCTATATTACCAAAATCTGAAATCGAAAGTAGACTACTTATTAGAGAGAAAATGATTTGTGTTGACCATTTAAAATCATATAAATGTGTGTTCGTATGCGTTTATAATGTTTTTCTTGGGTTATTGATTTTTCCATCAGATTATATTGTATGAGCGATTTTATCCGTCTTTTGTAAAAGTGTATTTTGTTGCTCTTAAATATGTCAGGACAATAAGAAAAAGAATCATTATCCTGAACACTAAGTGATTCTACTGACAAAGATGGAAACCAAACTCACATCAATTTAATGTTACGCTCTAAAAATAAAGTTTTTGGCAATAAATAAAGCTTATAGAAATTTATTTCCCATGTTAGTACTTCATAATGACTTTAAATTTAATGAATATCAAATATGCACATACCATAGAAAAGCTGTTAAGCTTTAAGGAATTTTATACTCTAAGACTTGTTTGTATACACAACACATTCATCAGCAATAAAACCAAATCCATTGTTTGCCAATAAAAAGGAAGGAACATTTCCATTAAGCTCTTTAAAGAAAAAGCACCCAAAATAACAACACTCTCTTTCAAAAAAAAAAAAAAAAAGAAAAATAAAAAACAACGTAAAGTAGGTACACTCTGAACTAAGAAGCGAAAGTCCTATCCAACAAGAGAGGAACAAGGAACAAAACAATGCCAAATGAATCTAAATAAAAAATGAGCAACATGCTTTTTACATATCTAAATTATGTACATAAAGTGGTTTATACTTTTGGTCGAGACCTTGTTGTTTTAGTCCCAAATTCTCTTCTCTGTTCCTTTTTTTTATTATTATTATTTTTGATTTAGAAGATTTTAAATTTTTTTTTTTTTTGAGATCCTGCGGACCTGACGAAATTCAATTTGTCACACTGCTCCAACAACGACAAGGTTTCAATTCAACCATCGGTTTATAAGCAAGGTGTCTATGGAAGTTGAAAGTTTTGTTGCAAATTAAATAAAGTCTTCGATAAAGTTTTAAATACAAAAACAAGAAAAATGCGACTAAACTTTTGATTGTAACAGAGTTTTCAAATTGTTTTGAAAAAATAAAGAAACATTTTAGGTAGGTACACCAAGATATGCTGCACACAGGATGTAACACCACCAAAGTGACAATGTAACCAGACCATTTGATGGTTTTGCAAGCAAAGTATGAAGTTTAAGAATAGTTTTTTTTTATTGATGTTTAAATTTTTTTTTTATCAGGTACACCTATAGTAAATTATTGAACTTTATTGACTTCATTGAATGTCAAATTGTTGCTGTCAAAAATTTTGTATACTTTTAAAGTTCGGACAAAAGTTAAAACAATATTTGAATTTTGAAAGTGACAATGTTGTTGTCAATGTAAAATCAAAAACAATAGGGTTTCGATGAACAAAAAAGTTAAAGGTCCTTAAATATATATGCTAAAAAGGTAAAAAGTGTGGGACTATACATGGACAGAATTGAAAAATCATCAATTTCGAAATTTTAGATTGTAATTTACTAAACTCTTTTTTGTTTTAGTAAATCAATCTACCGCTCAAATCCTCGTTAAGAGCAAAATTTTATAATACGATTTTTATTATCAAAAGAAATAGGTAATTCGAGCTTTTTGACTTGAAATCAAATTACAGGTTTTTGAACCGAAATTTAATTTGACAACTTATTAATCTTGTTTTGCAAAATTTGAATGGTGATTTTCATTTTATCAATGATCAAACAAATAAGATGTAAGCAGCTACGATATAACGATATAAATTAAACATTGACCCCACATCACGATCGCAATTTATGAAAATAGCTTTTTGCAAAACTATACAGTAAATTACAAGATTTTTAGGCGTAATCTAAATAATTTAAGTTTTTAAAGTGAATAAGTTTCAACTAGCTCGACTAGCAACTTTTTTTTTTGTATAATAAAGGGTTTTTCAACTGGGACGCTACAAAACTATAGCAACAGGGGCAACAAACGACGCCATGTTTTTTGCCGTTCTTTTGACATTTCTCTTCAGAAAGGTTTGCCATTTCATGATGCGAGGATATACGAGCCAACAACGAGTCAAATCTATTAGAATTTACTACCGAAATTCGGAGTCAGTGGCCTCGATGTTAAGAGCGCTACGTCCAATTTATGGTCGTCATAATCGTCCTAGCAGATCAACAATTGAGCGTGTAGTGGAAAAATTTGAATCCACAGGCACAGTACAAAATGTTCCCGTGCCAGTGAGATAAAGAAGTGCCCGTAGTGTCGAAAATATTGCTGCCGCTGAGGCTTCAGTTGCAGAAAGCCCAAATGTGTCTCTCACACGTCGTTCTCAAGCGTTGGGCATCTCTGTGACGTCGTTGTGGCGAATTTCGCGAAAAGATCTTGGCCTACATCCTTACATTGACGCCAGAACTGAAGCCGCTTGACCACCAGAAGCGTCGTATGTTCGTGAATTAGGCTGAGCAACAACTTCAAAATGATTCGGATTTTCGTCGAAAAATCATCTTCAGCGATTAGGCTCAATTCTGGCTGAATGGCTTCGTCAATAAACAAAATATGCGGTATTGGTCAGGCAGCAATCCACACGCACTCCTTGAGTCATCATTGCATCCCGAAAAAATTACGGTTTGTTGTGGTTTATGGGCCGGCGGCGTCATTGGGCCGTACTTCTTCCGTGATGATCAAGACGTTACTGTAAATGGGGATCGCTACCGTTCAATGATAACCGAATATTTTTGGCCCCAATTGGATGATATGGACTTGTAGGACATGTGGTACCAACAGGACGGCGCCACAAGCCCCACAGCGAATGTCACAATCAATTTATTGGAAACCAAGTTTGGAGAACGTGTCGAAATGGTCCAGTCGCTTGGCCGCCTCGGTCGTGCGATTTGACGCCGTTAGACTATTTCCTGTGGGGCTACGTCAAGTCTATGGTCTATACCAACAAGCCAGCGACGATTAATGAACTTCGTACAAATATCGAACGTGAACTTGCAGCAGTATCGGCCGATTTATGCTTGAAAACAGTCGAAAATTGGGTTCAGCGTCTGGACTTCTGCAAGCGTGCCTGTGGTGGTCATGCAAAAGAAATCGAGTTTCATACATAATGGAATGTTCTTTCACAGGAATAAAGAATTTCATTTATATTCAAAACCGTTTTTGTTTTATTTAAAAAAACTTTTGTAGTGCTCTTATTGAAAAACCCGATAAAAGAGAATTTAATATAATTTATTTTAATCAGTTAAATTTCTATTTTTGTTTTATTGATATTTGAATTAATATATTCCATCATAATCAGCATCCTAAATGTGTAGATTTCCTTGAAAAAATTGCAAAGTTTTGTCCAGTCTGATCCATTCAATATCCGTATGGTTTCCACCATGAAAGTCTCTGATGTTGAAAACTGGACATACGCTAACAAAATGGAAACAGTCTTATCTGGATTTGATATTGCATAGAGTGCAAAACCGATTAAAACTGTCATTATACTGTCGTCCGTTTAGACCCAGTAGTTCACACCTTGCTTTAAATATTATAGAAATGTCTTTAAGACCACTTAATCTCGAAAATAATTTTTGTTATACAGATTAAGTTGTAACTGGCTATATATTATTCGACTTTCTGATTTAGTTGCTTGTTCTATTAGATAACTCCGTACCGAGTCTTCATTTAGTTGGATAATTCGATAAAGCTGCTCTTTTCAACCGTGAATGTTTATATCAATTTGTATAACGTCTCCATATACAGTGCCAATACATTGCCATTTTCAGAACCACCAGTCTTTGTTCCTTACTACGTCAAGAAGCATTTTTTTGATCAGGCGATCCTCTCCAAACCCTAACTCCCATATAAATAAACGAAGCTATCTTTCACTCGTAGATTAGGAGTAAGATTTCTGCCACTTACGAGCTAGCTAAACCACCAAGGAAGGTATATTTATTTGTCCTAGTTAATCCTTTGCTAAACTACCTTCCTTGGTGGGTAAGCTAGGTCGTAAGTGGCAGAAATTTTACTCTTAATCCGCGAGTTAAAGATAACTCGCCGCTGGCTTCATTTATTAATATGGGGGTAACAATTTAATAAGATAATCAGCTTGTAATTTCAGTGTATTGATAATTTGGGTAAGCCCGTTTCCAAATAAATCGCGTAATTTGGTGTTTTGATGAAGCTTCTTGTAGTTTCTCAATTTCCTCACACTCATCCATTCCCCAAACTTGTGCAGCATAACATAGTGTAGACTTAACCAGTGGCGTAGCTAGCCCTCGAGGGGCCCCGTATCAAGATTTAGTTGGGGCCCCCCCTACAAAGTTACGAATTAAACGTAAAACAATTTTTACAAACAAAACAAAAACCCTCAGAATAACAAATCCAGTAGATTTAATGGTACATACACTTGGTCTTTAAATATGTACATAAATAAATGAATAGGTGCTATAAAACTTAAACTAACGTTAAAAAAAAACTCAATTAATAACTTTTCTTGCCTTTGTTTCCCCAAATGTTTTTAAATTAAATTATCCATTTCTGACGATAATTTTAATTTTTCAAGCTTTTCAGCTTCTATTATCATGATCACTAAGTCCGACAACCGTTCTTGTCCCATAGAAGTTCTTAAATATTTTTTTTTATTTTTTCTCAGCTGTTGCTGTCGTTACCGGAAGCGTAAAAAATAAAAGGCATGCCGTTATTACTTTCGGAAAACTGGATGCAAGGCTATTGTATTTAATAAATAAGCAATCACTCTGAGAGTTCAAAAAGATCAACTGACAAGTCCTCATTGAACCAGTTTTCCTGCTTCATTTTTAATTTTTTTCATTTGAAAAGTATAAAAGTTTTTCTAGTTGTAAAACTACAAATAAATTACTTAGATCTGAAATCTTTGTTAGTAAACATTGACTTTGAAGTAAGAATCCGGGTCTGATATTCTCTTATCTTCTTATAATTCGTCAAATAAGCGTTTCATAATTTTCCTTCTTTTATTTTTTAAAACCACTGTAAGGCTTTGGACACAGGGTTAATGATTTCGAATAAAGAAGAAAAAAACGAGACCAATACAATGAATTCGTAGGTCTCTAAATTGTTCATTATATTTTTACTTTCATCACGTTATCTTTTTTTTTGAAACTAAATAAAGTTGGTACAATGCTTTCATTAATAATGAATAATTATTCCGTCATTTCTTGATGACCATCTAGTAGAGGGCAAACCCTTTTAAGTGTTATTTTATATTCTCCAAAAGACTCGTTATTCAAAATTAACCATCGTTTTAAGCTATTGCCTAAAAAAGTATATATTTTTTCTAAATTGTCAAAAAATTTGACACTTCTAGTACATGTTTTGCAGCAATGACTGGTGCAGTGTATCGAAAAAGAAACACATTTTTTTGTTGGTGTGTAGATTTGTGTACCTATGAGAATTTGATTCAGAAAATTTTCACTTGCGTGTGCTTAAGAAGGTAGGTATATGAAAAAAAGAAAGAAAAGAATTTTTTTGTAAAGTGTGTCAAAAAACACGTGCCAAGAAAAGATATTTTTTTATTTATTCATTTTTGTCAACTGTATTTAAGTTTCTTACAAACTTATCTTGGTTTGGGGGCCCCTGTATCTCGGGGGCCCCGTATAATTGATACGGCTGATACCGCTGTAGCTACGCCCCTGGGCTTAATAACTCGAAGTGAATATTTGGTATTAAGTAGACAAAGTTATGTGATTGTTTAAAAAGACGTTCCTCCATGTTAGATTAATCAGACTTTGAGAGGTAATGGCTTTATCAGATAGGTGCTTTCTAAAATTCAGTGTTTGGTTAAGTTTGACTCCAAGATACTTGTATTCCCTTGCCACTTCCAAACGCTTTCCATTCAGCAACCAATTAAATCTAACATCAGTTCGATTGATATTGGATCGTGCGGAAACCATAACTTTAGATTTGTCGATGTTAATTTCAAGCCCCATTTTTTGCAGTATGTTAAAAGACGGTTTATTATTAATTGTAGATTGTCCTGGGATTCTGACGATATGACCAATTCATCGGCGTATAGCAAAGCATTGATTTGTAGTCCTACCATTCTAATTCCTCCAGGAAGATGATTTACACTGTCATTTATAAACAATGCAAACAAAAGCGCACTTAGTGGACAACCTTGCTTAATACCTGCATCAGTTTTAAACCATTCAATGTGTTCCATCCCAAACCTTAGCCTCTGTATCAGTATACATACTTTTAATCACAGGGATAAATCTCGTCGATACACCTAGTTGTGAAAGTTTGTATATCAAAGCATTTCGATTAACTAAATAATATGCTAATTTTAAATCCACAAACAAGGCGTACAACTTCTTCTTTCTAGCATGAAATGCCTTAACTGTTGACGACAAACAAAAAATTTGATCGACCGTTGAATAGTTTTTTTTAAATTGATTTATTCTAAAGATCATTATTGATTGCGGTTAAGGGGGGGGGGAGAGAGTAAGATAACTTTGGCGCCAAAAATTGATAACGTTTTTTTGCAGAAGGGTCAAAAGCAAGCATTTATTACAATGGGGGTGGTGCCTATCTCACACCGTTGAGGAGCTAGGAACATTTTAGAAAAAAAATGACTTAAAATGGAAACAAAATATTAAAAAACAATAGCAACACTTCCAATGAAGTACTTCACGGTTTTAAAAGCCAGACACATGTTAACGAAATTAAAAACAACGGCAACACTTACAATGCTAAAATTATAGGTTTTATGAAAGCCATCTTGTTACTTAATTATTTGTTTCAACGAAGTTATTTGTGTTAATAGTTTCTTGAAGAAAAAAACAGAGTTGAACCCGCGAAGCGAGACACCATGATACTTTTCTTAAAGCAAACTATTGACATAAATTCCGTTGAAATTTGGTTTGGAAAAATCGCACAAAATTGAGGAAAGAACCCCTAAATCTTACATAAACAATTAACATTCAAAATACTTGGGCGATATACCTCACTGCGGCGCCGGAATGCTGGGTTCTAGCATCATACTCTATTTATGTAAGCAAGCAACAAAAAAAAAATTTTATAAAAAAGTAGTTTTAGTAATTTTGTCAAAAACTTGAAGACATAAAACCTTCGGTTTTTTGTGTTCGATTCAGAATAAATATAAGCATTGATCACTAGAAATTACCTATCTCAACGCCCACAACAATAGATGAATAATCGATCTCCGGCAGTCACTGGCAAACATGGAGCTGAAACGTCTATAAGGTTCATTTTTCGAATTTTTATAAGTTATTATTTCTACAAGGCTTGTATTCAGTTTGGACATCGAAGTTGCAAATTTTCGAAGCTATATTTTTGAAAACAGCTTCCTACAAACCTATTACGAGCAGAATCTTTAATTTTCTGCAAGCCTGAATATTTACAATTTGGTTAAAGTTTTCGTAAGGCTTCCCAGAAATTAGTTTTGAGAGGCATGCGAAATAAAAGCAAACAAAAAGCTTTCATTAGGAAGCATTGCCAAGAGCTCTAGAAGGGCCTGCTTACAAAGGCCTGAAACAAGCTATTATGTGTAAAAATGTCTAATGGAGGCATAATTGTTAGTTGAATTATGTCAATTTATTTTGTTTCTGTAAGCCCCCTGAGGAAAAGCCCAATACGAGCATTATCTTGTGTACTGTTCGGCGCATGTACGTTTCTACTGCCGATAGAGGGTTACCACAATGGTGACAAATAGTCACCTTGAATTAGAATTTATACTTAATGAGTTTGGTGGGTTTATACAGGAGGCTTTTGAACTCAGCTGCCCTCTTAAACCCATTATAAGACAGAAAGACGCCCAGTGGTGGAATATAGAGAAGACTGGAAAATTGCTGCAAATATTTGCTCAGACAAAAGGATTGTGTGGGCGATAAGTACTTTTCAACGTTTTAAGTCACCAGGGGTAGATGGTATCTTCCCAGCCCTTTTGCAAAAGGGTAAGGATGGTCTTATGTACTACCCTATTAGTATTCTTCGAAGTAGTATTGCTCTTGGGTATATACCAAGACTATGGAGGAGAGCTAAAGTAATTTGTATTCCTAAAATTGGGAAAAAAGATACAACCCATCCAAAGTCTTTCAGGCCAATAAGCTTAACATCCTTCGTACTGACTGAAAACTTTTGAGAAAATAATAGACAACTTCATAAGAACAGAAGTTTTACTAACCAGGCCTCTTAATCTGCGACAACATGCCTATAGAGCGGGTAGATCCACAGAAACCGCTCTTTTCGAGCTCACTAATATCTTACAAAAAGCTTTAGATGCAAAGGAAACGGCATAAGCTGCCTTCCTAGATATAGAAGGAACGTTCGATAACACCTCCCATGATTCCGTATATAAAGCCCTTGTCAGGAAGTGTGTTTCCATCACCACAACCAGATGGATAAGGGAAATGTTAGTTACCAGAATAGCAGAGGCACTAGCAGGAACGAACATACAGAGTGTCGTTACCACAAGAGGTTGTCCTCAGGGAGGGGTACTATCACCCTTGCTGTGGAGCCTCGTAGTGGATGAACTGTCAGAAAATCTTACGTCCCAAGGCATACATTGTTATCACAGCCCTCGGGAAGTTCGAAGAAACTCTATGTGATATAATCCTAAGAGGACTAACAATAACAAGGAAATGGTGTCTATCTGTAGGGCTAAATATTAACCCCACAAAAACTACAATTGTACCATTTACCAAGAAAAGACTTCTACCACACATGAAACCTGTTCGGTTAGCTGGCGAAGTAATTGAAACGAAAAGGGTGGTAAAATATCTAGGAATTACACTAGACAGTAAACTGCTCTGGAACAAGCATGTAGAAATAACCATCGGGAAAGCCACAAAGGCCCTTATGATATGCATGAGACTTGCAGGAATATCTTGGGGTTGCAAGCCTAACATCCTTAGATGGATGTACACCATGATGGTAAGACCCATCATTACTTATGGTGCGGTTTCTGGCACAAACAACCGAATTAGTAACTACTAGGAAAGCTTTAGAAAAATTACAAAGGCTCGCATGTTTATGCATAACTGGAGCCATGGGAACTTGCCATACAGCAGCTATGGAGGTTATCCTCTATCTATCCCCTCTACACGAGGTTATTGTAAGTGCTGCAAAGGGAGCCATTATGAGATTTGCCAAGGAGGGAACGGGTACTGGAAAATGCATCAGTCTGAGGGAAAGACTGTATTCCGAAATCCTCAATAACAAACCTTATTGACATTCGAAGAGATGGTATGATTAAAAAAAAAAAATTTCGTCAAAAACTTTTAAACGAAGCTAAGTTGCAAAAAAGACTGGGTAGGCGAAACAGTGAACTACACTTTCAATGCAAATACCATCAAGTGGTACACTGATGGATCGAGAACGACAGAAGGGACTGGTGCTGGAATTTTTGGGCCAAGAACCAAACTTTCCATACAGATGGGACAGTCTTCTAGCATTTTTCAAGCTGAAGTTCAAGCGATAGGAGCATGCGCAGGTCAAAATCTCGAAAGAAATTACAAGAAACAAAACATTGCCATTATGTCAGACAGCCAAGCCACACTCAAAGCTCTGAGCTCCTACTCCATCAGCTCTAAGCTGGTATGGGAATGTGTAGGAAGGCTAAATGAACTCGGCAAAAAAAACACTGTCACACTCCATTGGGTTCCTGGCCACGTAGGTGTCCAGGGCAACGAAGAGGCAGACTCCCGAGCAAAAATAGGTGCAACAACTCCCGAACCATATTGTGGAATAGGAGAAAATGTTATAAGAAACAAAATCAAAAAAGAAGAGGAGGCAATAATATCCAACACTTGGAAAGAACTCCCAAAGCTAAGACAGGCTTAACTATTACTTGGGAATTATAACCAACAACGTTTTACAGACTGTATCAGTTTAAGTAGGAACAACCTAAGAATTATAACGGGTCTCCTCACTGGAACTGCAAACTAAAAAGACACCTTAGTATACTTGGCCTAGTAAGTAGTGTCACATGCTTCTGTGACACAGATGAGGAAACGCCGGACCACATTCTAGGCAGATGTAGCACACTCATACATCAAAGAAAAAAATACCTGGGACGCTACCAGGTAGAAGTAGCGAATTACCATCTCTTAAAATACTCCAAATACTCCAATTCTTGTAAGGAATACATCTGGAGGAAGAGCTGTGAGCAGGCCTCATCCAGCTCTAGGTGGGGGGCACAATAGATCTCAAGGTCGCAGTGCAATATCCCTCAAATTTTCTATTCATTCACTAGAAATCAATTTAATATTTTATTTCACAATTAAAAAAAAAAAATTGGTCTAAGCTTTTGAGTTTGCATGCACATTTTTCGAAAACTGTTGGCATGAATTCAGTTTAGCTTTAGAATTAAAGAACAGATTTCTGGCTTTCAAAACCGGTAAAATAAAAAATACTTTATTATACGCGTTGCCGGTGTTTTTAAATTTTTGTTTCCATTTTAAGTAATGTTTTTTCTTAAATGCCCCTACCTCCTAAACCGGGTGATACTTGTTTTTGACCCTTCTACAAAAACACCATTATCAATTTTCGACGCCAAAGTTATCGCGCTCGTGCCACCGTTAAAGATTAAATTTGTATACTAACAAGAACAATGGGAATAACTTTAAATTTCAATCAAACACAGCTATTTAGAAAAAAATTAATTACTTTTAAAACATATACCTACACAGATATCTCAAATGGATTAGGGTTTTTTTTGTGTCTATAATTTTTTTACAGACGATTTTTTTTTTCTTTCAAGGGATCAACCTTTTAGAAAAGTGATAATAATGTATCATCCCTTAAAAGGATAAAGATAACTTCGTCTAAATATGCAGCAAAAAGAAAAAAACGAAAGAAAGAAAAATTCTGCCTTAATTCTTTTCGATTATAATTTATAATCTAGGTTAGGTACCTAACCTTTTTATCTCATGACTGCGACTGGATAATTCACAGTTTTTAAAGATTTAAATTCTGTTAAGTGCTGTGGCCGATCTAAATGTAAAACAAACAAACAAAAAAAAAAAAAACATACTGAATTATTAAAATTAGAATTTAAAAAAAAAAATACCTAAAATAAACGTTTCGTAGGTTACGTACGCATATTTTTGTGAATAAATTATTTATGCAAGTGCCAAATTTAGATTGGTTAAGGTAGGTATATCCTCAAACACGAGTATTATCTGTTTAAAGTTATTCAAATCATTTCAATTCAATTATTTATTTTAGCCCAAAGCACTCTAAATTAAGGGTCTACTTAGAAGGAATATTAAACTTCTTATCGCACTTAGAATGATGAATAAATAAAATTTTAAATATGGTTTTCGGTTGTGCGTAGGTTAAAGAGATTAATGTATTTTATTGTTATTGATTTCAAGAGGCAGTAAGAGATTGGTATAAAAATGGCAAAAATCGATTATTCAAAGTGTATCCTTTAAAATTAATCGCCGGTAGTAAATTAGATAGCGAGGTCTTATATCAGAGCATTTAGGATGAGTTTTTTTAGCCAAATCTATGTAATGTATGTATGAAAAACATCATGAATATAACTTTAGACGAATGAATTTTCAATACAAGGTTTGTTGAGATGCCGAAAGGCAACCCCGACATAGTTTAAGGAATAACCATTAATTATTATTTATTTATTTAACAAAGGTTTAAGATCAAAAATTTTAAAGGTTAAATCTTCTCTGTTAAAATAAAAAAATTAAATTTTAGGTATGTAATAAATCATGTTCAAAGATTTAAAAGCGGCACCTAATATGGGCTTATACTCGTACATATAAAACCAAAACTAAACAATGTTTGTTTTGCGCTTACCAATGTATAATGTAATGAAAATTGTCAGAAAGTTTTTGACTTTAAATTAAAGCGTTATAATCTTTTTATGTATGGATACGTAAATCATGCTAAGGGGAGATAAGGACATAATGTGACTTATACAAGTAACTATGGTAGTTGGTGGGGACCATCAAAAACAAGGAAACAGCTGTTTATTTTCTTTCTTGATATTTTTCATTAGCGAAGTCAAGGCCACAATCATTTGTAAGGCATAACTTGATCGATTGCAAGCAATAGGGCATGGGCATCAGCTCATGGATTAAATTAGTTCCAATACCAGTCCAGTCAACAAGCCACTTTACATTGCAATTTGCAAAGAAGGTTTCAGTTAGTCATTCACCCCCTTATTTATAAAGTTAAAATAGTTATTTCAGCTCCCGTGTTTAGGAAAACTACATCATGGAATACGAATTTTTTGGGCTCAAACTATAGGCATTTGCTTAGTGTTCCATTTGAGTTCGGAACATTTTTATTCCATGGTGTAGTTTTCCTAAACACGGGAACAGAAATAACTATTTTTTCTTTATAAATAAGGGGGTCATAGTATACAATTCCATAGATCTATTTCATTGAATATTCTAAACTCACTTGATTAGAGACAATTTGTTTATTTAATTGTACAACATTTTTCAAAACTAATCCGTGAAAGACTATTTACATGAATCAAAGAAGGATAAAAAAGTGATTATGATGATAAAAGATTTTTGGTATTACGTTGAAGAGTATGAAATTCTAGCTGTGTTAACTTGGCCCCAAAAATTGCCCAATTTTTTTTTTTTTTTGTAAAAGATGACCAATTAAATGACCACTTTTGATCACCCATTAACTTTTTTTTTGACCACCCACAGTTTACGAAAAAATCGATTTTGAAAAATGGGGGGCTAAAAGAACGCTGCTCCCAAAAAATCGATTTTTTTCAAATTTGAAAAATGCTTTCAATTGGTTGGTTGGACACCAACTGATTTTTTGGGGGCAGCGTTCTTTTGGCCTCCTTTTTAAAAATCTATTTTTTGAAAACTGTGTGTGGTCAATAAAAATTGATTGGTGGTCATAATTGGTCATATAATCAGTGTTGCTGTTTTGACCTGTTTCATGTCAAATTTGACAAGATTTCATCGCTGTTGACATGAAATGAAATACAAATATTGCCAAAAGTGTTTTGACTTGTTTTTTGACCTTATTCAATAATTCAATATGCAACTTTACTTTTTGTTAAAATATTTTAAAATATATTTCAACTTCAGTGTAGGCCTAAAAATTCTAAAAATTCTCAAACAGATGTCGACACATGCCTTTCCCAAAACAAAAGCTCATTGCTTCCAGTTCTGGAAAAGATGAAGGTTGAGCCTGATTCGAAAGAAAAAATGTAAACCCAGTGGAGCAATCTTTGTTTCATAAAATGGAAAAGTATAAAAGAGACAGTGCCTTTCTGGTGCGAAGTTTATTCGTATAAAGATGCCAGTGGAGAAAACCAATTTAAAGAGTTTCTTATATCAATATTGGTTTTGCCAATTTCCAATGCAGAAGTAAAAAGAATTTTTATTCAATTAAATTTGATCAAAACGAAACAAAGAAACAGGATGCAGCTGTTGTTAACTAATTCTCTTTAGACGATAAGAAATCATTTGCACAATAAAAACTGTTGCAATAACTTTGGAATTCCTGCAGAAGTAAAACAAAAGTTGGAACATATGCTATAGTATACAAAAATATAGATATAACCAATGAATTGAATTTATGTACCTTAACTTAAGTACCTATTCGTTGAATTGAAGTTGAAATACTTTATGTTTTGTTTATAATTAGTAAAATGTATTTATGTTATCATTAATATTTGGTATTTTGATATTTGACTTTTTTTTTTTGACTAGAAACTAAATTTCAAATATTTGACTTTTATTTTTGACTTGATTTGGAAGAGACAAATAAAGTCAACAAGTCAGAATTGTCTTTATTTGGAATTTCGACTTGGCAACACTGCATTTAATAAGTCATCTTTTACAAAAAAAAAAAATCGAACAATTTTTGGGGCCAAGTTAACACAGATTGAAAATCTGATCTTAAAATTTTAAAACGTTAAGCCCTGAATATTTTTTGGACTTATTGAGTTTTTTAGGGAATTGGTTATTGGTTGCATTTAACGTGTAAATTGTTAAGCCCTGACAGCTTAACAGTTAAATTCCGACAAAAATCTCTGAACTTAGCTTAGTTTGAGGGAATTTGTTATTGTTGTATTTAACGTGTAAATTATTTAGCTGCGAACTCATTGGTTTGTCCCATTTTCTTCAAGCTTAAGCCTCATGCTAACCATTAGAATTTTTAAGCCCTAGCCCAGTACTAACAATAATATTATACAAAATTACAAAAAAAAGATTGGCCTTTTAAAAATTATCTATGTTCTCACAATTGGGGCCCCTGTAAGATGCCGCCTCGGCCACATACCCTGGTTGGCCAACCCCTTTAGGTTCGGGGCTGCCCTTTACCGCTCACCGATTAATGTAACTTAAGTTTAGTTTATGTTTATTTCATCAATTAGAGTTTATAACATCTTTTAGATTACGCTTAAATATAGATAAATATAATATAGATAATAATATAAATTAATATGTACAGTAAGTGTTAATAAAATAATAATAAATAAAATTAATAAAATAAGGATTAAGTTAACAGGACATTAAAACAATCATGACATTTCTTTTAAAAGAATCTCTTGAACAGACTTGAAAAATATCTATACAGTGTAAAACGCTATTGGTTTCTCTGATGCAACGGGATATATGTTCATTTCTCCATAATTGCTTCTATAAAAATCATCACGTAGATAAAAACACATTCGGAGGCTTCTACTAGGGAAATAAAAGTTCATTCGCTCAAGTAGGTATGAGCAATTTATATGATTACTTAAAGTATCTCTGATCATCATTATTGAAAAATATCTTCTTCTCATCTCTAGCATTTGCATATCAAAAAGCTGACACCTTACTGAATATGTAGGTCTAGGTATATTCCAGTTAAGCTTATTAAATGCATATCTAGTGAAACTTTTCTGTACTCTTTCTATCCTAGAGGAATGTTTTTTGTAATAGGGATTCCAGACAACACTACAATATTCGAGATTAGATCTGACAAAGGCAGAGTAAAGACATTTGAGTGTGTAGGGATCGGAAAATTCCTTTGTGTTCCTTTTTACAAAACCTAACATCTTATACGCTTTATTAACTATATAATCAATATGGTAATTAAAAGACAACTTACGATCAAATATAACCCCGAGGTCTTTCTTTTGAATTACTTTTTCAAGGACACTATTGTTGATTGAATAATCGAATAATAAAGGAGAGTTGCTCCTAAAACACGTAAAACTTTGAAATTGTTACGCAAGCTTCTCCAGATCACTTTGCAATAGGAGACAGTCTTCGACAGATTTAATGTTTTTGAAAATTTTAACATCATCAGCATACAGCAAATAGTTTGAAAATTTGATAGTATCCGGGATATCATTTATGAAAAGTATAAAAAACAAAGGCCCAATGTGACTTCCTTGGGGGACTCCTGAAGTCACATTAATCGCATTAGACTTAAATTTACCTATTTTAACAAATTGGATCCTACCACTCAAATATGAGCATATCCACTTTAAAAAAAGAGAATGAAATCCCAGAACCGACAATTTATGGGCAAGAACCTCATGATTTACCCTATCAAAGGCCTTAGCAAAATCTGTGAAAACTATATCTGTCTGTAACCCACTAGCAAATCCTTTGACTACGGAGTTACACAAAATTGTGAGGTTTGTAGCCGTGGATCTGCCCGATACAAAACCATGTTGAGTTTCAGCAATTACATTTTTTTTTTACTTTTGGTGGTTTACCCAAATACTTCTATCCTTTTTGTGTTTCTTGTAGGCCTTATTTTTTTTATTTTTTAGATTTGACAGCCTTTTGTTAAACCAAGGAGGATTGTAATTTGTTTTTACAATTTTTCTAGGAATACTACTATCAGAAGCTGTTTTTAAATAAAATTTGAATAGTTCATATGCATGAGTCAATTCAGAACTTAGAAATATGTTTTCCCAATCTATAGATCATATTTTTTGAAGATATTCTTCTTCTTCATTTAGCCGGCGATTGTCATGATCTCGAGGAGGACCACAACTCTCCCACTCAACTGCCTTACCTTAGGTTCCACTTGTGGGGTTCGCCGGGTTGTCCTCAGAAAACGTCGACAGGCCTCCCGGTTTCGGATTGTTCCATGTCTGAGGCCAACTAAATGCAGGTGTCATTGCATTTGTTTCATCCAGGAGTTTTTTCGCCTGCCTTTCATCCGCGATAGTGTTGGAACGTCTTGTGCTATTGCCTTTTGAACTGGGTTCTCATGGCATCTTCTTTGTACATGACAGTACCAGTTAAGTTGGTCATGCTGTATTTTGTCCAAGATAGTATTTTTGACGTGTAGGCTTGCTCGGCTGCTCTTGCTTCTTATTCGATCCCGCTTGGTCACTCCTGCTGTCATGCAAAGCATCTTCATTTCAACTGCTTTGTACATTGTCCAACACTATGAACCTTTCAGCTAAGAGGGCATTTTTCTATCACAGAAGAGGGCAGAGTTTTCCCGCGACTTCATCCACCCTACGCTTTCGCGATGTTTGATGTCGTCCTCGTCATCACAAGATCCTTCGTTATTGATCCAAGATATTTAAACTTTTCGCAATTAGGAAGCACAGTTCCATTCAAATAGATGTCCGGAATAGGCCTGTGTGCATCAGAAAATGGGCATCATATGTATTCGGTCTTTTTCGCGCTAATGCGGTATCCATTTGCCTCCAGAACATCCACCCATACATCAAGTGCTCGTTGCAAGGACACAAGATATTCACTTATGATGGCTCCATCGACAGCAAAGAATAACTGATTCACTTTGGGGTCCGTCATCTTATCCTCAAGCAGAAAGGCAAGGACAGTAATAACAGTTGTTGGACCAAAATATTAATCATAGTCCTTGGCGCTTTGTAATTTTTTTTAATAAAATCGTTAGAGCCATTTATAAGATAAGTAACTTGTTGTTTATTAGTTATGTATCAGGTACCGTTAGTTAAAAAAAATTCAATTTCCTCTCCAGGGAGCCCTTTGATGGGAACTTTAATTTCATAGGTTGAAGAAAATCACATCAGTGGTTAAGACTAGGTCTACAGACAGACAGTCTGCAGACAAACAGACAGACAAACAGACAGAACTTCGGCACCCGTTTTTTCACTTCTCTATCATCGTAATGTTGTGTAAAATTATAATCTCTAGAGTAGGTACTCTAGTCCAAATATTTTTTTTTCAAAAATTTGCCGTAATATCCATGTATGTATGTAATAGGTACGATTTCGTCAAAGCAACCTAGACTTGCATTTTTGTTAAAAACAAAATATTACATTCTATATTATTTAGTTGTTAAGAATTTTGTTTACGATTGACATCAAAACAAGTTTGCAATGTCACATCCTAATTTTTATTTAAGGGCATATGACTCCGTAATGTGATAAGCAGTATTATTTCGTTACAAAAAATTTACTGTGTCACATCGTAAAAAATCAGTAGCAAAAAATTACGATATAGGTATGAAACTGTAATAATTTTTCATTGTCTTACATTTCGTCTAACTGGCTCGCTTGTGTAAACACAATAGAAAATATGGTTCTGATTTCATCCAACTAAGGCTCCATATAAAAAAGCCAAAAAACGCCCACAAAATGGGCGTGGTAAAATTTGTGCATTGTCGATTATCCAATATGTATTTGCATAAGGTTTAGTTAAACAACATCCGAATTTTTACTAGTTTTTACGAAAAATTAGTTTCTTAAAAAACTGGGCGTGGCAGTGGGCGGATATTTTTTGTTTTGGTTTATCAAGCTGTCAATTATACTTTCGGCAAGTTTCATCCAAATCGGTTCAGTAGTTTAGAGAGTTTTTTCCACTTTCCCATACAAGGTGCCCCACTGTGCGGCGCGGTGCGTGCAGCGTGAGTCTATCATAATGAATTCCCAAACCAAACAAACCTAGAAACAACCAAGAACTTTTAAAACCGCTAACGCAGAAAATAGTATTGCCAAATTAAAGCTATCCACAAAAAACTAAAACATGTGTTACATTCTTCAGTGGAAGCTTTACGTCAAAACAACTATTTATTGCATTTTATATCGCGTCTGTTGTTTAAAAATTGTATGTTAGGTATTTCATTTTGTGGAGGAGATTATTTGAAAAAAATTAAATAATTTTCTAGTTATAAATACAAAACCGCCAAAAATTCCAATTTTTGTTCATATTTTTCAAGATTTCATCATATAATTTAGTTCTCAGATCTCAAATTTAGTCCAAAAAACATAAAGCACGGAAAACTTCAAAATTAATCCAAAACTTTCCTGTTAAAAGCCCAATTTTATTTGATTAATTGTTATTAAAAAGTAATAACATCAATTAAATCTTTAAAAGAAGTGAATTTAATCTTTTCTAAGAGTTTGACAAAAAAAATCCCCTTTTAACTAAGTCCGCTAGACCCTTTTCGCCCTAACTAATCGACCCTAGGTATTATAATTCTGTCTATAAATTCATAAGCTCGAAGATAAGTAAATTCTAAAGAACATAAAGTAACTTTTAAAGTGCCCTTTCTTGTTACTATACACTAAGTAAAACCTTGTACAAATTTATTACACTGAATGCGTAATCTAATTCACTTCGATAAAGTTTCTCTTAAAATTTTCTCTTTCGACACTGACAGGGTCAATTAAAGTAACTTTCTTCGTGAAATCCTTTTAAATTTTCGCAAAATAAAATTACCTCGCATAAACAAAATCTAAGACCAGTTTTAAATTAGGCCAAAATGTGTAAGTAAAATCAGCTTAACTGCTAAAATATGTTAAATTGAACAAGAATCTCCAATTATGGCGACCGGAAATTTAAATAAAGTACATAATCTCGACAACAATTTAAGGTCATTAATGCGGGACACGCTGATGATGTGAACAGCGAACGGAGGAACGTTCATAAATTTTAATTTCTGAATAATTTGGGCAAACATTCCATACCACAGGTAAATAGAAAATGAAAAAAAAAACACACAAAATTAAGTAAATAAATGACACAAGTCAAGAAACCACATTTCTTGAATTCAATTCAAAAAGAGTGACACAATTCCAAGTGCTTTTCTTTGCCAAACATACCAGCCACTGCCATACCCACAAGCAGGACCCAGCTTTAGTAAAATAGCTAACTCCCTAGGAAGGAAAAGTGAATTTGAACATTTTCCGCATCATAAGGATATAGAAATAGGCATCCTTTTAAAAATGGAGGTGGAGTTGGTGTTTCTGTTTTCTTGAAAGGTCAATAAATTGCTTCGCCAAAATTAGGTTTTATACATTTTGTTCCTTTTGTTGCCTTAGAATCTTTTTGGCTGGTGAGTTAATGAATGTGTTTCACTTTGGGACCAGGCTTCTGGAAGAAACCAACTTTTTTTTTCGATTTGTAAGTAGCTATTCGAACAAACGTGCGATTTGTTCGAAGGAAAAAAAATAATTGAAAACATTCCTTGAACGCGGTCGGGTGCTGGGCGGGCGGGTACGGTCTCTTGGAAGTCTTCAAAATAAATTATTCAAAATGCGGACTCTTTGATTGTGAATTCTTGGTTAAATTGGACTAAAATCTTGTGTTGATAACACAAAAAGCTTTGAAAATTTAGGCAATTTATAGAAATGTGAAAGGAATGTGTTTAAGCCTTAAACAGACTGTGCTGCTGTTGTGTGAAATCAGCGATCCAAGAAGTCGAAAAAGATTTTTTTTAAGGAAAAGAAGAAAAAAACATGAAACAAATATTATAAAAAGCAAAACCAGTGGTGATTTCATACTCTGTTGGTTTTTTAAGGAAATATGGAAATATCATAGGGTGCAGGTAGCAGTCCACCTGGAGCGAATTCTTTTATTTATCATTCCCACTCAATGTAGGTTGTAGGTATAAGTATAACCCAAAGATTCCTTTTCCTACGTAGGAAGGCAGGAACGTATTATTATGTGTATTTTCTGTTTGTAGACGAAAGAATTTAATAATACATAATATTCCTTTTTGAATTTAAATGTCATTAAAAAATATAGTATTTTTTTGATGTTGGTGGAGATATACATAATGTAGCTCTAAAATGTTAAAGAAAATGTGATTGTAATTCGAAAATTTTTTGGAATCACCAGGCTTAACAATTTCATACTATTCAGTTCTGGTTTGTGGAATTTCCTGTTTTCATGGCTTTGGTGAAAAAAAAAAATACCATTAAATCCAAACGAAAAAATGACCAAATTGCCTGTGATTTTTTTGTTGAAAATTGCTTCTATATAATGGGAGGAGTTCGTTCGTGTTTAAATAATAATGTTGAGTACTTAACAAACGGAGGGATAGACGCACAGATTCAATTTTTGGATTTTAGCAGCTAATTTTTGAACTTTTTTTTAAGTTATTGTTTTTGCACATAAACTGTATTTTAAAATTTTTAGCCTTTTTCCAACAACGAAATGGAAGAAGCTATAGAAGCAATTGAGCTCACCATAAGCAATGTATTGAACGAGCAAAAGAAGTCGGATTCTTCCCAAGATAGGTTTCAGCATTTTCCAGAAGGAATTGATCATCCACAGCGATTTTGAAGGTGACTGCAAGGGATCCATCAAAAGAATTGGAAAACAGCTACTACCAAATGTTGAAGAGCGAACTTCAAAATAATGTTGAGGAAGATCTTCAACATTTCAACAACAACCAGTTGCAAAATAGCCCTGTACCTGTACCCAATGCATTTACGAGGATCAATAAAATCATCGGGAAAAGACAACAAACGCCAGAAAATTTAATACCAAGCAAAGGAAAGTCACACGGTCACACAAAGCGAAAGTATTTGTCGAATATTTTGGACACTTATTTCAGGTCAAAATTTAGGTCAACAATTTAGCAGCTACAGCAGTCAGAACTTATAGATTTCGAGCTATAAATTCTATATGAAATTAGTTCTCAAACCTCAAATTCAGTTTAAAAAATATAAACCAGGGAAAACATCAAAATTACTCCAAAACTTTCCTGGTAAAAGCCCAATTTGACTGGATTAATTCTTAACAAAAAACAATAACATTACTGAAATCTTTAAAAGATGCGAATTCGACCCTTGATAAGAGTTTGAAAAAATTACCCTTGATACTTAGTCTGCTGGACCCTTTTTCTCCAAAAGTAATCGACTTTAGTTATTATAATTCAGTCTATAAATTCATGAGCTCCAGGATAAAATATATTTTTTATATATAATCGACTTTTAGAAGAAGTCGAGTCAATATTTCAGCAGCTATAATACAGCAGACAGACACTGAAATTACCATTTTAAACTATCATAACCCTTCCAGTGATCCCGAACCGACTGTAAACTTTACCAACCCTGAAGAAGTAGATGAGTTAACCACAGTGGACGACATAAAAAATCATCCCGACCAAACATGATTTCAAACTTCGTCATAATGAAATTTCCCCAAGTCATGGAGCTATTGCTCACAATCTTATTCAACAACTGTTGGTCAATAATAATTGATATTTTCTGATGAGATAAAAACATAGAAAATAGTAGTAAAGTCGACAGGAGGAGCATTTCTGGATATCGTATCCTTGAGGCGTTCTACACCGCTAAAAACATCATCCTAGATATGCAGTTTGGATTTAGGGAGAAACATTTTGAGGTTCAGAACGGCGTTGTTAACTCCTTCAATAACTATCAGGTTGCTATTGGGTGCTTCCTGGATAAAGAGAAAGCATTTGACAGCATCTGGAGACGGGAGCAAATACACAAGCTAACCATTTTTAATTTACCAGGTGCACTAGTAAAAATTATTTTCAGTTTTATAAATTCCAGATCATTTTTTGTCCAGATTAAAAATATCCAGTCAACAAGCAAAACCATCAAATTAGTAGTTGCCGAAGGATCAAAGCTTGGAGCGTATCTTTACAATATCGTCACAACGGATCAACTTCAACCCAGCAATTCTGTGAATTTGCTCTATTAGGATGATTCGCTTACATACGCCAAATCCATGTATCCAGTCATCGCAGCAAGAAGAATAGAGATAGAGAAACACGTCCCGTCCAGCCTGTGGGAATTCTTCGCAAGATGGAACATCAAAGTCAACTCAGCTGAGTCCAAATTGGCTTACTGACCCACCTAACAACGCAACACACCCTAAGCCAGAAACTGCCACAGTATTAAACTCAATCTACCCGACAGATCGCAACTGAATACCTGGGAATCAACTTCGAAAAAAGCGAATTTCGCTTTCCACCAAATCCATCCTCTAATGCGGAATAGAAAAAGAGTGAACCAGAGCACAAAGTTCTCCATAAGCAACTTCTCAGACCGATCATCACATACGGAATTCCTACATGGTTTTCTTTTTCCAAAACCAGAATGAGAAAGTTCCTGCGGATCGGCACTTGGCTTCAATTTGAGCAACGATGACAAAATCATTTCGGCGATTCTACGAAGCATCCGGAATAGCACCCCAGATTGAAAAAAAACATGATCTGTGCTGCCAAAATACTGACGACCAACTTAAGCAATCATCCCAAACCATTAGTGAGAGCCATCACCATCAGCGAGGAGATATACCCCAAACCACGATACCTGGATGTGACATCACTACTGCTCGAAGGAATTATTCCTATCAATGACGACGAAGCAATCCAGTTGTACGAGGACGCAGCGTGAAACTTACACCGTGGCTAGAAGCCACCCATACACCACATCCCACCACAAATACAACCAGATATGAACAACCCGATATTTATCATCTAGTATTAAGTAAGACAATCAATTAGAAATGTTTTCAACTCCACCTGACTACTGCACCCCTACAATGAGCATCTGTAAAGATTTTCAAGTTGAGTCCCATCCAGAAAGTAGGATGATGACGTAGTGACGAAAGACTTCGACACAGCTATCTTTGCTGATGGATTATCGGTAGAGTGCGATGTTGGTTAGATAATTTTTTTTCGAATCCCTTACTATATATTTAGGTCTTTTCGGCTTCCAGACTATGATATTGCTTTTCAAGCTGAATAAGTGGCAATCAGGGAAGCATGCAAGGTACTAAAACAAGTTCCGAACCAGATCCAAAATACGGCTATTTTCTTAGAGAGTCAAGCGGATGCGTATAAAGTTAGCAGGGCATCTCTGAAAATTAATAAAAAAAATATATAGCACTGAGTTGCTAATTTATTGCGAAAAAAAAAAAATTGATTGCACTGTTGGATTTCGAGGTACGGGGTTACCTGCTAACTTGACGTCAAGTTAGCAGGTAAACTTTCTCAAAAATGTAGATAAACGACCCGGGAGTGGATACATTTTTAGAAATAATTTATTGCGGAGAAAAAATATTACTTTTTTTTCGTTTGCGAGATACAGGGTTACCTGCTAACTTTCGGCCAAGTTGCAGGTCAACTTTCTCAAAAATGTAGATAAACGATTCGAGATCGGATAAATGTTTAAAAATAATTTATTTCTAATTTATTGCGGAGAAAAAATATTACTTTTTTGTTCCGTTTGCGAGATACAAGGTTACTTGCTAACTTGACGTAAGGTTAGCAGGAAACCCCGTATCTCGAAATCCAATAGCGCAATAATTTTTTTTTCGCAATAAATTACCAATAAATTAGCAACTCAGGGCTATATATTTTTTTTTAATGAATTTTCAGAGTTGCCCTGCTAACTTTATACACAAATGTCAAGCGGCTGCTAAAGCCATTTTTTATTCATTCTCTACATCGGTAAGAAATGCCAGGATGACCTTTTGAGTCTTGATATTAACCTCAGGGTCACTCTTGTCTGGATTCCGGGTCACAGTGGAGCTCCTATGTAAGCTAGGAGACTACTTGCTTTTAAAGGGAACTCATGGTGCACGAGGCCCGGACGATCAGACGGTTGGGTCGGTTTTCGCTTCAATACCAGTTAACAAGCTGCCTAGTTTGGCACAATTTTTTAAATAATTTTCTGTCACATCTATAAGTTTAACTCTCCAAATAATGAGAAGCCAATAAAAAAAATAAATATCTATGGGGCTTATTGCGAGAGTCTATTCGACTTAAGTCTATTCGACTTTTTTCGATTCTATCAAATTTGAAATTAGTATTGCCTTGCTCAGTAGACTTTTTGAATAGAATCGATTTTCAAAGCTTACGACAAGAGCTTCAGTTTTTTCGACTAGAGCTTCAGTTTTTTTGATGAAATAAATAGCTTTTCTTCAAAAAAATAATATTTCATACCGCGACTAATTGCAAAAATGAACTCCGGTCCTTTGGAATTTAGACATTGGATGAAAATATGCAGACATAAATTTGTATAATATTATTATGGTGCATACATATTTATGATAACGTGGTAGCTTCACAGACTCTTTTAAGGGTGCAGTGGTGATTTGTGCATCTTCAAAATGCATTTTCTCTAAAAGCCTTAAAAACAGTTATAACAACTTGAAAAATCATGCTCCTTTGTACGAAATATGACATTGCAGCTTTTTGCAAACGGAAGGACATTGAGAAAATTGTTGGATTTTTGGAAAAAAGTGCATTTTATGATGCATTTTAAAAATGCATAATTTCTAAAGAATGTATAAGAAGTATATAAACATCTTTAAAAAAATATATTCTGGTAACAAATTTTATATTGCAGCACATGTTAAGATGATTGAGCATCTTGAAGGAAGGACACCAAACATGGATGACGATATGAAAGTTCATATTGTACCAGAAGATATTCTTTACCACTAAAATACATTCTTATTATAGGTTTTAACAACAATTTACACAAAAGTCGATCAGAAATTCCTGATCGAAAAAAAGTCTATTTAGTAGAAAAAAAATGTATTCTAATAGAAATTCGCAATACCGATGATAGACTTTAAGTCTATTCGACTTTAAGTCGGACGACTATAGGTACCTATAAAAAAAAATGTCTCGATCATATTTTGTGGACAATTTTTCTTAATGTGCAATGTTTATAAATAATATCACAACACTTTTTTTTAACAAAAAACTACAATAAATTATTGTAAACGTTATAGTTAGGGCGTTAGGGAAGCCAACCTTGCACTTCATTCTTATGGGATAAGCTTTGGTACAATAATAGTCCACACCCACAACACTGGCAGACCGGAGATATAAGGGTTGCCTTCTGACCATGTTTTAACACGAAATTTCACATAAATTATCCTATAATTTGGGAACCAGACATCGTTGATGTCGCGAAATGTCTTGTTGGATTGAGAGTACTTGAAGCCATAGGAATATGTTAATTTGTTGGCCCCTCCCCCACCCTTATACGCTGGGTGGATCAAAATACCCTCGGTGGAGAAGGGTTTTTATTTGTCAGAAAAAAATGGTTATAAAATGAATATTCATAAAATTTTAAGATTAGTGTTGACGTAGAATTTCATACTCTACAGCATATCCGAAGTCCATTTTTATCCATGTATTAGTTTTTTGTATAAGCGCTTACAAAATAGGGGGGGGGGGGGTTAGGGAAGTATATCAAACCACTATATATTTGTCTTGGTATAATCTAAGTATATGGCACATGACCTTAGGGAAATTTAGAATGCCCAATCTTATCACGGAAAGAATTGAAAAATCACCAATTGCAAAATTTTAGGTTGAAATGTACGAAACTATTTTTTTTTTGTAAATCAAGGCGCTTTTATTAAAAAATAACTGAACATTTTGTAATTTACTACTCAAATCATCGTAAAAAGCTAAACTTTATAATTCGATATTTATTATCAAAAGTTATAATTCGAGCTTGTTGACTAGAAAGTAAATTACAAGTTTTTGAATCGCAATCTACTACTTCAGGGGAATAATTTAATTTTACAACTTATTGATCTTGTTTTGCGAAATTTAAATGGTGATTTTCATTTCCTCTATGCTCAATCCAACAAAATGTAAGTAGCTACGATATAGATATTGACTACACGATCGCAATTTACGAAAATAGCTATTTGCAAAACTATACAGTAAATTACAATTTTTTAAGGCGTAATCTGACACTTCAGGGAAATAATTTAAATACTTATATGGTGATTTGAATCAACCAACAAGTCAATAAGTTTTTGAAGTGATTAAGTTTCAATATTGTCCCTTTATATCGTGCGATGGCCTAGGTGGTAGCGTAATGGATTGATATGCGGAAGGTGCCAGGATCGAATATTGCAAACAAAAAGTCTTAATTTAGTAATTTCCAATCCAAGGTCCAAAACTGGATTAATTTTTCGTGATTTGTAGCTTATTTTTCTTGATCTGATCTAAGAATTCTTTCCGTGAAGCAATCAAAATAATTTCAATATAACTTTCCTAGAAAAAGTTATAACCTTTTTATAAATGATGACTAAATTTTTAGTGAAACGAGCATAATATTACCAAATTTCAATGGTATGGTGATGAAACTTGGCACACATATTTCATTTGTCATAAGAAATAAGAATCAAAAGAGTCCATTAAAATATCTGGTGCTAAAGGGTGTTTTTTTTTGAGCGGAATAGAAAAGTGTAAAACTTTGTCCCGTAAACCCCCCCCCCCCAGAATTAGTATGTTGATGAAAGTTGGTAGGAATGTTTTGTTTTATTGTTACCAAGAATACAGAAAGATTAATCGAATATCTATTGTCAAATGTGGTTTTTGAGTAAAAATGTTTTATCTGCTCTACTCAAAAAATACATTCATTTTTCCATTAAACGACGATTACTTTCTTAATGGTGATTGTATCATCTTAACTTAACTACAATTGGATTTAGCGTTAAAAGATACTTTAAAATCATGTACCATATTAATTATTTGTACCCCGATTACATACAAATAAAATGTTGTGTTTATAACCCATATTTTCCTTCCGCCTAAAAAAAAACATCCCTGGAACCAATATATTTGCATGGATCCTTTTGAGTCTTGGTTCTAATAAGAAATAAAACATTTTGACCAACTTTCATCAACATACCAGTTTTGGGAGGGGTTTACTGGTAACAGTAGTTCACTTTTCCCTTTCACTCAAAAAGACACCCTTTCGCCCCAGATATTTGTATGGGCTCTTTTGATTCTTATTTCTTACGACAAATGGGACATATGTGCCAAGTTTCATCACCATAACGTTCAAATTTGTTAATAATATGCTGTTTTCACTCAAAATCTAGTCACCATTTTATAAAAAGGTTTTAACTTTTTCTAGGTAAATTATTTTGAAATTATTTTGATTGCAAAGATTGGTCATTCAAAATTACCCAAAGGTCATGTGCCATATCCTCAGATTATACCAAGACAAATATATAGTGGTTCGATATACTTCCACCTTCCCCTCCCCACATTTTGAAAGCGATTATACAAAAAACTAATACATGGATTAAAATGGTATTCGGATATGCTGTAGAACATGAAATTCTACGTCGACACTCATTTTAAAATTTTTGATTATTCATTTTATTACCATTATTTTCTGACAAATAAAAACCCTTATCCGCCGAGGGTATTTTGATCCTCCAGCGTTCAAGGGTGGGGGAGGTGTCAAAAAATTATCATATTCCTATGGCTTCAAGTATTCTTAATCCACCAGACATTCAACGACATCAATCGATGTCTGGTTCCCGATTTATAGGCTAATTTATGTGAAATTTCGTGTTAAAACAAGGTCAGAGGGCAACCCTTATATACCCGGTCTGCTGGTAATGCCGCCGTGGAATCACTTCTTTAAAGTTATCTTAGGATGTGGACTACTTTACCGAAGCTCATCCCGTCAGAATGAAGTGCAAGGTTTGACCTAAGATATGGCCTTAACGCCCTAACTATTATGTAACCCACAAGGTATTTAGAGAAATAACATATCAAGCTTTATGCTTTACTTTGCTTTAGCAAATCTGTATGAATTACATAATTTCATTAAAAGAGTATAATACAATTTAAGTTTACATGGTGGCAATTTAAATTGAAAATTCATAAGAAGATTAAGTTATTAAGCTCAATTAACAGCTTGTTGCTTGAATAATTTAATAGAGACACATATTATGTATAATTATCCCAATAAATATAATAAATGAAGTTAACCTTTTTGACTATTGTTAAAATATCAAAATCTAAATCAAAACATTTTAAACACAGATACAGAAATTCGAATATGAATCCCAAAGAATGAACAAAACGTTTCACTATTATTGGTTGTTTTGATACCAGATATAATAAAGCTCAAATGAGTTCAGACTGCAAGAATCTCAAAAAAACCTTTAAAAGTTTTTTATAAAAATTTATTATCAAGATTCTAAATAAATACAAAAAAGAAGGTAATAAAACATGCTTTGAAAAACCAACCTTACGAGAATTTTGAACTCTTGCTCTTTTCAAATATTCTATAGGTATCACTCACAAAAAAGTTTCTTAAAGCAAAAAATTCCTGTTTAAATAAATAAAGTGGATGTAGAACGCCTAAGAACAATTTCATTACGCTCAAAGAAATATTTTTTCTTTCAATTTATAGTACCAACAATCTCATAGTGTATGAAGTTTAATAATGTTTAACACTGAAAATGTTGTCCTGATGCCAATTTATTTATCTTACCAATATTTATCGCTTCATCAGTCATCTTTATTTCTAAGCTTTTATATAAATAGAGCGTGTAGTTTAGTTGAGACAAGAAAAAAATCGTTTGGATGTGGGGAGGGGTGGTGTTCTATTCCCCTTGTTTAGGTTGGAGGGGCAATTTTATAAACAAATTACAAATTACAAAACAGCGGCAACTCTTACAGTGCCTTGATATTCTTTGTTTGCAAAGCCAGAAATTCTTTCTTTTATTTTCTTTTTACATAAATTTGTTTTAATGTAGTCCAGGAAAATAAGATAAAAAAATGTCCTAACGTCGAAAAAATTCCGACACAGCTGAATTTTGGTGCAGAGCTTCATTTTGTTGTCCTTAACCTATCCTTAAAAGTAGCCTTATTTTAGAGCATATACAGTATTTAAAGATTCTTTTAAATCACTATTTTCCAATACATACTCAATCAATCCAAGGAATATCAACAGTCAAATGAAAACCGTCAAGTTTCATAGTTATTTTTGAGAAATCAGAGGTTTCAGTTGAAGATGCAACTATTTCTCTGCTTTTATAAAATGAACTGTGGACCGCCATAACTTAAGAACGCAATGGAACAGGGGTCGTTATTATGTAATTTTGTAGATAATTGTTCTTTTTACAAGTTCTTTAGGATCATTTTGTACAGAGGTCGTTAATATGTCATTTTGTAGATAATTGTACTGTCAACAAGTTGTTTAAGATCATTTAGTGAAAAAAATAAGCTTCTTGGAATAATAGAAAAATAGGAAAAATCAAATTGCTCAAGGTTCATTAATAGAAAATATTTATACAAACATAACCAAAAAAAAAAAAACATTCCACATCCAAAATTATAATTAATATCCTCTCATATTACTTTTGTTTGTACTGCGCCCAAATGTTACGGACCGTTTTTCTCCAAATCTATAGCAATTGTACAAAAAAAAGTATTATGTGTAGAATTGTATGAGCTACTATCTATAGTTTTCGAGTAATTTAGAAAAAAAAAAAGTCTATATCCCCTTTATCCCCCCCACCCCCTAAAACGTGCTCAACCCCAAATATAGATTACTTTCAAGGAAATCTTTAGGACAAAAAATGAAGATCATCACCAAAATTCAGCATTGTCGGAATTTTTTGGAAGTGAATATCTTCTTTTCCTCGACCAATATACAGTTTTTGAAGAATTACTTTTGTAAAATGATAAATTTTTGTATCAAAATTTTAAGTTACTAAATATTAATTTAGCTTTAAAAGTTAAATGCTTTAAGTAATGTAAGTAATGTTTTAAGTAAAACTGTCCCTCCCGCTTAAACGAGGTGGAACAGACCCTCCCCACCTATACGATTAAAAAAAATAATACATAAGCCCGTTGTCAAAGTATTGAATTGTAAAATAAAAAAATAAAACAAATTAAAATAAGACCTTTTGTATCTACTTGAGTTTTTATTTTATACAAGAAAGTCACAAAAATATAAAAATAATTGTTTTATTTTAATTAAGCTCCTAAGTATTCTTTTCTTTTTTTGAAAATTTTTATAGGCAACATAAATTTTGATACGCAATATCAAATAACATATTAATATACAAATTGCAAGCCTTTTATGTGAAAGTTTACAAAAAATAGACACATTGACAGTAAGGTGAAATCAAAATTATTCAAAAAAGGCTGGGTGCGACCAATACTAGAAACTTCCCATTCGCATTGGATTGGTGCGCTTGAATACCGTAAGCATATTTGACTTTAAAACTCGCTATCTCTACCAACTTTAGCTATTTATAATATAACAGTTTTGATTTTTTTTTAATTTAATTTTCTTCGAAGATATCCTTATTGTGATTCCAAAACCCATATAACCCCTTTTAAAAAAAAACAAAATAAAAGACCTTTCAATTTCACCAAACGGTAAAATAGCACCCAATTAATTGTGTTCTTTGTTTTGACCCAGCTTATACGCTTTAACACACGATTTATACCTCTACTGTTTTTAATCAATGTCCCGGAAATGCTTTTTGTTAATAAAACAGAAATAGAAGTAATGTCTTTTCCTAATATTTCCATGGTCCTTGACGAGGCTGTATAAGGAGTGTGATGGCTATTAATTTTGGTGAGGTGACTATAATGCTCTCCTCTCCATGAAGGTATATGTGCACGAGAAAGTAGGTACGTTTCTTTATTAAAGTTTTTGTATCTCCCATTTGTCGCATTAGCCATGAAAAAAGGTAAAATTGTAGGACATTATGCTGTACGACCAGGTGGAAGCTTATATACTGATTACTTAAAAAGCCTGGACACCATATTTTTTGTGTATTCTTGCTGACCAGACCTATACAAGTATATTGCGGCCAAATGGGGTAGCTAAGATATGAAAGATAAAAAGATAAGTCCACCTGATGCTTGTGTTTATATTAAACCTTTTATCGTTATTAGGTAATCCGAATCCAAAGCCAAGAAAAACGAATAAGCAAAATCGTTAGAAACAAGGTAAATAATACAACAAAAAGTCAGGTATTAGGAAAATTGAAGACTGAAGGTCAAATTTAATAAATTAAAGCAATAATTAAATTAATGGAAAAATAAGGAAATTTCACAAATTGAATCCAATAAAATATTCAGCTATGAGAAAATATAATTATTGGTGTCATTACAACATAGAAACTATGAAAAATGAAATAGGGCCAAGAGTCTTTTGGAGTTCCGGGGCCCAATTTAGCAAAGAATGATTTTATGATTTGTGAACAAATTTATTCAGGCTCAAAACATTGTTCTTAATTTGCCTAGCTGTGTAAACATTATCTATCCAAAAACTTCGAATGTCATAGTGCTCTAACTAACACTGTAACTAAAATTATAGGAAGAAACAATAAAAACTCTATTCTGGACACACACACACAAATAATGGAAAACTAATTTTTTATCATAAACCTCATATGAAACGGAGTGACAAAATTTAATTGTTTAATTGACAAATTTTAATTGATTATTTAATATTTGGGAGCGGGTTAAAATTCTGGATGTCAAAATTTTTCTTTTCCTTGCGTTTGCGAAATCAGACCCGTTTTTAAAATCACTTTACAATATTCTGAAAATCGTATTCGACTGCAGACGTATGTTGGTATTCTAAAAGTAATATATACAACTTCTCTTATACTAATATTGGGAAATGCACAACATTGCTTACGACTGTTCATATTTTATTCCGAACCTAGTATTAATAAAAGTCGTATTTGTGATGTTTATTCGTGTATGAATTTTTTTAAACGAGATCTATATATTTTCGATAAAAGTGGACATAATGTTATGCATTATGGTAACTTTTTCAATAATGCTCCTATTTGTTTAATCAACCTGAGGGCAAAACCATTCCGTCTTCCAGTCATCAATACTGTTAACCGCCCGCCGCGCCGATGCCAGACATCAACGTTGTTTTGTATCCTTTAAATCCTTCCATTATTTTATTTGAATTTTCAAAGACAGAGCATACCTCAACTTGATGTCTTCATCATTTTTTTAAACCAGGCTGCCGGTTTCGAAATATTCTAATCTTCAAATTTACCACGCCAAGAAGCGTAGTATTGACTGATCTTATGCCAGCAACAAACTTTTCATACAGAATTATAGCCCAGTCAAATTCGACAATAAATTCGCAAAGCCCGATGTAGTTCTGCATATTTGATATGTTGTTAGGGCATGTTAGATTAGTCCGTGACTAAGTTTGCAACTTCGAAAAACCTGTGCTCGCTGCAGGAAAAATGCAACAGTGAAAAAAACGCTAAAATCACCCCATTTTTTCCGACATTTTCGATTATAACTTTGGAATTATGCAACTTATTAGAAGGCCATCCACTATAAACTTGTTTGTTATAAAATTTTCTACAAGATTACATTACTTTTAAATTCATGCATGTTATATTTGTGTTGCTATCTAACCATGAATTAAAAAAAAAATCCTGAAAAACTAAGTAATTTTGAAGTACTCAAAAAATAGGTTAAAAATTGTCCGCATCTGCTTAAATGTTGAATCAAATAGTCTAAAGTATTACAAGACGATATTCGAAAATTCGATACAAATCCGTCAAATAGTTTTGACAAGAAACATGACTAAGTGCAACAAGCTATGTTTGCATCATTGCTGTGGTTAAAATAGGAAACTTAAATTGGCACTGATTTTTGTACACGTACTTGGAACCTTTAACTATGATAAAATTTAGTTATAATAATTACATCTTTTTTAAAGCAACTTTGGTAGCGATTTTAAAAGTTCCGAAATGTTCACGAAATTACATTTTTACCTTGCAAAGTCAACAATTTTCGGAACTTTTAAAATCGCTACCAAACTGGCTATATTATCAAACCTATACTTTTTTATAATTTTTGTAGTTTGAGTATATTGACTTGGTCTTACTTTGTTAGACAGAGCTGGATTTATTTTTCCAGTTCTTTTGTATTCTGGTTACACTAGTGCATAAACAGTATGATAGGTAAGGGGGCCATACTGCCCCCCCTGCAACCCCCTGCTTGGTTCAGTATAGGATTTGGGGTGGGTGCCAGTTTGGGTATATGCACAATTTCTTATGCGGATTGAAAATTTTTCATAAAAAACCTTCAAGCAATTACATAAGTTCTTCGTCCAATTTGAATAACTAGCAAAGTTTCAAAATATTAAAGCTTAAAATTTACAGCAAACAAACATTCATGTTAATTTAAATCTTGCGTTACGGACTGTACATAATCGATCATAGAAAAAAAAATGTGTGAGTACCGGGACTCAAGGGGATGATGTGTAAACATCAGTGTAGTATATAGTTTATACTATAGCTTACAGTATATAGTAAACTGATGAGGTTGCCAAAAGCGCCCGTCGAACATGTTATGTTATTTCATGTGAATCAGGACTGAGCGTAAATATGTATTTAATTTCGTTTCTAACCTCACCCTCCACTTTCAAAAAAGGTAGTTTTAGAGAATGTGGCAACTCGTAAAATAATACCCAATTTAGACCTTAAAATCATAACAGTTGCACCATGCCTTAAAAAACTGCATTTTCCAAAATTATATGATGATGATAATTTTCCCGACACTATTTAATGCACAAACCGTTGGCTTGGCTGGTGTCGTTGGTGTATTACTATACCCAACCACATTACCGACATTTACCACATTATCTCAATTTACTCTATTCAATGCACGAACCATTCGCATCCATTAGTTAAAAATCTAAATAAACAAGATGGTGGCGTATCCGTAATTTTGTCTTTCCTCTTTCAAGTTTACCCATACCGAGAGTTTGTTTTTTTCTTAATACCTAGCGCTAAGATGTTTACACATCAAAAACGCACGAGCTTTAAAATTTGTTCCCTTATTTTTTTTTTTCATGCACATCATTTGTAACAAGTTAATATAAACGAAGGTTATTCTTTAATCAGCCTTTGTGAGAATAAAGTGATTTTTTTATCAACAATGGTGGCTAAACATCCGTTGCTTTATTCTTTTTTTTGAATTTTTCCATTTTTTGATCATTTGAGGATTTCGTTTCAACGTTTTACTGTTTTGAAAAATTACATTTAAAACTTTTTTTTAATCTTTTTTTTTGCCCAAATTTTGAGTTTAAAAGCCGTTTTTTCGAAACTGTGCATAGATTTCACTTGATTTGAAAACTAGGTAATAGTAAAAAGTGTTGGCTTTGAAATAAGGTATAAGACTTAATTGTAAGTATTACCGTTATTTTTTAATATTTTTTTCATTTTAAGTACCTTTTTATAAAATTGCGCCTCCCGCCCAAACGGGGCGATATAGACCGCCCCTCCCATATTAAAAAATGCTAGTATTGAATTGTTCTATACAAAACCGTTATTAATTCTTGGCGCCTAAGTTATCGTATACATAAAAATGAAATGTTGTTTGTTGCCTAAGTCGCATCACTTGAGAACAGCCATTCGGATTTGATTTTTTTTTTCTCAATGTGTAATATTTGTGTAATAACTCGAATATTTTTAAGAAAAGAAGAGCTAGAAAAGTTTTCCTAAAAATTATAAAATTCGGCTAAAACTTAAAATGCTTTTTTCTTAACTCGCCAAAATAACTCGTGATTCGAAGTATGGATTTGCAAAGTTATATTTTTCTTATGATTTTTGTGGAAAGTAAAATTGGAAAAAAAAGAACTTACATATGCCGCTTTTCATTGAAGATATGATTTCATTTTTGGAAAATGAATAAATCTGAAGTTTTCTCATTTTTTCAGTACTTAATTGAAGAAAGATCTATTCTATAGTTCAGATCTCCACTCGAAAGAGCAGCTCTCCCAAATTTGAACGGTTTGATTTGCGTTCTTCTTCTTCTGCCTTAACATTTATAGTAGAATTAGATCATTTTTTATCTGTCACTCTGTCAGTTCAGCGCTTCAAAACTACTGTTTTGAAAAACTGTTTTCTACAGCTTTTCCCGACTTTAATTCCTTATATACACACAAATATAGCATCAGAAAGTTTTATATAAATTTCATCTTGCGGATAATTGTATAGCAAATTAGTTTTGTTTCGATGTTGTATTTCGTAAGATAAAAATTTCTGAAGTTATATAGGAAAATAACAAAAAACAGGGTGTGAATTCTGCACTTTTTTGAACGTTTTGAATTTTCCGGCAAATAGCACACATTTTTGATCGGGAGCAAGTTCATATTCTCATTTTTATATTATTTGTGATCGAATCCCACAAATTTTTTTGACAATGTGCGATACGTTACATCCATGCCAACCGGGCGCGAAGGCAGGGAAAAAATTCGTGGGGCGGGGGGTTGAACAAATTTCGGGGGGGGGGGGGGTTTAAACTGAAAACTCAAAATTAAGATTGAAATTGTATGGCGAGGAAGTTAAATTCATACATTTCTGGGGGGGGTGGTTTTGAACCCGCAAAACCCCCCTCCTGCATTCGCGCCTGATGCCAACATCTAATTTGCTTGGACTTATAAGTTTTTTGTTAATTTTCTTTATATATTTTTGACATAAATACAAAATTATTCCAAGAGAAAATTTGTTTTAAGATTTATTTTAGAATGTTTTTCTAGTGACTTTCTGCGTCATTTTGTTTACAGAATTTCAGTCAATCTAGCTAATAGATAGGTTGGTCTATCGACTTTTCATTTCAGCTTGCGGTAACACTGGTTATAACTATGAAATTCCACATAAGTGTCGACGCTTAATAATTCTACAGCCCACCAAAAACCAGGAATTGTTTTTGTTTGTGTAATAGCTTTCAAGCGGGAGAGTTGGGAGAAGATTTAGAACGTCACTTTCTTTTTCAGCAGCAAATTATTTTGTTAAATTTCATAAGAAAGTCTTAATTGTATTTTGTTTTTAAATAAATTCGACCCTGAATTAAAGTCTATGGGTTAAAACACTAAGCAAAGAGACTAGCACCTATCTATTTGACATCAAGGTTTTATGTAGCTTATTCAAGGTAAAACTTTTTAAAAGTAAGTCACATGATTTCAATAGAAAGGAATTTATTTTCGTTTTTTGTTTTAATTTTGAAATATGTCTTATTTATGTGATGTGGGCAGAAGACGATAAGACGATAAATTAAAGATACATATCTTGTAAATGAAGGCCATCACACTACAAAAACTTTCTTCAATCGTCCTGATTGAGACTATTCTTCTTGTGTTACCTTCATTTTCAAGGTACCTATGCATTCGCAGCACAGAGCACAGTAAAAGTTCTATCATTTTATGTAATGAGATAAAAAAGCAAAACTCCAATCAGACTTCAAGAATAAAAATCAACTTAAATAGCACTTTCTTATGCGAATAATAAAATTTCATTCGAAACTCTTAAGTGTACTTTATTATAATAACGCCCCAGAGAAGCTCCATTCAATTTAGATTAAAATAAAAAATTGTGTATAAATCTTTCAACGTGCGATGCTGGATGACCGAATAAAATCTTAATGAAATCTTCTTTCATGTTGATACTTTGTCTGTCTGGTTTACTTGCAATCGCCAGCATACTCCATCCTTGATTGTCTTGCTATAGGAAATAAAAAGAGTGTAAAATAAAGTCCACAGTCCACACTATAATTAATATATGACACCACGTTCTTTAGCTACACCTAAACTCACTTACACTCTGATGATGGCGGATGCAATAAAAATACACACACACATAAAAAAAATTAAAACAAAGTCATAGATAATTAATATTTTAAAAGGACATAATTGTAATTATGCTTCCTCCATTTCGTTTCATTTTCCATCATAAAAGTTTTATTCTCCAGGATATTTTATCCACTTTCATACTCAGCAGCGTCTATTCTATACCCTTCTCCTATATAAGTGTGTGTGCTTAGTGTACTATCAAACTTTTTAGACTCAGTACGCTGCTTACATTATAAATACTTTAACATAGGTCGGGATGCTCTGGACGAATGAGACGATGGGATATTCCTTTTCTCCATGTAAATATAAAATTAAAATGAGAAAAATGAAGACGGTATAGAAAAAAATATTTAAGGTTCAGTGCGTTCACAAGAATATCTACTTGGGAATTGTTTTCCTTACACTTTGCATTAATACTTTCTCTTCTTTTAAGGATTACCTTTTTTTGGCACTGCTGGGAACAGAGAATAGAATATAGACGTTGGAATATGTATGTATACCTTGGGATAAAAGGAGCTTCATGAATATAAAGAGAAAGTCAGACTTTGCCCTACCTAAAATGTCCATTGAGAAAAGTTTTCATCTATTTCTATTTCTGTGCACTGTGCGCGCTCGGGCCTACGTTTTTCTGAATTGAAGAAGCAAAATCAAACATTTTGGCAAAATTCCAAAGCCAAATCACGAGTAAAGAGTTTTTCAATATCCTGTAATGAGTCAAGACCAATTCACCCATTCAAAAGTGGAACAGAAATAGAACTATCTATGTTCAACTAGATATAACATATATTTATATAACTATCGTGGTTCGTGGGATAAAAGAACGTTACAAGTCCATACTTGGACATGACAGGGCCCGGATACAATGTAAATCTTAGGGGCTTAGATTCCCTTTTTACTTGCTCTATAGGAAAGAAAGTATTGGTACTTTCGTGTCAAGAATTGCAATCAAATCCAACTTTACGATGGTGCTGGAGAAGTAAGAAAAAGTGGTTTTCGTCATGCCGTTCATCGTAAGGGCGCGACAGCCTATGTATCGCCGCCCCGTAGCGGAAAGGGAGAGAAGAAAGGGGTGTATGATGATTAAATTCCATATATTTTTACATTCAATTAATTTTTAATTGCTCGTAGGAAAAGTATTGGCTTAGTTTCAAAAATATAACATAACGATGATTAACAAGACCAAAAAAGCGATTTTAGATAATAACTTCATCGGTCTAAGCACACATGTGCATCTGTTAATCTATGCAGGTTGATTGGTATAAGGTGCACCACAAATCTGTAACGAGTAGGTTGGGTATAGGGTTAAGACAAGGAAAACATCTTATTTTGGGGGATGTTTATTTTTTTCCGTTTAGGCGTGAAGGGAAATTTTCTAAAAAATTGACTTAAAAACAAAAAAAAAATATTTAAAAACAACGGTAAAACTTTTTTTTATTTATTTTTTTTTTCAAAATTTTGAGTTTGAAAATTAATTTTTTAAAAACTATTCACAAACGCAACTTAATTTAAAATGAAAGTTAAAGTTGAGATATCTGGCTTTCCAAAAAGGCATTGAAAGTTTTACCTTTGTTTTTAAATATTTTGTTTTCTGTTTTAAGTATTTCTTATTAGAAAATTGCCCCTCCCGCCTAAACGGAAGGAAATAGACCGCCCTCCCATACGATTTTTTTCTTGTCTTACCCCACCTACTCGTTACAGCTTTTTGGTGCACCTTATACCAATCACCCTGTATATGTCTATTCGAGTGATCTAATGATTTGTTTCAAATTTGGTACAAAGCATTTTCTTGTGATTCCCATCCCTAGAGGAAAAAATCCAATTTTTATGTAAGCTCATTTATAACTGGTAAGACTTCGTGCTTGTAATGGTGATTAGACAAAATCTAAATTTCTGCGTTTTGTAAAAAAAAATCTTATAAAACAGATAGGTTTTTTTACATTCCTTAGGGAAATTTGCCTTATCACAATATTAATTCTATTTTATAAATTATTTTTAAAAATTTAGAGTATGAGTTGCTAATCATGGATTTTACTAATCAGCCAATTTTGGTTGGTTAGCGTTAGCTAATTAAAGCCTATGAAAGTCACATACTAAATTTAACCCACTGTGAACAAACTGGCCCTAAGTGTACCAATTTGTTAATCGTTGTTTTTACAGGGTATAAATATCTACGCAGCGCCGGACTTTCAGCATTTACACGAAGTTAGCATGAGCATGGGTTCACTTCTCAACCTCGTCTACCTAAAAACTAAAAAGTTTTTTCAGAACTACTGCCTCTTGCGAGGAATTGACAGACCCTCCATCCAAGAGTATCACTTGTCATAGTGCTTCTCGTCTAGCCATTCGGATTCAGCATAAAATTGTAGGTCGACAGGCGCACACAAGAATGGTTGCGAGCTTTTAGTCACTAGGCCCTGGTTCTTGAAGAGCGGTTGATCTACCCAATTATTTTTTTTTTTTTTTTTATTTACTTATAGCAAGGTGAAATGGCAGCAGATATTATCTCTAAGGTAAAAATGTTCTTTGGTTTAGGTTTTTGACACTAAGGGCCAGTAAAACAAGTGTGGTTCAACTTAATTTCAAGATTTTGACCTATAATTTTCGGTTTAAGCCTTTTATCGGATTTTACCACATGAAACTTAGTATACTTATCATCAGATTGTCATTACGGCTTTCGGTAATATTTTGTATGTAAGAAAATCGTATCGTTTTGGTTATTGGAATCAGCCTTAGATTGGGCCACTCAAAAATTTCGGACAATGGAAGACTTTGCATTTGATGCAAGTAGAGGATGAAATGCTGCCCGAAATGAATTCAAAAATAAAATAGATTATAAATAAAAAAATAAAGTAGATAAATTATTCTATCTTTCTTTAAAGTTAGGGCGTTAAGGGAGCCAACCTTGCACTTCATTCTGACGGGATGAGCTTTGGTACTCTAATAGTTTACATCCTAAGTTTACTTTTAAGAAGTGTTGCCACGGTGGCACTTTACTACTTTACATTGGCAGACCTTATATTGACTTTATATTGGCAGACCGGAGATATAGGGGTTGCCTTCTGACCATGTTTTAACACGAAATTTCACATAAATTAGCCTATAAATCTGGAACCAGACATTGGTTGATATCGTGGAATGTCTCGTTCGATTAAGAATACTTGAAGCCATAGGGATATTTTCATTTTTTTACCCCTCTCCCACCCTTGTACGTGGGGGGAGCAAAATATCCTTTGCGGATAAGGGTTTTTATTTTTCAGAAAATATTGGTTATAAAATGAATATTCATAAAATTTTTAGAAGAGCGTTGAAGTAGAATTTCATATTCTACAGCATATACGAAGCGCATTTTTATCCATGTATTAGTTTTTTGTATAATTGTTTTCAAAATGGGGGAAGGGGGAGGCTGAAGTGATCTGATGATCTGCAATTACTGAAAAATTGTTCAATTGGATTGATTGAGGATTGTGTTCCAAAGACCAATGAAGGCCTCTCAGCTATTAGTTTATGGTCAGTCAAATGTGGTCTTACTCTCAATCCTCTAAAAACTAAATGTCTTGTCTTTGCCAAAAGATATATAGACTTGAGTTCATTTCCTGTTATCGAGCTAAGTGGGTCACGAATTGACTATGTAGAAAAACTTGGGAATTTGCTTTAATAGAACATTGAGCTGGAACAATCACATTAATCAAGCTGTTGGGAAAGATTTTGGGGCTCTTCGATTACTGTGGTCAACTAAAAATTTCACCCCATTGGAAACTAGAAAAATGCTTGCCAAAACCCTTGTGGTACCCATTTTGACCTATGGTTGTGAAATCTTCTGCAAGCTCGAGAGCGTAAGCCAAAGAAAGCTCAATGTTGTTTTTAACAACATAGCACGCTATATTTTTGGACTTAGCCGTTATGATCACATTTCATCATTCTCCAAAAGTATTTATGGAATTTCTTTTGATAACCTCATAAGACTTCGTACCTTGATTTTGTTTTTTAATATTGTGCATACGCGTCAACCTTTATACCTTTATAATATAATCCAGTTCTCTTTATCTAGACGTTCGAACCAAATAATAATTCCCCGCTTCTAAAGCCTTAATTTAGAGCGGCAGTTCTTTGTAAACGCAGCTCGTTTATGGAATTCTCTGCCACGCAATGTGCGAAATACAGATAATTTAAAACAATTTAAGAAAAATGTCTTTGAACATTATTCCATGTCCTAATTTGTTTTTGGTCTAGGCTTATTTGGTTGCTGTTGGTCGCGCTGCTTCTCTGTTTCTTATCTTCAAAACTTTTTCTTTTCTATTTTTATTGTTAGATACATTTAAATTTTCTTTAATATGTTTATTTTTCTCATTACATTCATTTTAAAAATTTAAAAATTGTCATCTTTTTAATAAAAGATGTAAATCTTAAAATTAAGCTCTTATTAAATAAATAAATACAAATACAAAAGTATATCAAACCACTATATATTCGTCTTGGTATAATCTAAGCATATGTCACATGACCTAAGGGTAATTTGTAATACCCAGTCTTATGCGATCAAAATAATTTCAATATAATTTCCCTAGAAAAAGTTATAACATTTTTATAAAATGGTGATTAAATTTTCAGTGAAACGAGTATAATATTACCAAATTTCAATGGTATGGTGATGAAACTTGGCACACATGTCTCATTTCTGGTAAGAAATAAGAATCAAAAGAGATCTGGGCCGAAAGAGTTTTTGAGTCAAAGCGTAAAGTGGATTACTATTACCAGAAAACCCCTCCCAAAACTGGTACGTTGATAAAAGTTGGTAGAAATGTTTTTGTTTTCTTGTTAGAACTAAGACTTATAAGGATTCATGCAAATATATTGCTTCCAGGGGTGTTTTTTTAGGCGGAAGGAAAATATGGGATATTAACCCAACATTTTATTTATATGTAATCGAGGTCCAAATATATAATATGGTACATGATTTTAAAGTATTTCTTAACGACGAGTCCAATTTAAGTAAAATTAACACGATACAATCACCATTAAGAAAGTAATTGTCGTTTTATTGGAAATATTTATGTATTTTGTGAGTAGAGCAGATAAAACATTTTCTCTCAAAAACCACCTTTAGCAAAAGATATTTGACCTTTTTGTTTTTATTCATTTTAATTCAATAAAACGCATTTTTTTATTATTTTTTATTATTTTATTTTGCTAATCTATATATTCCGAGGACCTATTTGCCTCATCGTCAGGATTAAAATTAATTTATAAGAAGTTATTTGAAAACAATCTGTTTCAGTTTAACATTAGCTATAATATATTTGATTTATCTTTTTTTATTCTTGATAATAATAAAAAAACAAAACAATCCTACCAACTTTCATCAACGTACTAATTCTGGGGGGGGGGGGGGGGTTTATGGGACATAAATTAACATTTTTCTGTTTCACTCAAAAAATCACCCTTTAGCTCCAGATATTTTCATGCACTCTTTTGCTACTTAATTCTTCAGAGAAATGAAACATGTGTGCCATGTTTTATCACCAAACCATTGAAATTTGGTAATATTATGCTCGTTTCACTGAAAATTTAGTCATCATTTTATAAAAAGGTTATAACTTTTTCTAGGGAAATTATATTGAAATTATTTTGATTGCATGAGATTGGGCATTAAAAATTACCCTAAGGAATATATAGTGGTTTGATATACTTCAGCCTTCCCCCATTTTGAAAGCGATTATGCAAAAAACTAATACATGGATAAAAATGAACTTCGGATATGCTGTAGAACATGAAATTCTATGTCGACGCTTATCTTAAAGTTTTATGAATATTCATTTTATAACCATTATTTTCTGACAAATAAAAACCCTTATCCGCCGAGGGTATTTTGCTCCCTCCGCGTACAAGGGAGGGGGAGGGGTAAAAAAATGAAAATATCCCTATGGCCTCAAGTATTCTAAATCCAACGACACATTCCACGATAGCAACCGATGTCTGGTTCCAAATTTATAGACTAATTTATGTGAAATTTTGTGTTAAAACATGGTCAGAAGGCAACACTTATATCTCCGGTCTGCCAGTGTTGCCACCGTGGAAACACTTCTTTAAAGTAAACTTAAATGTGGACTATTAGTGTACCAAAGCTCATCCCGTCAGAATGAAGTGCAAGGTTTGACCTTAAATATAGCCTTAATGCGCTAACTATTAGCTAGAGCAGGAGAAATTTGAATTTTTCTTTTAAGTCATCTAAGACTGCTAGTTGCCATACAATGATTTCAACTTTTTTTCTATATTTTTAAAAACGACTGCATCATTTTCTATTTAACTGCATGCGTGTATTATCATACTCACTTAACTGACTATTTTTGGGTTATTCACGCACATTATATACCTTTCTAATGGATGGGTTGCTGTAAGACCCTGAAATATGGAAATTCTAGAATTTAAAAAAATGTTACTTTTGTTTATTTAGTAGGTACATACTATACTATATAATATATTTACATTTGAAAACTTTTTAACATTAACATTTTGTTCATGTTTGACTAAATACATATTTGCTTTATCAAAGCAAATGAATTCAATGAGTACAATTAATTATGTGTGATTTACTGCTGAGTCGTACTGGACTGTGGTGAAATTCCGTAATTGGCTCATAAACGAATTTGTTTTGTATTTGATTCCTTTCTTCCATTGCCATCGCCACTTCATTGAAAATGCCATATATAAAGGTTAACTTAGAAAATACCTTTCAGTATTTATAAACTTTATATAACTTTAGATAGCCATTTGATTTCGAAAGTTAATCGAACATTTTTATTGTTTGAGCTGTCTAACTTTGACAACAGAATTGATTGAAATTGATTAAAATGATATTATATTCAATTCAGAAAAGAATACATCTATAAAAACTGTATGTTATTAGTCAACTGTCTTAGAAATTTATTTTGTCTGTTGTTTTTTTATATCAAATAAGATTAGGTGGGGTTGAGGAAAAGGAAATCGCAGACTGGTCAGCATGAATAGGATTTGTTTATGCAAAAGACCTCAGTTTTGCTGTCAAAATACTTAGGAAAAAACATTTTGGATTCGCTTGCTCAGCTTTCGAGGGATCAAGGACTCTAACATCAACACCCTGAACACACAAATTATTGTTAATTTTGTTAAATATATGATGTGCATAGTATCTACATTGGGGTGGTCCTTATAAAAGTTATTGTCTTATTTTGAAGGACGCACCCCCCTTATTTAACATAATGAGCTAAAATTTTACTGGATTTTTTTTTTATGTATTTAGAACAAATAAGGGAAGTGCGTCATTCAAAATAAGACAACGACCTTTATAAGGACCACCCGATAAACACGACGGACTGAAACTTAGATATGTACTTAAAACTGTTGCATACAAAATAATACGGTTACAAGTACTTAGTTGATTGAAAGAAATATCAAACCTAATTGAATTGTTTTCTAGCCGTATGTTTTGAGAGACTCAACAAAAGTTTAACACGGAAAACACAAAAAAATTCTGTTTTATTATCCGTACAGAAAAACAATCTAGTTTTCTACAAGGCACTAGAGAGTTTTACATAGATTCTGGCAAGGGGCTAGCAAAAGTTAGCAAAGGCTGAAATAAGGGCCTTGGCGCTTATGAACCCTGTTGCCTCGTCAGGCAAAAAAAAAGTTGGCTTATGTGGGACTTGATCCCGCGATCTTCTTCTTGTCAGTCAAATGCTGCCACTGGGCTAACTCACTATTCAAAATTTCATTGTCGAAAGAGAATAAGTTTCATACTCTAATGTTTCATAACGAAGACATACAGAACAGATAATGATTTTATATACTTGCTTTTTAGGTAGAACAACTTAGAACAGGCTTTTACAGATGTTTAAAGTAAAAAGTGTGATATGAAAAAGAAAACAAAGGAAAGAGAGACAAATAGTGTTGTAAGATAGGTAGGTAGGTAGAGATGGCGGTCACAAGCATCCTTGCTCGATGACCCAATTAACGCGGTAATGCGCCGTTTTGATACCATAACTCGTTTGACCTGTGGGTTAAAAGAACATTTTTAAAGAAAAAGAGGGTATTTGGTGATAGATCTCCCAACGGATCATCGCCTACGCCCGAGTTCAGCTGCAGTATGCTACGCTAAGCAATTTGCTGATTTGCCCGGACGCATACGATCTGATCCATTAGGGTGATCGTCTAGTCGCACACTCGGATATGGTAATCTCTGTACACCTCCGTCTGTTTGCACAACATGACTTGAGGTTACCAGAAAAAGTACCACCCGCCTGTATGACCAGACGCTTTTAGTGTCGTATGATACTGAAATTGTTTATAAAATATTTGTTTTTAGTGTTCAAGAGACATTCCTGATGGGTGTTTAACAAGTTTTTACTAGTTAGTGCCTCAAGAGCGTTTGGAAAGTTTCCCTCGTCTAAATTGTTGGTACTGAAATCCAGCAAGGCCTTACCAAGTATCTCACAAGTTTCCCTCGTCTAGATTTTCCCTACTAAAAACTTACTAGGGCCTTGCCTAAACTAGACAGAAACTTGGCATTTTTCCAACCGAGTATTGCTTTTCGTGTAAAAATATTGCTGAGTTGCTATACACTCTCTCAAAAAATTACGGCTGATTATGAATTAAATGAAGTTATTAAAATTAAATTTTTAGATATTTTAATTTGTTAATAAAGAAACCATTTTTAATGAATTTAAAACATTGCTACTGTAAAATTCAATATGGCTTTTAAAGAGGTTTGCTTAAGGTTAATCTCTGGCGGGTAACGGGTAGCATCGGGGCCCTGGGCAGTGGCGGTGAAAACATGTTAAAAAAGAATTTGAGTTGTCCATTAACTGGCAGTGCACAGAGGGATAGTAGGTTCTGCTCATGCAGCTCGATGAGTGTGGCAGATGGATTGATTTGAGATCACATTACATATACCATATATCCATCCAAGGGCGCTCATCGAGTTGGCATAGTTGCGTAGATGGTTAAGTATTTGAACAAGTAAAAACCTAGTTAATAATAGGGAAGAGTTAACATAATTTTATTTTGTTTTATTTCAACAAGGCATGCACGAAAGTCCTAACTTGATCCACATTCACTTATGGTGTCCTTGAAAAATGCGGGACATCGCACTTTTGTGAAGTGGCAATGGAAATTTAACTTTATTTTGGTATAAGGTTCGTATCAGTGGTAAAAATAATAGAAGTCTTGCCCCAATTTCGGTTGCAGTTATTTCGTTGCGAGATAATTCATAAATGTTCAAAACAAACAGAACGGTAGTGACTGAATAATTTATCTTCTTAGGATAAGTTAAGTACCTTTCATTTATCTGAATTAACCATCAGTATTTTTCACCGAATGTTTATGGGAAAATCCTAAACTGTACACGAACATTAAACTTTCTGAAATCACAGAAGTATAAACTTAGTCACCAGCAAGAGGACAGAGCGCGGGGACACACGTTTTGGAACAAATCCAAAATCAATACCAACCACATAAATTGAATGGTGTAGCCTTTATTCAGCTTATTCTTTCTTAATCCTCCTTCTCGCTCCCTATTTATCCCCCGCCGATTTTTGTTTTCTATATCGTACAAAACGGAGAGAAATACATAGGCATATAACAACAAAAGAAATGCAATCAAGTTGTTGAAGTATTTTCTTGAGCTCCTTCAAGGAAAAAATCCAACTTTTGTATTCACGTCGAGTGCAAGGAAGTTAATTACGAAAATCCTTTCTTTATAAGTTATCCTCCCCCACAAACCCCAAATTTCCTTTGAAAAACCTAACTTCTGACAAAAAAAAACGAGGCACGTTTTTTGTTGTGGCCTGTCTTTGGGGTAGAGCAGGCATCAAGTAACCCAAAAAAAAGATATTCAGACCTGTCGAAGAAGACCGAAATAAAAGTGATAACCATTATTAATTTTATATAAAGGTATTTCACAGGCCACACTATTATCCTGTTGACTTAACAAGTTTTTGGCGCTCCCACTTTTTCATTCAATCAATGAGTGAGGCATTGATTTTGTTGGCCCTTGTGTCGTTTTAAGTGCCTCGTTCTGTCACAAGAATAATCAAATGAGAACCTTAATCCTTGTTGTCTCACCACCTGCCAGTCGCAATCTGTGTTCTATGGTTAATTAGGCCCAGACTGGCTGGGCGGAAATCTATTTTTCGTTTTAATTGAAATCCAAACTACTAACACCAATACAAACAAATATTTTTATAGATATGTTGAGTGACGATTTTCTCACGTAAGCAATCGGAATCGGATATACGTGAGGTATGATATGTACAAAAGAGCCCCAAAAGCCCGAACCCGAACCTTCTTCTCGTTCAGAAATATTTATGTAGAAGAAGAAGAGACATATCGAGATCCTATCTCGCGCGCGTGCACCATCACAGCACAGCGCTCCTCAATATAGACACAACCTTTATAATGCTATGGCCTGTGAGCGAAACAGAGCTGATTGTGTGTTAGTGGTTGATATGGAAAGGAAAGGACTTTTCCATAAACATTTACATTTACAAACTTGAATGAGATTTTTCTGTTGCTGGTTGTGCTGGTTGTTATGTTTTAGTGCTGGCACAGAGATCCTTAATGCTTATTTTTGTCCGTCGTCGTCGACTTTTTCTACACAAAAATAAATTTTAATAAAATAAATTTTAGCTTACATTGAAAACGACCATAAATCGAGTATACGCTTATTTAAAGATAAATGCAAGCGTAGGTTTTTAGGTCCTTTGGGTATAATTCCATAAATTCAAAAAATCCGATTTGAAATTCTCCTCAACAAGCGAAATCCTTTCGTTTTTACGTAACCCACCACACTTAACCCATTGAAGTTGCTGGCGAATATAAATTGAAATATATCCAAGGAAGGTTATAAGGCTCGATACATAAAGGTACACTTGGACGAATGTGTCCTTTATGTCAATCGTTTTTTTTTTTTGCTTTTTGTTGTTGTTTTTTTCTTTTTCTTATGGAAATTATAATCAATTGAAACACGACCTTATGCCCTTTTTTTATAGAATTATATTTATTGCTTTTCTAATGGGGACCGCACTGTGCTAGACAAGCACACACTCTCACACAAAATTAAACTCATTTTAGATTCTTACTTTAATTAAAAAAAAAAAATTGAAAACTCTTTGCATATCCTTTTTGTTTTGCTGTTAAATAATTGTTATACTCGTAGCTGCGGTGCCAGTGCTTCAAGGATATAAAATGATGGTGATTAACACTGAACTTGTATTAAATCGATTAAAAATTCAAGCAAAAATATATAATGGAGTAGCAGAAGTGCTTCGCAATGTGAACATAGGACATTGGATATTAAATCGAACCGACCGAGTTAAAGTCCTGGAGATAACTGGTACTCTCGTTTGTGGCAATATGTTGTTGCTCTGATGGTGGTGCTCACGATGGACAGTTCTTGTAGGTGGAAGCGTGTATGCGTTTCGCATTGCGCAGGTACTCGTATCCTTTCGCATGAGATATTTAGATTGCCCAGCCGACCCTCTTTAACCCCTCTGCTCTCTCTCTCCATCCCTAACTATTGAAGTTTATTTTTGACAGGACTATTGAAATGCAGCAGTACCCAGAACAATGTACCTTCTATAAATGAGCGCGAGAAACGTGTACCTGTGCCATCGACAACATATTGCATATTGCAATAGAGTAGTATTATTGTATTGATGATGGCAACAAAACGCAAAAGTTGTTATGGGGCACTTTTGTGAAAGGGTTAAAATATTTATTGAATACATGTCGTGAAAGGTCATGGAAAAGTAAACAAGGTTATCAAATATTGGCTGTTTTAATATTCGTAATTGTAAACGTGTGTATTATTCTCTCTGGGTATTTTAAGAATGTAATGGTTCGCTACCCCCACCCCCCTCCATGAGGATATGAATGCATTTCCTATGAGACGTCATGTACTAAGCGAATGTTTAAACCATTTGGTGAATGGAGAAAGAGCTTTTTGGTGGTTAATGGCCAGAATAGGCTTTGGTTTTTTTAAGGAAAAATTATAGGATTTCTATAATCAATGCTACTATAATGAGTGGTTATAAGAAAAAAATAAATCAAAACTCACCACATTCAAAATCGAAAGCTCTGACAGTAACAAACAATATTTTTAAAATGTTGCTTCCTAATTGTTAGTCTATCCTTAAAGCAGAAGTAATAATATTAATTTGTATATGTAGTCTTTAACTGACTCTTTAAGAGGTACCCAATCCACTAAGGGAAGAAAATATAATAGTCATAAATAACTTAGATAAACGATGAACAGGTGGTTAAAGTTACTCTCAGCATGTAAATAAACGTTATCGGTAACATTTTTGATCTAAAAAAATTTATGCTGGGAGTTTTTATCCCATTGACATCTATAAAAAAACTTGAAAAACTAAAACAGATCTCATAATAAATCTCTAAAACTCCTGAAAAGTCTGACCTACTTTACCTTTATTCCCCAAAATGTCAGATTTTGTTGATATCGAAATCGGAATTTTAATGAACTGGCCCATTTTTTTAATTTCACCATACATGAGGTGAAAAGCTTTTTTTTTATAATTTTTGAATTCGAAAAAAACAAGCACATTCGAATGAGAAGTGAGAAGTTACACAAACGAAAACTGTTGTAATTATAAACTTTCCGTGAGACAAAATCTAGGATTTGACGAGGTGAACATGGTGAAAGATTCCTGCTAAGATTTCAGATTTTGCTTTTGAAGAATTAAAGTTGAATGAAACCTCAACGAGTGATGAAAAAACGACAGAGACGTGTGTATTTAAATAACGATTTAATCAAAATCTCAACTGTACCACCGTGATTTCGGTGGATCTTTTTTAGTTTTCAGATGACATTGAACTTGAGGCTTTTCGGAGTATGCGTTGTCTTTCTTGAAGTATTGTAGCCATGTTCGCTAGCGGTTTGTTGTTTTTTCAATGTTTTTCTTATTTCGAAGGTAGCTGATGCATAATTAGTCCAATGGTGTGACCTTCACAACGAATGCTATGACCATCGTCCTGGTAGTCTCGACTTTGAGCATTTTGCTCTTCAGTTAGAACACTTACTTTTGAAAAAATTGTTAAACTCATGAGAAAATGTCTTAAACTGTTTATTAATTGATTTTGTGCATACCATTTTTAACGATTTCATGAGCTACTAGGTTGTTTTTCAAGGTGTATTTAAATGAATGACACAAAAAATTACGTCGATTTATTGAATAAAATTGTTCAAAGATCCATAAGACTAACAATTTTTTAGAAGGATTCAAAATTCTTCCTGGATCTTAATCCCCATATTACACTAAATCAATTCTTTAATTGGATTTGTCATAAGCATAAAAGGTTAAAGAGAAATGGGTAAAATTCTATTGAAAAAAATCTTTATTTAAACGAGTGAATTGGAGTGTAGGTACTTCGTAAGTTTTTTCGTATATTGGTTGTATGGCAGGTATGGTTATTTTTTTAGCTAAAAAAAATTCCCAAATAACCAAAGTTTGAAGAAAATCGCTTCAGTGGTTTGGGCTGCAGCCTGCGGGTCGAGGTACAGACAGATAGACTGACAGACTGGCAGACAGAATTGCCGGACCCATTTTTTTTGCTTTCTCTATCATCGTTATGTTATATGAAAAATATTATCTCGAGTTTTTTTTTGCACGAATCCTAAACTTGCCCTATACTATGTATATTGAAAGTAAAAACGATTGCTAGGGACGATATAACCACGATTTGGTGTTATCATGCTTTGCAACTAGTTATTTCCTTCCAAAGAGGGTTTAGGCTGAAGTATGGCGGAATTCAGCTAGAAGATGATTTAAAAGTTGGAAGCTTACCCCACTTTTGATTGAGTTTGGCATCAAGCTCTCTTATCGAAAATGCGTGCATTTAGTATCGATGAATTTCTTCTTCGTTGGGTTAGAAATTACCTTTCGAACCGTTCAATACAAGTTGTATTGGATGGTTTTAAGTCTGAAATTCACAAAATAAATGCTGGTGTGCCCCAGGGCTCCGTTCTGTCTCCGACTCTCTTCCTTATATTCATAAACGATCTTTTATCTGAAACTTCTAATCTATTAAATTGTTTTGCTGACGACAGTACCCTCAGCTTTTCATATTCGTTCTTAGATTCACATCCATGTTCTTCGGATGTGAAACTCGAACGGCAGCGTATGATAAGCTCATTAAATTCTGATCTCGACAGCATTGTCCAATGGGGAATCAAAAATCGTGTAGAAATTAATGCTTCAAAAACTCAATTCTGTCTACTGTCGTTAAAACTAAACCCACCCCCCATGCAACTATCCATGAGTGGCACTTGCATTGAGGAAACCGAAAAGCTTTCAGTCCTCGGTATCTGTGTCACAGACCACCTTTTATGGAACGACCACGTATTCGACATCGCCAAAAATGCTGCTAAGTGTTTAGGTTTTCTCCGTCGATGCAAGAAATTTTCCTCACCTTCTGATCTGGCTGTGATCTACAAAGCCTTTATTCGTCCAAAACTTGAGTATAACTCCCACATTTGGGCAGGTGCTCCAATAACCCACTTGAGTTAATTGGAAAGAATTGAAAAGAGAGCACTTAAAATGATAGGTGAAAGAACTATAACGGAAATATTCTCATCTCTTGAGCACCGTCGAAATATTTCATGTCTTTCGTTATTTTACCGTTATTTCCATTAACAATGCTCTAGTGAAATAGCCAGTTGCATTCTTCCCCTTAAACAATTCAACCGTAATACTCGCGCTTCTAGGAACGCCCATCAGTTTACCCTTGAGCGCAATTTCGGAGGTACTGTTAAGTACAGAGATTCTTTCTTTAGTCGCACTACTCGAATGTCGAATGCTCTACCCAGCTCAATTTTCCCCCCATTGTGATCTACAGACGTTCCAAACCAATCTGCATCGGTATCTTCTTTTAAATCCCCTCCAATCTACCTAATCGCTCGCAAGGGTTTCGTCTGAGTACGTTTTTCGTTTTCTAAGCCGCTTACGGACGTCATTTGGACCAAAATGCACCAAAAGCGGTTTTTTGGTAAAATGCTGCTTAAATTTTGATATATTCCATCCTCAAAAGGATGCCTATTGTTCCACTTTTTTTATTTCGCCAATTGTTGTTTCGTTTTTGTTATAATAATTATTTATGTTTATTTCGAAAACGTTTTTTATTTGTTGTATGTATTTAGTTTTGAGTTCATTTCGATCTACGATAACTTCGAATTTCTTATTTTCTTTTTACTTATTCCTCATTTCCGTTACAACTATTATGGATTACTTAAGACTCGGTTATTTCGTCAAAGTTTGTTTCGCATTTCTCTTCGTGTATCTATTTTTTTGGAATTCGATTATTTTGTTATCAGTTAATTAGTTTATTGATTGATTGGCAGTCGTCACTTGTAGTTCGTTAAAGAGGAATTATAGATACAAACAAAAATTAAAGTACGAAAGGTCTATTGAAACAGAGCCAATAATAGACGGGTTTGACGAGTTTTCTGACAATGGAAAAAATGGAAAATCACCAGTGTACCTCCCTTTGTTTTGGAGCATTTACAATCAGTTTGAGATAAAGATGCTCACAAAGCAAAATGTTGCCCTATCGTTTCATAGGTATATAAATTCTGTCATTGGAGCCAATTTTAGGTGTATATTATGTTGAAGCTTCACGCGAATTTTAACGCCTTAAGGTTCTTTACATGCACACAAATTAAAACAAAAATAAACAAACGGTGACGAAATTATCGAAATCGAAATAAACGAAATCGAAACAAACATAAGACGTATTAATTCTTAAACGAAATGATCGAAAAACAAAACAATCAAAAACAAAATGAAATTAAAACAAAATAGTTAAAAAATAAAACAGAAATTGTCGAAGCAAAAAGAAACCGAGAAAATAAATACAAGTGGAATGCAAAATAAAAAAGCGAAACGACTATAACTCGACACAACCAAAAAACGAAAGAAAAAAGACGAAACGTACCATACCCCCCATAATGTCAAAAGTCTGTAAAGTTAGACATACTTCAGTTGTTCATAGACTTCCACCGACACCAGTTCTTTCATTTTAATTCCTTATGATTTTGTACATTAGTTATATTCAACCCAATTACCGATGTCGTATCGTATTTTTGACGTCTCTCGTTTTCTTTGTCGTGTCGTTTTTTAAATGCCATTCCATAACTTCTTCGACGTGACAGATTTGTAAACGACGAAAAAGTAACAAACATCTGTCAAAATCAAAGGAAAGCCTAAAGTCAACATACTAAATACAAACAATTGTTTTTTTTTTTTAATTATTAGTAAATAAATAAGCAAATAAAATGATAAATTTTGAATTGTTTTCTCTTCAGTTTCATGCTTGTGTCACTGATATTGTTGCTCTGAAACCGCACCCTCAAATTGGGCGATACTGTCTTCCGTATTTGAAGCGATTGCTTCTATATTCTGAAGTAAAATGTCTGCATCTGCTTGAGTTTGTGTTGATGCAGACTCGGATTCAGTTAGCAAAGGTATTTGGAACCAAATTGGACTGGGATATACCAATTGGATTTTCACTTGGGTTCAACCACTTTTTGTAATTTAGCAAATTTAGGCTTTTCGAGTTCCAGTGAGATAAAGCTTGGAAGTGGCTTAGGTCTCTGCCAGTTGCATTTATTTCCTTTGAATTTTTAATTTCTATAAACAAATATTTTCTCGTTTTATTTAGCGCAGATAAAACAACAATAAATTCTTTATAAAATAAATTATTTAACAAGAATTCTTACAGTCTTGCGACCTGCAATTTATCTATCGTGAGCAATTTTGTTCATAGCCGTCGTTTCCTTTCGTCTTACAGAATGCAGAATGAAAGCGGTCAAAGACGTTTGAAGTTTACGCACGACAAAAAAAGGAGTGACAACATTGGAAAACGACTTATGGAATGCAGATTGTGTCATATCGTTTATTTCGCTGTCGTTTACGATGAAGTAATAAATTGCTTAATTAAGTAGATCGTGTCATTTTAATATATTGGATATGATAAATTAATCTTAGTGGCATCAATGTCCTCCAAAAGTTGTTTATAAAAATTCACCTTTATTAAATTATGCATTTTTATTGAACGACAATTGTCACTTTTTGTGTGGAGTCACTTACTCGGCGTTTAAGAGTCAGTATTACGTTTTTTATAAAGACAGTTTGATATTTAAAAGAAACTCGTTCCTTTAAATGAAAAATTTCATTTAAACTGCTGGTTCTAAAAAAGGACATACATAAATAGTGTTTATTTTATTGCAAATCACTGATAACGTGACGTGAGGTATACAAATAGAGAATAAGAGAAAGGAGAATTATAGGTTCGAAATCAACTCTATTGCATTTGTCAGGCATGAAGTACATAAGTATTTTTATATGTATGTACATTGTACATACATATGTAATTTACAACGATACATTTTTCAATGAACCTCGGTCAAATTCTTATTTTACAATCAAGGGTACTTGAACCAGCTTCACATTTGTATCCTCCGTTTGTGAGACGTTTTGTGAGGATTGTTGTTTCCTTTTTTCTGGCCTCTTTATTTTCACCCTTTAGTAAATTGAAATAGTAAGAACTAATAAATAAATAATCTGTTAAACAATAAATAACCATACATACAGAAATTTGCACAAGGATTTTTTTTGATTTTGATTGAAAATTATAGACGCCGAAAATTGAAAAATTATAGACGCCGAAAAGTGTCGTTTTGCTAGTCCTTTTAGTAAACTTAAACGACATCTATAATCACACTACACATATCTAAGGTATTATCAGGCGCAGCTTGACGAATTTCCAGATGGCTGCCCTTTGTGTATGTGCACAGTAAACAAAAACAAATTGTTGGTGATTGTTTGAAATTCAATTTTTTTACTAATGGTTTTGACAACATGCGCAGATCTGAACCAAAATGAACACGCTAGTGATATTATCTGTAATATTGGCGTAACACTAAGTAAAACGACTCAAAAACGACTTTCATAATACCGATTTCCTTAAGTGACAATTCGTCGCCTGAGAATTATTTTGTCGTATATGCCATTTGGGCGATTTTGGGAAATTGAATTTTAAGGTTTGAGTTTAAATAAAAAAAAAACTGATCGATTAAGTCTTTTTTTTTAATATATTATTATGTGGTAAATCTTCTTTCGATTGAAGTTTTCCAAGTTGCCCAGTCTGTTTTCGTTTTCGAATTATAAGTGTTTTTCTCCAGAATCAGTTTGTCGAATATGCCACGAAAATAAGCATTTCGTTGCACCCCATACACGTACGACAAAGTAAACGCACATACGACATTGCAATACTAAGTTCATGCCGATTCGAATGAGAACAAATTTGTCAAATACAGGGTGTCCGGTAATTCGTCTGCCATACTTTGGGATGTGATTTTTGGTAATATTCTAAGAAAAATATTGTTGCACAGTTAAGTTTGATTTTCAACTTTGACATCACTTTTTGACGATTTAAAAAAAGGCTAACTTTGGTGTACCCTAACCCATGTTAAGGTCAATTTCTCTGTCAGTACTAATGAAAGGGACCTCATTTTGGACTTTGTAGTAGAAATACTATCCTTTAAAACAACGTTTAAATTAAGCTGATATATTTTTAGGGTTGCCAGATATTCAATTTTAAATGATGTTCAATTTTTTCTGCGGAAGCTAAATTTTGACTTTAAGGTCAATTTTTTTCAAAAAATGCGTAATAAACATAAAATTTTCTTATTTTTACCTGATGAACGAAACAACAATGAAAAAAAAATCTTATGAATAAGTGAACCCAAAAACAAATACATTTTATGATGCTTGGGAAAATCTTAAACTTATGACTATACTGTAAAACAATTTTTTTCTTAGAATATGAACACGAATCACATCCCAAAGTATGGCACATGAATTACAACAGGACACGCTGTATATGATTTTCAATAACTGTATATTTAAGAAGAGTCAATCTTTTAAACTGTGTTTATTAAAAAAAAATTAATATAAGTATATAAATTATTATAAAATAGTGAATATTTAGCTGAAACTAGTAAACGAAAAAAAAAAAAACAACTGAAAATTTGTTAATAAAAAAAAGAAAAAAGCCATCCTATTGACAAACAGAAAAACTAAAAGGAAAAAAAAACGAAATGTTCGTGTTCAGTTAAAATTGGATAGGTAAAACCTATTTTGTATTTTTAAATAGGGCTTCTACTTTAGGCATGAATACAAATAAAATTTCAATGTCATTGGGGCATATTCATAGTCGCAGATAGACCCAGCTTTAACTAAACAACAGTTTAAGACAATTCTGGCTCAATGAATACAGACCGATTTTAATTACAAATTGTTATTTTTATATTTTTATAATATAATTAATTTCGTATACTACAGAAATAGCTTCAAACATTTTGAAATGATTAACTTAAAAAAATAGAATCAACGTCCGAAAATTCAACCAAACCTATGTTAAACTTAGACCCAGCTCTAAAATGACTATGAATACGCCCCATTATTTTTATCCTTATGGATTTAGAGTTTTTTTTTAAGGAAATAGGAATATTTTGTGTAAATAAGTTTTTCGGTATTTGTAAATTATTTTTACTAGCCCTTTTTGCTATTGATAATAGTTTAAACTGCAGCTCTGTGCCGCTTGTTGTCTAATAGAGCGTAAAAAGATCTTTTTTTTTTAATTTTCGAAGTTTTATTTTACTAAATGGCATTGATAAATAAATTGATAATAAAGACCACCTCGAAGACACACTCGACGCTGAACAAGCAGGTTTCCGCACTGGATCTTCCTGTGTGGACCACATAAACACCTTGCGGATCATCATCGAACAGTGCGTTGAATATCGATCACCACTTCACCTGCTGTTCATCGATTTTGAAAAGGCGTTCGACAGTGTCAATAGAGAATTTATTTGGCTTGCTTTGCGCAGGAGGGGCATCCCAGATAAATTGATTGCTATTATCAAAGCTACATATGATGGATCCAAGTGTCACGTTTTGAACAAAGGTAGGCTGTCAGAGGAGTTTGAAATCCAAAGTGGAGTTATGCAAGGCTGTATACTGTCACCAATACTGTTCCTGTTGGTGATAAGTGACGTACTGCAGGCAGCTTTGTCAAATGCAAATGAAGGAATTCAGTGGACCCTGCAATCTCACCTCAAACATCTGGACTACGCGGAAGACGTATGCTTACTCTCTCATAGGATCATGGATCTCCATCAAATGACAATAAAGGTGGAGAGAGAAGCAGAAATCGTAGGGCTTAAGATCAACTCGGCAAAAACTAAAAGGATCAGCCTTGGAACTTCCTCATCAATCCAAGTAAATATTTCTGGACAACCGGTAGAGATGGTAGAGGATTTCCAATATCTTGGGAGTATTGTCTCTACGGGTGGCGGAACTGAACTGGACGTAAACAGCCGAATCAGAAAAGCAAAGGCTGCGTTCGGAATGCTGTCCAAAATATGGAGAAACAACTCTTTTAGCTTAAAGACCAAGCTACGACTGTTCCACTCCAATGTTGAATCCGTTCTGCTTTACGGCTGTAGCACTTGGAAAGTCACTGACACTGTCACTAGAAAGCTGCCTACGAAACATCTTGAGGATTTTCTGGCCCAACCGTATCTCCAATGCCGAACTTCATGCGAGAACGGGTCAGGAGCCCATAGACTCTATTATACGAAGAAGAAAGTGGCAGTGGATTGGCCATACGCTTCGAAAAGGCGATTGGTGCATTGCATCTCAAGCAATGCAGTGGAACCCGCTCACACAGGAGGGAAGACAAGTGGGCCTGCCTAGAAGTACATGGCGAAGAACGGTCGAACAGGAATCGGCACGACTGGGGAAAAGTTGGAGAGAGCTGAAATATATTTCAAGAAATCGTACACGATGGCGCGTAGGTGTAGTGGAGGCCCTATGTCCCGTAAGGGAAACATCACGGACGTAATAGGTCCGATGACCTAAGTAAGTAAGTAAGTATTGATAAATAATCAAACTGATCTGCTTTGACGGAAAATGCTTTGAAATCGTTTGCTTGCATAGTAGGTATACACATTACACAAAAACGTTACAGTTGCAAACATAATAACTATGTACGTATGTACATATGTAAAATGCTTTGTATAGACACTAAACCCATACAACGTGCGATCATGTTTTAGTTGAGATATTTTCACTAGTCTACCTAAATACTACCCCTTTGATCCTACTCCGCACGCGCCGCGGCACCTCGCCGGCAACCTGCAAAAATTAAAAACAAAACAAAAACATATACATTACATATGTATAAGAAGATGAAGAAATTTAAATATTAAAATATTGAAATTACTTCTGTTTTAAGTGAAGTGAATGAATAAAATTCAATTAAAAAGTACAAGTGACCTCAACTCCAGAAATAATCGTGTTTCGCCCAAGGTATAACAGTGGGCTCTTCAGTCAGTCTGTTATACCCTACTAAGACACAAATTTTAGTCGATGTTTACCGATTCTTTTAAAAAAAACAGCAAAAAGATACTGTGAATTTTATTATGCTAGGGGAATTTGTTTAAATTCGTGCACCCAAAAAATAAATACCCGTGTCAGGCTTTTAAACAAATTCCCCTAGAATAATAAAATTCACAGTATCATTTTGCTGTGATTTTTATAAGAGTCGGTAAACATCGACCAAAATGTGTGTCTTAGTAGGGTATAACAGACTGATTGAAGAGCCCACTGTTATACCTTGGGCTCTCATTTGAATTTTTGTGTTGTATGTGTTAAGCCTACGGACGTACGACAATATAAAATTAAACAAAAAATAAATCGAAAATACATGGACTTTTTGTCGTTGAAAGAAATCTGGCATGTACGACAAAACAAAACTGAGGGATGAGTTACCTAATTTGTGGATATACGACAAAATTCATACTGAATATCTCACTAACGGTAAATGATAGGATAATTCTGATTGCAGAAATGGAAAGAGGACCTTCGAAAACATAGGACTGCAGACCCACTTTAAAAAAGAGCATTTTGGCGTTTACGACAAAATAATTCTCTGGCGACGAATTGTCGTTTAAATAAAAGGCCTGAGGGTGATTATCATGTTATTAAATTTGCCCTGTGTTTGAAACAAACACCCTTTTGATTCTTTTTGATCACTAACTTATAAAGTGAAATCTGTAAATTTTAAATTTAAACACTTCTTCTGAACGAAAACGTTCACCCATTTTGTATAAACTATTCTTTATCTATAAAATATTGAATTGCATTACTTCAAAAATTCCGTTCGAAATATATGTAAGTTACCCTCTTTTTCCCATGAATGCGAATTCAGTATCATCATCTCTTTTAATATTCTGCGAAATTTACATTTTAAAATAATCACTTTCTTTGTTTTTGAGGAATTCACTAGGGCGTATACGTAACAAAAATGGTTCCTTTCTAGGGACAATTTAGAAATATAGATTTAATTGGCGACATTTTTAACAGCGCATCTTTAACTTCACCCTTTTAAAAACCCATAGCAATAGACAATAGAAAAATTAGCAAGATTTTTGTTCAATAGCACAATTTTTTAGCTGACAAGTATCTACATATACATGTGTATCTTTATATTTATTTAAGTAAATTGTTATCATTTTTTTTTTCATTTTCTGAAGAAAGATAGCTTCTTCTTAAGCTAAAGATAAATGAAGCAATTGTCAAAAAGACAGTCAAATCAGCAAGTTTTTTAACGCAAGTTTTTTTACGCACCCGATACGTAGTCGATGAGCATTAACTGCTTTTATTTGAAATTTGTTTTGAAAAAAAAAAAAATGCCTTAGCAGTAGGGCTGGCCTCGAGACGAGACTTTTGTAAGTCTCGTATAATTCTCCGAAAAAATACGATTGCCGGACAATCTGTTGATTATTGGAATGAAATATTTTCGATTATAGCTTAAATATGTGCAGAAAAAAATAAATATTTAACTGAAATTGGATCTCGATTGCTTAAAAGGCATTCTCGTTTCGTCTCGGTCTCGTCATGCGAGACCGGATTGAGACCGAGACTTTTATCGCCTCGTGGCCCAGCCCTAGCAGGAAGCAAAAGCTTTTTGTATGGTATTTTTAAGTGAAAAAAAGTGAAATGGATAATGCTTTTGCAACTTTCTAGACCTAGGGTCCGTGTAGAATTTAAACAATGTTTAAAAGGGTCAGGGAGATATTATAATTAAAAAACGTTATACATATCAACATATGTAAATATATATGTATGTTGTAGTTAAGGTACAAATGACACTTCAAGTGAATAAATATTAAAAGAGTAGCATCATCGTATCAAAACATTTCCGAACTCTTTTGAATCAAAGCCTTGAGTCAAAAACTTGGTGTTTCATCCGGAGAATCTCACTTGGATGTAATTTAAATTTATTTCCCTATCTTGATATTGTTCTGACCATGATTATTGCTTGTTTTAAAAATAAAATTTCAATTTAAATTTATTTCCTTATATTGATATTGTCCTGACGATGATTATTGCTTGTTTTAAAAATGAAAATTTTCAAAATCATTTTTTTTTTCTATAGATCTTTTATTTGATTTTATTCTCAGATTTCATGTTTTTTTTTTAAATTTGCATCGTCAACAAGTACCATTTACTTATTTCTGTTTCATTTTTTTTATTAATTAAAATAACAAAGTTTTATAGATTAGCTTACATAGAATTTTCTACCGAAAACGTATTGAAAAATAAGTTAACATTTCTTCAGTTGTATTTTTTTGTTGTTTTTTTTTTATTTTATTTCTTTTTTTTATAATAAATAAAAATTTCTTTGTTTCATTGTTTTGTTTTTTTATGTCTAAATTTAAAAATAAATAAATTGTATTTACTTTTAATAGTTTTATTTGGTTTTAATTTTATATTTCTTTCTTTTGTTTTTTTTTTTTTTTGTTAAAATTAAAATTAGTTGTAGTCACACACACACATTTTCGAATACAAAAAAATATTCAATAAGACTAGCTTCAGTATATATAGAACAAAGATACTTATTTTCTTATATATATTTTTTTGTTTTGTCTAGAAAAATTTCTGTTATTGTAAATTATATTTCAATAATTTTTTTTTTTCTAACATTTACATTTTTTTATATGCTTTTTTCTATAAAATATTTACTAGAGTATCAATGTAATGATTTTATGTAGTTTTTTTTACAGAAGTATACAAGAAAATATACAGACATTTTTTATTTATTTATTAAACTGGATTTTATGCAACAATTTTATTTGTTTTTTTTTTTTTGAAATGAGAGGAATAAGATTATGATTTAAATTTTTACTACATGTTCGTTAGTTTTTCTTATATAATTTTTTTTTTTTTCATTTTAAAATTTTTCTTTCAATTTTTATAAAAGTAAATAAAAATTAGGAAAAATCAAAATGGAAGCATTGGGATCGTGGTGAATATAAAAATAAAAATAATAATTTATTTATTGTTCACTTTTCATTTTCACTGTATATGAAAGCGAGACGACTTGTGTTCGGGGATCATCACGTTGAATAGATCTGAAGCCATTGCTGGAATCAAGTTGCTGACTTATGGAAAAAACACATAAAGCTCACAGGATGGCCACCCAGTCAACTTAATTCCAGGAACTGCAACGGACCGTTAAATTTTGTTTTAAGATTCACCGTTGTCGTCTCGTATTTTCGCTGTTAGATTCACTATTTCAAAAATGCACTTTGATTTTTTATTTCGATTCAACAAAAATAAAAAGAAAATGTTTTTTTAATTTTTTGTTTTTGTTTTCTTATTATAAATATACAAAATCTCACATAATCGGATGGAGTTATATTTTATTGCTTTTGGGTTATTTTTTTTTAATTTAAATTTATTTTCTTATTTTTTAATTATATAAAGTTTTCGCTTTGGATTGTCTAATCAAATTGTTTTCTTTTATGTATGAAAACAATTGCATACACATTGGCACTTAAATAAACAGAAAAATATTTTAATAGAAATTGAAATTACAAAAAAAAAAAGAAAACAAACAAGACAAACATTCACTCAGATTTTGTATTATTTTATTTTATTTTATATTATATTTTATTATTTTGTTTCCCTAAAAATGCATACCAACAAGTTTTTTTATTATTTTTATTTTTCCATATGTATATATGTATGTATTTTTATTGAACAAACGTTATATGCACTGATGTAATGTGTATGTGGTGGTTATTTTGGCTTATAGTAACTTTATAGTTATAGACCTACATAGTCTAGTGTTGTTGTTGTTTTATTATTTTTTTTTTATTTTTATTTAAAATTTAAAATGTTAACAGGTAAATATATGTACAGGTATGAAAGACGAACTTACACACTACTTATCAATCGCTGTTATTGCTTAAGAATTTTATTTTTTTTATTTGCTTTTCTTTTTTAATTTGAATTTTAGACTTTATTTAAAAATACACAGTCGTCAAATTGTGTATACCTACAGTACATTACATTGTTTTAAAATTAGAAGGAAAAACAAAAAATACTTTGTACATAAATATTAATAAAATAATTATTCCTTTTTTTTAAACATAATTTATAATTTACAAAAATAAAATCTTTATATGAGTTTTTGTGAAATTTATTTATTTTTTTCTTAAATTAAAAACAGAAAAAAAACAATACATATACATTTGATGAATAATTTTGTTTGTTGTTTTTTTTTATAAATATTATGATTTAAATTAGATTTTACATTATTATAAACTCTCGACTAGTTGACTGGTTCTTCTTTGGGCGTGCGTTGAATTGAGATAACTCTCGGAGTAGACGCTTTTTGCACGATTGTCATAGCGCAAGCTAGATCGCCTGATGTCAATGTCCAATGGAAGACGCTGGTTTCGCCACCATGAGCAGAATATGCAAGTGAGCGTATTGCGGAATGCCTCCCGGAAATCACGATTGAAGTATGCATAAATGAGGGGATTTAGTGTTGAATTGAAATAGCCAATCCAAAAGACGATGGCAACAAAAGTGTCGGGGAAATCACAGGAACGACACAATGATGTTAAAAGGTACCTAGAAAAAGAGATTATAAAATAGTATTTTGTTGATTTAATTAACATAAATATTTAAATGAATGACAAAGCTTACAACAAAAAAGTCAACAAAATAAAAGTAGGATGCGTTGGGCAGCCATATAGACTTTTTCAGAGGTTTTGTATAAATAACGGTATCTATTAGTTCGGATTAAGTATTTCCGTTTAAAAGCTTTATTTCACAAAAGAATGTTATAATACCGCCATCAAAAATTTGGAACAGAGCTCTCAGTCTGAGTTTAAAAATTGTTCCCGGAATTTTCAACAAAAAAAATTAAGGTTTATATTTTCTAGTCTTCTTTTTGGTACTAAACTTTGTCTTAGAGCTGGCTGCAGATTTTTGGCGCGAAAGGAAACCAAAAGATATTAATGGTACATGTTGTCCTTGTGAAGGTGATAATGATGATATGGAATACGATCGTCTGCCAACAGTTACCAAGAAAAAGTGCATAAAAAGTACAACTTTAAGGGCTGGCCACGAGACGAGGAATGTCTCGGTCTCGATATCGGTCTCGCATGACGAGACCGAGACCAGACCAGATGAGACTGGCTTTTGAGCAATCGAAACGAGATTGTATATTTGGACCAAAATTTACAGAGAGTCTAATAAATTAAAAAATTCCAATTTCAGTTAAATATTTATTTTCCACGTACCTATTCAAACTATAATCGAAAATATTTCGTTCCAAAATCAACAGGTAGTCCGGAAATCGTATTTTTCGGTGACGAGACCGAGACGAGACTTAATTATATGAGACCGACACGAGACCGAGGCGAGACTGTAAATTTTCGATTTTAACGAGACCGCGGCGAGACTTACAAAAGTCTCGCAGAGTCTCGTCTCGTGGGAAGCCCTAACAATTTTTCTGAAAATAGAAATCGGATGGGAAACCATTTCATATGTAATACAAATTGACGCCCTCAACTCCCTGATTACAAATATGGTTTGGACATACGTCTAGGTGGCCTTCAAAACCCAGACAGACATTCGCGAAAACCCGTTTATTTTGCGTTTTTAGAAAATTTAAATTAAAATCGCCAAATTTCAAAATTTTCAACTCAAAAAATCACCAAATTTAAAAATTAAAAAAAATCAGCAATTTGTAGTTTTAATATCAAAACAAATTATATTTAAAAAAAAAATAAACAAAACAAAATCAAATAAAAATTATACATAAAAACTTAAAATTAAAAAAAAACTCTCTTGTAGTTATTACTCTTCAATATATTCGATGTACATATGTATCCATAGTATTTTATCAATGGGATCCTTTATGTAGCCTTTGCAACATGGCTAAATCTACAGGATGTCGTTCTATTCTAAGTCAGTTTTGAGCGAACGTATATCGCAGTCGCAAATTTTGCAATATGCTAATTCATTAACTAACAAAGTTGTTTGTTTTGACATAGGTACGTCATTTATTTTAGGGATAGAAGTGAAATCGAATTTCAGTTTTGGGGTGCGTTCAGCGCAAATAGCAATGAAAAAGATGTAAAGTTAAAGTGAACATTTGAGAAAAGAATATTAGAATTTCGATTAAAAAAATTTAAATCGTCAAAAACTAAATATATCGCCTTTTTTGGGGTACATCGCAAAACCGATTTTCGTGTCGCCAAATAAAATTTCAAATCGCACGTTTGGCGATAAATGGCACAATCTGACAACCCTGGTCTTGACTACAGAGTATTAATTTATACCGAAAGGGGTTTTGAGCGTCATCCAACAACTGGAAAGATGCGATATAAATTGCGGATTTTTTTATTTTATTTTTTTAGTAATTATAGGATTTTGGGGGAAACCAATTGAAATGTATCCCAATTGAAAAACTAAAATGTAAGTGACAGACGTTTGGGTGGCCCCAAACTGATAATAGCCGCGATATAATCCGTATGGATGTTATCATTATCATCCTTTTTTACTTGCGATAGACGTAGCATAGAGGGAAAGTTTTGGATTCGTGCAAAAACAAAATCGAGATAATAATTTTCCCTAACATTACGATGATAGAGAACGCGGAAAAAGTGGGTCTCACAATTCTGTCTGTCCGTCTGTCTGTCTGTACCTCGACCTGCAGCCTAGACGGCTGAAGCGATTTTCCAGAGGAGAAATTGAATTTTTTTTTGTAGCTCAAAAAATAACGGTTCCTGCCATACAAGCAATATACAAAAATTGATTTATTTGAATGAAATAAATTACAAGCTACTATAATTACTACAATAAATATTTTGGTCGAACATTTTTTTTTTTATAACGGTTCCTGTCATAGAACCGATTTCTTGGATTTCAAATTTCTCGTTAACTGCCACACCGATTTAAACCAAATTTTCTATATAAGAGGTTCTTTGCAATTCTAACAATTTTGCATATACAATCTTTCAAAAAATTATTTTTGGATTTTTAAAAAAATATTGAAATTCCACCATCTTTTTTGTCTTTGTTTTATTGTAAAAGTTAGGTAACTCGATTACGCTACACCCAGTATTTGATAAACTAAATATTCGTTAATAGTCTGGGTGCTTTTACCAACTTAACAGACGTCTTTGAGAAATACATTGGTGGCCAAAAGAACATAAAGCATCATATTCAGTTTGTCAGTTTAAACCGAGCATCATGTAACAGAGGAAATTTTCCGAAATCTGTATTACAGAGGCGAGATAAAGATTAATAAGTTTTACTTCCTTAACACATAAATAATCCCATCAGATCGCATTGAAATAATCTTGATCTATTATAAAATATTTCGGCAAAGTTTTGGTATGACATGATGCTTTGCTTAAACTGGCACACTGAATATGATGCTTTATGTTCTTAGCGCATATCAATGGAAACGTTTTTGTAATTTTCCCGTGTAGACTGCTTTTCTACAAACGTCTGTGAATGGTCTTACAGCTTATAGCCAATGATAAATTTGTTTAAATAGAAGAAGAAGTTTTAAATAAATGCTTTAACTAATCTCTTACAATTAGTTTTCCAGCTAAATTGGAGTTTCTTTTGGGATCCTCTTGTTTTTGTTGATAGATTTCATTTGCTTAGTACCCTAATAACAAAGGTGGTTTAAATTGACTTGATTTCCTAGATCAACGATTTAACGCCCTTCTTCCTCGAAGCAATGCTTCCCATGTCATATTATTCAAAAATAAACCCACTTTACACACTAAAAAGCAGTTCCCACAGTTGGTTGGATCAAATATTTTGCAGAAAAAAACTGAGATAAGACCGAAATAAAAAAGATTTCCACCGAACTTTTATTATTTTGTCCACCACTGTATAATCATTTGTTATTTCAACTTATTTTATGGGTCAGTTGTCATAGAAGAGTATACCTACTACATTTACTGTTTCATTTTTCGACTTGTGAATACTATGGAATTTTTAGAGGAACACTTAAAAATAGCATACTTTTCAGCATTGTAACTAAAAAAAGAACTAAGTATATTCTATGTTGACATATATTTAGGTCAAAATGTTGAAACTTTCTGCAGTTATAATTTCTCAGAATTTTAATTTCAAAGTTTAACATAATTATTTATTCTACAAATATCTCACAATTTTAATTTTATACATACCTACAATCGAAAAATGTAAAACCGCCTTATATACCCTCCAAAGCCTACCTAAGTTTCTGTTTTTTCCTGTTTAATTGTTTGGCTTTTGCAAATATGAATTATGCGTATAAATGAATCTACCAAATATACGTATATATCTACCCACTTTATTAAGTCACCATATTAAGTTGACAAACAGCAATAAATTCTCTGTCAACAACTGTGCCTTATCATATTACAAATTAACCCACCCTCTGACTCTCACTTATCCACCCACGGGCCCGAATCTCGACACTTTAAAAATGAACTTCAAAATGGTTTGCCGTTGTTGTTGTTGTTAAAACGGAATCTCCCAACCACCGCACAAAAGCATTTAGCACCAGCCAAGCCGATATGGGGTAATTAAAACTTTTAGGTAGCCTCGAGCTCGGTCGGGCAACCTAAAATTGATGGCTGTGTTATAAATTTCCATTGTGAAATTGTGGTCTTATGCCCATGCATAAACTCCCATTCATAGGATCCCAGGTAATATTATGGTGGTAATGGTAGGGTAGTAGATATAATCTAGGTTCGAAACTACCCTTTGAAAAAAAGCTTAAATTTGAGTAATCTTCTAATAGTGTGATTTTTTTCTGTAAAAATTACCATCATCAGGGAGTGCAGCTGGTGTGGTGTAAAAGTTTACTAACTGAAGTCTGGAAGTTTTGTCGAATAAGAGGACCTACTTCTTGAGCACGCATTCAAATTAAGTTCTTAGAGAAACATAAAAGATAATTCAAGCAAAGAACCATTAACCACACACTCTGCGGCATGTGAAGTAAACCCGTAGGTAGTTGCGAGTAAATATCGACGAAATTCGACAAATTTGTCCCATAATTCGGATGCCTGCACATTCCCCATAAACACTTGATGAATCTATAGACACTCCCATGATGTTGATTCAATAGCTCATTATACTCGTCGAAACAACGAGAACGACAACGGCATCGTCTCCTTCGTCAACGAACGTCTCGTTCGTCGTCTTACACACAATCACTGATGAAGCATCAGGAGGAATAGAGTGCGCCAAGTAGTGCTCCTTGAGGAAGCTTATACTTTGCCGCATACTTGACTTTGCGAGTTTAGTTACTGAAAAGCAAAACTTTTCGAACATAAATATTTTAGCATCGGAAAGTTTGAGATTTATAATCCTGCCTTCCTCCATCTATTTTGGTGGCTTAGGCAGAAGTGGCGGTAGTGAGGTGGCGACTAAAACTTATTGCTTATCTATGTAAAGTTAACCCCTTTGGCGCAAATTTATGTGCGTGTGTTCGTATAGCTTAGCAAGGGAATTAGGGATTAACCTGGGCTTCCGTAGCTTTTAATTTAAATGCATAACGCTTACAAAATTTTGTGAGGGAAAATAATTAAAAATATATGATTTCTTCCCGGATGAACAGAGCGGCAGTGGTGGATCCCCAGGTGGGACAGCTGTTAAAACTTTTTAACGAAAATCCTTTCCCTTCCTTACCATCGAGGCTTGATGGCAAGTAAATCTTAGAATTCTCTGGAATTTATTACCCATTTGGGCGTAAGAGCTATTCACCAAGATACTCTTGTTCAAATTATCGAGAGATTTAAAATCCTATAAGATGAGTCCTTCCTCGGGTGTTGTTAATTTATTTGTGTTTTTGCAAAACATCAGAACTTAAGATGTTTAACTAAAATCTTCCGTCTTATATTTCTGTGCTGCTTCACTTGATGTCATTTGTCCGCAAGTGGAAGATGGTGTATATGTATACAGATATGCAAAACCAAATTAACTAAACAGCACCACCACCTGTAGAGAAGAACTGCTCAAATCTAGGGTGCGGGTAGTGGGTATGCGAAGTAAATTCGGTTTTATTATCCTTTGTGGTGGTTGTGGAGGGATGTGCTGCTGGTAGAAAGAAAAGTAATTTACATTTGAAAGATTAATTTGCTAATTCAATGGGTGCCTTGAGCAAAGAAACGATTTAGAGAAAATATAAATTTCGACAAATTATATCGTGCAACCAGTGGCGTGTCAACATGTTAACTTGTTGTTGCTTTTGAGGGCCACAATTAAAGGTTTCAACCGTATCAATGATTTTTTTTTTATCATTAAGTACAAGGAATTGGCTGTTGGCACAAAAATATATGTTTGCTTGTTTTTTTTTTATATTCCGCGCGCACAAAAAGGGTTACGAATACCCTTTAAATGTTTTAAACACAGCACGAGCGATTAGGTAAGTAGGAGTGGATTTAAAAGGAGATACCGATGCACATTGGTTTTGAATGTTTGCACATCAAAATGAGAGGGGAAAGTTGGGCCGGGTAAAGCATTCCACATTCGTGTCGTGCGACTCAAGAAAGAATCTCTTTATTTTACAGTACATCCGAAGTTGGACTCAAGGGTAAACTGATGGGCATTCCTAGAAGCGCGAGTATTACGGTTGAATTGTTTAAGGAGAGGAATGCAACTGGCTATTTCACAAGAACACTCACTATAAAAATAGCGGTAAAATAGAGAAAGACATGAAACATTACGGCGGTGTTCGAGAGTTGTAATTGTTTCTGTTATAGATCTTTCTCTTATCATTTTTAAAGCTCTCTTTTGTATTCGTTCCAATAAACTTAAGTGAGTTTTTGAAGCTCCTGCCCAAACATGAGAATTGTACTCAAGTTTTGGCCTGTCAATGTAGTAAACTATGAGCAAACCAAAACATAGTCTTACCCTTATCTTATCAAAAATTAGTTTTAAATTTCAATCAAATATTTGGCTCTTACAACTTAAAAATTTTATGTTAAAATAGCTTTCATTTTTGTAAATACAAAATTATAAAGAGCTTAATTGGAACATGGTTTTTAATGAATAAATTCGGGAAAGTGTACCATCAGCGATTTCGATTTTATTGAATTTTTTTTTATCAAAATCGTTCCAGCCGTTCTTAAGAAGAATTAAAAATCTCTTATTTATAACTGTTAAAAAAAATGTGTAATACTGTAATTTTTGCTAAAAGAAAATCAAGATCTCGAGTAAGATTTTTTTAATGAATCGTTAACTAGACATTATACTTCGCTTGTATAGGGTGTTTGAATAAATTGTCATAAATAGGATATTTAATTATGCACCTTAAAGGTAGGAAAAAAAAGGGTTTTTATTATTGAATAATGTATTGTTAGTGTGACACCTAAAGATGCTTAAGGCCCAACATTCTTCAAAGTTAACCCTTGTGTTTGTGAGAGATTGGTCACTTTTCAATATGTTTGATAAAACTCAGAAACTTAGCCAAAGGACAATGGGCATTTTGGCCTATCGATGTAACACATTATGACCTATATCATTTTAAAGGTCTCGATGAGTACTATCTTTTATTATATGGGCAAAAGTTTGTATCGCGTGCAGGGAAGGTGTTATGTATCTTTTATTTATCGTGTAACTTCGGAACGACGACGTGACCAATTGAAGTCATATTCACACAATATGTTAAATGTTGTTAGATAATAGTTTCTAATTATGAACGGATCCGGTAGGTGGCACTGTTGTCAAGTTATTGACAACAAATCTCTTTTTATTAAGCAAAATCGCTTATATTCAAATGTAACATTGGTTTATTACAAGAAAATAAAATTGCAAAATATAGATTTTATATGTGGCGCAGTAGTGAAGTTATTAGCAAATGCGTTATTTATAACGCAAAGTTGCTCATTCTCACTTATATCATATATTGGTTTAACTATTGCAAAACTAAATATGGACCTGGTAGGTGGCTTTGACTTAAGACTAAGATAGATGCCATGCTTCATCTAATGGTCGATTTCATTCGGTGTTTTTGATACCTATTATTATTTCCTTAAATGGTCGCGTTTTCGACAGGAAAAACACTGGTTCAGTTAAAATTTTTGCCTCTGCATTTAAAAAAAAAAAAATACAATGTTTCTTACGAATCAACACATATTGAATAAGCAGTCAAACGTTTTGACAGATTAGCGGTTTCTTAGCAATTTTTTTCCTTAATCTGTGTGAAATATGGAACATTTGTGTCTGACCTGTGCTCGCTCTTTAACTCGACAGCGAGTTCGACATGAAGTTTCTAGAGCCAGCTTAGATGCATGACCACGTTTTTCGGAATACATTTTAGAGCATATGAGAATAGAACAGGTACTTTTAAAGTGATAAATAATTGTGTATAAAACATATTCAATCCCGAAATAAGGAGATTTTATAGGTAGTGTGAACGTATGGTTGATGTTTTAATGGATTTTTAAATGGAACTCATGGAATAATGTCCGTTATTCTTTAAACAATACTATTGTTTTCAGGCAGATTGCAACAATCTCCAATTAATTTGCCATCGCTGCTGGGAAGCTGCTACTCGTTATGAACCTAGACATGTTCAAACTGAACAACAACAAGAACATATACAAAAAACGAAACATCCATTCTCCTTTTATAACTCGAATTCAGCGCAACCTATCGGGTCCATATTTTGTTATTTTATTTTCTTGCAATAAACCGGATCCGTTCATAATTAGAAACTATTATCTAACAACATTTAACATATTGTGTGAATATGACTTCAATTGGTCACGTCGTTCCGAAGTTACACGATAAATAAAAGATGCATTAACGAATTCATTAACGTCCATAACACCTTTCCTGCACGCGATACAAACTTTTGCCTATACAATAAAAGATAGTACTCATCGAGACCTTTAAAGTGATATACGTCACAATGTGTTACATCCATAGGACGCACTCCATACAAAAGTGCCCATTGTCCTTTGACATTTTTTTTTAACATTTGCAACTTTTTGCAGAAATGGATTTCCTTCTTTTCGGTATACACCACTTATTTTCTTATTTAAATGGATCAGAGGTGTTTTCTAAAGGACTCTTTAAAAAAAATGATTGATTATTCAAAGTTTTCCAAACGAATTTGTATTTAAAGATTTATTATGGTTTATTACTAAAGTTATTTAAAAATACAAATAATTCTTAAAAATGAAATTCAGAAATAAAAAATGGTTGTAATGCAGATATGTTGGGGTGGATCTTTTTTAGCATTTTTTGAAAAATCACTGCATGTGACTGCTTATAGGTTTTCTGAATTCGTCCTCATTAAAAAAAAGATCGGGAAATCATTGAAAATTGATAGTTTTTCGATTCTTGTTCAGTGACCAAATGCAAGTATTTTTCTTCAATATATACAGGATGGCATTTTTATAAACAAATACAAAATATTTTTAATACATTCAGCAGTTTTCGTGATCTTAGGTTTTCTAAAAAAAAAAGAATACATAAACTCATTTGGTTTTCACTGCTTGATTAACAGTTATTAGAAGCATTGTCCACAATTTCGTACCTGATTCTACTTTCATGAAACAAAAACTCAGTTCCTATATTTTTTATTATTTCAAGTTTGAGTTTGAAAATATTTTTTTAGAAGACTATTAACAGAAATATAACTTGATTTAAAAACTAAATAAAACAACAGACTTCTGGATTTTAAATAATGGATCATTCTTTATCATATCAGTATTTCCGTTCTTTTTAAATAATTTTTTGAGTGATTCATTTTAATTTTGAAGTATTTTTTTAAAAACTGTCTCTCCCACCTAAACGGAAGGAGATAGACCCCTACCAGTTCTTGTATTTGGACTTTTTCAAGAATTATCTTATTATTTTGCGCCAACAACTGTTCGTGCTCCTATTCACACCCCTTATTCAAAATAGATATCTATATCAATTTTTTTTATGAAAAACGATACATTTTCAAGGGCTTCCCGATTTTATTTTTCCAAAGGGTGACTCATGCATAAAGTGATTTGCAAAACATGCAAAAAATGATCCACCCTAATGTAAGGTGTCGTTATTTGTCGGTCCTAACAGAAAAATTTTCAAAATCCCACTAGATGAAAGCCTACCAGCAGCTGGTTAATTAATTGGGAGTAGTGTTGCCATAAAATAATTTAAGAATTCTGCAGTTATGACAACAGAAATTCTTCAATGCCGATTTCTATGAAAAAAGATCAATTTTATAAAATGGTTACACTCATATTAGAAATGCAGCAAACTATTTACAAAATATTCATCTTTCGCGAATTGTTCTTAAATCCAACATAGACTTTTTTGGTCAAGAAAGCGTATAGTTAAAGATGTTCATTTTGGAAACAAATCATTGAATTTATTTTCCAGCAAAAATAAAGTGGCTGTAGGTTAATTCACCTTGTATTTTTTTAAATAATTTCTATAATTCGTTCTGCCGAACAAAAATGTTTAACATCTTTTTAACAATTTTGCAACATCGATTTGACTTAAGACTTGTTGAACTCAACGTTACGCTGTATTTATTTGAATATTTTAATACGTATGGTATGTATACAAAATATGCTGCGCAGATTGTTGAATTTGAAAAATCTGTAAGTAGTTGGGTTGGAAATCGATAAAATGCACACAAAGCTGCGCTTAAAGCAACACTGATTGTGAGAGACATTACGCGTTTTTTCCTCAATTCACAAATCAGAATCTTTAATTCGAATATTTTTAAAAATTAAAAATTGGCATTGCCACATATATTACCTATGAATTGCACGTAAAAATATGCAAAAATATGTAGAAATGAAAAACAGGTAAGTTGGACTAATAAGATAAGATATAAATGAACATATCATATTTAGGTTTTGAGTCTCTACTTTATTTTATTTAAGCATGCCTCACGCCTACCTTTGCTCCGAAAAAAGTTAAGAACAATTAGTTAAAATTTGAATTCAATGTTGTTTTTATGGTTTTAGTTAATTTTATCTGCTTCAATTTTTTCATATAAAATTTCTTAAGCCATCGATTTCGATAGAAACTTTAATATTCTTGAAAAGGTTAAAAAAAAAATTCGAATTCCGATTAGTTTCTGAGCCACGAGACGAGATGAGACTCTGCGAGACTTTTGTGAGTCTATTTTCGGTCTCGTTAAAATCGAAAATTTTCAGTCTCGTCTCGGTCTCGTGTTGGTCTCGTATAATTAAGTCTCGTCTCCGAAAAATACGATTTCCGGCAAACTTGTTGATTATTGGAACGAAATATTTTCGATTATAATTTGAATACGTGCAGAAGAAAATAAATATTTAACTGAAATTGGATTTTTTAATTTATTAGACTCTCTGTAAATTTCGGTCCAAATATAAAGTCTCGTCTCGGTTGCTTTAAAGCCAGTGTCGTCTCGTCTCGGTCTCGTCATGTGAGAGCGAGATCGAGACCGAGACTTTTCTCGTCTCGTGGCCAGCCCTAGCCCAGAGTGACCATTCCCTAGCAGATGCAAGGCTGAATTTAGTAGCGTTTTGGGTTTAAACCATCCTTAGGTCCATCATAACCATAAGCATATTCAATAATAAAAATAAAAACCCTTGTACGGAATTTTTCATTTCTTCCCTCTTGTTCCGGTATATTCAATAGCTACTCGTATGTAGAGAAAGCCTTTGTTTTTAAATGAATTTTGTTTCAAACTATTTTTTTCCACTCACTTTCACTTTATTAAGTCTCAGTTTTGTCTTGATTTTATTAATCAGCTTGTATCGTCATTTTTCAACGTTAACGATCACAAACTTGAAAACAATTTGTATTGCTACATCCTAAACTTAATAAAATAAGAGATTTCAATCGTTTAAAGGCCTTTGAGTTCTCTAACCATGAAGGCGGCCCTTTTGGAACCAATCCGCTTCTGGTGTGAATCTTTCTAACTGCAAAGTTAGCTCCCCCAAACAAAACACTCTTCAAGAATCACCTTGTTTCGGCAAAATTATTTTTCTTGATTGAAAAATAAACTGACACCTGAGAACTTGAATGGTGATAGAGGAGATGCATTCTTTTTAAATTTAATCTATCAAGCATATAAAAAACGGTGTGTTGCTTTCATTTTGTTGGTAAATTTGTATCTTTTTTGGTTAATGGCACTTGAACAGTGTTCACTTTTTTGGGTCGTTTTTTTTTTCTATTTAACAATAAAAAAAAAGACTTATTATTTTGCCTGAGGTCGTTGGATTGGAAATGCAAAACGATAAAAGAAAAATTGCTTGAGGGCAATTTTACGATTGCACTCTGTGAAGTGCTTCAATCAATGGAGAAAGTAAGAGGAAAAATGTAATTGGATTCTAGGAATAAAATTGTTTTTAATTGGAACTGTGGGATCTGTTAGAAGAGTATTATTTTTTTTTCTTATTAACCTACGTATATTCTAATGCCTAGGGTTATCATCGTATAGTTGAAACGGAATAAGAGATGCAAGGGACAAATTAAATATTTTTATTGATAAATGCAATATCAATATATAAAGGGTGTTTCTTATGGTTTTCTCAGGAAGGTACATATACCCCTGACCTGAAAAGGGCGTAGAGCATATTTATTACACTTAAAAAAAGTAGCCAAGTTCTTCTATATACAAAAACCTTTGCGTAATAGGTCCAGGCGTAAGAAGTAGTGAGATCTAAAAGTACGCTAAGTTATAAATGTTAAATATCAAATATTTTAAGTAGAGTAAATTGGAAGATCCTCAAAATTATCACAGAAATCTGTTGTTTATTGATTAATGACTTAAATGAGTTGGTTTAATGGTCAAATTTTCATTTCAAAATTGAGTAATTAGGTAATTAGAGAAAACTTGGCAAGTAAACCAAGTCAATTTAATTTCACTACTTTTTGCAAAGATCCTATTTATATAAAGTGGGTAAAATAAACGCCCAATGAGAGCCTCATAGGGAAAAGTAGGTTTTTAATTTATGCATTTTGTATGAACTACAAAGTTCACCCATCTACCAATTTTCATAAGTTAGAAGTGCTCCATTGGAATGATAATAAATGATAAAGAGGTTGGTGGATGACACACCCCTACATGAAAAATTTCATCATTTCAACTTTTTCTTTATATACACCTGAAAACTAATCGCTTCACCAAATTATATAATCCTGCACTTATCGGAATTGCATCCAATATATTTATTATTAATTCTGTGAAAATGCGTGGTTGCCACGCCTACTGAATGTAAAATCTCATACTTTTAGTTCTACCTTTGCTTGCATGCCAATAAGTCTTATCGCTCTACCAAATTTCATCATTCTACGTCAATCAGAAGTTCTCTACATAGCTGATAGCAGTTCTGAGAAAATTGGCGGGTGCCACGCCCCTGAATGGATAATTTAAAATTTTCTAATATCCCCTTTGTACTGACTACATGATCCACCAGTTTTATTATTCTGCAACAATACCAATGATCGATATAATTAATAACAATTCTGAGAAAATGTGTGGATGCCACGCCCACTGAATGTATGGATTTTAAAATTAAGCCTTTATTTGCAGTTCAAGTCCATGGAATTGATATTAATTCTGCAAAATAGGGGGCATGCCACGCCCTCTGAATGTACATAAAATCTCAAATTTTAAAATTTTGCATTTGCTTACACTTCTAGCCCTAACGTTCTACCGAATTTCATAATTCTAGGCTAATCAGAAAAGCTCCGCGTTATTGATATCAATTCTATGAAAATGGGCAAATTCGCCCCCTGAAGGCGAAATCTTAAATTTTCGTTTTTTCCTTGGTTTACTAGGGCTGGCCACGACACGAGACTATGCGAGACTTTTGTAAGTCTCGTCTCGGTCTCGTTGAAATTGAAATTTTTTAGTCTCGTCTCGGTCTCGTTACGGTCTCGTATAATTAAGTCTCGTCTCGGTCTCGTCGAAAAAAAAAACGATTTTCGGACAAACTGTTGATTATTGGAACGAAATATTTTGGATTATTGTTTGAAAATGTGAAGAAGAAAATTAGGCTCTCTGTAAATTTCAGTCTAAATATACACTCTCGTCTCGGTCTCGTTTCTGTTGCTGAAAATGCAGTCTCGTCTCGTGACCAGCCCTAAGGTTTACACCGCTAGGCCTACCGTTGTGCGAAATTAGAAGATTCTACAATGTCGGTAATTGCTCCATAATGTTGATGATCTGTCAGTGAGTCAATCAGTCAGTTAGTCAGTCAGTCAGTCGGTCATTCAGTCAGTCAGTAACGGTTTTTGCGATGTTTGCAGTCTTATATCTTGGGAACCACTAATGTTTAAGAATTAAAATTTAGTGAGTTGCCTTAACTCTTAGCAAATGCTGCGAGTTTGAAGTTTCTGACTTTATATTGGTACTGAAGTTAGAGGGGGGTCAAAAATCGCCTGAGTTTGCTCCTGTAAAAAGGGTGTAGTGCCAGAACTTCTGGACACTACCTTGCCCCTTTGATTTTTTTTCACGGGATTTGTTTTTGTGATTTATTTCTTACTTTTGTTACTTGATTTCAATATATCAAGTTTTAACCCCATTTTGAGGTGTTGCTTTGCTAACTTAAAATCAGATTAGCAAAACAGCAAACAAACACATAAACGAAGAGAACACGGCACATCAAAATTGAAACGGTCACAAATAACGACTAATTAAAGGCAAATTATTAAGCTATAAATCATTCACTGTAAGGAGTTTTTACTACTTTTCTGAGACTTATTAACGGCAAATTATCCAATTAACCATTTTTCGATTCGTGAATGTTGTTTCGATATCTTCACACTCATCCTTGAATCAAAACACAATGGCGTACGCAACATATTAATTTCCCATAGTAGGTGGCGTAAACAAGTGGAGAGTGTCCTCAAGAAACTTGGTGTGCGGAGTTCTACAGCGCCTAGCCATAGGACAGAATTGACTTGAAGGGCATGTTAGTTGGGGATGAAGTCCGTCCTGGGCTGTGTCACATTAAATAAAATTAAGTGAGATGAAGAACATGCAGAAAAACTTTACATGGACTGAAATAAGATTACCTTTTTTGACTATTCACTGACCTTTTAGATGATACACAATGCATACGTCTTAAAATTGCAGAGCCATTATTTTTAAATATAGTAATTGCCTAACAGACAAAACAAAAACTTTGTACTAACTTTTACATATCTAACTCATCTTTCAATGCCTTCTGTTTATTTTTTGTATTATATGCGAGTATCATACAAAAGTAAAAACAAATTAGTCAAACCTTTCACTCAAAATATATGCATTGCTTTCAAAACTTAAAGCCAACAAATTTTTCAGCCCTAAAATCCCTTATAATATCCCCTGCTGGAAGAGGTCAGATACAGATGCTGGGTATTTTATGTGTTACTTATCCATCAGATGTTAAATAAGTTCTATGCTTGTACATTTGTCTGTGTATGTTCTTTTTTAGTAACACCATGTAAATATATATATTCCACTCAAAAAACGAAACAATTCTGTTGTATTCGTCCTTGTAAGCAAAGTGCTACACAAAAATGGTGCAACCATTATTATTTCTCTTTGGAACAAAATTACTATAAATCTATGTAGAAGTAGGTAACTCAGTTACACAGCTTTGTACCTAGGGAGTTGTTGGTATTTTCAATTTCAATATACTCGTGTTGTAGGTAAGGTAAGGTAAAATGTAAGTTAATTTCCATTTCCAGTCAAAAAGGAACAAAAATAAATCAAGCAAACATTTTCCTTAATTAACAACAAAAACTTTTCCATTACAAAAATGTACTTGGCTTGTTGTCTAAAATTACACACAATATAACGTAGAATCTAGAGAGAGTTACCTATAGTTATTTCGAGATCCGAGTATGAAAGCCAAAATGAAGGGAATACCGTGTATCAAATCAACCACCCGCCCGCCCGCCGGAAAATTTATCCGTTCGTTCGTTCATGGTTGTTACTGTCGTTGTTCGTGTCGTTGTCGTCTTCACCGTCGTCATTCCACACTGATGCGAGAGAAAAGACAAAAATGCGTGAACTTTCCAATTACATGAATTTTGCCTTGGACAATGAGCAGTCAGGTGAGATGACATTGCACCTGATTCCCTGTTCACGTTCATGTAGTCGCTAATAGAATGTAGGTGGTACATAACCTTTTTCGATGATGTGTTAGCTACATTTTTTTTTTTTTAATTCACTTAGATTCACAACCTTATACAAAACCTCCATATCCATAGAACCAAAACCATCCTCGGGGATGACCCACTTTTATTCAGCAAGAAAAGAAAATACCTTCGTTCGTACTTACCATATAAAGAATGGAAGCCAGCACAGGATGAAAGTTCCCATGATTATACCTAAAGTTCTTGCAGCCTTGTGTTCTCGTTTCATTTTGATTAAGTGCTTGTCCTTGGTTGGAGTGTGATCTTGCTCGACTTCGTTTAAAGTGAGGGTTTTCGATGAACCGGAGCCACTTAGAGCTTCTCCTGCAAAGGGATTATGGAATTTAATTTCATGAAAAATATGTCAACATGAATAAACAAAGGATAAAAATATATTCTTAGAAAAAGCCATCCTCTCCCATTGATGAAATTGGACTATTTAACTGAAGTATTTTCTCAGGTGACTTTTATCGCAACATACAACAAAACAACCAACGGTGGTTATCAAAAAATACTGGAAATTCATACTTCTAGTACTTTGTCCTGAAAGTCCTTCAAAACTCAAAGCACTTAAATTATACCAGTATATAAAATTTAATATGCCATAACCGTTTACAGTAAATTTGTTGCCTGTTTTGAGTTCAAATTACAAGCAATGTCACTGTATAGTGTTATTTCCAATCAAATTGAGTTTGAATTAGTTTTTCCAATAAACATCATGAAATTAAAAAAAAAAAAAATATCTAGGAGCATATTTATTAACAAAGCATTAGAAAGGGATCATAAGGAGTATATGATTCGGTTTTCGACTGCTTGCTAGCATTCTAGTCATGGCTGCTATCTTGCATTTAAGGTACAATTAATATAATTTTTTCCATTTTTTCTCTTACAATTTTGAGTTTGAAATAAAAATTTTCAAAAACTATGTTTGTTTTAAAATTAATTTTATGCCTTTTTAAATCTAGGAAAGTGCCCCTTTTCTGCCACCTACTTACCTGTACAGTTAAGTTGTACAAACATGGTTAAATCTCGGATTATAGTTGTAACCCTTTCATTTTGGTGGATGGTTCGTCAGACTAAAATTTCAACCCATTGATTTCGATGGATGGTTTAACCTGTGTTCAATAGTGGAACTGGCTAGGGCTTCTAACTGATGCTTGATTCCTTTTTTTTTTTAATGAAATACTAAGAGGCACTTTACAAACGTGGTTCATCGAAAAATTGGTAGTTTAAAATCATGATCTTAGAATACACAACGTTAAAACATATAACTGGTTTAGGGTCAGTTGGACAAATATTTTAACCGTGCCTTAGCCTCGGTTAAAGATTTTAACCCACAGATCAAAATTGAATTATATAATTGGTGATTAACACATTATTTAATACCAAACCATTGTTGATCCTCAATTAGTCTGCAGAAATTGGTGGATTAAAACTTAAACTAGGTTGAAACTCAATTGAAATGTTTTTAAAACTAGTCCAAAGAGCTAGTTGTTATTTATTCTCCGCCAATGATTTCAGCCCACCAACTTCACCGGATTAACAGAATTCAAGTTAATCGTAATAAACCAATTCCATATTTTAACCACGATTAAATATTTTTTAATCCGCAAAAATTGCTGAAATTGAATGTTTGATCTGCAGTGAAAACAAGTCTCCAAATGCCCCTAAAACTTTTAGTCTCATGTTGGAGTGTGCCTTTTTCCATAATTAATTTAAATAAATTTGTGGTCTGTTCAAAGATAAAAATATATTTAATGTTGAGTGTAAGTCCCAAAACGATAGTTTGATTGAATCTTTCATAGTTATAAAATGAGCTGATACAATGTACATTGTACAACCTCGAAACTATTTATTATCAAACCGAAAGAGAAAAAATAATTTAATAAGTTTGCCGAATAAGTTTGCCGAAATCAGAAGATTAAAATTTCGAACGAAGGCTAAACAAATGGTTCAACTATTTATAAAACTATTGCAGAGAGCTAGTAACAACTTCTCTACAAATTTTCTGACACACCTCATAATATTTAATCTCATTTCTTCTTTTGAATAAAATCTGGACCCACCAAATGGTGGAGCTTTGGTTTAAGATTTAAATCCTCCTTCACCCACAGTTCATATAGTTGAACCTCAATTAACCCTCCAAAATTTGTTGGTCAACATTTTGCAACAAGGCTAAACCACGTGTCTTGGACTAGTTTTATTTTATATCGTTTTAAATCCTGCGATTAAAATTCCTAAATACCAATTTTAGCGGATTAAATGAAGTTCTTGCACAAATTCGAGTTTAAATCATGATCTGACCACATTTATACAACTGGCGCTTGATTTTTTCATTTTTAACAAAAACAAAAATCCCTCAGATTAGCAACTTCGGAAAGAATCCAGTTGCTTCTGGTGTCAAAAGTTATAATTCCTGTGCCCAAACTTTATCATAAAAAAGTCACTTGTGAATATTTTTGGTTTCCGAAAATCAAATTCGTTATGCTAATGGCTTTTAAACTACTGTTTTTTTTTTTTTTTTTTTTTTTTTAATTTCTTACCGTTCGTTCCTCCACCACCAGGACCCCCAATATTTGAATGCCGGTGCATCAGCATGGCATTTCCATGTCGCATTAGCATTTGTTTCTCCTGGTGATTTGCCTCCCGGAAGATGGCGGCATATGTGAATATCATGATGGTGCAGGGAATCCAGAAGGATATCGAGCTTGACACAATGGCGTACACATCGTTCACAACGAATTTACACTCTTCGGGGTGTGTCTGGACATAGATTAGGTGTTTTTCCGTGGTATACCAGCCGGCAAATATGGGCAGAAATGATAACAGTGCCGGCGATATCCAGGTATTAAGTATCATAATGGCGACCATCCGCTTTGTCATGCTTATGGGATATTTAAGTGGTTTCACAATGGCATAATATCTGTGTGTGTGGATTATAAAAAGTAAATAAATTAATCATTGTGGATATGGTGATAGGGTGGCATGATTTTAATTTTTTGTATAGTAACCTGTCTACGGATATGCAGCACAAATGTAATATACTAGCGGTGGAGAAGTACACGTCTAAACTATTCCATAAATCGCAAAGGAAGGGGCTAAAGTTCCATCTGTAAAAAAATATAAAAAAAAATAATATTAAATAAGTTTCAAAATATCTATAATGTAGGAATGCACTGTTTTTTTTTCCTTAAAAGCGAGTGAAAACTTTTTACAAATATTTATGTATTATTAAAATAGTTTTTTTTTTAACGGTTTTTATATCGCAGATAGCAAACAAACACTGTATGGAATATTAAATTATTTTTTTTCTGGATGATTTGTTTGAAAAAATGGCTTTACCATTTTTTTTTTTAAGTTTCGAAATGCAAATTTTATTCTTCAGAGAAAAATAGAAAGTTATTGTTCTGTGATGATAAACATACATACCTACATAATGTTTAATATCGACTCGTCTTTAATAAATTTTTATCGAATTTTATCTTATGCAAATTATCCATATACAATACATAAGGAAAGGAACAATGAGAAAGAAGCTTGTGGAATACTGAAATCTGGTATGGATGCTTGCAATTAGTATTAGGGCTGGTTACGGGACGAGGAAAGTCTCGGTCGCATCTCAGCAAAAAATATGGACCCAGAGGCGCTGTGGTTGAGTTGTTAAATTTCTTATATTAATGGAGTAAGACGACTTAAATTCACCATAAATGTTTATTTCACTTGTTAAAAAACTGTTTTAAAAAAAAAATATTCAAAAATTGACCGTAAGCCAACAATAAGAGGTTACTTTACTTTGTATGTTTATATAGTATAAAAAAAGTATAGCAGTGAATGAGGACGTATGAACCCTAGAACAATAAAAAAACACACACAATTATGCCGTAAACGTCCCTTTTTTATTGTATTCCCTCTGAAAATAAAAGTGGTGCACTGTGGCGTATACGCACTTTTTTATTTTTTTGAATTTTTAACATAATAAATATAACAAATAGGTAGGTAGGTACCTTAGGGGTGTCTTATAATTTTTTTTGTCAGATATTCAAAATGGGTATCAAGGATCTTGTAGAGGATACTCACACAAGTATTTCTACGTCCCGGAATTTTTTTAAAATGGTACTTCCAGACCCCGCAGAGGTTTTTTTTTTTTTTTTCAAAGTCAACAAATGATCAAGAATTTCGCGTATCAAAAGTGGTTTGACCGACTTTGAAAGATTTATTTTGACTTTCTATGGATGCTAATAATAAAATAGCACAATTAACTGCCCCTTAAAATTTCAAAATATGCCTTTTTTACTCGATAAACGGCTGAAAACCCCCCAAAAATCGGTTGATTTTTAAGCTTTTCTCGATTTTAAAGACTTCCATTGGTTCAGGAACGAGCAAGTAAGACTCGTATCATAAGAAATTTCGTGTGCTGAACTCAAATCTATCATGGGTTTAACGCCATCAGCTCTAGTTTTTGAGATATTCCAGTCTGAAAATTTTTCACCTATTTTCGAGATTCTGTAAAAATTCGAAATGCTTTTTTTCAAAAAAATGCACCGATTCATACATGAACATGAGTGCAGTACTTTGATGAATCGGTGCATTTGTTTTGAAAAAAAGCATTTCGAATTTTTATAAAATCTCAAAAATAAATGAAAAAATGGTTATATTTCATTTTCAGACTGGAATATCTCAAAAACTAGAGCCGATGGCGTAAAACCGATGATAGATTTGAGTTCAGCACACGAAATTTCCTATGATACGAGTCTTACTTGCTCGTTCCTGAACCCATGGAGGTCTTTAAAATCGAGAAAAGCTTAAAAATCAACCGATTTTTGGGGGGTTTTCAGCCGTTTATCGAGTAAAAAAGGCATATTTTGAAATTTAAAGAGGCAGTTTCTTGTGCTTTTTTATTATTAGCATCCATAGAGAGTCAAAAGAAATCTTTTAAAGTCGGTCAAACCACGTTTGATACGCGAAATTCTTGATCATTTGTTGACTTTGAAAAAAACGTGTTTTTTACATAAAAAACGGCCGCGGTTTCTGGAAGTACCATTTTAAAAAATGTCCGGGACGTGGAAATACTTGTGTGGGTATCCTCTATAAGATCCACGATACCCATTTTGAATATCTGACAAAAAAAAAATTATTAGACACCCCTAAGGTACCTCTACCTAGACCTACATTTTCGATTGTGTAAGGAAGTTTCTTTATGTCTGTTAAACCAACCTATGAATCGATATGAGCCGATTAATTTATTTATAAGTATTATATAGGCAATTGTAAAATTAATTTAAATGGTAGCGAAAAATAAATTAACTATCTCATTCTGTTCTTCGCAATCGTTTGAATGGAACTGAGTTTCGACTATTAATCTCAGACAAGATTACAAAGTAACCTACCAAAAACGATGAGTTCTAATGAAATGCCAAACAGTTAAACAGTAACAAACAAAGTTACTCGTTACACGTTGAGAAAGGCTGAGTTCCAAAAAAGTTTTGATGTGGCAGCAATACTCTATTGATGCGCATCTGCTACGCAAACATGGTGCTTTCGCTTTGTAAACAGTTTCACGTTTGAGTTTTGGAACTTATGACTTTGCATCTGATGCATTTCGGAACTCAGCCAATTTTTTTACATACAAGTTTTTACTGCACAAGTTATAGATTCGTAAAAAAGTTATGAATTCGCAAAAAAGTCATGGATTCGTAAAAAAACAAGTGATATTAATTTTACCTAACATTATTACGATGGTTGAGGTTTTGAAAAAAGTGTATCTCGCAATTCTGTCTTTCTGTCCACGCACCTACAGCTAAGACGGCTATTGGATTTTCTTCAGAATTGTTACCTGCTGCTTTTTGAGAAATATGCCATATTGATTTTATTTGTATCACCAAAAATAACGGTACCTTGCCAAAAAGTTTGTTTAAGCCAAAAAGAAAAAAAAAACGGATCAAAAATACCTCCAACGATTTTCTTAAATAAATACTCAAATAATTAAAACTGAAAAAAGCTACATTGTCTAACATTTTTTTCCTCAAAAAATGGTTATTTTTGATACCTCTGCTACAATCATTTTATTGGTTTTTGATTTTTCTCGAAAACATTTGTTCATATTTTTCATTATTTGTGTGGTGAAGCTTCTACAAAGCTTTAACATTATTGTTAACCAACATTAAAAGAAAACTGGACGTTTCGGTTGTGGTTACAACTTTCTTCAGACCTATGGTTAAAAAATATTAAAAACGTTTTTCTTTAAATATTTACCTATAAATACTAATTGAGAATACTTACAACTTGGGTATTTAAGATTCTCTGTAATATTTGATGATGTAGTTTTTTTTTATTTTTTTTATTCAATTTACTTTAAATCTTTAAAAAGACGTTTAAGCAAATTGTTTTTTTATTTGAATATTAAAATTCAAATGTATGTATTTGAAAACTTATTCAAAATATTTATGTATGTATGTATGTATGTAAGTATATAAGGCTCAGTTATGTCCACAAATGTTAAGTGTCTGTTTATGAACTGACTATAGATGTTACTTAGTCCATTTTAATCAAATCGCCTATTAATGCTATTTTCTGTGTTTCTATTATGCAACATTTCATGAACCATTCTTTTATTATAATTCTTCTCAGATTGTAGAATTCTAACATTTTGAAAATCTGGACGATGACTTACTTCTATGCAATGCAAAGCTGATGCAGTTTTTTCTGTACTTCACAATTCAAATAATTTGGCATATATGTACCGATTTTCAAAAAAATTATTTTTGGATTTAAAAAAAAAATATTGATTTTTTTTTGTTGAAAAGTCTGTACTTTGAAAACGGGTTAATTATTTTTTTTTTGTTTTGTGTAAAATTGTATTTTATCAAATACTAAATGTTGGCATTCTAGATTTTATTTTTGAAAATAGGGTAAACTGGGGCACATTTGACACCGGGGCACATTCGGTGTGAACACACCCTTTAAGAAGAAAAGTTGGAATGGTAAACGAAGCCTCAATTAAGATAAGGAAACGTTATGAACTTTGGCAGTTTTGCTTCAACTCATTTTCGAGTAACACGTGTTTTTGTGATTTCGGGATTTTTGATGTAATTTTTGACCACCGGTTTGTAAGAGATTTGTGAATAAAATAAAAGAGTGAAATAATACAATGATGATTGTTCTAAGAATATTAATATTTTAAAGCCAATTTTGTTAAAGTAAAACATTAATATAAAAAAAACATTAAAAAAGTTATGAAGAACTTTTGGGGCACCTTTGACTTTTGCAAAGGGGGCATATTTGACTGTTGTAGGGGTACATTTGACATTTGTTAAATGTGCCCCAATTGATTTGTTATACTAATATTTGTGTTTTATTTATAAAGAAATGGTTAGAAACTAAAAGCGAAAGAGAAATTGGATTGTAATCGACGAAGAAAAGGTGCAGACATACGGAAAAACTTGAAACGCCAACATAAGCTTATGAAAAATATGGGGTAAATAGAACCACATTGATAATGCGTATGAAAAACCAGGATTCCTTTAAGGACTGGTCTGATGCGATGCATTCGGGTTTCACTTTTCAATCGAAATATTCGTCGCGCCAAACCCTTACGAATCTGCAAGACAAAGAACTGGTAGAATATGTGAAAAAATGCTCTGTTCACGCATACGACTTGTCAAACGATTTTTTCCGGAAATTTGTGTATGACTTTATTAAGGCCAACAATATTAGCTGCCCACCATTTCTTTGACTTTAAGGAGTGAAATCAAATTCAACTTCTCGCTGTAGTAAAAAATATTTATTTCACGTTGACTTCGGTAAATTCTATATTAAATAAGATACATATTTATAAATGTTCCTATGTATAATTCTTAAGGACCTTATGGACTGATAGTTTTCAAAATGAAGTCTTATCCATGTTAATTTCTTAGAAAATGGATTTGTTGATTTATGTTTCTTTATATTTTTAAAATAAATTGTTTAAACAATGTTTGACTTTTCTTTCTATTAAAACAACAGGCAAAATAGACCCGCTGGTACTTTTTATGCATACGATTATGAGTTAAAACTGCAATTGTCAAATGTTCCCCGTGTAAAGTCAAAGGTGCCCCATGCCCGGGGCACCTTTGACAAAATGACTTTTTTTTTAAACAAATTTTAAAAAATTGATGAAGTTGTTATAACAATAAAATGTATCTGTGAGTCTTTTCTAGAATAGCCAATGCATCATACGAAAAAAAAGTATTGGAATTCATATATAATTTTGGTTACTACAGACCTTTAAAAATTAAGTTTCAAATGTTCCCCAGTTTTCCCTAAGTGAAAAAAAAGCCATTAAAATAATAAATTAATAGTAATTTAAAGTAATATTTTTTTTTTGTAAGGATATCATAATATTTCTACTTGTACATCATCAATTTCTAGCTACGTTAAAGTTGTTAGCTACGAGAGCAAGTTTGTGCGATCCAGTCGTGCCCATTTTTTTCTTTATGGTTCCACTGTCTACTATGAAAATAACTGTTCGTAGAAAAAAACAGTCAAACTTTCTATTCATTCGGGGCTAGTGATGCTACTTTTCCCGAACTCCGAATTTGGTAGGAAATATTTTTAGTACGACGGGAGCTATAATCCTTTTTTCGGGATTCGTTTTACGAATGTAACGACAGGACATGCGATAAGGCTTATTATATTCGGCGTTGAAAAATGCCTTGGAATCATGTAGGTTCAAAATTTTCTCTCACCCTAAGAAAACACCATATTATATTTAATGAATTGACAAATCCTCCAAGAGTATCACTTGTCATGAATTAGTGCTTATCGTCTAGCCGTTCGGACTTGGCATAAAATTGTAGGTCCCTTCCATTCCTGTCGACACGCGCACACAGGAACGGTTGCGAGTTGTTAGTCACTAGGCTCTGGTTCTTCACGAACCGTTGCACCAGCCAATTTATTTGTTTTATGTGCAATTTTGTGACCGTCTGTAAAGTTTATTTTCTGATTATAACCTTAAAAAAAAAAAAAAATAAATCGGGTGGCACAACGGCTCATGAAGAACCAGGGCCTAGTGACTAACAACTCGCCTTTTCGCGTGTGCGCCTTTTCGACAGGAATCGAAGGGACCTACAATATTATGCTGAATCCAAACGGCTAGACGATAAGCACTTATTCGTGACAAGTGATACTCTTGGAGGATTTGTCAATTCCTCGCAAGAGGCAGTAGCCCTGAAAAAAAAACTTTTTAGTTTTTAGGTGGACGAGGCTGGGAAGCGATCCTAGACCTCCAGCGTGACAGTCGAACGCACTAACCATAACGATACGGGCTACTACTAACCTTGGTTAACCCAAATATCATGTCGTTTTCTTGACGTTTGTTGCAATCGTTTGAATGGGGATATTTTGCCCCAGTTAATGCTACGAGTATGTATGTTCAATTATTATTAAATTCGTATTTAATAAATCAAATCTTCCAAGCACGTCCGTAGTATACTCTTCTTTAATGCCCTTATAGAACTCAGTTTACTTATAGTTAAGGAAGACCAACCATAAAAACTGCAAAGATATAGAATGTTCGATTGATCAGATATAGATCCACTCATTTTATGACACCAGTCAAAGAGTTGTCTTAACTCTTTGAGCAAACTTTTATTCGTTATTTTGTGTTCATTGAATTTCGAAAAAAAAGAAAAAAATAGTAACTCGTCGTCTATACATAGATGAATCCGTTTATCAATGCTACGTGATAAACCCTGCTGGGATATAGATTCTAACATCGGATGAATATGTAATTTCTTCATAAAATACAAAAAAAAAATACATAAGTCTGTCTTATATAGTAGAAGCCAGTATTTGGTAAAAAGCATCTTCGGATATCTTGCGGGGAGTATTGAGTTCTTCGAAACGAAGACAAAGTTGTTCAAAGTCAACTTGTTTTTCTTTTTCTTATGAAGAGCATTTCAATATTGCAGAAGAAATTGAAATCGTTAGCATAGTTTCTTATGGTTGGTTTGAGCAGAAGGAAAACGGGAGCTGTTTTGGTTCTCAGAAAGCACTCCAATTTATTGCGCTAAGAACTTTTATTGAATAAAATAATAAATATAGACGGAAGCAATCCGTCGCGAATCCTGTGCGATATTCTCAGTAGGTATTTGAGTATAGATTTATTGGTAGTTTGGTGAATAATTTGATGCTGAAAATATTTTCTTTTCATGAAAAAAAAAAAAAAAAAAAAAAAAAACAAAACTAATTGAATATGCGATGTTGTTTGCGTGATATGTTGATTGTATTAAATTTATGAGCATAAACATGCAATCTTCTTGGCATAATAATATTAAAACTTTTATCTTATGTATAACTTCTTGAAGTGATGGGTAAAGTTTTGGGATATTATTTTATCGATACGATTTATGTCTAGACCTTGATTATAAGAATCAATGAGGATTTCAAGAAAAAGATGTGGAAACTAAATCTTTATCGAATATCGACGATATTATTTTTTTTACCCCGGTTCACAACTTAACTTAATTTTTATTATTTAAGCTATCTTTTTACTAAATTCTCAGCTCTAAGTATGGGCCAACAAGAATGTAGGTGAGTGTGGATGGTTTATTTGTCCTTGAGCTTTTATTAACGCGTTACTCAAAAGATCTTCATGAGGGATGATTCCACGCTTTTCCTATTAACGGAGGAATAAAACGTTAGGCAAATTTCCATATTATTATTATTATCTTTAATGTCCTTATCGTTGACTACTTCAGTAGGTATGTCTATTTCTAAATAATACAGTATGTTAATTTTTAACCAAAACATCGTGACATGCATTACATAAATTGTGGCGGCTTTCAAGTAATCACCATCACACCCCAAAATGCGTTGACATTGTTTGGGTAACGTTAACAGCTATGGCGCGTTCCCGAAACTTAAAAAGCGCTACGTGAAGACAACCAAGGTTGTCTGGATTTTTAAGCGATTATAAGTATTCAAAAAAACCCCATTAACTTTCGCTGCAACATCTAACATCCCTTGGTTTGGGAGGAAATTAAATTTGGTTTGCTACAATACAAGTAGGTGTGTACTTAACTCTGGGCCATTGCTTCTTTAAGTCTTCGTCAGTTTCTATTATAGCGTATCCTTTCGATAACAATTCCCTCATACATATATGTTTTTTCTTCCAATCCAGTAACTCCGGACTCTTTTTTAAAAACTTCTCCAATCCTTTTTTGACTGAATTTTTAAATTTTTTTTGTCACGGCCTATACAACTTTTAGCACCTATAAGATTTTTACTTGCAATATAAATATGTAGGTACATAGATACTTTAGGGCAAGTTTTGGATTCGTAGAAAAATCTAACTTAAGATAACAAATTTCCCTAACATTACTATTATGGAAAACGCAAAAAATTGGGCCCCACAATTCTGTCTGTCAGTCTGTCTCTCTATCTGTCTGTATGTTCCTCGAACTACAGCCTAAGCCAATGAAGATATTTTCTTCAAACTTTGGGCTTAAGGTTTTAAGGCGATTGATTAATGGTACCTGCCATACAACCAAAACATATAAAAAATGTACTTATTTTCAAAATGGCTCTAACGATTTTAACAATTTTGGTAGCTTTTGGATTCGTAAAAAAATCGAACTTGAGATACTAATTTTCCTTAACATAACGATTGTAGAGAAGGCGGAAAAGTGGGTCTCGAAATTCTTTCTGTCTGTTTGTCCTCACCCCTACATCCTAAACGCCTAGAGGGATTTTCTTCAAACATGGCACATACTGTTTCTTACTAATATGCCCACATATTTTTGTAAATTTTTTGCAAAGCCAACAATAACTGCCATACAATTTTGTTCGCCAAAAAGGAAAATACGATTACTAAGTATTTAAAAACGACTTGGTCAATCTTTTTAAAACTAGGGTAAAATATATTTTTATTATTTTGCCGAATACTTGAAAAAATCAAATGTTGAAAAACCGTTGAGAAAAAACTTATTTTTCTCGAAAACGGCTCTAATAGTTTTGATAAAATGATGTGCGTGGTATTTAATTAGTATGTTCTACTTTTTAAATAGAAAATATTATGTTTTGGGTTCTAATTAACAGTACCTATGTACTTCCCAAAAAACAACTTTTAATATTTTCGACTTTTTTTTATTATATTTCATTATTAATAATATTGTATATCGGAATTTTCAAAAAAAAAATAGTTTTTTTGATTAAAAAAAACACTTTTATTTTTTGAAAAATCGATTTTTCAGAAACGGATCTCTGAATTTCTTTAATTAATTATAAAATAAATAAATCGGGTGGCACAACGGCTCCTGAAGAACCAGGGCCTAGTGACTAACAACTCGCCACCATTCCTGTATGCGCCTTTCGACAGGAATGGAAGGGACCTACAATTTTATGCCGAATCCGAACGGCTAGACGAGAAGCACTTATTCGTGACAAGTGATACTCTTGGAGGATTTGTCAGTTCCTCGCAAGAGGCAGTAGCCCTGAAAAAAAACTTTTTAGTTTTTTAGGTGGATGAGGCTGGGAAGCGATCCCAGACCTCCAGCGTGACAGTCGAACGCACTAACTATTACGCTACGGGCTACTACAATTAAGATTAATTATAAATGTGTATATAAATAATTGCTTTAAATTCGCGTTCCAATTTTTTTTTTAATGATTTATCATAATATTATGGAACCAATAAATATGTACATTGTACATCATCAATTTCTAGCTAAGTTTAAGTTGTTAACTACTACAGCAAGTTTGTGTGATCCAGTCGTGCCCTTTATTTTATTCGAATTTTTATTTTTTTTTTTGTTTTAGTCTTATACGGCCTTGCAAAAAAATGCTTTTAAGAAAAATAAAATACCACTGACTAATATAGTTTACCTTTATTGTGGATTTGGTTTGAATTCTAATTATGTTTTTTTTTCCAATTTCCCAAAAATGAGGTTGTAAAAGCCTTATACGACGTCGACAAAACATTTAAAAATTCGTAAGAAGGCTGACTTATTACTGAAACTTATAGTTTTCTTTTTGTATTTGGATTTGGTGGCCTCCCAAATGGTACTTGCGTTTATTTTGAAATTTTTAAAAATTAAAAAAACTAGTAAAAATCTTTGTCTGATAACTAATTACTAGAACTTATTGACTTTTTATGAGGTTTAAGTAATCTTTCGGATTGTATATATTTTTTCGAATATCCTCAAAATAAGGTGATGAAATTCCCTTTACCCTTGAATATCTAAAATTTAAAAAAAACCTATGGCGGAATAATTTCTGAAACCAGCCGACCTTGCATGACGATTTGGTGAATTATTTTGTGATTATCCCATCAATGCGGTCCTTAAAATCGCACATGACCTTAGGTACAAATTATCTATGGATTTGACATATTATTTATATATCCGATTACATGAGGTGTTTACATATAGGAGCCATTAAAACCATACAAAATTAATATCGGCCTCTAATAATAATTTTAACCGCTACAAAAGTTAAATGCTACATTTCACTGGCGCGATGTTTGTATATGGTTCATTTTTGATTAATATGCTTTTATATTGATAAAAACCTTAAATGCTTTGCAGAGGCATTTTTAAATTTTATTAAATTATTTTCATAATAGGTATTTTTGACCATGACACGATAGACATCCTTTCATGGGAACTCGAAAGTACTTACGTGTTATTAGTCGATTCAACTCAGAGTAAACATAAATAAATGTATTCAAATCACTCATGTTACCATATTTTTTATTTTTTATATGCTCATGTCATGAGCTATTTTATTTTTGTCTACAGAATCAGCATCGAATAGCAAAAATAAAAAAAGAAATTTCATAGCTTTTAAGCGCCACATAAACAAGTTAACATGAAACGATTTCATTGACGTTAGGGAATCAGCAAACTCATATTTTTTTTTTGTATCTATACTTTATACCACCAGCGTATTATAAAAAAAGTATTTTATACAATTTATACAATGTAAGTACTTTTTTATGAGGCCCATCAAAATTAAACTAGAAGGCATTGAATTTCCTCCCGCGGTATATAAATTGAAGTGAACTGAATTGAAGCAATCAATTACTTTTAATTGCAATTTTCAAAACAAAATCCAAAAGTGAGTAAGTTGGTATAAGGTACATACATAACATATTTTATAAATTAAAATTTAATTTTGCCGAGATAGGAAAAAAAGAAAAAACAGAAATTGAATATTCTACAAACTGGATGAAGTACCCCTTAACCTTTCACTCGCAATGTAATTCAATCAAAGTAAAACTCACAGCCATCATCATGGCTTGTGAAAAATTGCACAGTATGACATTTGATATGGAATTTAGATTTTTTATTGGCACTAAGTGACAATAATATAGCTGACTCATGTCAGTATTTACGAGCAAACAAAAATAATAGAAAATGCAATCAATTGTGAAGCAATCAAAGCAAAGTTCGTTGTATAAATTCACTCCGACTGAATGTGGAATGAGAAAATGTTATCACGATACTCGAGTTGTATTGACTTGACCTATTTTCATAGAAATAAATTTATGTAATTATCTTATTGTAAGGTTATCTTAACTTTTTAAATTTTAACATGTTTTTCATGCTTAGAAACTCCTAGGTGAAATATTAAAAACTGCATGTTAAGTTGTTGAGACGCGATTAATAAACCTATAATCGCTTTATTTAATTTAAATTTAAAATAAGTATAAGTGACAATAATAAGGAGATCAAATCTCTAGAGGAATCCTAAACTGAGTTATTGTTGGTCCAATTGCACTAATTTTCTTATTTTGAAAATTTGGACCGATAACTAAATGAATATAATCATTTCTTTTTTCAGTAGGTACTGTTCACTTTGTCGTCAAGACAAGAACCATCAAATGTGTTCTTAAATACAGAGTAAAGCCTTAAACATAGTACGCAGCTGAAGCGTACACAACGAAATCATAAACGAAAAATTTTGTTCTCGTTTTGCTCAGCAGTTCGCAGATTACTAGAGTCAAGTCTACACTTTTTTCCGCACAGAATTTCTTGTCCGCAACATTATTGTTGGCGAAAAAGTGATAGCTTTTGTTTTTTTTTTAAAGAAACAAAATGGACAAAAATTATAATTAGTTTAAAATTCAATTTTCTAAAGAAGAAAAAAAATTCATTAAAACTATTCACAGAATAGAAAAAGAAATTGATAAATGTTTTTTTGTATGTATGAATTATTTAAAATATCTTTCAATATTTATTTTTTGATATATTATCTACATCTGATAGAGTTCTCCATAAATATTTTTCGTAGCCTTTTCGTTTATGTTTTCGCTATTGATGGGGAAGGCACAGACATTTTTCGTTTCGCTTGAGCTGCGTACTAGGCTTTACTCTGCTGATGTAAAACGAAAAATCCCATACAAAAATGACATGATGAAATCATAGACAACAAATTTCGTTGTGCTTTTCGTTCTGTGGTATGCTGTTCGACCAACGAATGTGATGATTATACCAGATTGCTTTCACAAGTCTCAACTCTATTTTCGCACAGAATTATTTGTCCGGACCATTCATTGTGTGCGAAAAAGTGACATTTGGGTTTATTCGTGTTTTTGTTTGTTGTGACTTTTATAACAGTGTGGCTGTTGCAATTTGTGAAGCTCTACAAGAAAATTTTTCCGCTATGTATTCGTTAGCATTTCGGTGGCTTTTTGGAGACCACTGAAAAACTTTGTTTCGCATTAGCAGCGTACTAGGCTTAAAGCGGAAATAGCTTGAAAAAATAAATAAACCGGGTGGCACAACGGCTCATGAAGAACCAGGGCCTAGTGACTAACAACTCGCCTTTTCGCGTGTGCGCCTTTTCGACAGGAATGGAAGGGACCTAGAATATTATGCTGAATCCAAACGGCTAGACGATAAGCACTTATTCGTGACAAGTGATACTCTTGGAGGATTTGTCAATTCCTCGCAAGAGGCAGTAGCCCTAAAAAAAAACATTTTAATTTTTAGGTGGACGAGGCTGGGAAGCGATCCCAGACCTCCAGCGTGACAGTCGAACGCACTAACCATTACGCTACGGGCTACTACTTGAAACACTAATGAAAAATTAAATTTTTCGGGCCGAGAGCTCTCCAAATAATCTGGTATACCTACATATGTAATTATAAATGTCTCTCATTGAAGAATGAAATCTAAAATGAGAATGAGAAAAAGAAAGAAAATCAGAACGTTGTGTCAGTTAATAATGGGATCTTTCGTGCATTAGCAATATTACCAGTAGGAATGTTTATTGAAGAACAACTTGCGGATTGTTTTAGATCCTCCAGTATCTATGCAATGTTCAAAACCTATGTATCTATGTTGCTTTCAAGCTGGTCTTAGAGCTAATCTGTCTACTGTAGATCAAATATTTGCTCTTACGAGCATTGTTATCGATAAAAAGAAAAATTTGTTGGCTCTGTTAGTGGACTTCAAAGCAGGATTTGATACTGTTAACAGAAGATCGCTTTTATTTAAGCTCACTGCTATTGGAATTTCTACAACACGTATCAGAATTTATGAACATTTTCTCTAAATATGACAGGGTTAGTATCAAATCGAAAAACTCAGTCAGCGTATTTGAAGCATGAGACAGGTGTTCCCCAAGGCTGCAATCTGAATCCCCTTATGTTATATCTTTTTATTAACGATACCAAGAATCATTTTCCCGAAGGCGTATTTTTCGGTGACATCCAAGTCAAAGTATTGTTGTTTGCAAATGACCTTGTCATTTTGACTGAAAACCCAATGAAACTACAGTCGGAAATAAATAAATTGAAGCAACTCTGTAATAAATGAGACCTTAAAATTTACACCGGGAAGTCTAAAATCATGATTTTTCGACGTCGCACGGCAGTTAACGACCAAGTTTGAAGTTTTAATGGTTCCCCTATTGAAATTGTGAACGAATTGTATTTTACTCGGTCTCATATCAAAGCTCTTAAAATGATAGGTGAAAGAACTATAACGGAAACATTCTCATCTCTTGAGCACCGTCGAAATGTTTCATGTCTTTCGTTATTTTACCGTTATTTCCATAAACAATGCTCTAGTGAAATAGCCAGTTGCATTCCTCCCCTTAAACAATTCAACCGTAATACTCGCGCTTCTAGGAATGCACATCAGTTTACCCTTGAGCCCAATTTCGGTCGTACTGTTAAGTACAGAGATTCTTTCTTTAGTCGCACTACTCGAATGTGGAATGCTCTACCCAGCTCAATTTTCCCCTCCCATTGTGATCTACAGACGTTCAAAACCAATGTGCATCTGTATCTCCTTTTAAATCCCCTCTAATCTACCTAATCGCTCGTGCTGTGTATATCATCTTAAGGGTAGTCACAACCCCTTTTGCACGCGCTTAATATAAAAAAAATATAAATTGGCTTCAGCTAAGGCAGAATTCAATTTCTTGTGGTCAATAACAGACCGGTCGATACCACTTCGAAATTTAAGGTAATCGATGCAAACTTGTTGAAATAGAATCAATTAAAGTTTTATAGGTCTGCAAGAAAAATTGGACTAGGTTCCCTTAAACAGCTTACAGGTTTCGAAAATAGGCTAGGGAAATTAGATAAAAAAATGTCCTGACTAAATATTCCCACAAAGCTGAATTTTGGTAGAGAGCTTCATTTTTTTGTCCTAAACATTTCCTGAAGAGTATCCTAAGTGCGGCATTACCCTTGCGCTATCACTTTAAAGTCTTGTTTTTTAATAGAAAATATGTATCCAACTATAACCCTCAACAAAAATTACTCATCTGAAAACAGGGGCGTATACAGCTTTAGTTCTTGGGGGGGGGGGTCATGCCAAAAAAAATAACACAAACTAATATTTGCTTAAAGTCAAGTGCCTTATATTTTTTTTTTCGTATTTTACTGTGCGTAGCTATATAAAAGAAAAGGGAAAAAATCTTAATTAACTATACTAAAGGGTTTTCCAATAGGGACGGGTTGATTTTGACAGCTTGTGATGGCCATATTGTTTCTTTTACTTTCGGTCAAAATATCCTCTTTTAATCAGTTACTACAGACAAATCATCATGGTGAGTTACAGCGTCGAGCAACACATGCAAATGATGTTTTAGAGCAGTTAGAAGTTTTTCCCAATTTTGGTCGAAAAATCTTCTTTAGCGATGAGGCTCATCTTTGGATGAATGGGTACGTGAAGCAAAATTGCCGGATTCGGGACGACACTAATCCACGCGAGATTCACGAGGTGCCAATGCATCCAAATAAAGTTTCTGTTTTGTGTGGATTTTGAGCTGGATGCCTGGAGGCGTCATCGGTCCGTACTTCTTCGAAAATGATGCTGGCCAGGCCATCACCATCAACGGCGATCGCTATAGGTCGATGATCACCAACTTCTTGTGGCCTTAATTGTGCCACACAGCTTAAGACACAATCGATATTCTGCACGAGCGGTTTCATGGCATGGTTATCTCGCGCCGAGGCGACGTGAATTGGCCACCAAGATCGTGTGATTTGAACCCTTTGGACTTTTTCTTGTGGGGCTTTCTTAAGTCCCATCAGGTCTATGCGAATAAGCTGCAAACCACCTCGACCCTCAAAGACAACATAATCGATGCCATCGGTCAAATTCAGCATGATTTATTTGCCATAGTAATCGAAAACTGGACCTTTCGAATCCGCGCCAAGCAGCCAAGGCGGGGGCGGCCATTTGAACGATGTTATATTACTATAAAAGGGCTCTCAAATAAAGATAAAACCTTATTGATATCTTGTTTTATTCAATTCTTAGATCGACCCGCCCTTAATGGGAAACCCTATAATACAATACCTTTGTTAAAAATAAGTTAAAATAATTTAAAATCGTTCATATCGTTAAAAATCAAAAGTCAGCGTGAAATAGCAGTTACGAATGTAATACTACATATTCACTACGCCAAGTCAGGCAATTTCGTTGAAAATATATATTTCGAACTGCCAAAGCCAATTCAAAATGAAATGAGCTACCTATAGAAACAAATTAACAAATTTAAGATGAAAACACTTTTTTGGTATTTGCAAAGTTGACTCATTTTTGGTTCCAAAGAAAATTAAAATAAACAACTGAGTCGAACGAACCTTTATTGGCTGGACCAGTGACCGCGCTCTTCGTTTTTATTCCTGACTGTTACATTTTTTATTTCGGAGGGCATCAGCAACAGCATACAGCAATCTCCAGTTGCTTGACCAAAAAAAATCAGTTTAGTTAGCTGTAAAAATACTGAGGAAAAAAATTTTTGGATTCGCTTGATCATTTGTTTTCAATTTTATTCAGAATTTATTATAATCCTATCAAAGTTTTTATTTCAGCGAATTGAAGTTGCAGGAAAAATTAGTAAAATATCATAGATACTGTGCACTGTTTTCTGTTTCTTTATTTTAGTAAATAGATATCTATAAATATTCACTACTGAAAATGAAAACAATAGCTCTGATTTTCAAAAATGACCACTTGTGTAAATTGCTCTTTTTACAATAGTGGAAAAACTAAAATACATTACATATTCGTATTACAATTGAATACAAAGATTCGTTTTCGTTGCGTTTCAAGAAAAGTGTGAACAAATTTCACGAGTGATTTTGATATGCCTCTGATTTGAAAAAAATTTTTGTCTCTTAGACTGCCACCGATGGAAAAGTGAAAGGCACCTTACAAAATAAATATGTACATCAAATATACCTAATCTTTTTATCTTTCTTACCAGCCTTTCTGATAAAAATAATGGACAAAGTTGTTAAATTCTACGAGCTTAGTCGCTTTTCGTCAATAATTCCATCCGACTGGTCAAACGGTTCACCGCAAGGAGTTCCAAAAAATCTCCTTTACCATAGCTTTTGGCTTTAGCATTATGGAATTCATAGGTTACTTTGTAAAAGTAATCCACATCCAAATCAATAACAGTATTTTTCGATCGTAAATGTTGAATAAGTGCAAACAAAATCCTTTCATAATAGCTCAAGTAGCACACTAGTGCATATTTTGGTGTAAATTCATGAATTTTGGTGCAAAATTGAAGATACATTTAGTATTTTGGTGTATTTTTCAAAATACACCGGTAATAAAAATACACCATTGTATTTTCTGTGCGAAAAGGTTGGGGTTGAATTATGAAGGGAATTGTACAAAAAACAAGTTCGGGGCTACGGATAATTGACAGAAAATTGGGACGAAAAAAAACAGCTCGCGAGTAAGGCTTGACAAGAATTGGACAAAAAACGTAGTCGGGGCTAAGCAAATAATTCCTTTAAAACTTACCTTATTCCAGAAAGTGTTTGTGCTTGACTCAAGGGACTGTCAAGTCTAAGTTAGGGCTAAAGCTTTAAGAGATAGTTGAAAAAACGGGTTCGGGGCTTAACAATTAACATGCCAAATGAAAAAAAAATTCACCCAAAGAACTTCGCTAACTTTACAAAAAAAACGAAATTGGAGCTAAAACCCGTGGAGAATTTGGGAACAACAAATCAAAATCTGAGTTTTCTCTGGGCACTCAGAAAACCATGCGTGTGAATATTTGCAATCTCTCTGGACTGACGTGCAAATTTATTGACAGATTTTTTCTTCTGGCTGTTCAAAGCTGATGCTCTGTCATTTTCTTTTAGTCAAATCGTCAAAATCTTGGCAATCCGACCAATAGAACTCAAGATATTAGGTTTTCAAGCGAACCTTAATCGATTTTTTTGGAGACTTTGTTTTGTTGATTTTTTGTGTTTTATAATTCTCCAAGAAAAAGACGATAAGGTCCTCTTAAAAAGCTTATATTTTGACTTCTATGTTTTGACTTAAATAAAATGACAAAATAAACTGGATAATCGCTATTTTCAAACCCCCGCAAAAGGCTGAAAAAGAAACCTGCCAGAATGTTGTTTTTGATACCGCGATATATGCACCTAGAAACCATCATACTGATATTTTGGTTATCATTCCACTCCCAAAATTTGCTGCCGGCTCTTAGGCTCTTATTATTTAGAATGAAGCTTAAATCGCAGAATACATTCGTTTAACTAGAACTACAGAATTATCTAAGTTCAAGGTTTACTTTGAAATCGAATCAAGTGCTGAACTTATGTTTAGACATAAATTGTAGTTTAACTTGTGAAACTGGCCATTAATGTCTCAAACTGTATCTACCAAGCCCCCCGCCATAGCCAAATCCTAGATCCGCTACTGATTAGCAACAATTATTAACAACAAAATGAGTAGCTCTAAATTTAAAAATTATTTGAAGTGTTATTGTAGAAAAAAAAACTTAAAAAAAAAAATTAAATAAAACTCTGCAACCATTGAATACACTACACAGAGCATAGTTGTAATTAATACTTCTTTTTTTTTGGTGAAATATGCACCATTGATGACACCACACAGAGAATGGGTCTAGTAAATACACTATTTTGGGAGAACTTGCTAAATTGAATACACCACTCAGAGTATTAGCCCGTAGCGTAATGGTTAGTGCGTTCGACTGTCACGCTGGAGGTCTGGGATCGCTTCCCAGCCTCGTCCATCTAAAAACTAAAAAAGTTTTTTTTCAGGGCTACTGCCTCTTGCGAGGAATTGACAAATCCTCCAAGAGTCTAGCCGTTAGTATTCGGCATAAAATTGTAGGTCCCTTCCATTCCTGTCGAAAAGCGCACACAGGAATGGTTGCGAGTTGTTAGTCACTAGGCCCTGGTTCTTCATGAGCCGTTGTGCCACCCGATTTATTTACTCAGAGAATAGGTGTAATAATACTCTATTTTGGTGAAATATGCACCATATTGAATACACCAAATATAGAATGGGTGTAATTAAAATATCGTTTCGCAAGAAGATATAAGCATTTAAGAAATTAAAAAAAAAAATATAAATGTATCTACATTATGTAAATATTAATAAATATTTTTTTTACTTCGTATGAGCCAATTTTGTTTATGTTTTGAATAAACTTAGACATTTACTACACCATTTAGACTAAATTAAACACACTGAAAACTATTCATAGATATATTTTCCACAATGGTGCATTTTTTTCATTGATCTTTTGACTTGGTGCATTTTTTATATCAATTTCTTGAATTGATACACATCAGTGAATATTTTGCACAGTTTTCAGCAAAATAAATGTACTGAAAATAGAATATTGCATATAAATGTGTCAAATGGTGTATATTTTTCTTGTTTTTCTACATTGGTGCATTTTTTGTTCTAGATTCAGGAATTAGTGTATTTTTTGGACGGCAACCATATTTTCAAGGAATATTTATGTAAAAATGAAATTCCACTGGCCACCATTTTTAAAACGAAGACAATGATTAATTATTTTATTATATTTTTCAAATGAAATATACCATTTTTTTGGTATTTCTGATCCTTTTTTAACAGTACGTATTTAAAAAAAAAAATAAGAACAACCAACAAACTATGAATTTTGAAAAATTAATTTTCACGCATCGATTTAGGAATCTTTAATTAATTAAAATTATTAAGGCGCTCGATTTTTGGATGGTGTTGGACCAAAAATTAGTCGACAGAATGTACTTCGTTTTGAAATTAGACACTCGAATTCATAGTAGTTCATGATTTTATTGCGTCCGTATTATGTATTAGCATCATAGAAAGTTCAGAATTCTTTCACATACATTTTAAACTTCGGTGTAAATTTTGTTTCAAAATAAATTCTGAGTTTTGGATTTTTGTACACTAATGGTATATTTTATCTATCAATCATGTGTATTTTTTACACTCCTGGGAATGATTTTCCACCTTAAAGTGGTGCTAATTGTTTACGATCGAGGTGTATGATTTGAGCTCAGTTTCAGAACATAATATACACCTCTGGAGTTTAATTTATTCTAGTAACCAGGACAATTTGTATACCACAAGCACAATTTAAATACCAAAAAACGGTCTAATTTGTGTACAGCCGGTGTTAATTTTAAACGAGAACGCGGTATAATTTACACTGAATCGAAATTAAATGTTCGTAAATTGCACCAAAAAGTGGTGTATTATTTATATTAAAAATGTATATCACGAAAGTGCAAAATATACCCCAAATATTTTGGTGTATTTTGGAATTTTGTGCTACTTGAGAGGTTTTCATCATAGTTTTATATATGTATGTCTTTTATCGTTAACATTAATATTTTTTGGTTAGAATAACTATAAATCGAAAGTTATCACTTTTATTGCTTTTAAAAAAAATCTGTCATACAAACAAAACAATTTCTGTATGTGTGTTTAAAGATTTTATTTTCAGAAAAAAAAATATTCTTTTTTTGAAAATCCTATTAGTTTTTACTTTACTGAGTGAAAATTTGGTAACAACTCGGCACTTTGATTTCTGTTTGGTTTAACAGGTTTTGGCTGTCATCTCAAAACGGAAACTAGTCTATGCATATATTTTAAGATTCGAATGCATTATCATATTATGAGAAGTTTGTTGTTATGTTAAATTTGAGGCACGAGGAAGAAAATCAAAGTATCATCGATTGACTACAAAATAACGTAGGTATTCCATTGCCATGAAAATTAAATTTCTTATTGAATTGAAGTTACCAACATTCAATTTCTCTATTGAATTCTAAATTATCAATCGAAAATCCTACTAGCTTTCTAAGTAACCAACTTTCTTTTTTTTTCTATGTGGTTACTAAATAATTATTTCAGATCAACAAAATAATCTTGAGTTCTCGGGGGGGGGGGGACATGACCCCGTGACCCCCCCCCCCTGTATACGCCGTTGTCTGAAAATACTATAAATATCCCTCCACACTACATTTTTTTTTACTAAATGTACTGCACCCAAATGTTTTTCACCGTTTTTCTCCAAATCTATCAATTATTGTATACAAAGGAAGTGTAATAATCTTTTTTCGTGTAGAATTTTCTGAGCTAAAATGTGAACTTACAACTTTTTTCAAAAGAACCTATAGTTTTTGAGTAATTTAGACAAAAAAATGCATTCTACCCGCTTAGGGTAATTCTAAGGAAATGTTAAGGAAACAAAAATAAAACTCTCCACCAAAATTCAGCTTTGTCGGAATTTGTTCGAAGTGAATATCTTATTTTCCTAGACTATAAGTCGAATTTCATTGAATTTTTGAACAACAACAACAACTTAAAGGCGCTACCACCAATTGTTTGGCTGGAGATATAGCTATTTCGTGCTTTGCCGCTTTTGCACTCATCAATCTCCTTTTTGTGGTGCTGAGCTTTAATCAAATTTTATTTGAAAAACTTTTTTTTTTTTTTTTTATGCACACCATAGGATTCGAACCTACGCATATCAGATTTGCTCAGTCTTAGCAGTCGTGTGCACTACGCACTCCACCGCTTTAGAACACTGACGTCACAGGTCGAGATGTGTTATTTGTTTATCAAATGCATTTGGAGTATCAGCATTTTTATAATTTTTATAAGCGCCCTCGTTGATACGTACTGCGAATTGTAGTCTATCGAAATAAGGTATGGAGAAAAATGGAGGCGGAACAAGACAGCACACTTAAAGGCGCTTATAAAAATGCTGACGCTCCAAATGCATTTGATAAACAAATAACACATCTCGACCTGTGACGTCAGTGGTCTAAAGCGGTGGAGTGCGTAGTGCACACGACTGCTAAGACTGAGCAAATCTGATATGCGTGGGTTCGAATCCTATGGTGTGCATACAAAGTTTTTCAAATAAAATTGGAGTAAAGCTCAGCACCACAAAAAGGAGACTGATGAGTGCAAAAGTGGCAAGGCACGAAATAGCTATATCTCCAGTCAACCAATTGGTGGTAGCGCCTTTAAGTTGTTGTTGTTGTTCAAAAATTCAATGAAATTGACGGAATAAAGAATGGTCAAGCCTAATAAGCTAACATTCTAGTACGAATAGTACAATAATAACAATAATAAGTCGAATAACCAAGATTAAGGACTTAGGGAAAATGACAGAGCATCATGAAGTATTTTTTTTTTTTTTTTTTTAGATAATTGAAGTGATAATACACCAGATAAGAATTTTATAAAATCTCTTTTTTCAAACACGTGCCCTCGTCCACAGATAAGCCATACCTAGATGGGAATCTACGGCTGTCAATTCGGTTTGCCTACAAGCTCAAACATCAAATGGCCGTGGTGAACATCGGATTTTTGCACTAGTGTACGTGCAGACGACCGTGGTGAAAATCGGATTTTGGCACTAGTGTACGTGAAAAAAATCCGAGTTTCACCCCGGTTCGTGAACAAAATGGCGGATAATTTAAGAATCCAAGGGTTTGTTTAAATGTACTAGGTTCTTGTATGCCGATTTCCTTTCGACGATTGCAGATTAATTTTTTTTGTTGTAAGGAAGTCGCAAAAAAAAATCGTGTAGCCGGTGTAAATTTTCTATATGAAAGATTTGATTTTTGATCTTTTTTTCTAAACAAATCAAATTTTTCTATCACAGATTTGATTTTTTTGTTGAAATGAAAGTTACATTAAGGTTTAACTACATATACCTGCCTACTTTTGCAAAAAAGTACAAAAGTGAGAATTTAAAATGTTCGCTAAAGAAACCTTCTTGCAAGAAAACATACAAAAATTGTTTTGACAGAAAACGTAGTATAACTTCTTATTGGCTGTAGAGCTACTAGCGATGTTGTATTTGTAATGCCTGTAAAATCGTACTGTACTATGGATGGCTTTTGTGATAAAACACGCCTATTGTGTTTTTTCCTCAATCAGAATTGAGTTTATTGCAGTTTTTGCAATTAAGAACAGATGAGATTCACACCATTGTGGGTGCTTTCTTTTATCCCCATACAAATTAATTCTGGCAGATGAAGGTTTTGTTGGTATTCCAAATGTTTCGCATCGGCTTAGAAGACCATTTTTGTTGCAACACAATTTAAATTGTGTAAAGGATCTTTCAAATCAACGTTAAAGGCTCTTCCAAACCAATGTGAAACATTCGTTGCGGCGAAGAAACATTCGCATGTCAAAATTTATTTACATGGTGATAAATGAGAGTGCCCACACCAACGCGGCGGAGAAACATATGAATTAATTTTGACTGACGAATGTTTCTTCGCCGCAACGAATGTTTCGCATTGGTTTGGGTGAGCCTTAAATCGGAGCGAAACACTCACGACAACAAAACATTCACTTTTTAAAATTAAATTACATGAAAATAATTGAGAGTAGGTACCCACAATGAAAGCGGTGCGATTTTCATATGAACCCGATGACTGACAAAAATGTTGTCCACGCATCGGTTTGGGGGACCTTAAATTAATTTCTAAAAATTTACGTCGGAATTTGACCATGATGCAATCCAACCCCTTACGTATAAATTAAAATAATTTCATATATTAAGTGTGTCTGTACCCTAAAACTAAGAATATAGTAGCTGTCAAATTTGCCATGGTGAATTTAATTTTTGTTGATTTCTCGAACCATATTATTGGTTGGCGAGATTTTTTTATAATTATTGTGCTGTGGAGCTGAAAAAAATTGAAATTATGTTTTTAAATTTCATAAACATAATAAGGTCTTTTGCCCTTTACTATACTCTGCTCAAACAGGGCCCCTTCGGAGGCGACAGAGTTCTACAAAAAGTTCTCATCGCGCACCGTCTGCCCAAGTAGTTTTTGGCGAATTGGAAGAAAGAAACATGAAAGCACTAAAAGATTTTTCATTGAAATTCAAGGACTCGTTCAAGTTCCGCTTGCCATGCGGGCATTGTGCTTGGTGAAACAATTATTTTTTTGTTAATTTATTTTTTAATAAAAATCACAAACACCGGAATAAAAATCTTCGCACAGCACATTTATGAAAAAAAAATGAACTGTCAAACAAATCAAATTCACCGCGTTAAATTGTTGTTGCAGTTCACATCTATTAATCGACACGAAATGAAATTACAAAAACAACAATGTAAACAAATGGGTTTTGGGGGGTGATACGAACGAAAGATTCCTATCTAGGTATTGCTTATCTGTGCCCTCGTCAAAGGCTGAGAAAAACATGCCGAATTTTGATATCGATATCACAAAATATGCCCTTTTAAACCCTCATACTCAGATTTTGGTTAGGTATCCACTCCCAAAATATGCTGTCGACTCTTAGAATATACGTCTCCTAGGAGCAGCCACTGCATTAACATGTGAAACAGAAAGAATTGAGAGCGATAGAACAGACCAATATCAGAATTCGACCGTGATGGTAGTGATCAGAGCAAAATATTCTCCACTGAGTTGCCGATACTGAGAGATACGAAAAACTGATATTTTTAACGTCCTACCTTGATAATTTTGGAAATTTATACAAGGGTACTCCTATTTTTGGGCTGAATTGCCCAGACTGGAGTGTATAGAACTTAACAATCCCTTACCTAATGAAAATTGGTGAAAACATTACATTTACCATAACGAGGAAGAATAAAAAGAGTCAATAAAAATATCTTGTTGGAAAGCTTGAATTTTAAAGGGGAGGAAGATTCTGATATTTTCCTCTATAACTTTGGAAATATGAATTTAGAAAAAAAACCCTCCACTTTAAATTTATTAGTTATAAAAAGCAGCAAAATTTTTACACGTAAAACAATAACAAACAAAATTATTAAACAGAATTTTGTTTGCTTTTATATTTTACCGCAAAGACAAAAACAATATTTCTGTTATTTTCACACAAAGAATATTTTTTTTTTCATACCGCCTTAAACAAAAATACAAAATGTAAAACTTTGCTAATAACTCTCTCAAAAAATATGGCTAGTATAGAATTTCTTGTAAGTTATTGAAATTCCTAAAAATCAGACAACAAAATTATTGGATTACTATTTTTTGAATAATAGGACATTTTGGTTCCTTGATTGTCAAATTTCTCAAAAATAAGAGAATTTTTTGTGCAAATTTTCTGAATAATAATAATCAAAGTTTTGATAAAAATTATTCATTTGTTGAGTAATTGAGAATTTTTTCTGCCTAATTAATAATTTTAGAAAAATCAGTAATAGTTACTATTGACGACAAAAATATGAATCTACTGCCAGTCACTGTATTGTTTTTTTGTCTTCTGCTTCCAAATCCCTTTTTTTTGTTATTTTAAAATGTTTGTAATTTTATGTTAAATAGTTTCTCAATTTAAAATCAGAAGAAAATTAGAGAATAAACTCTATAGACAATTGTATTCTCTAATTGTTCGTCTAATTTTAAAATGAGGAACTATTTAAAAAAAAAATGCAAATACATTTCATAAGAACGAACAAAAAGTGACTTGGTTCGGTACAGCTGAGAGTCCTCCATATGTACGCATACCAAATACAAAAAGAGCCAAAATTAACATATTTGTATGAATCAATACCAAAAGCTCTAGATTCTCTTACTTATAATTATTAAGTTGTCATCATCAAAAAAATCTGTTTGGCAAAAACTAAATTTAAATAAATCCCGCCCATGATTAATGAACCTTCTATATTTTACCGCAAAGACAAAAACAATATTTCTGTTATTTTCACACAAATAATATTTTTTTTCATCCCGCCTTAAACAAAAATACAAACATTTTCTTTTTGTGTTCTCCATTAAAAAAAAAAAAAAACAAAACAATTTATCAAACAAAAACAAACAAATTAAATATTCCATACAATTTCTCGTTTGTATCCCCCATCACTTAATCATATTAAAATATTTTTAACAAACATTAAATTTTAAATCATATGATGAACAAATAGAAAAAACTCACCTTCCCGTTACTTGAACACTAAAATTAAATGTCATGGCCATTATTGCAACCATAATATCGGCCATTGCTAAGGAGACTACAAAATAATTTGTAATGATTCTGAAATTAAACAAAAATATAAACATTTTCAAATTTACCACTCAATAATAAAAAAAATCAAAATGAAATAAAAATAAAAATATCGAAAAAAATACCATCCATCCATTAAAAATAAGAGGAAAGTGCAAACACAAAATTAATTTAATTTTATTCGCGGTAGAAAGTCAAGTCTCGTTTAATAAAATAACAAACAAACAAAAACAAAACAAAAAAAAACGAAATAAAATGTAAATTGTTTGCAATTAGTTTTACCTTAATTTTCTATTTCGCATCACAGAAATAATTACAAGTAAATTGCCAAAAATAGCGGCAACTATTATAAATAACATCAAAGATGCCTTAAACGTCAGCATGACGCTATCGATCCATTCGTTGTCGCTGCCGTCGTCGTCCGCCAGCCCATCATGTGTTGCATTTAAGCCGGTGGTGGGGTCGGTGTTGGGCGCCAGTGTACTTGCCAGATGCCCAGCCAGGGAGCCTCCGGACGGTGGCGGACCCACCGATCCGTATATTGACGATCGATTGAAGGAGGGCGACATTGCTGTTGCTGATGTTAGATTATGATTCAGACTCATTTGTTTTCAAAAAATCAACAAAAAATAAAAACAAAATTTATTTAAATTAAAAACAAGAAAATAACAAAAAAAAAAAAAAAGAAAGCTAAATAAAATTGTTGCTCAAAGGACACAGTCTGCGATTGTCTTGTATCGTTTGTTTGTATTTGTATATTTTGCGTGAGTGATGCTGGTTGCTCTTTCAATAGTATATTTTCACTTGAGTCTTGAGTATCTCTATATCAATCTATTTTTAGACGTTTGAAACGTTAAAAATTTGTTTTTGTTCGTTTTGTGCTTTTTGGTTTTGTTTTTTTTTTTTTTTTTTTTGTGGGACACGATGACAAAATATTGATTTATATCCGACAGATGTGCGTTTTGCGTATCTGCCTGCTTGTGCGATCGCCCGTCGATCGCTTCCAGGTTACACTTTTGATAGTTTTTTTTGTTAGTGATGCTGATGCTGCTATGCTCAACGATTCTTGAAGTTTTTCTTTGCCAGGTATTGGTATTAGTGACTGATAGGTGGCGCTGTGCACCGACGACAACGACAATGGGTAATTTAAATTCACTGTCACCGGTGTGTGTGGCGGCGGTTGCAATGACAACAACCTAGACGACGAAGATGACAGTGAAGACGACAACGACAGCGGTAGCGGCAATATCAACGAAAGTCCCGTCATGATGCTGAAATTGGCACCAGCCCAAGGTGAACCTAGAAAAAATAAGAAAAAAATCTTAAATTAATTTAAATAAATACGTAGAATGCATATTTAAAATTTTAAAAATGAAGAAGAAAAAAAAAATAACTTAATAGTTTGAACATCTCTCATTTTGATTTCTTAGAAGTGAAATATCTATGTAAGTAGAATAACGATGGGAACAGTCAACATAGCGTATTACGTATTTTTTGATCAAATATTTCTATTTAAGTCTCTTGGACAGAATTCCAAAAAGGGGTATATAAGTGATAGGTGATAGAACAATAATTGCAACAATTACATCCCATGAACAACGCCACAATGTCACTGTTTTATCGCTATAATCGTTACATAAACAGTTTTCTAGTGAAATTGTCAGTTGAATCCCCCCTTAAACTGTTCGACGTTCAACCGTAATACTCGAGCTTTTGGGAATGCTCATCAGTTTACTCTTGAGTCCAACTTGAGGCATATTGTAAAATATAGAGATTCTTTCTTTAGTCACAAAACAAGCATATTTCCCCCAATTTTGATATTTAGAACTTCAAAGTCGATGTGCATCGGTACTCCTATTTAGTCCTTCGATGTACATGTTAATTGCGCATAGATATACATAAAGGGTTTTTTCAGGGCTACTGCGTCGTGCAATGGAATAGACAAATTCTCCAAGAGTATCATTTGTCATGAATAAGTGCTTCTAGTCTAGCCGTTCGGATTTGGCATACAAATTGTAGGTCCCCTCCATTCTTGTCGACAGGCACACTAAGGAATGGTTGAGAGTTGTAAGTCACTAGGCTCTGGTTCTCTACGAGCTGTTGCGCCACAATATGTATTTATTTTCCAGCAGTTACATGGATTTATCTTAAAAATATTTTTAATTTTTTGTCTCTGCGATTTTACCAAAATCACAAAATTGCATCCAATTCGTTAGACTTATTAGGACACTCAGCTTTCCTTCACAGACCGTAACTACGAGCCTGGATGACTTGTCTAGGTTAACTTAAAAATAAATATTTTGATATACAAATTTCACCGGTTTTTAATAAAACAAGAAATAATAAAAGTGGGCGTGTCAGTGGGTGAATTAAACTTAACCTAGTTTTAAATTATTATGTTCGTTCATATTAGAACAAATTCTGAGAATTTTACCCAAAGCAATGTAGCTATATCCGAGAATACAAGAAATAATAAAAGGGGGATTGGCAATGGGTGGATTTTACTAAAGCCACTTTCTGAGTTTTGGACTTGCTCATAAGAACCAATTCTAAAAATTTCATGCAAATGATTTTAAAAGTTTCCACAAATTAGACCTGTTTTCTTGAAACCGAGAAACAGGAAATGATTGTTTTCCTGATTAACAAGAAAAACCATCTGAAAATGTCATCGAAATAGTTGAAGTCCTTTCCAAAATGCTAATAAATTAGAAGGGTGGGCGTAGGAGTACGTGGATTTTGCTTAAACCACATCATACATATTTTAATTTCTCATAAAAACAAAATCTGAAAAATTCGTCGAAATCGTTAGAGCCGTTTCCAAGAAACTAGAGAATAATTTTAAAAAATTGGTGTGTCGGGTGGCTTTTACTAAACACAATTTCTAAATTTTGCTTTCATTTATAAGAACAAACTTCGAAAATGTCATCCGAATCCTTGGAGCCGTTTCAGAAAAATCAATATATATAAAAATTGGCGTGGCGTACCAACAAAAATATTTTAATTTTTTTTTAATCTGTTGTCTACTTTGAAAAATATTGCAAGAACAACTAAACTTGTCTTCAAATTTTTAATTTGATGGATTTGAGTCCCTAAATTTCTTCTCTTTTAAACTATTGCATAAACTTCAGAAATGGACATATTTCCACATATCAACTCAACTTATTATAAAGGGTTTTGCAATTAGAGGTGTTATTTTGAAAAGCCCGCTCTTTCAGTGCTTGTCACTTTTGAAGCTGTAATTTTTTGACATTTGACAAGTAGAAACTACGCCATTAATAAAAATGGAACAATACACGCTTCAACAACGCATTGAAATTATTAAAATAGTGACAATTTGGCAGAGAATTTCATCGAAATCATATTGAATGATGAGGCCCATTTCGGTGGTTACGTCAACAAGCAAAATTGTCGCATCTGGGGCTCGGAAAACCCTAGATTTATTGTTGAAAAGCCTCTCCATCCTCAACGAGTAACTGTTTGGTGCAGGTTATGATCCGGCGGGGTCATTGGACCTTACTTTTTTCAAAAATAAGGCTGGAGCAACACTACGGTGAATGGATTGCGCTATCGATCTGAACAACGTTTACTTTCAAACAAGACGGCTCTACGTGCCACACAAGCAACGAAACCATCGATCTTTTACGGGAAAAGTTTCCAGACCGTGTTATCTCTCGAAAAGTGATCACAATTGGCCACCGAGATCTTGTTATTTAACACCTTGCGACTTCTTGCGACTTCCTTTGAGGCCACGTGAAAGATAAGGTCTACCCCAAGAGCCCGCGTCGATTCATGACCTCAAAGACGGAATTTGTGAAGCTCTTGACGGCAAACAACAGGCACTTTTCGATTTGGTGATGGACAATTTCATGAAAAGAATATTGTTGTTTAAGCGTAGCCGTGGCGGCCATTTGGCTGATATTTTTTTTCACTCTTAATGGCTTACTTTCCTCTTTACATTGAAATAAACATCCGATCATTTATCTCAAAAAATACCATTTTTCATTGAATATCAAAATAACACCTCTTATTGGAAAACCCTTTAGATAGAACTGGTAGTAGCCCGTATCGTAATGGTTAGTGCGTTCGACTGTCACGCTGGAGGTCTAGGATCGCTTCCCAGCCTCGTCCACCTAAAAACTAAAAAGTTTTTTTTTCAGGGCTACTGCCTCTTGCGAGGAATTGACAAATCCTCCAAGAGTATCACTTGTCACGAATAAGTGCTTCTCATCTAGCCGTTCGGATTCGGCATAAAATTGTAGGTCCCTTCCATTCCTGTCGAAAAGACGCACACGGGAATGGTTGCGAGTTGTTAGTCACTAGGCCCTGGTTCTTCATGAGCCGTTGTGCCACCCGATTTATTTTATTTTTTTTAGATAGAACTGTGTTTTCTTTATGGGTGACTTTTTTTATTCTTAAAAATAATAATTCTATCTTGTAGAATTTTCTAATAATTTTTTTTCTATAAAATCAAGTATCAGCTCCAAAAAGTTCTAATAAATTATGAGTTCACGAATCAAAATAATTATGTTAATCATTATCGTCATGTGTTTGTTTATGAACTAGTTTGTAATAAAAATCATCTGGTTGATATTTTTAATTTCGATAAAGGTATCAAGTTATTATTATATTAAATAAAATGTACCTTAGAATATGTTTTTGATAAAAGCTAATAAAATAACTAAGTCAAGAAGAACTCTGTTATTTAATTAAGCATTTATGGGCAATTTGAATTTATTATGCTAATCAAATAATGTGAAGATACAAAATGAGGGGAGCATAATCGTTAAAAAAATAATAATTTATTCAACAAGTATCGTTCGTTGGTTCATACGTGTTAACATAAATTTGAATTAATTAAAAGCGAATATTAAACGATTATCACACAATAAAGATAGGAGAATTTGTATTTTTTTAAAATAAATATCCAAAGATCTAGTAGGTGTGTCGGCTAGTGTAAGAAGCAACTCTTTATAACCATCTTGTTGTGCCGCATCATCTGGAAATATTTGTTATCAAATAATAAAACTGTTAGTTGGAGAAGCGGAACCAACCAGTAATTGTTTTCATTCATCTTTATCAGTAGACTCATGCTTACATGCATAGGGTGCTAATTTATTTGGACTCTTTTTGCTTAGCTCAATTTGAGATACTTAAGATAAGGATAGAATATATCTTATGTGAATTTTTTTTTTTAATTTTGTTCATCACCCATACCACAATATAGAAACACTTCATATCAAACCAAACGCGAAACATGCTGCTCGAGATTTCTATAACTGACAGAGAAGACCCTAAAAATAATTGTTCAATCGGGATTTTTCCATAGAGTGTTATAAAAACAAATTAATTTATTCAATTTCCCTAAAACAAGCTTTTCGAAATAATTGCTTCTCGCAAATTGTGCTTGAAACTTTATATAGTTCTATTATGCTTTCTTATAGGAATATTTTCGAATATATTTTTAATCTCGCTTCTGAATTCAAAACAAGTAATTATTGTAGGTTTAAGATTTTTAAACAGGCCTCAAGCTAATTATTCGTTACAGCTTTTTTATCGAAGGCTTTTATTTAGGCACTGTCGTGCTTATGAAAAATTATCCCAGGAAGCCCTATTGAAATAAATCACTCACATCAACGCTTTAATTGAACTTCAAATTGCAGCTCTTAGGTTTTAAAGTTGTTGTATACGTAAATTTGACCCTTCGATGCACAAATATAATGCAAGCCCTATAGAAGTTACAACTTCAAAAAATTGAAAAAAAAATATCACCTTACGTAAGTACTGGTTGGGTTTTATTCAAATTTTTCTGCCTGGATTCTAGGAAGTAGCATTTTGACTTCGATCGAGTAATACACACCATCATCAACAGTATTACACTGTTAATCAGGTACACAACTACTAGAGCACTCGCTTGCTCAAAAAGTATCTACCTAGGGCACTCTTTTATTGGGGTTACTAATCTGGTAACCGGCTACACAAGTATTGGGTTCCTGAGTAACCGTATGGTGTTTGGAATCTGAATAACAAAAAAGCCTCAGGTACCTGGGTAAACGAGGAACTGTATAGTGTTGGGCACCCGGATAACCAAGTAATAGCACCACTAGATACACCTTTAGAAGTATGAATCAGCGTCCACACAATGTTGATTTGTGTATATTAACAGTGCTGATCAACAATGTTCAGTAAATACGGACGTGTAGATCAACGGAGTAACATTTGTTGACCCGAACGTAATAACCGATTCAAATGGATAGAAATCACAAATGTTTTGTCGACTGAACAATAATTTTTAAGTCTGGACGTGTTCAGCAACACAGCTGTCACTTTTATTGCGACTGCGGCGGCCGGCGTCTGCGTCTGTGTTTGGTGCTTTGATCTCTATAATTAATTCTAAATATCTACTATTTTGTTTGTTGTGATTAAAATGAACTAGTCAGATGATAAAACTTTGCTTTTTATACAAATGTATAAAGAACACCAGATGCTGTGGGACCAAACCATGCCTGGTTATAAAAATAAAAACACCAGGTAATACTCAATAATGGAACTGGCGGAAGCCTTTAATTTGGACAAGGCAGAAACAGAAATTAAGAAGCCTTCAATCCCATTTTTCTCGTGAGAGGAACAAAGAAAAGGAATCAAGAACCACCGGTAGTGGAAGGGACGAGGTTTATTCGAGAAAATGGTTTGCTTACCAGAGCATGCTGTTCCTGGCGGAGAAAAAAAAAACACTAATGATACTTGAAACATGAAATGGCAGTATGTGTACACTTCAACACGTACACACTAACTAGCAATGTGAAGACAGGTTAAAATGTTGAGCATGTTGATCGACACTGCAAATAAACAATGTTGATCGGCATAATGTGGACACGGCTCGAGGCCAACATTTTAACGTTTATGTTACCTGGATTAGGATTGTTATTGACCAGTTAGGATTGTTATTGACCAGTAAAACGGGTACTCTTGTAATCAAAAAGTATCGGTGTAGGGTACCTGGGTACTCGATGACTCGAAAAGTATCGGGTACCTTCTAAGTATCCAAGTAACCGCGGCTTACCGGGAAATTCTTAGAAATTGCGGCTATAGTTGCCTGGGTATCTGGGTATCAACAGTTCTATTAGATAGGGTTCTACAAATAAGAGTCCAACATTTTAATTTTAGAGGTTGTGCCCTTTTTTTTCAACGCAAACATTAAGTTTTCTATAAGAAATTAACTTCTAATGATCAACGCTTAGTCAACGCTTAGCCAACTTTCCCAATCAATATTTTAAACAAATTGTACATATGTATGGGTATACACGAGGTTTCTACTGTTCGGTAATAATTTTTCTTCCGATCAAAAACACTCAAATTCGCAGTCCTTGAGATCGTTGCTGGCCGCGTTAAATTTTTTTTTATTTTTTTTTTTTTGTTTTCTAAATTAAGATGACAAAATTATTATATAAATGACATTCTATTAATATTTATAGCGCATCATTTAGTAAAAATAAAATTAAAAAATAATAAGAAATTAAAAAGAAAAAGCACTCAAAATTGGGAATGCATGTGCGACACGATCGGCAGACACTTTCGGGAGCGTGTGTGTCGTCGTCGTTTAGTCGTAAACATACGCTTGATTGAAATTAATGTTGTTCAATTGTCGCAAGTGATGTTGCCAAAAACAATTTGCCACCAGCAATATAATAATAACCGATAGAGGAGGATATGCAACAATAGCTATTGTTTTTGGGGGACACATTTTGTTGTGTTTCCCATCATCATTCAGTGAGTGCTGTATTTTACGAGTACGACGCCGCGACGACCATTCGACTTTCTCTCTGATGTACCTACATGCGACCGACGACTTTGACAAAAAGTAATTAGATTTTCTCATCCGACTTCGTGTTTTATGATTTCTATTATGCATGCCAGGGGCTTCAATTATTTAAATTTTCTTTCAGCTTTGTCGAATGTTGACTATACTACTGTTGACTGTGAAAGGCCAATTATGTCAGTGGTTCTCTCGGTCGGATATTTGATTGCCAAGAGCGATTTAAAATAAATCAACATAAACAGAAACACAAATATATTATAAATAAAATGGATGTATTTTATTTACCTACATTCATATATACAGTGCTGTGCAAATTGATTTTGTTAGTTTTTTGAAGTTTCTTGGTAATTGGTTGAAACTAGGGCTGGCCACGAGACGAGACACTGCGCGACTTTTGTAAGTCTCGTCTCGGTCTCGTTAAAATCGAAAATGTTCAGTCTCGTCTCGGTCTCGTTATTTCTCGTCTCGGTCTCGTCTCCAAAAAATACGATTTCCGGACAAACTGTTGATTATTGGAACGAAATATTTTCCATTATCGTTTGAATATGTGCGAGAGAAAATAAATATTTAACTGAAATTGGATTTTTTTAATTTATAAGACTTTCTGTAAATTTCGGTCCAAATATACAGTCTCGTCTCGGTTGCTAAAAATGGAGTCTCGTCTCGACATGCGAGACCGAGATCGTGACCGAGACATTTCTCGTCTCGTGGCCAGCCCTAGTTGGAACGACCCTCCTTGCTATGTAGCAATTAGGTACTAAATGATTATTTATAGGGGTGTTAAGTTCCATTAATTTTATAAGAGACTTGCTCTAGATTTGGAAGATAATCAAAAGGATGTTTTCTTTTTTCCCTTCGAATGATTCTAACAGGAAAATTAGTGCTCTTCTACACTGAGAAAACTGTTCTATGAGTTTTTTAAAAAGAAACATGCTTGACTTCATGTTCAAACAATTACAAATAGAATTTGGTTTAAATCTAATTAAAATCTATTTATATTCAAAAAAACTATTATTTAAATAAAATTTAGTTTAAATCAAAAGCATTCATGTTTGATTATTGCATCAAAAGATGCACGTAATTTTGTATATGTATTAAAACTTGTTTGAGTCTGATTTTTGGAAGGCATAGTTGATGATTGAATTCTTATTTGTTTAGGTATAGTTCACATTTCATCTTTTTCATAAAATTAATGAAGGTAAGTTGAAACTTAATAAAAAATGCGTTTTGCCAAGGTCCTCACTTGTCATCTGTAGGATCGCCCGTACAAAACCAAAGGCCATTAAAATCCATTTTGGCTGTTTTTTTAAAAAAAAAATCTTAATTATAAAAAAAACCTTCATACACTGAACCAAAAAATTCATTCCCACAAGAATTAAACTGTTAGCCACAAGAGAAAAAAGGCCCCAAGCGTTTTACCTATTTCCAGCTATCGGTTTAAGGTTTCACTATTAGAGAAAAGTTCCTGCTTATAAAAAGTTAATCTACGAACAGCAAAAAGAAAAGTTCTCGTGACAAACAATATATTTATTATCTACAAAAAAAAAAAAAATTATTAACCACAAGCGAATAGTGTTTTTCACAAATAACAATCTTTTTCTTTAACTTGTAATTTATTATTTTTTTATTTTTTTTAATTTTGTTATTTTTGTCCAACTCATGGGTTTTGCAGCCGCTTCTATTTATTCTGAAATGTATACAATTGTATTTATTTGAAAAAAACTTATATTTCACTTACTTGATTTTTCTGGGATTTGAACCTGGCACCTTCCAGGCAGCAATGCAACATGCTACCACCAGGCCATCGCACGATATGTATGAACAATGTCGAAACTTAATCACTTTGAAAGTGATACTGTACATTTTAGACTGGGTCATATACAAGCCTGTTTGACCCCACATCGAATATCGTTTGTAACAAACAGTTTACGAATTTACAAGGCTAATTAATTTTTGATAACTCGTAAACAAAACTTTTTCGTTTTGTTGAACACAGTAAAACGTTTGTGACAAACAATTTTCGAATTACCAACTAAAAGCTACTAACGTTTTTGTTTATAACTTTTGCAATTCATGAACAAAACTTTTACTCTGTTGACTGGAGTGAAACTCCATGCATACAAACAATTTGTTTACGAAACATGTTTTAAGAGTCAAAAGTTCTTGAGTGTACTAGTATATCGTTATTCGTCATAAATTAATATTAGAAGTCAACTATTTCTATTAGAAGTAAACAGTATGAAAAACATAACTCTTGTCACAAGGATATTTTTTGGAGAGTGTAGGTACATTACATTGGTACATAACTACCACCATATTTGGCATATAAGAAAAAATATTTCAATTTAAATCGAAAGGAGTTTGATTTAAATATAATCATCTTTAAATCAAACATGGAAACATATTTAAAAAAATAAATATAAATCTATTTGAATCAACATTAAATGAAGTAAATTTAGACAAAATTATGTTCAAATCGGATCAACAATGAGTTAATAGGTTTCTATTAAAATTAAATATGAATCGGTTCCATGCGAAATCGTATGTATTTGAGTTTGATTTAAACATGAATATATTTAATATTTTTCTCAGTGTAGCATATTATAAGTCGGTTCTTAATACTTTTTTTTTTGTTTATATTCCGCGCGTATAAAAGGGGTTACGGCTACCCTTAAAATGTTTTTATCACAGCACGAGTGATTAGGTAAGTATAGGAGAGGATTTAGAACGAGATACCCATGTACATTGGTTTTGAATGTTTGCATATCGAAATGGGAGGGGAAAGTCAGGCCTGATAAAGCATTCCACATTCGTGTGGTGTGACTGAAGAAAGAATCTCTGTTCTTACCACTACGTCAAATGTTGGGCTCAAGGGTAAACTGATGGGGATTCCTAGAAGTGCGAGTATTACGGTTGAATTGTTTAAAGGGAGGAACGCAACTGGCTATTGCGATAGAACAATGATTATAATAATAAAGATAAAATAGAGAAAGACAAGAAACATAATGGCGGTGTTCGAGAGAGGTACCTAATTGTTTCCGCTAGATCTTTCACCTATCATTTTTAAAGCTTTCTTTTGTATTCTGTCCAACAAACTCAAGTGAGTTTTTGGAGCTCCTGCCCAAACATGAGAATTGAACTCTAGTTTTGGACGAATAAAGGCTTTGTAGATCACAGCCAGATCAGAAGGGGAGAAACATTTCTTGCATCTACGGAGATTTACGCTATTGAAAAAGCGGCAGAAACGGTACACAAGAAAAAACTGACCTCGTCAGAGATCACATTTTTCGTGGACAGCCAAGCTGCTATCAAAGCATTAGCCAGTGAGACTATAAGATCCAAGATAGTGGCAAAATGCCGAGGCGTACTGGAGAAAATTTGTTGCTCCAACCAAGTCAAACTCTGCTGGGTTTCTGGACATAGCAATATAGAAGGGAATGATATAGCAGACGAACTGGCAAGGAAAGGGTCATTAGCAAATGGGAACAATAGTAGCCAATTATTTATGGTGCCTGAAATCCCGATCGGCGTCATTAAAAGGAAAATTGACCTAGTAACGAAAGAGCAAATCAATAACTCCTGGGTTTCCAGGAACGATTGCCTTATCTCTAGAAATTTATGGCCTAGAATTAATGAAAAGGAAACTCAGATTCTTAAGAAATTAAGAATCTTGATAGGTGTACTAACGGGTCATCGCGCCATTGGCACAATGGCCACCAGAATAGGCGCTTTCGCACCCGACTTCTGTAGGAGCTGTCAGGATGTTGAGGAAATTGAAACCATTAAGCACCTGCTGTGTGATTGTCCAAACCTCCAAACAAATCGCCTCCGGTACTTTGGAAACAGGTTCGGTGGAGAAGTGGACGATCTAGCGCAGGTCTCGATGGCAAATATGAGAAAATTCATAGAAAAAACAGGCTGGTTCACAAACGAACCAGTCTTTGTGAACATTAGTTAGGAACATCTCTGTATTTCATTTATAAGGGGATCACAATGGACCAATAGGCCTTCGTGTTACGCAACAGCTTAGGCTGTGCACACCTCTCCTAACCTAACCTAACTTAACATATTACCTTCTTACTTTTAAACTTTATTTTTAGGGATTTACTGTGTTTTTATTTAACTGATAACAAGAAAGATTTCAATATAATTTCATGCACCTCATTGTATATGTATGTATGTAGTTATTTCTAAAAATAATATTATTCGAAATAACGGATTAAATACGCGCAAAAGGAACACATGTCACACAGGTAAAATAATATGTTAAACAAATGTTTGTCAAAATGGAATGAGATTTATATATAAGTTGAATTTAATTAACGCGGGATAATAGAGCATTATTTATTTTATAAATGCTTCAAATTATTAAAAAAAGTATTTTTTTTTTGAATATTTTGAAAGAAAGATATTTGGTTATAGTTGACATTTTAATTGTCAAGTATTAAATTGAGAAACAATAATATAGTGTAAAGGAATGGAAACTATACCGAAATTATTTCGTTTTTATGTATTTTTGATTTATATAGGGCACAGATTGATTTTTTCTAGAAAAACCCGGAGATTTTAATAAAAATTAACGTTAGCATGGCGGAGACGTCAAAACCGTATGCCATAATGACGTCCGTCAGTGTGTATGTCTATGAATCTGTCTACACATAGGAAACATTTCCCCTCAAAACAAAATCATAAATAGTTCACATAAGTGAACAAAACATTCGAATCTGAATTCATTTCTAAATCGGGGTGAAAACCATTGGGTAACGTAACCACATTTTTGAATCATTTAAACGCAAAGCTCTGACAGCCTTATTTATAAGATTTCACTTATACTTGGTCAAACCTCAGAACACTTAAATCACGTCAAAGAAGTCCTTATTTATAAAAAATTTTCTTAGCTGTTCAGCTAGGCCTTGCTTATGTCAAATTTATTATAAAACAAACAAATCACCAATCTAAAACTCTGGTTACTATATAAACAGGGACGGACCCCAGCTGATTTCCAATATTATTAATTTTAGGTTAATTATTAATCTGACGCATATTTTATAAAAGGAAATTAATTAAATGGATAACAAAAATAAAGAAACGGTCTTTTGTCATTTATTTATGAAAAAAAAAGTTTGAAAAAAATCGCTTCAGCAGTTTAGGTTGCAGGTCAAGGTACAGACAGACAGACAGAATCGCAAGAACCACTTTTTAGGGAAAATTTTTATCTCGAGTTTTTTTCCACGAATTTTCTTTTGGATTACAAAAACTCAGTAATAATGACACCATAACTACAATTTAAAAGCAGTTTGGAAACCTTAAAAACAATCTTTACAGGATCCTTACTTTTGTTGACCCTTTACCATTTGTTTCAAATAAAAGTGTCAGAAAACTTCTTTTTTTTTGGTATTTTGGATAATATTTGTTTGTCTTACAACTGTTGATATCAACCTCATTCTGGTATAAGGGGCCTTATGGCGAGAGTCTACTCCGAAAAAATCTAGTCGACTTAAGTCGATCAGAAATTCTTGATCGAATTTAATTTTCTATCAAATAGAAAAAAAATCATATATGAATGTAATTTATATTTTATAGTAATCTGCAAGAAAAATATTAACGAATAGATTTTTGAAATATCGATAGTAGACTTTAAGTCTATTCGACTTTTGAATAGACTCTCGCAATAAGCCCCAAGCTCTTATAGCAAAATAGATAACCAATATTCCTGATACTCTTTGAATTTCTCTAGTTCTTCATTCTGCCAGGTCCATTTCTCATTTCTAGCGTATCTTCCTGTTCCATTTCAAAAGATCATGATTTTCGATTTTCCAGTATTCAGATTTCAATTTAATAACCTATTTTGTAGCTCGTACCACTGGAAATATAGAAGTAATATACAGTAGAAGCCACTTATAGTCACAAGAAGTCTTGTACCTATTTCTGAAGATGGTTTGTCCCAACCAAAATATATCAGATCTTTATAAATGAGGTGAAAAATTAAAGCAGGTATGACTTAAATTTGTATGCAAAACTTAATTAATGTTGTACAAATTCATTCTAAAAAATTGATTGCGTTACTAGTCGTTCCGATTTTAGGCTCATAATATTGAAAAGTTGATACAAAATTTTACAAATTTTTTTGTAAAACAAAACCCACGCACATATTGACTTAAACCTTCTACGATTAGGTATAAACTAATGTTAAAAAAAAAATTGTTGTTAATTTAACAAGAGCAAAACGAATTAATATAAAATAAACTCGTAACTTACAAAATTCTTAACGGATCCTCCAGATTAAGGTTTAAAAATACTGCCCTTAAGATTTAAACACAAAAAAAAAAAAAAAAATATCTACAAATTCTTTAAAACTTCAAAAAAATTTAAAACAATTTTAGTCAATGTTTTTTTTCATCTACCTAATTTACTTAATTATTCAGAAATTAATAATTTAAATTGGTTGGTTGGCATACTCTTTACATAAACTAGAGATTACAAAGTTGGAAATCTAATACAAAATTCAAATTTAATGCTTTTTGAATTATTCACTCAATCGGACAGATTAATGATAAAATCTTTCTTTACTTTATATTTTACTGAAGGATTTCAATCTTCTGTTTCTCTTGTCAGCAATTAAGCGATTATGTTAATCAAACATAGATGTGCACTTATTGAAAGCTCCAAACGTTCTTAAACAAACAACAAAAACTATTCTTATCTATTCTATCAATAGCAATAGGTTCACTTGTAGTTGCAGATAGCTAGTACAATTGACGAAGTCGAAAGGAAGAAAACATTATACAGTCGAGCCCGTTCATAGCCATATGAAGATGAAATAAAAAAATGTGCTTTTATCCGACTGCAAAGTTGGTTTGACGCACAGAAAAAAAGATTAAATGACGATAACAAAAAAGAAAAAGTTCCAGTGTTACTTGCAGATGTTAATTGTCAAACGAAATTCGGTGCAGCTGAGAAAATTTTAACTTTTTGCTACATGTAAGTTATGCATTCAATTAAGTCAGAAAAAGTCATTAGTCCATAAAAGTAGAATAACAGATTCAGGCAAGATTAGTAATGATTGGAAGAGGTACCAAATTCGCTTGGAACTTCAACCTTTAAAGCACATTGGGAAATGGTTAAGCCTAATGGTGTAGGTAGCTGTGGATGAAGCTTGCATATTACTGTCAAAATAAAAAGATACGAAAACAGTGACGAGCGCTATAATATAACGTTTAAGTTATTGCAAGAAATGTATGGTATGACACAAAGTGGAGTACTTTTGGTTGAAGTTACGTACAACTATGAATTTTTGTAGCTTTCACAAATGAAAAGCTTACCAAATTAAAATAATTATAATGACCCTACCTCATTGCATCACGATAGGTTGTCAACATCACCTCCTTACAAGAATTTCAAAATTCAAAAGCATATGGAAATATTTATTTTTATTGTGTATTTATGTTAAATAAGGAGTTCTTTATAACATATCTTGCTTTAACTTAATTTTTATTAATGGAATTTTGTTTAAGTGCAAACAATTAGTTATGTTTTTGTTTTATCTAGCAAATGCAAGTCATTTTCAATACTCCCATTCTTACTCTATGAGTGAAATCTGTAATTTTTTTCTAAGACATCTCAAAACTAGAATAATAAATTCTAAGAATGGTTTTTTGTTTCATAGAAATAGGACCATATTGCGCATGCACAGAGGTGCAACTTTTTGGAATCGGAAATTAATAAAATGAGTTTTTTTTTATTTATTTAGACTTTCTATAAAGCGTTTATCATTGTAATGAAAGGCTTAATAGAAATTGATTCAAATTTTTGTTATTTATTATTGTTTACGATTTTTATATACTTTAAAATGTTGATATTTCTTTAATAATAACAGTTACAAATAGTTCAAATGTTGTGTTCCTGAAAATATCCAAGCATCTCAAATTGCACAAGTATCGATACCAATGATATAACTGCCGATGCAATCACTAAGCTAAATTCATTATTTAGCTGAAAACAACCATAAACATCAAATTTATAGCATTCCATTCTGAGTTGATTTAAGAAACTGTCAACCTATAGGATTACAATATAGTTTATCCATCTAAGCAAAAATACAAAATACTTACACTCCTATCCCAACGACTATCAACACCCGAACACAAACTCTCCCAACTTATGTGAACAGGAATTTTTGAATTTTGAATCATTAGAAGAATAGACAGCATAAAAAACACAACATCCCAAAATTGTTTAATACTCATTAGCAGCATAATCCAATTAACATAACCTGTTGAAATATAAGTCACAAAAGTTACATGCGTATTTCCAAATATGACAAAGCAATTTGTATAAACTGCAAACAGCAAATGTATCTGGCAGCATTTATGCAGTTTATTGATGACTTTGAAAATATCACTGTATATCGAGGCACATTTATCGAGTTCTTCCGAAAAAGCGCGAAGCAGTTGCATTTTATGAGATTTCAACCTTGGACGCCTTTCGGAAAGTTCAACCCGTTTAGCAAATAACTTCAAATGCCTTCCGATATTGCGATATAATCCTGAGGCCGTAATGTAACTCAAACACAAAATATCAAACATCAGAATAGTTGCGCAAAAAAATATATGTTGTGTCAAAATGTATGCAAAGAGTTCGATTTTATTTTTAAATGTATACAATTGCAATTTATAACCGCCAATTATAATACCAATGATGGTTAGGATGCGACTCAAGAGCAAGATTAAGAACGCGTATCCGTACAATTTTGAATCACCGGTAATCCTGGATGTCTGTTGAATGATTTCGATGGTTTTGTTGATGATTCTGATGAATCGTTTGCTCTGAACTATTCTAGATACTTCACACACAAACGATAGCCCCAAGAATAAGATAAATTGAATTGGATCCAAAGCCTTTGTATAAAAATTTGGCATTAGATTCATAATAAATCGCATGAACATTGCATAAAATGCATGTCCAAATAATCGATATGCCATGGAAAAGGCTTGTAATTTGGGTGAAGATCGTAAGAGTCCGCGATTTGTAACTGTGAAATCAACCAATCCCAATAGTATTGCATACAAAAGTATGGACTTAAGACCTATAGAGGATAATTTATATTTAAATTTCCATTTGAGAAACATGTTCTAGTTTTGAGAAGTGCAGCAAGACTGATATCATTTAGAAGCTAAATTTCAGGATAAATTAATTTTTAAAATGGAAAGTTAATAGTGTGCTCTAGACCAACAACATGACGAAAACAAACAACTCCACTAGTCAACTTTTGAAAAATTTCATTAATAAAATTGAAAAAAAGTATTAGACACAAGACAATACACCACCTACAAGACAAGGGATAATTAAAATTGTTTGTTATTGTCAACAAAGAACTTAGAAGGAATGATTAATCATTCTAATATAAATAGTCCATAGTCTGTTGGAAAGTAGTTTTTCCAATATCCAAGAAATGCGATTATATTATGAGCCGGGTAAAACTTCAACGAAAAATAAAAGAAAAAATTTGTTGGGTATGAATTCGTCAGAATTTGTATGTAACATTGTAATCGAAACTCTTCAACATCCGCTTAATATATGTACATGTACAGTTATTGTACATACATATATCACAGACAGACAGCATATCACATTTTTCCATAGAGGAAAAACACGATGGTACAAAAGAACGATTCTACGAACAAGTAGGTAATATGACAAGAATGCCATAAAGAATACAATGAAGAAAGTTGAGCCCGAAACCAAATATTGGAATTTTTTTTGCGTTTTTAAGATACAACAAAATCCAAAAGAATTCCAAATGAGAAAGAAATTTAGTTAACAACTAGAAAGTAAGTAGATTTTGACGTTGGTATTTATGGTTTCATAATATTTCTGTATCGTTAAGCAGAAAATTATGAAAACCAGCTAAAAATAACAGTTTTCAAATACTCTGATTTAATACAAATACCTAAATGTGGAAAAATAAAAAAAAAAACTATAACAAAATTGATTATTAGCCATTAGAAATTATTGTAATTGATCCGATTTGAGATCCCTAGAATCGAAAACCATCGTTCGTGACTCTTTACTTCAGAAAGAATTTTTCAAACACAGTTTTTACTAAAGCCAGCGATTTAAAACAAAAAGCTGTAATTTCTCGAGAATAAATAATGTTATCAACTTTTACTTAATTGTATTGTGCACATAATGAATGAACAATTGATACTATAAAAAAAAACAACTGATAGTTTTTTTTTTAAACAAAAAACCTACCGAAAATTGTTAAAAAAATTATTTCGGCTCAAATGTTTTGGAACAAACAATGATATTTGGCTTTTTATTAATTACAACAAGTAAAATATTACAAAATGATGGGAAAGTAATGAAATTTGGTGTACATTTTTCATTTGGCATGTTTACCAAGAATTAAAATAGTCCCCAAAAATAATCGTGGTGAACGGGTGTTTTTGAGGGCGAGATGTTAGTGCGTCATTATTACCATATCCTATCTTTCTTAAGCTAAAGGGATTTTGAAGGAAATTCAACTGAGAAAAGCAAAAATACTATGAGAACCTGCTAAAATAATATTAAAAAAATGTCAATTTAATTGTATGCATAACATTTGACAAAATGATAACATTTTCAAAATAATACTTTTGTCGATTTTTATATTTATTATTTATTTTTACTTAAATTTTAAATGCTTTCTTTAAAATTATTTTATCAATTAAAAATCAATTACCCGCCTAGAGACAGTAAGCGCCAGAAATCTGGGACATTATTTTATTTTAAAATCTTACAAAATAAATAAATAAATTGGCTGATAGCGCAACAGCTCGTGACTAATAAAAAAGTAACAACTCGCAACCATTCCTGTGTGCGTGTGTTGACAGGAATGGAAGAGACGGATCCAAAAGGCTAGACTGGACGCAGTTATTCATGACAAGTGAAACTTTTGGAGGATTTATCAATTCCTCGCAGGAAGCAGTAGTCCTTAAAAAAATTTTTAGTTTTTAGATGGACGTGGCTGAGAAGTGAACCCAGTCCTCTAGCGTGACAGTCTAACCTACTTACCATTATACTACAGACTACTACTAAATTTTTCCAAACTTATCCAAAAAAACATTTCAATAATGAAATTCATGGACATTTGAATTCGGAGTGCGAATAGTTGGCGACAAAGAAATTACCGATTCTTGTAGAGGGATTAAATACAAATGTTTTTTTATCATCTGGGGAAAGGACTATCTCCTTCAGTATAAGCAGGAGGGGCAATTTTATAAACAAATACTTTCACAGTTAACAGTTTTCGTTTTTTTAGGTTTTCTAAATTCTAAATTCTGATTTTCAGTGCTTGATGAAGAATTAACAGAAGCGCTTATCTACAAAGAAATTTAGTCGAATTTCATGCCTAGTTCTAGCTCATATTTTTTTTATCTTTTCAAGATTGAGTTTGAAAATGTTTTTTTTTCGAAAACAATCGACAGAACTAATAGTCTAGGAAAAATAGGAAATTTAATATGGGCAACCGGGGACAAATTAATTTATGAAATTTTATTGCTGGTATCGACGCAGAATTGTATCCTCAACAACATATCCAAAGTACTCCAAAATCCATGAATTGACTTTTTGTGTAGACGCATTTTAAGAGGTGGAGAGGGGAGGGAGGCGGGAGTTTGTCAAGCTGAAAAATTTGTTGTAATACAATCTAATCATATGACACATGTTTTAAGGGTGCTTTTCAACGCCGATTCTAAAGAGACCAAAACTGAAAGGATACATTTATCGTGTGGAAAGTTAATGTCATTTTTATGGAATGATCACTTTTTTTAAAGTACAACAAGTAATTTATTACCCAAAACCATTTTAAGATAATGGGATTTTAATGAAATTTGGTATAAATGTTTCATTTGGCATGTTTACTAAGAACCAAAAGAGTCCCCAAAAATATCTGTGGTGAAAGGGTGTTTTTTTTTTGAGGGCGAGATGTTAGTGCGTCATTATTACCATAACATTTATGAATAAGTTTTGACACTGATGAAATTTGCTAAAAATATTAAATATTTCATGGTTTCCAAGTACCAAAAGAGTACCTACATTAAAGTAACTTCATCCAAAGAGTTTTTTTTAGAGAGTTTATGTTTGACTTGCCCTATACGGAGCAAAATGTTAGCTCTTACGAAAAATTGTATTTTCGTGTAATCGAGATAGTACATATGACACATGATATATGATTTAATGGTATTTTTTAACGCCGAATCTAATAAAAGAAAAACCAATATGATACAAGCACCCTAAAAAAAATTAGATTAATTTTGAAACAGAAATTACTGTTTTTTCCGTTAAGCAGGTCAAACATTACACCCCCAAAAAACACACTTGGACCTTAGATATTTGTACGGACTCTTTTGATCCTTGGGTGCCAATATAAATTTAATATTTTTAGCAAAGTTCATAAGTGTCAGAATTTGTTCATGGATGTTATGGTAATAATCACTCACTTGCATCATTCCGTCAACAAAAAACACCCTTTAACCAAATATATTTTTGGCGACTCTCTTGATTCTTAGTAAGCATGCCAAATGAAACATTTATACTAAATTTCATTAATATCCCATTATTTTAAAATGGTTTTGGGTAATATTTTACTTGTTTTACTTAAAAAAAAGTCATCATTCCATAAAAAGGACTTTAACTTTCTACAGGATACACGTATCTTTTCAGTTTTGGTCTCTTTAGAATCAACGTTAAACAGCACCCTAAAAACATGTGTGATATGATAACATTGTATTACAGAAAATTTTTCAGTTTGACAAACTCCCGCCTCCATCCCCTCTCCACCTCTTAAAATGCGCCTATACAAAAAGCAATGCGGGGATTTTGTGGGACTTTGGATATGTTGTTGAAGATACAATTCTGCGTCAATGCCAGAAATAAAATTTCATGAATTAATTTGTCCCTGGTCCGATCCTATCATTCTTAGACTATAACTTGATTTAAAAATTTTATAAAAGAACAGACTTCTAGATTTCAAAAAATGTATCATTCCTTATTTTTTTAAATGTGTCTTACCCACCTACGCGGAAGGATATAGATCCCTAAATCCTTGGTGAAAAATATTTGTATTTGGTCCCTTTATAAAAATCGGTTATTATTTTTTGCCAACTATTCGGGCCCCTTATTTTTTGTTAAAAACGACCAATTTTCGATGAATTTCCGGGTTTGTTTTTCTCAATCATGACTAAAAAAAAAAAAATTATGAGGATGAGTTAAGAAAACTTTTAAGCCATAAACCGCAAGTTGCATGAAGTGATTTGCCAAAAAATGCTGAAAACGATCCACCCTAGTATACAATTTACCTCATATCGTCTTAGATCAAAAGTAAAAAGCATGAGTTTAATTTAATAAACCAATAGAAATAAATCTGAATTAAAAACAAAAATTATGTACCTGCTATTTGAACAGAAATGAGAAATGATTGAATTCAAATGCTTATATAACTTTTGATATAAGACGAGTTGACGTAAGTTATATACCTTTTTAAAACTACAAAACAAGTGCAAGCTTGAAATATAAAACTAGGGCTGCCAGGTTTAATTTGGTGAGAATCGGGACGCCAGGGCCCAAATATCGGGACAAATCGGGTCATTAAAAAATATCTGTTTATACAAATCTTAAATACAATGGCGCAAAATTTTAGTCGATTTAGCACGATGTTAAATCATTTGTTATAAACAAATTTATATCGAGTTTAGCATTGTACTATCTCATAACATAACACTTACTTAAATTAAAATATATTTTGTTAATTTAGTATCGTACTGAATCCATATGACACCTCTTAACGTTTCTAAATGTCAAAATGAAGTATGCTTGCGTTTTTTTTTCCACGAGCGGGACTTTTTGGGACGTGTTCTACAAGTTCAAAAATATTTAAAATTTAGAAAATTTTACTAAACTGTTTCAAAATTAGAAAAATATTAAGTAGTATCATGCTTAAAATTAGGCTCTTTTAAATTTTGTCCAATATGTTTTGACTAACTTAGAAGTACCTAGCGAATTCAAAATTATGAAAAAATCAAAAAAGCCAATAACGAAATATTCGGGAATATCTCAAAACAAGTAAGAAACCGGCATTTTGCAGAAAAAAAACCCAAACATTTATTTCAGTTCTTCGATTTGTTTTTGGCTAAAACGTATGCAGTGTTATGAAAATTGTTATAGGGATTACATGTACGAAGTTTTATCAAAACCAATACAGCCGTGTTTTTTTAGAAAACTTGATAAAACCGAAATTTTTGTATGATCGTTCTATCCAGATAAGCTAAAACAAAAAATTGAATCTCACTCCTAGGGCATAACATAGAATGTTTCACACCAAATTTGAAGCAAATCCACCGAGTCACTCTAGTTCGAAATCGGGACGCAAACCAACCGACGGACGTCTTTTGTCGAAAATAAGTTTTGATTAAAACTTCGAATTTTGGTTTTGACACAAAACTAATAATTGCTCAATATAGCAAGTTAAAATGGAATGTCGGGACAAAATCGGTACATTTTGTAAATCGGGACAGATATCGGGACAGGGTTCAAATATCGGGACTGTTCCGCCAAAATCGGAACGTCTGGCAACCCTATATAAAACCTGTAGGTATTCATTGCGAATGTAGCAATAGACCTGGGTTTCCATGTTTGGTTCTTGAAATGTTTGAGACGAAAATTATTTTTCAACTGTTTTTCTTAGTCAAACAAAAAATTGAATGTGGATCTTTATTACGTAACTATGTGTAGAATGAAATTAGTCCAAAGTCGATATCTTCTGATTCTGATTCTAGAGGCATTAAAAGATGTGTCAAATTTTTTAATTCGAAAAATCGCACCAATTACAATAACTTCCGATGGGAAGTTTATAAATAATTGATAAACCTATCGTATGTGCAAAAATCTAACAACTTTGGATTTTTGTTTACGTTTTGTATCTGAATTCATTTATAAAAATATTAATGACTCATATTTGAAGATGTCTAAGATCCATAATAATCAGCTTAATGTAAAGGAATACAAAAAATTTCATTAGAGATTGCTTAAATACAAATTTTGTACCTAATTATAAAACCTATGTTTGTTTAGATTTTTTTTAACGAATATAAGGAGAGTGGAGATCATATATATATAAATACCTTGTTGAACTTGATTATGAGCGCTTTAAAATATAATTTCGTCTTAAAATTCGTTTTTAAGAACTCCGCTATATATTCCGACATAGACACCAGCACTGAGATCAAACGAAGGATAACTCTTGCCAATCGCTGTTTCCTCGGGCTAAGAAGGCAACTTAAAAGTTAAGCCCTCTCTCGAATGACTAAAGTGTCCCTGTACAAGACACTCATCATACCGGTCCTGTTGTATGGTGCATAAGCAAGGACCTTCTTAGTGGCGGATGAGTACGCTTAAGGAATATTCGAGAGAAAAAATTTTCGGGTGATCTTCTGTCCCGTATGCATAGACGGGGAATGGAGGAGAAGATACAACAACGAACTATACAGGCTGTACCGCGACATCGACCTAGTCACAAAAGTGAAAAGGCAAATACTCAGATGGCTGGGTCACATAGAGCGGATGGACACCAATGCTCCGGCCCGAAAAGTCTTTGAATCCATCCCCGAGGGACGGCGCAGTAGAGGAAGGCCGCGAAACCGGTGCGTGGCGCATGCAAGTGAAAGAGGACCTCAAACAACTTGGCGTGCGAAACTGGAAGCAGCTAGCTAGGGACAGAGTTGGCTGGAAAAGGCTTGTGGGTTGAGGCCTGGTCCACACCGGACTATAGCGCCAGCATAAGTAAGTAAGTAAGTAAATACATAAAATACATATTTATATTTTCCATAAGTCTAAAAGTACATTATTTATATTTCGAAATCAGTCGCATGTTAATTGGTTTAAATTTGTTCCACAATAACTCTTGCACATAATGCCAACCAAAACTTACACAGAACAATTTATTTAATAATAATGACGATAATTAAAATGCATTCTTCACGTTAATTGATTCAAGTAATTTTATATTAAATGAATTCTGCATAACTATATTATACATTTCCAATCAATTCATATAAACCGTTTGCAAAATGCCCTGAGGAGCAGCGCCCTGGAAGTAGTCATAGTACCATAGGTACCTTCTGCAAAAATCCAATCTAGTTATCCTTATCGCATTAAATGTTACACACGTGTGTGTAATAACTCTATAAATAAAAATCGATAGCTCTACAGTCTACACACTTTTAATGCATCCTTTGGGAGCAGGGCCGAATGAGAGCGTTGTCGAGGAAATTGTTTTTGCAAATATTTTATAGCTCTATAAGGACGTATTGATTTATTATTGATTAATTTGAGTGATTTAAAGGTTATTTCACTTGCAATTCATATAACATCGTAAAAGTCTAACAAGAAATAAAATAAAAAAAAACATCAAACGATTACCCAGAGAGCCAGAGCAAGGCTCTATGCTGGCTAAAGGAAGGCTCTTTCGATTTGTTTTTTTAATCGACACATTGATTTAAGTGAGGTGGTTGCATCTGGTGCTTGTATTTTTTTTTTTCAAGTATCCGTGGATGGATGTATAGCACATTTCAGTAGAACATAAAAATTAATATTCAATTTCTTCGTTCTTTTGAGTGATATTTGCAAAAAAATAAATCTACACTTCTTGGAATTTACACTCTAGAATTTAGTTATTTCACCTCGAGACGTTGTCCTTTTTTTTCTTTTTTGTCGTCTAATATGAAACCACTACTCTGAAAATCCCCATTATGACGCATTATCCTTGTTCAAGTATATTTGTTCTGTATTTTTCTAAATATTTGCTTCCCACAGAGCAACCATTTCATTTAAGACAGAAACAAAAGAAAAATTGAGTTGACAGAAAAATTGCTCGTGACCTTGAACAGACAACTAATCCCAGTTTATGATAGGAAAGTAAAATCATACTTCTAGGCAGGGTTAACACTTATGAACATTTTTAAATCCCAATAAAAGCGAAACATAAAACAAAATATTAATCTAGTCAACGAAAAAAAATATAAATGGAAGAAACCGTGCGTCTGAGTTATTATCTTATTTGGTTAGGATTACCCCAGTTATAACATATTCAAAGTCAAAAGCCCACGGCCGCCACGCTTTCTCAAGGCAGGAGAGGAGGGTTAAGGTTTCCTTTTACAAGATTACTATATAACTAATGAATATAATAAAATAATAAAAATTAATACTAAAATATACAATTTTAATATAATAATAAAATAGAAAAGGATAAAAAAAAATAATTTATAAATATATGTACATATGATTCGCTATTATAGCAACAAAATCATCATAACATTTTTTTTAAAAGTATCTCTTGGACTGGGCATACAAACATCAAACCTATTAATTATCGCATTGGTCTCTCTGATGCAACGAGTAATCGGTTCATTTCAACCGTAATTGCTTCTTGAAAAAGTCTCTCGTAGCTTAAAACTCATACGGAGGGTCCTGCAAGGGAAAAGAAAGTTAATTCGCTCAAGCAAGAAGAGGCAAACAACGTGGCTATCAATACTATCTTTTATCATCATATTGAAAAATATCTTCTTCTGAGCTCAAGCGTTTGCATTCCGAAAAGCAGACATCTGACATTATATGAGGGCATATCAATATTCCAATTTAGCTTGTAAAAACAATACCTGGTAAAACTTTTTTGAATTCTTTCAATTCTCAATGAATGAGTCGCATAATAAGGATTCCAGACAACACAACAATACTCTAGACTAGACCTAACAAAAGGCATTTAGAGAGACTTTAGTGCATAAGAATCAGAAAATTCTCTGGTGTGTCTTTTCAAGAAACCTAACATCTTACATGCTTTGTTTACTATATAGTCATAGTGACAAGTAAAAGAAAACTGGCGATCCAATACAACCCCTAAATCTTTATTTTGTGAAACTTTTTCCAGTGTTATATGATTAATAGTATAATCAAAAATTATAGGAACCTTTTTTCTTGAACAAATAAAACTTTGACATTTAGATACATTCAAAAAAGAAGGTTGCTTTCGCACCATAAAGCTAGTATGAGTACATCTTTTTGAAGAAGGTGACAATCGTTTAAAGATTTAATTGTTATGAAAATTTTAACATCATCAGCATACAACAGGTTCCCGGAAAACTGAAAAATGTCTGGAATATCATTAATGAATAAATTGAAGAATAAAGGACCGATGTGGCTTCCTTGTGGGACGCCCGAGGTCACAGGTTTACATTTGGAGAGAAATCTATCTATCTTTACATATTGGGTTCGATCAGTTAGATAAGAATAGATCCATTTGAGAAATATGGAATGGAGTCCGAGCTTTGACAATTTATAAATAAGAAGTTCATGGTTTACCCTATCAAAAGCTTTTGCAAAGTCAGTAAATATTATACCAGTCTGAAAACCACTTTCAAAACCTCTTATAACTGAATCGCATAAAATAGTGAGATTTGTAGAGGTGGATCTTCCTGCAACAAATCTATGTTGTGAGACAGAAATGAGTTCCTTTGTGAGAAAACTAAGCTTATCGCAAACAATTTAGGGATCACAGATTATTTACAAATGGGGCGATAGTTACATACTTTTTGCTTTGCACCAGATTTGAAAATTGACGATATGGAAGACGCTTTCCACTCATCTAAAAATTGACCTGTTTTAAGAGACTTGTTGAAAATTAACCATAAAGGCAACGTGAGGACGCTGCATATCTTTTAAATATTTTAGGGGATATATAATCAGGGCCTACACCTTTGTTTTCATCCATCCCATTTAAAGCTTTAAGAACCTCAGACAAACTTAATTGAATAATCGCTATATTAACTGCATTTGTTTGTGTTTCAAAATAATCTGCAAAAAGATTACAAATGGTAGGTAAATCACTAGATGTGGATCCAGAAAATTCCATACAATTTGGTAAACCTGTATTTTTTCTTTTGGAGTTTATAAAATTCCAAAAGCATTTGCTATCGGTTTTATTTGTGATTCAGCTGTTAACACATACTTATTATAAAGAAATTTGTTTAAAACATCAAAAGATGTCTGAATTTCATGATAGTTTTGACTGTAAATCAAATTATTTTTATCTTTTAGCGAATAGCTATTCTTATATTCGTATATTCTTTTAGTGAATAGGTATTCGAAAAATAAAGGTATCGGCGAATAAGTCTACCTAAATTATGTAATAGACTAAGAGCCCAGGGCCGCCAGACATACGCTATTTTATCAAAGCTAAGATTTTTTCTGCGAACAGATACTATGGTAGCCAAGAAAAAATGCGATACTAAGAATCACTGATGAAAAATCGCTCATATTGTACTGAATTCAGTACTATTTGATTTTCTCAGTACCATTTACAGTACTATTTTGAATTGTTTGTACAAAAGTGATTTATTCCTTTAGTAAATTTTCACTTATCTTCACTAAAAAAACTATGTGCGATGCGAAAAAACCCAAATCACAATTACAAAATACCAAAACCTTCCACACCTGTGCTCAAAAAGGAAGTACTCCAAAAATCATGGCAAGAAAAATTTGAATGGTTGCAAGATGACCCTGAGAAAAAGACGAAGAAATGCCTTTTATGCTGCAAATATATTATTAGAGGACACTTTCACATCGAAAGGCATATAAAACAGCCACACACCAAAAAGCACACCATGCAGCCAAAAACAGTGTAAAAATTGATTAAATCGTGTCAAAGAAAAACATAAAATCATCGGAAAATGCCAACAAAATTAGAAATATCCCTAAGTCTTTTCGTCGCAGAACATAATTTTCAGTATTGGACCATTTAAATATTCTTTTTAAAAAAAACTGACTCAGAAGTGGTAAAAAAATGGTCATGAATCGACACAAAGGCCAACAAATTATCAATGGCTCCAGAAAATTCGAAGATTATTTCCGAAATAACGAGACCCCAATATTTTACATTAGTTGTTGATGAAAGTACCGATATAACTATAAACAAAATTTGGCGGTGGTTATTTGAATATAAGACGCCATGATATGTTTTTGACACTTACCGAAGTTACTGCCGGAAAGGCTTCAGGAATGTTTAACACAATTAAAAATATTTTTGAATAAACAAATATTTCATTTATAAGAACATGGTTGGATTCACCGCAGATAATTGTACTGTTATGATGGACAAAACAAACGGTGTTTAGGCAAAATTAAAGGAAAGTCGTCCCCTGTCTCATTGTGAATGGCTGCGCATGTCATAATTTAAATCTTTCTTCGAAGGCTGCAGCAGGACAATTTTCACACACTGTCGATAAGCTAATTAAGGAATTAAATCAACATTTTTGTAACAGCTCTAGCAGGAGGATGGAATTCTAAGAGTTTCAAGAACATTTTGGATCAAATTTACACACAATTTTAAAATATTGTGTCAAGCGATGGCTTTCCCGTCAGGTACTTGAACGAATGCATTTAAAAATTGCGCGTATGCTAAATTTTTTGTGTTAATAGGCAGCACTTGACCGTATCTTAGAACAATGGGAGTCTTTGTGTTATTATACTTTGGACTTGGTGAATTTGAATCTAATTTGAAAAACAAGACCTCAACTTCATATCTTCAAGCCTTAAGGACTTAAATGTTAAGTTATATTCCACCAAGATTGAAATCTATTTTAAAGCAAATAAGCAGGAATTTTATGCTAAGGGAAGCATTAAATGATAAACCGATACACTTAATTAATCCTTTAGAAAACCACTTACCTATTATGGAAATATATTTTGCGGCACCGAATCTGAAATCCTATACAATTCGAACAAATTAATATATTCAAAGCTTTTAAAATCATGCTAAATTTTCTACATAACATTCTGCAAGATATTCGAAAAAGATTGGATTACGATGACGTTGTCTTAAACGGACTTCAAAATTTCTCACAAAGCGCAGTATTGGATAGTCAAGTTAACTCTATCGTTCAATTTATTTTAAAGTTTTTCCCTAACGAACACAAAAATATTGAAGTTATAAACAACGAATAAAGAGCTCTAGCTGACTGCGAATATATATAAAAAAAAATGAGAAATGTTTCTATATCGGAATTATGTTCGAAAATTAATCTTTCTCTATATCGGAATTATGATCAAAAATTGGTCTTTTGAAAAACGAATGTAATGACTTTAAGTTTAAAAATTTTCATCGCATTATTTAGGTTGCCATTTGTGTTCCTCATTCTTCAGCAAACGTCGAATGAATGTTTTCATATCAAAATATAATAAAAACTAAATTACGAAATCGATTGCAAGTCCAAACGTGTTCTGCACTGATAGAAACCAAAAATCCTAGTAAAAATGAATGTTGTCACAGTTTCATAATTAATAAAAATCTTGTTAATAAAAATGAGACACACAATCCTCTCCAAAAGGTAGAACTTTTAGAGTAAAACTCATTTAATGTTAATCAATTTAAAATATTTACTGATGAGTTTCAATGAAAACTCCTAACTGTGATATGGGGATCCTTCCGATATTTATCTAGCTTTAATAATGAAGTTCCTTTATTCTTATTTATGTCAATTTAGTATAACATAAAAACAAATGAATTGTTTTTTGGTCTGCTTAATAAATACCTACATTTTGTGGTTGAATTTTTGTGTTCGTTTACTTTAATCCATTTAAAAGAGCCGAGTACTATTTGGTCTTTTTCAGTACTATATTTTTTCAGCGTCCAGTACAATCGAAAAAAGTCAATTTCCATCACTGCTAAGAATCTTGAATCCGAGTGCAATTTGTCAGACATCTACAGTGGACATCTACAGTGGAGCCGTACGTTAGCCAGACACTTAAAATCTGTCAAACTAATCGTGCCATTTACGTTGTACTTTTAAAGCTAATATTCATATATTCTATGGACAACTGGTTAAAAATAATTCCCCATCAGCCATACATCTACAGTGGGGCGTATTCATCAGCCAGACATTTAAAAACAGCTTGAGTAAGCGAAAAAATCACGTTTTAGTAACAAAGAATTATTATTTTGACAGTTTCAAGGTGATGTAAGGCCCCGCTGTAGGTGTCTGGCTGTTGGCGAATAATTCGCTTAACAGTGTTTAAATTCAAATTTCTTATATTCGATTTAGCAAGCTTAATGAATAGGACTAATTGTGAGTCTATTGAGATATACAGCGTTGAAAATCTTAATTCAAGAGCATTATTTTTGAATATGGACACAGAACTGTAAACCATATGGGGCTTAGGTAGTATGTTACAAAATAGCAAACAATTCGTCTATGTTTATTCGAATCTGCAAAGTGTTTTTCTTATTTTGTTTGGGCGCTTATTTTAGCCAAATCCCATTGTTTAAGACAGAAAAAAAAATACTCGTACGTTGCTACACTCCATAGAACATAATCATTTTCATAGGTCTCGTTGCTGGGCACCAGGTAGACCAGGTCCCATATATTTTTTCCAATTCTCCTTTGCTTATAGGACTGGCCACGAGACTCTGCGAGACTTTTGTAAGTCTCGTCTCGGTCTCGTTAAAATCGAAAATTTTCAGTCTCGTCTCGGTCTCGTCTCCGAAAAATACGATTTCCGGACAAACTGTTGATTATTGGAACGAAATATATTCGAATATGTGCAGAAGAAAATAAATATTTAACTGAAATTGGATTTTTTAATTTATTTGACTCTCTGTAAATTTCGGTCCGAATATACAGTCTCGTCTCGGTTGCTTAGAAGGCAGTCTCGTCTCGTCTCGGTCTCGTCATGCGACTCTATCTCCTAACATTTTACTAAAGTTAAAATCACCAAATGGCTATTTTATCTTTTTAGTATCGTACTAAATCCATATGACACTTTGACGTTTAAAATTGTCAAAATCAGGGGTGTTTGTGAATTTTTTGCCCGAGCTGTCACTTTTTTGGACGTGTTCAGCTGAATTTTATAAAGGAAATTAGTTTAGTATGATACTAGTTAAGAAGTATTTAAAATTTAGAAAATTTTAGTAAACTGTTAAAGAATTAGTAAAATGTTAAGTAGTATCATACTAAAACCTTAATAATAGGCCGTTTAAAATTTTGCGCCATTCATTTTAATAGGATATCTTATTTTTAACAAAATTCTCCAAGTCAGCTAAGTTTTCGAATATACCAAAAATATTGAAAAATTACTGGAATGACTATTATCTCAGTAATAGATTTTGTGTTTTAAGCGTGCTTAAATTCAAGAGAAACATATTCATTATTCAATAATAAAAACTGTGATCACAGTTAGTGTTCCTTTCATCCTTCATATTCCGGTAAAATCAATAGCCTAAATTTTTGGATCCAAGATAAAAAAGCAGCACTTTGTACTAATTGAGGTTATAACTTTATTATAAATATGATGATCGATAATTTCTCTCAGAACTTAATGGCATCTAGAATAAATTTTCAAATTTTCAAATTTTCATCACCGAAGTCCCCATAATATTCGAAGGATCGAAAAATTTCCAGGAAAAATTACTTTCGCAATAGCGTCGATTAATGCATTTTTATTAAGAATAATTGAGTTTAAAACGCTTAAAATTTGGCTTCAGTTTCTGGATTATCATTCATCAATCATTTTCAAACAATTGTTTAAAACTCTTATTAATGTAAAAATCATTTCGTCGGGGTATTTTTCCCCTCTAGCCCACCTTTAGCCGTTTAACAAAGTCAATGGGAAAGTTCTGTAAATGCAAACCAAAGATATCTAAATTAAATACATTAAGTTGAGGGGATTTAAAAAAAGAAAATAAACGTCAAGATTTGATGTATGGAAAACAGAAACAAAATAATGAAAAAGCCAGGAGTAGAATGTAATAAGCTGTCAAATAAAATTATAAAACTTTAGATGAAAACAAATAACTTGTTAAATTAATTTGAAATGGAAATTGTAGCTCATTTTTTATTTAAGGCACTTTAAGAAAGAATTTTAAGAAATTTTTGTTAAAACAAATAATTAATTACAAATCAGTGGTGCATTACCTTTAGTAGGTAGATCGGCCTCATAGGTAGCTTGATGGTTTAGAATCAATTACAGTTGAAGGCAATAATTTAGAAAATTAAAATTGAACATTTAAACTAAGCACCACTTAAAGAATGTGATGATCGGTATAACAGCCGTGAAAAAGCTACAAATGCAGCCTGAAAACAATAGTGGTATAGAGAGACAACTCAAGTGGCTGTTGTTCATTCAAACGTTCAATATTTATTAAATAAAATGTTGGTCACTTAAATTGTCTAAGGCTGCGCGTACAGTTGTGCGACAAAGCTATGCGATGCGAGAAACGGTTGCGTGCGAGAAAAACATTTACATTTATTCTTATATGTGTGCGCACAGTGAAGCGATATTTGATGCGAGTTTTTCGCATACCTATCGCAAGCGTCTCGCGCACAAACTCTTCTGACCACTTTTTTAAGCGAGTCTGTGCGAGTAGGCTCATATTGTTTGTTTTGACGTTTAAAGAAAACAAATCAAAATAGTAAAATATTAATATTTCAGTGCTTTAATTATAAATACACATACAATTTCAATTAAAAATTCATCTTCTGATGATGAATTCATATTATTTACACTAAACAAACGAGCAACACAGCCACACTAAATCGCTTTCACTGTGCGCGCGCACTATGTCGCATCTCGAATCGCTTGTCGCATCGCTTTGTCGCATCGCTTTGTCGCAACACTGTACGCGTAGCCTAGTGCGACAAAGCGATGCGAGAAATAATTGCGTGCGAGAAAAATATTTACATTTATTCATATAAACGTGGGCACAGTGAAGCGATATTTGCTTTGCTACGAGTGTTGCGATTTTCTCACATACTTATCGCAAGCATCATCTCGAATACCTTCTCGCATAGCTTCTCGCATGGCATCGCTTTATCGCACTACTGTACGCGCAGCCTAAGAAACAAATATCGAGGTTACGATAAATTATATTTCTTAAAAGTTTTTACCCTTTTCAATAGAAATACTGATTCTATCAGTATATGAAAATTGTATAAAAATCCAAAAGGGAAGTGTCTGAATTATGGTAACCCTTAATATTTTATTATAGTTATAATTCAGTAAGGGACTTCAAAATTATGAATAGTGTGTTTTCAAGATAATGACTATGCGTGCCAACTCTTCTGTTTAATTCATTTTTCCTTTTTTTTGGAATTTAAAAAATGGATAGGGACAGGGAGAATAATAAATAGGGGTAATATTCACTCGTGCCTAAGAGAAACTATATGGCTTGGAAGGAGAGAAAATATTTACAATTCAACCTTAAGGGATCTTCCGGGAAGATGAGTAGAGAATTTAAATTTCTTTGCACACCCCAGTAGACCACCCTTGAAGTTTGAATAGGGATTTCCCTTGATGGTTCTCTGGCAGCACGGCACAAAGCAGATACAACATACAATGATATGTATTGAAACCAGAAATAGAAAAGTTTTTTTTTGTTGCCAGCTCTCTGAATAGAAAAGATGACTTGGACTTTGGAAATGGACATGGACAGACAGCCACCAGGGATGTTGATTCCAAACCATTGTATTTTTTTTTTTGTTTGTTTGTTAAAATTTATGTGTGCACAGTTCGACCAGATGAAGCTTGGTGGTTGTGGTTCTGTGCGTTGATTTTATGGACCTCATTCCTTCTTTCTAAAGCCTTTTCCTGTCTCGGTTCGTTAAATACCTTATTTGCTGAAACTATTTGTCTATCACTGCTGCAGTCTTAGAGCCTCGAAGATAGATATATTTTCGAAGAACTATCTAAAAATGTTTCAATAACCAACCATAGTGTCTGCCAAAACTTTCATTTCGAATAGCTCAGGACCACCACCTTACTCTTACACCAGTTCTGTGGCGGGTAGAGGGGTTGTCGATTTTCCAATGCATTGACTATAATTCCCGCATATAAAAAAATATACTATAGAAACAAAAGCAAACTATACTGCGAAGAACCAACTTTAACTACGCAGAAGAACAGTGGTAAGTCAATTCCTTGGCACTAAATTGTACACAATGATTTACAACGGCTATACAATTCAATTATTATTGCAAAGACTGCAGCTGTGGTCTTCCGTTCATGGAAAAGGATATGGCTTCCCTATAGTATAGGTAGTTACAATCGTTTTGCAATGTGGTGTGGTATTTTAACGAGGATTTCAACTTTAATAGTCCGGGTGCCGGATGTTTTTTTCATTTTTTTTTTTTTTTTGTTGCTTTTTATTTGAAATTAATTTCCGATACTCTAGTTCTTGTGCAATGTGCAATTGTGCATTGGCAAAAAAGTATTTGGTCTTGAAGTTTTGTATAGATATTTATTTTTATTTGAATGGTAGAGTCAGCAATTCATTTGCCAGTAAAAAAAGAAGAAAGTTCTTTCTAATTGGAGTCATTTTTCTTTTTGTTTGTTTTGCAAAGGAAAATCCATAAATTCGAATATGTAGGTTCTTTTTCAAACAGCTAAAAGTTTTTTTTTTTTGGATGATGCACGGACTCTTAGGTATTTGCTTGTGTCATTAAGAACCTGTAGGTTCAAGAAGCGAACACAGTATTGCTGTTTCTAAATGGATTGCAATATTTAACAAGTCGACATTATTATTTGTACATAAATTATTTATAGTTGAAAAGATACTTTGAAATGTTGTTTTAAATCGAGCTTAATGAAATTGTATATTTCGAGTAATTTACTTTGGAAGAGATCATGACATTTCTAATAATATTTCGTATGAGCTTAGTTAATAAATAAGTACCTGGACGACTGATCTTCGCTCCGCTTTTTCGGTGGATTTATATATTTATTAAAAATTATTTACAACCTTTGGGTTAAGGCTCGAACATAAAAGGCATTTGCATTTATTTGCAATAAGTATATTAAATATTTTATGTTGGAGGTCTGATATAAATAATTTGATCAGCGATTTGAAACGCGATGAATTTCTTATATGGTGGAGCTTCAATAACCGCTGTAATTCATACAACAATACAACACTATTATTTTTGTCCTTAAATATAGAATTTCGTTAATAGATTTCGAAAAACACATGAAAAAAAAACACAAAAAGCTGGTGTGTTAATCGGTGGATCTTACAAAAAGATGGTAAGTACCAAATGGCATGTTATGGAGTCGTAAAAAAATCGAACTCTATATATTGTTTTTTCCTAACGATGATGAATGCGAAAAAAGTAGATCTCATAGTTCTGTCTGTCAGTCCGCACACCTACAGCCTAAACTGCTGAATGGACTTTCTTCAAAAACTTGTTACCGAAAAGATATATATAGGTATTATTTTTCTCAAAAATGGCTCAACGATTTTCTTAACAAAATTCAAATAATTATAATAGAGAAAAGTTTCTTTTTATAGTATTTTTTTTTTTTTTTTTTCAAACTTTTTTTATTTTATTTCTAGTACTAGTAATTTGGTTTTGAATTTTTTCGAAAGCTGTTCTATTGATATTTTGTAGCTTTTGTTATGGTTTAAAAAAAAACTTATTTTTTCAAATTTTTAAAGAATATTAAATTATTCCTTAAAACTCAATATTTTGAAAATGACTTGTTCAAATTTGTAGAACTTAATTAAAAACGGTTTTTTATTGTATTCTAGAATATTTGAAAAAATCATGTTTCTAAATTCAAAAATAACTGTAGCTTCCCAACAAAATGTTCAAAAACCCTTTAGAAAAATGTTAATGTTCTCGAAAACGACTCCAAGAATTTCGATAAAAAGATGTGTGTGATATTTAATTACTTTTTAATTATAAAATTATTTGTTTTGTGTTCTAATTAACAATATACATACTTTCGATAGAATCACTTTTGATATTTTCGTCTTTCTCATTATTCGATAAACAGATAAAGATGAATTTTTTTCTATGCAGATGCTCCCACAAACTAAAAGTTCTATTGTATGTCAAAATTTTCAAAATATTGTATTTCTGGTTAAAAAAAAACGTTTTTTTTTCAAAAATAAATTTGTATATGTACCTATATAAGTAATTACTTTTAATTAGAGTTTCAATTTTTTTTTCTTAAAATGTTTTCATAATTTTATACACAAATAGATAATTTAAAAAAAAATGCCTCAGCGATTAATATTTATTTTTTTCTCATAAGAAAAACATATTATTTTAAGTAATAAATTGGCATCTTTTTTGTTTGGCTCAAACTATGTACTATAGTTAAGGAATTTTCTTTTATAAAAACAAACTCTGAAAAATTCTTCAATATCTTTGGAGCCATTTACGAGCAACCAAAAAAAAAAATATAAAAGTGGATGTGGGAGTAGGCGAATATTAGTTACAAAATACCTTCAAATTGTTTGTTTTTCTTAAAAGAACAACATCCAAAGCTTTGGAGCCATTTTCGATAAACCAAAAATATGACAAAAGTGGGCGCGGGCAATTTGCATTCAAATAATTTTTCGGTTTCTTTTCATTCTCTTATATACACAGAATTTCATTCAAATCATTTTGATCGTTTTCGAGAAAACCAGCCCCGTTCCGTAACACAAAGAAATAAGAAAAGGTAGCGCGGAAGTGGGTGGATTTTACTAAAAAGTATTTTTTTTTATGTTTCCTCGTTTATAAAAACAAACTGAACATTTCATCCAAATTGTAGAAGCTGGTTCCTAGAAACCAAATATATTATATATACAAAGTTTAAAGTTATAAGATACATGCTTAGAGAGTATTGCACTCTCTAAATATTTGTTAACGTGGCTTATAAGAAATATTCAAAATTTCACCAGCGCGAAAACCGTAGTAGCCCGTAGCGTAATGGTTAGTGCGTTCGACTGTCACGCTGGAGGTCTGGGATCGCTCCCCAGCCTCGTCCACCTAAAAACTAAAAAAGTTTTTTTTCAGGGCTACTGCCTCTTTCGAGGAATTGACAAATCCTCCAAGAGTATCCGTTCGGATTCGACATAAAATTGTAGGTCCCTTCTATTCCTGTCGAAAGGCGCACACAGGAATGCTTGCGAGTTGTTAGTCACTAGGCCCTGGTCCTTCATGAGCCGTTGTGCCACCCGATTTATTTATTTTTTAAACCTTAAAAGTAATAGTGTTTGAGATCATTTTTCGAAAATCAATGTGCAGGTATTTTCTCCTCAGATAATTGAAACAAAAATTCCAACACATAGCAAAGAATATTGCTCGATTTGTGTCTTATTTTTCGATCAGTCGCTTGTGACGATAATATAGCACGAAGAGAAACAAATGAGAAATCAAAATAAATATTGTTGTATTTGTTTGCAAAATAAAATAAAAAAAAAATAATCGATAAATGCACTCAAGAGTGATCATCAGCCCTATTTTGCCATACGATTTGATTGTATTGAATGATTCCTCACATCTGCCTCAAATTATTTCTTGAAGTCTTCCATCCTTCAAGTGCAAATATTTCTCTTTCAATTTAATTTTTCTAGCAATTTACACGCATATTGGAAACATTTTTTGACAAATACCAGAATTCAAATAAAAAATAAGCAGCATAATGATAAGTTGGAAGTTCAAGTTTTCACCAATTTAATTACATTTATCCAATTCATCCAATAAGAAGATTCAAATCAACGAAATTTTAATTTTCGTAACAGTAGTTTTATAGTAAGTTTTATTTACCTGTAGTTAATAATACAACAGTACACAAGTTAACAGTATACCTATGTATAAATATTTTTATTTCGTATAACTGGTAAATACAATATAAAAATATTATTTTAACATAAATCCAGTATTTTTGTTACTAAAAATGCAATCTTAAATATTTGAATTTCATAGAAATAGAAAAAATGTTATAATTAATGAAAAAATATCAAAACACAATTTACTATTTAATTCAACTGATCCATAGACATCAAATCGTAAGCACTCGAATTTGAATTTGCAAATAAAATCGTGAACCTTGAAAAATAGAAAATACATAATAAACAAAACAAATTTTGTTTTTATCTAATTAAAATATATTTACGCTCATATCCCAGCGATTATCAATATTTGAGCACAATATTTCCAAATTCAAATCCAATGGAATTTTGGAACGTCTCACCGTCAAATCCACCAATGATATAAAAAACAAAAACTCCACCAGATGTTTCAAAGCTATTGCCATCATTCCCCAATATATCGCTCCTGTTTCCATATAACTCAAAATGCTATAATGCAAATGCCCAACAACAACAAGCAGATAAAAAAAAATGGAAAAAATTAATTGAATTTCTGTCATTGAATGAAATTCATTGATGATTTTATATAAATCCGTATAAATTAATGAAGCTTTGTCTAGCTCCTCGGAAAAATCACAAAGCAACTGCATTTGGCGAAATTTCGACAATTTACCACTATGATTATTGACTTCTTCCAAACGCTTCGCAAACAATTTCATATAGTTCCCCATATTCTGATATAATTCAGCGGCGATGTAAAAACTCGAGTGTATATAAAATCGAATCAAAAAAACTCCAAACCAATGAAAAGCCCAGAGAATAAGTTCAAGCGAATGAATAAAATCAGTTTTGATATTTGAAAATGATATCAATAACTCCATTGAGATCGCTACTGCTGCGACTATGTGAATGAGAATCATTAAGTAAATTGATTTGTTGAATATTTTCATGCTACCAGTTGTTGATTTTATTCGAATTAAAATTCCAATCGACTTATTTAGCGCACTAATGTATTGCTTGTTCTGAATTACTTGAGCCACTTGGGATGCAATAGTGAAGGTGAATAACGATACCATTTGCAATGTGGATAGTTCTATGAAGTAGGAAGGCGTGTTTGGTTTATAAAAATACGGTAGGACTATTATGTAACCGAATGCCACTGTTAGTCTGGACACGATACTGTAGAGCTGCAGCTTTGGTGAAGACTTAAAACGGCCATACTTTGTAACGGTGAAATCAATTAACCCAAATATTTTAGCAAAGTAAAAATAATATTTTATTATTTTCAAATCGAAGGATTTCTCAAAAATAGACCTCGATGACATTGTGTTGTGTCGAAGAAATGTCTTACAAGACTGAATCGCATCGATGTGAACAATTCGACAAAACCCAGTTACACCATAGTTATGAAATGGATCTAGCACTGTGTCAGCGCAGTTTGTCAATCATTGATAAATAACTTATTGCAATTAATGCAATTTATTGAGTGCAGAATATTTGAACGAAATGCGACTGATAGCTTTTATGCAAACAAAACGGTTTCTGTAACGTCTGCGAAGTTGGCAGGCCAACTTTAACCTAGAGTAACGGGACCAACGTAGTATTCTGCAGTTTCTTTGCATATCAGGCTGGTATGAATTTGTTTCAAACTGAGGACTTTAAATTTTGGAACAAGAATTTATTGAAATTAGGGCTGGCCACGAGACGAGACTCTCCGAGACTTTTGTAAGTCTCGTCTCGGTCTCGTTAAAATCGAACATTTTCAGTCTCGTCTCGGTCTCGTACAGCTGTAAATGTTCAAGTACAAATACCAGTACCAACTACCACAAATGTTCAAGTACAAATACCAGTCAAGTAGCCAGTACCTTGGACTTGTACTTGTACTTGAAAAAAGAAGAACAAGGTACTTGAAAATCATCAAGCACAAGTAGTTTTTCAAGTACTTTCATCTAAGTACATTTACTGGGTACTGTTGTACTGTCCAGTACATTTTCAAGTACTTTTCAAGTACTTTTCATGTACAAGTCCATTTTCAAGTATTTCTAAAGAACAAGTCTATTTTAGACACTGTTTGAGTCGCGTATGAAATTAAATGAACATATCTTATAATTTATGAAGCAAATTATGTTATTTACATGTATAACATATCAGGTTTTTCCATAAGAGCGCTACAAAAGTTTTTTTTTTAAATAAAACAAAAACGGTTTTGGATATCAATGAAATTCTTTATTTTGTGAAAGTACGTTCGATGCCATTATGTATGGAACTCGACTTCTTTTGCATGGCCACCACGGGCACGCTTGCAGAAGTCCAGACGCTAAACCCAATTTTTGACGGTTTTCAAGCATAAATCGGCCGATACTGCTGCAATTTCAAGTTCGATAATCGTACGAAGTTCATCAATCGTCACTGGCTTGTTGGCATAGACCATAGACTTGACGTAGCCTCACAGGAAATAGTCTAACGGCGTCAAATCGCACGACTGAGGCGGCCAAGCGACTGGACCATTTCGTGAGATAACACTTTCTCCAAACTTGGTTTCCTATAAATTGATTGTGACATTCGCTCTGTGGCTTGTGGCGCCGTCCTGTTGGAACCACATATCCTCCAATTCCATATCATCCAATTGGGGCCAAAAATATTCGGTTATCATTGAACGGTAGCGATCCCCATTCTCAGTAACGTGCCGGTCTTGATCATCCTGGAAGAAGTACGGCCCAATGACGCCGCCGGCCCATAAACCGTAATTTTTTCGGGATGCAATGATGACTCATGGAGTACGTGTGGAGAGCTGCCTGACCAATACCGCATATTTTGTTTATTGACGAAGCCATTCAGCCAGAAATGAGCCTAATCGCTGAAGATGATTTTTCAACAAAAATCCGAATCATTTTCAAGTTGTTGCTCAGCCCAATTCACGAACATACGACGCTTCTGGTGGTCAAGCGGCTTTAGTTCTTGCGTCAATTTAATCTTGTAAGGATGTAGGCCATGATCTTTTCGCAAAATTCGCCACGACGACGTCACAGAGATGCCCAACGCTTGAGAACGACGTGTGAGAGACACATTTGGGCTTTCTCGACACTACGGGCACTTCTCTGTCTCACTGGCACGGGAACATTTTGTACTGTGCCTGTGGATTAAAATTTTTCCACTAGACGCTCAATTGTTGATCTGCTAGGACGATTATGACGACCATTAATTGGACGTAGCGCTGTTGACGTTGAGGCCACTGACTACGAATTTCGGTAGTAAATTTTAATAATTTGGACTCGTTGTTGGCTCGTATATCTTTGCATCATGAGAGCGGCAAGAAATATGGCGTCGTTTGCTGTCCCTGTTGCTCTACTTTTGTAGCGTCTACTTTTTTACCTAACCGAGGGCAAGGGTTCGAAACGTGAGTAAAACTAGAATGATTATTAATAAAATTCGTACGTAAGTGGACAGTTTTATGTTAGTAATAAACCAAGTATTTTGTGTTTACTCAATTACCAGTCGGTAAGTAATTTCAGTGAAACTAGAAACTGTTTTTTTTTTTCATTTAATTTAATTTTTTAAGGTTTCAGTGAATTCATCTGCAGATGAATTAGCCTTTGATAACACAATTTGCTCAAAATGATGGTCTGAAAGAGCACGACGCTTTGGGGTGTTTGCTATTACTAGACCTGCAGAAGAAAACAGTCGTTCTACAGGTAAATATGTTAAACAGGGTGTCCGCCGGAAAGGTATACAAATTTGTTTGTTTATAATTTTTGATTAAATGAAAGAGAATGGATCTAACATTGTAATAATGTATGGAATACAATATCAGGTAAATGTCCGCCTCTGTTAGTTTCACAAATGCGAGGCCTTTTGAGCACATTTTTCATTATATTCTCACACATTCACGTGGTATTTCATTAGTTTCATCACTAATATTTTGTTTGAGTTGCTCAAGCGTTTGTGGTTTGTTTGCATTAACCTTGCATTTCCGATATCCCCACAAAACGAAGTCAGGAGCAGTCAAATCAGGCGACCGTGGAGGCCAATCAACATCACCATTTCCTGAAAAAACTTGTTGTGGAAAGAGGTCTCGCAGTAATTCCATTGTAATCTTGGCTGTATGCGATGTGGCACCGTCTTGTTGATGGAAGCAAAACAAAGTAGTATACCTTCCCGGCGGACACCCTGTACATAAATAACGTAATTTGCTTAATAAAATATCAAACATGTTCATTACATTTCATACGCGACTCAAACAGTGTTTAAATAAAATAGACTTGTAATTTAGAAATACTTGAAAATGGACTTGTATTTGAAAAGTACTTGAAAATGTACTTGTACTTGAAAAGTACTTGAAAATGTACTGGGCAGTACTACAGTACCCAGTAAATGTACTTAGATGAAAGTACTTGTGGTTGATGATTTTCAAGTACCAAGTACCTTGCACTTGTACTTGTACTTGAAAAATCAAGAACAAGGTACTTGGTACTTGAAAATCACCAAGTACAAGTACTTTTTTCAAGTGCTTTCATCTAAGTACATTTACTGGGTACCGTAGTACTGCCTAGTACAGTGTTTAAATAAAATAGACTTGTTATTTAGAAATACTTGAAAATGGACTTGTATTTGAAAAGTACTTGAAAATGGACTTGTACATAAAAAGTACTTGAAAATGTACTGGGCAGTACTACAGTACCCAGTAAATGTACTTAGATGAAAGCACTTGAAAAAAGTACTTGTACTTGGTGATTTTCAAGTACCAAGTACCTTGTACTTGATTTTTCAAGTACAAGTACAAGTACAAGGTACTTGGTACTTGAAAAGTACTTAAGTACACATGTACTTAATTAAGTCTCGTCTCGGGGGGTAAAGTTTTGTTGCTTTAAATTAAGGCCTTCCTGAAATATGCAAAAAAACAAATTTGGAGCCCTACTGCCAATTCCTAGCATGCTTAGTTCTCGAGATACTGCTAACTTCACTGTGAAATGGGAGGTCACTCGATTCCGACCACTATTTGATGAACTGAAAAAGCGGTAAGCAATGCAAAAAAACTGCAAATAACTGTATTTGTCCCATAACTCTAGGTGAAAGTTGCCCTGATAACTTCACAGATGTCTTGCTGTTGGCTTTTCTACTTATTAAATACGAATTTTTTTCCAATTTGGGTAGTCTAAGTTAGAAATAAGAAAATTAGTAATTGCTTTACAAAGCCGTTGTCCATCCTTGGCTGTGAGGGCTATTTAAAGTAAGTTAACAACATTTTATGACGTCCTACAAAAGTCTCCAAAATAATTTGAAGTACATACTTAACCAATTTAAAGTACCTTTGGTTGTACATAAAATATACTTTAAGTTCTATTTACTTGTAGCTTACGAAATTTTCTAAAAAATACGAGAAAGGAGGTAAAATTTGTCTCCAACACGCATAATATTTCAAAGAATTGTATGACTTTCTTTCAAATTTTATATTCAAAACCAAATATTTTCCAGTTCTTAAACGCCTCAGCAGTTATCCTTCAGAGAAACGACGACGCGTAAAAAAAAAACGATTGGAATTAATTGGAAAAAGCTCCTGTCAATTAGTATTATGTGAAAATCTGTAAATTCAGCATGATTTCCAAGTACTTCATTCAAGGCAGTGACCATCAGAACAAAAGAGACCATTAAGGTGTGTTCGAGATATTAAAACCCAACCACAGTTAGAAGATATTTTTGGGTAACAAGATATTTTTAAAGGAAAAAAAATGTCATAACATAATACAAAATAGTATTCTGGATGAGACATTTTGTGCCAAAGAAAAATTGAGGGCAATAAAATTGTCTTATATTCGTCCTTCATCTCTGTATCCTTAATCTGATTATACTCGTACCCATCCAACTTCTACTATAGGTACACAGAATAGTTGAAGAGGCACGTAATAGTCTGACATTGTGAATGCATAAAGCCAAATAATATATTATGTACATCAACTACGAAAATAACGACATCGACCTAGGTAAATGTAGAATGTAGTACATACATGAGACGACCAGAACAGTGGTGCTGTATGCATTTCGTATAAATGTATATATTGTATATCTAAAAGTACTTGTGTTTTTGCCTTAGGAATTCATAAAAAAATAAAATACAAGACGACAAGACGACCGAAGTCGACTCTATGGGAAAAGTTTTTTTCTTTCATTGGAATTTTGTGTGGGAGTTCGAGAATCTACACTCTACAAACGGGGACGACCCGACCGTGGCAGCCAGTTGGGGGCGCCATAACCATTTCCTACCTAAATTATTGCAATACCTACATGGCTTGTATAGACTTGAAATTACCCACTGAAAGATGACAAGCGATATCGTTAATGTGGAATCTCTGTTTGCATTTTATGGTTGCCAGGTATGGTATTTTTAAGAAAAGTTTTATAATCTGAGTTCAAAATAGCAAACCAAAACAAAATTTACTTGAAGTGGTAAAACTCCTTTCATGCACCACTGCCAAAAAAAACCCAAGCAAAGATTTTTAAATGAAATAACCCTTATTCTGATATAAGAAATTCTGATATAGCGCCTTAAAAATGGTAAGTTTTCGAAAATAGAGTTTTATACGTATAAGTTTTATTACAAAATCCTGTATGTTCCATGTTGACCATTTTTGAAGTCGCATTATCTTGCAAATGATCTCTTACACGTATAATAAAGTGTTATATTTTTCTAGATAATAATAAAATCTACAAAATAAGTTCAAAATATTTTCCGTTAAATTTTGTACGCTCTTTACTCTTAGTAAAGAGCCAAAAACCGGTGTTCTCAACTTTTGGTGATTTTTTGACGTAATGGTATCATAGATATTATATATGCTAGAAAAAAATTATTAATGCGAGCGTATAAAACCTGTTTTTTCGATATGCGACGTTAATGAAGTAGCAATATCTTGTGATTTATATGCAATTTCGTAATTTAAGAGTAAATCGTAATGGCTCGTATCAAGATTCGAACAAGTGGACATCAGAGGTCATCCAAAGTGAAATGAATTCACTTCAAGAAAACCAAACGTGCGATTTAGTTAAACTTCCAAGGAATAAAGTAAGACATTGTAAAGCAAAATGGATATTTGTCACAAAATGTTCGACATAATGCAAGATTTGTTGCCAAAGTATCCAACCAAATATATGGAATTAACTAAAGAAATGTATTCTCTATTTGTTCGATACTCATCCACTAGATACCTGATGACACTTGCTGTTCTGAAAAACTTGAAGTCTGTTGAAATGGATGTTGTCACAACCTTCTGGCAGGGTGACCTTGAAGAAGAAATTTACATTCAACAACCTGAGGGTTTCGATGATGGTACGGGGCGAGTATTTCGACTTAAGAGAGCCTTATATGGACTTAAGCAAGTGGGACGACAATGGAATATTAAACTTGAAAGTGTCTTGAAGAAGTAAAACCAAAATGGTTCCTTGTATCTACTTAAGTAAACAAAGAAACTGAATAGTTTAAAAGATGTGCAAAAAGTTTAGTAATATTGCAGCGCTTCAACATGGAAGAATATTGACCTATATCAACACCTAGTGATTCTAACCAGAAGTTATCAATAAATATGGTTTCTGACAAAACTGAAATAAGATGAAAAACTTCGAAGATTCCGTTCCAAGAAGCAGTTGGAAGGTTACTGTTTCTTAATCAATGTACAAGGCCTGATATTGCATTCGCAGTCAATGATGTGAGCAAGTATAATTCAAATTTTGGTTCGGAACACTGGAAAGCTGTGAAACGTATCATCCGATATCTGAAGGGAACAATCGATTTGAAGATTAAATATAAGAACTGCCGAAACTTCCCACCATTTACCTGGATATAGTGATGCTGACTGGGCATCAAAAAATAAAATAAACAATTTGGGTGGCACAACAGCTCGTTAAGAACCAGGGTCTAGTGACTAACAACTCGCAACCATGGAAGGAACCTACAAATGGAAGGGACCTACAATTTTATGCCGAATCCGAACGGCTAGACGAGAAGCACTTATTCGTGACAAGTGACACTCTTGGATGATTTGTCAATTCCTCGCAAGAGGCAGTAGCCCTGAAAAAAAAACTTTTTAGTTTTTTAGGTGGGCGAGGCTGGGAAGCGAACCTAGACCTCCAGCGTAAGTCGAACGCACTAAACATTACGCTACGGGCTACTACTGACTGGACATCTTATGTAGATAAAAGAAGATCATGCACTGGATACGCCTTTAAAACGTCAAATGCTGCAATTACTTGGTGTAGCAACAGATAACTGACATACAGTAGCTTTATCTAGTACTGAAACTGAATATTTGGCTATGTCATCTGCCAAACAAGAGGATTTGGATAAAACATCTAGCTTCCGAACTCGGTGGGAAACAAATACGCGACAACCAAGGATCAATTAAGTTGTGTGAATCTGGCGGATTTCGACCTAGTTCAAAACATAATTGATATCCGATAGCATTTTCTGGGAGAAAAAATAGATAAAAAAGATAAAACGGTCGATATATCGTATACTTCTACAGACAACATGGTTGCTGATAAATTGACGGATTATATAATTTTCATTGTAATTTTGTAGCAATCGCTTAATCATGTCAAAAGTTAATAATCACAGGTTTTTTAAGGATGATAATTTATAAAATTACACTTACGAGCAAAAAAATGGAATCACTTAATGTCGCATTCTAAAAATAACAATCGCGATGGATACAAAATCTATAATTAATTGTCATTGGGCTCGTTTTAAAGCTTTAACTTAAAACTTCATAAACTATGGGTAAAATCATAAGAATTCATTGGATTGTTTTCGCGCTATCCGTCATAGTAACGAAAATAACAAATTGTACTTGTTAAAGTAGGTACGAGTTGGAAACATTGATACGCAATAAATGCGCCCATTGTTGGTATTTTGTTTTCAGTGCACTGTTACTTAAGAGTGAGTTAGAATTTTAGAAAAAAAAAATGGATACCACACCTGTAGAAGTTAGTAGAGTTGACGCAAGGTCGACGTCCAACTGTAGCAGAAACAGTTACGATAAGGAGTCTTTAGGTAATTGTAAGTTAGAAGTTGACTTAAGGAAGCAGACCTTAGCCCAAAATGTCCTGCCGCGCATACGATTGGGAAGTTGAGCAATATAGCCAATTTACTTTCTCGGATAAGCCCTAAATGTGTCTGGATGGAAGCAATAGTATAGAGGCAGTGTAAATAGATGACCTAGCTTACATATGCAGACAAATTCTGTACTCATTCGATAACGTAAATCACATAAATTGCTCAATGCTCAACTTTCCATTTGTAGTACATAGTGAAAATCGGGCGTTAGACAATAACGCCCTAGGCAAAAGCACCCAAATCGATTTGGAATGATCGCCCAAGAAAATTCTGAAGAATTGTTGTTGTATTTTTGTTGCCAGTTTTGGGCGTTTTTTCCATTATTTGCTATATTTATCTAGATAAAGCAACGCCCAAAATTTTATGTTCAAATAGACAAACTGAAAAGGCCCAAAAAATGAAAATATTGCCAAAAACAAAACAATGAAGTTACGCCCAAATACAAGGAAATATCGCCCAAAAAAACTCTGAATACCTCTGAGGGTATTGTCAGTCGCCAGGCAGGCGCTTATATTGTCAGTTGGTGTGCTTTCGCTTTATTTGTAATAAACAGTACCTTGGGTGGCCCACTTCGCGGGTTCAAGGATTTAAACTCCCTTTTCGGGTCCTCTGTCCCGCTCACGTGACTCCGTCGCTCCGCTTAGGGTATGCTCAGTCGCCAGGCAGGCGCCTATGTTGTCACACACTAACTGACGACTGAGCATACCCTAATCGGAGCGACGGAGTCGCGTGAGTGGGACAGAGGACCCGAAAAGGGAGTTAAAATCCCTGAACCCGCGAAGCGGGCCACCTAAGATACTCTTGTTAAATAAAACTATCGACAATAAAATCCTTTGAAATTTTGTTTGGAAAAATCACCCAAAATTGAGGAAAGAACCCCCAAACTTTAAAAAACAATTTACATGTTCAATTTTCGGGCGATATTTCCATTTTATGATTGGGATAAAAAAATTTATTTGGGCAATATTTCCATTTTTTAATTTATTTTTGGGCGATAAAATATTTTTTGGGCGATAATTCCAAATCGATTTGGGCGCTTTTGCCTTGGACGTTCTGGCCTAATGCCTGAAAATCGTACTCGAGCTTGTCGGTGATTTGCAGTTAATTCTGACCCCATGGCGGGATATTTTGGGGTAAGGTCTGCTTCCTTAAGTCGTCTCCTAAGTCCTAACCTAGCATTAACTAAAGACTCTTTATCGTACCTGGTTCTGCTATTGTTGAACGACCCCATTCAAAGTACGATTTCGGAGAAAAGAAACGTCATCATAATGAATTAGTCATAACAGGCACTGGTGGCACACAGATCCTGGTCTTTACCCTTTCTTACAAGTTTCTCTGAACATTCCGTAGATCTTTGATGTGCAAGGCTGGCTATGGAGCTGACGGGCCACAGTACATTCGTTTACTCCTTGTTGCAAAAGTGTGACAACTTGACATACTTCTACAGCCGTGGTATTAATTTTTTCTAAGATAAGGAGGCCTTATAGGTCATGATATGTTGCAATTCACTTTTAACAGTGCACTGAATACCAAAGACCAACATTGGGTACATTCATTGCGTTCAATGTTTCCAACTCGACCTGTGCCTACTTTAACTTGTACAATTTGTTATTTTCGTTATTAAGGCGGATAGCGCAGAAACTATCCAATGTTTTTTAATGAATTTACCCATCATAATTTGAAGTCATAAGTCAAAGCTTTAAAACGAGCCCATTGTCAATCGTGATTGTTGTTTTTAGAAGGCGAAGTGGAGTGATTCCATTTGTTTGGATCGCAAGTATATATTAAGTATATATATTAATTTCTTGCTTAAAAGAACATTTTTCTTCTCATCGTAGTTTTCAAACATTTTCTAATGATATGTTTATTTGTATTACAAGTTGGTAACCATATACAATAACCTAGGTATATATAAGCACTTCTCACCTATAGGTACTTCTTGATGTCAATCTCCGACATTTTGCCTTTTTTGCTTTACAAAATAAATTTCCATCTGATTTATGCTTATAACGTTGCCTGATTTTGATCGCATTCATATATGAAGGTAATACTAATTTAATTATCCAAAGCAATTTGCACATGCACAGGATGGAACAAATTAAATTTCCCACTGAAGGTTGGAGAGCATCCGTGCAGTGGCTGTATGGCTTTATGGCTGTGGCTGGCTCTGACTGGAACTAGAACTGACGGGGTGCCCTTTTCTAATGAAAATATTATTATTATTATTTTTTTCTTGTACTTTGTATGTATTCAATCCAAATGTCGTCGTCACAAGCTTAATACATTTTTTTCTGTTATACCCAGTTTTATTTTATGGAATTATTATTTCACTGAATGGACAGTGAAAAATAATTTAATTCAACTGTCATCGTCTAACAGAATAAATATAGTTTGTAAGAAAGTTGTCAGGGCTTAACTTTACTTTCGAAAAGTTTATTAAGTTTTGTTCGTCTTTTTTTTTTGTTTAACTTGATGATGGTTTAATCAATTTCTTATTGAAATTCTTTTTTTATTATTGTTTTATTTTGAATCAAATTGAATTTCAATGAAAAAGAGAACATTGGATTATAGGGAGGTAACTATTGTGATTTCAAGACAATAATGGAACTTATTTATTTTTGACAACTTTAGAAAGTGCTTGAGATTCAGTAGCGAAGACCTATTTAATGAAAATTTTATATTATACTTGATGATTCTGTTGCCTTCTTCGAGGTGAAAAATTATTCTACTGTATACTTCTATTGAAAAAATTCAAGGACCTCGCACAAGTTTGAGGTTGTAAATCTCCTTTAATTCATTCTTTATAAAATTCTATAAATTACCTTAGCATACATTGTATAGCTTGCTTTGAGAAGGTATTTATTCAGCGTGTAAATTCAAATTGTAAAGGTTGCTAAAGGTATGCACGGGTAGGTTGTTAAAAATAAATTTTTACTTAACTCAATCTGTTCAATCTTATTTTGTTTTCAACAAGAAAAAGTTTAATTTAAATTGAATCAGTCGGTAACATTTCTTACACCGCACAGCACAATTTGTAGGTATATAAATATTTCCCTCTTGTTTTTTTTTTTTCTTGTCGAAAAGAATATATTGGGATATTTAAGGATTGTTTCCTTATTTGTTTTTTTTCTTTAAATTTCATCACGTCAATCAGTCACCATCAACAGTCGACCTTTCGGCGGCATAAACGAGCGGAGTAGGGTAGTGGTAGTGGTAGTGGTAGCAGAAGCAGGCGTCAGTTTCGAGAAATTTCGAAAACAAAGATTATTTTGGAAGTAGGTAGGTAGGATTTTACTTTCTCCTATGGGGATTTTATCCTTTCACATGGATAAATAAAGTTTTATATCCTCGATGTTGGTTTCGGGTAGATATATGTATATTATTGTGTTGAATTGAATGTCTTTTGTGAAAGTATAGATGTGTAGTGGCACAGCCAATATCCATGTTAATATTTTGGTTTTTATAGGATATTTTTTTTTGTTGAACGCATTAAGGGCAAATCCATTGGAGATTTGTTTTTATTTGTGCGTGGACTTCAAACAAAAGTGGGTTATAGAAACATGAATCGCTACTTTTGTAATTTAAAAACAAAACAAAAAACTACACAAGGATACTCAAAGATATAATCATATTGTTTCGAATTGTCAAATTTTGGGAAAAGTAGCAGAAAATGGTGGCAGAAAATTGGGAGATAAGGAGACCGATGACGAATTTGGAGATAAGGAGAAGATGGCGTGGGTTGACATCTTATCGATGGTGGAGGATTGGATTACATAAAAAGGTGTGCTTTCGAGATCAAAGCTCTCTTCTTTTTTCTTTCGTCACGGGAGCCATAAGGTGGTACCAGACGGCCGAAAATTACTTTTCGTGAAATATTGTTGAGGAAAACCTACAAAATTTAAATAAAACCTCTCGGGAACCAGGGCTCTCAGCAGCAGTAAATTAATTTTCATAATAATCTGCCTTTTATTTTTACTTTCTTCCACTTTTCTCGATTTCTTTCTTCTCTCCAGTGGCTCAGCAACGGATTTGCGTTGTAATATTTTATATTCATAGAAAAAAAAGGACTTAAAAAAGAAAAAATACATAAAATAAATGTCAACATTTTGTGGGAACGATTTTGTATTTATTTACAAGTTTACTAATTACTAGCTATAAAAGTTTTATATACAATTCATGTGTTTGAAAAAAAAGTTGATTTAAATTTTTTAGAAAAATTTACATTTTGATTAAACAAATTTATATATATCATCTAATATCATCATTTAATAAATAAAACATTTTGTTTCAAGGAGAAAAACGTTCATAATTGGTCCGATAGTTAGAAATATGTATACATTCGGACAAACTCCTTAAGTTTCTTTGAGGAATATTAAAGTGGACACGGGAAAGAAGAGTCTATTTTCCCGTTTATTAATTTTACAATAACAAATAAGAACGTCTGCTCTCAAGACTAGGCATGTCAATAAGTTTCAGTCTATTATGGTAAGGTGGGAGATCGTAAGGATTCACCCAACCTAAGCTCTAAGCGCAAACCTAAGGAATCTTTTTTGCACCTGTTCTATTCTAGCTTTATGACAGTCGTAGTGGGGTGACCAAACTTGACAAGCATATTTAAGAATGGGACGAACAAATGTTATAAAAACCTGCTTTGTCTCTTTTTATCCAACCAAGAATTGAATTGGCTTTATTAGTTATTGAATTGATGTGTGATATAAATTCAAGTTTTTGATCACACAAGACACCAAGACAGACACATCGCTTACGCGTGATAAAAGGACGCCATTTAACATATAGTTAAAAGAAGTAACTGACAGCTTTCTTGTAAAACTAATAGTTTTACAATTATCAATGTTAAGGTTTAAACAGTTACGGTCACACCAGTCAAAAGATGAATTAAGATCACACTGTAACTCTTCACAATCACGATTATTTGAAATCGTTTTGAAAATTGTAACATCGTCTGCATAAATAAGGCAGTTTGAAAATTTCAACACAGACGGTAAATAAGGAACTGGGCCTAAATGGCTACCCTGTGGTATTCCAGAATTAACAGTGAACTTATTTGATTCGAATCCGTTGAAAATTACAGAGTAATATCTATCCAGTAAATACGATTGAAGCCACATAACAAAATGTTCGCTAAATCCTAACTTTTTTAATTTTAATAACAAAACTCGATGTGAGAGTCTATCGAACGCCTTGCTAAAGTCGGTGAAGACACAATCTATTTGCCTTTGGTTTTTAAATGAGTCAATACAACTTTCCACCAACTCCATTAAAAAAGTTACTGTAGAGTGGCCCCTTGTGAAGCCATGTTGGTTTGAAACAATAATAGACTTAACATAAAAACACAGTGATTTACAAATAATTGCCTCGAATAGTTCAGGAATGGCCGATAATCTAGCTATAGGTTTATAATTTTTGATTTAGTCTTTTTTACCTTTCTTGTCAAGAGGAATTATAAAAGAATTTTTCCTAATTGATGGAAATATACAAGAAGACAATGAATAGTTAAATAAAACTCACAAAGGAAAGGACAAGTGACTGACACAATTTTTCAAGATAGTAGAAGGTATCCCATCAGGTCCTGGTATACAACTATCGTCAAGATTAGATATAAACTTTTCAATTTCGTCTGAATTAGTATTTAAGTTTATATCAGTCAAGTAAATAAAATGTTTTAAAGGGCCAAAGTTTTTAGCCTTTTCGTCAAATGTATCGCAGTTAAAAATATCACAGTTTAAAATATCACAATTGTGTGTATCACAGTTTTGAAACAACTTCTGATGATTTATTGATCTGAAACTTTTTCCATAAACTAAGCTGGAATATTATAGGACTAGAACGATTTATCTATAGTTTTTTTTACAGGCTTATTTATATAAAGGCGGCCGTTTGGTTTGACTATCCTATTTATAAAAATTCATTCAGTTCAAATTCAGTTTTGTTATAGGTAACGAACTAAGCTAAAAGTGCAACTGGAAAAGTGCGTTTTCTACCCAAAATTACCTGAAAAACTTTATATCAGCAGCCACTTTGTTAATTTCAAGACTAAATCTATGAGTTGGCATGATTTTGTTGAACAACCACGATGAAATAATTAATGTTCTTGAGACAAACGAAAAAAAAAAAAAAAATAAAGAATCATTCCAATGGTTTGAGCTGTTCTTGAGTTTTTGAGAGACTAACGCATGTCAAGTTATTTCTGTATAGAAATATATACTAGGTAATAGAAGAATATCAGTTTATTGATTGTTTTAAAAGACACCAACTTAGCGAAATAAAATAAAGGAATGGTTTGCACGAACTTACTCTTTTTTTTTTTTAATTATGAAGATAATTTTGTATAAAGATAATACAAACAAAAATACAAATTTGTATGTATGTATAAGTATTAGATATCTACGAACATGAATCAAATTGAAAAAAAGGTCAAAAACATGAAATAAATTATTCTATTTGATTGCTTAAATTCTTTTGCTATAGTGGTTTGACCAATAAAAAGGAGCCATTTGATTTCTTGAACTAGTATGAATTTAAAAAAAAGAAATAATGTTGTATATGTTCGGTGTCGTTCCTTCAATATGCTTAATCATTTTACATGTGCTGCAATATAAAATTTGCTACCATAATACATTTTTTTTAAAGACTTTTATATTCTTTAGAAATGGTGCAATTTTAAAATGCATCATAAAAATGCAATTTTTCCAAAAGTCTTAATAGTTGGTGCTGATGTATTTATTGATATCTATATGCATGTCCAACAATTTTCTCAATGTCCTTCCGTTTACAAAAAGCTGCAATGTCATGTTTGGTATAAAGGAGCCTTACATTAAACTGCGAAATTATTTTTCAAATTGTTATAACTGTTCTTAAGGCTTTTAGAAAAAGTGCATTTTGAAGATGCACAAATCACCACTGCACCCCAAAGGAGTCTGCAAATTATCATATAAATATAATGTATGTACCATAATAATATTATAAAAATGTATGTATTTTCATCCAATGAATGTCTAAAATCTGGGACCGGAGTTCATTTTTGCAATTAGTCGCGCTATGGAATATTATTTTTTTTTTTTTGAAGAAAAACTATTTATTTCATCAAAAAAACGTCAAATTTTCGTCAAACTATATTTACTTGCTTAAATTCTAGGGGAGATTTGACATTTCAGTCTAAAGCTCTAGTCGAGAGCTTTTAATATTCTATTTTCGAAGGCGATACTAATATCAAATTTGATAGAATCGAAAAAAGTCGAATAGACTTAAGTCGAATAGACTCTCGCAATAAGTGCCTGAAAAAATTGGAAGGCGAATTTAAAGTAATTATTTATACACTGATAAAAATTTAATTTAAAAAAATTTCACTAACCTGTTTTTTTTAAATTCGATTTTTCAAAACAAAGGAGAATGGGCAAATTTGCATGGAAATTGGGTTCGAGCGGCCAAGAATGATTTTATTATTTTCGGATGTGGTTTGGCCCTACAAGTACGGTGTAGAAGTTTTTTCGTTGTGGTAAACTTCAAACTGGTATAAAATGCATTTTTGTGTTTAACACAGTATTGTGGCTAATGTGAATGGAAAAATAGAAAATGAAAGTGAAATAACAGCTAAAGACATGAGTTTAGGAGATATGTGTTAGACAAAGCACATACATCATTAAATATTAGTACAATTATCATACTTTGTATACCTAATAATCTAGGTATATTAAAAACATGTTTTTTAAGTATAGTGCCTACTCATACTATATAATCGGACTTAATTCCGCTGCTGGTAATCAAATATCATCGGTTTGGTTAAATTTTTCCAAACCACGCACATAATATGCGCGCATCATCCGAATTTGCGCCTTCCACTCAGACAGTAACAGTAATAGTGTGCAATAGCTGCTCTCACATTCCTTTTGTCGGCCAATCCAAATGACGAATAATAATTCCTAGAAAATAGAGCTTAACATGTCTAGGCTGCATTCGGATGCGCAGCAACCAAATGTCTTGCTCTTGGATATACTGCGTAAGACGTCTTACTCATTGTTCTAACATGTGACTTAAAGCTCTATTCAAATAGTCTTGTAAAATTTTCTTAGGTTCCGAAGCCATTGAGAACCGTTCTGACCTGCGCCATCAACCAAAAAAGCATGTTTTAGCCTTACATTCGTGTAAAGAGGGCAATATTAGATATGTCATTTGATACTCCATTCTTAGAAATCCCTAGTGAACTAGGTATATTTAGACCAAAATGCAATAGGAAAAGTGCATTTTCTCACCGAAACAGCCTAAATAAGCTTGTCCTACCTCCGCCACCGGTTTCCTTAACGATTTGACTAAAAGTATCGGTTGGTTTCCTCTTTTTAAAAACCTGCGATGAAATAAGTAATCTCTTATTGTTGCCTGCTAAACTTGTATAATGGGCCTAGTAAAATAACCGCGGGCTATCTTGACCTGGTTCGTATTGTGTCACTCGACATTTTGAAATAAGGATAACGCATAAGATAGTTTTTGAAAATGCCATCACCCCAAAATATGCATTTGAAAAATGCATTTTCAAATGTCTTCATATCTCTTTTCCTTAATGCACTGCAACGAAATGCCCATACTGAAAGTTACTCCCTTGTAGCAGACCTTTCATTTGATACTAATTTTATTCGTAGCCGCTCGCACCCAAAAATGCCCATTCTCCTTTGGAATTTTCGTAACGGTTTTCAACATGTGTATGGAAAGTAGATACCGTTATTTTTTTAATTTAAAAATAAGATTTTTTCAAGCAGGTATTGTTAGGTAAAAGCTTGTCGTATACATATTAGGTAATTACATATCGCAAGTAAAAATAAGAACTCAACCTTTGTTGTATATATTGAAATACATTCGGCCCTAGCGAGGTACTCGTCCGAAGGGAAAATTCTCCGATTTCTTCCGAATGGGAGGATGTTTTCTTTGAGTTATTCTTCCTAGCAACTTGTCAGAAAAATCTTTCGATATTTTCTTAACGCAGCCTAGCGTTTTGCGTTACAATAAGATGAAATGAATTTTTGAATGTTATTTTGACAGCCTCATAAGATGTTTCTCCGATATCCTCCAAAAGAAATTGTTAGCAGAATTTGTTGTTGAAAACAAACAAAAAAATTGTTGTAGTTCTATTGCTTGAATTTACGTCTTCAGGACAAAAGTAAACAAAAAAAACAAGCATCAAAAAATATCTGGTGAATCTGATGCAAGAAAAGCCTGTATTACAACAAACTACACGTAGTCCTATTTTGTATTTTTCCATTCCGAATTAAGAAACGGAAAAAACCTTCTTTCTTCCCCTTCTGACACTTTTTAACCATGCACTTGCACGCATTCATGGATAGTTAAATTAAGAGAGTTTTCCCCAAGTTATTAAAATGAATATTTTGGTCAAAATAACTATGAGGTAGAGGTTATACAATCATTTTTTTTTTTTTAATTTTTAAACTCAAATACAATTCTCATGAAAGCATATCAAAGGATTTTGTATTAACCAAACATTTTTAAACGCAGAATTCACTCCTTTAGCTCGAAATGGAAAAACCATAATTAAATTGGATAAATGAATAAACATTTATTTTTTTTTTTTTCGTTCAAAATATTATCAAAGAGTGTATTATGAGTAATTTTATAGCTTAAACAGGATTTTAAATAAATGAATGTTGTGAATTCCGTGAACCCTAATTGAAGAATAATTCGTTTTCCAAAAAAAAAAAAAAAAAAAAAATTAACTCAGTCAAAGGAAGCATTTAGGTATGTACATTAGAGTGTACATTAGGGTGTATCAGGACGGACTGACAAAGGACGTCTTGATGAAAATCACGTTTTATTACTTCTCCATCATCGTTATGTTAGTTTTGATTACAACCTCGAAATTTTTTTTGTCAAGAAACCTATATACTTTCCATATTAAGCAAGTAAAAAAAGGCTTTGACGCTTCAAGTTTAATGCAAGTTTATAAATATAAAGTCCATTTTAATCGTCTATGATTTCAACAAAATCATTGGCGCAAAATTTTAAACAATTAAAACCGGCTCTAAACCGGTGAGAGTCGACTCTTTGGTAATTTTAAACGTCATAAATTATAGTTTAACGCTAAACCACTCTTCTAACTTTACAAATCGCATGTTTAACTTCTTAAAGTATACTTTTACCATTTGAAAATAAGTTTATAACAAGAAAAAAGCGTAGGTTGGTAAAATGATCTTTTATTTTATTTTTATTTGTAAAAAATGAGAATATTTATTAATGTATACAAAGAACTCGGCGGCATTGAATTTTTCACTTTTTCTGCCAAAACGTGGGCACAAACATCAATCACACAGACACAACAACCAACATACAAGAAGGTACCTACAAAGATTTCTCAACATAATTTTAAGAATCAAAGTTAATGCGAGTAGATTTCTTTTATAGCTATCATTGAAAACCATCATTGAAAATATTAATTGTCAATTTTGAGAGATTATGAAGAAAAAATAGGCGATTATTTTAATGCCAAAGTAAAGCTAATTTACTTTCATTTTTGCACAACTTTTCTCATAAAATGACTTTTAATTTTTCAATGATGAACTACCTTACCAATGATCATTGACAAAATTAAAAGTTACGTAATGGGGAAGATATGGGTCAAAATGAATTTTTTTGGAGGAGAAAAATTTTGAAGTCGTAAGCTATATCTCTGCATTAAAATATTCAATGATTAAACTTTCCAAGGGTCTCAAAATCAGCAGCTAACTTTTTCAATGATGGTTTTCAATGATAGCTATAACTGGCCCCTGAATAAAGAACAATAAGATTTAAACAAAAAACAATCAATCAATATACACGAGATACGACACAGACATGATAACATATATTAAAATTATTTGTTCTAAAGTTGTTTGTTTATTTTAACATTTTTTATTGTTCTATAGCTGTTTTCCTTCTCTTCATCTGTCAAATTTGTGCCTGCTCAACCTTTATTACGTTGCAGAGTCCACTTTAGTTGTTTGACGTGTTTAAAATTATGAAATAGTTAGACGAGGGTTCGCAACTAAGCGACTACGTTAACTAGAGCCTGTTTTATTCTTTAAAAGAGCAATGTTTAAAATTTCGCGCTATTAACTTCACGTTAATTAACGTCACAATAACATTTTTCAGTGTCGAGTTAACTTTACCATAACCTTGCTCCTCTATGTCTCTACAAAGTCGCCTAAAAGGAATTCGTTTGTAAATTTTTATTAAGGACATCTTTCATTTTGCTATCATTTTATCTACTCTTATTGAATCAAAAGTCATTTTCAGCCAGCCTTCTATCGTTCTGCTTCATTGTACTTTTATCGTCATTTTCGTCTTCTTCGTCTCCATAATATTCAACTTCTATTATAAAGATAGATTTCTAAACCTATGAAATTCAATACAAAATTCCAAATTATTGTTTGTTCAACATTATTTGATTTAGATAGATACTTTATATTTCAATCAATATCATTACCAATATTATCTACAGAGAAGTACTTTATAAACTTAATTTTTTTTTCTTTTGAAATTTTAGCCGAATCGCTATAAGTATAGTTCGATAAAAAAAAAGTAGGTCAATGGCAATGACAAGGATGAAAACCTTGTCGTTTTTCTTTTCATTGAGATCAAACATAAATATAAAATCAATAGATGGGTTTCGGTAAGGGTTTTATATATACTAGGTATAGGTATCCATGGGAAATATGAAAAAAAAATGAACGATAAAGTATTTTGCTGATTTTTGTCTTTTCCTTTATTTTTTGTTCTGAAGGGGTAAAAATGGTTATGTGTGGATGATAAGCATTTTACCAGCTTGTTGAAAGTTGAACTGAACTATTATAGAGAAAGTGACTGATAATTATCAAGAACATGACATGTCTGTATAGTTTTACAATGCATCTGTCTGTATCATAATTGTTTTAAAATTAATGTTTAATGTAAGTAGTATAGATATAGCAGGAAAAGCCGAGTATGATTCACCTAAAGCTTGAACAAGTAGGTTTATTTGAGACAAGCCAAAAACCGTATGAAAGTGGGGTCCATTAACATTTGTATAGGTGGGATTTTTATATTCTTTTTAAATAAATTTGTTTTAATAAGGAGATTTTGGATTGTTCTTACAGTTTTATGAGAAAGTTGGTTCATTTATTTTTTAATATCTTCAAAAGTAAAATACTCAGAATCTTAGGGGTTTCAGCGTTGGACTAAACATTAGTGAGAGCCTTTAATTTTGAAATAAAAAAATAGTACTTTATAATGCAAAATGTTGATAAAAAAAAGATTAAAATTGTTTTTTTAAGAAGAAATTGTTTTTTATAAGAAGTGATTTCTGGCTGTACAATAAGGTACATTAGGCTATTGTAAGTATTGCCATTGCTGTTTAATAATTTCTTATCTGTTTTAAGCAATTTTTTTTTTCGAAAATTTCCAATCCCGCCTATAGGAGAGGGAATAGTATGATTTTTTTCTTGTCTCAACTAAATTTATATGCTCAAGTGTTTTGTCACATTAGATGAATCACATTGTATGTTATATCCGCATATCTACTAACAAAAAAAAAGTTATGAGCAGTTAACTTAAAATATGTATTTAAAATCAATGGCGCAAAATTTTAAACGATTTAGTAAATTGCTAAAGCCATTTTAGTAAGTTTCTAAGTTAAAAAGAACATTTTGCCAATTTTACACGATTTTAACATCTTACTATCTCTTAACAGTTTACTAAAGTTAAAATCACAAAATGGTTACTTTAACTTTTAGCAATTTGCTAAATCGATGCGAGATCTGTCATTTTCCTCTTAAAATGTCGTACCCATTTTAATTGGAAAAGTGAATTGTGTTTTTTTGTATGATTCGTGAGCTATAATTTATTGTTTTTGATAGTAAATAAAATAGTACTTAATGTTTTCGGAAGACGAAGATTTCGATGTATTTGAATATTCAGCGTTGTGCAGAAAAATGCGAAGTTTTAAATCCCGAGCACATCCTTTTGAAGAGCTGGATGATGGAGAATTTTACTCCAGAAATTAAATAATGTGATTCAGTTTTATTTTTAATTTCAAACTAAACTCACTTTTAGTTTTGACCATTTGCTTTTGTCCCGTAGGCTGTCCAACTGAATCCAAACTCAAAATAGTTGCTTCAGCACTAGTACACAATTCAGGAGCATCAGGCAAGCACTTAGTTTCTCCCACAATAGTCGCTCTCAACTGTGAGAATATTAACTATGTTCATGAGAGAATTTTCCATTCGGAAGACATGTACACCATTCACCAGTTTCTGCTTTCGATGATGCAGAATGCAGTAGTGTGGAAGGTCGAGACGTTTTTAGTTATTTCAACAACATAAGATTTCTTTGATATAACTTTACCGAATACTTTAAATGTCACCGCACACAATTGATCCGGCATGGGCAAATGCGACTTTTTTAATATCTTTTTTCACTTTTAATAGATTAATTTTCTATAAACTAATTAAAAAAAAAAAAGTTCTTTAGAGAGTAAAACAAAATTAAAATCATAAACAAAACAAATGTGACTTCTGACTGACATTTCCCAATTAGCAATTTACTAGTTAGCAAATCGAAAAAAAAAGGTTTAAAGGTTGCTAAATATTTAGAAAATTACGAACTAGTAAAATGCTTAGCCCTTAACAACAGGTTGTTTAAAATTTTGCGCCAATGGTTTTTTATGTTTTGTTAACTTTTCATGCTCAGATTTCTTATTCAGAAAAAAAAACGGAAAAAAGTTCAAAATTGGTAACTACAAATCTCGATTTCACGGATTTAGAAAAACATTACAAGAACATGTTAAATCCACCTGACTTGATCAACCTACCCAAATTTCAATTCGCTGTTCCTGATGCAAAGCACGAACTTCTAGATAGCCTTTTCTCAGAAGACAAAGTGAAGAAATGGTTGGTTAGGAGCAATGGCATACCTGTCGAATTCCTTAAATATATAAATGATGAACTTCTGATATTGATCACAAAAGAGTTTAATAGAATATTTGACCTCCGGTGTCTCAACCAGTTTCCAACAGAGTGTGATTTTTCCTATCCACAAAAAAGGAGACCCAAACCAAGCCGAAAACTTTCGAGGGATAACATTTTTAAATTCATCACTTAAATTACTTATGGGTATTTTGGCTAGGCGTTTCAGGAGTGGACATCGCAAAATCATCTTTTGAGTGAGTTTCAAGCTGGGTTCAGATAGAACTACTAGACTACAAATCAAATTTTTATTCTAACCACGATATAACAAATTCTATTAAAGTGAAGAAAAAACTTTACACGTTCTTCGTTGATTTCAAAGCGGCTTTCGACACTGTAGATAGGAGTGCACTTTTCTACAAACTGTACAACCGAGGACTGACGAGAAAGTTTGGAAGACTTCTAGAAAAGTTGTACGAAAAAACTTCCTTAGCTGTTTGGGATGGTAAGCAGTTCGGAAATTTCTTTGAAACTCTGACGGGTGTTCAACAGGGGTGCAATTTTAGCCCGCAAGCTTTCGTCTTGTTTATAGATGATATAACTGAACATTTGTGTGGAGGAAGTAATAAGTATCGATGGGATTCACTTAAAGGTTCTACTGTTTGCTGATGATTTAGTCTTGTTTGTAGACTCATCGGAGAATTTGCAAAGAATGATCAATCAGTTGCAAAGATATTTTCAGGAGTGTAGACTAAATGTCAACATATAAATCCAAGACAATGATATTCCGGAAAGGTTGAGGAAGGTATGCAAGAAATGGAAAATGAAAAATGGTTTTTTGACGGAAATGAATTGGAAACTCTTAAATCCTACAAGTATCTGGGGATCAATATCTGAACATGGATCAACATTTCAAGGAGAAACTCATATCAGCTAAATCCGCCATAAGAATAGCTTGGAAAAACTGTCTGGAAGATAAGCAACTATCAATTAAAATAAAATATCAGATATTTCAAGCAGTTTCTTAGTCTATGATGCTGTATGGCGCTCAGGTTTGGGGCTACAAGCAACACGATACGGTAGAAAAACTGCTGCGTTTCTATTTAAAAAGAGTATTAAAAATTCGGCAATGAACGCCAAACAACATGCTGCTAGTTGAAACAGGTCTTCCGCCATTATTCATCTTAGACTACACTTTAACTACATTTTAAAAGCCATGGCACAAAATTTTAGACGATTTAGTACGATGTTAAATCATTTTTAGTATGATACTAGGTTAAAATTGTGCTTTGCTAGGTAAAAACTACTAGGTTAGAAACGAGTTTAGCATCGTACTATCCCCACACATTGTACTAAAGTTAAAATCACCAACTTGTTTTTTATCTTTTTAGTATCGTACTAAATGCATATTTCAATTTTACTCCAGGACCCCAAGGTTCCAGGTTCGATTCCTGCTGGTAGCCAACTTTTTTTTTGTAAATAATGAAGCTCAAACGATAAAAATATAAACATCGAATACTTATTTAAAGCACATGATGGGTTTCCATCAACATATAATTAATTTACAACGCATAAAAACAATAATTGGGTTCATTAAATTCAAACCCTACAAATGCAGTTTACTAGTTAGCAAAAGGTTTAAAGAACAGATAGCAAATTACTTAATACTTAGGAAATTGCTAACTAGTAAAATGTTAAGCCCTTAACAATAGGTTGTTATAAATTTTGTGCCCATGTCTTTAGACGACGAAAGACTTACAAAACGCGTATTAAAGTATGTTATAAAAACCAAAACACAATTCTTTGAAGAATGGCAAACACTATCAAATGTCTGTGGATACAATTTAAACATGACTGAAGTAAACAACACTCACTAGAAGGAAGAGCTCTACAGTTTACTTTCGGCAATCGATGAGAAGATGCACGCAGATAGTATCGAAAATGTTAAAATTTCCACTCACCGAAAAATATGCTAATTTAAATCACAAGTTGTGCGACAATAATTTATTATTTTAACGAAATATACTCTACCGAAACAATATCAATGATTTTTAAAGACAGAGGAGAAATACTTAACTTAAATTTCATTCCGCATCGAGAAGATTTGCCAATAATTTGCTCTTTATGCAACCTACAAGAGAGGGAGAATATATATCATTTTCTTGGTAGATGCTCTGTTTTGAATGAGTTCAGAATCCAGTATTATGGGAAGCGAACTTTAGAAGAAGCCGAAATGAGGCATATTTTAAAGGGAACTGATTGGAACAAATTACACTGTTACTGCCAAAAAGCATTAAATTATAGAAGGTCAATTATAATGGAAGAATCTTTCTAATAACAACAATAATTACAATAATAAAATACATGTAAACTTTGTCAGACGGCACTATGGCATGTCTTCAACATAGTTGTGCTGAATATTTGTAATCAAAATGAAGAAAAATAACTACTACTACTACTTACTATACTACTACTACTACTACTACTTCTACTCCTACTACTACTACTACCACTACTACTACTACTACTTCTACTACTATAGACCACCAGGGTTTAGTAAAAAATCGAAGAAATTGGAAATAATTTAGGACAGATGGGAAGAAATGAAGAAATGATTGTGATGGGGGATATGAACATTGATATTCGTGATTAAACATCTAATTATATAAATGACTATTTGGAGATGTTAGCGTCATTGAGACTGATGAATGTCATTACTGAATATACCAGGGTAGATCCAAAGAAGGGGACGAAATCACTAATCGATCACATCCTCGTAAGCAGAGTTGACAGGCAAATCAATTCAGCTGTGATCGAAAGCGGTATCACCGATCATTACCCAACCGTATACTACACAGATGATATAACATTGATTATAGACCACAACATACCTAGTACTTCGTATTCGTATATGTGCAACAACAGAGTAAATGATCTCATTTGTAGAGAAAATTGGGAAGAAGTCGTTAACGCAGAAGACCCTGACACGCTGTACAATAAACTTTTCGACAAATTTGATGATATTTATAAAAGATCAACTTACACAAAAACAACACACAAAAAACAGAAAAAAAGAAAAGGTAGTCCTTGGATAACGCCCCAACTAACAAACTCTCCAGAGCTAAGCTCTTGAAATTTGAAAAAAAAAACTTCCATAAGACTCTGTTTTGTCCCATATTTATACTTTAGAATTAACATCTTGTAAGGAAAATTGGCCTCATAACCTCTTTATTTTAAGAGTTGAGCAATTTTGCAGCAGAGAAATAGTAAATTCTATAAGCTGAACCAATTTTTCTTCTTGGAATAAGATTATATAAACTTGTAGTCTTATAAGAATCCTTTGGTAAAAATTCAACTGTAAACGTAGTTTTGTAGTCTTTCTAATCTTATAACAACACAAATTTAAGAGTTATAATCATTGTATACTTCTATAAGAACTCTAAGTTCAATACCTCCTATACCAAGAAACTATCAGGATTTGAAATAAATAAAGTTTTGCAATAGGATTCTTATAAGATCCCTTATGTTTGAAATCATGTTAGAGGACTTGTTCTTTATTGTGGTCCATAACTACTTTCTTCGTTGCAAAAATCATATTTTTTTAACGTGTTTACGTGCTTTAAGTATAAGAAAAATAATGATTTACAATAATTTAAGTAATTCGAAGAAACTCAGTTACAGCAATCCTCAAAAAACTTTTGGTTTAAATGGAATAAATTCAAAATGGGTCGTTCAAGTGGGCGGATCACAAAAATTGAATGGTCAATATAATAATCAATAGTTTGTTCACAATTTTTTATAATTAATTAATAATTTTTTTTTAAAAATTGGCATTCGTATAAAAAGTAGCGTGGAAGTCGTCGGATTTTTTTAAGAATCAAGATAATAACAGAACAATTTTTAATTGATATAAGAAGAAAATTTCACGAGTTCAACTATTGCAATTAATAAAATAATTTAAATATTCCATAAGGAAATGTGCTTTTAACACCAAAATTTCAGTACTGGGAACACGACTTTTTTTTAAACAAATTACAATCTCTCCGAACATTCAAACCAAAAAATGCTGCTAAAACCAACTTTGAAAAGCTTTATAGGTCAAACTTGTTATCGAAAAATTATTTTGTTTGCTGTTTTTGAAGCTGCGTTTAAATTCCTATTATAAATAAAAAACAAAACTTTAAAAATAAAACATCGAAATTAGTATTAGAAATTAGTTAGTTTGCTTACAATTCTGTCAAATCTAAGTCCTAAAAAAACATTTGAGATCTCATAAGAAGTTTTTTAGTTTCATAAATAAACTTTAATTCTTCGCTTCTAAAATCTATTCTTTTAGCAAACTTATTCAAAGCGTAAATATAATTAAATTCTCATAAAGATGTTAATAGAAGAGTTAGTGTCTCATCAGCAGCTGCCATATTTAAATATACAAACAGAATTTTCTGAATGTTTTTAGGGTTACCATAATTTAAAAAATTATAATTTCAAAACTGATCAAAACTCAATTTTTCAAGGCGCAAAATAGAAATCTATTTTTCAAAGATCAAAATAGCGTTTTCATTTTTCAACTAAATGAGAATTTATGCAATAGATGGCTACGATGTCAATGGAAATTTACATTTTATATTAGAAATAACTTTCAAATAAATTTGTTCACATTCCCGGTTTCATATTAAATTCCACTTTAATTTAAAAAAATAAAATTGAGATCAGATTCATCGCGATTTATAACCAATTGCTCATTGCCTGAATTTGAATTTTATTTCGTTCCAAAATATTTCCATGGTAACCCTCCTCCTTATTAAAATTATAAATTAAATAATTTAAATAAAGGTTATTTTGAAGGCGCTTCGTTTTTTTGTCGAGGTAAAATGTTCAAATTAGTAGATAACATATAACCGCATAAATATTTTGGTTCCCATACCGTAAAAAACATAATATAATGTATCGCCTTTATGAGCCCATTATTTTTTGGCATAATACATTATGTATATGTATACACACAAGAACTAAAAGCATATTGTTTCTTCTTTTTAAAAATGATCAATGAGAAAGAAGAGATAAGAGCACCTCCCATTGGAAGAGACGCATTCTCAAAGCAAGATTTAGCCGAGCCCTACAAGATTTTTTCGAGAGGCAATCGATAATACAAATGTCATCTCATAAGAAGAATGCAACTCGGATAATTAGATCACAAGTATTGCAAAGACACATATGTTATTGTTATGAGTAGGCGAGAGCCTCCCATAACTAAGCTATTTAACGCTTCTGTCTTATAGAAATCTAGAAGTATTCTCCAAGATTACTTTTAGATCCCTTAAATTAGTCTAGTTAAGCTCTTGGAGCATCTTATAAGAGGCAAAATGTTACTTGGGGCCTTATCTAATTGATGAATGTAAGAAAAGGGTGAACTTTATAGAAGATGGCAAAATAACAGGAACAACAAAAGCTATGAAATGGAATATAAAAGCCTCCGAAACAAAACTAATAAAATGATAGCAGCTCAAAAAACGAACTTTTGTAAGAACCAATTCATTCAATTCAAGAACGATCCTAGAAAAACTTGGGGACTAATAAACCAAATATTGTGAAGAAAAAAGTCGAATATTGACGAAACGCTGACGAAGAATTTTTCAACTCAAAATGAAATCGAAATCAAAACATTAGCCAATAAATGTGCACAACTTTTTTCTACACAAACTTCGCAAATTATTCATCATTGCACCTATATAACATCGCATCATAGGCACGCAACACTAGAAAATTCAATATTTACTTATGCTACAAATACACAGGAGATAAACGGAATCATAAAATCTCTCGGAGAATATAAATCACCAGGAATTGATGGCATACGAGCAGCGGATATCAGAAATAATATGCACATTTTTGCTCCTATTCTTTGTAAACTAATCAACCTCAGACGAAAATACCTTCTATCTTGAAAACTGCTGTAGTAAGGCCGATCTATAGAAGTGGGATTAAAAATCAGCTGAGCAATTACAGACCGATTTCAATACTTCCAGTAGTAGAAAAGTGTCTGGAAGACGTAATTGCGGCGAGACTACAGAGTTTCATTGACAAACTTTCTTTAATTCACAATAGTCAATACGGATTTCAAAATAACAAAAATACAGAAAACTGCAAAAACCATTTAAGGTTAAATCCGCAAATTCAGCTAACTTCTCAAGTTATAAGTAAAATATTGAAAAGTGACCAATGTGCCCATTCTCACAGAAATGCATTTGTGAATTGGGGCGAATTGCATGTTTTAAGGAAGTTTAAAAACTCTTGAACGCAATTGTTCCTTACTATAAGGTTTATTAACTAACAAAGTGGGTTATTTAGGTAAAACCTCAGCAATTTCTTTAAAGCTTTTCATACATTTTCCAACACAAAATATTTTTATTAATTATAACTTAATTAAATTTTCTATGAGTTAATATCGACAAAAAACTTCCTTCACAAAAAAAAAAAAAACACTTCGTAAACCTTTCACAGAATCCAACCTTTTTTTAAAAACAAAAACCAACAAATAAAGGGTGGGAGACCTCTCTCTCTTTCAGCCCTCTTAAAAGCATTCATGTAGATAAAATTAGCCCCTTTTTTCACTCAATCCTATTCTGTCTTTAGGTTTGAACAAAATAAAAACTAAAAATTTATGGTTGGGAGAATTCACTTTATTAAGCTAGTTAATGGAGTTAGTTTTAATCCACAAAATGAAGATAAATGCTTCAATTTCAGTTGAGCTCCATTGTGGCGAATTATAAGCTTTTATTATTTTTTCGTATAGCTTACCGAAGAATTGCCTTCAAGACCCCTTCCCTGCGAACAAATACTTTTTTGCAAGAGGGTTTTTATGTTATATTATTTGTTTTCCTACCCCAATATTATCGTCACCAAAAATAAATAATAAAAAAAACTTCTTAATATCTTTGCTATGCGCTATTGTTTAAAACAAAAAAAAACAATATCTCTCGGGTATAATGTCGTGACCCATGAAATATTATTATGTGACAACTTAAATGTCTTTTACACTGCCCACTGCCATTGTCGTTGTTGAGGTGGAAAAGGATTTTTTAATACCATTGCTTTGTTTTTTAGGATTAATCTTTTCTCTGAGGTTAAATAATATTTGTTTTTTCTATGGAAGATATGAAACGTGTTGAGAGTGGCCGAAATGTTATGGCAATTGGGCTGTTTTTTCTCCCCCAAATTGTATGTATATTTGGAGATAGAAAGGACTTGCTATAAATAAATTACAAATAACACCCTTTTTGTCATTTTTCACAACAACAAATTGTGTGTTGTTTTTTGAATTTGTTTGTTTAATTGCGAATATACCCTTAGGATTTTTTGATTGCCATATTTAAATTTTATGACGCACACGCACATTGCGTTGTAATTAAAGTACCTACAATGATTGGTATGTGTGTATATTTATGATTTAGAATTCATGACTCTCTCACAACTGCCTTTTGCTAGGTAATATTTTTCTTTGAATGGTCGAGTGATTGTCAAATGTTTGTTTTCTTTTTTAATTTTACTTTTTAATTTAGTTTGTTTGTATAATGGAAAATACAGTTTGTTATACGATTTTTCAAAAAATTATTTGTTTTCTTTTTTGTTCGGCAATCGATAGGTAACTTTTTTTTATAAATTGTGCGCCCACGGAAGGGGTTGTGACAGCATTTAAAATGATTTAACATAGTTCGAGCGCTTACAATTAGGGAAAGATACAAATTAAGATGCACATTAATTTTGAAGTTTTGAGTTTAAAAATGCAATTGAAGATTTAGTCGGGTAAGGCATTAGTGTTGTGCGGGAAATCCAAGAATCCCTGCACAGTTTTACCTTATACAGAAATCATTTTTTTTAATCTTTTTTGGTGAAAAATAAATATGAGATGAAGATAATAATAGAGTAAGAGCCCAGCGCCGCCAGTGATACGTCATTTTTTCAAAGCTAAGATTTTTTCTGCGAACAGATACTATGGTAGCTAAGAACAAATGGATACTAAGAATCTTTAATCCGGGTGCAATTAAGAGGTAGCGAGTGTTAAAGTTGCAACATTGCGTTATTTTATCAAAGCTGAATTTTTGATATGTGTTAGGGGATGGTGTCATTTACTTTATTGGACACTTGGCAAAAATCTACAGTTGGGGCTAACGTGAGCCAGACACTTAGAATATGTCAAACTAATCGTGCCATATTCGTAACGTTGTAGTTTTAAAGGCAACTGTTTAAAAATAATTCCCCATCAGCTATACATCTACAGTGGGCGTATTCATTAGCCAGACATTTGAAAACAGCTAAAATAAGCGAAAAAATCACGTTTTAGTAACAAAGAATTATTATTTTGACAGTTTTACGGTGATGTAAGGCCCCACTGTAGTTGTCTTGCTGATAAGAAAATATTGTAGAATATTTGCCCAGAGAAAAAATAAAATCTTGATTTGATTCTGTTATGTAAATGGCACGATTAGTTTGATAGAGTGTCTGCTTACGTTAGGTCCCACTGTAGATGTCTGGAAAGTGTCAAATAAATTAAATGACACCATCCCCTAACACATATCAAAAAATCAGCTTTGATAAAAGAACGCAATGTTGCAACATTTGTATGCAACTTTAACACTCGCTACCTCTTAATTGCACCCGGATTGAAGATTCTTAGTATCCATTTGTTCTTAGCTACCATAGTATCTGTTCGCAGAAAAAATCCTAGCTTTGATAAAATGACGTATGTATGTCTGGCGGCCCTGGGCTCTTAGTCTATAATAAAAGTTTTATAATTCAACTAATAGCACCTAGGTGTGTACGAACAATAATCAACAGTTAGTAATTTAGCATTACGATGACATGGCACCCTTTCAATATTTCTAACTATGACCAGTTATTGCTTTAAAAATAAAAAATCGAACTCGATATAATAATTTTCCCTAACACTACGTTGATAGAAAACGCGAAAAGAGTGGGTCCCGCAATTCTGTCTATCTGTTCTCGCCCATATAGCCTAAACAGATGGAGGTATTTTTTCAAACACCCTTTTTTTCATTTTTTAGGGACCAAACATAACGGAACCTGTGGTGGTACGTCCAGTACAAGCATTTTGTTGGTTTTTGATTTTATCATAAATCTTCTAAAAGTATAAACATTATTGTGAACCAAAATAAGAAAAAAATTTTAACGACTTGGTCAATATTTTTAAAACTAGGTGTAAAATATTTTTTTATTATTTTGTAGAATATTTGAAAAAATAATGTTTTTAAATAATTAATAGTTATATAGTTAAAGTTAAAATTATTATTATATATTATATTAAATTCAAAAATAACGGTACCTTCAATACAAATGTTGAAAAACCTTTCAGCAGTCATATAATTTTATTGTTTTTATTTTGTATAAAATTGTATTTTATTAATTACTAAAAGTTGGTATATTAGATTTAATTTTTGAAACTGGGCAAACATTGTTATATATAAACAATTATTTTTTTAGGTCACCGCTCTAACAATTTTTGATTTTTCCGGTTAAAATAAGGAACCCTGGGGTTCCACGGAAGAGTTTTCAGGGTTCCGCGACTTTCTTGAAGTACAAACAGCAAAAACACAAAAGAATTTGTTTTAAGTATTTTGAAACCGAGATACATGAATAACTTTTAAATAAATAAATTATAAATTGGGTGGCGCAATGGCTCAAGAAGAACCAGGGCCTAGTGACTAACAACTCGCAACCATTCCTGTATGCGTGTGTCGAGAGGAATGGAAGGGACCTACAATAGTATGCTGAATCCGAACGGCTAGATGAGAAGCAACTATTCATGACAAGTGATACTCTACGCAAGAGGTAGTAGCCCTGAAAAAAACTTTTTAGTTTTTAGGTGGACGAGGCTGGAAAGTAAACCCAGACCTCCAGCGTGACAGTCCATCGCACTAACCATTACGCTACGGATAGATTTTTTTACAGAGTAAAGATTTTTTGCACAATTATCGTCAATTTTGGATAAATCAGTTGGCTAATTTAATTATGAAAAATCTTAAATTAGTTGTCAAAGTCACCCTGCAGTTTTGGGTGAATTTGTTCGGGTAAACGTTTTCCTTATTATATCATTCCCTAGAATCAATCAATTATCCCCTTCAAATTGATAATTGATAATTGATAACAGAGAAATTTTCTTTTACTGAAAATTTGTTGTTTATTTCTTTTAAGGGTTTTATTTTTTTTGTTTTGTTTTTTAAATATATGTACATGAATTGTTGTTTTAAGTTTTCTTATCACTGGAACAATATTAGGGGGATCAATCTTTCTCTTCCTTGTATACTTGTTAGCTTCATACGTCTTTTTATGACAAGTTTTCTTATAATTTTGATGCATTTTTTTTATAATTTATAGTGTAAAAGTCACCCAAAATTCAGGTCACTATCATTCCATCATATGCGTTTTTCTTATAAAAAGTAAATATAATTTTTTGTTTTATTGTTACATATATAAAGTAAAGCAAATTCGAATACATAATATTCCACATAAATGAGTAAAAATTATTTTGCTCCACACCACAACATATTGAAACCTTTTAACATTTGTTGGTGTTTGGTAATAAAAATAATTTATAGTTTATAACTTTTTTTTCTTAATTTATCCTAATGAAGCCATTACAACCATTTTTCATTTATTAAATTATATATTTTTAGAAAGATAGCTTAAAAGATAAGAAAAGTTCTTTTTTTCTAAAAGCAAATAAAAAAACTGTCCGGTCATTGGACAAATTCACCCTACCAACCAGGCTAAGTTTTACCCAGCTACACGGTATGTAATTAAATATGTTTGATGTTTACATTTTTTTTTTATCGAAGTGTCAGCTTCTTATAATTAAAAAAAAATCAAACAAAAATGAAAAAACAATACTTACTTTCCAAAGAAAATAACGAGCCAAACTCACATTAAATATAAACAATAAATTTATTTTGAAATGTGATTGTGTTGTTTTTCATCTCTTGCTATAGTTATGAGTTGGGGTTCCGAAATATAGCTTGATCTTGTTCAGGGTTACTTACTTTATGAACACTTTTTTTCATAATTTATGTATTTTTATTTTCAGAAAGCACTTTTAGAAAATGCTGTCCGTTTCATAGTGTGACGAACCAAAAAGTGCTTTCAGAAAATTTGCTTTCTTGAAAGTAAAAAGTTTTCAGACAGCGCTTTCAGAAAGCATTTTCTGAAAACATTATTAGGAAAATTAAAAAATCGAAATTTTCGAAACGGTTTTTGAAAGCATTTGCCTTTAAGTGTGTGACGAGACCTTTAGGACTAAAAATAAACTTGCCTGTCATACAATTTTATAATTTTTTTTTAAGCGAAAAAGAAGATATTATTTTTTTCAAAAACGATTCCAACGATTTTGATACAACAAATCAAGCACCTAAATAATAAAAGAAAGATTACATAAAGTTATTTTTGGCAGATATCATTGTAGAATCATTTTGTTTAACTTTTGATTTCCTCGAAAACGGTTAAGTTGTTTATTTTTTTTTTAATATTCTGATGAAGCTTATAACAAGAATGATGAAATGTTATTTACACGAAAATCTATAAGAAAAGCCTTTTTTATTTATTTAAAAATCTACATGGTTCCTTCTTTTAAACTTGATACTTTGTATTTTTTTTTTTTAACATTTTCTACATGTAGTTTTTTTATGGAAATCAAAGTTTCATCTTCATATTTAAAATTACTTTATATTGGTTTTCAAAATTTGTTTCTTTAAAACGATTTTAAAGAGTTTTTGTTACCGCTGCCAGATTTTTGTGATTTTTAAAATGGTAATAATCAATTCGATCTTTTTGTTTCAAGATATCAATTCAATCAATTATGTAGGTACCGTCAAAAGGAAAGTGCTTTCAGAAAGCGTTTCGAAAATTTCAATTTTGAAACTTTCCTAAAAAGTGCTTTCAGAGAGCACTCACTTTATGAAAGCGAAATTATAAAATACCATAGATTCGACAAAGTGGTTGAGCTTCATCTTAATTTAAAAAAAAAAATTGTATATTTCATACCTTGACAGATAGGTAATATTCTGTGTGTACACAGAATATTTCATTCCAAATGTTGCTCAAAAGCCCTAAAATACCATTTTGCCCGGGCAAACAATTTAATCTCATAGAATTTCGATTTCTTAGAAGTTTTTCAATACATCATCTTAGCAATAATCCTTTAATTTGATTTGACAGTCTAAGGTTCGCCAGGTACCAGAATATTTTGCTGAAAATGTCACCCAAAAGCTCATTTTTCATATTTGGCATTTGCCTTGCAAATGATTAAACTTCCTCCCTTTAAAAGCTGTGGTAGAAGGAATAGTTAATTCCAAAAATTTCACCAAGAGCCATCTTGATCGCTTTATATACAAGTCTGAACGAGTCTACCTGATTCTCTAAATGGCTTCACAACTGGCTTGGAAATAGGCAGGACAGTTGACTAAGGTTTGTATTTTTTTAGTAAAACAAATTAAGTGTATTATTACTTGTCAGCCATTAGTGGGTCGAGTGGCCTCTAAGGGTGATTGAAGAGCAATTCGTGTGAAGAATATACGTTCTCAAAAGTGTATAACTTGACGAATAGTTACTAAAAGCAGAAAATGTTTTCTGAAACGAATTTGCTTTCTTGAAAACGCTTCCAGGAACTAAGCAAGCAGTGAAAGTATTTTTTGTGAAATCATTTGCAAATCTTTTTCAGAACACGCTTTCAAGAAAGTACTTTTTGGGGTCCTCACACTATGAAGGATTTGCTTTCAGAAAGCTATTTTACTTTTCCTATTTTATTTTATCCTATTTTTCTAAATCCAAATTACTCTTAATCATCTGAACTAAAACTGTTCTTTAGAGTACACATATGCTGAATTTAATTCTCAATTCAGTAATAAAATATTCTTTTGTCACTTTAAAATTCATTACTGCCAATTTAAATCACCCGAAAAAAAATATTTAAAACTTCCTTAATTAAATATGTACATACATACTATGTATGTAGGTAGGTACATCTGCCTGCTGAACAAATTAAAAACGTACTCGAAGTTTCCTCTTAATTCTTTTTAAAAATTCTATATAACTACGTACCTAAGTTCAAAGGGAAGAACTAAATTTAAGAACATCCAATTAATTATCCTTTCACAGAAATAAAATGAAAATAAAAAAAAGATATATGAATTTAATCACTCAATTTTTGTGTGTAATCATTTACCATGACAATTAATCCTTGTTCAAACTTCAGCAAAATTGAGTGACAGATGTGCACATGTTTTTCTTTCTGTCTCTCTGAGTAGACATTTACAATTTTCAAACGCATCAGCAAAAAATATTGTAGAAGCGAAATATAATAAATACTTATATATGTATGTAGTTACATACAACAAGAAAAACAAAAATCAATACAACCGAAATTGATTTTTTCTTTCCACCTATTCTTATCAAAACTTGAAACCTACCCAATATCCATGACGAAGGGAAATCAAATTCTTGGGTTCTTGAAATGAAACACAATCCATCGTATTTCTAACATGCAACAAATGAATTAATTGGAATTAAAGCCAAAACACCCATTTCTCCGCCACACCAAAACAAAGCAAACCAAAACAAAAAAAACTTCCGTCAGCATAAGATTTTCTAATGAAATAATTGCAGAATTGACCACTACAGCTTTGTATTCGTTCACAATTATTTCTGGATTGTAATCAAAATATCCGAAAGAATGCTTAATGGACAATGAATAAATTATATCTTCCCCGTCAGACTGATGGGGGTGGTTTAACTCCGCAGCAGGGGCGGACTGGTGCACCAGATAACCGGGATTTTGCCCGGTGGGCTCCTGGGTGAGCAAAAAGTACATAAAAGCCCCTGTTTGTTCTTTAAGGGAAAATTGTTCATAAAACTAGTCTTTTGAGGGTTCCCACAGTAAATATATAGAGCTATCGTGGTCCCAAAAGGATCTCGGATGGCCTCTGGCGCTCTGTTGAAGGCCCCTAATCATCTGTTCAAAGACCTTGAACTGAGTTGGTCACCCTAACTACTCTCTAAAAAGACCCTAGAGATCTGTTGCGAGGCCTTTATAGCTATTGGAGACCTCTACACTGCTACAGCTCTGTTGGTGGACCTACAGCTGGTTGGAGGTCTCTACAGCTCTTTTATAAGCCATAAATCTCAGGAGGCCTTTACAGTTCTGTTAGAGGCACTTCAATGATGTTGGAGGCCCCTACAACTGGGGTGAAGGCCCTACAACGAATATTGAATTATTAGGATCCAAAGGGTGGCCACAACAAATCTCTTGAATAATAATTTAACCAAAAACCATAGTAAAGAGGCTGGCCCACTCTCTTCAAAAAAGGCTTGCACATTGTCTGAAATGCCATTTTAAAAAACAAGTTTTGTTTTAGCCACAAAAATAAAGCAAAATATTTAAAAAAATAAAAATCCAGGTATACTGCACATATCTTCAAAGAGACCTCAAGCAAAGAATTTCTGTGTCCCAAACAATGAAAATAATTATAAAAGAGAGTCCCGAACTTAACAAATCCGCAGTTCTATCTCCAGAACTTCCGACTTGAAAATCCCAACTTTAACAATACCACTTCTTATTCAAATCTAGTATATCAACTCCAATTCAACCCATACAAGACCCCCAATTCGGGGCCCAGTTTAGATTTTTTTAACGAGTTTCTTCGAATTTCATACAGATTAGCATAATTTGGAGATCACAAGTTACCATTTCCCGACTAGGTCCACAAAGCTTAAGATGGCAGAATCAGAAAATGGTAGCCTTATTGTTTTGTTCATTTTCAAAACTCTGAAATTACTTGCAAACATGGTTCCAATGTCTTTGGGAAAATTCAGGGAGGTTGCAATGAGTCAATATTTTAAAAGATTCAAAAATACACCTATAAAAAAGCTCTTCCCTTTTCATCTAGAAAATTAGTTAAATTTCCTTTAAAAAAATGCCAAGATTTGTATCTGTGACCCATGATTGCAAAACTAACATAACAATTTTTTGGAAAATTATTTTGTCTCTTATTTGTTGACCGAGTGAAATTGTTCGTCACTCAAGGTAAAAACTTTGTTCACTAAATTGGAAGCCGTCCCGTGTTCATAATAATATGTCAGGCTTGGCTAGAACGAAAGTTAATTAGTCGTCGAACGAAAGATGTTTTTTGTCTCGGAAGATTTTAACATCACAAGAATAACCAACATTCTTAGAAATAATGGGTACCCTGCGGGTACTGCGGTCATACGGGGTTTGATTTCAAAATACAGCCAAGAAATCCCCCACCCAAAAATTGACCAACTTACAGATGGATTTTTCAGAAGTATTGTCTACGTGCCTAATTTGACCGAGAACTTTAAGGAAATGGTCACCAAAAAAGTGAAATATGTTCGTTTAGTTTGCAAGTCCAACAAGACACTAGGTTAGGTAAGGTTAGTGGGCTGACAGTTGATCTTGTTACCGTCACACTTAGATCAGTGTAGATCAATTGTGATACCCTGGGGATTAATCCCCATAAAAGAAACCTATGATAAACCCAATGACATAGCCCGTAGAGGGCGTCAATACAGTACCTACAACCTGAAGCTTGGAAAAGTCGTTTACAAATTGATTGAAGGAGTGTCAGTCGCTGCGTAAATACCGGGTTGAGGATAGGTTGACACACCATTGTCTTTTAAGGGCGTGTCCCTTTTCTTTACCCTCACTGGATTGATCAACCCCACACCAGACCCGTAGGAGCAGTGGCTCCATGCAACGTCTGACGCTGGGTTCGATAAATCAGTGGTTGGTGCCAGCGACTGCCCAGTTAGGTCAGATAAGGAGAGTACGTCGACACAATGACCGGGAAAAGGAGAGGCCAGCCCACCATAGTGTTTTTAGAGCTTGAACAAGACACTAAGTCATCTGTTCACCAAGCTAAAGGTGAAACCCGATAAGGACAAATGTACGGATGTAGTATACAAAATCGACTGCATGGGGAAAACCAATGAATCCTGCAATTTGTCCTACATTGGAACGACAAAACAATTTCTGCGTCAACGTATGTCAAATCATAGGTCCGACATCAACACAAAAAATCTTGCAAAAACTGCACTCGCTAGTCATGCAATCGAATGTGGCCATTCTCCTGATTTCGAAGGTGTCAAAGTTCTTCAAACGGAAAAGCATACCTTAAAGCGAAATACTCTTGAAACAACAAAAACAACATGAATCGAAAGCAAGACACACAGAACATTTCAGCGGTATACTGCTCACTGGTTTCATCATAACAGCTAGCCGCTTTCTTTCTTTATTATTTTTTAGTTGCAGACTAAACTTCTTTATCAGAAGAGCTTAAATAATTTTTCATTAATAATAATTTGTTTTCAAATTAATAGTTTTTATAAATTATGTAAATTTATCGTTTATATTTCTCAAAGTGTAAGTTTAACTTTCATTGTTATTTTTGTTGCTAACATTGTGTAAAATTATTTGTATTTTGTATGTAATAAAGTTCCCCCTGAAGAAGACAGCAACCCCTGTCGGAACGTCGGGAAAAGTTAATGCTACAATTCTTGATTCATTACTAAAAGTATTGTGACCAAAACAGCCGACGGAAATAAATATTTTCCACTCAACATTAAAGATTAAAAGCGTTGTATTAAAACAAAATAATTGAAAACATAAACCGCAATTAAATTTTATGGAATTTGCGTAATTTATCTATGCATTAAACAGTTTACCTACCACCACCTTTTCATTTTTAATCATTTATAAATTTGTGTATTGTGGCCCTTTTTCTAAAAGACCCTGGAGGGTCCGACCCTGCTCCGCACCGTCTTTCCCTATACAATATACATCTTCATCTTGGACAACAAGGGTTCTCATTTTTTTGTATGTGTGCTGCTTGTTGGCTTAGTTAATTCTTTTTACTAGTTTCGTGTTTTGGACTTTTGGTTTTGGGAGAGGAAAAATGAAAAAAATGTCGAATTTAGCTTAATTCAGCTGCCAAAGTTTGGGAAAAAAAGTTTCTGTTAATGAGCACAAACCAAATTGGTTTTCGAGCAAGGTCCTTATTGTACGTGTTTTTGTACCTATTTACCATTCCCATCATGTCATTCCCACGTCCACATTCACTTCACATCCAAATCTGGTGCTGCTATTTTAGGAAGTTGATGGTTTTTGTGCCATTTGTTTCCGTTTCGTATTCGGGATCGGATTATTTACAAGAGACTAAATATAATGAGATTGATGTGCGAGGGTTCGTGTTCTGGTTCTGGTTGTGGAACATTTTTCGTTAAAAAAGTTTTTTGTTCTATCGTCAGTGCGACTTGATTGTGTGTGTTTTGTGTCAACCCTTCTGGCATTCGTGCTTTCCGGAGCAGTATATGTAACAATGTGTGACCGGTAAATTTTCGTTTAATTTTTTTTCCTCTCCTCCAGGTAAAAACAAACAATTTTTGAAAACAGAAAGTTTTAATTTCTGTTTCATCTGCATTGGCAAATGTTTGCGTCAGGAAAATATCTAACTAAAACATAGAATTTTTCTATTTACCAGATGTAGAAGTTATTCGGTTTTTGATCCAAAAAAATTAATAAAAAAAATATACAATTTTCAACTTTATAATTAAAAAAAATACTTCTTTAATCATTGCGTTGATGACTTTATATAATTATATTTTTCATATACAATACCTTCATACAATATATTAACGAAACCATTCATGGAGAAAAGTTATTTAACTTTAGATGGTTATAATAAATTGACATGCATGTATGTTCATATATGGTCCATGTCCATGTCCATGTACATGTACATGTCCATGTCCACGTCCATGCTTGAATAATAAAATAAAAATTATAATGAAAATAATGCAAATTTATGTACATTTCAGTTCTCGAATTTAAACAAATTAAATATCATATATGTATGTTAAGCAATGCGTAAAAATGTTCAAATTAAATGGATTTTGTGAGGTGGTTTGTACCTATATTTTATGTTACCCCCTTTATTTGCCCTAATTTTGTATTCATGGGGTCCTTTTTATTTTAAGTATCTTCTCTATTAAACATTATACAATGTCTTTTTGGATGTCACGTTTTAGTTCCTGTTTCGCTTTATGACTCTTTTAATGGAGTATTGGGTTTTGTTCTGTGAAAGGCTAGATTATATTGAGATGGGTATGTAGATGCATATGTAAATGTATTGTGGAGAATTTGTAGTTTAATTACTGTGGTTTCTTAGTGAATTCCATAGAAAATAGGGCTGGCCACGAAACGAGAAAAGTCTCGGTTTCGAGCTCGGTCTCACACGACGAGACCGAGACGAGACTGGCTTTTAAGCAACAGAGACGAGACCGAGACGAGACTGTATATTTGGACCGAAATTTACAGAGAGTCTAATAAATTAAAAAATCCAATTTCAGTTAAATGTTTATTTTCCTCTGCACATATATAAACTATAATCGAAAATATTTCGTTCCAATAATCAAGAGTTTGTCCGAAAATCGTATTTTTTGTAGATGAGACCGAGACGAGACTTAATTATACGAGACTGAGACGAGACTTACAAAAGTCTCGCAGAATCTCGTCTCGTGACCAGTCTTAATAGAAAATGATTCTAAACAGAAACATAATCTTCAAACACATTCAAGGTGTATATATCTATTTTTAAATAGTAGATACAATAAAGTATAAACACTTAAGGTATATACATTCTTTAAATCGCAATAAAAAATTCTTTTCAAAATTATATCAATTAGGAAACTGAATAACAATCAACAGATAATAAAACTGCTACTAAAGACTTCACCGTGTATGTCGTTATACTGCCTATATTCTGACAAAACGAAGGCGATGGTCATTAATAATCATTATAAAGGGAGGTTTGCAAGAGGTGCCACAAAAAGATAAAGCGAGTAGGTTAGGTCGAGACAATACAAACATTTTATTGGGGGGGAGGTCTATTCCTCGCCGTTTAGCACGGAGGGGCAGTTTTATAAAAAAAAGATACATAAAACGGTAATACCTTCAATGCCATGTTAAATCTTTTTGTAAGACCAGCACATTCCTTATTATTTTCCTTACAAATACATTTATTTTATTCAACAGTTTTTGAAAAAAAAAAAATCGTTTTAAATCTCATAACTTTTAAGTACATTTTTGTTCAAAAATTTCACTACTATTAAAAAATAAAGGAACCCACTTTCTGATTAAAATAAGGAGAATCCGAAATCATTTCGCCAACGAATGAAGATTTTATTCCGATCACGATGCTTAATGATATGGGACGAGAAAGTCTTCTGAAAATAATTTTGTGAAAATGCACAAAGCCTGTGGTATGACGTTTTGAATTTCAAACCTCTTCAACATAGTTCCTGGGTTGCAAAACTTCTCTTGCAGGACTTTAACAGTAGTTGGAGACCATAAACCAGTGGAACTCAACATAAAACTGGACCAGCCAATTACTGCAACAGACCCACAAATGAGCGAAGAATACATCAACTACAACCGCTTGGATATCGAAAGATTGCAAAGAAAAATTGAGGAAACAATCGTGATACCAGTTGCCAACAGAATCCTCACCAACAACGAAATAGAGGAATGCATAGAAGCGATGGAGTGCAACATAACAAACGCCGTCGACTTGAAAAAGAAACCAAAGACAACGAGAGACAGGTACCAGCATGATCCAGAAGGGATCAGTCGATTGTATGATCATCGACAACGATTTCGGAAATGACTGCAAAAAATCCAACAAAGGCAATGGAACACTGCCAACAGCAACTATCAAATAGTGAACTGCGAACTTCAATGTATACACACATTATGTTGAGGAACGCTCTTCAACATTTCAACAACAATCAGAAGTTTCAAAACAGGCAGGAAAATATCAAACCTGCACTTGATGCATTCAAGGAAAACAACAAGATCATCGGCAAAAGATAAAAATTGCCAGACAAAATCATCACCAGATACGGGGAAGTGTCAGGCCGAGCATTTGCTGAATATTTTGAAGAAGGTTTTGTGCTAAGCCCGCCTAACAACACTCGAGAAGAAGTCGATCCAACGGTTCAGCAGCTGTAGCAAACACACACTGAAATCTCCTTTTTCAACGATGATAATGTTACCAGTGATCCTGAGCTTATTGAAATCTTCACAACCCCGAAGAAGTGGCTGAGTTAATGAGTTAACAGTGGATGATCTAGGAAATGAGACACAAATTACATCATAAAGAAGTTTCTCCAAGTCATGATCTTATTCCTTGCGGTCCTGTTTAACAACTGCGTCAAAAATTTCTTTATTCCGATGAGATGGAAGACAGCAAAAATAGTACCAATACCAAAGAAAGTCGACAGGAGTACAGGAGTACCGTTTCCGGATAACGCCACATTTCCCTTCTTAAACACACCAGTAAAATCCTTGAAGGACTTATTCTTCGGAGAGGTTGAAGGCATTCTGCACCACCAACAACGTCATCCCGGTATCCGGATAAGCAGTTTGGATTTCTCTTGAGGTTCTAGAACGACGTTGTTAACCACCCTCAATTACTATCAGATTCCTGTTGGCTGCTTCCTAGATATAGAGAAAGCATTCGACAGCATACGGGGGCTAATTTACAAACTAACCACTTTTAATTTTCCAGGTACACTAATAAAAATAATTTTCAGTTTTCTCGATTCCAGATCATTCTTCGTGCAGATCTAAAATAGCCAATCGACAACCAAAACCATAACATTAGGAGTTGCTCAAAGATACAAACTGGCACCGTACCTCTACAACATATATGTATACACAACGTGACAACCTCAACCCAACAGTGTAATAATTTTGCGGACGACTCGCTAATATATGCCAAATCCTTGTGTACGCAGTCATTGCAGAAGAACACGTTCGACGCCTGTGGGAATTCTACAGAAGATGGGGCATCAAAGTCAACTCAGTTGAATCCGAGCTGGCTTGCTTCAGAAGACCTGCGGGACAATGTTTCAACCCGCGCAAGTTACACAAATGCAAGTCAGCAAACTTGACGATGGAACATTTGTGTTCTTCGCAACCCATACAGTAATGCAACACCACTTTCAAGTGACGATGAGAAAATGTCCGTATCTGAAGGCCATCGGAAAGTGGATGCATTGACCTATTATTTGTTATAAACTTTATTTAATTATTAATTGATAATAATAAAACTACCGGCAGTCGCAATCGACCCGGGACACACAGATAATAGTTTAGTTACTACTAACACTACAATATAATATAACTCTCGTACCAGCTTTAATATGGAATAAGCTAATTACGATTTCCACCGAATCCAGCCTCTAATGCGGAAAAGGTTGCACTGATTTGTGCCTTAATTCCTTTCAGTGGTTAAGCATTGAATATTTTAACTTATTGCTTAGCTTGCACTGTAAGGTTATAACATAAAATGTGGTATAAGACTGAGTTTTGCCATCATCCAAATTTATACCGGCTGGACACTTTATTGTTCATCAAATTCTAAAGAATACTTAAACCAATATGACGTATTATCCAACCCCTGTAAAATATTAAAACCATACACCGTCATACAGTAACAGAAAAACCACAAAATTATGCGATTATCTATCACTCTGTTTTTATTATTTCTAACACAATGATAAAATAACAGTGGTACACTTGGGCGTATACGCACTTTTTCTATATTAATTTTTATTTTCATACGTTTATTTCGTGAATCGTCAAAATGAGTTGCTGTAGTCAATCTTCTGTCTTCTATAGAGAGTAATTCACCTTAGGCGTGAAAAAATGATAGAGCATGTAGGTTGGGTCGACCAATTAAAAAATCGTATAGGAGCGGGTCTACTGCCCACCGTTTAGGCAGCAGGGGCGACTTTCTATTGACTTAAAACAAGACAAAAATTAAAAAAAACAAAGGTAACACCTGCAATGCTATGCTATACCTTTTTGTAAGGCCAGAAATACCTTCTTTTATTGTCTTTTTTAAATTAAGTTATTTTAGTACACAGTTTTTGAAAAATTAATTTTCCAACTCAAAATTTAGAAAAAAAAATGATAATTTCGCCGAATTCTTCTTTGTCTTATGCGAAAGTTGGTTCATTTATTTTTTAATATCTTAAAAGGTAAAAGTCCTAGAACCATGCAGTTTTCAATGTTTGACTTAATATTGATAAGAACATTGAATTTTGACAACAAAAATAGTACTTTAATACGTAAAATTTTGAAAAAAAATTAGTTCGAATTTTTTTTTCAATTTTTATTTTCGTCAAATTTGGAGTTTGAATATTAATTTTTCAAAAAATTTTCTCTAAAATAACTTTAATCTGTATTTCTGGCTTGCAAAAAGATATAACATTTTAAGTGTTACCGTTGTTCTGTAATAATTTTATTCTGTTTTAAGTATTTTATTTTTAGAAAATTGCCCTCCCGACTAAACGGAGGGCAATAGACGCCTACTCCAATCCGATGTTTTTCTTGTCTTGACTCAACCTAAACGCTCTTTATTCTTGCCACAACTTAGGTGAATCAGCCTGTGTAAATAAATATAAATTAAGTAAATTGAGTGGTGCAACGGCTTCTGAAGAAAGAGGGCCTATTGACTAACAACTCGCAACCATTCCTCTATGCGCGTGTCGACCAGTAATGGAAGGGACCTACAATTTTATGCCGAATCCTAACGGCTAGACGAGAAGCACTTATTCATGACAAGTGATACTCTTGGAGGATTTGTCAATTCCTCGCAAGAGGCAGTAACCCTGCAAAAGACTTTTTAATTTTTAGGTGGACGAGGCTGGAAAGTAAACCCAGACCTCCAGCGTGACAGTCCATCCCACTAACCATTACGCTACGGGCTACTACCTGTGTAAATGAAAGTAAAATGCTGTTCGTTGGTAAGCGCATAATTTAACCGATTTGGCTATTTTTTGTATGTAATAAGGCAACAGAGTAAAATCAAAATAGCAAAAACAAACATTTCAATTATTCCAGCAAGCAAGAATCTAATGTTCTGATTTTTTACATTTATAAAACTTTTTTTTTTATTGTACGCTATATCATTAAAACTCTGAAAAGTTTAAATAAAGGTTGATGCTCCTAAATCGATAATAATAATTTAACAAAATTATTGGGCATCATAAAAACGTCTGCGGCATAACGAGTATCCTTTTAAAATTTTGCGATAAAAATCTATTTACTGCCTTAAAATGTTTATGGAAAAAGGTCAAAAACAATAAATAAGATAAAAATAATAATATGATGTGAATATGTGTATACATACATATATACATACATACATACATATATACATACATATATACATACATATATACAATATACATACTTGAGGGGTTCTTTATTCTATGCAAAGAAGTTAAAACACTCATGCCCATTGAAGTAAATCAAATCATATAAATTATAGATGCCGCATGTGACCAAACAAAAAAATTCATATTTTGTGTCTGTCTTGCAGTTATCTCAAGTCACCATTGAAATGGAAATTTTTCTTGATGTTCAATCAAAATCCAGTCGGATTCGAGTTAAAATAAATTTTATCGATTTGGTCTAGACATCTTTTGCCCTATGGACAAATGAAAGAAAACAAAATGCCAACTCAATCACTTCAAGAAAAAATATTAAATAAATTGGTCTTTGTCAATATAAACTACAATTTATTCTTGGGTTATAATATAAAGGACTATGTAACTAATGTTATTCGAACAATGAATTAAGTTACAAATTAAGGGTGAAATAAGAATTTATTGCAATTATCGGACGAAAACCAACAATCGCCCCCATTCATTTGGGTGGCTTCAATGAATTACTTTACGGTTTTGTTAAATAATTGTAATTATTATCATCACTTAAGCTATTTGATGCAAAATAAAATAGAGACGTATTTTAATGTATAAAAGAGATTTATGGCTTTCAAGAGACAAATTCCTTTAAGACGTCAAGTAGATTTTTTTTTTTGCAATTTTTATCATCCTTCATTACCAGATAAGCAAATATAAGAAAATGCTAGGTAAAATTTATACCAGATTGAGTCTATCCTCGCCAGTGGCTAAAAATTGCAAATTATCCATCATCAGACAAATTTATTTTGATATTTAATGAGCTTTTCTTTAAATTTATTTAAACAAAAATACTGTATTATCCTAACTTACGCATGGGAAAGATTAAGATGATTTTTTTTTTAATATTTGTTTGTTGTTTATATTATTTCACTAAGGTGAAGCTTATTTCTCCGGGCCTACAGCTCACTCAAATAAGCTTCAAACTAACATGTTTTTTTTTTGTGTTTCGAAGAAATATTTTGTTATTTAAGATTGAATAGGCCTTAAAATTGGAAATATGTAAGAATAGGTAAGACATTCCTAACAGTTTTTTGCTAATTAGCCTATAAAGCATGTCAGAAACCTAACAGTAAATGTTGAATTTGATCGGTTCCAAAAAGAGGATCTGAAATACTGCGAATCTAAGAAAGTGACGCGATGATTTACAAATCAGTAGTGAGTGCAGGGAGCTGTATCCATAACATAAGACTATAAACAGCCTATTGTGATGAGTACAATTATAATTTAAATGTGTACGTAGTATTTATGAATTGAGAACATTATTATTTATGTAATTAGTTCGATTTGTGTTATAAGTACAAGGAATACTTATAAAGGGTCCGCCAAATAACTTTTTTTTTTTTGAAAATGCATCATCAACATCGAGTGTAGCTTCGGCTGTGTGGCACGTAGCGCCCTCCTGTTGAAACCAAATGTTGCCAATATCCTCCTCTTCAATTTTTGTGAACAAAAATTCGTTCAACATGACCCGATAACGATCGCCATTGACTGTAACGGCCACTCCTTGCTCAGTTGAAGAAAAATGACCCAATTATGCCTCTGGACCAAAATCCGCACAAAACAGTGACTCGTTTTGGGTGTATCGGCTTTTCAATGTATGCTTGCGGGTTTTCTGTGCCCCAAATGCGACAATTTTGCTTGTTTACAAACCCGCCAAGATCAAAATGAGCTTCACCTGAAAAGATGATTTTTTTGGAAAAATCGGCAAAGTAATTTCGCAATATTTCCCAGCGTTGTTCAAGCGTACACACAAACATATTCGTTCAGCGGAAGGATAAAACTTATTATCTGTCAAATCAGACATGAGCTAAGTGTTACTATTCACGAAATAAGCACTAGTTGGGAAAAAAAAAAAAAACGTTAGATGGCGGACCCTTTATTATTTATGTAATGAGTAAATATACATGTGATTTATGTGATCGGTACACATAATTTATCTAGTGAGTACATATTATTTACGTAATGAGTTCTATGTACATAAAATACCACTGAAAATCTTAACTCAGTTCATAATTATGAATTTATCAGACATAGTCGACATCATGCTAAAGAAATATAAATTCGACTTCCTTCAAATACATGAACCCTACGACCAAAATTGAATAATTATTATTATTGGGCTTTTATTTTAATAATATTCTTGAATAATTAATATAATAGATGGTAAACAAAATTTAACACTTGCGCTGTTGCAGTTTTCTTATAATAATTTTTTTATTTTAATTTTGTATACGAAAATCGTAGCTTTTTTATTTTTACAAAATTTTGACCAACTCTAAAATAAAACAAAATGTAAAAAAACATACGTTAGTGGCCAGTAAGTTTATTGTCTGCTTAATGTACTTTTCGAAATGGTACAACACATGCTTGTATCTTTAAAAGTGACTTGTAAAATAAGCTATTTATCTACTAAAACAGCTGTTCACTAGGTTCTCAAATCAAAGTATGTAGTTTGCTCTAAGCCGCCCTCAATTTCATTGCCCGATGTGATTTATAAAAAAAAATGATTTTCCTTGACAATTTTGTATAGGAGCTCTTAAGAAAATATTTTTTTATAATCAATAATTTAATATTATTTTATATTTAAATAATTACTTTTATACATCAACAATCAATTTTTAACCAACATATATTAACCCATTCTTAAGATATTGTCGCTTTTCTACGAGCAAAAACGCAAACACATTAAAACTATGGGCCCAAAAATGTATGGACAAAAAACCTAGAGTCAATTAAGAAAAATCATATATGGATTAAAACGCCATTAATTGTAGGTAACAAATATGGAATCATTTTCTTAAAATGTTATCCCCGGGACTTGCCATTATAGTTTTGAGATTTTTTAAAACAAAGTGTTTTGTGTTTCTTCGTTTCCAAAAATGTTAAAACTGACAATCAATGAAATACTTAAAATCGTAAGAATTCTAATCAGTGTCCGTTGAAAAAAAAATAGTCGCTACAACATGACCCATGTGCGTTATCTATTTATTTATTTAAAATGGTGTTGTTATCTTTTTAAATAATAATTTTATTTAAATTATGTGCGATCCAGTCGTGCAGTTTATTTTTCATTGGAATGTGTCTTGTGACTATGCTTGCACAAGAAAAGTTATGAGTAGATTTTTAAAAAAAATCACTGATTTTTGGTTATGTTTAGGTCGTTTTTGGTTCTGTTTAGTCAGATTAAAAAAAAATTTAAGGCTTCGATTTTCACAGAAAATCTTATTTCCAAAAAAAAAACTCTTACAGCCATATTATTGATATATTTCAAAACTAGTTTAACAGCAAAACTAGTTCTATTGGGGTTTCTAGGTTCAAGTTTTGAATAAATCGGTATTATTGAACAACAATTTGACATCTAAAACTCGAAATCTTAAAACTAGTTTTGCATAAAACTAGAAATTCGTAAAACTGGAAATATCTAGTTTTAAGGACTTCAATACTAGTTTTGACGCTTTTTCGTAATTTTCATCAGAAAATAAAATCAAGAAATCGAAGACGGAAAGTCATGAAATATGTTACAAGCACATTAAGTAAAATTGAAGGCAAAATGCAATACCGTATACAGTGAAGGCGTGAGGATTTCTTGGGAAGAAGAAAAAGAAAACGCTGCGACATCATATTACCAGGGTATCAAATAAATTAGGAATTACTGTTCTTTGCGATTGTTTTGCCAATTGATTTTTTTTTCATAGAAGTGCATTTTTAGGATGCATCACAAAAATTCAATTTTTTCCAAGGCTCAAATAATGCATTTAAATGTGTCTATGCAGAAACATAACCTATAGGTACGTTCGTTCAACAAATTTTCCAATTGTCAATCCACTTACAAGACGCTCTAATGGCATATTTGCTACAAAGGAGCTTAGCATTAAATTATTAAATGAGTTTTAAAAGTTCATTTTAAGATGGATCACAAAAATGCACTTTTTCCAAAGGCCTTATAACACCCCTAGAATTTTTTTTCATAATTTAATTTTAAGCTCTTTTGTAGAAAATATGACATTGCAGCGTCTTCTAAGTGGATTGACAGTTCCAAATGTCTCGGCCGCACGTACAAAAAGTACATCTGTATGATGCATCCTAAAAATTCACTGTTCCCAAACCCATAATAATTAGTAAAACAATCCAAGGAAATATTTCTTAATTAAATATTAAGCAATTTGGTAACATTGATGTTTAACGCCCCAATGTACACATGTTATGAGTACATATTGAAATGTTAGGTATTAACCAATTCTGGGAATAGTGGATTCGAAACGATGCACAAATGCACCATATTGCACACCCAAAAGGGCCTACAAGACGCTGAAACCTAATAATAAAAATTGTCGATGCGGTTATTCCATGCATGTAAATTGTCACCAAACACACTAGAAAGTTTACTTTGTCCTCGTACAGTATCCCTCTCTTCCATTTTTTTCAGCACAACTATGCAGTCCATCTAGGTGACATAACACATTCCCCTTATCAATAACTAACAACACAGCTATTTCGTCAAACAAAAAGTTGGAAATTATAGAGAAAATAATTAATTTGACTTTTAAATATTAATTTCTGACAAATAAAAACAAACTTCATTGACAAAACTAGTTTTATGATCAAAACTAGAATCTTGTTTTTAAACCTAAACTAGTTTTACTTCTCAAAATGAATAATACCGATTTTTTTTCAAAACTAGTTTTGATACATTTTTCTAAAACTCGAGTTTTAAGAAAATTGAATAATATGGATGTTAAAGTTAAATTCTCAAATCCGGCTCAATTTTCCACTTGAATAGGGTGACCATTTTTTTCAGAAATGGTTGTGTAAATTTGGAAGAATTTTTGTGTTTAAGGAAGTTTATATTTCACACAAACATATTCAATAGATAATAAGAGCCCTTGAACGAAATTGTTTCTTACTTAAAAGTTTAAATCACTAGCTACTATTCGGATATTGTGAAACGTTAATGAGGTTGTTAGAAGTGTCTTTTGTTTTGAATCAAGTCCTTTTGGCTGATTTATTTAGGTACTGTTGTAATCGAATTATTTGTATCATAGAAAATCTTTTATTTCGCTTCATATAAGGTAGGTACATTTCGTGAAATAAAAAAAAATGCTCCTAATAGTCAAGATAAAACCGAAGCTCTGACTCCGTAATCAGTACCTATTTTGAAACAAAAAACAGAATCATTATTCCAATTTAATGTCTAAAATGAAATTCATAGAGATCCATTTTGAATTATTCTATTAACTACAATAAAAAACCATTATTTGACAATTTATTGGGTTTTCTTCGAAGAAGATTAAAAATTAAAAAAAAAATACTTTCAAAAACTTTACAAAATAGAAGATTAGATTAAAAACATCATGTGTATTAGCTTTTAAATTCAAAGGAACTTTTTATTTCAACAGAAGAAGAAGTAGAAAAACCTAATGAAAATCATTAACCATTTAATTTCATTTGTTCTGTTAAGCCTTTTGTCCGATTATGCTGTAAGGCAAAGTGGATTTCCATTACCATTAAAATAAATGTCTTTTGATAATTTATGTAATTTGCTTAAGACAAGAACAATCTGAATAATCTTAAAAAGTCTTAACTGTTTTTTTTCTTTTATTTTAATGAAACAACGTAATCACTTTCTAAACTTTTACATCAAAGAAAAGAAATCATGCAAAGGTCTATCGCCCTGGTGAGACATATAAAGACAATGCCAATGAATGAGATATTATGTACATATACATGTATAAGATGATAAGTACAAGTATACCTGCTCTCTCACAGCCAAAGTTGTTTGCTATAGGTAGAGTTTAAAACCAGCAAGAAAAAAATCAAGGGCTCTGGAAATTTTAAAAGCAATTAGCTATATAGTCTTCCAAGAGAACCCGATCTTTTTCTCAAAAGGTCTCTAATGAAAATCCTAACGGCAAAAAATTAAAAAAAAAAAAAAATGGTTGCTCCTGGCGGGATTATAATACAAACATATATATATGAATAAAAAGGATTTAAATGCAAAATCCTTATGTCCTTTGCCAATTGCCAATAGGAGAGGAAAACAACGCTTACTGATTGCCACCATCATCGTTGTCGGATGGATTTTTAGCCTTTTTGGCCTCGCAACTCGCAAGTCTCATTTGCAATTCAAATTAAGCTTCGTTTCGTCAAATAATTAAGCCAGCCTCCCAACCTGCTTGACTAAAGAGATACTCCTCAATAGAAAGATGGTGGTGCGTTGCCGAAACCGAACCTCTCATGGGCTTGCAATTCAATTTGAGTTCAGAAAGTTTAATTTCTATTTCATGCTTTGATAATGATCACATAGAGAGTCCCAGGAAAGGACAAGTTTTTCAAAGGCCCCTGATGGATTAATTATTCTGAGATGAGACTTTTTTATTTCATATAAAATAAAATACACGCCATTAAAATAAAACTTTGGAATAATCGCTGCGAGGCGCGGTGGCGAAGGCGGCGGCGCGACGGCATTGAATTTCACAAAACTGAATTCCTTATAGATAAATTCAAAATTTACTGGCAATTATGTAATTAGGTAAATTACATCTATTTTAAAGTGCTATTAGTATTCAATGTGGGATTGGGGGTTAGATAGGGATGTACCAACCTACTAACGCTGCGTAAAAGCGGATCTCGTCAGTTTTATTTAAATTTGAAGGCTTTTTTATAAAAACTTTACTGATGGCGTTGTTTTGCCGGGAGTATTTGCTTTTTGGGATGCGAAAATAAACACTGAATTTGTAAATAAATTAGTCCTGATTGTTATCTGTTTGATTGGATTCTATGTTGCTCGCAGAGATGTGGGCGGCTGGCGGGCGCGGTGGCGGATGTGCTTGATAGACATAGTTTTGTGAGTTGAATGATGGAATGAATCTCATTTGGAATTTTCAAAAACAAAACAAAACTGAAGCGTCAACAACAACACTTAATTGAATTAATCTAATTAGCCTTCTGGCCAACATTATGAAATATTTTCCCAAAAGAATTATATTGTTACAATCCAGGAATATAAACATCCTGGATTGTAACAATATAATTTTTTTGGGAAAATATTTGATAACATAAAATATTTATTTTATAGTGATTTGGGAACATATTGAATTTATACAGAAAAACAGATATATTAAAAGTATGAATAATAAAGAACGCAAACAATTAAAATAACAAAAACTACACATTATTGGTCTACTTAGTATAGCTAATTTGTCTTCTTATTTGAGTATGTTTATGTAAGACAGGTAAATTTGCATTGAATTTATGAAATTTCATTGTAATTATACATATTATGAACATATCAAAAATGTAGTTTTTAAAATATTGTTTTTATGTCCGCTAAGCAACAGAGCAATAGTAGTCCGAGAGCTAGTGAACATTTACTCAAAGTGTTTTATACCGCTCCAAATTTTGTGGCCATGTCATTTGTAGGGCTGGCCACGATACGAGAAAAGTCTCGGTCTGGATCTCGGTCTCGCATGACGATATGGGACTGGCTTTTGAGCAACCGAGATGAGACCGAGACGGGACTGTATATTTGGACCGAAATTTACATAGAGTCTAATAAATTAAAAAAATCCAATTTCAGTTAAATATTTATTTTCATTTGCACGTATTCCAACTATAATCGAAAATATTTCGTTCCAAAATCAACGAGACCGAGACGAGACTTAACTATACGAGACCGAGATGAGACTCAAAATTTTCGATTTTAACGTACCAAGAAGAGACTTACAAAAGTCTCGCAGGGTCTCGTCTCGTGGCTTGCCCTAGTCATTTGTATCAGTGGCAACTACATCTGGCGATATCGCGGCCCCAATACCACTAAAATGCTCCAAAACAGCTTTATAACGCTTCAAATTAACATCACTAAAACCTTGTACCCATACTGAATAGAATCCATCGGTCTGGCAGCGATACCGCGGACCTAAACAACAGTTAAATATCATTTCAAAATGCACTTTCAAAATTCATTTTAGTGGTGCTAGGGCAGCGGATTCGCTGCCAGACCGATGGTTTCTATAGTCAGTATAGGTACAAGGCTTAAAATAAATAAATAAATGGGGTGGCACAACGGCTCATGAAGAACCAGGGCCTAGTGACTAACAACTCGCAACCATTCCTGTGTGCGCCTTTCGACAGGAATGGAAGGGACCTACAATTTTGTGCCGAATCCGAACGGCTGACGAGAAGCACTTATTCGTGACAAGTGATACTCTTGGAGGAATTGTCAATTCCTCGCAAGAGGCAGTAGCCCTGAAAAAAAACTTTTTTAGTTTTTAAGTCGACGAGGCTGGGAAGCGATCCCAGACCTCCAGTGTGACAGTCGAACGCACTAACCATTACGCTACGGGCTACTAGGTACAAGGCTTTAGTGATGTAAATTTGGAGCGTTATAAAACTGTTTTGGGGGAATTATTGCACTTTGAAACTGCATTTTAGTGGTGTTGGGGTCGCGATGTCGCTGCCAGACCGATGGCATGTAGTTTCCATTGATACAAATGACATGGCCACACAATTTGGAGCAGGATAAAACGTTTTGAGTAAATCGAGCCCTAACCGCTATTTTATCTTAAGCGACATTTTTAACAAAATCAAGTTAATTGTGCAATTTCATATGTAATTATGCATCTATCTACATCATTAGTTTTCCAATAAAACTTATTAAAAAAAAGTTACAGAGAAAAGAAAATTTATCGTAAGCGACACTCATATTTTCTGTTAACAGCTAAATATCGCAAATGCCATAGACTGTTTTTGCTATTTAATCAACTTTGCTTTATTGTTGACCAAAGTGATGCTGCTTTTTTATCTGTTTACATATTTGGTGGATCCAAATACGGGGGGGGGGGTGTTCAAAGGGGTCATTATCCCCCTGTGAGATTCGATTTGTTTTTGTATGTGAGTTGTGTTAAATTAGGAATTAAAGCTGGAGCACTTATGGTCATCATCCCCGTGGGGTTTTTTGCCCTTTGTTCTGTATTCATCTCGGAATTCTTAAGAGTTCCTTGCAAATGTTTCCATTTGAGCTTCATTTCCGCGCCCAGGCAAGAGGCAGAGTCAAAGTAAATAAATAAAATTCAGTAAATAATATTGAATTGAAAATTCGATGTTTTTCATATTTAATTTCGGGTTTTATTGGACAAAAACGTTTAAATTCATATTTGTTGGTATTTCTGTCAGCAATATTATTTGTTACGCGATGAAGGAACATGTTCTAAAGTCCCTTTAAGAAACTTTGATAGATTCAAAAACTTCTGAAAACCACGAATATTTTGACTTTTTATTTTTTTGTTCCGAAAAAAGTTGTTTTACGGCACTAGGGATGCTTGGAATGAAATACTAACAGAATTTCAAAATATTGGTACTTCGTCAAATGTTTATTCAAGCCATTATCGTTTGAGTTCCATGTACGAATAGCTAAGATGGTGATGGATCGAAAAGGCTTTGAAAAATCCGAAGACTTGAATTTTTATTTTTTTTTACGTGACTTTTTGAGCTTAACACCTGCTCTATATTCAAATAAATAAAATAATTGTTCTTTCCATATCTATAAAGACGTAACCTATCAAATTCATTTGAAAGATGTCTGTAATGTCGATAGTTATTGATAGACAATACAATACAATACATACAATATTTCCATACAAGAACAATTAGGGACATAATGGCAAAATGTGAATAAGCTAAATATACTCCCTAAGCTACCTATTTAGTATAACTACAGCAGAGGGTCCTTCTCCACAAAGATGTGTCACTAGACGTAGAGGCAGTTATTGATCGGTTCATAAAACAAAAATGAAAAATCCGTGATTATACCGTGTTTCTACTACTTGTTACTAAGTATACACTATACATGATTGCTTTATTTCGAAAAGCTGTATTTTGGAAACATAAATTGGGCTCAAATTGAAGAAAATTTTCGTTTTCATAAAAATACGATTTTTTTCTACTTTTGATGAGCTAGTAAGTAGTGAAAACCAAAAGTATCGTAAACGCCAACAACGTCAAAAACAACGTAAATTTGGCATCAGCAGTATTTTGTTTATATTCACTTTATTCCATTTACAAAAATATAACGAAATACTGAAAATCAACTCGTTCCGTTTTGCAATTTAGGAGAAAAACAAAAAAATGTGTTTCCTGTAAAATTTACATTTTCTCGCTTACGATAAATTGGCGGTTAGGGCTCGAATTGTTCACCAGCTCTCGGTCTATAGGTTGATTGTAAAAGTATTGTTTTTTTATTTATAATTTTGTATTAGGTAGTGTTTAAAAAGAAAAAGAAACATCTTTATTTATCAAAAAAAAAAAAAATAGACACAAATATAATCTTCGCCTACAGATTTTGTCCAGTATTGGCATCTTTTAGATCAACAAATTTAAGATCAGTTGTATCGACACTATTTCAGCGAGCCCACAGAATATGCAGCAGTGACCACTTAAAGGCTGACCTAGATCTGGTTGACAACGTTCTGAGAACAAACGGTTATGCCAAAAAGCAAAGAACGTGGAAGCCAGTAGTGTCACAGGAAAGGGAGAAAGGACGAGAGCAACTTGGACAAAAAAGCTTTTCTGCCATACGAGAAGGGTTTAACGAACAGAGTTGGTAAAGTGTTAAAAAGATATGCGGTAAACTCCATACTTATACCACCTAAAAAGGTAAAACACTAACCTCCGGTCACCAAATGACCACTTTCCTCTCCAAACGCCGGGCGTATTTGCAGTCCCTTGTAGCTGTGGGTCTTCGTTTATTTTGGACAAACTGAAAGAAGCATTGCCACTCGCTTAAAAGAGCCCATTAGTGCTGTAAGCAAAAATCAGCGGGAAAATTCGGCAATTTGCGAGCATGTCTTGGACAATCCAGACGAACACCACTGGATTCATTTCGACCAAGCGCAAGCCAAGGTCTTAGCGCAGAAACCCACTACATACCACGTTTGGTTCGCAAAGCGATTGAAATTAAATGCCCCCAAAATTTCAATCGGGATGACAGTTTTAAGCTTCCTCGTTCATGGGAACCGCTCAATAACGCCAAATCAAAATTAAAATACCCTGCGATGTAGTTAGTATTGTTTGCTCCCAACAACCTGCATCTCAACAACAACAAATCCATGAGATAGAAGCGTCTACGCACCGCTACAACTTGCCTAGCCAATCTGATGCATACAATTTTTTCACTAAAATGTACTCTAACTTTTAACCAAAAGAATTTTTCGCAAAAAGTTTTTTGTACTTAATTCCATTTGCTATACAAGTTTGTCATATAACTATTTTCCCAAAGATCAAAAATATACGTGAGTTATGAAAGAAAACAAAATTTTCCGTTAAAAAAGATGGTGGCGTAATGACTCTAGGTACAGTTGTGAAAAATGAAAATGGCTCGTGTACTTATGTTCTTTCGATTGCCAAAGTCAAACTTTGCCTCGGAATTATTTTCCAGAACACCATATAATTAAATCTAAATGGACCGTACTATCTAGATTTAACTGAAGTTAATTGATATAAGGGAAAGATCATCAAAAAGCTATTAAAAATAAGATGAAAATGTAAATGTAGAATGTAGTTGTAGTACCTAAATAATTAATTAATTTATTCAAATGTAAGCAATTCGCCGAGGTTCAGTTTATTAATATGTTTAGTAAAAAATAAATAAATATTGAATACTTATATTAAAAATAGATTTTTATAGGTGTGTTGTGTTAGAATTAAATGTATGTAATAACTCCTCTTTAAATTATAAGATTAACTCAAACATCTCCATGAATTTTACATGGAAAAGTTAATGTTTTGTTTACACACCTTTACGACTGACGACGACACCCGCTGGCTTTATAAGGTTTCTGAATAAAAACGAACTTTATTTTAATCCGCGTTTATAGTTTATTATTATTCAAAATGAAACACTTAACCATGTTTAAATTTTAGACATCTTTTCTTCTTAGGTACCTTCCTACCAAATAATATGCCGTTTAGTTATTTTTTTTTTTGCAAATTTGATAACTTTAATCAAAAAGTCAAGTCATCCTCTCTAACCCATATTGTATATAATTTTCTATCATACTAAGCCTCCAGTGAGTTTCGCATGCTCCCCAGGCACCTCCATAAGGAAAATTTCGAAAATTACACCAATGAATCCGTTACAGCTTTTGAGAATTTTAATATAAACGGCCATTTTGTGTATACAATGGAGTCTTATAATCCATTGTCTTATTATATCAAAACCGTTATAATGTATATTTATGTAAGTTTATGTATGTTTGTACTTATATGTAAATATGTGGGTTTGTTGATATAATCCAAGCTTTTAAAATTTATCTGTCAAATTCATTTTTCATCTCGAGAGACACACTACACCATTTGTGCCTCATCTTCCCTTAAAAAGGAAACGAAGAGACAAAAAGAAAACAGTGGCAAATCGCTAAGAATCCTTCTTTTAGGCCTCTTCAATTTTCTTCACTCTACCCTTAACCTTCCTTTATCATCAACAACCTACTTCTATATGCTTAGTGTCAAAAGATAATTCTATGTCTTTAAAAATACCCACCGATTCTTCTTTGTATATATGTATAATATGTATAAATATGAGGCAATTTCCGTGCCAGTTCAATGTTCTGTTCAGTTCAGTAATATTTTTGTTAAAGCGTTTACTTTATGTGACATCCTTTCACGTTTCACATCCGTTTTAGAAATGTATGAAAGGCACAAAATGTTTCGTTGAACTCTCTCTATCTCTCTCTATCACACACTCCAAAAACATCCGGAATTTATATCAGCCACCAAATACCTCTACCTACCTACTGTGAAGAAATAAACAATATATTTAATACAATTTATGTATAAGCACACACACGTTGTCGTCTTATTGCTGCCCTATTTAACCATAATTAAGGCCGTAATTTTGAATCAAGAATATAAATTTAGTGATAACAGTTTATCAGAGTAGGTACCTACCTACCAACAAGACTCAAGGACAAAACTGCCTTGTAACTGAAGGTATTTTTAGCTGTGCAGAAGTAATTTGGACGCCTCTTGCTTATACTGTCATCAGCAAATCCAACGCCATTTCTGTCAGTCCTTTCATAGAATTCTTGAGTGTTGCCGTGAACTTATATTGAAAATGTACTTAATTCGTTAGTTACATTCACATGGAAAGTACATTGTACACTAAGATGGGAGTGATTTTTTTTTTCGAATCTATAAAACATTTTAGTACTAATTATTCCTTCTTCGTGACCTTTCTTAAAATGTTAAATTCTAAATGGGCTTCAGGCCTATGTTTGTATCTAGGCATCTAAATCAGACGTTTGAAACGTCGTCTGATTTAGATACCTTGATACAAACATAGACCTAAAGCCCATTTAGAATTTAACATTTTAGTAGAACCTACAAAACAACATGAGCACAATCTAAATAAAAAGACGAAACAATTATTTTGTATGTCCGCCCATAGCTCATAAAGTATTTAACTGATTCACGTAAAAAGAATTTTATATTTTTCTTTATGTCTATGAGATGGTTTTAGCCAATTTTTTATTTCTTAATTTATTTAATTTTTCAGAATATTAGTGTTTTTTTTTTTTTTATTTTTTCAAAGAGTCTTTCACTTATACTCTCAAACTGGTTAGATATTTTAAAAGAGATAAGTACTTTTTGATAAACTTATTATGCTTTCAAACATTTAAAGCCCTATATTAGGTGTGTTTTGTTTGTCCTAAAGTCAAGACTATAAAAATATTTTATTATTACATACAAAACAACAACAATTTATTCTGAATACAAAATATTTGATTGAATCTAATGAAAAATAAATCAAAATGCTATAGCAACGAGACTATCTCAAGCCTGGTTGAATATCCAGTCTTAAAACAATAAAATAAATCTATCCCAACCACAAGAAAAGATATATGCTTTTTTTTGTTTAGTGCATTATTTTTTGCCTTACTTTACATTGTTTAAAGCCACGACTAGATGTGAATGAATTCCACCGTTTTTTTTTTCGTAGCAATATTTAACATTATTTGTGCCAGAACATTAGTAGAAAAAAAAATTATAATAACTGTTGGACTTCTTGGAGAAAAAAATTATTTAACTTTGATTTTCAATTCAAAATGTGAAAGAAAATAATTTTTGAAAAAGTTATATCATATCTGGTATAAAAGAATGCATGAATACCTAAGTGGCCAATCATTTTAAAAATATGCGCGTTAAATGCGAATTTCAAATTAGTAAAGCTTGTTATTGTATCTAGAGTCAATAGCAAGTTATTGGTAAAAATCTGCAATACTAGGGGCAATTTAAGAAAAACAAACTTTTTAAAAATTAGCACAGTAAACGTGAAAATAATGCCATGCGTTGAAAATGGTAGATTTTTGATTGATTGCCTGTTTTAATGATGTTTTCCTTATGATAAATCCAAGCTTTTAACTTCAAGGGCCGAAATTACTAAAAATGTCAACAAAGTGCAAAAAACGGTTGAATTTTCGAGGTTGTTTTGAGTTATACCCCTTCAATTGGGATTTAACAAAACCATCAGATATTTTAGGTATATGGAGCACTTCCGGAAGACTGGTAGATCATGTGGTCAATACAAAGGAGATATTGTAAAACTTTAAATTATCCATTCAGGGGCGTGGCACCCGCCCATTCTCAGAACTGATATCAACTATGTAGAGAACTTCTGATTGTCGTAGATTGATGAAATTTGGTAGAGCGGTAGTACTTGACATGCAAGCAAAGGGAAAATCAAAACTTTGAGATTTTGCATTCAGTGGGCGTGGCAACCACCCATTTTCACAGAATTAATACTAAATATATTGAGAGCACTTCGAATTTTCGCCGGATTATGAAATTTGGTAAATAGGCTAGTTTTCAGGCGTGGGTATACAAAGAAAAAGTTGACATCATGAACTTTTTCATGCAGGAGCGTTTTATCCACCCACTTTCCTGATAAAAAGAATCTTTACAAAAAGTAGTGAAATCACAACAAAAACATAAATGTTAAAAAAGGAGCCAAGTTCTTCTATATACAAAAACCTTTGCGTAACAAGTCAGCCGAAAAAAGTAATGAGATCTAAAAGTACGCTTATTAATGTTAAATATCAAATATTTTAAGCACAGTTATCCGGAAGAACCTCATAATTATCAGATAAATCTGTTATTTAATGATTAAAAAAAAAATAAATCGGGTGGCTCGTGAAGAACCAGGGCCTAGTGACTAACAACTCGCAACCATTCCTGTGTGCGCCTGTCGACAGGAATGGAAGGGATCTACAATTTTATGCCGAATCTGAACGGCTAGACGAGAAGCACTTTTTCGTGACAAGTGATACTGTTGGAGGATTTGTCAATTCCTCGCAAGAGGCAGTAGCCCTGAAAAAAACTTTTTAGTTTTTAGGTGGACGAGGCTGGGAAGCGAACCCAGACCTCCAGCGTGACAGTCGAACGCACTAACCATTACGCTACGGGCTACTACTTTAATGATTACTGACTTAAATTGAGTTAGTTTACTTGGCAAGTTTTCTTTTATTACCTAAATTCTCAATTTTAAAATGAAAACTTGTCTAGTAAACCAACTCAATTTAAGTCAGTAATCATTAAATAACAGATTTCTCTGATAATTTTGAAGTTCTTCCATATAACACTACTTAAAATATTTGATATTTAACATTAATAAAATTATAACTTGGCGTACTTTTAGATCTCATTACTTTTTACAGCTGACTTTTTACGCATAGGTTTGTGTATATAAAAGAACTTGGCTCCTTTTCTAACATTCGAGTTATTGTTGTGATTGCTCCTTACTAAAAGGTTTATTGAATAGCCTTATTTTGCTTAGGTCTGGATTGAAAATATCTTCTTTAATGACACTCCCTCGACACTATTTATTATTTTTTTAATCGAAGATAAGTACAAACAACTGGATAGATATTAATATTAGCAACTTTTTTGCACAGTTTTTTTTTTTTTTAATCCCGTAAGGATTAGAAAAAAAGAAAGGCTATAAGACATTATACAGTATATAAGACGTTTCAATAATTCTTTTCGGTCGTTTCACTTTTAAACGTGTAAACACCAAAATATTATAAACCGCCTGAAATCTTAACAACGAACATAAGGACTTCAATATAGAGCAGCGTGATAGTTTCCTGTGATAATTGTTCTTGAAATTATGGAAATGTTAATACAAAAATTTAACTCATAAAAAAAAACCAAGAAAATATAGCAAAAAAAAAAGACTTTATCTCTGGCTCCTATAACATCGCATTGGCAACACTTTTCTGTGATACTATGATTCACTTTCACTATTTTCACTGTCTAACTAATTTTCTGTTAATAAGAAGGATATTTCGACTGTTTGGAATACTGATGCTTCGTTAAATAAGCAAGTAGGTATAACAAGAGAATGGTACATGGTAGCAGTAAGAACTAACCAAACCATCGTCATCACCATCATCATCAAAAAAGACCGCGAACTTCAAAAATCATAATGACATCACAACAACAACACAATGGAGCGGATCGGAGCGGGGCGGAGGAGCTCAAATTTAATTTAATTTTCAACGTAGAGTGAAGCATTAGCAACGGAAACTACATTAACCATGGTTATACTACGTTATAAAAGATGTTGGCAACGTGACGACTCCTTCAAAAGGAAAATATTTAAACGCAAACGTACAGTGAGTGAGTGAATGGCACTGCAGTTATTTTTGTTGAACAAAAGAAAATGTTGTCGTGTATACTACGTACGCGATTAATAGTGAAATTATGATGGCGGTAGTCGTGTCGTAGTTGCTAACATCATGCTTCTTGATTCCGACAAGGAGGAATGAAGACATCGCATCGGCAGGTATGGTATCCTGTTAAAATTTAAGCAGGGAACGTGGCTTTGCCAAAAAGATTATAATACAGGGTCTTTGTTATTATAGGTGGGAAATTAATACTAATATTTTGACAATTAATCGTTTATTCAGTAGTTTGTGCTGAAGCTTTTATCATCGCTCACGTGTCATGTCTAACCGCATTAAATTAGTGATTTTCACAGAATTAATCTACCGGAAACATTGAGGTCTGCTTTAATTCTTTCAACTCTTAGCCTTACTAGGATAGGATTAAATTTTACTTTAAAAGTTACATTTTATAAGTTTTTTTTTTTTTTTTTTTAATGATAAGGCAATGACGTCATTTTATAGTTTTTAACTTTATTAAGCTTTGCACATTTGTGAAACTATTTAAAAAATAAATTAAGCAATATTTTTTTCAAGCCGAAATAAAAGATCCCTACTTGTTTTATGAAGGAACACATTTTGTGTGCTATGTTGCGATATTTCCACTTTTACATCCTTATAAACAAAATAGCTTCAATAATAATAAAAACAAATTTGCACAACCTCAATCATCTCTTTTAAGTATGAAATTATCTGACCCGTCCCAAATATTTCAGTACAAAAAATGTAGCCTGCATTTGCACTTTATTTAAAGTTCTTAAACTTCAAAATTTGAAGGTGGATCAATATTCTCTAATTTTTTTTAGAAAGAAAGTGGGTCATAACTCCTCCCAATCCACAAATATTTATACTTGCGATATACGTAGTACAGGGAAAGTTTAGGATTCGTGCAAAAAAAAAAAAAATTACGAGATAATAATTTTCCCTAACATTACGATGATAGAGAACGCGAAAAAAGTGGGTCTCGCAATTCTGTCTGTCTGTCCGTATGTCTGTCTCTACCTCGACCTGCAGCCCAAACGGCTGAAGTGATTTTCTTCAAACTTTCCACTTAAGGTTCTTATGGGGTTCCCTAGAGGGGAAATTGAATTTATTTTCATCTCAAAAAATAAAGGTACCTGTCATACAACCAATATACAAAAATAGGTTTATTTCAAAAACGGCTCTGACGATTTTAAAAACAAAAATACGAGCTACTGTAATTACTGAAATAAATATTTTGGTAGAAAAAAAAATGTTTGTAACCGTTATTAACGGTACCTGTCATAGAACCGATTTTTTGGTTTTCAAAGTTCTCGTTAACGGCTACACCGATTTCAACCAAATTTCTTATGCAAGTGGTCCTTTACAATTTTAACAATTTTGCATATAAATTCACATTTATCAAACAAATCAGATGGCACACTTTTTTTTAGCTCTATCTGTTTAAGCTACAAAACAAACAAATGTATAGTAAATTATTGTAATAATTTATATTTTAAATTGTTTTTAAAACTTTTTTTAATGATACCATAGTGTTATAGAACCACTTATACAAACTAACAATTTTAAGCTACGTTCAAGTTGTTAGCTACGATAGCAAGCTTGTGCGATCCAGTCGTGCCAAATATTGAAAAAAGTAGACAATTATTATAACAGCCGTATTTTTTGAAAGAGTGATAGCAACTCAGCAAATTTTTTACACGCAAAACAATAACAAACAAAATTATTATACTTAATATTGTTTGTGTTTTTCGTGTAAGACTTTTACTGAGTTCCTAATCACTAACTCAAAAAACATGGCTAATGACTATCTACAGTCAAACAAATGAAATTTTTAAAAACACTTTGAAAACATTTTCAAAAAGTCATTTTTAAAAATTAAAATTTTGATTTTGAAATTGTATGTAAAGTTATTTTTAAAATGTTCAAAATTATATTTGAAAATTCATACAAGGTATTTTTGATTTTTATTATTATTTTTAATTCGTTTACATTTTCAAAAAGTGAAATATTAAAATTTTATTTTACAGTCTTATCATTTGTTTCATACTCTTCATAAAATTTAAAACTTTATTTTTGAAATTTGTATTAAATGGCCAATTTAAGTCGATCAGAAATCCTCAATCAATAAGCTATAGATTGTCCATACAATTTTCGTGTAGGGCTGGCCAGAAAAGGCTCTGTCTCGAGACGGGACTGCCTTTTCAGCAACCGAGTCGAGACCGAGACTAGACTGTATATTTGGACCGAAATTTACAGAGAGTCTAATAAATTAAAAAATCCAATTTCAGTTAAAAAATTTATTTTCTTCTGCACATATTTAAACTATAATCGAAAATATTTCGTACCAATAATCAACAGGTTGTCCGGCAATCGTATTTTTCGGAGACGAGACCGAGACGAGACTAAATTACACGAGACTGAGACGAGACCGAGACGAGACTTACAAAAGTCTCGACGAGTCTCGTCTAGTGGCCAGCCCTATTTTTGTGTGGACTTTCGGCCCATTAGGGCGGGTAAAAAGTACACAATTGATCTATTGACTTTTGACCATGTGCCGGAAGCATCATGGAAATGAATTGTTTAATTTGATTTTAGCATAAAAATACTAATTAATTTTTCTGTCAAAAACTCTCAAAATTTACAATTAAAATTTTCAATAATGGCTTTAGATGCTATACTTAACTGATCCCTTAATAGATTGTTGTCAAGAAATTAGGACAATGTTGTATCAAAAAAACTTTTGAATTACAAAACGAGGCTTTAAAAAATAGAACAAATAACAATAACATAATAATAACATTTAAACTTACGACTTAAAGTCCTTGGAACTCACCTAGAAAGAAAAAGAATAATTATCGATTAGTTTCCTTGGGAAAAATGACGAAATACTATAATCAAAATAAAATTAAAATTATTATGGTAACCCAATTTTTTTTGATTTAATAATATACACTTTTGAAATATTTTATAATATTTAGAAAAGCCATTGGAAATTGCATTTTCTCGAATCTTGATAAAATTTGTATAAAATTTGTATAACTTTCTTATTTTTACTTGCGGTATAAAGTGCATATAGATAGATACTATATGGCAAGCTATGTATTTGTAGACAAAATTGAACTCGAGATTTTTATCAAACATTCTTAGAAACTCGGGAACAATGGAAAAAGTGGGTCTTGCAATTCTTTCTGGTTTGATTGATTTATCTTTAAACTTGTTACGTAGTTCTTTCAACCAATTGCTTTTTTAATTTTTTGTTGTGATACTTACTTCCCTACAACATAACATGCAATTTTTTTTTATCAAAAAATAAAAACATAATTTTTTAAAAAACAGCTACAACGATTTTCATGACAAAAACTTAAATTAATCATAATAAAGTTAAGCTACTTTTTTGGAACCTCTAGTGTCTAATACTACCATTTTGTTAGTTTTTGATTTTTTCGAAGAAGATTTATTTTTTTTATTTTTTATGGGAAAACTTCTAAAAATCTTAAATAGTAAAACTCAATATTTCGAAAACTGTTGGTTTACTTGATTTTTTAATACTTTCTAGAATAGTCATAAAAAATGGTGAAAAAGCGTTAAGAAAATATTATTTTTCTCGAAAACGGCTTTGACGATTTTGATAAAATGTATTTGTATGTTCTTTTATAAGTGCAATCTACTTTTAAACTTAAAAATATTTGTTTACGTTGCCATGCCACGAAGTCGTCCTTTTAAGAAAGTATTTGAAGACGAGAAAATTCTAAGAGGAAATAGCCAATAGCCGTGTTGTCGAGAGAATGTATAGCAACACAGCAAACATTTTACACGCTAAACAATAACAAAACTGTAAAATAATTTTTGCTTGTAATTGTTTGCATGTACAAATTTAGCTGAGTTGCATTGCGAAGTAGGTATTCTAATTTTTAAAATTCTCAAACATTTTGTACTTTTTGTTAAGCTAACAATTTTAGTTTAGTATTTACTTAAAGTGATAAACAAAAATTAACATCATGTTGTTACGGCAAAATTTCGGTTTCTTCATCAATTCATAACACTTTTTTTGATAAATGAATAAATGGCATGGGTTCGAAGGCCTGTCTTAAAAAACGACGAGAATAAAATGCTGATTTTATTACGGTTAGTTACGAAGGGAAAATCGATCAAAATTATATGAATTCATACAGTTAAAGAAAAGATCATAAAGGCTCAGTAATTATAAGTACAACTATAGAGTCATTCCATATGAAAACGTCTGATCGAAAAGCCATCGCATTTTTTATTTTTTTTCAAACTTTTTGGGAATCATCTTTAGGTTCCGAAAGATGGAAGTCCAGCTGGATTTAATTTTCGCATTCACCGTTCCCCCTCCACCCCCATTGAAAATTTTAAAAATTACCATTTTAATGGTTTTTTATTTTATTTTTAGAAATGACATTTTTAAAGATATCAACACGTTTGAGGTTTCATTTTAAAGATAAAAACCGGTGGTTTTTGAAAAAAATATTTTATTTTACCAGATCAAAACCAAACATCATCAACCACGGTGCTGAAAAACCGTGTTTTTTACTGTTTTTTCTTGATTTTTAACTGCCTCCCGTTTCCCGACTGTTAAATGTAACGCGCTTATATTTCTCAAATACTAAGAACACATATTTTCAAAGAAAAAAAAACAAAAATTGACTCATTTTGTTCATCCTTTATATAAAATATCACTGCTTTAAAAATACATATTTTGAAAAAATGAAAAAAATCACTATGTTTGACCAAAAATATCGAGATGAAATTTTTAGCATTACTTAGCTGGTAGTTTCAGTTTTAATTTCTGAAAGTTTTGTTTCGTTATTTTTATCCATAGCGTGAGCGTACTGGTTTAATGAAAGCACTATTTTTTAAATAATAACAAAAGTGGTACTAGAATTTGAGAACCGTTTTGAGCAATACTCTGAATTTATTTTTTTTTCAGATTCAATTTTAATGCCCTTTTTATGTTGAATCGAATGAGCTATCATTTATCAAAATCGGTCAAAAATTGTGAAAGCTATGTTTTTTTTTATAAAATAAATCATATTAAATCAATGTACATGAAAATAAAAAGAAACAATTTATCGCAAATTAAAATAGATTTTTTATTTCACCATTTTTCCCATAAAAGAACAATTTCTTTCCGAGTAAAAATAATCATAGCTTCTACAATTTCTAACATAAAAAGGGCATTAAAATTGAATCTCAAAAAAAAAATAAATAAATTCGATAGATTCTGATCAAACTTGTCATAAAGAAAATATGGAAGAAAAAAATCGTGGGTCCAATAACTGTCTGCTAAAGAATTAGATTAATTTTATTAATTGCTTAAATTCCAAAGCCGTAGTAGTTTCAGCTTAAAAATGCGCCTTATTTTTATAGTTTAAACAAATCAACCTATTCCTTAAGTTGCTGAATAGACATACACTATCGAACAAAATAAAGTGCAAAACCGATGTTATGCTGATATATTTTTATTATGGAATATTTTAAATAATTTTTATTTCAACCATTGATTAGACTATGATTTAAGACTATTTTATGACCATATAAGTGGTCAAGTAAGGTTATTTACATATTTAAGGTTTAAAAAAGGATATTGAATTATTTAAAAAATAAAAGCAAAGACAATTTAAAGTGCAAATTCAAAAACACCATTTAACATATTTAATATTAAAAAAAAAAACTTGATAAATAAAAAAACTTAATAATTAGTGGCTCCTCTTTTATTTTAAATAACTGCAGAAAGACGTTTGGACATACTGTAAGCCAGATTTTTTAAAATTTGATCTGGAATTCTCTCCCATTAATTTTGAATATTTTCCCAAAAAGATGGTAAATTGCAACGCTGATCTAAGGAAATGCTGTCATCCAAAATGGACCAAAGGTGCTCAATGGGGTTAATGTCGGCAGATTGAGGTTTCCATTCTATAGTATATCAATATTGTTTTGAGCAAAAAAACGGTTTAGCTGCTTTGGTTGTATGTTTCGGGTCGTTATCTTGCTGAAAAAAATAACTTCCCAGAGACATTTTTTAACCAGAACCATCAGCTAGGTTTTCGCTGACAATATTGACGTAACACCGTTATTTTGGTGTCGATTTTTTCAATATTTCCAGCGCCACTTAAGGAAAAACATCCTCAGATCATGAGTTACGCTCCTCCATATGTTTGACAGTTTTTGTATGCACCTTTGGTTGAGCCTTTCCGATGGTTTCCACCAAACTTTCTGGCTTTGGGGTTTTTAATTCCATCTTAGAATCATCGGACCAAATAGTACTTTCCGAAAAGGCTTGCGGCTTTGTTTAAAACTAGTTAGCCGTTTTCTTAAATTAATCTGACGAAGCAAAGGTTTTTTCTTTGTCAAAAAGTTTCTACACTTTCATTGAGTCGCCTTTATGCTGATCTTGGGGTTATGTTGAGCTGAAGCTCTTCTTTTATACTTCTGGCTGAAGACAAAGGGTTTCTTCGCACCTCAATTTTTATTCTGCGGTCATCAACTGACGTGAAAAAATCAAAAATGCACTTTATTTTAACTCATAAGAGTTTTCAACGTCATCAATATAAACTGAAGTCATAAATGCTTTTTGATTTTAAACAACAACATTATGAAGTCAAATAAACTGCGTTTTTACTTAATTTTATCAGAGAGTGTATGTCTGTTCAGCAACCAAAGGAATGGGTTGATCTGTTTAAAGTATAAAAATAAGGAGCATTTTTAAGCTGAAACTACTACAGCCTTAAAAAAACTAATCTAATTCTTTAGCAACTGTATTCATACATTTTTTAAAATTTTAATTTTTAATATCTTAATTAAAGAGAATTAAATTAATTTTTTAACTAATTGTACGGTCTATTATTTGAATAAATTTTGGTTTTATAATAAATAAGAACCCTAACAGCCATATTATTGACTTGTTTCAAAACTAAAGTTTTGGACAAATCGGTATTATTAACTTATGTTTTGGTATTTTAAACTCAAAATATTGAAACTTGGATACCAAAACTTTCATAAATAATACCAATTTGTAATAAAACTTGCAACGTGAAACCTATATAAAACTAGTTTTGGTTTAAAACTTGTTTTGAAAAAGTCAAAAATATGGCTATAAGTATTTTCATATCTTATAAGTTATGCATACCTACCTACATTCTTTTTAAAGAACCACGAAATACATATTGTCAACAAAGAATTTTTTTTTACATTTTTTTCCAAAAAGAAATCTTAAACCCCAATTTATCAATCTCAGCAAAACATTACTCTGTCTTTCTCAAAAAAAAAAAAAAAAAAAAAATAAAACAAACAAAAAATTTATATTTTGAAACAGTATATCCTATCCATTGCGTGAGGGTTGTTAATGTAAGATTCTAATATCTTTTAAAGCTGGAAAAATGATTTTCTTTTTTGGTTTTAAATTTTGTCACTTCCCAAAAAAGCTCATGAATAAAACAATCTACCTGCTCCATTAGCTGTCATAATGATAAATGGAAACCGATTTTTAAGTCAGGTGGCTTAGGCAAGGCCCACGACCCTGCCAACGAATACAACACCACAACACCCCCAAAAACTGTTTAGCTATTTGTCCTCCCTGAAAGGGAAAGATTAAAGGCATCCACGTATTCTTGTAGGTAGATATACAAACACACATATTTTGGTCCTTTAATTCGTTTCTCATTTGTTGTCCCAAAAAATAAAATATATATAAAAGTGTCTCCCCAAGGATATACCTACCTAACGAACAATAAATGGCACAGGACTATCCTTTTCAGTGTTTCCATACAAACACCTGTGAAGAATGATGTTGATAAAAAAAAATAATAACAGCTTCGTCAACCACTGAACACACCCGAACCACTGTCACCTCAGCAAGTGGTCCTCAGAAATGAAGAACTTTTTTTCTAAGCCACAAACAGGTGAAACTGAATACTTTTCAAATTCCTTTCTTCCACAAAAATCAGCAAAGCAGCAACAACACCACCACCAACTCGAAAAATAAAGAAAGGAAAACAAAAATTTGTTGATATAGCCATTTCCTTACGGATTCCTTTTTTTCCATCTCTGATGAATACACGCTCTGATGCCCAGGCCTATTTTTCCTTAATATAATGCTTGGCCGTGCAGAAGAGCTCTTATGATGATGCCTGATGGTGGTGGAGTGACATCTGGATTATCATCATATTCAGAAATTTGGATTCGATGTATAGGACCAGCCCAGTCCAGGTTAGGCCCCGGTATATGGGTATAGCGAAAGGCATTAAATTCGATCACCCAATATAATTCCAGTGAATGAGAACTCATCACGTTTAACCTATTGTTCTCGCAAATTCCCATGAGATTAATTGAATTCCTTTCGTTTCTTTTAACATATACCTCTATATTTTGTCATATCGGCCTCGCATTGCCAGACATCAGCCAAACATATAGTCACAACCGCACAGAGCTCCAGCTCAGTTCTGATGCCTTCGATATCAAAAGCCTGAATTCGAGGACATAAATATTTATGAAAGGCGAAAGAGAATTCTGACTTGACTATCTATATGTAGTCCTGGGTTGTCGACTAGTGGCGATGAACTATGACGACTCGACCGACGACGACGACATGACGCCGACGACGATGACATCGATGATATATGGAGGTGAGGGTGAAAGTCATTCGAATAAGTTGCCCTACAAAATGGGTTATAAAGCCATTCAACCAATATATTTCTTTGTTAGTTGGTTAGTATCAAGAAAACGACATTTAGGCATAGTGTGACCAACATGCTTGAAAACTATTGACGCTAAATTATAGACAGCCTTAAGAATCTTAGGTTTTTTTTAACTTTAATTAACATTTCACATTGAGTTACCCGCCTTAATATTTGTTTAAGTTTTAGATCGGTTAAAAATTTGTTCAGGAGTTTCAGATACAAATAGACTGACCAAACCTCATACGCGGTCTTATTATACGCAATTATGTTTTCTAGTTTCTACTAATTCCTTATCCTACTAATTCTTTATCCAAAACTGTTGGTCTGAAAAATGAAAATATTTTTATAGAAAAAAAAAGTTTACTTCTTTTTCTTACTGAAAACAATACAAATACTTTATTCCTTTCACCTATGTATGTGCATTATGGGTGCAATTTATTTGAGTTCATTTTGGTTAAAATGAAAACAAAAAATATATTTCATTCAATGCACCCATAATACACTTATATTATGGGTGCATTTCACTTCAGTGAAATTCCCAAATGCAAAGAAAAAAGAGTAAGTTATATTATTCATCTTCACTAATCTGTATTTTGGATAGGCGCCACTCACTTAAGTAGAACCGACGAAATTGAGAATGAAAAAATAACACCTTATCATTAAATAATAACTGTTTTCACTTAAGTACTTGCTACTTAAAAATTCTTTTCACTTAAAAGCTTTACCGTTCAAAAAAGCTAATTTTCGATTGCTTATGAGATTTTCTTAAGTGATCTTCCGAATATTAGCCGTGTGTTTCGAGAACGTGATTAGCAAGTCAGTAAAAGTTTTACACGGAAAACACGAACAAAATTCTGTATTATGTAGTAATTTTGTTTGTAACTGTTTTGCGTGTCAAATTTAGCTGAGTACACTCTTTTAAAACACACGGCTCTTATAACAATTATTCAAACTTTTTGATTTTTGAAAGTTCAAATAATTTTTATTTTGATTTGCAAGTTTCTTGCAAGAAATTTCACGATAGGAGTCCAACAGAACATAGGCACGGATTTCGACAATATCCTTGGAGTCAGTTTCTGAGTGCAAACTTACCAACCGCCACTTTTTGCTAAGTTATTCACAGCACTAGCCGGCACTTAAGTGACCAACATGAGATTATTATGTACCACATAAAATCAAGTGTGTCATTATAAATTGGGCCTTAGGGCCAGTTTCACAGAGAATATTTATAGAAATAAGTTCCTCTTAAGTTTTTCATATTAGTAGTTAAGGGTAGTTTTCGCAGTCTGAATTAGTCTTACTTCAGTGTCCGAAATGGGAGAATTATTTGTGACTCTTATTAAGGCAAGAACGAACTGCAAAAATGGACATTTTATATCCTGCACACTTAAATGCTACTGCTGCGACTGTGAAACTGGCCTGTAGAATCCCATATTCGCCATTTGAGTTGCACTTACTCGTACCTTGAAAATGGGCATATATATATATATGTTTTTGAGTGAAGGGAATCAATAGTTTTATTCCGGTTTCACCGAAGTTTATTCCCAGTATCGGGTCAGCTAAATTTGGAACTAATTGCTTGGGGCCAGATATTTTCGGATCGATTAAAGTGACGAAAATTAGTTTCTTACTGTTTCTGCATGAGTTTCGGGTCAATCCAAAACTGTTTAAAAATCGTTGAACAGTTCGATTTAACTGCGGGTAACATCCATATTCATGTTTAAGATCATATCTAATAAACAGTGTAAGCGTCTTTAGCTGATGTGCAACAATTTTATCAGAAAGTACCAGTTTGGCTCCCGTAACAGCATATATAAACCAAATATGGTTCTGAAGAAAATCCGGAGAAGGACCAACAAGTTTCAAGTCGAAACCCTAGTTCTGTAGAAGGTAGTCCGCCAGGTAGACGTTAGTTTTAACATATCTTTAACATATGAATCAGATGGCTCCCAACGTGGCATTTCAGAGACCTATGATAATTGAAGATTTAGTTAAAACTTGTTTGTATTGAAGTAAAGAGGATAATACCAAGTACGATCAGCAAAGAAACTAGCATCTGCCAACTAGCTGGGACAAAACTATCACTATCGATACCAGCTAGAAGTACTTTCGAGGTAGTTAAGGAGTTCATCTAGTCTCCATCGGAGTAAACATAACCTACAGGAATAAAATTTTAGGGGACATGTATATCTGGAGAAGATATGATCCTCCACAATAAATATCAATCGAAGAATTTTCTTTTGGATGAAACCAGTCCAACAGACAATCATATAGGACGACTCTCATTATCATAGTACAAAAAAAAATAGGACTATTGGATATCCGATGAGAAATTGCACGAGGAAATCGCTGATACTGCAGAATGACGAATCAAACACCTTTCGCGTAAAAAATTTCACACCGTCTTTCGAGCGCAGTTTTAAACCCATTTGCTTGGATGTTTCAGCACCAGTTTCCTAGAGTAATTCTTTTCCGGAACTCAACTTAGGTGACAGCCGTAGAGTAAATGTTTAACCCGATACTACCTGATACTGGACTGATACTGGATTCTTTCCAAATCAAAATTCTACGACCTTTATTTGGTACACAAGACGAACGAATAAAAGATAAGTTAGGTACAGCCGCAAACGCCATAAGCTTTATTAGCTGTACCATAGCATATGGTTGAAGTCCATTCAAAACATCAACTTGATTACTGCTTGGCAATATCGAGCAAAATGGTTTCTCTGCTTAAGCCAACAGAGTCTTCGAGTTTAAAACTCCAAGTCCGAAAAGAAAAGGAATAACGAACATCCGCTCCGTATGCCATCTCAGAAGACAGAACGCTTAGTCTGATGACTGAAAGAATGATAGTCTCAAGCATTGACCCTTCATGAATCACAGGAGCCTCGTAATAATTAGTAAACTTGTACACTAAACTATTTACTTCTAGCCTAGCATCCTTTTGGTGAAAACAGCTGAAGATAGGCCTTCAATGCAGTCCCTTATGATGCTTGTTAAAGGAAGCAAACTAAAGATGAAGTTTTCCACTTACGCTCTGCTTGTATTCAGACTACCGGCTTTAAAGAAGACAGAAGAGAAGAAGAAGGCGCTTACAATGGTAGTCAGGCAGAACTACTAAGTAAGAACATTTATTTAAAAAAAAAAACAGCTTTCCGATTTGGTCTACTTTTTACCAAACTGTTCAACATTTTGTGTAGAATGTTATAATATGCAATTTTTCTCAGGCATTTCTTCTAAAAAACTGATATTTTCGGAAAATCTACGAAAACAGTGAACTTTGTAACTTATTTTTTTGTTTGCCATTAGAGCTGAAATAGCTAAAAAGTAAAACTGTCACACTGGCTATGGAATTCAAGGCCACAAAAGAGGTAAAATGAGAATAAAAAAGTCAATTTCTGAGTATGACAACACCACGAGAGGCAAAAATGGGACTATATTTTCGTAAGAAAAGAGAGAGTTAGAGACAAAGAGAGTTATGGCAAGGCAATATAGTGAACTTCTACATGCCAGCGATAAATAAAACGCTTACTACGAAGAAAAACTTACCACTTCCGAAATTACTTTGGACGACTACGACGACGACGGCAAAATGCCTTTATCCTCATCATTCATTTGCCATATCCCCACAACAACAACCCCTGCCCCATCCCACCCACCAACCAGTTCTTCATTTATGTAAAACTGACGTCTTAGTCGGAAATTGGGATGTTATACGAGTTACTGCAAGTACAGTAGAAACATCAGAGAGTGAGAAAGTAATACGGCCAGAAACACACAAAACATGAACCGAACAAATTGGAAATTTAATAGTTTCGGAATTGTTTTAGCATCGAGAATGAGACTTTATACGGTTTGGCATTGGCATTCGCATTTTTTATTCATTCAGAGTGGTTTTCTGCTCCTTACCTCTTGCTTGCCTCCTCGTGCCGCATGCCGGTTGTAATGATAGCTTAAAAAACGATGAAATCATTTTGCATGAATATATAAATTGATAATTTCTTCTCTCGTTCGAGTTTTCTTTTGGGGCCCTGTGGGACCGGGGGTGATTCGGCTTCAATGGATATACGTCGTCAGTGGCGCCGAGCAAGAAAGTTCCGAAGCACCTTAAAGGCAAAAGAGGATATGCAAATCAGGACGTATAGTACCGCACATCAGGATCCCATTTCTTATGAAAAGTTAGCACCTTATCAAGGCCTGTGATGTATGTTAATGCGATAGCTTCATCGATAACAAACTCCGACTCTGACTGGGATTGGGACTGGGACTGCGACAGAGTAATATCTGTGTTTGCCAGGAAAGCTTTGTATAATTTTTGGCTTATCCGCCTTTGCCGAGAGGCAGAAAGCTGTTAACCACTAATATAATATTGTGGAGATTAAATCGATTTTGGGATTCACCCAGCAACCAGGTTTCATCCTTCTTCTGCATACCTTCTTCTACATGATGTGCCAAGGACGACATATTGAAACATGACACACAGAAGTAGAAGAAGATGAAGAATAAGTTATGGGAGGAAATGGGATAATTTTCCTTCTAATATGTTATGATATCAGAAGGTGAAAAACGGAATTGATGTGAGGGAAATTGCCACCAGAGAGCGCCCTAGGCCCAAACACAATGTTGGATAATGAGGGGCTTAAGCATTATTTGATGAAAATACGAATATTTGCCCGCCAGATGATATCTATACAAATAGAAAACCTGATTTTTCTTGTCTGCTGGAATCAAAATTAAGGTGAACACTTACTATTTCTTGTAAAAGAATGCTTACTGAAGCAGAAGAGTGGGTTAGGTGAAGAGGACAATTAGAGAGTGCTGGTACAAAGTTTAAACCCAAAAAAGGACTATGTTTGCAGATTAAGGTGATAATGAAAGGGTAAAATTTAATGATGGGTTGTATAGAAGTAAGTACTGAGAGAGGATTGCTTGTAGCGTAATAAGATCATAAACACGACACTTCTGAACGATGAGATAAGAGATGTATAAATGAATAAGGGTGTATTGAATATGGCACAAAATAAGATCCTTGTTGAAATAATTTATATGCTGATGAGGGATTCGGTTAATTAGAGATATTGATATATCAATTAAGAATTTAAGGTTTCAGGGATAAAAAAAGATTAAGCTTTTAATGGAGCACTATAGTGGGTATATTCAATTACTTATTGATTTTAAGCATTTCGTATGCTTCATTCGGGAAAATAAACCAAGACATCTAAACAATTTAATTTATAAATATGTTATCACTGTAATTATCTCACATTGAAGATACTGAGCGATGAAATTAATACAAATTCTTGGAACAACAGGCTTTAGTTGATGAATAAAATGGATCGCTCTTTAGGCTTATCAACTAGAATTTATATAGACTTGACGGTGTAAAGTTGGTTCGATTCTATTTTTAAAAGCATAAACGAATAAAGAATAAAAACAAATACAAATAAATTTAATTTTTTTTTCATTTAATACAAGAAATGTAAAGTTTAAAACAAAAATAATTTAATTTTTCTTTGATATTATTTTTTTGTAAAAAAAAAAGGTTCATACAATTTTTTGACTAACGGTAGGAGTTCCAAATTCAAAAGCTATGAGAAAATCAAACAACCCAATGACGAGATATTTGGAAATATTCCAAAACAAGAAAAACAACGGCAATTTTCTCAAAAACCCAAAACTTTATTTCTCTTATTTGTAATTTTTTGGTAAAAATATGGTATGCAGTATTTAATTAACATGTTCTATAGAATACATTCACGAAGTTTAATGAAATTCGTTGGAGCCACTTAAGAAAAAAAACTTGATGAAAGGAAAGTTGTTGTACGCGAGACAGGTGAGCTAAGGCAATCATTTTAAATTCTCTTTTAGTGAATTTTAATCCATAGAAATTGGCTTTTCGTCCGGGCTTACACAATTGGACTCATCAGTAGATTATAGTGAGGGACTTTCCAATACGCAACATTCAACAATTCAGCATCAGCATGCCACATAAAGCAAGCAACATTCAACATGACAAATGCAGCTTGAAACATAATATCACATGCAGTATTAAACATGCCACTTGTCACAAGCAACATTTAACATTGCACATCATGCAAATTACAGCATGCAACATAACAAATGCAACATTTCACATGCCAAAATCTACATGGCACATACAAAAGGCTTTATGCACCAAGCATGTACCACATGTTGATGTTAAAAGCAATGCAGAAAAAAACGATCACACCAAAAACATAAATGTTAAAAAGGTAGCAAGTTCTTCTATGTACAAATACCTTTGCGTAACAAGTCAGCCATAAAAAGGAGTGAGATCTAAAAGTACGCCAAGTTCTAAGTTCGTTAATGTTAAATATCAAATATTTTAGTAGAGTAATATGGAAGAATCTCAAAATTATCAGAGAAATCTGTTACTTAATGATAACTGACTTAAATTAAGTTGCAAAGTCTTATCAGGAAAAGTGGGTGGAATAAACGCCCAATAAAAGCCTCGTTATGGAAAGGGTTTTTAATATCTGCCTTCTGTATGTACTACACCTAACCTACCTCTCTACCAAATTTCATAAGTTAGAAGGGCTCCATAGATATGATAATAATCGATAAGAAGTGGGTGGGTGAAACGCCCCTGCATTTTTTCTTTTTATACACCTGAAAACTAACCACTTTACCAAATTGCATCATTCTGCACCAATCGGAAGTGATCTAAATATATTTAATATTAATTTTGTGAAAATGGGTGGTTGCCCCACCCACAGAATGATAAATCACAAATTTTTAACTTTCCCTTTGCTTGCATGTAAAGTCCTATTGCTCTACCAAATTTCATCATTCTACTACAATCAGAAGTTCTATACACAGTTGGTAACAATTCTGAGAAAATGGGTGGGTGCCACGCCCCTGAATGGATAATTTAAAATTTTCTAATACCTCCTTTGTTCTGACCACATGATCTACCAGTCTACAAAATTTTATTATTCTGCAACAATCCGAAGTTATCCATATAATTGATAACAATTATGGGAAAATTGGCGGATGCCACGCCCTCTGACTGCAAAATCTCAATTTTAAACATTTTGCCTTTGCTTGCACTTTAAGCCCTACTGCTGTACCAAATTTCATCATTCCACGACAACCAGAAGTGCTCCAAATAATTTATATCAATTCTATGAAAATGGGCGGATACTACCCCCTTGGTTGAAAAATCTTAAGTTTTAAAATTTAACCTTTGCCTGCACTTTAATCCCTACCGCTGTACCAAATTTCATCATTCCACGGCAATCAGAAGTGCTCCATATAATTTATATAAATTCTATGAAAATGGGCGGGTACCACGCCCCCTGAATGGAAAATCTTAAATTTTCGATTTTTTCCTTTGTATACATCGCAGGGCCTACTGTTGTGCGAAATTACAAGATTCTATGATGTCGGGGAGTGCTCCATAATTTTGAAGATCTGTCAGTGAGTCAGTCAGTCAGCTACGGTGTTTGCGATTTTTGAAGTCTTATATCTTGGCAGCCACTAATGCTATTGAATTGGAGTTTGGTGAGTTGCCTAAACCTGAGCTTAGCAAATGCTGCGAGTTTGAAGTTTCTGACTTTATTGGTACTGAAGTTAGAGGGGGTCGAAAATAGCCAGAGTTTGATCCTGTAAAAAGGATGTAGTGCCAGAACTTGGCTGGGCACTACCGTCCCCTTTGATTTTGTATAAACTGTTAGAGGTTTATTCCAGACTTTTGCTAAGTGAAAATGTGAACCTTTTTTGATGAGTTTGCCGATAGTTTGGTTATTGCTGTATATCTCATAAATGGCTAGACTTCGCATGTGTCTTTTAAGATTGAAATATTATTGCAATTCAAAATATTGGGAAAATAATAAAAAAAAGTTTTATTTCAATGCAATTTCACTAATAAAGTACTAGGTACGTTTGAATGTCTCCACATATCACCTCTCTAGGTACGCGTCCTATATTTTATTCGTTTTTCTTTTTGATATTTGACATTTTTTGGTATATAAAGTTGACTTCAAAAGTTGAAAACAGAACCTCATTAATTTATAATTTCTTTGAAAAGCACAATTTCCAGTAACTAGGTTTATAGTTGACAAAGTGACTTGTATTTTTGTCAAAACACCACTTACCTACACATCACAAAATAAAAACCAAACATTTCGCTTATTTTTATTTCCTACTTTTATATCCTTAAACAGGATATACAACACAACAACAAAAAAAATTAATAAAATAACTTTGAAAATAGGATACGACTTGTACATCACCTCTAATAGCGAAGACGATGACACAACGACAAAAACGACAACGATGACGATACAAAAAACTTTGTCTCGTGCAAAAATGTCTGCAACTCACGCGCGCGGGAGGTCATTTCATTGGGATAGAGTTGATGGCTTTATAAATTGCTCATGGTGATGGTGGCACGAAAAGCAAAAGATGCAGCAATGACAAAGCAAAACACTAACACTTTGCTTGATATAAATTCTATTTTGGACACATTTCGTACCTTAACTTTCTATACATAAACTCAACGACGACGAAACGAAGGGTTTATAAAGAAATTTCTTATTTATTTTTCACCTGATGTTTTTGTTTTATAAAATGTTTAAAGTAAGAAAGCAAAATCCTCCTTCTATATTAGGTATATGTACATGATTTCATATTTTATTAAAATGTCAGTTTTTGATAAGAAAAAATAATATAAGAGTAGTTGTATTTTTTTTTTTTTTTGAGCTTAATTTTGTTGAGTAAGCTTGAGTGTTTTATCCAAAGGACATCTGACCAGTATTGCTCGTTGTTGCAAGGACGAGATATCCATACCATAATTCCAACAAGGAAGTAGCTGGTAGCTGCATTGCATCTTCTTCCGAAAAAGTTTTTGAGAAATTACATGATTATTGAAAAAAACGAAACTTTTCAGGAGAACAAGGATGGCTTAAATTCATTGATAAGAGTTTCTTCTTCAACATTGTTTCAATCATATGCTTTGATGCTTTACGCGTTTAAATACTGACGAATAAAGCAATATTCTTTCAGACTTTTAAAAAGAAAGGACATTTTGACCCCAATTTTTCTTCAGTTTGGAAATTTTGTTTCTAATGTTGCAATATTTCTAAAATTGTAAATTTGTATACTATGAAGCTTTTCCTGACAGTATTTAAAACAAAAACAACATACATAGGTAAATAATTTTTGATTTGTTTGGATGTTTTTAATTTTCATAAAGGCGGTTTCGCATTGGTTTGGGAGAGCCTTAAACGGAACATGATTTTTTTGAAGAGAAAATTTCAGGGGGTGTCTAAGGTAGTAGATGGTATGATCTGAAGCCGATCATCCACCATCTTTGGGGAAATCTAAACAAGGCCGCAGATTTCCAAGGTTGGGTGGGTAATGGCCACACTGCAACACCATCCGCAGTGCCCTTGTGTGTGGTAAGTGTCCGTCTGCTTTTTCACCTTTTGTGAGTTCAGGCCTGATATGTGTTTTTGTTGCTGGTGAGGTTAAGTTTCGGGGGCAAGATCCCCCCCCTTTTCGGCGAGCTAACTGCCGTGCTTCGCAAGCAGACCGCGTCCCCTGGAACTTGACATTCCATCCTTTTTCCAACCTCTTCCTATCCAATTTTCATAACCTTTTCTTTTTCCTACCCTATCCATTTACCGACCTTTCCGCACCTCCTCTTGCCATGCAACAAAATCGGAAACAGATTTGTTGGAGAACTAGACGATCTATCGCAGGCCTCGATGGCAAATATTAGGCATATCATAGAAAAAACAGGCTGTTTCACAAATGAACCAGTCTATGTGAACCATTAGTTAAAGGAACATCTCTGTTTTTATTTGGTAAGGGGATCATAATGGACCAATAGGCCCCGTGTACGCAACATCCTTGACTGGACACACCCCTCCTAATCTAACCTAACCTAAGACTGCAAGTGTCAACAAATCCCAAAAATTAGTAAATATGTAAAACATTTCAAGGCATTTCTTCACTGTAAGGTAATTCAGTTTTTCTTCGTTTCCATTTCACAAACATTTCGTTAGTCATTCTCATTAGTAAACATTAAAAAAAATAACATACTTGTCGTTAAAAAGGATGTACATTAAATTGCTCAAAAAAACAGGCTAGTTCCTGTACCTACTCTCTTGGTGACTTTAATGATAATTATTTTCTTTTAAATTACACAAAACCTAAAGATAGAGGCATAAATCACAATTTAATTGTTAATTTGTAGAATGAAAAGTAAACAAAAAAAAAAAAACAAAAATTATTTCCAAATAAACATGTTAATATACACACGCCTTTTGCATTATTTTTTCATAACACGCTAACTTATAATGTTTCCAACTGATTTTGCCACGCGATATACCTATAACAGTATGTGAAATATTATGTATTTTTGTTTCCTCCGACAAAAAGTATAATAACCAAATAGACCAAGCCGATGTCACACTTCCCACTATATTTCATTTCATTGACTCCCTGAATAACGCTGGGTGGTGAATAATGGTTTTAATAATTTTTTTTTCATAAAAGTTTCTTACTTATTCACATACTTTTGAAAAAAAAAAAAAAAAATAGAAAAATATGCTTAGGTATTAGATTACAGGAAAAGGATAATGTGATGTAATGTTTCCTTTTTTTTTTGACATGTGAATATGAGAATAGACCATAGTTTTTGTGGCAAAAAATGTATTAATATTGTGGAAGAATTTATGTATAGGTTAGGTTAGGTTAGATGGGGTGATGATGCGGCATGCCACATCATCTCACTCGGATCTCAATGAATCCATTGCGTTCCCCGAAATACGAAAGGAGGGGTATGAGGAGGGGTGGGGGAGAGGAATTTTAGATATTGGAGGCCTCCCTGAACCATACTGAATTCTCAGTGAATTTCAAGATAGTTTTCAGTGGCAAGATTGGGATGTCGCCCAGTTCATCGAAAAAGTATTCTCCGAGGGCTTCTTTTCTGGTTCTGGCTAGACGGGGGCATTCACAAAGAAGTGGTATGAGCCATCTTCCGCCTCTTTATCCTGATACCCTCTACACAAGTCGGATGCGCTGATGCCCATTCTGCTCATGTGGGTACCCATCGAGTTGTGGCCCGTTAGGATTCCAACTAGTAGGGATAAATGAGTTCTGTCTATCTTTAGTATGTACTCTGTTTTCTTGCGCGAAATATTTGGCCATAGATTTCTTAAAACCCGACAAGTGTCGATTGATGACCATCTGACCTCTGCGGCCTCAAGAAAGCTCTGATGAATTCTATTCTTTTCCTACTCCAGTGGCATAAACACCGAATTATCGGTTTGGCTCGGGTCTAGAGATGACCCGATTTTGGCCAGTTTATCTGCTATTTCATTTCCATTAATACCACTATGTCCTGGGACCCATCTGAGGGTAACTGTGTTTGTTGCACTCAGTAATTTAAGCTCGTTACGGCAACGATCCACCAGTTTAGACTTTGTGATAATTGAGGAAATAGCTTTAATCGCCACCTGACTGTCTATGAACATGTCAATAGTCTTATTGGCTAATTCATAAGTGACAAGATGTTTTGCTGCTTCGCAAACTGCAAGTACTTCTGCTTGGAAGGCACTGCAGAATTTTGGAAGTTTTATTGATCTGTTAAGGGGTGGGTTATCTGAATAGATGCCCGACCCGACACCCTCGTTTGTTTTGGAACCGTCCGTGAAGACCGAAACATGATTTTTATTTAGGACCCGGTTTTCTTTCCAGAGTTCCCTTGTTGGGGTATCTGTTAGAGCCACTGGGTTGAAATCTATGTGCGGTATAGAATAATCTGTTTGAATGTCTATGTCAGTGAAGTTCGTTATAGTTCTATGACCGTAGTGGCCCCTTTTCCAATTATTGCACTGTTTAAGTCTTTTGCCGCCAACTCTTGTTTGTAGGGCTGCGGTTGGTGTAGTTCTTATGGCACTGGTTGTGCCAATACACTCTAGTCAGTCTTTGAACTTTGGTCATGATTTTTAGATTGGTTTCCTTTTCTAGAGCTGGCCACCATACCAAGCAGGCGTACGTTAGGATTGGCCTAGTTATGGCTGTGTACATCCAGTGAATAGTTTTGGGGCTGAGTCCCCATCTCCTACCAAAATTCTGCTGCAAGTGTAGAATGCTACACATGCTTACTTCTCCCTTTCCTTTATATTTTCTTTCCAATTAAGTTTACGATCAAGTACCACGCCCAGATATTTAGCTGTGCCCGAAACCTGTAACGGAACACCGTAAATGGTTGGCGGGTTTAAGTGTGGAATATTACGTTTCCTTGTAAACAAAACTAGCTATGTCTTTAGTGGGTTTATATTGAGTCCGCAGCTGTTTGCCCAATTGCTGAGCTTGTCAAGGGCTGTCTGCAGGAGGTCACATAGTGTAGGAACAAATTTTTCCGAGGCAATTAACACAATGTCATCGGCATATGCGACGGTGTAACGTGAAGCAAACTATTGTCGATATCGTTTCTAGCTATCGTCTGAACGATAGTCGTCAGAAAAGTTACGTGCTGAGAGCCCAGTTTACAAAAAAATTTATCATTTTATTGTTTTTATTTTTCTCAAATCTATGAATGTAGTAAACAGTCAGAATCAGTAAAGATTTCAACATTCTAGCCCAGTCAAAATAGGCACACAAATCTGAAAACATCTAAGAAATTCTTATAACGCTGAAATTTGGTGCAGGATTTCCAATGACCATAACGAAACAATGGTAACTTTGGCTCTTTTGGAGGTTTTTTTTTGGTGTTGCATTTTGAAAGTGTATTTTCATGGAAGGCACCGTTTGCGTCAAATAGCTGGTATTCCAGAGTTTTTGCTCAGTTGGTCAGGATATTGGCACAGTAAATCACCTAAGTTTTCCACCCCGAGCAGCGGCCGCTTCATGGTCAAAAATAAAAAAAAAACACGATTTGTTAACGCTTTTTTTAGTTATTGGCGATTTTAGTCCTAAAGAAGTAATTTAAAATAAAATCATTGTTCTAGGATTTCTCCAATTTGAGCCCAAAACCATCTCTGTAGACCGAATGGATTCCAAAATACAGCATTTCAAAATTTAGAGATACAAAAATATAACAAGTATATAATCAGTATAATGGAAAATAAAGAATGGTTGACATAATTGCATCAAAACACTAAAACCTGTAGGTTGAACCAAAATAATAGGACATTCATACCGTAAGGGGGGTCTATATACCCTCGTTAAGATGGGACGGACAATAATCTAAAAAAAATGACTTAAGGTAGAAACAATACTATTTAAAAACAATGGTAACACCCAAAATATTCTCCTATAGCTTATCTTGAACCCAGAAACCAATTCTTCAATTGCCTTCTTAAATAAAGTTATTTTAATGGATAGTTTTTGAGAAATTAATTTTCAAACTCAACATACTGAAAAAGAATTTCTACAATTTACTTAGTTAAAACAGGATCCTTGGAGCAAATTTCTTTTTCAATATTTTTTGGAAATTAATTTCTCAAAAACTATCGATTAAAATAACTTTATTTAAGAAGAAAAATCCAAGTGAAGGTTTTTAAATGCAAGTGTCTTTGGTTGTCCATTTTTGAAGTCGCAATATCTTGCAACTGATGCATTATACGCAAAAAAGTATTATAATATTTCCTCTAGGGAATATTTACATCTGCATAAAATATTTTCCAAAAAAATCGTCATTTAAGAGTAAAGAGCCAAAAACCAGTATTTTAGACTTTTGGAGTTTTTATTTAAATAATGATGTCAAAAAATTATGGCTTATAGAAAAAACTGTTAATGCATGCTTATATAATATTATATAATGTACAAATTTAGCTAGTGTAATTGTTCGATTAAGCTTAGCGTTTAAAAGATATATACAATATCTTGCGACTTATGACTCGTATGGAAAAAAGTTTTAAATTGTTTTGAAGGGAATATTATGATGTTCAAACTGAGCGTAAGATTTTTTTCGACAACTTGTGTTTTTAAGGGCAAAAAACTAAAAAAAAAAAGAAATTTGAACTTTTTGTCAAACTTTTAAAAAAATTATATCTTTAAAACAGTTGTTTTTAAGAAAAAAATAATATTTTTCGATCTTTGAAATGACGATATCTTCTTAACGATGGGGCGTAAGAAAAAAATTGTTAAAACTTTTTTTTTTGAAAATGACATAATCTACAAGTTTTGTATGAAACACTTTTCGAAAGCATTTACCGTTTCCGAGTTTAATGCGAAAAACTGATATTTTCGTATTTTCGACATTTAACCTTGAATAACTATTGACGCGCATACGGTTTGGTAAGGACTTTCGCGACAATATTTCTTATGGCAAAATAAAGACAATTGCGTTTAAAAACCTTTACTTAAAATTTTTTGGCAGAAAAAGTACAATTTGCCTGGGCTACTAATTGAAGAAAATTAGGTTACTTTGAAATTGTAGAACAATGTTTTTATTTAAAATTTCTTCTTTAATGATAAAAACGCCAATAACTGAAAAAAGCGCGAAAAATTGCAGTTTTTTTGATTTTTGACCATGAAAATTTTGCCGATTGAGGTCGAAAACTAAGGTGATTTACTAGGCTAATATCCTGAACAACTCAGCAAAAAATCAGAAACACCAAATTTGACGCATACGTGAATGTATACAGGGTGATTGGTATAAAGTGCACCAAAAAGCTGTAACGATTAAGTTGGATTAAGAAAAGAAAAAAGTCGTATGGGAGGGGGGGTCTATTTCCCTCCCTTTAGGCGGGAGGGGCAATTTTCTAAAAAAAATTCACTTAAAACAGAAAAAAAAAATATTTAAAAACAACGGTAAAACTTGCAATGCCCTGTCATACCTTTTTGAAAAGCCAGAAATATCTTCTTTAGTTTTCATTTTAAATTAAGGTGCGTTTGTGAATATTTTATAAAAACATAACTAATTTTTTTCAAAATTTCATGTTATTATACTTAATTTGTGTTTTCAAAACTTAATGCTCTTGTCAATTTTCAGTCAAATACTGAAAACCGCATGGTTCTAGAACTTTTCCTTTTAGGATATTAAAAAATAAAGAAACCAGCATCTTAGTAAAAACAAGAAAAAAGGAGGTTGTTGATATCAACTGGTTCCTGAAATGCTCATTTAGTGGGATTCTTTTTAAGTCTTATGAGAAAGTTGCTTCATTTAATTTTTCATATCTTGAATATTAAAAGTCCTAGATCCATGTGGTTTTCAGTGTTTGACTGAAAACTAATAAGAGCATATTGAGTTTTGAAAACAAAAATAGTAGTAAAATTTTTTTAAATTTAAAAAAAATTTTTTTTTCAAAATTTCGAGTTTGAAAATTAATTTTTTTAAAAGCTATTATGTTCAAAATCTATTTAAGTTTAAAATTTTTAAACCTTTGCCCTAAATATATAAATGCCAAAACCACAAAAATGTTATCCCGAAAAATTGTGTTTTCAAAAATATTCACGCTAAAAACCAAATTGATCAAAAATTCATTGAACATGAGTAAATTATTTAATTTTGTATTATTTTTTATAAATCTATGTGATTTATTAATATTTTTATCTTAAAACCCTTCTTTCCGCTCAGGTTTCTGTTCTTTGATTTTTACCGAGTACTTTGTTAAATGAATAACTTTGTGAGACAACAGCTCACCCTTTAAATCAAAATGAAAAAAACTCTTTAAAATATGATCGAAAAATTGGACCTAACCTTTTTTTTTTATGAAAAAAAAAAACAAACATTCTTTTTCAATGACATCGCCGGCCGTATTAAATTTCCATTAATAGTAAATTATGTTAAACCCATACCAACTAAACCCCTGCTGGGTTTCATCCTTTGAAGCTTTTGAAATACTTTCCTTAACCTACCTCTGATAATGGAGCTTGCTGCTATTATAGAGTTTTACCGAAATTATTTTCTATTGATTTGTTTCTTGAGTTTGAAGATATTAATAGGTAATTCACACAAGAAATGGATTCACCTTCTTCTTTTCGAAGCCCATCTTAATTCTATTTCATAACAAATCTCACCAAGATAATTGAAAAGCAACGTTTTTTAGATCTGAAAATGTCCTACACTAAACTCTCAACCTAATCCTCGTAATGCGTGAAAATCTCAACCTTTACCACTCAGGACTCAGCTGATGTGCACATAACCATAAAAATGTGTGATTTGTATAAGGCTAACATACTTAGCTATCACATGCTCTGTTAGACATCATACATGTATACAACCTACGTCCGATTACTTAATGGAGGTAGATTTTGGCCTTTTCTGTGTCTGAAGTTCAGAAGTACGACTGTAATAAAAAAAAATAAATAAAATCAATGTGGGTGGGAGAAGTCCTTTGCTTTGGGCCAAGTCAAGGGTATAATAAACGTAATTACTTTTTATATTTTTTTCCTCCTGGGTATTTGGTATTTTATATCTTGCGCTCGATCGCTTTTTCGGTCATTGAAATCACGACACACTCGAATGGAGTTAGATAATTAATTTAATTTTTGAAAAGAAGCAAGAAATGACAATGAAACTCGCGCTTTTGTTATTCCAATGTACCTACTACCTACAACTTAGGATCAAAACGAAAAATTGAGATTTGTATCTCGATTGTAAAATGGCAGTTTTAACAAAAGCTAATGAAATCAATTTTTTGTTGCTCCCCAAGTGTTGAAAATGTAGGTACAAGCATATAATATTCCTCTAATAAGGGTACAAAAATCTATAAATATCTTTAATGCAAGTGATTACATTTTACAGCTCAATGAATATCTCTTTTTTTAAAAGAAATTGATAACGAGAAGAACAACAAAAAATACGGAGGGCTGTATCTTCAAATACTCTTTGATAAGGCCTTAATTAATGAACAACATTAAACGAAACGAAACGAAACGAAACAAGCAAGTCAAAAAAAATATATAAAAAGAAGGTCAAAGTTGCTGATTTACGATTGAACGGGTCTAGAGATGCTGAACGTGCAGACAGCGTCTGCCAAAATACGATACCAATTATATCCTCAGAGCTCAAAGACTACATCCAAGCTGTTAACCATGCCGATAAAATAATAGAAGAAAATGAAAGAAGAGAGAGTGAGGAGCAAAAAATCTCCTAAAAAGTCGATTAATCTTCTCGAGTTGCTGGTTTTCTTTTTTGTTTGTAAATTTTTTGTTGTATACTTTTCAGAAGAAGATAGGAAATGTCGAAAGCCACCAGGATTTATGGAAACGAGATGCCGTTGGTTCTGATGTGACTTGTTTTTTGTTGAATCTGCTCTGCTGAGCTATTTAAGATTTCTCATTTAATTTAGATACTTTTAATTTAAATGTATCAAGGGTCAGTCAATACATTGATTTAAAAATTTTAAGAAAATTATCCATTGCCAGAAAATATTAAGTCCAACAAAATAGTCTAAGTCATGTCTTTGAATAAGGGGATGAGAAGAAAGTCTGTGAAAATAGATATGAGTCGATATGCCTCCAATCGATAAAATAATCAATTTGTTTAATTTCATTAAATTTAAATTAACCATTAAAAATGGGAAGTTGATAAAATTTGTGTGACAATTTCAAAAAATTAAAAATAATTAATTCTTAAAACGTCTTTTTGAAGATATCGAGAGAATTTTAAGAAAATAAAAAAGCAAATTAATAGATACAAAAGTAAATAAATATATAATATATATTATATAATATTTAGCTAACGTCATTGGCCTGAAGAAGACTGTAGTCACAGTCGAAATGTCGCATTTGATTCAACTTTTCAACACAAGACCTATAGCCTACGTAGCATTCACATAGTTTTAATTAATTGAAAAGGTCGCGGAAACAGGAATAGTTATAATTTTTTAAATTAAAAACTAAAGAATCCATAAAATTGATGCAGTAAATTTAACAAATAATTTTAAAAATCTGAACAGTATAGCTGGTAGGGCTTTATGGATATCTTTAAGATAGGTTAAAAAAAAAAGAAAAATAAAAACAAAAAAAAAAGATATCGTGCATTTGGTTCATGTGAATAACTGCTAGAAAAATTCAAAAAATTGTTAGCAATTATATCTAACGTAATCACATTATATTGATAGATGGCCATATAGTTACTATTATTTGTGGTTAGTCGCTCCAAACAAAATGAATAAACGTCGCTGTCGATCAATTACTATTCTTTGACAATCCAATTTAGATGCTCTGTTCATATTGAAAAAAAAGATTATATTTTAAACAACAATGCCAAGAATAATTTGAGTGAAAGTTTTCTTGCAAACTTTATAGTTAATAATATTAATTAATTGATGTTATCTAGCTTTATGATAACTTTGTACACTTAAATAGCACCGATCAAGGACAGCATCATGAGACCACACTTATACAGCAAGACTCTTGTCATATTTGTGTTAGTGATTCCATCCATCATTTAAACGTATATTTTTTGACAAAGGAGAATGGGCAAATTTGTATGAAAAGTGGGTGCAAGCGGCCAAGAATGGTTTTATTATTTTTGGATGTGGTTTGGTCGTTAAAGTACAGTGTAGAAGTTTTTTCGTTGTGGTGTACTTCAAACTAGGATAAAATGCATTTTTGTGTTTAACACTTTAATAGAGTTTTAGTCAGTATAATGTGAATGGAAAAATAGAAAAGGAAAGTGGAATAACAATTATAGACAACAGTCTCAAAGATTTTTATTATAAACAAAGCACATAAAACACTAAATATTAGAACAATACTACAATTACCAAACTTTGTATAATATGTAGTAGGCACTACTCATCCTCTATAATCGTAATTAATTCCGCTGCTGCAAAGCGAATATCATTGGTTTGGTTACTTGCCCAGCCTAAATACCAAATTACGCATATAATATGCGCTCAGCATCCCACTGTGGTTGCGCGCTGCAACCAAATGTCTTGTTCTTCTGTATATTGCGGAAGATGTCTTACTTGTTGTCCTCGGTGCACTTCAATATTATACAAGCCCTGTACTAGGTGCTAAGCAAAATAACCCCGGGCTCTTTTCACTTGGTACGTACTCAGAGCAAATAGAACAAAATCATCTTCTGATAGATTTGGAAAATCGTCAAAATTGGGATGGACATCAGTGATGCTTCCGAAAGTTGGTCTTTGCCTATTCACATTAGTACGAGAAACATGTGTTCTTAGAGAATTCAAAAAAGGCCCAACCTACTTAGGCCGGAGCCTGTTTGAGCCTTACATTCGTATAAAGAGGGCAATCTTGCTTTGTTATTTGATACTCCATTCTTGGAAATACCTTGTTAAGGAGGTATACTTAGACCAAAATGCAAAAGGAAAAGTGCATTTTCCCACCGAAACAGCCTGTATAAGCTTATCTGACCACCGGTTGGTACCCTCTTTTTAAAAAGCTGCGATGAAATAGCTAATCTTATACTCACCCATATTCTGAAACTCGTATTTATGACTCGTATTCGACTACAGTCGTATGTTGGTATTCCAAAAGTCGTATATCCGACTTCACTTCTACAAATATTGAGAAACGGACTACATCGCATACGACTGTTCATATTTTATCATTATTCCGAGTCTAGTATTAATTCGAATTAAAGTCGTATTTGGGTTGTTTATTCGTCGTGTGAAATTTTTTAAAAGAGTTATATATTTTTTGGATAAAAAAGGACAAAAACCCAGTGCATGCGATATCCATATACAATATTCCTACTATTTGTTTTTTCAACCTGCGAGGGATACCACAACTCTAGACTTTCAAAACGCACTTTCAAATGCAAACAAAAAATTAAAGATGTAAAACATCTCTTCTCTATGGAAACAACCTGGTAGTGAGAAGCGCAACCCTAAGACCTGTTAAATGCAATATTAAAATGCAACACAAAACTGATAGATGCAAAATAGCTTAATACCGCTCCAAATTTCGTTTACTGAAACTTGTATGTACATCCGTGTAAACTACAGGAGCTTTGAAGCGGTATAAGGCTGTTTTACATCTAATCATTTTTGTAGGTATTGCATTTTAGTGGTCTTAGGTCAATGTTATCGCTCCCCGTTTAATAACATGTGTTTTGTTAACGTATGTGTTAAATCTCACAAATAACATACAAATAAAATAAATACATACAATACAATAATTAACATCAATTTTTTTGTATTGCATTTTGACAGTGCAATAAAGTGGTCTTATACGACATGATATTGCTAAAATTTGGAGCTGTATAAAGCACTTATTTCTTTCCTCCTTTTCTTTGCATTAAGAAAATACATTTTGGTGGTCTTAGGTCTGCGGCCAGTATTATGCAATCCGGTTTGCATTGATACAAATAGCATATCCACCAATTATATGAAGCAGTATAAAACACTTTTAGAAAATCGTTGAACAAATCTCGTACTAAAATAATTTGTATTATGACATTTTAATGATTTTGACAAATATGATACAGGGAACGATATACGTTGTTTTTTTTTGTTAGCTTCTCGTATACAACGATTTTCATACGATACGAGTTCAAATTCGAGTACAAGTACGAGACAAAATACGACTTGCGGAATATGGGTGACTGTTGGCTTCTGAACTCGTATGAGGAGCTTAGTAAAATTATCGTGGGCTATATCTTGACCTGGTACTTATTGTGTCATTAGACATTTTCAAATCAGGACAAGTATCAGATAGTTTTTGAAAACGCCACCTGCCCCAAAAATGCATTTAAAATGCATTTGAAAATATCTTCATATCACTTTTCCTAAATGCACTGCAACGAAACGCCCATATTGAAAGTTTATCCCTTGTAGCAGACCTTTCATTTGAATTTCATTCGTGGCCGCTCACACCCAAAAATGCCCATTCTCCTTTTTGTGCTCAAATCAAGCAAGCTTCTATATGAACACATAATTTTTGTTTGTATTAAAGAACTGCTTAGGTTGTATAGAGAGGTAAAAATGCCTTTAATTAATATTTAGACAGTGGTACACTAGGGCGTATACGCACTTTTTGTGATCATTGAATTGTTAATAATTTTTGTGAGCATGTAGCACCAATTACATATTATTTTTTTTTTTTGTTTTTATAAATCCTTAGAACTATAGGCAGTACAGACAATCAAATTTTCCTGCATTTTATATTAATTCTGTATTTAAAAAAAAAAATAGTTTTGATAATGTAAAAGCGAATTTTGGAAAACACACATTTTTTAAGTCTTCTGGGTTTCCAAGAACACACCAAAATAGATATGTTGTCAGTTTATTTAATTATTGTATTACCACATTTTTATTTGCAGTTTAAACTAAGCACCCATGGAAAAATCTCTTCATGAGCTAACTCTAGATTAATATTTATTATCTTGTTTCACGCAGCCTTAGAAACACCTCAACTTGAAAAAAAAAACTTGCGTACAATACATATGTAGTTCCTTATTCATACTTAAATATGTACATAGGATTTCTTATACGCAAAAAAAAGGTAAATTCTTCTGGGAATCAAAAGCTATTTTTTATATTTTAAATGTTGTGTACGAGGAAAGTTTTCAGCAAATTTTCTATAGAAAAAAAAAAAAGGAATCATATGACTAAAAGCAAATTTTATCCTTAAATCGTCCATAAAGTCCATTGGGAAAATCCTGTTTATAGAGATAGTGATATCTTTTTTTTTACATAATGGCATAAACACCACAACTTTCCAAATGTATTCCCACAAAACATATTTTCGTTCTTTTATTTATTATATTTTTTTAATAGTAGATAATGACCACTGATGTCGAAAGTACTATTATAAAAAAAAAAAAAATCGGGTGGCACAACGCTCATGAAGAACCAGGACCTAGTGACTAACAACTCGCAACCATTCCTGTGTGCGCCTATCGACAGGAATGGAAGGGACCTACAATTTCATGCTGAAACTGAACGGCTAGACGAGAAGCACTTATTCGTGACAAGTGATACCTTTGGAGGATTTGTCAATTCCTCGTAAGAGGCAGTAGTCCTGAAAAAACTTTTTAGTTTTTAGGTGGACGAGGCTGGGAAGCGAACCCAGAAGTCCAGCGTGACAGTTGAACGCACTAACCATTACGCTACGGGCTACTACAAAAAGTACTATTATAGCTACACTCAATTTTGTTAATATTTAGTAGGTGACAAGCAAAACTGCGAAATTAGAAAACATAATTTGCCGGTAAGACATAGAATTTTTCATCAACATTGGTTTATGTCCGCGACATGTGACAATCGATAGTACATACGACAAATGTCGACTGGTCGAAATGTCTATAATTTGTTGATCTACTTAAAAATATGTCGACAATACGACAAAAGAGAACAGAATTGAAAGTAGAGCAAGCTTTAAACTCTATCGCTCTCCACAATTAGTGTCCATAGCTTTAATTTTGTTATATAGTTCAGGATATTGTCAACTTGTTGTTTGTCACTGTCGCCGGTCTCTCACGAGCCCTTACTATTGGTCTTCAAACTTTTTTTAACTCGGCGATCCCAAGAATGTAGACGAAAATATAAAAGAAATTGAGCTTATTTAAAGCTTTACAAAAAAATCAAATCCTTGAATTATCTCATAACCTTAAAGTCCTAAACCTAAAAAGTTGCAAGCAAAAACTTACTAAAAAGTGCTGCTTTAAACATTTTGAAAAGTGCCAGCACTGGTTTACTCACTCAGATAAAAAAAAATCCTTGAATACTTCCTTCACTTTTACTTTGACTTGCAAAAATATTTGATGGCCACTTCAAGAAACATATCCCAGCACTTTCTCATAGCATAGCAGCGCGCGTGTAGGTACCTTATATTATAACTTGCAAATAGCAACATCAAATTTAAACAAACAAAAAAAAAACAAATAACGATGTTTTGTATGTCATATTCCTACACTAGTGTTTATGTCTGTTGCTGTTCCCTGAGATACCAACATAAGCACAGTGTGGTAAGGCAAAAGCCCAGTGCCCAAGAAATATAAGAAGCCCAAGGTTGAAGTTATAGCCCAAGCAAAAAAAAAGTTTGAATCACTTTTACTGTGTGTGATTCTTTTGAATTCATAGCCCCAAGGCAGTGATGGTGAGTATAATAATTTTGCGTGTACATGTCCTTAACAACAAACACTTGAAGGTATATAAAGGATCTCAAAGAAGCATAAATTCTCACCTATATAGGTACCTACCTATAAAAAAATAACTTCTTATTCAGCGAGGGTGTATCTTTTTTCTCATTTTTTAATTTAGTTGTTGTTTGTATTTTAAGGTGTTTAATGCGCACTTGTATAACTTGAGGATTTTCTGATTTTTAAAGTTTCTTAAAATTATATAGAGTATAATATTATGATACCAGGACACCACGTACAATATAATAAATTTAACAAAATGTCCTTCTTACATTACATAATAGTTCTTTTGAACTTTTTGAAGTTTTAAGCTTATTTAGGTATTTTGTTTCTGTTTGTAAAATACTTCTTTTGAACTTATATGACTTATCAGGCTTAAAGTTTACCCTCCTAGACCATATCAATAGATTTCTCTAGAAATAAATTGCAAACCGGTCTGTGTTAAAGTTATTTTCTAACTTTTGTTTCAATTTGAATAGCTTTTGTTCGCAAAGTTTTCTCTAAAATGTGTGTAACAAGCTATGCTTTGTCCATTGTTCAATTTTCAGCAGAATTTACTTACATTTTGTTCATAATATCAATAGTTTTGAAGTTTTGTCGTATTTATTGAATATATCAAGAGGTATACAAATGTACCTTGTATTTGTTACTGAATGTTGATACAGAGAAAGTAGTTTTCAATATGGTGAACGGGTAAACAAAAAAAACAAAAGACTGCGTTCGTGTTCAAATTGTAAATTCTAAATAATTAGTTTAATTACATTAAGTTTTTTTTTATTTCAGAAAGATAAATTCTATAGGATCAAACAATTGAATTAAAATATTAATATTAGTATCGATATTTCACACAAAATATCCAAATACGAAGTCGAAGCATAATTTAGCAAAACCCTACAGCCAAAAATCCGGAAGGAGTTGTTTTTGGTGATTCCAACCCCAGCGAACCAACTGTTATCGAACATCTGTGCAATCTGGAGGAGGTAGCAGATATCATCGAAAACTCAAAGCCGACAAAGTCAGCCGGACCAGATGGAGTCTCAAACTACATCCTGTAAGGGCTGCAACATACTGTGATATTCCTTTTAACAACCATCATGAACAATTGCACCAAAACAGTTGCTACTTCCCTTAAAGGTGGAAACAGCGTCACCATCCCGAACTTGGTGTGCACTTACAGGCCAATTTCGCTTCTGAAAAATATAAGTAAAATACCGGATGACTAATTGGCCAAGGAGAATGGAGTCACTGTAGCAGCTGCTTATCGCACTGTCAAATTGGAAATATGAAAAATAGTATTCCACAATGGGAAGCTGTATAGCTGCAGCAATCGCAGTCGCCACAGTTGAATTATTTTCTACTGAAAGTTGAGCGATTTTAATGACAGCTTGTGCTACAGCGATTCTTTTTGCATTGTGTTTAAGTTTGGTAAAGAGTTTCTGCAGCAAAAACGCAATCATTCCGGATATGCAGTTTGGCAAAAAGCACTCGACTTTGCATCCGCTCCTGAAGTTTCAGCATGGCATCACTATAGCGCTTAACAATCATCGTGTCACCGTTGGATGCTTTCTGGATGTCGAGAAAGCATTCAACAGCGTTTTGATTTAAGCTCTTATTCATAAGCTTCACCTATTACATTTACCTCCGTCACTTATAAAAAAAATTCTTTTATTTCTTTCAGAAAACTCTACGTTTAACTGGACAACTGCAAATCACAAGTGAAGAACATCAAAGCCGGAGTTGCTCAAGGTTCAAAGCTAGGCCCCGTCCTCTACAGACTGATGACATCTGACCAGCCTGTGCCAACTGAATGCAAAAATCTCCTGTATGCTGATTACTCCATTACAAATGGCATATCGATGTCTTCTAGGGTAGCATTATACGCAAAGTCAACAGTAATAGGACCTCCTAATCGCAGCTTGTGTGCTTCAGGAAACCCATTAGAGGTAGTCGCAGCGAAGTCAACTGCAGAAGCCTGGTTCTGAAACTTCCAGACGGATTCACACCCTCCCAAGAGTCAATACCTTCGAAAAACGAACATTTTAGGTGTAATGGGGTAATTTTGAACCCCAGACCTTCAGCGTTGTCCGAAGACTTATGCTCTTATGCTCCATTTACAAAACAAGTGATTCTAAGTACGGTATGTAGTTTAAAAACTATAAATGTATATCCCTGATTTAAAAGTCACATTTATAGGATATATCCAACTTGCTCTGTTTGCAACACTATAAATAGGTTTGAGGAGGCGTCTACTAAGATAGATTAAATTTATTAAGTCTCTCCTATCGTCTTTTTGATCATTGAAGTGTGTTCCAGGCGTCTTATCTTGGCTAAAGGAAAACGCGATATCAACTTCTGATATCCGCATCTACTCAGATAGCCCAGCTGCTATAAAATCTCTCGGCAAATTTTGTAACAGCCTTAAATTGTGGGTCGTTTTTTTGTAGAGCAGACAGCAGAGCAGTTCAATATTGACCTTTGTTGGGTGCCGGCTTGGCCATAGCAATTTGTAAAGATGAATAAGAATTAAGTTAAAGTGGACCAGATTACCCTAATATTGCTTAAAAAAAATTCTGAAGTAAGATGCTTTAAGAAGAACAAACCTTGGGTAGAACGACAAAACAGATCTGGCCTATGCTGAATCTGAAGCGCTCAAAGTGTTTGATATATTTTTAAACAGATTGAACAACAGCTCCGTAATAGGTGTCATAGGCAATCGGATAGTATTCGCGATTGATTTTGCAGAAGCTGTATATGGACGAAGATGAGGAAGAATCGGTTCTTCGTCTTCTACGAACATACCCTGCACTATCCCAAAGACGCAGACTCTATCTAGGAGACTTCTGCTGCAATGATCCTTGTTATCGAACAAGCATTGTCATTAGTAGTCACGCGCTTCATAAGAAACTCCTACTGGTTTGAACGAGTTGGAAGAAAATCTCTATATTCACTTGGTATCACAACCGACCAACTTATGGTCTAAGTGTGTCAGTTCTTTGCTGGCAGACACTTCAACGTAAACATAACCTAACTATAGGAAAGTTCTCAAAAAATCGAATAGTGAGCAAATCTTAATCCTGGGAAAGAGAAACGCAGTTTTAGGTTGAGGCCAACCATATTTCAATGGATTTCAAAACCATATTGTGGAAGAAGTTTTATAAGACGATGGCGGAACTCGCGTTCACGGAAAAACTGATTTAATTCTGTCGCATGGCATTCGGAAATACGCAATGCAATGATGCAACTAGAGAAACTGCTCCTTCGGACTATCCTAAACATACACATAGGGTTCAATACAGCTTTTAACGGCCTTTAGTCCATACAAATTGGCGTTTCGTCCCGGAGTTCTCACTTGGACTCTACAGTTGACAGTGAGGGCCTTAGTGAAGGAGAATAGTTAAAGTCACTGTTTCTTCAGTTACGCGTAATACGAATTCTTACCTTATTGTTGAACTATAAGCAGAAGAAGAGAGCTGATACTGGGCTATTTTTAAAGAAAAGTTCTTCAAGGAATTAAAACATTATGTTTAATGATGCAAGGGAGCAGAATGGAGGAATAGATATAACCAGGAACTCAATAAGCTATACCAAGAAGTGGATGTATTTCACAACATATAGTTAAATGAGAAAGAATATCAAAAAGAGAGTCTTTAACTTGGAGACCCCCAGATGCGAGGTGATAGGTGACAATAAAGAAAACACAACATCCAGATATCAATGCCAGTTCCCTTTGTCTGAATAACTGGAATCAGAGTGTAAGGAGGATGGCAAGCCCTATTTTCTTATGCCCCCACACTGTTCAAAGGATTTCAAAATATGATACTTAACTTATAGGAAATGTGTTCCAGACCATTTGGCATTTGTACAGTAGGCTCCAGTTGAATCGTATTTCGGGTGTCTATGCCATTAAATTAACAAAGCAACGAAATAAATGGTCAACACTAATTACTTATTTGAAAAGTGTGTTAAAAACCGTTCAGTCATTTTATTTGAAAGTTTGAACCAAACTGAAATTTCAAGTTCCGGTAGAAATAATAATTAAGTCATACACTTTAGTTTGGCATCAAAAGGGTAATTGATTTTGGTATCCATTATTGCCGGAAATTTGTCTTCCAAGAATCGATAACCTTAAGACGGATACTTATCCAGTGATGGTGATAGTTGATGAAGTTTATTAAAAGCAACTTTATACTTACCTCTTCTTTCATTCCTCTCTTTCTTATTTTTACTGTTTCTATTTGCTGATTTGTATAGTTCAATGAATTATTTTTTCTGACAATATTGGGAAGTTAAAGGTTAAAACTATTTTTCTTGAAACAAGATTCTGTAATATTTTTTCCAAAAGACAATTAAGAAACCAATTAAAACATACCTTTTAGTGTTAAAAAATTAATACCTATCAAAAGTACTGCCTGTCTGGAAGCAATCACTTTTTTCAACAATCAATCAAAACTCATGATATAGCCCACCCACACATAAACCGTTTCCATCCTCTCATAATAAACAACGGCTATAATATAGAAAAATACGACAAGTTGCTTGACTCATGTTTACAACTGCCAATCATCGCTCAATTAAAACACACACTTCATGTAAAACAAAATCAATTTTGTTCGATTGGCATCGACTTCCACTTTTCTGATGCTAAAAACTGTATAGCTGGATAGGTAGGTACTTGCCGGTTGCCAGTAGTTGCCACTTGGTGCTCTGTTGTATAGCGTGTGCTTCTGTTAAGCAGCTAGTTATTTCGTGTTTAACACAAAAATTGTTGCAAATATCATCACCGCGGCCATAAAAATGAAAACAACAAAAGCACCCGACGACCGCACATCATCACCTCGCCCATATCCAAATAAACAATTACAGGGCTTGGTGGCGCTCTCGACGCTTTATGGATGTGACGCTCATATATACGTAACGGTATCTATAATGCACGCTTGCTGGTAACAGTATTTACGACCCACTAAGCACCTCGTAAACCTCACATCGTAAAATTGTGAATTTATAAACTTTGCACTGTGCTGGTGCTCGGTGCGGTGCTCGCCCGTTCAATTTAGCTTTTTCTCTCTCTCACCATCATCACCATCAGGCAACAGGGCATCAGGCGCAGGCAAGACACACCCTGTCCGCGTCCGCATCCGCCTCTGTCGCTTGTCCACTCGAGCGAGTGCATCATTATTGTACGACAGCTAAGCGACATAGTCAGAGCAATACTGTAATTTACACTTGTCATCGGAATAAGAGGGCGGAAGGGAGGGGTGGATGGGTAGTGTTATAGTACAGTGCCAGCGAAATGGCAGATCATCTTATAGGGTGCACGGCGATGTCGACGGCAGGCGGATGCGGAGACAGAGAGAACTCGACTATGAGAGTTAACAAAGTTCAAACTATCTCCGAGGAAAATCACTTTTAATAACTCAAGGGTCGTAAACTTGAATTAAAATCGGATGAAAAGCGAAAATATGATTGGGAATCTAGTTAGCACAGTGATGAAGATTATGTGCGACATAAAGCAGTAATAGCAGTAGCCAGAGCCAGTGCAGCAGTGAGCAAGAAGCACGAGCGAAGCGCAGCATTTGAGTCTTAGGGCGATATAGCTTAATGAAGTATTCCAAATCGGCCATAAACAACGGGTTGGGAATTAAGAGTTGTTGGTGCAATAAACGTTATGCCGTTGATTAAGGTCAACTGTTGAATTTGCTTTAAAGTGGGAATGCAGTCAAATCGATTGTCGTGCAAATGGCATGAATGAAGGTTAAGCACTTTGGTTTATTGTTTAGGAGGTTGTGACTTTGGATGGCTATAAAGATGGTATAGCAATAATTGGGTTAAGTCAGAAGTGGGTTTAAGTAAAACACAGACAAAAATTTTTATTGCAATATAACAGCTATTTTGAAAGAAGATTTTTATTACAAGTTTATTTCTTGTATGCCAAACGCACCACTTCCTTTATACTCCTCTCTCCTCCAAAAGGTGAAAAACATCAATAACTTAAAAAATGTTTGGATTATGTTAATATCGGATGCTAAGTAGCTCAAATTGGGAAGATTTTTTTTAGTACAAATCGATATAGGGGGGTTCGATAAAACAGTTATCTTTGTATCGAAGCACCTTCGAAATATTTCCACAGATGGAATCAACGGTGATGGCTATTTCTGCAGTTAGTGTCTATCTAAACAACTTTGTGAGCACTTTATATGGGCTACTAAGTCATATTTGGAGATAAGTAGCAGTTTATCCAGATTCTCATTCTGGGAGTTATTGTAAGAGTCGTAGTTGAGGGTGGGCGGTGAGTGTCGTATCGGTGGGCTAACCTTCTACCAACGTTTATATATTTATCTTGTTTCGAAATAAAACAACAAACCCCTTATATAGACGAGTCTTATTAGGTAGAAAGTTTGTTCAGGTTATAGACCACCTTCAGCCGGAATGGCTCTGGACTGTGGCAAGGAATTAATTTAAACCATACACTAAAAGCTATGGGATGAGCTCTTCAAAAGGGAAACTGTGATGTGTACTAGCGTTCGTGGCAGAAGGCTATTAATTAGAACAAAAGCAGTGTATATTTGGGTTTGGAATTTTCGTTGGAAGCCAAGCCAACTGAGGCAATAATAATTATTCAGCTTAATCGGGAATAAAATTTAACGTATTTACCAATAATTAACAATTTTGGATAGGGCTGGCCACGAGACGAGACACTGCGAAACTTTTGTAAGTCTCGTCTCGGTCTCATTAAAATCGAAAATTTTCAGTCTAGTCTCGGTCGCGTGTCGGTCTCGTATAATTAAGTCTCGTCTCGTCTCGTCTCGTCTCGTCTCGTCTCGTCTCGTCTCGGTCTCGTCATGCGAGACCGAGATCCAGACCGAGACTTTTCTCGTCTCGTGGCCAGCCCTAATTAAGACACTTTTCTAGAAAAATATCGCTTTAATAAAGTGGAAGTGGGGCGCCTATTTTATTCCTGGGAAAGAGAAGTAGTCTTCACCAATTACAGTGAGAATATTTCGTTCCAAAAGTCAGCTGCCCGAGGTAAGACGAAACGAGACTGCAAATTGAAATTTTCTCGTGAAAAAGGCAAGACTGAAACCGAGACGAGACTAAATTATACTAGACCGACATGAGACAGGCCAGACTGAAACTTTTCGATTTTACAGAGACCGAGACGAGACTTATAAAAGTCGCACCAAGTCGCATCTCGTGGCCAGCCCTAATTTTGATTTGTTGTTCCCAAATTCTCCTCGGGTTTAGCCTCAATTGCGTTTTTTTTCCCCCAAAATTAACTAAGTTCTTATGGTAAATTTTTTTTTCATTTGGCATGTTAATTTTTAAGCCTCCAACCCGTTATCTCTTCAAGCTTTAGCCCCAACTTGGACAAGCCCCAAAACTTCCTGCAACAAGGTAAGTTTTAAGGGAATTATTTGCTTAGCCCTGACCATTTTGTTTTTTTTTATCAAATTCTTGTCAAGCCCTAGTCCTGAGCTTTTTTATCCAAATTTTATTTGCCTTGTCAATTATTTGTAGCCCCACCCTTGTCTTTTTCAGCCTTTCAGCTCTTAGCTCCGATGTAATTCATTTAAGGGTATGAAAAAAAAAAATACATAACATGTAAGTTGCTTAGCCCCAGCCTCGTTATTTTGTCTGAATCCCATCAAACTTCACTGCTAAGTAAGATTTTAGACGAATATAAAACTTTTCATGTTGCACTGTATTGATTTCAATATTCAATCAATTTTAAGAATCGGCTGTGGGGGGAGGGCTTTAACCCCTATAGCCACCCCCTGGATCCGCCACTGTAGGTAAACATGTATTATATGCTTACAAAATGTCCCATTTTAATGTTAAAAAAATGGTCTGTCACGCTGGAGGTCTGGGTTCAATTCTCAGCCTCGTCCACCTAAAAACAAATTTTTTTTCAGGGCTACTGACTCTTGGAATTTACAAATACTCCAAGAGTATCACTCATTATGAATAAGTGCTTCTCGTCCAGCCGTTCGGATTCGGCATATGATTGTACTTCCCCTCTATTCCTGTCGACACGCGCACACAGGAATAGTTGAGAGTTGTAGGTCACTAGGCCCTGGTTCTTCCCGAGCTGTTGCGCCATGCAATTTTGTTTAATGTTAAAATTAATGAATTTCTAAAGCTTCAAATTAAAACAAAATTAATACAAAAACATTATTTAAAAATGTTATCCTGATATTTCGAAATACCAAGCCAAAATGTAATCTGCTAAAATAATTTTCAACCGTAGGTACCTACCATTCTATAAATTAAACATAAAATCCCTAATTTATATCCGTAAACCAAATGAAAAACATCTGTTGTAGGTATAATATGATAAATACTCTGTTACGTTATTAATGTTGGCAATTTAAATATTATTCCAACTCGAAAGATAAAAAAAACTAATTTGAAAATATTAATTTCCTGTATTCATGCGAATAAAGCTCTTAATACGCTGTTGTGCTGATGATGGTTGGATAGCAGATATTAGGGCTGGCCACGAGACGAGACTCTGCGAGACTCTCGTCTCGGTCTCGTTAAAATCAAAAAATTTCAGTCCCGTCTCGGTCTCGTATAATTAAGTCTCATCTCGGTCTCGTCTCCAAAAAATACGACTTCCGGACAACCTGTTGATTATTGGAACGAAATATTTTCGATTATACGAGCCCAAACGCAAAATAGTTGGCCTACGAGTCTTAATTTTTATTTTACCATGGTGTTACGTCACCTCTGGCCTTGATAACTTCTTCTATGCATCGTGGCATTGTGTCAACTAATTTTTGACATTCTTCGGTACCAAAAGATTCCCAAGTATTTATGATTTTAGCTTTTAGGCCTTGAAGAGCCCAACATGGTTCTTTTCGGAGGTTTTGCTTCATTTTATGCCAGACAGTTTCAATTGGCGAATTGTCAGGGCTGCTGGAAGGATATTTCTGTAAAGGAATTGCTTCAGCAGATAACCACGCCATTGTAGACCTTGCTGTATGGCAGGAAGCACCATCCTGTTGGAAAATGAAATCTCCATCACTAGTTTGAAGTCGTGGTATTGATGGGAGTAGCTCATCTTCCAGAATATCCCGGTACTTGGTAGCGTTGACAGTTCCATTTACAAAATGTAAATTGCCCAAACCTCGCCCAGACATGCATCCCCATATCATTAGAGATGCTGGAAACTTGACTGTTTTTTTAAGGCAACCTTTGTGAAAGGCCTCTTTGGAGTTTCTTTTGACACGTTTTGTTTGTCGCCCACGCAAACTTCAAACCTCGACTCATCACTCCAAGTAACGGACCACCATTGACTTAAAGTCCAGTTCTTACGTTGCTTGGCCCACTCTAGGCGCCTTTTCTTATGTTTAGGTGTTAAAAGTGGTTTTTCTTTGGCCTATGTTTTAACGAATTAAAATAGCTCTAATTTAAATATATCTAAAACAGACCTTATAAAATTTATATTCAATTCTTGTCATTGTCCGCTTAGAAGTGTCGACTGAAACACTTTTTTGGATTCGTTCACTCCATTGAACAGTTATTGCAGCGGCAGTTTGACGTCGATTTTCCTTTATTATTTTTTTTAAGACTCGGCAATCTCGAAGTTTGGCAATTGGTGGGCGTTCCGTTTTTTTACCAACCGTCACATTTCCACTATTTTTGAACTTTGTGATAATTTTTCGAATTGATGAGCGAGGTAAATTAAATTGGTTTGCTATTTTGTAGCTCGACAATCCCGTTTCGAAGGCTTTAGCTATGGATTCCCTAAGGTCTCGTGATAATGCAACATCACGCACCATGATTGACACTAAACTATTGCTGGCTTACTTAAAACAAGAGATCAATAAACAACAAATCAAGTGCATGTCATTTTTTTAATAACGGCTTACTGAACATCTATTTAAATCGTCATAGGCCAACTTATTTGCATCCCATAGATAGGATTGCCATGGCTGTCTTAGCTTTAAAATCCCGTACTTTAGAGGACATTATCTACCTTAAAAAAGAGGACAAAAAGAGGACAAAAAGAAAACAAAAACTAGGTTCACGAACATAAATTAAAATACAAAAAATTAATAACTTATATTTAAAAAGAAAATTTAGTAAAGTCCTTTTTATTGTATGTTCAGATTGAATTTTTTTTAGTTTATTGATGAGAAAATTTTCAGATAAACTAAAGGTAAGATTATTTGAAAAGTGAAATTTGAATTATTTAATTCCGGTTATTTTTAAGAATTACCTTACCTCTAAAATTAAAATTTAATTTTTCAAAATTTTAGTTTCTAATGTGTATAGGTACGCAAAATTCGTGAGGTTCTGGTTGGTCGGAACATTTTTTTTAAGTTGAACACAAAATTCGTTTTTTCGGAATGAAAACTTTGCATTTTGGTAATGAGAATCAATTTGGACATCAACTATTTGAATAGAAAAATCTGCTTCTACAGTTCTTTTTCTTTTAAGTGTGTCTACCTACTTTAAAAATATTTGTTTTCTCGAAGTTTAATTGTTTTTATTTTTCTCTCTGTCGTTTGACCCCTATGACTCCCCCTCTTGATTCGCCCTGATTTAGAGATGGACATCAGGGGAGCGATTACATTGGTGACCAGTAGCGGATCCAGGGGGTAGCTATAGGGGCTAAAGCACCCCCCAGAGCCGAATCATAAAATTATTTGAAATATAGAATGCAATACATTACAACGTGTAGAATTTTATATTCCGTCTAAAATATTGTTAAGATATGAAATTTTATGGACGAAATAACGTGGTTGGGGCTGAACTATTTGCATACATGTTATGTAATTTTTTTTCTAAGCCCTAAGATTGGGGTTAAAGCCTGAAGCGAATTGGACAAAAACTAAGTTGGGGGCTATGAATATGGATAATTTTTAATGCAACGACAATCTTTCCCTAAAAATTAAACCCAGAAAATTGGGACGAAAAAAAACAGGTTTGGTGCAATGAGGTCTGAGAATATTGGACAAATACCTAGCCACGGGCTAAGCAACTTACTTCCTAAAAACTAACCTTATTCCAGAGAGTTTTGGGGGCTCAAGTCTAGGGACTGTCTAAGTGCGAAGTTGGGGCTAAGGCTTGAAGAGATAAGTAAAAAGAGATAAAAATGGTCGGGGCTTTACATTAACGTGTCAAATGCCCCAACTGTAAAACTAAAAACAAAGCTAATTTACAGAAAGAAACGCATTTAAGGCTTAAACCATTGGAGAACAACGGGATGCCAAGTTTAGTGTATGTTTAATAATTGGCTGGGCTTAGCAATTTTCGGGGCTACGTTTTCAAAATTTGAAAGGTCCAAGGCAATTGTACATACAAAACATAGAAATTCTCTAGTCAAGGAGCCAAATTCCAAAAGCGTGAGTTTTCTCTGTGCGCGCTCAGAAAATCATGCAAAAGTTAATGAATATTTGCAATCCCTCTAGACTCTAGAGTGACGTGCAAATTTGTCGACATATTTTTTTAGCATGAATACCTATAAAGCGTATGCAGCGTATACACGAAAACTCATTCACGCTGGCAGAGTTGGGCCGCGGCTTATTTCTTAGAGCAGCTTTATCTTATGTCGTAAAGTGTCAGTTTGAACAAAATAGTTTCTCTTTGATTTGGATAATTCAGGAAAAATGAGATCTAAGAGGACTAATACCGTGTCAAAGCACATATATGAGCTTTTGCCAGTACGAACACTTAAATATAATTTTTCTGAACTAGCCAATTAAAAACACTTTTCAAAGCTTGTCAAAAATGGGAAGTTCAAAACATACCCACAGCTAATTTAAAAATATAAATACATAATGTAGGTACCTAATCAATTTTTAACTAATATAAATAAACGAAATTGTACGCGTGGTTCAAGCATATATGGCTAAAAATTATTGTGCGCCTTTGAATTTGCTTCTATCTCCGCTACAGTAATTATGAATAATTGTTATTGTACTTTGTATTGAAAACATTTTGAAGCGCAACAGGAGCGGATATATAGGCACACAAAAAACAGATATCATTAAAGGAAAAAAAAAATACTTGAGCCTTAAAGGTTAGACCGCACTCGCCGGAACTGCACTGCATCGGAACTACACTTCACACGAATTCGTATGTATTTGTATGGAGTTCAGTTGCCGCTTAGTGCGATATAGCTACTTAAATTTCATAGAAAATAATGTTTTGCCGCGTTGTCGTGAAGTTTAGTTCGACTGAAGTTGAGTACGGTCTTGCATTAAACCTAAACTGATCTCTATTATTTGTTATAAATTATAAAATTTATCTTGGGACAAGCAAATTTTATTACTTAAGGTCTAAAAATGGATCTCCAAACTGCAAGCCCCCCCCCACAACCAAATCCTAGATTCGCTACTGTTGGTGACTATGGCTGTGGCTTATGTCCTGACGATTGAGATTCCTTTACCCAAATCGGATTCGAAAAAACATTTTTTTGTTTAACTCAGTGGTCAAGTTGAGAGAATTAAACGATTGCTGATGACAAACCAGTGTGAAACGAAATTATTGACTCGGTAGCCTGGATATGTTTTTGTGTCTTGATTAAAATGAAAGCTTCCAAAACTCGTGATGTACCCGATCTTCTGTTATTTAAGTGCATTTGAGATGTTATGGGGTCCTTAATCGCATATTTTCCTTTGCTTGCAATGGATATCTTGGAGTTGCAAACTGTGCAATCTGCTTCGGAATTATATCTTGCTTTTTTAAATGAAGGATCATCATAATAAGCACTTTCTATTTGGCATGGTTTTAAAAGGATCTTGTAAAAAGTATTAGAGTAAATAAATTGAACCAGCAAATAAAATAAAGTTTGATATTTTGCGACTTAAGGCTTTTCTACGAAAACATGTTTATTTCACAATTTTGTACTTTTTGTGAAAAGTAGGTCTATGTAGCTATTTTCTTGGTGAAAGGGGGAAAAACAAAATAAGAAACAGAAGCCGAACAAATGGGCGCGTTCAACTAAATTTAGTGGGTTGACACCACTGATCTCTATAATATTGAGATCAGTGGTTGACACACGGGAGTCAAAATAAGATCTGTTTCATTTTATGTTTTACATCAGATTTGTATTGGCTATGTTATTCTTTTAAATTTAAAATTCGGTGACTTTTTTAATTTTTGTGATTACTTGTTAGGGGAAAAAAGAGGACAATTTCTTAAAAAGTTGGAGGACATTCCACACCGGGGTTAAAAAGAGGACATGTCCTCCAAAAAGAGGACGCATAGCAACCCTACCCATAGAGAGTAGTCCAACTATTATACTCTTATCTTTGTTTAAGAGAATGCAACCTGAAGCCATGTGTGTTTTCCAGGCGCAAACGCAGGAAAAATTTTCGGGGGGTTTAAACTGAAAACTCAAAAATTAAGAGTGAAAGAGTGAAATTGTATGGCGAGGAAGTTAAATTCATACATTTCGGGGGGGGGGGGGGGGGGTGTTGAACCCCCAAACCCCCCCCCCCCCCCTGAGTTCGCGCAGGGGGGGTTTGAATGTAATGTAATTTATTACATTGACAACAAAAAATTTAATCAACAACTGCTTGGGACAGAAAATGAAGGTATTTAAAGAGGATTAATGTGTTAGTTGATGAGTAGGCCAACTATTTTGCGTTTGGGTCGTAGTATGAATACGTGGCGAGGAAAATAAATAATTAATTCAAATTGGATTTTTTAATTTATTAGACTCTCTCTAAATTTCGGTTCAAATGTACCAGTCTCGTCTCGGTCTCGTCTCGGTTGCTTAAAAGCCAGTCTCGTCTCATCTCGTCTCGTCTCGGTCTCGTCATGCGAGACCGAGATCGAGACCGAGAATTTTTTCGTCTCGTGGCCAGCCCCAGCAGATATAAATGCGGGAGCATCATTATTGTATTTTTATAACTAATGGTTTTGTAGGTATCTATACCTATACCTATTTCCAGTTGGTCGTTTATACATATAATTAAAAATCTTTCTCATTTAAATTTATATCAAGCCCAACAATATTATTCTGTTGCGTCCCCCATTTTTTCTTTGAATTTCATTTATGTTTTTCCAAAAACAAAATTAAAATATAAGCTTTTATCAGTGCATTAGTGTTTCTGTTTTTTTTTTTTTGTATTAATTTATTTGTTTATTGTGAAACTGCGATCAACATCGGTTAATTAAAATCACTCAAACCCCCAGAGCCAAAGCCCAATACTACTGCTTATTGTTTTTGGATACTTATAGCATTGATACTCTTGTACTTTGCAATTCAAAAAGACTGCCTGGAAAGTTTTTCTCTCATTGAATTCAATTCAATTTCATTTTAATTTTCGTCAATCATTTCACACACGATGCGCGCCTCCATGTTTATCAATTAGGCAATTACCATCGATGAAACAACATTACCCATCCCCCACCACTCACCAGCCGCCGCCGCGCCGGCCGGCGGGCGGAATTTATTTCCAATCCCATTCACCAGAATCCCGACCCGAGGACAACATGGACTGGACACACAAAACAAAAGTCAAAAGCAAAATACGTATTAAAACAATTCAATTAAGCAAAGAGCCATAACATAGGTATAGGTACCAATAATACCTACCAATATACCAATACCACGGCACTGATGAGTCATGTGAAATACTTCGATCGGGCACAGAGTAAATGTCCTTTATAGGAGCGCATATAGACACTCGCTTATTCCCCAAAATGATAAGTCAAAAATGCCAATCTATAATGTTTCACCCTCGAGAAGTGCTGTGACATGGAGCAAGAGCGACATCATCAGGCCCATAGATACCGAACAATAGAGTTTCCAGGACTACGACGCGACGCTAACGTTGATGGTAAGGGAAGTGTGACTCCATACGAAGGAGGACACCATATGAATGGAAGCCGTTTTTACTTTCCCTGGATATACCTACCCACTACACAAAATACAAAACCTCACCGAGCGACCCATGCCATAAGAACTCTACCATAATGCTTGTATATCTGGGGAGATGGCTTAATGAGCATTCCATACAACCAGGCATTTCTTGATGCTGATGGTATCCCGGTTTTGTGGCGCAAACGAACTGGAAACCTGGGTCTGGGAGCAGCAGGCAGAGGAAATACCACCGACAGCAACAGCACCCTCCATTATCCTAGGCTTAAGCTTGTTCCACCATCCATTGGCATTGGATATATGTACGTAAAGGGAGAGAGAGGGTGAATGTTAAATCAGGTGAAATGAGAAGACAAATAAATTACGCAAACTTACTTATTCCGAAGGCTTGTCCTTTTCTGCGATAAACCATCCTCTGGCTGTCATCGTGATGTCGTTGTCGTCGTCGTGTTGTTGTTGTTTGGCTCCTTTTCGTCCTCTTCCAAACAGCCACAAAGCCATATTATAGATATGTATGTACACAATACACATAAGTATATTGATGGTGAATCTCAGAAAAGTATTTTAGCTTTTCGTGGATAAAAATAAAACAGCCAAACTCTCTACTATATGGGTGAGTACTCATGCGAAGCATGAAAAACCCTTTCAAAATTTACATAAAAATGCAAATCGGAATTTTTGCCTTTGTCCTTTCGAATTTAAAGATAGAAATAAAAAAAACACTGAATTCAAAAGAATCCTTGTGCACAATATATACAAGGAAAAACCGGAAGGCGGCCTTTCAAATTAGGCCAGACACCGAAACAAAAAAAAAGAAAAAAAAAAGGCAACCGAATTTGATGGCCAGCATGTGAAAGCTATTCCGAGTCAACGATCATGTGGAGAAAACTTTAAAATATGCTACAATATTGAAAGTGCCACAAGTCAACACCACCACCACCACCATCAGCACCCAGCAGGCTTGGTGAGGGCCTTGGGAATTCTAAGGGAAGTGGGAGGAAAAAAAGTTCTCGTTGAAGAGTCCTTCACAAACTGCTCAAAGGACACTCTGCACTCAGCTAGAATGTTGTTTTGTCGTCGTTATAAGCCGTCGTCAGTCGTTGAATCAATGTTTTTTTTTTTTTTGTTGACTGTGTCTCTTGTTTTCTGTGCCAAAAAGAGAATACGACTACGACGATAGCAATGAATAACTATGACTACTTCCGCTGTTGGAAGTAAGAACGAGGCCAGCTTTTAATGTAGCCAGTGTTGCCACTGCATATAGTTAACCATAATTTGTGTGTACATGTACACATACATACATATTAGAAAAGTTATGCTCAGAAACATTGTAACATTTCAATTTTTAAAATTATCCTTTTGGTCAATCGGCAAGGACTAGAACAATTTATCATAATGAAAATTTTGTACCGTTCTTTAATGACCCCGTGATGGGTGCTTTATGAGAAGGCATATAGAAAAAATGACGTGGCTATTATAGGTACTGTGCTCCAGTGCCAATTTAAATATAAAAAATCTTATGCGAGGGAGTCTATTTCTAGCCATTAAGGCGGGACCATAATTTTTGGAAACAAAAAATATTGAAGAAACACACCAACACCAACAATATCGTGCTAGAGTTTTTTTTTTAAGCCAGAAATGCATGCTTTTATTTGGTTTTGAAACTCAAAGTTATGGGAAAAATGATAATTTATTTATTTTTCAAACTTACCGTTTTGGATAAAAAAATTCGAATTGATTTTGATTTTCGAAATTGTACATAATACGTTGGTAATATTTATACTTTTTATTTTTAACTAACCACTGAAAACCAAATATGTTTCGTAGGCTTTTGTAATGAAAACCAATTCCCTTATAAAAATAGGGAAAAACTAAGCTGAAATGATTCAGCCGTATTTTTCTTCTTTTTATAAAGACACTGGTTTGGCTTCTATCTTAAAAAGTAAAAGTCTTCGTCAGGTTTTCAAGATATTTGAATAAAAATTGATAAAGAGCGTTAAATATCTCTAATTTTGCTTCAATTTCTTGGAAGGGGGTAACCCTTCCGACCCAACGTCGTGAAATTTACCCCTTTTCCACAAATATTATGTACAAGTAAAATTTACATTCCTATAACATGTAGTTAGATATTATGTATATAGATTTATAGGGAATACGAACAAAGAGTGTCTCGCAAAGAGGCTGGATATGTTTTCTTCAAACTTGGCAACAAAAAAAAAAAAAATATCCGTAGGTACCTTAATACCGATATCATACAAATGTTGAATCTTATTTATCTCAAAACGCCTTCAACGGTTTTGGTAACAAAAATGTGCATATTCTTCAATAAGTATGTATGTATATACCCTTTATGTACAAAAAAAAAATAAGATTGTATTGACATTAACATTACTTCTAGGGCTGGCCACGAGACGAGAAGTCTCGGTCTCGCATTTCTGTGTTGAATCGAAGAAATAAATGATATACAAAATACAGACACTTGAAACCTGAAATATATGTACATATGTAGCGATCGAATTAATAGTCAAAACGATTTTTATTGAAATGAATTTTATTGGTGGCCCATAGGGTAAACGCACTAGTATCCGGCCACTTAACGTGTTTCTTAACTTTGACTTCGTCTCATTTCGTTACTATAAATGCTACCGTGGATAGTTATATTGTTTCAAAGAGTGTAGATATTTCTTAATAATAAAGTGTCCACATAATTTGCAAATAAAACATTGTAAAAATTAAAATGATAAACATTCAAAAAAGTTCGATTTTCACTAGTATCCGGACAGCAAAATTAAGTTATCGGACGCTTTTGTTTTAGTATCCAAACGCAATTGTTTTGTATACAATTTTAGTGCATTATTGAATAGAATAAATGAAAAATTGTTAATTTTTATAAAATATAGTTTTAACTTAATTTTATTTAACCTTTTCGCTCATTGATACATTATGTATGTTCAAAGGTGCGTATATAATGAAGGTACAGTTGTTATGAATATCTCGGTTCAAACGTGTGTTTAATTACTCTTGTTTTCGTGTCACGAGTAATACAAAATTATTTACATGTACATCTTTTAAATATACACCTGTAATCAAAATACACGTGTAATCAGAATACATATATAATCAGAGTACACGTGTAATTAAAAACCCAGTGTGTATTTTGTTCCTATTTGAACCTCCCATCGGATATTAGAACCTTTGTGGCAAATAAGGCTAGTTTTGTTTATATAATTCTTTGCTGCTTGCGGGCGACAACTTAATACTAAATACACCTGTATTACTAAAAACACATGTACAACTAAGACCCTACACGTGTTAATACACGAACAATTCGATTAGGTACATACGTTGGAACATATATCATACGTACACGTGCAATATAAAGCTTTAAATGTTACCTATATCTACCCTTCATTTTGATGCTTGACAGTTTTAGAGTTAAGCTCCAACAATTTTCAGAGCCTAGCTTAGGTTTTGTTGAATCAGTTATTTTTGCACTAAAATTTTATTTTTTTAAAACCCGTTTTTTAGTCTAATTCTTGTCGGATCTGATTATAGAAAGAAGGAATTATAGTTATTCTTTCTGTTTCGTCTTATGTTTAAAAATACTTTAAGTTTGAACTAGACCCACTACTGCACGTATAAACTGAACCTAATTGAATCGCTGGAGTTTTCAAAACTACCATATTTTTAAACAAATACGCCATACAAATTTGAATCCAAGAGCTCTGGTTTGAACTCTACACATTGTAATGTTTTGCATTCTTTCATAAAAATACTTTAGGAATAAGCTGTGGCGGTGGGCAGCTTAAGCGCTAATAGCCTCCTCTAAATCCATAACGACGTTATGAAATACAATTTTCGTTAGGTTTTTTCCAATTAATGTTTTTTTCTTTTAAACAATCATAGCAAGTTGGCCGACTCAAGGGTCATATTTAGCACCTGTTTTCATTGTGCTTAATTTGTATCTTCTAATATCCTCAAGGGCCTTAAATTTCGTAACGACCTAAAGGATCATTTCCTCGAAATGTGATTAAAGTTACAATGTACAGAATCCTTAAATTGCATACAAAATACACTTGTCCGGATACTGGACTTAATTTTTTAGTATCCGGACAGCCGATTTCTCACTCAGAAAACCCTGTCCGAATACTGAAAATTCGTGTGAAAAATACAACTCTCTTTTATTAAATCATGTAGAATATACGTACCTTTCATTTAAGGTCAAAAAAACATACATTTAATATTTTTCTCTTATTTTCAGTATCCGGACACTCTGTCCGGTAACTGAAAATGGAGAACAAAATTTGTTTCAGTACCCGGACACCAAATATTTTGACAAAAACTTAAGTTTTATTACCTTTAATGGTTTAAATAATAAAATCTCTTATATTTTAAAGCAAATTAGTTACTTTCTATTGGAATAAATTAATTAAGACTGCATAAAATACTTAAATCTTTTAAACGCTTCCACTATTTTTTTTAGACTCAAAATGACATTTAAATGTTTCTCTTATACCTGCAAAACTGAAAAGAAGCATAACTCTTACAGTGCTGCGTTAATGTTCATACAACTTTGCATACATTTGTTAAATATATAAAAGATTGTATTTTGATACTTATTTCATACCTTTATTGCATAATGTGCCTATTTTTCTCAAATAAATGACCAAGTGTCCGGACACTAGCACTGTCCAGATACTAGTGCATTTACCCTATGCCTCTTTTATACTCCTATTGAAAATAAACTAAATTTCTTACAAAGAATTTACTCATTGCACAATTAATATGAACAATAATAATAATTTTATCGGTAAATTCACAATGTTCAACGATCGATCGTTGTACCCATTTCTGGTTACTGTCGTTGTCAGCACTTGGTTACTGTTTCTTATGCTGCTTTTCATACTTCCCTGCGTTGAATTGTCTCTGTTCTCATTTTACGTTGACATTGTACTGTGTTTGAGTTTGTGGAACTGGTGAGAAATTAGGAGCTGACGACACTCTCTTCCAAATGTTGCTAATAATTCCTCATTGATAGAAGAAGAGTGAAATAGCTAACGAAGTTGTGATGGGTGCTTTTGGAGAATAGAGTGTCGCGTTCAGCTTGGAGAGACCTTGATGTTGTAAGTCAGAGAGTTGAATCTGGGGATGGTTTAATCGTTGTAAGATGACTGTTGTTGAATATTGGAAGCGATAGCAGAGCTACGTGAAGATTCTTGGGTTTGGCAATTGAGGATATGTTCCCAAAGCTTATTTAAGACAATTTCATGATGCTGATCATCATCTGATTTGTAATGAGATTGTTTCTCAGTATACAGTCATTTTCGACTAAGAGGATGCCGGATCAGTGAATTCAATTTGAAGAATCTTTGTTTTGCATCCAGCAGTTAGTTGAATATTAAGAAGGGTTCCGAATATCCATTGATTTCTGCTAGATGTTTATGGCATCAATATTGAATTCCCATATTTCTCACAAGTTCCATTGTATGTGGCGTGTTCAGTGCTCCCGTGTCGGCAAACCTACCACTTTGTACGTGTACGTGCCCGAGAATAAAACGGAAAACCACTTCAGTAAAAAAGCGGAAGGTGTTGGCTGACATGTCACATCATTTTGGTTTGAAAACACATCAACATTATTAATTTAGATATTTTTATTGTTACTTTGTATATACTTGGCAATGACAGTATCCAAACTTAAAAAGTTTGACAACGGAAAATACATGCAATTTTTCTGCAAAACTTTCGTAATGAGCTCTTACGGTGTAGTTGTAAAGTGGAAAAAATTCGGTGGAAATTTTAGTCCACTGGAATGACCCATCGCCAAAAACTTGCCTAGAGAACTCTGCAGCGAACTGATCATTTCGTAAAGCAACTCCCATGTTTGTTTTCAATTGCAATTGTCATGTAATGCCAAAAAGCTATGCGCACTCGTTCCAGATGACAATCTTTCAGTGCTGCGATAGTTTCGCCATTGCAGAGTTATTTAATATGTTGCATGCAGGTTATTCATCCAATTGCAGGCAAATGTAATGCAGAATGAGCGTTCGACCGCCAACCTAACCGCTATTCCAAATACATACATTGAACACAATGAAAATTAAAAAATTTTATTTTATCTGGCCGAACGCAATAATAATAATAATAATAATAATAATAATAATAATAATAATAATAATAATAATAATAATAATAATAATAATAATAATAATAATAATAATAATAATAATAATAATAATAATAATAATAATAATAATAATAATAATAATAATAATAATAATAATAATAATAATAATAATAATAATAATAATAATAATTTTTTTTTTTTTTTTTTCCTTTAGGGGGAGAGAGAAATGCTTTATGCACCATAAGGAGGTTGGCGTTGACCCATTAACCATCCCCGTGTGTCGGACTCGTGTTCTGTATACCGACGAAAACTCCTCCAACCCTTTGGTTTCTGACCGGCCCCCCCGGCACTGCTGTTTGTATTGCTTCAAAGGGGTTATCATATTTCCCTTGCGGGTTCATCTAACGGGTTCAACTGTTTCCCGATAATTTTCTTCTTCTCTTTTTTTTCTTCTGAGAATATGTTCTATATAACTGCTTATTTTTTGCCAGTTTTGGTAGCTCTGTATCATCTTGTTTACTATGTTTTCTGGGGTAATGACTCCAATGCTTCTGTGCAAGTCTTGGCGAAGGGGTTCCCATCTGTTGCATGAGAAGAAGGTATGGTTGGCGTCATCTTCTGGCGAGTCTTCGTACTGGCAGGCTGGACTGTCTGTTTTGCCGATTTTGTGGAGGAAAGCGTTGAAATATCCGTGTCCGGTGAGTAACTGGGTGACGTAGTAGTTTACTTCACCGTGTTTCCGGTCATTCCACTCAGCCACGTTCCTAATCAGCCTTGCTGTCCATCTACCTCTGTTTTCCGTGTTCCAACGCTCTTGCCACTAATGAATCGTGAGCTGCTTAGCCTCCTCGGATGCCGCCTCCACTCCCATTTCCGCCTTTTTGTCGTGGACGTACTTCCTTTCTGCAGCTAGGAGATCGATGGGGGTCACTCCTGCGACTACAAGGACGGCTGGTTCGGACACCGTTCGGTAGGAACTGGCTACTCGTAGAGCTCCACATCTTTGCACTGCCGCCATTTGTTTTCGGTACTTTTCTTGCTTGAGTGCATCTGCCCAGATTTCGCTACCATAAATAAGGATGGAATGCGTTGTCGCCATAAGTAACCTTCGCTTACTGGCCATGGGTCCACCCACGTTTGCCATTAGTCTGCTCAGTGAAGCAGTTGTTTTTGAGGCTCTTTCCGCTGCTGTCTTTATTTGTTGCCAGTAGGTTAGCTTTGTGTCGAGTCTCATTCCCAAGTACTTCACTGCAACACTGCTTCTTATCACTTCGGCCCCGATTTGGAAGTCGATTTGTGTGGGAATCCTCTTCTTCGTAAGAAGGACTATCTCAGTTTTCTCTGTTGCTAAGCTGAGTCCATGCTCTCCCATCCACGAGTTTGCTCGTCGCATGACTTGGTTCAGCTTTCTTTGCGCGCTATCGGTGTCTCGTGCCGTAATCACCGCGGCGATGTCGTCTGCGTACCCAACCAGAAAGGCATCTTCAGGCATCTCCATGCGAAGAATGTCGTCATAGAAGATGTTCCAGAGGTCTGGTCCTAGGATCGATCCTTGCGCTGCGCCTGATGTTACTTCCTTCCTTCGCAGGCCTTCTGTGGTCTCGAAGAGAAGCTCTCGATCCCTGAGATAGTCCTTAACCATCCGCAGAAGGTATGCTGGGATGTGAAAACTTCGTTCGAGCGCGTCAAGTATATCACTCCACCTGGCCGAGTTGAAGGCATTTCGTACGTCCAGGGTTACCAGCAAGACGATCTTCCTAGAGTGGTGGTTTCCCTGTTGGGCACTTTGGGCGGCATTCACTACTTCTCCTATGGCTCCTATAGTAGAACGGCCTCTCCGGAAACCGTACTGCCTCTCTGACAGATCACCTGACGTTTGTCATGCCGCTATGAGCCGTGGTTTCAGTAGTTTTTCCAGGAGTTTTCCCTCAGTGTCTAGCATGCACAGAGGCCTGTATGCCGATGGAGAGTCCGGGTCTCCTTTGCCTTTGCTAATAAGCACCAAGCGTTGTCTCTTCCAATTCTTGGGAAAGACGCCTTCCTCGAGCAGACTGTTAAACATGTTCAGCAGCATGTGGGGACATGTTTGAGCGGTTAATTTCAGGACTTCTGTTGGAATTCCGTCGGGACCGGGGGCTCTTCTATTTTGTAGGGACTGCACAGCTACGCTCAACTCTTCTTCGCTGAAAGCTGGGAAGTCTTGTCTTTGGGCGGGTTCAGTGTCGGGTGGTCTGACAGGGTGGGTAGGGAAGAGTGCGTTCACTATGCGCTCCATTTTTACTTCGCTGAGGACAGGGGGTGCCTCCCGGGCTCCAAGTTTCTGCGTTACAATCTTGTAGCCTAGTCCCCAGGGGTTGCTGTTTACGCCCCTGCGGAGATCCTCCCACTTTTGTTTTTTGCTCGAATTGATGGCCCTCTTGAGCTCGGATCTTTTGGTTCTAAACTCCGCTAAAGCGTCCTCCATAGGTCGGGCGTGTCTTCTTCCCCTGGTGACTATGCGTCGAAGTTGTAGACATCTCCGGCGTAGTGCGGCTATCTCCTCTGTCCACCAGTACACTGGGTCCCTGTTTCTGTTGACGCAGCTCGTTCGGGGCATTGAAGTATCGCAGGACAGCCGAATTAATTGCATCGTGGCTTCAGCTTTCATTTCCGCAGGTCCCTGAACTTGGATCACAGCATCTGCACCTTCCTCGATCACGCTCTTCAAAAGATCTACGTTCAGTCTGTTCAGGTTCCACCTTGGAGCTCGTGGTTGTTGACGTATGTTGGGAGCACGTTGGTTACCTTCCAGGTCAAAAACGATGTACTGGTGGTCGCTGCCTGTGTAATCCTCGATTACTCTCCAGTCTTTGATTTTTGCGAGTGTGCTGTCCGTCGTGAAGGTTACATCTGGGATAGTGCCTGTGTATTCAGGTCTCCTGAAGGTGGGGGTGTCTCCTACATTGGCTACGTAAAGTCCACGTCTCGCAGCCATCTCGAGTATTTGCCTTCCCCGAGAGTCAGTATTTGGCATTCCCCACTCCTGTGCTCTGGCGTTGAAGTCACCTGCGACCAAGATCTCCCCTATGGTGTCTACTAGAAAGTCCTCCAGATCTTCCAGTTTTTGTCTGAACGCATCAATTCTATCGTTTGGGCTTAGATATACGCTTACAACCGTGAGTCCGTCACACTTCGCCCACGCGAAACCTCGTTCTGTGCCTAGGCTTTTAATGGGGAATTTTCTTGCATCCAAGACCCATATTGCAGCTGTACCCAGTGGGTCCGCTACCCAGTTTGTCTCTTTAGCCCTATACTGCTCGCTGATGATGGCAACGTCTATTTTCATTTCATCCAGTAGTCTTATTAGTAGGTTGTCCGCCGTTTGACTCCTGTTGATGTTTCCCTGCAGAATTCTGGTCATTGTAAAGCCTTTTTCTTCATGATTTCAAGTGCTTCTCGAAACACTTGACACTTTCCTGATCCCGGAATATGATCTAATGCAGATGGTGGATTTGTAAGGTCCGCGCATAAACAGCACTTTGGCAGGTTTTGGCAGTCGCTCTTTTTGTGGCCCTTTTGGCCGCAGTTAAAACATAGTCCCTCTCCTTTCCTATCTGATCCGCTACAGGTTACCTGTTGGTGTCCGTATCCGAAGCACTTGTAACATCTTTGGACTTCTACTCTGCGCCGAATTCTGCACTGCACCCATCCTATTTTGATTCGAGCGGTCTTCAGCATCTCAGAGGCTGCTCGGGCGTTTATACGGACGATGGCCATTTTCTGCGAGCTTCTGTTCGTTCCAGTTACTGTTACTTGGAGGTCCGTGATGATTTCAGGTATCCTCTTTTTGATGGCTTCCTGTACCTCATCCACAGAAGTCAGTTCATCTAGATCTCTGATCTCGAGCGCTACTTTCGTTTCGAGGCTGCGAACTGTTGCTCTTTCTCCTAGGATTTCTCTTAGAGATTTCCCAAAAGCTTCTGTGTCCTTAGTCCGTGCTCCGAGTTCTAGGAGGACTTCACCCGATCTGGTCTGGCGCACAGCTTTGATTACTGTTTCGGTGTCATCTGGATTGGCTTTTTTCGAATCTCCCGGAGAATACTGCTATACTTCTTGTTTCCTTTTGGTTTGATTAGGATAGCTTCAGGTCGGGGCTTCCGATGTCTAGCTTCTTTT